>OY770109.1:1895489-3292364 GCA_963669365.1 Verbascum thapsus | reverse complement strand
AATCGTTTTTTTTTTTCATAAAATAATGTTTTTTTATTATAATAATTCTAAATATATAATTAATCAGAATTACATATGCTAATCGTACAAGAGCAAAATAAACTATAATATAAAAATTTAAAATAACCAAGCAAATCACTGACATAATATTACATTGCACAATATACATCTTGGAGATGTATCCAAATAGTATATTACTTTTGCTTGTAATGTAGATTCCTCTGCACAATACTATTCTTTACATCCTGGTATTCAGACTGACTTTTTAGAAATATCCCATCAAATGTTTGTCTTTCAAATCACAACAAAGTCTCTTTTTTTATTTCTGTTTATTTAAAATTATGTAGAAAAGTATTTATGCTATTCATGGACAGTGATTTCAGGCCACAGAAAATCAATTAAAACCATTAAAAATCAAACATATATCATCATGATTTTTATAAAATTGAAAGTAGTACATCAAACTTTAAAATTTGAGTGCCCTTAAATGATGAGAAGGTTCATCGTTTTGTGGATTTTTCTTGTTTTTTGTTTCACTTTCTTGCTTCTAAATGATAAAACCTGTACACTATCTGCATTTATCACCCATCTGAGTAAATATATATATATATATATTGTTTTCAAAAGTATTTCTTAAACAGTCTTCAATCTATTTAAGAGCAAGAAACAGTCTTTTGTACACATTCCTGAGTTTGAAACCACAAAAATTTGCAGATCTTATCCACATAATTTATAGCCATAATGAGAAGAAGTTTCCAGATATGTAATCTACAATATCAATCAATTAAATATGAAAATTCAAATTTAAAACAGAAATAAAATAGATGACACAAATATACTAAATCACATAATTCAAGGCAAATAACTACATAATAAATCACATTATTCAAGAACTTGTATGTCTCATATATATTCATATATATATATATATATATATATATATATAGAGAGAGAGAGAGAGAGGGAGAGAGAGAGAGAGAGAGAGAGAGAGAGAGAGAGAGATCTGGAAATATGTTTTATTCAAAACGCTAATATGAGAAGATAATCACAGATGAAATAAAAAAACCCACTTCACTCTTAATTCTCTAACTCGAAAATGGTAGATCGAACTTGAACTCAAGCCAATCTTAAGCTTAATTAAACTAAAAGTTATTTATTCTGCGTTTGAACAGATTTTATATGAAACCCTAACAGAAAAAAGCCTAAAAATGACTTTGGAGAAATGAGATTAATTAGAAAATTAAAGGGTAAAAGCATGCAGATCAGAAAAAGACTGAACAAATTTTTGAAGACATCATGATGAGCAAAATCAGGTAAGCTATGATAGATCTAAAAGTGAGTAATTATAACTGACAAAAACAAAGTGAAAAAAATACAAACCCACAAAAAGCTGAAGTCAAAATCTTTAATCATTACACCAATCTGCTCTTGCATGCCTTCAACACAACCCTGAAAAAAATCTCACACACAAAAAAGGACAAAATATATTGTGTTATAAAAGATAAAAAAATGAACTCTACAAGTTCAAATAATTAAAAGGAAATTAGAAGAGAATTTTGGATCAAAAGGGAGCAAAAAATTTGGGGGGAATGAAGCCTGGTCCGACGTCGTTAACACATGAACCAATTGACCTATATAGCGATTATATAAGATATATATATATATATATATATATATATATGAATATGATTAGATAGTGAAAATAGATCTTTGTTAAGGGCCTCGAGCCAGACAACATTCCCCTCAAACGAGATATATATTAGCTTCCCTAATTGTTCTTGAATTAATGGATGAAAATTAGGGTTTTTGAGGGATGAAGAAGGAATTGAAGATATGGTGAGAATTGAAGAGAGTGAGAGATGGGGGGGGGGGTGATAAATAAAGGAGTAAAGAGAGGTGTGTAAAGAAGGACAAACAAAGTCATAAAAGCAAAGCAACACAAAACCATGACCCTACACCTTAATTGTATAATCAATAAGAAATGACAACCCCCCACCGGCACCCCATATCCTTATTCTAAAAAAAAACAATAAATAAATAAATAAATAAATATTTTATTCGAGTTAATAATTCTATTTATGTTTCTTAGATTAATATATTTTCATATTTTTACTTATTTAGATAGATAGCAATCTTTTATTTATAGGTTAAACATTCTTTTATGATATCAATTAATGATTTTTATTATAACTCTGTTCATTCCCTTCCATCATCAATAAATAATTAACAGGATTTTATATTATTCAATAAATTTGAGTGTCGATATCATACATACAATAAGTTGAGGTGTGTATAGTACTCACACATATTTGTGTAAAATAAATGGACACGGCATATATACTTGAATTATCGAACTCAATTGGATATAGAATTACCCTGCACTCAAGCAAAAGAAGAAAAAAAACACACTATCTCTTGTGGTAGGCTATTTGATGCACCACATTATCAAAATTAAAATTACCTAATTTGCCTACATTGTACTGGTCATGTGTAGAATTTCAATCAAGCTTTATAATTGTGTCAAAGTTCAAATAGTATAAATTTGATAAATATATACTTAAATTCAGTTAAAGTATTTTATTTGTCTCGTCTCAAGTTCGCTCTAATTCTTTTACTATGTTCAAACTTATTCAAGTTTACTCACATTTTCCATACAAGATATAAACAACAAAAGAAGCTACACATTGAAATATGTCACCTTTAATTATATTGTTTATAGGAAATAAGAAGAGTAAAAATTTTGACAGGGATTTTGGTATAATTCGATGAGAAATTTTGCAATTTGCGTACAAATTTCATCAGTAGATTTTAAGATACCATTTGATGAGAATATTGACTAGAAACTTGGGGATATTTTAATTTGGTGGGATATAATTGGCTTGAAATTGGACTTTTTTTTAACTTTTAGGGGAAATTAACTTTAATTTTGGTAACTTGTGGACATGTGGTGCAAAAGTTGACTTTTATACAAGGGATTTAAATCAAATAGTTTTCATTTGCTTATATATATTTTTATTGATTTTAGATTATTTAAAACTTTTAATACCAATATTTTACTTAAGTTATATTTCTCTGTTTACTAAAATAAAATTTATATAATTAGTTAAATAAAAAAATATATAATAATATACTACGAGTTTACTATCTTTTAATAATTTTGATTTTGTTTCTTTTTATTTACTCTTCTATTTTTATTTTTTTCTAATTGTAGTTGTGTTTCTAGTATTTTAATGTTTAGTTATCAATTTTTGTTATCATTTTATTTTCTAATTTTAATTAAGGTACTTTTTTCAATGATAATTAGTTAAAGATATACCTTTTAATTATTTTTTTTATACGAAATTATTTGTATTTCATATTTTGGCAATAGGTTTTAGTCATTATTTAACAAGACTCAATACACAAATATTACTTATAAAAATTATAAATGTAGTAAATTGCATATTATATATATGCATCCATACCTAATGTATATATACGAGAAAACAATTAATATGTTGGGTTTCATATATAAAAATAGAAAAAGATATGAAATATTACCAATCCGAAAATTATTATATCGGACTAATTTTGAGCAGCATGTTAAACGAGAGGTGCCTACTAGAATTTGATTTAATTTTCCTAGAATCATATCAATTAAATTTAGGAATTTTTATTATAACAATTTGTAGTGGAGAGCATTGTCTTAACATAATAATTTTTTCATGCAAAACAAAATGGCATATGTATAAGGTCCTTTCCAGCTATATATATGGCCCATAATATTTTTCCTGTAAAATTAAAGCACATGTAGTGATGAATTATTAAGTTGCTATATTATAACAATTATTATTATTATTATTGTTAATTTCTTCAACTATTGTGATCTCGTGATTTTTAAATCATAATTCATTTTGGCAATTTTGTTTGGAAATGGATGGGGACAAATGTTTCACTAACAAGAAATAATGCTTGGAAAATGTGAAAGAGATAGGTTTGACTTTTAATGCTAAAAGAAAAAGGTGTTAGAAATAATCTAACTAGGAAAAGATATTCTATATGAAATTTGTTTTTATATTTTATTTCTGATTTTTAAATATTTGACACGTGTAATATACATTTATAACGATATGATTAATATATATAAATATTTTAATAAGTGTCAAACATTTAATTATATAAATAAAAAATGGAACGAGAATTTAAAATAAAAAAATTTATATCAATTTCATGAAAGGGGAGAATTGCCACATTTTGCCATTCTCAATCAATTATGAAAAGATTGTTACTTTCAAAGTCCCAATGCTACTTGCTCTACTTTTCAAAATTTAGCTTCTAGGTAGTTGAGAAATAAGGATTTTTTTTCTAAACATCATGGCTGCCAACTGGGTTTTTTTTTTTTTTTTCAAGATTTCTTATAATTATTCTAATTTTACGGTTTTATATTATACTCAGAAATTAGAGTTGAATGACCACTATATATAAAATTAAATTGGAAGTTTGGGATAAATTTATGATATATTAAGTCCAATAAATCAACACACAATATCGACTCTATTAATCAGTGTGATATAAAATTTCATCAAAATTTGATAGTAATTATCATAGTAAATATGCAGTGCCTTGTTTTTTTCACTCTTAATTAAAGTTAAATGAATCTTACTAAAATCTTGCAATTATTACGGCCCTATTCTCCATGCTTTATTTGATCAAAGCAAATGTAGTGGTCTTCTTATTTAAAAATCCCTTTTTTGACTAAAGTTATGTTATAAAATATTCATCAACTTTTGTACATGATAATAGTAATTTATTATGATATTATATTTAATACATGTCAGTGCACAGTGTTTTCAATATATTGTTTGTTAATCTCTCTTCATTAGATTTGAGATTTATTGGAACTTCCAATATGCTAACAAAGAGTCAAATATTTTTGTTAATAATTATTTTTGGAATTTTAATATCAATTATTTATCGTATTATAGAAAATGATATACAAGGCGATCTTTGTTGTGACGCGTCTAAAAAATTCTATAAACTTAAATTGTCGGGATGAAACTACACTTGTTTTTTCTCATTTATACTAATGAATTATTAATTCACTCAATGTTAGATTTATATAAAATCTGATTTATATATCATGATTCCATCAATTTTCGATTTAAATCCACAAATATTATTATAAAAAAATTCAAAATTAATTTTTGCTCTTGGACACTTTAATTCATTTGGGAAATTGGGTTAGGAAAATGTGCGATGGAGTAGTTGAAAAGGTCAAAAGCTGAACTTTTTGTGGGGTGACTTTTTTTACTTAATAATTTGATCTTGAGGAAAGGAAGATTCTTTGCATACAAAACCAAAGCACAAAAAGAGTTAGCAGAAGCAAACTACTAGATGTCAATATATATATATACATACAAATGCAAAATACCATTTTCATGCACCTTGAATTTCGGATTTTAATTAATATTTTGTAGTTTGTTTTATATATTTTGAATTAATAATATAATATTGCATGCTCATACTATTGAAAGACTTTTGTTAATTCCTAACAAAAGTTAAATAAGACGTCTTATTTTAGATGAAAGAAGAATACTCTACATTGTATCATTCATAATTAAAAAAAAGGGTAAAATCCAAAAAAAAAAACAACTGTGTAATATTTTATTGGTTGAAAATCCCGTATGAAAAAAAATATAACCTGAAAACCCCTTGTGTAATTTTAAAATTGCACACTTTCCATTTCTTTCTATTTACTTTAACATTATTAAATTTTTCATAATATACCCATTATACCCTTCATACTTAATCAAATAAAATATTATATTTTATTTATTTGACTTTCATGTGTATGTCTAAGAGAGAGAAGCCGTACGAGATTTTAGGATTTTGAACATGCCCTTCATACAATTTTGTGCGAAATTCGATTTAACATCTTCCTTTTTGTATGATTAGGATTTGATAACTCATTTGAATAAAATAATAAGATTTCGACCAATTTACTTGAAATATAGGGCAATTCTACCCTAAAAATAATGAAAATTAATGAATTTTAATTCATAATATTTTTATTAAGAAAAAAAAGAAATAACATAAGAGGAGGAAAATATTATATTATGCTATTTTTTTAAAAAAAACTAGTGAAGAATTAGGCAACAAGTACAAGATATAAAGGGACATAAAAGTAAATGACTTAGTAACTTAATAGTCAAAAACCATTAAAAATCTCATATGGGCCGAGTGTACTTCACCAAATTAACAAAGGGGGTTTCGTGCAACTAAAATATTTCACAGGGGGTTTTTAGGCTATATTTATTTCATAGGGAGTTTTTAGTTAATAAAATATTTCACAGGTTCTTTTTGCATTTTTCCCTTAAAAAAAGAACTAGAAAAAACAAATTAGTAAAGTTTATTGTCTTAGTTTAGTCTCATCTTGTGGGTAGGATTTGGACATCTTATGTTGGGCCGATAATTAAGATCCTGATGGGCCTTGTTGTTAACAGGCCCAAATTAACATAAGAACAGCTCTAGATGGGCCTAGGATATAACTGAAGGACTAAAGATGGGCTCTATAGGCCGAGTAAACGCATACTTGCAAACTCTATTGTTCAAGAAACTTTGATTTATTTACCAAAAAAAAAATTATAATCAGTTTGAAGTACTCGTGACCAACTTATAATAATAGCTAAAAATTAATCAATTTTAAAGAATTAAAATCATAAATTACATTTGCAAATACTGACAAATAAATTATTTGAAGTTATAATTCAGTATTCGCTTAGTTTAGCATTTTCAAATACATTACTCTATCATTAGGGGTGTTCACGAGTCAAGCTCGAGCCGAGCTGAGCCAAAAATTCGAGCTCGAGCTCGACGAGCTGCAGAAAGTGAGCTCGAGCTCGAGCCAAACTCGAGCCGAGCCGAGCTCGAGCTCAAAAAAATAATTTTTTAAATAAAATAATAATTTTTTTAAATAAAATAATAATTTATTTTAATAAAATAATATTGTTTTTAAAAAAAATTATTGTTAATTTTATATTTATTCATATATTATTAAATATAGTTATAATCAATGTCAAAAATATTATTATTTATACATATATTATTATAATATATCATATTATATAAAAATATATGAATAAATATTTATTTTTTATATATTAATTAAAAATTAATTTTTAATTTCAGCTCGCGAGCCGGCTCACGAGCTGGCGAACAAACTATTTCAGGCTCGAGCTCGGCTCGATTGGAAGCTCGGATCGTTAGGCTCGAGCTCGAATTTTTTCAAGCTCGAATCGAGCTATTTTTGAGCCGGCTCGCCGAGCTCGCGAGCCAGCTCGACTCGTGAACACCCCTACTCATCATGTATCAAAAGAATTCAACCGCTAGGAATAACATGTATATAATGAATGGCATACATATATATTAACTAGACTTACATTTAGTTATTTAATGTTCATAACTACTCATTAAGCTCAAATGGGAGTGTATAAGAGAATACATAAGTTCAAAAATTAGAGAATTCAGTCGTCGACTAATTATGCAACCAAACGACGTAAAACAAAGCATACTTACTATAATTACAGAATTCTTAAAAATGTTGTAATTATTACGTATTCGATGAAAAATGTATGTTCTAATTTACAAGCTCATGCAGAACAAGCATTACTTAACCGTAAGAACACGACTAAATAAACCTGTTTCATAGACCCCATGTTTTGATCAAATCTCGGGTTTTACTTTTACATCTCCATTTGGTAGCATGCTTTGTGCTTGTGCCAATCGTTTCGTCTCCTGCATGAGTTACAATTTACAAATGCTTCACAATTTATGTTACTAAACATAATGTGTGTGCGTGTGTATATATATAGAGAGAGAGCTTTCGATACTCCTCAGACAGTAGGAAAATAAGTTTTTTTTTGCCGAAAATGATTCAAAGATTAAATATCGTAACAATCATTCAGTTCTGCTTACAATTTGTCTACTTAAAAACTTATATGATCGAGACAATGATAGTTTATAGCCTGACATTAAGAGGGTGTTTGGCTAAGCTTATTTAAAACATCTTATAAGCTTTTACACCTTATAAGATGTTTTAAGAGCTTATAAGATGTTTGGTCTTATTTAAAAAATAAGCTCTTAAGTGTTTGGATAAAATAAGTCATGTTTTCAAATGTTATACGAGAGAATTTATGCAATAACAAAAATAAACATCTTTCGGAGAAATGTATCATTGGAAAGGAGAAAATTAACTAGGGTTATTTGTGTTTTTTAAGAATATAAGCAACATCCAAATTTTAAGATTTTGAAATAAGGTGGATTTGGCTAACTTATTTTTTATTGGCTTATAAGACCCAAACATCTTATTTTTTGGTCTTATAAGCTCTTATTTAAAAAAATTATCCAAACACTTTTGAAGAGCTTATAAGCTCTCAAACATCTTATAACATGTTTAAAAGAGCTTATAAGCTTAGCCAAACACCCTCTAAGGCTACAATTCACATCAACATAATCACTAAATTTCAAACTCTGGAATCATAGTTTTAAAATGTGCGAGAATAGAAAAAACAAGTAACTTAAATAGAACTCACAGCTGCAGATGCTGCTCGTATTTCTCTATAGGCTTCAACTTCATCAGGAAATGTCTGCTCCAGTTCCTCCAGGAGATGCCTTCTCAAGCCCTGCATAATAAAAAATTGTAAACATTACTCAGTTTTTATACAAAACAATATGGCATTACGCATATTCCAGAGGATGTTGTCTCATATAAGCTCCTCACAACAACTTGTATGTAGTTTGAGAGCTTTTTAAGTTTTTACAAATTGTTCAATAATTTTGTTGGTAAAACAGCTTATAAGCTCTCAAAACAAGTTGTCACGAGCTTATAAGTTCCTAAAAAGTTAGGAAACACAGCCTTTCTTTTCACAACTCTTAAAACATCTTATAAGCAATTTAAAGTAAGCTTAGCCAATCACCCTTCTTGATAGACACAAAAAAATTACAACAAAATATGAACGGTGGGAAATTAAATTGGCAACCCAAAAACTGCAAAAGATGCAAAAATAGAATTATCAAAAAGCACAAAAAATGATTTCGTCATTCTCAACTTTCTTATGGTAATAGCAGGTCTATCTAGGTAACTTCAATCGAACCATAAAGGAGGAGATATTGTCCTTGTTAGTTTAGAACTAGGTAAACACCTATTGACTTCATCTTCCCAAGGGTATAAAACAGATGCACAAAGTATATATTGAATATAAGTCATTATTCTTGTTGCAGATGAAACTATATGCAATCTATTTACTAGACATAAACACTGAGCTCTCGAAAGAATATGCATTGCAGCTACCTCAAAGTAACCGTCTCAAACAACAATTGCAGGTTATAAAGCAATTAACAAAAAAGTGAGTTTGGAAGCATTATGCACAATAGATGTGGTAACCAGCCATACTAGTACAAATTGAGAAAGAGAAGGAATATGTGTTTTCAAAGGAAAAACCAACCTTGAAGGCATCAGTTTTCCCTTTAGTGATCTGGTTCTTGGCAATGCAACCATTCAACATATCCCTTGTGAATTCATCTGGATTCTTCCCGTCATCTATCAAACTACACCATCATGCAACGAATTACTGATGAAACTAACCGAACACGAATTCACATAATTATTAGCTTAATCATGTATAGTAGCTTTCTTCATCAAGAAAAAAACTTACTTAAGAACCTCCATGGGCACCTGAATGTTGCACTTCTCTGCTAATCTCGTCATATTATCTAGCTCCAAAACCAAATTATTCCTTTACCCCAAACAAAAGAATACAAGTTAAGTCGCAGAACCAACACAACTGTGTGCTTTGATCAATGAATTAGCTCATGGAATCTGATAGAGTTAAAATAAATAAGTTTATGAGGAAAAAATACTCAGATGACGTGCTCTATGAGGCATTACCATTTTGCCCTAGAAATAAACGGATTTATTTATAGAAACAATATCCATCTAGATATAAAACGGGCAAGTCATGTCAGTCTCTTACGACGTGACCCAATGACCCAACTCATCTGAACCCTCAAATGTAGACACTTGTCGACATCTTGCGGATCCAGCTATCGAGTCATGAATAGGGACTGCCATTTCCCTAATATACCCAACTCTTTCATTCAAGGGACCATATCATAAATTCTCATGAAAAATCCCCATTCCACCTCGTGATTGCTTATGAGCTCACTATATATAACACTATACATTAATTTAGGCAGTTAAATCATTCAAGTGGAGTCGATACTCTATTTTATTTGGATTTGGTTCGACCCCAAAGTTCATTAATTTAGGTCAAATTTTATCAAACGAGATTCAAACTAAATCAAAATCAGTATCCATCAAATTATCAATTCCAATTCGAACAGAACTACTTCCAACCCTATTCCAAATCACCAATTTCCCAATTATCATAGCTACCTCGACATGTCAAACAAAACTAAACCTAAACCCTAAATTTAAAAGAAGAGGCAAAATCACAACAGAATTAAGTACAATCAGATGAATAGATTACATGCGTTGGAGGAGAGGGAGCTGAGAGGCGACATTGAACGATGAAACGGTGAGATAGAGCTGGTGAAGGATGCCTAGGGTTTTCTGGATCGAGTTCATAACTTGAGTTAGGTTTTGCTTCGGATCGTCGATCGGCGTTGCGGCGGTGGTGGCGGAAGAATCCGCCGGCGAAGCGTCGGTTGATTGTGAGATCATGATACCGTTACCGCCCCCGGCGGTGGTTACGCCGGCCATGGAGGCGGTGGTCTGTGTTGAATCCATTATTTGTTTCCTTCTTGGAAATCTGTTTTGGTAATTAGACTAAGTTTTGGAAGTCATGGGTCCGAATTTATAAAAAACTTATTTAGTTAATTATGATTTGGTGCCTTAAGAAACTCCTATTTCACTTTTGGTCCTATATTTTGAAACTTCCTATTTCTTTGTGCAATTAAGGACGGAGACTGATATAGCATAACATATTTGTAAGTTTTATAAGTTTAATATTTGTAATATACTCCAAAATTATCGTATTTCTTTTAGTGCCACTAGAATTAGTGCTATTTTCGGTCACATATGATTTAAAAATGTGCCATTTTTTGGTTTTAACAATGTATTTTTTGAGTGAAAGTTACTTGTGACAGACACGGTTTATTCAATTTAATACACTCACATGCTGTATTAAAAAATTGAGGCAATTATGAACAATTTTATCTAGAAAATAAATAGAGGGGACCAAAAATTTCACGTTTTGACCTAGTTGAGTCAAAAATGTCATTGAAATCTTATTGGAATAAAAGTATCAAATTTGAGTGACTAAAAATGTCAAAAGAAAACAACTAATCTAAAATCCAAATTTTCTTAAAAAAAACATTTTTCTTTATAGAATAGTTTTAGATTTTGTGGTTAGCAAGTGGTTGGGCTCTCATGCACACCTGGCCCAATTGTTAGGCCATCTTTCAGCCCATTACATGAAGTTTAATTTAGAGTTAACCAAGATTTAAGGTGATATTTTGCAATAAACAAGGAAATAAAATAATGCATATAAGGAGACAAATTTTATGAAAAAATATTCATCTAACACTAACTACTACCCAAGTAATACAATTTATGATAAACTTTGATCCAACATGGAATTTAACTAAGCATTGAAGAGGTGAAATTGATTATATATTTTGCACTCATATATATAAAATAAATTATTTGAGTGTTAATAATGTCTCGTTATTCGTATTAACTTTCAAGTGAAAGCATATATTTGAAGAGAGAATATAAAAACATTAATTTTTAGGTAAAGTGCAATTGACCCCTCGAAAAATTTGAATTTTGCACTTTCCCCCTTAAAAACACAAAAAAGAGACAACACCCCTAAAAATTTGATATATGCATCACTTTGCCCAAATTACTATTTTGCGGTCAAATTTTGATCGAAAATCATTTAAATAATTTTTTCAGATGAGATTAAGGTGAGAATTTCGCAACCCTAAAATATATATTAGAGAAGCACAATAGTTGTGGGCCCAAATTCGAGCATGTGAGAGAATCACGAAAAAATGATTTAAATGATTTCCGATCAAAATTTAACCGAAATATAGTAATTGGGGCAAAGTGATGCATATATCAAATTTTTAGGGGGTGGTATCTCTTTTTTATGTTTTAGGGGGCGAAAGTGCAAAATCAAGTTTTTCGAGGGGGCGAAGTGCACTTTAGCCTTAATTTTTAAATTATTTTGGTGATAATATATTATATATGATTTGTGAACAAAACTCTTCAAAACACAACCAAAAACTATAATCAAAGAAAAATTAGAAAAAGAGGATTAATTAAAACACAAAGTATTTATTTTTATCTTAAAAACATGCAACAAGAAACCATACAAATCCACATAACAACCAAAGTTTCTAACATTAGATCAAGGATTTTTTTCAATGTACTAAAAATTATAATACCATCTTAGAACAAACTCGAATCCTTCATTCGACTCAACGCCGTCTCGAACTGACTCCATCTCTGCTCCAACGTCCCGCTATACCCTATCGACATCCTCACTAGCCCTGGTGAAATGCCAGCCAGTTCCTTCTCCTCCTCGTTCATTTCACTGCTCGTGCTACTACCAGAGCACGACATTAGGGTTTCATAGTAGCCCAAACTAACCGCCATGAGCCCAAATTGAGTGCTATTTTGCAAAAGGTCCATTAAACGGTTGGCACGTTCTTCGGTCTCCATGTCGAGGCAAAGCATGCCACCGTAACCATAGTCTTTGTTCGATATGGACTTAAGAACTTGGTGATCGGGATGGTCCTCGAGCCCTGGGTAGATAACTTTGAGCCCGAGTTTTTTCATCCTCGTGGCGAAGACTAAGGCGCGGTTGCAATGCTCCTTCATCCTTAGGCCCAAATGAGGGAGCCTTTCGGAGAGTTCGAATGCCACTTTCGGGTTCATAGTCGGTCCCAGTAGCATGAGAGAACCCTGGTGAAGATCCATCATAGAATTGATCAGACTTGCTGGCCCACATACAGCTCCTGTCCATCATAAGAAAATACTATGATACACTGAGTCTAATATAATTAATGAGTTCAATTTTTTTTTTAAATGTATAATATATGATACATGATGATATGGAATTTGATGTGACTGATAAATCATTATTAAAAAAAGAAAAGGATATGAATATAAAGGAATCCAACTTTATAATAGAGTATCTTTATATTTGTTATAGTATATTCCTTTTAAGAGACAATAGTAACCCATGATCAGTCCATCACATGGACCATGATTAGTTTAGCATATCTTAGACATCATAATTTGGACCATATATGTCAATTATGGATAAGGTTTGCACGTGATCATTACAATATACTTTAATGTCAAAATCACATGATACTTAGGAGGCTAAGTTAGGTGAATCGTAATATATATATATATATATATAAACAAAAAGTAGGTACATACGATGGATAAAATGTGAAACCTTTTATGTTATACTAATATATCAAGAATGTCCAATAAATTCAACTTAGAAGTGATATTAATACAAAATAGGCTTAGTTTTATCTACTATGAATATCCCATTATAAAAATTTATCTTATTTTATTTATGCATAGCATGTGAATAGAATCCATATCACCTCTATATTTAAACAATTAAAATAAAACAACCTACAAACATAGTGATGCAACACTTTTGGATCATAAGATACACACGAAATTTTAATTATCTTTTTTATAGGAGAAAAACTGAGTTTTTATGTTTTAATACATTTTCTATCCAAATTATCAATTATTATAAATGTTAGCAAGAATATTTCTATGATTGACCCCATGAATAATTATATTTTGTATTTGGTATTATACTCTATGGATACTATTCAGAAATATATCAAACACTTTTTTGAAGTATCCAAAGAGTTTTTAATAAAATCAAATTCTAAAACCAATACTTCTTAATGCCATATCAAATATTAATTTTGAAGTAAATGATAGGTCTTAAATATCAAACCAAGTATTTAGAATATTTGTTTAGATTAAATAGGAATGTAAAAATGACTTTAATAGTATGTTAAAAAGTCAAATAACTAAAAAAGAAATTAAAAGACCAAAAACTAGTATTATAGATTATCATAATTTTATTTATATTAATAAACATTAGATTCAAATTAACTTTGAAATTTTGAAATTTATTATATTTCCTAACCATTTTGTGTCATACTCGTATCATAATAATTGTATCAGTGCACCATAATACAAAACTAATTAATTTTTATACATATAATAAAAAAATAATATATCCATAAAAAGAAAAATAATTATATTTCAAAGGATGATCATGAATGGTTTAAGACACGCGTACATAAAACACAGCCATTAACAAAAGAAACAAAAAATATCACGTACGTACCTGCAATAATGTCGGCCCCACCACTGATATACTTCGATATACTATGCACCACCACGTCCGCCCCCAGCCTCGCCGGCGACACCACCATCGGAGCAAACGTGTTGTCCACCACCACCGTCACCCCCTTATCGTGCGCTATCCTACACAACTCCGGCACGTTAGCAACCGTCAGCGTCGGATTCGAAACCGACTCAAAATACAGCACATTAGTCTTCCCCTCCACAATCTCCTTCTTCACCATATCGTGATCCCTTATGTCCACAAACGACGTCGTAATGTTACACGCCCTGGGGAAAAAATGCGTCAGCAGTGCGTGCGTGCCGCCGTACAGCGTCTGCGACGCCACCACGTGCCCGCCGGAGCTGCAGAGCTGGAGGAGCACGGTGGAGATGGCGGACATCCCGGAGGCGGTGCAGTACGCCGCCTCTGTGCCTTCCATCGCCGCCATGAGACGGCCCAGATTCAGGACGGTGGGGTTGAAGTGACGGCTGTAGATGAAGAAATCGCGATCGGGACCCAACTCTCCGGCGAACATCCGGCGAAGGGTGTCGGGCTCCATGACTGTGAAAGTTGCAGAGGCTTCGATCGACATGTTCACCCCGCCGTGCTCCCCGAACTCGTGGCGAGAATTGGCCAGCGCCGCCGCTGGATCTTCGTCGTGGTGCGGCGGCGCGGCCTTGGAGAGGTGGTGCTTTTTAGCGAAGAGATCGTGATGATCGTCGGGGTTTGATCGCTTTTTGGAGGTGGTTATGGATTGATCCGCCATTGTTTTGCTGTGAAGGTTTTTGTTAACAGAGAAAATTGATTGAAAATGGCGTGAAGAACAATAGAGAAGGGATTGTTTGTGTGTATATATGATATGAGATGAAAAATGGTCCTAATTTATAGACTGAATATACGGGTAAAAAGATTCATGTGATGAACTGTATCAATCCTTAATCCTTGTCTGTATTCACTATATTTTATCATTTGTCCAATATTGTGATATTTATTCACATATTAGATATTTACTATGTTTTGTCCTAAAGATGAATTCGAAATTATTACCTTGAGATATAGTTGGTAAATAGGTGGTAAGGATAAGATTTGAAGTCATGTTAATTAGATGTAAAGATGGCAAATAAGTGGTAATGGTCAGATTTGAAGTCATATTGCTCTGATATAGAGGTGTTAAATAGGTGGTAACTGGTAAGGATAAAATTAAAAGTCATATTACCTTAATGTGAATATGGCAAATGGTTGGTAAGGATAAGATTTGAAGTCATATTAACGATATTTTGACTTAAAATATGATTTGAAAGTCAGTAACCTTGATGTAAAGCTGGCAAATCGGTGATAATGATCAGATTCGAAGTCATATTACTCTGATATAGAGGTGGCAAATAGGTGGTAACTGGTAAGTGTAAGATTTGAAGTCATATTATCACAATGTAAAAGTGGCAATTCGGTGGTAAAGATACGATTTGAAGTCATATTACCCTGATATAGATGTAGCAAATATGTGGTAAAGATAAAATTTGAAATCATATTAACTATAAACGTTAATTTTAAGTGATTGTTATTAATTTTTCCTAAAAGCATATAATCAGCAAAATTTAGGATTGGTAATTAAATATTTTACCTATGACAATGTTAAAAATGTAGCACAACTGAAAATAAATTACAAGAATATCACTAGTTATAATAAAAATATATACAAAAAAATCATAGATTGGACTCATAATTTATTTATTTTTATCAAAAAAAAATTTAGATAAAGTCGATTTCAATCATCTATCAGAATTAAGACGTGTTTTGAGGACCAAAGAGCTCTGACAAATATATTTACAAATCTCCCAAATATTTTTTGAAAATACCCCCCCAAAAAAAATATCTATACTTCAATCGCCAATGTGAAAGGAGAATATTTATGAATTTACATTTAAATTTGTGAATCTAAAATGTAAAAAATAAAGAAAATAAAGAAAAAGAATTTCAGTATGGACCAACTGGAGTACGTACCCCTCTTTTCCTTCTTTCGTTTTTGTGGTCAGGTTCACGTACGTGGTTGTGGCCAATTTTGTTTTGCATTTGACTAACTTATTTTAGCTCAAAATTCAATTTCATCATATTTTAGTAATTAAAAAATATATATAACATTTGTGTTTTTTTTTTTATTCTTATTCTCTTTTGAGACGTACATTATATTATTCAAATAACAATTTCGACTAATTAAATTAAATTCATACTAATATAATTTTAATAAAATCATGTCATACCACTTGCCAACACTATTAAATCTCTTATATTATGACTTTTCATTAAACCTAAGTGAGCAAGACATTGACAATAATATTTTTCATCATCTTTTTTTTTCAATAAATTTAGAGCTTTATTTCTTTGACTCTCTTTTTTTCTTCGATTTTTTTAATAAGGGTCTAAATTCTAACACGACATTAATAACGGATTTGGATGAAATCTCGTCCATGTAAGATGGAAATATGATCAAACCAAACTCATAAGAAATATATAAAAATAATTCAAATATTGGGACCATATTGCAATGAAAATGTCTCAATTTCCATGTGTGTAGGTCTTTTTAATAATTATATTATATATATATTGAATTATTGACTAGCAAAGATAAGACTAAAAGCCAATCTTTATTTCCTCCCAACTTCTTGTGAATTTCATTATCCATCCACCTAATCCTTCCATGAATGGATGTATATTATAAGCATTTATTATGTTTTAAATATAACTTTGTACCTTTATGTGTATATATACATATATATACATATATATATATATATATTATCCTCTTCCATCAAAGTTTGGAATTATAGTGCAAGCCACTTACAAAAAGCTGTCACTATTTTCTCTAAATAAAAACGTTTATTTCATAACACTTCAATCCAAATATGATTAGAGAATAAATGGAATGATTGAGGAATCCAAAATAGATACGCCCACTTCAACTATTTCATATCGAATTTAATAATAATATTACATATTTTAAATTTGAGTTTCAATATAGTGATTGTGTTATATATCATTTAAAATATATAATATTATATCGAATTATTGAAATTGATTTGACGTAATATTACGTGGCAATATGACTAATTTGAATAAAATATTGACACAATCTCTTTCCTTTTCTTTCTCAAACAATATTTGAGACGTGTCCCTCATCCAAAAAAAGTATGGGGACAAATAATTATTTATTGATTATAACGTTTTCATATATAGTTTTTTAGCATATTCACATGTTAAGAGGAATATTTATATTCTATGAATAGGTGCATTATTATATTCAAGGTTATCCTTAAATTGTGACTAGATTAGTTACAATTAGTCAAATAAAACTTATCTACATTATACTATATTAAAACTCCTTTTGTACTATTTGTATGTATAAAATATTAGTGGTTACCATATTTTTCAGTAAATAAATTTCACTTTCTTTATTTCTTCGTCATTTTCCTTACATGATAAGAATCTATACATGTGAGGTCCTTATTGTGACTCAAGTTCAAAATTATCGGTCTTGAAAATTATAGTTTCAAATTTTAATTTATAAACTTTTTTTTGGCTTGACTCAAACGTGGCTCACATTTTTTATGAATCTCGTACTTATTTTGGCCTAGAGTACTATCCACAAAAAAAGTATTGAATATAATACATAATAAGAGATTAATCTTTCAATAATACATCAAATCAAAGTTTACGGGTATGAATATATTTTAGTGAACGAAAAAGTTTATTCTCTATTTTATTAATTTTGTCTTCCTTTTCTAAGTTTATTTGCCTAATCACACATTATCATTTTTCAAATTTGTAATTTTAAGTTATTACTTAATAATTTTCGTGTTTCATTTTGTCGATGAACTTTAGATGCAAGAAATTTGAATGAGATTTATCAAATTATTCAGTAATGTAGTTTTTGTCTCGAGTTTTTCATTTTCTTTATATATCCATTAAGATGATTAATAGAAAAAACACGTTCAATTAATTTTCCTATTCAATTGTTCATACAAACTTGAAATATATTCAATTGATCTTGGTATAACTCGAGGTGTATAGAGATTTCTTATGTGTCGATTTCACCATCCAACAAGTGTTCATGAAGCTAAGCAAGAGGCTATTATCTCATTTTCTCTTACTTTTATTGTCATAATATCTTATATAGAACATTGATTGAGCTAACCCAAAAGCACAAACGATTATCTAGCACAGAAAAAAAAGTTAAAACCACTGACATGGCATGATTTACATCATTTGTTATAAACTAGACAGACAAGAAATGCCATGTGACATGGCATGATCATCACCGTTTGTTTAAAATTAACTAGACAACAACTGCTGACATGGCATGATCGTGGCCGTTAGTTTATTCTAAACTAGCCAGGCAAGAACTTCATGCAGATAGGCGGATTAACTTTAGCCAGAGCCAAAACCGACGCAGGAAGCGCCCAAATCCCTTCGCCACATATCAAACCCGAGGCCACAGCCGGTACCATCATCTCCGCCTTTTTAGCACTAACTTTGTGCCACACAAACACAACCAAACTCCCCACACACATATCGATCGTAAAATACCCTCCAATCAAAAACGGCACCGCCATTGCAGTCGGGATAGGCATCCATTTCCCGACTCCATCCCTCGACAAATCTTTCGCCAAATTAATCCCAATCGCCAAGGCGAAAAACCCATAACAAATTTGCAAACAATGTTGAGGCAAAGCCGAAAACCCTTGTACACCGATAATCGCCAAGTTTCTATTGATTATAGCATACGGCGCCTTAAACTCACCATCGGGATTGCCTATATCAAACGCTTTGTAGAACAAAAAGAAGCTTAGAGGCGAAACGAGGCACCCTAAAGCCGTCCCAATGGCTTGGCTTATAAGCATTGCTCTTGGTGACGATAAAGTTAAATGTCCCGTTTTTAAATCTTGCATTAGGACACTAGAAACACTTACAATCGACTTGAATACACCACAAGCGGCCATTCCGGCTATAACACCGTGCTCTTTTCCGGCCCATGCGGCTATAGTGAAAAGCCCTACTTTGCCATAGTTGTGAGACATGTTTATATCGGTTAGGCCAACGCCATAAGCGTTGCAAAAGGCTAAAGACGGGGCGAAAATGTAGGCCACAAGGATATAGTACCATTTAAGTTGAGGAAAAATGAACAATGGGATACCAATGATTGAGATTAGGGCTAAGGTTATGTAGCCAAATGCTCCTACCCATAGAGGTATGCTTTCTCTTATGAAGACTTCGTCTTTTCGGAGATCGTTTGGGGCTTTGTCTTGATTGATTCTTGATGATGCTACATGAAGAAGAATGTTAAAGGATCATTTGAGATAAGTTTGTAATTCTTAGGAAAAAATGTGTCAATTTGAGCTTAATATATGCCAATTTGGATGTAAGTAGTTTGAAGAGGTTTTACGATTATGATTGTATCGAAACTCACTTCTGATTAATTTCAAATTGGATTTTGTCAATTTGGTACACATCACATGTCTCTAGACAATCATATTTAAAATTTCATATGCTTAAAATTATGTTAAATGCAAGACAATAATAGAAATCATATTTTTTAAATTGTTTAAGAAATTGAATTTTTAAATCAATTTTATTAGGGAAATCGTGGAACGGTGACCAAAATCACTTTTACAAGCTATGATTATGATTATCTCGAAATCACTTTTTCAAACCATGATTATGATTATCTCGAAACCTGAACTCGTTTGATTTGATATATACGTTATGAGTGATTGTGATGTATTTACCTGAGTTGAGATTTCTGGTCTTAAGCTTGCCATGAATGTTTAACATTGTGACGCGTAATATCTTCACGAAATTGTAGAGCCCATCACCTAGAAGGAGAGCAATGGAGACAAAAACCTGCCAAGAAAAAGTTTACATTCATTATAAATAGTTCGAAAAAATTATAATTTTTCGTTTCGTAAATTAGTCCCAGTTTGATTTTGATCCAGTAGAAAATGATTTATCACATTTTGTCGCGTAATAATTAAAATGCCTTATATTTAGTACAAACAAAATTTTTTTCTCAAATTTAATATTCAACTCGGTAAGTTTCTTTTTTTTTTTTTTTTAAGTATTTATTTATGAAAGCACTATATTCGATATCATCATGTTTCTATTTAACATCACATGTCCTTTACGCACAAGTTTTGGATAAATAAATTTAATCGGGACTAAAGATATTTTAAAGGTTACGATATTAAATAGGATTAAAATTAAACGAGGCTAAATTATAGAATAAAAAATATAAATTTTTCATGGAAAAAGGAAAAGAAACCTTATAGCCATTAAGACTCTTCATACTGTTTTCAGGTATATCAGCTGGAAACCAATCTCCTTTATGATTTCTAATAAGTGGCCACATAATTCCATATGAAAGCACAGCTCCAAAAAGCAATGATAAGTTCACTGTGTGGGGGCATATCATTCCAGTTCCCACATATGTTAAGCTAAAATTAAAATAAAATCTGCAAAATATAAAATTAACAAAAAAAAAAATCATTATAAAATGTAGCAAGGTATTATTACACAAGGTTGTTTTAATTATTATCGTGTTTGAAAGTTTATAAACTTGATTTTGTAATTAGTTGAATTGCGATCAAACGAGTTTTGGTCGAAAAATAATCTTCTTTGTAAATTATGTAGTAATTCAAATAACCTGGGGGATATATATATATATATATATATATACAATGAAAAGTTTTGACCATATATAAGGTGAAAAATTTAGGAAGTATACGTGCCCCAAAAGTTGCAACTTTTTGACAAAAAGCCCCTTGTGCTAAGTCTTTAAAACTTCAATTTTGGCCTTAATATTTTCAAACTTTTGCACAATGGTCCATAATCACGTGTAGACAAATGCATCGGTGTCATACAATCCCGACCTTTGGCCGTACTATTTTGATGATTACAACACTTTAACCACATATCTATCATTCATTCAAAATTTGATTTGAATAACTTATAATTCTAAAATTACTTACTCAAAACATAATTTAATTTAAACCAATAAAATCTCATATATTTTCCAAGATACCTAACACATTAAAATCAAAAACATGTACAACTCTTACCTAACAAAATGATATGTGTACTACGATTTAGAGAAAACATATTGTAGTGGAGTGTGTAAAGATCGATATTAAATATTATTAAATGTGATATTGTGTTACAAAGTCATAATCAAAATACTTTAGTGGGATGTGTAATGATATTATATATTAAATATGATCTTGTATATCTATTATAAAGTGCTAAAAAAAATGATTTATATTAAAATAGAAAAAGAAAAAGAGGGTCATACGAATGCTTCCAAGCTTGTAGGCCAAAAGTGGGAAATTGAGCAAAACCACAATCTTCTTTTGCTGTGTAAAACCACTGAAATAAACCCCATAAGAAACTTGAACAAAATGACTTGATGAAACCCTTTACTTGCTTTCTGCAAATTAGTATAAATTAAATAAATATTCAAATTTTAATTAAGATTATTAATTGAGATATTAAAAAAGAATAAGAGATAGAATAATAATAATGATAATTACTTGGCCATTTTGTCACCTCTGCTATGAAATCCATTGATTAGAACTGCAGTTGCCATTCCACTTGGGTAGGTCAAATTATAGTCGATTATCAAGATCTGGGGACAAAATTTATATAATTAAAATCTGATTGATACAATAATAACAATAATAATAATAATAATAATTGTTATTATAATTACTTTCTGCATGAAAAACTGGGTTTTTGGATTACTTATACTAACTAGTGAAAAACTCAGTAAAATGTGGTCCAAGCACAGTACTAATAGTAATATTTCTAATCCTTAATCTGATCAAAAACCTCAGATGCTGCTAAAATTAATAAATCTAAGCATGTTCATTTGCCCTATGAGGAATAAAAAATTAAAGCTATCCAAAAAATGGGCTTTCAGTATACAAAAACATTAAAATTAGGGTTATTTTTTCATAAAACTTACTATTTATTATCAACTAGGAAGGTCAACTTTTGTCGATTATCAAGAACCGAGGACAATATTAAATACAACTTTATAACTAAAAATTAAATTAAAAATAATACTAATCACTTTTTGCATGAAAAAAAAAATGAATTTTGGATGAATAATGTGGTACAAACATGTACACTCATCATAATACTATTTCTTATGCTTTTTCTAATGAGAAACTTCAGTTTCTATATTAATAAATCTAACCCTAATTATAATCAGATGAAACAAACAAAATTTGTTGCAAAAATTATGTAATTTAGATAAATATATATATATATATATATATATATTAACAAGAAAATCAAGGGTTTTTTCATAAATGAAACTTACTTTTCTAAGAGGAATCAACACGAAAAGCCCGACAAAACAAACTAAGAAGAGAAAACCCGTCATCCATCCGATCCCGGGTTCTTTGATATTGCTTGTACTATTTCCTATAACACTTGATCCACCTGATCTCTCATATGTTTTTCTATCCATTCCCAATAGATAAGATCCTAATCCTCCTAAAATTTTCAAATAAATAAATAAAATCCTCAGAAAATTTCAATAAGAACAATATTAAATAAAATACATATATATATAATATTTATATTTATATAAAAGAAAAATAAAAGATTTTAACCTCCAACTGCAATACTATAACATGCAACAACACATGTTTGTATCATGGTATTTTCCTGCTTAGTGAAAGGAGATGAGACAATGCCAATTTTGGACAGCAATTTTGTCCAAATTTTAATGAAGATAAATGCAATAAGGGCTGCTGAGACGTTGAGATTCGGAGTAATCCCAGTCGTTAGATTAAGTTTCATAGCGATCACACTGAATATCGATCCAATCAATATACTCGCAATAACAGCACGAATCGTAATCTGATTATGCCATGGTTGAAGCCTCTTTGAATCATCATCATCATCATCTTCAGTTTCATGATGATCATCATACTCATGATCTTTCTCAATTATATCTTTATTCGGGTTTGATTCGTTTTCGGTATTCATATCTGCAGATAATTGAAGATTTTTTTATCTTCAAAAGTGCAAAAAATATGAGAAAAATTGAAGGGTACTTAATAGTGATGTTCTTACCTTATTTTGCTTCAAATGGAGAAAAGTTGAATGCAACTTGAAATATGAATAATATAAATATATACAACTATATATATTATATATTTGTTATTATTTTGTGTAGAAAACCAATGAGAAACCAGACTATAAGCAGAAAAATGACCAATAACAAAAGCTGCATATGGTTTGTGTCTACTTTGTGTTTATCAACTCTTAAATTTTGGGGATTTTAAATTTACCTCAATTTTGTATTCATGCCCTTCAATTTTGGAAGTGTCTAGTATACTATATATGTTCAGATAAGTACTGTATAAACTTATTTGAAATTCTAACGTAAAAATTGATACTTTATTAATTACGATATAGTGCATTTTTATAATGACTACTAGATTTCAACTTAAATATATCCATTTTAATTATATCACTTATTTATGCAACAATTAGTTTTATTGTATTTAGACAAATTACTAAAAAATAATTATTACTTTTCACATACGAAGTTAAGATTTGGGTTTTCACCAAGTAGTACGGTATACAACTAAGTATTTGTAAAAGAAATTCATAAATTAAAATGAAATGATAATATGAATCAAGACAAAACAAAAGGGGAAAAAGTATGAATTGCAATCATCATTTTCTTTGTAATTAAATTTATTCATTTCATATTAATTGTTTCAACGTGCAAGTACGTATAATTTACTAATATATATAAATGTATACATATCCATCCTGGTCTTCCTTGTATTACATTTGAGCTGATTTCGTGCCAAATTTGAATAATTTTGAGTTTGATAAGTTTTAAAACTCAACTTAATTACTAAAATGAAAATATGTACAAACCCGTGTTCAGTTTGAGTACAACTCATTTGAGTCAATTCGATTAATAATCAAATAAGCTAAAACATTAATTTGAACTTAAAGAAGTGTGAACGAGTCTTATATGATTTTTCCTTCTGTAGTTTTTGATATTTAGAGACAATTTTGTAGCCTGGGATTTTCGTACATTGAGCATATAAAAATGGAAATGATTTTAGATACATAATTAATCAATTTAATGAAAAGTAATCTTGTTTGATGGATACTAAATTCTAATTAACTCATTTGAATTATGACTATTTTGATGCAATATTTTCCTATGTAGGAGAGCAAAATAAAACAATCCTAATTAGATATAACAAGAAAAGGTTTGAGCGCCATAATTAAGCTGGATCAGTTTGCTAGCTAGAGTTAACATTATAAATCCCAACCCTAATAAGTCAGATTCAATTGAGATGTAGAATTGCAAATTTTTAAATATCCTAATGTTTTTATTATTCATTTCTTATATTATTGGTTGCCGAAAGTAAGTATTATCAGACCAAAACCCTCTATTTTTATTTAATTCTAAAATCTAATAAAAATTATATAGTTGATAGAAATCAAAGTATTCGATATTCAATTCGAGCTCAATTGATTCATACTCATCTTGCTACATGCTCGTCTGAGCTCGATTGGTGTATAATTTGAATAATTTTTTGTGTTGGATAAGTTTTAAAACTCAACATAATTAATAATAATAATAATAATAATAATAATAATAACATGTGTGAAACACTAAGACGACTTGTTTTCGGCTCGATTACAGATTATTTGAGCTCAACTCGACCTACAATCAAACAAATTCAAATACAAATTTGAAACTTAATTAAAATTTATACAAGTTTGAACAACTCGTTTGATTCCACTCATTTAGACCCCTAACATCCAAATTTATAAAATATTTAGTAGATATGATCGTGGTTGGATGGCACTTCATTTCTCATTACTCGATTTTAAAAATATTACATCGAAGATACATTTGTTTGGCATCTTTTAGAAAATCTCAAACAAATGGTACACAATTATAATTTGAAAATTTCAAATTTTCTTGAAAATAGATCCAATTGGCATTTCTCTAATTTTTTCCTCACGAAAATAATTTTTTCGTATTCTATGATTAAACAATTTATTTACCTTTATACATCAATATCTTAACAAATGAATGAAAAAACGAGATAACTTAAATTCGAAACGATGTAATGTATAAAATAAGATTTACTTTGCATATTTTTAAATAATATATATAATTGATGAGTTTGACTTAGATCTGTCCAAATCTTTTTTATAAAATAAAAATAAGTTCATATTAATTTCTCAAAAAACCACTGTTCTTAAAAAATAAAACGCATCACATCACACATATTCACCACTTTATTCTATCAAAAAATTCGTTCATACACACTATAAACATCACATCTCTATATTTTAAAAATAAAATTTCTTCATTTATTTAAAAAATTGAGAAATATGAAAAAATAGAGATAATCCAATTAGCTTATAATCTATATTTTCTTTTTGAAACCCTTTTTCCAATTTTTTACTTCCCCACCCATAGGCATACTCCAAAAGTCCAAAGTCATAAAGTATCATGAACCCCAAGAAGCATCTTTGACAAGGCACTATTTCCTAAACCCTCCAACCCGGCGCACGTTAGATGTCGCCGCCGTCCACCTGCATTCAATGAACCCCATAACCCTAACTTCATCACACTCAGCTCCCTTCTCACTTAAACCCAATCATGTCACCTCTCTCAGACCTATACACACTAGATATAACCAACTCAAAAACCTCAAGCAGGTATATATATATATATATAGATATGTAGTTGCTATACGTTTGATTAATATTTATATATGATGTAATTGATACTGAATGGTTTGATCAGCAAAGGAGAAGATTGAGAGATGGCAAGTGTAGAGCTGAGTTTTCACTGGACGCGCCTGTGGTGATGGCGATCGGAGCGTGCATTCTACACTCGCTCACTTTTCCGGCGCCGGAAATAGATACTGAAGAAGCTGAATCGTTTATTGACACGGCGGATGCTAGGTTTGCGGTTATGGCCGTCATTAGTTTCATTCCATATTTCAACTGGACGGTAATAATATATATATATATATATTGTTTATATTCAATATAATGCTTATTTTTTTTGATTGATTTTCAACCCATATCTCTTTTTCCTCTCTAATGTCTTTATATGCAAAATGGCAATAGTAGTCTAGTCGGATCGAGCTTATTGCAATTATGGTCTCATTATTTTTAAACTTACAAGATGTATTTTTCGTACCAACCATTGATAACTTGATAACTAAGGGTGTGTTTGGAATTTGGATTGAGTGATTTGGATTTGAGGAGGGGATTTCATTTGAAATCCACCGTAGTTATGGACAAAATAGCTCAAAGTGAATGTCGAGTGATTTGAAATCCATTATAACTTGAATACATTCAAACGAACTTCACGGATTTGTTGATGAATTTGAAATCCATAGATTTCAAATCTTTCAATCCAAACACACCCTAAGAAAAATCGTAAATTTGCCACGTTATCAGTAATAAAACTAAAGCAAAATTTCGTCCAATTATTTTGGAAATTTGTAAATAATGAGACTGAAATTTTATCCTATGGGATTAATAATGCAATTCTCCCTTTGATTATACATATGATTGATTTATTGTTATGTTTTGGTATAGAGTTGGGTGTTTGCTTGGTTGGATACCGGAAAGCGTCGTTATGGTGTTTATGCTTTTGCCTATTTGGCTCCTTACTTGAGGTTTCACTCTATTCAACTCTTTTGAATATCTTATTTAAGTTTTCTTGTCTTATTAAGCATTCCGAGATCATTAAGGGCTCAAATAAGCGTTTTAGGTTAATAAAGGCATTTTCGTAATTTTTACGAGAGATAGCCATGTAAAGTTTCACAATGGTGATTGCATAATTATGTTAATCATATGATTCTAAAAATTTATGTAAGAACTAGTTATGTAGGTTGAAGAGGAGAAATGGAAATGATATGAGCAATAAAATGATGAGAATATTGAATCAACTAGCAAGAATTGATGGATTAACAAAAAACAACCACGTGAAGGAGCTTGAATGGTGGATTGTGTATACTTTAAATGAGTAATGAATGTGTAGTTGTGGTTCATTTTAGAAGCTTCTACTACTTGGAGTTTCGAGACAACCACAAACCATTCATGTGGTTGGATGTCTCCCTAAGAGTTCAATTGTAGTATGTAAGAAAATCAAGCATTAAATTGGTAAAAATCGGACACATAAACACTTAAGATTATGTGATCACTATTACAAGTGTAACTAACTCGAGTTGAGTGGAATAAGATACTGTTCAAGCTTGTTTGAATTTTTTATCTAGCTGTTTGAGTTTAATTTGATAGGTAATTGTGCTCAAACGAGCTCCCTCGAGTGGAATGCTAGTCGAGCTCGATTACCTTGATGTTTTTATGAATCTTTTGACATTTTAATTTTTCAACTAATTGAGTACAATGAATTCAGCTTAGAAAGACATACTTATGCATATTATGTGAATAGGTAGCATTAGGTAGTTTTACATTTTACATACTTCACCTCTCAATTTATAATAATTGTCTCCATTATATACTTCACTAGTATTATTATGAAGTTTCAGAATTCCACGTCTCAATATAATCACAATTCGTGTGTCCCATCTTTTGATCGATATTGTGCTTGTATCGGAATAAGGAGCCCTAAAACTTCCTGTAAAGTGACTCGTTATTTTTTGGTCAAGCGCGCATCAGTGGGACTAAACTATAACTCTTTGTCCATGTTTGGTTATAGGTCGAATTTCTCGATATCTCCTGAGGAGAGTTGGCTGCCAATTGCAAGCATTCTCCTCTGCATTCTTCACATACGGGTGCAGAAAATTTTAATGCTTATTGATAGTAAATAATCACTCTTGAAGTGTTTATTCAATACCATTTTTTTTCGTTGGCAGATAGAAGCAAGTTTAAAAGATGGAGATCTTCGGGGCTTCCAACTATTCAACGAGGCTGCAAAGCGTTTTTCGTCTATTAGTCGAAAGAAGAATGCTAGTAGCTTTGAAGAGGTACTTGCAACTTAAAGCTTTTAAGGTTGCATTTTCATTTGAAGGATCTAAATTCATTTGAATAACTCTTATATTAGGTGGATTTTGAAATCTACAAATATGCAAAATCCGGTGCTAAATGATTTGAAATTCGTTGTTGATTGGGTCCGCTGGAACACGGGGTATTCTCGTAATTTTATAAGTCAGGTTTAATCTATTATGATAAATGAAGAAATTAAAGGGCTTGGGCTATACTTTGATATGGATCTTGACACAGTAAGGTGAGCCCGAGGCATAATAAAGGCAATATAAATATCACTCCAATCAATTAAACAATTATGATCTAATTACCACTGAAATTATCATTAATTTTTCACTAAGCTTTTTCTTTTAAGATTGAAGAGTATTGTATTTGTGAACTATGAAGATGCTTGATTCTATCAGACTAGGTACGTAGGGAGCTTGATAGTTGATACCATCAAGTGCAGCCCTCTATCTAATAATACATTATCTTGTCTGTCGTGTGTTGTGTCATGGGTTGGGCCTGATCCCATCTACACGTGACCTCCGTGATACATATCTGATTGCGCATTAATTGTATTTCAAAATTATACGAATAAGTAAACAATTATATATGCTAAATGTTTTTGGTTTTGATCTCTTATAATTCGATATGAAGGAGGGAAGAAAGGGTTTCCAAAACCTTCCATCTACACGAGAGCAACGTAGAGACGAGACACGGGATTGGACTACGACTCAAAAAGCTCACCAAGACGATAAAATCTCGAACAAAGACGAAGAGGATAATGGAGGGGCAAAGCATTAATAGACTCATATATAAGGTTAAACTGCATTAATCCCATGCTTTTATTGGCTGTTTTTTGATGAATGATGAATATTTGAATTTGTATCAGTTGGCTGAGACTATAAATTATGCAGTTGAATGTATTCAATAACATTTTACTTTGATTCGAAAATATGTTACTACAGATATTTTGAACGTAAAAGTTCGTTTTTGATTTCATTTCTTTAGCAAATATCATGTAGCATATGCATCATCCTATACTCTCTTTGTAATTTATTTCACAAGAATGAAAAAAAGAAGAAAATTTAAGGGTATAATAAACAATAAACCTACTTTTTAATATGTTAAGACTCCACATAAGCCACACTGATTTCCAACCTAAGTGTAGGGCTCAAAATTGAAAACTAATTGATATTTTGTTTGAGCTCAATAGTTAAAAGATTGTTTAAGTTTAGTTCAATAACTTACCAAACTAATTTTAAAATAATCTTTTTTGTATATGATATGTTTTGAAATTCAGTTCGTGCTTGACTCGATTAGTGTATAATATAAAAAAATAAAATAAACTACTCGAGCTTGACTCATGTTTTGTTCGATTTGATTTACTTACAGTCTTAAATGAGTAATACTATTGAGTGACTGGATTTAATCCCGACAACAACGATAAGTTTTTATCAAGATCAAGAAAGGGTCGATGATTCAACATTTCACATAAATTTTTTTATCAAAATCAAAAAAGGGTTGATGTTTCAGTATTTCACATAAAATATAAAACAAATTATGAATAAAATACAAAATAAAACATTTGATATATTTAGTGTTATATATAATATATATATATATATAAAAAATAAAATACAAAGTAAAACAACACACTATATTAAAACTACACCTTTTCACTTTCCAACACAGCCCACAAAGACTATCTATCTACCTATGTTCACTGCATTCTCACGAACATTGTTCAGCTCCCACCGTCTCTTCGCCTTAAACCCTAAACCCCAAATCCCATTCCATCTCACAATCCTCTCATTTATGTCAACCGCCGCCGTTAAGCGCGTGGGCACACACAATGGAAGCTTCCACTGCGACGAAGCCCTCGGTTGCTTCATGATTCGCTTAACCAAAAAGTTCTCCGATGCTCATATAGTCCGCACTCGCGATCCAAAGGTTGGAATATCATAACCCTTTTCGTGTTAATGGGGGAAATTATTTATGTTTGTGTTATCGTTTGTTTATGTAAGAAGGTGTTTGATGAAATGTGTCTTAGACATGGGTTCAAGTTTACAACTTGTTTATGTAGGCAATGTGTTTGATGAAATGCGTCTTCGACATGGGTTAGAGTTCCAATTGGAACGTTTTAGTGGAAATTTATTTCTAGTTTTCTCCTCTTCCTTCCACATAACTTTCCTAGACGGGCTCACGTCTGGCAAATATGCTACTATCGGCATCCTTTCCTTCCTTGTTCAACTTGTTTCCCAAATCCCCTCATTTTTTTTCTTCCATTTAAAAATAGAGTATAATTGGAAAAAAAAAATCTCAGCTTTCAGCCGCAACTTTTTAGTTTTCCAAGTATTCGAACAATACTTTAATTTATAAATATTTACATATGAATTATTTGTATCTATTGTTAATACAAACTTAATAATAATTGATAAAGTTGCCGTAAAAATGCAAGTATATGGTAGTCTATACTGTATTCAGTATAGTTAACTCTAGTTATTAATGTATTAGTTAATTGTAAGTTTGTAATATAAGGATCAAATGTCACTTAAAGACCTCGCATATAAACTATTAACATGGTTGATCAAAAAGAAAAATCAACACATATCAAATTGCAAAAGTAGTCTACTTTTATTCATTCATGGTTTTTCGACGTGTGCTTTTCTTTTACAAAATTTTTATGTTGTTCCCAAAAAGTTTCCCACATTTATGATCTCGAAACATAAGCTAAAAACGACACTTTGATCGATGGTCCTTTTGAACTGTGTTAGGTGCTGGAAACGCTTGACGCTGTGCTTGATGTAGGTGGGGTTTATGATCCCACAACAGACCGTTACGATCATCATCAAAAGGGCTTTCAAGAGGTTTTTGGGCATGGATTTAATACTAAGCTCAGTAGTGCTGGTCTTGTTTACAAGGTAATGATCCATGTCGAACACTTGCTTTCAGTTTTTTGTCATGTAGTTTTGAAAACAATCTTCACATAAGGTAATAGACAGTGCTTTCGTTGTTTTCTGTTTTCAATGTTGTGGATGAACTACGGGTCCCTTGATCTTTTTAATTTGAGGAAGGTTAATTCTCACTTGGAACTAATGAAGTCTAGAATTTGTTTTGGTTTGGTGTTAGGTTTTATTATTGGATATAGACTACGTTATATTGGTTGTGTTTATGTATGTGTAGCATTTTGGGAAAGAGATAATAGCTAAGGAGCTTCAAGTTGATGAAGATCATCCAGATGTGCATCGATTATTTCTGGCTGTTTACAAGAGCTTCATGGAGGTAGTCCACTTTCTTTCTTGCATTTGCGTGCAAGTCCTTCCTTTTCTCTTTGGTTCAGTTTTCAGTTTCTTATGTGTTGGCATAAATTGTTGGTAATGTTCGTCATAGAAGCATCAGTGTTAGATAGTTGTTGTTATTGATTGTCACTTGTTACTTTCTCTTTGTTATGTAGATTGTTGTTTGAGTTAAAGTTTTCACATTTTGTTTCTATGATATTGTTCTGATTATTTTAATAGGTGCTTAGACAGCCATATATATCATCATGTTTGCTTCTACTTGTACAGTGTCAGTAATATAATTAAAAGTTATTTTGTTCAACAACAACACTAAGCAAGCGTTAAACAGCTCTACGGATGGTAAGATATTGACAGTGAATTCTGCATGGAAGAAATTTCTAAAAAAGATCATAAAAGTAAAAAGTATTCTGAAATTTAGAAAGGTTTTGGTCTGAAATTAAGGATAGAGCATCTTATAAGAGCTTGTTCTATTTGCATCTTCTTTTCTTTTTCTTGAAAAATAATTCCTAATTCTTCATCAGTAGCTGAAGGCCCTTGTTATCTCGATAACCTTATTTCCAGAACTTGACTTTACATTGTCTAAGAATCCATTCTACTGATAACAGGCAATTGATGCCATTGACAATGGAATCAATCAATATGATACAGACCAGCCACCAAGATACGTAAATAGTACTCACTTGTCTTCACGAGTTGGAAAATTGAATTTGGATTGGATAGATCCTGATCAGTCAGCTGAGAATGAAAATGCAGCCTTTCTACGTGCAATGGCTCTGGCTGGCACTGAATTTTTGGATGTAAGTTTCATCAAACAGTGTTATTTATATATACTCTCTTTTGAAATTGATTTAATGGGAAATTGCTGCAATCGAAAGGGTTGTTCAATTAGGGTGTGTTTGGATCGAGTCATTTGGATTTGGGGAGGAGATTTGGAGAAAGGATTTGAAATGACACCTAAAATGGAGTCATTTGAAATCCATCATAGTGGTGAACAAAATAGTTCAAAATGAATGTCAAGGGATTTGAAATCCACCTTAACATGAATTCATCCAAACAAATATTAAATGGATTTGTCGATGAATTTGAAATCCATAATTTTCAAATCCTTCAATCCAAACACACCCTTATTTTTTTTTTGAAGTTTATATAGAAGTTTTTAACCTTTACTATCTTTATTCAGAGTGTTCGAAGTCATGCGAGATCATGGCTTCCAGCTCGGTCAATCGTGATGGAATGCCTTGATGCTAGGCTGGATATTGATCCTAGCGGAGAAATTATGGTCTTAGATCGATTTTGCCCTGTAAGTAATATATCATCACATTTGATAATGCGGAATTTTGTCTCTTTTTGCTGGTACCTTTTAATATTTCTCTTCTATTTGTTTTTCCTAGTTTAAGATTTACCACTTGGGTCTTAACTTATCCTACTTCGAAAGGTTGTAAATACTTCTTTTTCCCTTAGATTTATCCACATTTTGTGGAAATTAAGCATCCTAGTTAGGGATGGCAACGGGCCGGTTCCGGGTAGGAACCGGCGGGTCTAGATCCGGAACCGCATGTCTGTTTTTGGACCCGGAACCGGATCCGGAACCGGTTCCTCATTTTGGACCCGGAACCGGAACCGCCGGGTCCAACCCGCGGGTACCCGTTTAGAATTTTTATTTTTTGGGTTTTTTTTTTGCTTTTGCTTTTTGGTGCTTTTTAATAGTTTACTACCCAACTTTCTCTATAATATACTAAAATAATTGGTTTTAATATTTATATAATTTATGGACTTGATATTTATTTATTTTTTTGCAATGAAATAACCTAAGAAATATTTTCAATTGATTTTGGTTGGTTGAATGATTTTAGTGTTTAGTATAATATTTTAACTCAAAAACATAAAAATAAAATAAAAATTTAAGGAAAGAAAGCAATAATAATATATGAGGACAGACCTATTTGATTTGGGATCATATTATATATATGAGGATAGATAAAATATCCATCATTAACTTTAATAAAAGAAATAAAAAAATTTAAGGCGGTTCCGGGTTGGACCCGGACCCGGAACCGGAACCGCCTAAGAACCGTTTAGTTGGACCCGGAACCGGAACCGGAACCGTTTAACATGAAAAGAACCGGATCCGACGGGACGGTTCCGGGGCGGTTCCGGGTAGACCCGGAACCGTTGCCATCCCTAATCCTAGTGTTAAAATACTATTATGATCAAGCAATTCCAAAATTTAAACCTTATCTATTATCCATGTTTTCTTAAGAGGTTCCATATGCGAGTGTTTTCATGAATCCTTTTGGAAAAATGATTGCCATTTTAACATGGCAAGATTTGGTGCTCAACTAATGACTACATTTCTAATAATTTTCTGCCTTATTACATGTTTTAAACTGAGATTATCTTGTTTTATTTTCAACAGTGGAAGCTTCACTTGTTTGAGCTCGAGCAAGAGATGAATATTAACCCCCCTATCAAATACGTTCTTTATCAGGTATTTATGCTCATTTCTTCCTTTTCATTTATTTTTTTTGCCATCGCCCAAAGTTCATCTGTTCCTTAATAAACTGATGACATTCTTTGGGAAAAAATATGATCACAACTATGTTAAGTATTGAAAATAAATCAGTTCACAGTGTACTTTTATTTTTCAATATTTATTGTTTCAAGCATGCTTCTAAATTTTCTCTGTTAATGGTATAAACTTGTTATTATTTTTCTTAGTTCTTATTTCAATATGTAAGTGTATTTCATTAAATTTAATATATGCACATATCACATAAACGCATATATATATATATATATTCTTGCCCGAACCCATTGCCAAGGAGTAAATAAGAATTTCCCATTATTTAGATGCTAGCCCATTTGCGTCAATATATATATATAAATTCTGAATCGTATAATGATGAAGTCGATGAAAAATGTGATAGGATGATCGAAGCAAAAGCTGGCGAATTCAAGCAGTGGGAATAGCACCAGATAGATTTGAGAGTCGTAAAGCACTTCCTGCTCAATGGCGTGGTCTAAGAGACGATGAATTGTCTAACGAAACAGGAATTCCTGGTGGAGTTTTCATCCATATGAGTGGTTTTATTGGTGGAAATCAAACTTATGAAGGTGCACTTGCAATGGCTAAAGCTGCATTAAAGCTCTGAATAAAACATCAATTTTATCTATGAACTGTGATTTACAATCTGTTCTATTTGATTCTATATATGTAATTTGCTTTAATGGTGTACTTTAGTTTTATGGGGTTTGGATAATATATTGCTGAAAGAAGAGAAGGAATTGAATTTGAGCTCTAAAGAAAGAGAACTGCTGAGAACAATTTTTTTCAGGATTTTTATGTATGAATTCTAATTAATAGATATGTATTTCATTTTTCATTTTTATATGGAGCTTTTTGAACTGTAAATTTTGGTTTTAAATTGTTTTTTCTATTTCAAATTCTTTGTGAGTTGTCAATTCACCATATCTATATATATATATAGGGTAGAGTGCATTTCAACCCTATGTTGCACTTTCCCCTAAAAATACAAAAAAGCTTAAAAATTTGATATATGTATTATTTTGCCCCAATTACTATTTTTCGGTCAAATTTTGATCGGAAATTATTTAAATAATTTTTTCGTGATTCTTTCATATGCTCGGATTTGGGCCCAAAATGCTTCTCTAATATATCATCTTAAAGTTGCAAAATTCTCTAATAAAGATGACAATGCTCTTGACGGAAAAATCATTTAAATAATTTTCGATCAAAATTTAGTTGGAAAATTGTAATTCGGATAAAGTGATACATATATCAAATTTGTATGGGGTGATGTCTCTTTTTTTTTTTTAGGGGGGAAAATGCGAAATATAAATTTTTCGAGTGGAGTGCATTTTACTCTATATATATTTTAAGATGTATCTAAACTTTTCTTTTCTTTTTATATATCGACCTAGTAGGTAGGATGTATCTATTTCGACTTTAAATTCATTACATATTCAGACGTATCCATATTCAACATGTATATATTATTTTAAAACATTATTTTTAAAAGTATTGGTGAATTATATATTGGTTATACGTGTATGATCTACCTCCAGGAGACCGAAAAATAATTTAAAAAAACGATCACAAAATGATGTCAATAAATTCATGATTCTTCTCATCTTAATTCACCGACAAAATTCAACCCTTGAAGATATATACCGTGATGATCAGGTCAGTGAAAATTCTCACTAAAATTTCTTCATTTACACTCAAAATCATAAAGATTCATGATTTTCAGCTTCTTTTTTGCTTTTTTCAGCTGAATTATGATGGGTTTTTCTAATTTGTTTATGGGTTTTGGTTGATTTTCTTTTATCATTTTGTTTCTTGATGATCTCTTTAGGTTAAAATTGCTAATTTTTAAACTATTTTTTCACTACTTAATTTATGATCATAAGCAGCAAATGTTGATTTTGATTGCCTTTTTAATTGCCCTAGGTTTTTGGTCAAGGAAATAAGTCCAAGAAGATAGCATAAAATTTACTTTCTTGGTCTTTGTAAATATAAAGGTAATCTTTTTTTGCCCATGTTGATTTTTAGTGCTTATTTAAGGTATTCTTTATAGAAATATCACTTGATTTTGGTTTAGATTTTGATAATCAGATGGCTGAAATTATGGGTCCGAGATTGTACAGTTGCTGCAATTGTAGAAATCATGTTGCACTTCATGATGATGTTATCTCTAAGGCATTTCAGGTCAGTTCCTTGGAATAGAACTTTCATATTTCTTAAAAAGATTCTGATTCAATTTTCTAGAAATATAATATGAATATAGGCATGGTTATTAACCATATTTGAGATCAAATTTGATTTGATTTTTGATATCGATTAATAGACTACGATTGTGTATATAATCACGGGAATATGGAGATCAATGGAACTTAAAGTGCTCTTGTTACTTCTCTTGGTCTCGGGTTTTTCATAATCGGGTTTTTTTTTTCACACGTATATTCCCTTATTTGCTTGATCATGAGGTCTTGTAATCCACTTTTACTGACGGGGTGAAATTGAAATATACTTTTATTGACGGAGAAGTTGTTGTAATTTCTTAAATCTTGAGGTCCTTTTTCGCAATTAGAGTTTGACACATTATGCATATCCAATTATATATATATATATATATGAATTTAGCGCCCTTGAAATTCTGAGTTGTATATTTGTCGATAACACATTGTGTTCTAAACAGGGACGACACAGTCGAGCGTTTCTATTCTCCCATGCTATGAACATTTCGGTGGGTCCCAAAGAAGATAAGCAGCTAATGACAGGCCTCCATACTATTGCTGATGTTTATTGCTTCGACTGTCGTGAGGTTTTGGGATGGAAATACGAGAAAGCGTATGAAGAAACACAAAAGTACAAAGAAGGAAAATTCATTCTCGAGAAGTCGAAAATCGTGAAGGAAAATTGGTAAAGTTCTTGAATTTCCATAAGTTGGTGCATGGATTATATCGTATATTTATTGATTGTTCGTTGTTGTGCATAGTGTGTGCAGTATTTGTTGTGTAAATCGTGTTGAAGATTGTTTTCTAACCGATCTTTTACATAAATTTATGAAATGATTGGATTTGTTGCAAGCGATCTAACATAGAATTGGCCATTGTGTTTTTCTACTACATTCTTGGAAAACAATAAAAGTTACTCTGTATTTTCTCCTTTTAATTATAAATATACATATAAAACAAATATCTACAAACACAAATTAAATAATCATTTCCTAACACAAAGTAAAACAATCTCAAATTTGAACATTTAAAAAACAAACAATTTTGTGTATATACATCCCATCAACACCAAAATCCCACATTCCAATGTCAAATTTGACAAAAACAATCAATCTTTAAAATTAGAACAAATGGAAAAAAAACCAAACAAATTTCAACCAAGTCCATCATTCTCTATAAACAAGTCAGTCAATCCCATTTCCATTCCAAAACAAAAAACCCGAAAAAAAAATCTCGAACGTTTCCTATTTTCTGGAAACATTTCAAAAAACAAAAACAACGATTCTCAATCCAAAAAACGATATTCAATCGCACGAGACATATTATTTATTAAAGAACAGAGATTTTCTTCATCATCCACTTCTTTTTCGCATTCTCAATAGCCGCCTCTCTCATCTTCAGAAGCTCACAACACCGTTGTTGATACTGCATTTCGATTGCATCAAGCTCTACCTTTAGATCATAGCACAAATCATTATCTCTGTCTGTCAAACAAAGTGAAGAAATACTCAAACTCATATCATTCGATGCTGTAATCCAAGACCCCGCGTATGAACTCACCGAATGGTTCAAACTTTCGCTCACCAAAGACTCACCAACACTTCTAAGTTTATCAACATCATAATCAACAAATCCCGAGTTTTTTTTAGTAGCCAAATCTTTGTCTAAACTGGGAAATTCTGAATGAGGGCCTTTTTCGTTAGATTTTTTGACCTGGTCCTGGTGAATTACGGTAGAGCCCTCAAATGAGGTCTTCGATTCAGTCAAACTGCCACATGGCGTACTCCAATAGGGTAAAAGTTGTGAAAATAAGCTGTTAATCAGCTCAGCTATGAAAGCAACGTCATCGTTCAACAATTCAAGTTGTTCGACCATCTCAGCAGCGATTGAATCTGCTGTATCGACATTGATATAAAACTCAAAGTGCACATTTCGAACCTTACCTGTTAACAAGTAATTTAATTACTACAAAGGGTAAACACAAATACCAAATAGCCATGCTTTAAGAGGGATAAGTCTGAAGTAAGAGGGTGTTTAGCTAAGCTTGTTAAACTTTAAAAACAAGTTGGGCGCTTATATGTTCCTAACAATTTATTTTAGGGTGTGTTTGGATCGAGTGATTTGGATTTGAGGAAAGGGATTTGGAGGAAGGATTTCAAATGACTCTAAAATGGAGTCATTTGAAATCCACCATAGTTGTAGAGAAAAGAGCTCGGGATTCAATCCATCGTAACAGAATTCATCCAAACGAACTTAAATGGATTTGTCAATGAATTTGAAATCCATAGTTTTCAAATCCTTCAATCCAAACACACCATTAAGTTTTACCAAAATACTCTATAAGAGCTAATAAGCTCTCAAACAATACATATAAGCTCTATTAAGGAGCTTATAAGCTCCACCAAACACCCTCTTAGATTATTACTTACCAGAATAATCAGCAATCCGTAAAGTTAACGATACTGAATTATCGTTACATTTTACACCCTTTAAGGTAAATTCATTTCTCTCATTGCATCTGCGAAGTTCAACTATTGGCCTAGAAGCATCAATCATACTTTCCCCATTAGTGCTGGTTGAGAGCATTTTGTAAGAAGGGTCCATATCCATTGAAGGCGAATCAGATATTTGTGAGTTTATTGATCTAGGCGTAAAAACAGCTAGTTGTAACGAATCAGAAGAGTTATTCTTGGGATTTTCGGGCGAAAGAAATGGCTCTCGCAAGAGCTCAGCTGCACTCAACCTCTGAGAGGCTGGAACCAAACATTTTTCGATGAACTGTTTCAGTTCAGAATCCTTCACTTTCCCCAATGCAGCTGGTTTTATTCCCTACAATTTTGACATGGGAAATAGAAATATTTATAGAATCTAACATTGTGAAATAACCAATTTATTGATCCCTATGTCCATATTTAGGCTCTCATATTCTTTTCTTTCATATGGAAAACAAAATATTATATACAACCTATACTATGGTGGGACGTAGGGGTGGCAAATGGGCAGTTCGGGTTGGGTTTGGGTTGGTTCCAACAGGTTGGTTCTTAAATGGATTGGGTTTTTAAATGGTTTTAAAGTGGAACCAACTCAACCTAAAAGGGAACCAAAATCAACCCGAAAGGAAACCAAGCCCAACCCGACTCAATACCTTACATTTTGTTCTTTATATTTGAAAGTATTGGCAAGCGATTTGGGCCTAAATTGAAATTAGTTGGACCCAAGTTGGAACCAAATAAAATTTTCTTAGGAACCAACCCAACCCAAACTAGTTTAATTGGGTTGGAACTGTCGTTTCAGATCCATTTTGCCACCCCTAGTGGGACGGTATTTCCAGGCTCCCCTTTTATATATATCATATGCCAAAAAACATACAAGTGAGGCAAAGTAACTGTTTGACACTACTAATTCTCAACTACCACATTTGATGTCAATAACGTAAAATTACACAACTTCACTTTTATTACTTTTATCTAAAACTTCATGAAGAAACTGTAAATTGGAATGGGGGGCTTTAAATATAATAAGGTAATAGAAAAAACTTACAGAAGTGACTTTCTTGTATATCTGTGCTTGATTTTTGCATTCACTGTAAGGGTATTCACAGGTGATCAACTCTAGCAAACACATCCCAAAAGAATAACAGTCAACCAGCTCATTGTATTCTTCCTCATAAAGCTCTGGAGCCATGAACTCAGGTGTACCTATAGGGAATAACATAAATGAAGATAAAACGATAAAATTTCGAAAATGGTGACTAAATAGAAGAGAGAATTACCAATAACACTTCTGGCAGTAGGCTGTTGCATTATTGTTGCCAATCCAAGATCTCCAATTTTAACTTCACCGTGATTCCCATTCACAAATATATTGTCGCATTTCAAATCTCTGTGAATAATAGGAGGGTTGTGAGTGTGGAGATAGTCTAAACCTCGAAGGATCTGCCTAGCCCAGTTCTTTATGGCCTTTATATCAGCACTCTTATGCTTGTTCCGATACCTAAACCAGAAGGAAACGCATTTTTTAACAAGTGAATGAAAATGAAAAGGCAGTATCTTCAGGATGTGATTGGATTGAAGGGCTTGAAAAATCCATCGATTTCAAATGAATTGACAAAATCCATTGAACTTGTTTGGATGATTTCAAGGTTTAATGAATTTCAAATCCCTTAAAACTCATCTTGAGCAACTTTTGCAATCCTTACGGTGGATTCCAAATGACTTCAATCTGGAGTCATTAGAAATCCTTCCTCTAAATTCATTCCACATCAAATCCATCAATCCAAACACAACCTTAAGGAAAGAATGAGAAACCAAGTGAATAAAACCCGAGAAAACTCACTGCCTCAAACTGCCTGATGTAAACAGCTCAGTGATCATGTTTATGGTTTTGTTCTTATCATCCACCCAAGAGGCATATGATCTAATGACATTATCATGTTTCAGTGTCCTTAACAGATGAACCTCAGAATATAACCTCTCCAGGTGTTCCGGTGATTGCAATGCATCCTCGATACTCACTTGGTTCCAAGCAACTTCAATGCCATCAATTTCATCGAAACCCTTGTAACTAAAGATAAAAACAAGCATAAGTAAATTTTAACAAGCTGAGAATGACATTCACCTGCTTAAAAATTTCAAAAGCGGGATTACTCTGTTCTACAAAAGTAAAACGGATAACAGAAACAGAAGATAGTCTAGGAAGCATACACATTCTTGAATGCTCCTCTTCCCAGGATTTCATTATACTGAAGGAAGAAAAAGAAAATGGTAAAAAAACATCTAGAGCAGAACGATTAAAGAAAAAATGCTGCAAGTAACAAACCATGTGACATGAAATCACAAACTAGCAGTACAACTTAAACACTACTTTCTTGCCTTATCGCTCAAACATTGCTCATATAACATGAGAAAGAACTTCTCTACCTTGTTTCTAATAAATGATGGTAATATGTTCATATTTCTAAGTGAATATATAAATACACAATAGATAAATCCTATAAATAACAACCCCATTTTCTTCTGAGACAAATGTCAATAAACCCTAAAAATTTCTGAATACGTAAAGCCTATCACAGTCATTCTTGAGTTATAACTAAGCCTATAAGCTACGAGTGCTGTGTTCTCTTTTAAGAGACTAGACTGAGGAGATTTAGAATAAATAAATCATCGGCCATGAAAATATGAGCTTCTACACAATCTAACGCCACACATAGATGGAAAAGCAAACAAACGAATCTACTCCAATTTTCAGATTCCATGAAGCCAACTTAACTAGAGTTGTATCAGCATACACTAATGCAAAAACTTCAAAAACACGCACAAAAAAAAATTGTTAGGTAAAATGCGAAAAAGTACCCGAATATACCGTCTGTCCGGGGATATTTCTACAACATCAGAATCAGAAGGCTCCATTTTTCTATTCAGATAACTCAACCAAGCACTAAAAAACTCTAACAATTCATGGGAAAAACAGATAAAAAAAAAATTACAGAAAGGAGTAAATTCGTAAAATTCAATATAATAAACTGTACAATTTAGGATCCCAGTTATAGATGGAGACGACGTTCAGAGAAAGCTTCACAGGCAACAGAAAACGAATTAATGCCCGTTGATCCAAATCGAAATTGGCATCCAATGAAATTCAGCTTCAACAAAGATTTCGAATTTCCTCTGGCCCCGATCACCCTTCCCATCTCATTTATTTAATTCTGAATATGCAAACTGAATGAAAGAAATCGCGGATGGGGGCGTGAATTGAATTACGGCAAATTAGGATTAGGGCAGAAAATGGAACCCTAGCAAAGCAACCCCGTTTTGCGATAATGGGAGATCTAAAATCGAATTGGGTAATGCAGAAATCATAAACCCTTATTGAAAAATGAAAATCTTTTATAGGGGGAGAGGATTAATTGAAGAAGATATTGGATTAGTACTAATTATCAATGGATGAAGATTATGATTAGATTAGAGAGAGATTTTAGGAATGAAAAATAGATGTTAGCCGTCAAAATAGCGACTTTGAGTGTTTCAACCTAAATCCGCTAATAGGTGTTCATCTTTAAATCATACTTTCATTCTTGATTCGAATTTGATTACTTTAAAAAAAAAATTCATTACCATATTAAATTAATAATTATTTTTACAATATTTATGTTAATAAATTAAACACAATATTTTTATAATATCCAATAATATTTTATATCTCTGATACGTATGATGATCTAATTTTTTATGCAAAAAAAGTAAACAACTCCTTCTATCACAAGTATATTTCCAACACAAGTATCTTCGAATTAAATATAAATCAAGAACCAGTGTACCACAAAAATTATCACTTTTGATATATTAGGCATTTTACATATGAGCGCAAGATTTTGTTCAAGCTTTTTGACATGGTGAATAACATTATTGATGAATTTCCGAGTTAAAATTGAGTCGTTTAAGTCACTTTTAGACCAATGTTTTATTTATTTTTATTTTAGTCCGAATTTAGTATTATTGTTTTTATTTAGTCGAGTTCTAGTCCTTTAATATATAACTTATTAAAGTTATAGTTGATTTTACAAATCCTTATGAGTATGCTCAAATTTTATTTTGAAGTTTAAAAATGTGTTCTTCAATTCTTTAAAAAAAAACTCAATTGCTTCCCCTTCGTCAAAAATCTTATATACAAATCAAGATGCACATTAACCAATTTAATCGATATACTCAAGTGGAATGATGAGATAAATTAGAGTACAACAATATTATAAATTAAAATAATGATCTTAATATAATCATAAACATAGGCTCCGTTTGTTTGTCAAGGGAATGGAATCAAAATAGGGAATATGATTCCCAAAAATCAAATAACTTGTTTGGTATTTTTTATTTAATACTATGGAATGCAATCTAATTCCCAAAATGTGGGAATTATCCTCTCAAATAAGGGAATCACAATACCTTATTTATTGAGGTATTGTGATTCCCATATTCAAGGTAATCCTAAATACAATACTTTAATAACCTTACTACCCCTATATCAAATATAATACAAAATCAACAAAAATAAATATTTTTTATGCATTTCATTTAAGTTATTATTTATTAAGAAATAGTTTCGTATTTTTAATTTATTTGAATATTTTTATTGTCAAAATATATCGGATTTCATTTTATTTGATATTTATTTATTGAATGAAATTGAAAAATTGTTATGTTATTTTTGTGATAATACTTTTGAAATGGTTGTTGGTCACATATGATTAAAATATTTTATCTATTAACAATAGTATGTTTCCGACTTAAAATAAATTATCAATGCATTGATATATGAAATATGTATCAATTTTTTAAAAGTCAAACAATATGTAAATAAATAATAAGCATGTTCAATTTAATTCTCATTTTTCTAAAAGAGGATAATGCAATTGAACCAAATTGATATCTTATTTATTTTTTATTATTTAACTAAATTAAATATACATGTGTATATATGTATATATATATATAATATCAAATACTCTACTATGGTTGAAAATTTATAATTAAATACAAATATGTTTTAAAATAAGGGTATTTATGTCAAAGTCTTTACTTTTAAATTCCATTCTTTATTATATGTGTTTGAACCAAACATAAAAAAAGGAAAATATATATATCCTTACCCAATTTTTTTGTACAAAGCAAACACTATTAATGGAATCAGATTTCTAGTAATCAAATTACCAGAAATCTTATTCCCATTTCAGATTCCATTCCCTGTCAAACAAACGGAGCCATATAGTTTTTGTTGCGGTACGAAGTAACTTGTACGTATATAATTTGTTTATACATGGAATATGTATGAGAGTCCAATCAATGCTTGCACAACAGTTTTACCAACAATTTAATCAAGTTTAGTAACTCAATTAATTAAATTAAACATCGTAAAAAAGAATTAATTTTATCGATCAAACAAACTATAATCACTTGGTTTTGTGGGTAACACCCTTCATTATTGGTTAGTTAATTCAAAATTCTTTCACAAATAAAACCCAAAACTTTTACTTTTTATACATTTTCATTCAAAAAATATACTTAGTTAATAAAACTTACAATAGTAAAAATGTTTTATTAAGAAATAATTAAAATTTTAAAATAAATTATATTATAAATTCAATTTAAAATATAAAATTAAATTATAAATAATAATTAACTACCTAACCCTAACACTCGTTTTCCACCACTTTTTCCATCTCCCCACCCTCAGCTTCATCACAATCGTTCACAATTTCTTCCTTTATCTCATCTCGCTCATCATGGCCCATGGAATATCCTATTTTTTTTATCTTCATAAATATTATTTATGCCTTTTTTCAATTTATAATTTAATTTCAGGATATATATTAATAATATTATGTCTATTAATATTATTAATATATAAGTCGTGGTATGACTCTCCATTGATTGATGTAATTCTTTTATTTCCTAATTTTTCAAATATTTTTGCATCATTCAATTGATTATATTTTGTCATAATTGAAACATAAATCACATTTTTCACAACAAATGTACTTTTACTTATCGAAAATCCTCGAATTTATGAATACTCTCTTGATACTCCTGAGTGGGTCCCGCGTCGATATCACTGTTGATGTTCTCGATGATTCTAGTGATGAACTCTTTGGTGTATATCGTCAATCGTCATGTACTATTGAGCTGGATCGGGTTTCGACCATCGTAAAAGAAGAGGGTGATCGATATTCAGATTTCTCAATTTGTAATTAGATTATTACATATTTGGGGCTTCACTAATGTCTTTGGTATTTCACTTTTGGTACTTTTTCTTGACTTCTATAACAAGAATTATGCCAATTATAAGTAAATTAGCTTGATCTCAATGATCAATTCATGACCAAGAAATGGTGATATATTAAGCAATATTAGGGGTGGCAAATTGGTTCCGGAACCGTGGGTCCAACCCGACCCAATTAGTTTTGGGTTTGGATGGATCTTAAAAAAAAGAATTATGGTTCCAATTGGTTTTGTATTTATTGAATTTTCAAGACTTTGGTTTCTTATGGTTTTTGATTGGGTCCAAATTGGTTCCAATAATGGGCCTATTTTGGTTCCTAAATGGATCCAATTAAAAAAGAGAGAAATAACTCTCCATTTTTTCTTTCTTAGACTCAATTGTTTTTCTTTATTTAAAATTTCACTTGTAGAGAATATGTGATTGCTTAAGAACTAAACCCATACTTGTTTTAGTCATTTGAACTTATACTTTAAATAAATTTTTATAATAAGATCAAAAAATTATTTTATATTATTCTTAGTCATTTGAGCTTTTTTATTTTTTAATATATATTATATTTTTATTATTATATTAATAAATATATATTAAATAATTAAAAATAAATAAAAATATTTGGCTCGGCTCGAGTACGGACTCGAGCTCGCGAGCTTGGGCTAGGCTCGAGCTCGAACCCATGCTCGCGAGCTCGTGTCCGAGCTCGAAAATTTTGGGCTCGGCTCGAGTTCGAGCTCGAGCTCGTGAGCTTGGGCTCGGCTCGAGCTCGAACCCATGCTCACGAGCTCGAGTCCGAGCTCGAAAATTTTGGGCTCGGCTCGAGTTCGCGAGCTTGGGCTCGGCTCGAATCCATGCTCACGAGCTCGAACCCGAGCTCGAAAATTTTGGGCTCGACGAGTTCGAAAAAAATGTCAAGCTCGGCTCGTTTACACCTCTATTCTGAACCGACTAACTTTCAAATAGTAATATAAATTATAACTTAGTATCAATTAATATATCTTTAATTTCTGTAACCGAAAAAAAAAATTATATTTTTAATTTTTGTAACCGAAAAAAAAAATTATATCCTTAATTTCTCTACATTAATTTTTTCGTTATAAATTAAAATACATTAGTTAATAATATATTTTACATATAAATTATTACATTTGTATAATATGATTGAAATTTTTATAAGAAAATTATAAAAATATAATGTAATAAGTTAGTGAACAAGAAAAAAAAATTTGTTTGCATTATATTGGATTAGTTGGTGAACAAGAAAAAAAGATTAGCGATTAGTATACAAATATTTGCATTATGTTGAATCCATAAGTCACCAACTCACTAATTGGGTCTATTATGGTTCTATAATGGTTCTTTTTGTATAAGAACCATTTGGAACCAATCAAAACCAATAAGGACCCAATTCATATTGAAAAGACATTTTGGTTTCTTGTTGGTTCCAACTTATCTTTTTTACAAACCCAATTCGACCCAACCCAAATCCGATCCGATCCACCCATTTGCCACCCCTAAGCAATATTTACTAGCTATAGAGATGTAATTTCATCTTTTCAATTATATGTATAGTCTTCACATTTTGGCAAGAAAAATTGCATTTTCGGTTTGTTAATTAGTTTGCACATTTTTTTATATATTATATGGAGGGTGACAATTTAAGTACAATAATATAGAATTTGTGTGATAATTTAAGTACAAAAGTTGAAAATTTAATTTTCACACAAAAAAATAATCACCTTTAATTTTTAATCAAAATTATTGATTACAATCATTATTTCATATTTTATAATCTGTAATTTATATTTTATTATTTGTATTAGCATAATCATTATATATAACTAAAATAATCATTCAACACAATGCATCAACCTATCACTATCAATTTAACATATTTTACAACTGTTAATCAATTTTTAAAAATATAAATTTTATAAATTTTCATAATACAATTTTCGAAAAAATTTCAAATTCTCAACTAAAAAATATAAAACATAGCCTTTTTATTTTTCCTTTGATCAACTTTCAACACCCCCATCCCAACGCTCTTTTAACCTCGCTATTAATACTCATCTAGAAATATCTTCCATTAAACAACATTTTCACATACCCAAAATAACTCTAGAAAAATCGAAAACAATTGCACGAAAAAGGTGTAAACTTTCGCAATCAATTGTAGAAATTGAAGCAAAATAATGGCGAATTTGTACGTGCAGGCGGCACCGCCGACGGATCTGAATCGAAACACGGAGTGGTTTACGTATCCAGGCGTGTGGACGACGTACATCCTGATATTGTTCTTCTCATGGCTGGTTGTACTCTCCGTCTTCGCTTGCTCCCCAGGCATGGCTTGGACCATCGTTAATCTCGCTCATTTCGTTGTACGTGTTTGATTTGTGTTTTTTTCATATGTTTTTTGATTGATTGATTGAATTTGTTTTATGTTTCATGTACGTTGTGAATTTCGTGGAAATGTTCGTGATCGTGTTCTTTTGATTGGTTAATTTGGGGAAAATTGGTTTTATGTTGTGAGATAGGATGGATTTAGGTTATGAGTTTGGAAATTTTATGAAATTGTAGTGATTGTTGTTCGGAAGGGGATTTGTCTTCTTTTCATTGGTAATTTGAGGATTAAGTTTTGTGAGATAGGATGGATTAGGTTATGAGTTTGTGAATGTTTGGGGCTGATCATATTTGATTTGTGGATGCGGGTAGGATGAAAGACAAATCAAACTAGTCGACCTCGAGCTCGGTCGGTAAAAGCTCGTGTCAGCTCCAGTTCATTAATATATGAAACCAAAGTTGAACAACATTTTGTGTTTAATAAGTTTTGAAGGTAGGCTCGAATAGTAAAAAACAATAAAAATGTGCTACAGAAATCAAACTAATCGAGCTCGGCTCCTGTCCGGCTCGATTATAGCTTGTTTGAGCTCAGCTCGGTTAACAATCAAACAGATGAAGCTGAACTGGATTGTAATTCAAACAAGCTTGAACAACTACTCGTTCAACTCGATTCAATACACCCCTAGATGCCGGCTCATCTTAAAGCTGGATTATGTGCTAATTTGCATAGGATATAAGGGAAAATTGATGTTGAAATACTTTCTATTCTTGATATAGTATCTGTGATTTTATTCAGAACTGGAATAACTAAGCAGTGTTGGATGTGATTTTATTCAGAACTGAATAGTTATAAGTAGTTTCTAATTCTCGAAGGCTTTTCTTAAAGTGGTTTATGGTTGTAACTTGGTGAATTTTCTGTTTGATATTCAGGTTACATATTACTGCTTTCATTGGATGAAGGGAACTCCATTTGCAGATGATCAGGGTATCTACAACAGATTGACTTGGTGGGAGCAGATAGACAGTGGCAAGCAGTATACTCGCAATAGGAAGTTTTTAACTGTTGTTCCAGTAGTGCTGTAAGTATTTTCTGGTTGTTCCTGTAGTGCTGTAAGTATCATTGATTTGGCATTTCAAATTCAGATTCTTCGCCGCTGGTTCTGTCACAGGGGTATTCTTTTGTCTGGTTATTTGTTTCATTAATGATTTGTTAAGAGTGATTATATGTCATTGATCATGTGTATGTTTTTCATATGCTGAAGATATACTTTTCTTAATGTAAGATACTTCCACTTCAAGTTTGTACAGTGTGGCGCTATATCTGTTGTGTTGAAATGATAAAATGAATTAGAGATTCTCGTATTTCTGTTGCAAGTTACTGTTTTTATTGCCTTTTACGTGGTACTTTTGTATGTGGAATGATATATTTTCCATCACCATTGGCCTGTGGCTGTTGGATTTGGGACTTAGCCAGTTATTTATCAATCAGTAAACTCTTATGCGTTAACCTCTCTTGAAAACTTGCTTGTTAAGATATGGGGATATTGAAATGAGATAGGAAAACGGTTGTCTAAGAATGGAAATTCATCTGTTAGACATTCTACACTTTTTTTTTCCAGTTATCTCTGGCTTATATTTACAATCATAAAAAGTAAAATGGTCTAATTTGAAAGCTAAATAAGCTGTCAAAACTCAACTACTGGTCAATGACTATTGAAATTTTGTCAATCTAAGTATTGAATCCTGAAAGAAGAAACCTTACCCCTTTCCTTTTTCGTTTTTAACAGGTACTTGATAGCCTCGCACACAACAGATTACCAACATCCGATGCTCTTCTTGAATACACTGGCAGTTTTTGTTATGGTGGTTGCTAAGTTCCCCCATATGCACAAAGTTCGTATATTTGGAATCAATGCCGAAGCATAGCTCTCTATTTATATCCTTTTCTATCACCAATAGTTTTGTCGATGCAGAAAACGAACTGGTAAAAATAGTATCACTTTGTCAAATAGTAGTAAGTACTACCATGTGGATGCTGGTTATTTTCTGTATGAACTGTTTGTATAAGCCATTTTCTGAACTTTGCATAAGCTATAAAAATTTCCTTTGTTTTGTTTCACACTCGACACATACTCGCATTTTGAGGCTTTTTTGATCTTGGGCGTTTAACGATAGACCTATCGTATCATAGATGGCCCAAGTTTTTATGTGTTTGATCCTCATGAGCAATTGTGGGGAGAGGACCTAAAACTACTTTCGTGATTTAGGATCCTAGGTTTAAATACTATGGCCTTGTTTGTTTATGTTTTTAAAACCCATTTTCAAGTTTTTAAATCACAAAATTCAAAATAAACTTAACACACCAAATTTTTATCCAAATTTTTATTTTTTCAACTCTACTTTTTCAATCTCCTATATATAACTATCAATCAAATATACAATTTTTTACACATTTACCAATCAAATCAATCATTATTTCACTTTTCCTTTCATACTTTATAAATTTTTTATCTATATTTATTTATTTTTTATTCATATAATCATTACATACACAACTAATACAATTATTCTACACATCATCCATCAACCTATCATTATTGATTTGACATATTTTACAACTTTCAACCTATTTTTAAAAACATAAACAAACTATAATTTTTACACAAATTTTCATAGTACACATTCCGAGAAAAATTCGAGATTTCATCTCAAAAACATAAACAAACAAAGCTTTATTATGTGTTCTGATTTAGATGTCACCTTTACGGATAGCAATGGGGCTGGTCTGAGGCGGGTAATGTTGGACCCGAGACTCGTCCCAGTCAAAATTTTTAGGGCTCGGACTCGTCCCGGACTCGTTAATACCCGGTTCCTCCCCGGACCCATCGGGTACTCGGCGAGTTCGGGTCCTACCCGATGGACCCGATTAAAACATTTAATTTTGAACTTTTCCCCAATTTTTTTTTTATCACAAATACACTTAAAACTAAAATAAATAATACAAAAACAATATAAACCTAAAATACATTAAAAAAATAATCAACCACAGTTAATCATTCACAATAGACAAATCTAAATAGGTAAAGTAATTCAAGTTTACTCAAATTTGAAAACAAATCTAATATCAAATAAACATCAATGAAATAAAAATCAAATATTTGTGGTGAAGAGGGTGAAGGGTTTTGTTAAATTTGAAACTTTCAAGTAGTCCACTACCAACTAAAAATCTTAAATTAACTATTAATTTTAATATTTATCATATTATATTAATAAAAAAATATATAAACTATATAAATAAGCAATCGGGGAGAATCCAGGTATGGGTCTGGGACGCGTATCCCGCCCCGAACCCGGCCGGGTCTTGGTTTTTGATACCCAGACTCGGACCCGATCTATTTTTTTGGACTCAGACCGGCTCTATCGAAACGGGTCCAATACGGGTATTTACATTACCCGGTCCCATTGCCATCCCTAGTCACCTTTCAGATTTTTCACCTAATACCTATGAACATGTAAATATGTGGCCGGCAAATTCACATGCATTAATTACTAAGGATTCAAATAATAAGCGTAGGCAATGTAACGTCAACGATTCTATAATTTATACAGATAAAATAACATCGGGTTATTCCCAATTCCAAAATAAAATGAATTTTTTTATGTGTGGTAATAATTGCCCTCTTATCGTGACAATAGTTCAAATTGGCGCTTGACCTGTTGTGCAGTTGATTTCTGCAGATTTTATTGGTCAAACGTAGAAAAAATGAGATCTCTCTAATTTTATATCCCGGATTGATTATCCTTAGACAATAGTATAAAAAAAAAAATACAGGAGATAATAAAATTTTCAAGTATGGATTATATGGTAATATATATAAGAGTATGCTAGACTATTAAATAATACGAATAATGTAAATAATTGATTAATTTGTATAACTTAGGATTTTGAGCAATTGGATAATATGATTAACAAATATACTAAATATTGGACAATGTGAGTGAAATTAAAGATCGAGTTGGGAAATTGGCCAGAACGACCCGGTATTAAATCTTACCATTTTGGTCTCGGGTCCAGACGGGTCATGGACACTGCTATTTTTCTAATTTTTTAAATTATTTAATATTATGAGTTTCATCACATTAAAAATATTAAAAAAAATTAGGGCCGAACCAGCCCATTAGCCTATCATGGTATGGGCCGATTAGCCAAAGCCCTTTAAAACCGGTCCATTAAGGCCCAATCGGCCTGTCATGGGCCGACCAATCTTCGTTGAAGCCATATTACTGATATATAAATAATAAATTTGCAGCTGATTTAAGTTATTTTAGGGATCAAAATAATACAAATAAATATTATATAAACTATTAATGACATTATCCCTTTTATAATTTAGGGACAAAAATAATATAAAATGAACCATTATCCGTAGTAGATTGGTATACTAATCAATTCTCCAAATATCAAAAATAATAATGTCAAATCTATTGTGGTCCAATAAAATGTGCAACTTGTTCAAAACACGTTAAGTTTACTTGTCATCAATTCATAGATCAAACTTTAATTTTTTCTGAAATTTCATCTATTAATTCCAATCTGAATTTTTAACAATAGATACTAACAAATATGGAGACGAAAAATATAATAATCTATTAAATTTCATCATCTTGCAGCTTGTGCATTTTATATTTCCAATAATGGCCCGTTCAAAACACAATATACATATATATATGATATATATATATATATATATATATATATATATATATTGACTTAATTAGTGGCTCTTGAAGTTAGTGTTGGCCGGCATTTTGAGAAATTTAATATCAAATCATATTATACTATTCGTTATTATTTATCATTCGTGCATAAATATATATTCATATAGTCAAATATATATATATATATATATCTCAAAATATTGAACTAATAACACTGTTATACCTTGGTACGAAATATTTTTTTCCATGGAAAATGTAAAATAAAAGAACAATAACTATGTATCATATTCTATGAGTGTTACTCTAGTAATTACTTAATATTTAAATTATGCTACTTATCGATCAATTCAGCTATAATATGATAAATTATCACGAGATTAATGATCTTAATCATAGATTACTGAAATGATATAGTATAAGTGAAGCATGAATTTTTTACATAAGATTAATTTAATTTTATTATCTATGTTTCACTTTTTTAATTAATTAATTCTTTTTAGGAATTGACTAATTCTTTCATTTCAGTCAGTATTTAATCTTTTTAATAATTAACTTATTAACTAATAGTTTATTCATCTTAAATCATTATATAAAATTTGGATTAATAACACTTTCAAGTTGAATAATAACTACTTATATGCATTACTTTAGAGAAATCATATGATTTACATTAATAAATGTGTAATTTTCTTCGGCAAGTTCCATCTTCGATGTAAAATTTATTTTCTCATTTAATTATTATTGCTTTTATAGGTGTGCAATTATATGGTTTCATTAAAGTATTATTAAGTAGTTTTTTAACTGTTAGCTTTAATTAGACTATAGTAGTAATTAGCTCAAGTGTTTAATTATTTAAATCATGATATACATAATTTAGGTTTTTAATGTTGTGCATGTGCATATAGAGCTATATTTGTTTTTATTCCATTTAGGTACCTTTTTGGAATCAATTTTAAAAATAATTCTCAAGATGGTCTCATATCAACCAATTACATCATAAATAGAAATCTATTATACCTAAGGATCACAAGGCTCAATAATCAGCACATGGCTGCATAATTTGATGCCACATTTTCTAGATATATATATATATATATATATATATATACACCTAAGGTGCCTATGTGTGCTACAAAATTTAATTTTATACAACTACATTTGGAATAATGTTGATTTTTATGGTCTTTTTTTCAAAATAGGGCTATGAAATAATTTAATTTTTTTTTCTACTAATATTGAGTTACCTCATATTCTTGACTTTATGTAGTTGGACAGTTGAAAATTTGATGAAATTTTGGTGGTATTCTCAATTGTAGTTCACTGTCTTCACCGCCTAAAAATTGTGACTTATAATAATCACACTATTTTATTTAAAGTAACAATTAGGAAATTCTAGTTCATTCGATATATTTATTGAGTGATAAATAAAATTTATTTGGCCATATAATGAGTTTATAAATCTAATATTGACAAGATTATGTATAGTTCCCTTTTATAGTATTCCCATTAACGATATTTAGTAATATATGTCAATAATTGTTAATTTGGTCTTATAGACACAATACATATATATATATATATATATATTATATATTAGTAATAAATTGGCCTTTCACTTTATTTTTTGTCAATAACAGTGTTTTTCCCCGTTAAAATATCTTGGTAAATGCGAAATTTAAAAGAAGATCCAATTTTTTTGTAGTTATTAATATCACTAGACTTTGAAATTGTGTGTGTGTATCTAAAAATACTTTTTTAAATGGATTTGAATAGTCTACATTTTTTATTTAGATACATGATCATTTCACTCATCTCATCTATGTATAGTATTTTAAACAATCTAATGATATTAATAAAATAATTAACACTATATAGAAAGGACAAAACATCCAATTGAGGTAAAAAAGAATTATGTACAATAGATAGAAACTCTCATAGAAGAAAAATCAAGTAACTAATAACAATTACAATAAATTATGAGTACTCAAAAACTAAAATTTGTATTTATAAAACATTTACTAAATATATTTAAATTTTACCCATAATGAAGTTTAAAATAGAAAAATAAGTCCACTATGAATTCACTCCATTTAATTGATTACATAACTTAAATAATCATAACAAAAGTTCAAATTGGATTAAATTAAATTCAAACCGTTGAAATTTTTTCATTAAATTGTGGATTACCATGAAATATTAATAATTTAAGATCATGAAATACATGCTAACTACCAACTACTAGCATGATTAAGGTCTCATAGGGACTTTATGAAGAAGACAATTTAAAGGTCATGTCGATTTTAAAGACATAAATAAAATGGAAAATTAAAAAGATCCAATTTTAATGGCTCCTAATTAATGTACAAATATTAAATAAATATAAAAATTAAAAAATAAGGAAAAGAAAAGGAAGATGTGTGTGGGTGGGCGTCAAAAACACGATGGCCACAAGAGGAGTCAAAGTCAAGCTCTTATACGTTGACACGCTTGGAATAGTATATATTCTTTTGAGTAATTATTATATACTATTTTATATATATATTATCAATTATTAAATTTTTCTAATTTTGATAAGAGATCATTTGTAATTAATTGTTATAATGAATTTATTATATTAAAAATTTTAAATTAAGAGACGGTGAAGAATCAATTATGTTAAAACGATGCTATATATTTTTGTGACTTTTGTCCATATTATTTTGTGGATTTTACTTACACCTACTTTGCTTAATATAGTGTAACGTTGTCATAATACTGTAAAGTTGACAAATGTTTATTTATATGACTCCATTATAATACATTATTGTTGGATAGAAGATCCGTTCAGATTAAAATTGACTGTTGAATTAGTGATTTTGATGAATATTTGATCTTTTCTTTATTTATATAATCTATGTTGGAAATTTTTTGATTTTAAAATCATTTTATTGAAAATTTAACCTTTTTTTTTAGTTAATTATATGAATTTATGAATTTTGAAACTTGTAGTTTATTTCACCCTTTTATCTATACGACCAAAAATTATAGTTTTGCTTTTTTCAAAAAAATCTTATTATATTTAGATAAAGTTGTCAAATTTTAAATCTTATTGGTTAACCTATTTTAAACGAATTTATTCTTTTTTGTGATAGTAATAGATCTCAATTTTTTTGTAAACTACCATTACTTACTCGTAGAAAATGAGTAATTCTAGTATGAAACTTCAAACTCGATAATTATAATAATTTTCCTGCAATAAAGACTTGATGCTTAAATATTAGAATTATATCAATGCTTAATATAACAAAAGTTCGTAATGGTGACCCAAAGCTCAAATGGAATAATAATATATTGGGATGAATAAAACACGAAATTTTTTAGTATCTTATTTTAATTTAACTTTATTAATTTCATCCGATTTATTTTTTTTTTCAAAAGAAAAAAGGGTACCACGTCACAAGACACTTCCCAAAATCGAATTTTTTTTTTTGAAAAGTCATATTAAATTAAATTAAATAAATACACTGTTAGTTGAAAGGGTGCATCAAACCAGGGGCAAAACCGTCAAAATAATCCCACTATTATTATTTATTTATTTTATGTGACACAGTTGGTTGATCTGATAAACCAAAGTTAAATCCAAAGCAAATAAATTAAATAAAAAATTGAAATCAACTAAAAGAAAGGTAAGAAGATACTAGTGTCATAGAGAGACACCATTTACAAATTACAAAATCTTTTCCACAATTCCACCTTATGACCTTTCACGTTTCCTTGAAATCTCGCATCTTTTCGTTTTCATTCAAATACCATTTATTCTCTTGGCGTTCTATTAATTTGACTTGGGATGGTTTGAATTTTGGTTGTTGTTTGTGTTTAGTGTTTGATTGATGCTGTAAAAGAAGCGATAATCTGGTGTTTGCTGAGAGGTTTTTGACAGCCCAGGTAAGAGAATTTTGTTATTTTCTTTTGTTTGACTGGAAGTAGTAGACTTTTTTCTTATTATCTAAATTTAGGTTTATGGGCATGAATTTGCTAATCACGTTGTGTTTTGTGAAATTTGTATATTCATTTGCTGATATTTTGGTGGGTTTTGTGAATTATGGTTGATTTTACATGGTCTGATCACTTTTGTTGCCTATTAAAAGATCTGTGGTTTGGATATTGATCTGTCATAATTCACTATTTATTCATGGAATTCAAACTTCTATGGATGAATTATATGGTTTTTTGTGTATAGAAGATTTGATGAAAGGGTTGTTGGATTAGAGAGTGAAATTCTAGATAAAAATGTGATTTTTATTTAAATTTGTTCTTTTTCAGATGTAGGTTTGTTTGGGTTGAATTGCAAGATGATGGATAATTATAGTGAAACTGAAGAAGATAAGTTCTTCGACCCTCGTGATGATATTTCATCTGTGTCGGATTTAGCTTCCGAATGCTCTGAAGATTGTTTGAGTCCAGGGCTTGAAAATTGTGCTATAGGGTATGATCTTTGGAGTAAGAAACCGGACAGTGTAGACGAAAGACGTAATAAGTTTTTTAAATGGATGGGTTTGAATTCGGATTGGCACAAAACCGACAAAGTTGAAGATGAAGAAATGAAAGATACCATTGACAGATTGCGGGATAATGGGCAAGCTGAGCTGGCAAATTTGGAAACCGAGCAACAATATTTCTCGAGTCGTTCTTTGCAATCTTTTCGATCATATGATACGACTGGTTTTTTAGAAAAGGGTTCCGTTGAGGAAAATTTGAAATGTAAAATCAAGAATTTGGATAATGGGACTGAATTTGTGATGGATGAACAACATGAAGACACTCTTACCGCACTGCGTGAAGTGGGTTCGAACAAGACGATATCACTTGATGAGTTTCAGAAAACACTTGGCTCATCCTCATTGGTTAGAAAGTTATTGAAGAAAGACTCTTCTAAAGGGCTTGGGATGGTTGATTCGATGAAGAAAGTGAAAAGCAATTGGCTCCAAAGATTGAGTGTTGTGACACATATTGCAGATAAGGCTAAGGAATTTCTCGATAAGCCTAATGAGATCAATTCAAAGATGGGTTCTAACACTCGAAGGGTTCGTGTTCATGTATGTAAGAAAAACACAAAAGAATTATCGTCTCTTTACACGGGCCAAGAATTTCCAGCCCACGAGGGTTCTATCTTAACGATGAAGTTCAGTGTTGATGGTCGGTACCTGGCTAGCGCTGGTGTAGATGGTGTTGTTCGTGTTTGGAAGGTTTTAGGTGATGACATTTCGAACAAAATTAATGCTCAAGATATGGATCCTTCGTGTTTGTATTTCTCGTTGAATAATTTTTCCAAGTTAGCTCCTTTGGATGTTGCCAAAGAGAAAATGAGCCATGATAAAAGCTCGGCTTGTGTTGTCCTTCCACCGAAGGCGTTTCAGTTGTCGGAGAAACCTCTTCATGAATTTCATGGACATAATGGGGAGGTTTTGGCTCTCTCGTGGTCTAAGAATGGGGTTAGTAGTATTGACTTTTTTGTAGGCTTTTGTTTTCTTATAAGTAGGGGTGGCAATTTGGGTCCATCCATATATTTGAACCCAAACCAAACTAAGTTTTCAATGGGTCGGGTGACTCGGGTCCTAAAATTTTAGCATTTTAGTTCCAATTGGGTTGACTTTTAATAATATTTGGGTCCAAGTCTTAAATTGGGCTCAATTTGGATCCAATTTGGGTCTAAATTGGGTCCAACATATTTTCCACTTTGAGTCAATAATCTACATTTTACACTCTACAATACCCCTTACACCACTTTGATTCATAATGGGTCCTTATTGGGTCCATTTTGGGTCCTTGTTGGGTCCAACTATACTGCATATTTTTTGACGTTAGACCCAATCCACTTTAAATCCAACCCAAATGGACTCGACCCAAACCCAACCCTTTCCCCTACTTATTAGTATCTTGTTGAGGAAGGGGAAATGTAAAAGCAAATGAAAACAAAAACCAGAAATACAATTCTCAAGCTTGTATCCTAGGAAAAACAATGAGAAAATAATAGGGAGGAGGGATCATGATGGTTATGTTGAAGCTTAATATATAAACAAAGAATTGTTATCTCATACTTTTCTCTCATTTTCATCACCACTTTGTGAAGATAATTTTTCCATGATATTGGCAATTAAGTCATCAAAATTGTTCTATTAGTATATCCCTTTTCGTTTCTCGTAAAAATCCTCGTCCAAATCACATATACATGTATATGCATGTTTGGTTCTCATGCTAGAAGTGATATGCTGCAACTTATGTTCGATTTTGTTGTTAAAATTGCAGCATTTACTGTCATCTTCGGTTGATAAAACAGCCCGCTTGTGGAGAGTTGGATATGATGATTGCCTAGGAGTTTACTCACATAATAATTACGGTAAGCCTTTCGGTTTACATAAATGATAGTATATTTTCTACATGTAAATAGACTTTTCCGAGATGTGAAATTCTAATGTTATTCCTTGTGCAGTAACTTGTGTTGATTTCAACCCTGTGGATGATAATCATTTCATTAGCGGTTCAATAGATGGGAAATTACGCATTTGGGAAGTTCAAGGCGGTCGAGTTGTTGACTGGACTGATATTAGAGAGATAGTTACGGCTGTGTGCTATTCTCCTGATGGCAATGTATGTACACATATATATATATATATCTATTTGTGTGTGTTTTTAGGCTTTTAGTTAGGGGTTTTCAAGAGTCGAGCCGGCTCAAAAATAGCTCGAGTCGAGCCTATCGAGCCGAGCTCGAGACTAAAATGCTTGTTCGCCAGCTTGCGAGCTGGAATAAAAGTAATTTTTAATTGATATATATAAAAAATAAATATTTATTCACATATTTATATATAATTTGATATATTATAATAATATATGTATAAATAATAATATTTTTGACATTAATTATAACTATATTTAATTATATATGAATAAATATAAAATTATTAATATATTTTTACAAAAAAAAGTATTTTTTTTTAAAAAAATATTTTTTTTTACAAAAAAATTAATTTTTTGCGCTCGAGCTCGACTCGTCTCGAATTCAAACGAGCTCGAGTTTGAGCTCACTTTCCTGCAGCTCGTCGAGCTCGAGCTCGAATTTTTAGCCCGGCTCGAGCTCGACTCGTGAACAACCCTACTTTTAGTGGACTTTATTGAATATGTATTTTCTTATGCATATAGGGAGGCGTTGTTGGCTCGATGGATGGAAATTGCCGTTTTTATGATGTCATAGGTATATTCACAAAACCAGCAAATTCTTGTTAATATTGCACAGATCCCCCCTGCACAATACCCTATTTACAGAATACACCATCTGTTTTTTGTGTTGCCAAGTTTTACTCTCTATATCTTAATAACGTTTTTCATTTAGATAATCGTTTGCGATTGGGTGATCATATATGCCTTGCGGGGAAAAAGAAGTTACCAGCAAAGAGGATAACGGGATTTCAGGTTGAAATTTTCACTTATATATATTTGCAACTTACATGTGTTTCTTGTTTATAACTCATCAAATGTATTTACGTATCGTGATTTTTTATTTACAGTATTGTCCAAGTGACGTGAGTAAAGTAATGGTCACTTCTGCTGATTCACAAGTTCGGATACTTTCCGGGACCAATATTCTCTGTAAATTCAAAGGTGCTCGTTTCTTCGCTTTCCTTGATCGATTTTATTTATTTGTGTTTAATATTGAACTTATATTCATATATATCATATCATATATTTATTTGTGTTTAATATTGAACTTATATTCATATATATCATATCATATATTTGGTTTTTTGATAGTTCCAATATAGCACAACTTAAATCTTAATGTTTGGTATATAATTTAATATTATTAGACAAGATTGAATGAAATTGACTACATTATACATATAGATTAATTACATGCACACCCCTCACTTATTAGGTTAATACCACGAGCCCCCCAAGTGTTACAAATTACCATGATATCCTCTTTCAGATTTCCACAACTTAATCAGGGATGAAATTGTAATATGCTTTTACTTATTGGGAGGTGAAATTGTAAAATGCTTTTACTGACTGGGGAAGTTTTGCTAATTTCTCAAACCTCCGAATGTTTTCCAATAAAAGGGTATCTATGTAATTCACCCCTATATTTTTCTAATTTTGCAACGAAGAAAACACATATATCTTTATGTGTGTGTGTGTGTGTATATATATATTATACCGTTGATTTGAACGCGTATACCTAAATCATATTTCGTGCCTCCTTTAGGTAACGGAACTATATTTCGTGTATATATATCTTTATGTGTGTGTGTATATATATATATATAAATTATATTTTTGATTTGAACGTGATTTTGTGCCTCGTTTAGGTAACGGAAGTTCAACAAGTCAAGCCCAAGCATCATTTACATCCGACGGTGAACACATTATTTCACTATCCGATGATTCAAATGTTCGAACGTGGAACTATACTACCCACGACCAAAAATCCTCTCGACCCAAAAACATAAAATCCCACGAGAATTTCTCTTCACGAAACGCCTCAATCGCTATCCCTTGGAAGAACAAACTAGGATCACTACCGGGAAGTATACTAGGAAACGCTCATAATTTAGACGAAAAATTGCTTCAAAAATTTCCCGATTGTTTCGCAACGAGTCTCGGGTTTTTCCTCGATGCTCTATACAAAGGATCAGCCACATGGCCCGAGGAAAAACTTCCCAAATCGAATCCAACGGTTCTAAAACCGCCATTTGGCAAATCCGAGTTCAAGTTTTTGAAAAACGCGTGGCTTAGCGCGTTGAATTCGCCTCATTTGTGGGGTCTCGTGATCGTGACAGCTGGATGGGACGGGTGTATTAGGACGTTTCTCAATTATGGGTTACCTATTCGGTTTTGACGACTAAAATTTTGCATAAAAAATCATCATGGTTTGTTTATATAGGTCACAAGTGTAGTATATATGTTATGTTGTATATGCCAATAGGCAATGTTGGTAAAGTGTATACAATTCAGCCACAAGTTATTACATGGCTGGGTATATTTTGTATTGGATTTTGGTGTTTGAAATCAAGATATATATAAATTCTTTAATTTGTTATACAGATGTTTTTGATTTTCTTTTGTAAGGCTGCTGAATATTGCGAACTCGACTCGATAAATTTCGAGTTAAATTTTATGCGATTCGACTCGAGACTAAGGCGAGCTTAATGTGAAGTTGGGCTTAAATGGAAGTTTGATTAAATATTATAACTGAAATGTGAAAGAAGATAATGGTGTGGAGTATATGAAAAATTGTATGTTATCTGAATTTGTTTTTATAATTTATGGGTAAAATTTCAACAAATTTGAAAAGAAAACCCAAAAAATTAGGTCAAGAGCAATGTATATTTATATATATATATGTGTGTATAAATAGTAATCTTTTCACATTAAAAATATCTCAATTTAATTTAAAATTTACAAAATCTTAATATAACTGCGAAAGCGCGATAATACTTTAGAGCGCTACAATATTTTTTGAAAAAGAAAATCCATCACTCATTAAAGAACAAAATATATCTAACCAAGTATCAAAAAGAAAATTCAGCATATTTTTAAAAGTATAAAATGGGCTATTATTCTAAAAGAAATTTGGAATTGCTAAAAATATTGTATGATCATCAATGAATTTCGATATGAATCAAAATAAGAACAACTGCCAATTACTTAACTCAAATGTCAAGATATTTTGAATACATTATCTATGGTTTAAAATTTTAATGTATCATATTAATTTATTTATTATCACTATTGATAGTTAATGACAATATACACTATATATATATATATATATATATTATTCCTTTCCATTTTCACTATTGATGAAAGGGAGTTAATATTATTAAATCAAAAGAGTGTGAAATGGGAATCTACCAACCCCATTGTCGATATTCAAACAAGCTAATTAAGAGGTGGACAAATTGATTACATAATCAAACAACTTTATGATTTATATATATAATATTGATTGATATAATGAAATTTGGATGAGGTCCTATTGACTTATTCATTTTGTAATTCAACAAAAACAAAAATGTCAAAATATTGATTGTCATTTTAAGTGGCTAAATTTTGACAAAAGAAAAATCCTTTACGAAACTATTAGAAAATAGTATATTATTGTAATAATAATAAGTAATATAATTATTATTATTATTATTATACTCCTCCATTAACAAATGCCAATTTTTGGACCCAAATAACTTTTGGTATTGTTAGACCTCTTAAGTGAAAAAAAAATTATTTTGGAATACTGTTAGAAAATATATAAATTTGTGTATATACTAGCGTAGATTCGCGACAATAATAATTAGCATCCCGGGTTTTATTATTTGCCTTGCTCAGAAATTGAAACTCAATTTTAGGGCGATTTTAAAAAGAATTTTTTATTTTGGAATACTGTTAGAAAATATATAAATTTGTGTATATACTAGCATAGATTCACGACAATAATAATTAGCATCCCGGGTTTTATTATTTGCCTTGCTCCGAAATTGAAACTCAATTTTAGGGCGATTTTAAAAAGAATTTTTTTCTCAAGAAGATATTTACAAATAGACTAGCCCTACAAGTTGAAATCAATTTGGGTAGCTAAAAGATATTTGACAAAAGTTTTGGTCAATATTAGCTATTTGTGCTTGTCAAGAATTAGCTGTAGTTGAGATCATCAAATTTATATGACCAATTTGAGTTACATTAAATATTTGCTCACTACTTATAATATGATTGAGTGAAATGTAACAACTTTGAAATATTAAATAATGCATTTTAAAAATATTTTGTTAATTTAAAATGCCAGCTAAAATTGCTTTTCAAACCCCTCGTCATTTTCTACTAGTAAATATGTTTTGTTTTTCTTCTTGAGATTGTTCTTTTATTGACCAATTAATATCAATATAAAATATATTCTTGTTACAATGTCATAGGAAAAGACCTAGCATATTCATTCGTGTATGTGTTACTTAGTCGTGTGATAGATAAGGTATGATTATATACTATGATTCCATATATATATAATATATATTATAAATAATTCAAGAGTATAAGTTTTTGTCTATTTATCGCGCGTAAACATAAATAAAATAATTATTACACCTGTTCCAAAACACTGTTAAAATAAAGTAATTGTTTTAACTTGATGAAAATTGTCCACTAATCTAAAATAATATATACATAATCACATATATATTATATAAAATTTAATAAAAGTTAGAAAAAAGTTCACTTGAACAGAATAGTATTAATGTAAAAGATGTATAATTATATTAATTAAAGTTAATCTAAATTTGTAAGTATTTTTGTAAATTTCCATGATTTCTTTAAAATTAAAACCAAATTTTGAATATCCTTAAAAGAATTTAACAAAATTTACTAGCCCAATATCAACATCAATTCCAATATTTAATACCTTTGGTTGCAACATATGGACATACTTAAAACAACAATGTTTGTCCTTCAAAAGTATTGAGCTTGCGACGTAAATTGTCTTTCAACCTTGCAAAGAAATGGAAAGGAAAATGTGCATTTTCCATTATATTGTCTATCCATTTCCATCCTAATAATTAATAAATAGTGTCGCATAAATGGAAAAAAATTACAGTTTTCGTCTCTTAATTTTACTCAAATTTACTTTTAATCTTATTAACTATAAATTATTCACATTTATTCTCATAATTTTTAAAATGTTTTACATTACTCCCAACGTCCAAATTGTGGTCATCTCCGTTAGCAACACTTTATTCAGATTTTTTTTTGGAAGAATTTATGCATAAGAGACGAGATATTGAATATAATCCACGTACGTATAAGTGTATTCAAGCATGAATTCTTCCAAAAATAATCAACTCGAGTATTGACCAACGGAGTTGACTGTTAGATTTTAATTTGAACGGTGAAACTATTGACTAAATGTGAAAAACTCATTATGAAGTAGACTGAAATTGAATTTGATCTAAGTTACATCACAAAATGGATACAAACAAATATCATTAATTTCATCTATAATTTTGCTTAATTATCAATTAATATTTATTTATTTCAATTAATATTTTTCTCTATCTACTTCATATTTTTATAATCATTTATCAATCATACACTAATTTATCATAATGAATTTTACACAATTGGGAAGGAAAAAAATTCCGTCACAGCACTACTATCGTTACGAAAAAAACATTATTTATAAGAGGTGTGTAATAAAGATAAATGTGAATTTGATTTGATGAAGTAATAGGTAATTATATTTAAAAAATGTGAAAGTGAAAATATAATGAGTATTTCCACTTAATAATGGTATAGAATGTATATATTCATTTTATAATGAGACTAAGAATGAAAACGACACCATGAAAAGACAAATAAACAAAGCCTATATTATTGTAAAGATAATTTGAAAAGACTATTTAATCAAAAAGAGAGTAAATATCTTATAGATAAAATATTATTTATGGACGTATTAAAGTGAAAGTACGTGCATTTCTCATTGATTTATCATGTCCGATTACATCCACGTTTAATTAAGTCAACTAATGAAAGGGATGTTAAAAGAACAAGTGAAACTATATTGGGTTTTTTGGTTAATTGCATCTTAATTACTTTATTATTAGCATAAAATATGATTTAAAGATATAATTATATATAATGACTAAATGAACGATAGCAAATGAATGACAATAATAGTGGTTGAGGAATTATTAGATTGTAACATTTCACTAAGTTTCCAATTGCATAGTGACAAATCAATTTATTTTCTCTAATTAAATAGGATAATGAACTAAGATTATATACATCATTATCTTTAGCAAGTTGATGGAATGTTACATATCACCCACTTTTTCAATAGTCACGTGGAATATTATGATATGTATAACAAATATATATATATATATATATATATATATATATATATATATATATATCATTCACTTTTTAATGGCTCTCATCTAATTTATATAAATCATCACTAACTATTTTAAAAAAAAATGGCCAATCATAATTTAACATCGTCCCTATCATAATTAGTTAGAAATAAATAGAAGTAGCTGCCTCAACGTGATATTGGGCTATTATTATTATTGTTATCTATTATTGAAATATTGTACAAAAAAAGTTCCCACACATTTATTAGCTTGACGTCATAACATAACTAATTAAATTAATTATATTTTGTAAACTAATAATAAAACAAAAATATTAATAATATATCTAAAATGGAAACAGTAAAAAAAGGGACTGATGGAACCAAAGTTACAAACGTGTTAAGACCAAAGACCATGAAACTTTCCTCGATGAGTTTTTGTCAGACCATCTATATATGTACATTAATTATTGCATGATATTCATTAACTAATAATTTATATGATTATATCATATCGGATTTAGCGGAATTAATTTGACATATAACATATAATTGTGGTGCGAATAAAGGGTTTTCATCACACATTCACCACCTACAAAACTGATATATGTCACACCGTGTTTGTTAAACTCGATCCAGTATAATATAGACTAATTCTGATTAATATATTAACTAAAAAGGCTAATATAATACAATTCATAGATATACAAAATTAATTCGGTATTTCGATATATATGACAATCATGTTCCTATACGTTTATTTCGGTTTGAAGAAATCCAATTTGATTTTTTTTCGTTTAACTTAATTAGAAATTTAGTTTAAAGTCGACTCGATTAATTAAAAAATAATATATATAAATGTTAGAGTGGTGTTCAAAAATCAAACATAACTCAAATATAATTTTCAATTTTAAGAAAACATATTAACTTGAAGATAATTTATTCTTTCTAGTCGATTGATTTATACTAAGAAGAATTAGAAAAACTAGTCCTAAATTAAAGAATTATCTTAATATAATTACTTGAATTGGTGTAGATGATGAATGTGTAATGACTCAACAATATATTTTACTTGTTCAATAAATTTTGAAATCTTGATTACAATTTACAACTGTCTAAATTTCAGTTTTTTAGTACATAGAATCTAACTTTTGTTTGATTTGTTTTAAATTGAGTCCTCAGTTATTTTATATTTAGTTATATGCACTAATGTATTTTTAGGTCAATTTTAATACTATCAGCATCCTAAAAAATGTCCCATTTAATATTTTTTAGAATTTATATAAATTCGACTATTTAGGCATTTATTCCGATATTACCCCAATTTATGTAGAAAATAATATTTAAAGTTTATTACACCAGTGTTTCATAAATCAGATTTCGTACCTATTAACTACTCCTAAAGTACAGCACATTTATTCATGAAAAATTTATTGTGATTAAGGGTATATCACCAAAATAATTTTTTGAGTTTATATTGAAAAAAAGTAATTAAGGTTGAAATATTAAATATAAATATAAGAGCATATTTAATCAATAATTACTTACTATTTAAAGTAAGCAATAATTTCTTTTGGGAGACACGGAATTGGAAAGGTGTACACTTTTTTTAGGAAATTAATTTCTTCACTTCTCCAAATCATTTGCGGTCTAGTATTTTTGTCACATATATTTTCACAAATATTTTTTTAAACGTTTATATTATGATTTAACAATATCTATTTCATAGTTTGTTGTTATTGTTTTGTTCTTTTAAAGAACTTTTCTTTATAATATCAATTATATTTAATTAAATTGTCAATTTCAACTTAATTACTAGAATTATAGTAGTGATTAATCGATTGAAAGAAAAACTTTTCAGTAAAATTGTTTAATAGATTGAGAGCGATTTTAATTGAAATAATCGTTTTAGTGGTGCCATTTAATAATTAGGTATGATTTGGACTCCACAACGCATATCTTTTTATACATTTGGGATTCTATTAATAGATTTTATTAGAGTTTATTAAAACTTTTGATATCTAGTCTTCATATAATTAAGTTCATTATTGCTCAATTTTTTTTATCGAAACATATTAAATCAGACCCAATAATGACTCGTTCAAGTAGCAAAAACATACCAAAATATTGATATTTGTCCAAATTTAATTATTAATTTCTTCCCCTAATACGTATGCTTCAAAATTAACTTATTACAGTAAAACCTCTATAAATTAATACTTTATAAATTAATAAACTCTCTAAAATAATAAAATATTCTGGTCCCGACTTGGGCCTTTATAAAAAATCATCAAATTCGATAAGATAATAAGATAATAATTTTTCAAAAAATCCCTTTATAAATATTAGTTCCCATTAAAACTATAAATTAATAATTCATAAATATTACAATTATAAATATTATGGTAATTTGCTAAAATATGAATCTATTGTTACTTTATTTTTCTTAAAATTTAAATCTAATTGGATTCATCCCTAACTTTTTTAATTGCAGCCAAGAGCTCCGGTGTCGAGTTCTCTAGCTGACACAAAAATTGTGAAGAGTTGTTGTCGCGCGCAAAGCCTCCTTTCTCGTGACTGGTTCCAACGGTATTAAGTCATCTTCAGCTTCATTATTATAGGATCTTCAATAATATCAGCAACAGTTTCCTCTAAACTTTGAACCATTGAATATTCATAATTTTAAACAACGAATTAATGTATTTAAGTGCAACGAATTAATGTAAACATGTATATTTAAGTAATTTCAATGAATTGATACATGTCTCTATGAATATAATAGTTAATTGTATACAATGAATTCATATTATACATGAATATATTTAATTAGTTATAAAGAATTAGTTGATGCATGAATATAATCAATTAAACATATATGAATTCATTTAATTTCAATACATATATATGTACTAAATTTGCTGAATTTAAAGTCTCTCTTTAAATTAATAAAATATTAATTTATCGATATATTAATATCTCTCTAAATCAATAAAATTTCATGGTCTCAATGTTATTAATTTATAGAGGTTTTACTGTAGTTGTACTAAATTAACTTTTGATATAATTAATACTCCAACGTCCAACCGTCCCAAAAGTATATTCACATTGACTTTTCAAAGGATTTATACAAAATAGATGGCCTCTCAAACATACATTTTTTTTATAAAACAAAAGACATTTAAAATTTAATTTATGACTATTGTCTATTATCCATGAATAAAATATTTTTTTTCCTTAAATAGATAACACTTTTATAGTAAAGTAAATTGATTATAATTGTTAGTTAGAGGATAATAGATAAGATAATAAATATATACTTTTATAATAAGGGATAAATATTTTTGAACAGATAAAAGTGAAAAAATAAACAATCTTTTTGGGACGAAGAATTTTTTTTTCTTTTCTGAAATTACACGTAATTTCGTCCTTTTGTGCAAAATTCGTTGATAATCATACAATGAATTGGAACCTGAAATTGGTTGGCGGCCCTCAAACATTATTAACTTTTTTCCATATAATCATTATTAGAATAATACCGTTTTTTGTCCAAATGTACCTAATTAATGAAGAATTATGATTATAAACACGTAACGAGAACAAACAATAAAGTGTTGGTTGCACCAAATCTTGGCTTCTTTTAGTACTTTAACTATTTGATATTAAATCGTTATGTAGACTGTAATATTTGTTTATTTGAAGTTTTTATGACTGCGTGAAAATTAAATAGAAAAATTAATTATGTAAACTATATATATAAAATAGTCGAATTATCATTGTATCGTATATTAAGTAATTTAAAAATATGTCATTAATGTATCCGTATAATCTTGTATCTATGTATTAGTATTTGTACACATGCAATCTAGGGTTTTAGGGTTTTCCATTTTTCAATATTTTTGTTTTATTTTTAGCTTTTCATTTATAGTACATTGTTGAATGTGTCCCATACTTTTCCACGTAGAGACTCTCGTTTTCTGTATCAGCTTAACAAAAACAAATCAATTACGGTAATCTTATTATTTACTTTTTTATTGCACGATATATATGTAATAACAATATATCTTGTGTCATTAATCAAAAATATTTGTTGTGTAAAGAAATAAAAAAGGATGAGTTGACTCTTGACTATTCAAGGGTTCAGATTCGATCTAACAAATAGTGGAATGGAAGTATGTGGATATATTAATTAAAAATTGATCCAAATTGTCATATTTTTTTGCATTAAATAAAGGGTTTTAAAAATGTGATTATTCTTGGTGGCCTATATAAATGCACACAAGCCATCCCATCTTGTGGTTGTTGTGCCCAATCCGTCTCTCTCTCTCTCTCTCTCTCTCTCTCTCTCTCTCTATATATATATATATATATATATATATATATATATATATCTATATATTGTCTCTCTCTATAGAGGCTGCTAGTGTGTGTATTTGTGTGTAGTGTGTGAGAGAGAGAGTGAAGAAATGGGAAGATCACCATGTTGCTCAAAAGTGGGATTAAAGAGAGGACCTTGGTCTACTAAAGAAGACAACTTGCTCACTAATTACATTCAACTACATGGTGAAGGCCAATGGAGATCTCTCCCCAAAAATGCTGGTAAAATACCTATATTGCTTTACCTCAATGTTAAAAAATTATCGAGATTTTGAGTCTCGCGAAATTTTTATTAATACTTGTAAGATATGTGATATTTAGAGACGAAACGAGGAGGGCTGGTGGGGCTCCACTCCCTTCAACTTTGAAAAAAGAAATAAAACTTTAGTCCCATTTTTTATCTTGGAAATGTGAAAGTTTGCCTCCAAAATTTTACATTTGTCCCCTCAAAATTGGATCTTAGCTCCGTTTGTGATTGTGTATGATTATGAACTTAAATTGGCTTAAATTATACTATATATTCATTCGACTATATTGTCAATATATAGCATGACTTGAGTTGAATGATAAATTTACGAGTGGATAAATATCTCCCTAAGTTTAGTTAGCATTGATCATTATTTATGCTTATGTGACATAATTTATACGTAGAGTCTCCTCAAAGTTACATATACATATATGTTAAAGTTACATATACATACATATATATATATATAATAAATTAATAAAAAGAATATCTATGAATAGGGCTATTAAGGTGTGGAAAGAGCTGCAGATTGAGGTGGATGAACTATCTCCGGCCGGGGATCAAAAGAGGGAATATCAGCCAAGATGAAGAGGATTTGATCGTACGGCTACATGGCCTCCTTGGCAATCGATGGTCACTAATTGCCGGCAGATTGCCAGGTCGAACGGACAATGAGATAAAAAACTACTGGAACACACATCTCCTCAAGAAACTTAACGACGCCGGAATCCACCCCAAACCCCACAAAGATTTGCCAAAACCCACCAAATCCAAGAAGTCCACCGCCGCCGTCGCCGTCGCCGTCGCCGGAGAAGGAAAGAAGAAAAATAAGCAAAAGAAGGATGTACATGATGTTGCTATTGATAATCATAATAAGAAGAATGGTGAAGAACAAATTGTGAATGACAATATTTCACAGCCTAAGATTAAAGTTTATTTGCCTAAGGCAATAAGAGTGTCGTCGGGTTTTTCCAGAACGAGCAGCTACGACAGCTTGGCTAGTGGCACCTCCAGCAGCGACGGCGGCGGCGCGGCGGAGATGGTGGCGTGGCCGCCGCTGTTTGAGGATGTGAACTATGGCGGCGGCGGAGATGAGGATGGTTTTATGGCGATGCTATGTGGTGAAGTTCACATGTTGGACCAAGTGTATGATGAGTATTTGCAGCTTCTTTAATAAAATTAATTAAAGAAGATAATAAATGGAGAATTAAATTAAATTATGTATTGTTTTATGTGTTTGTTTAATGATCGTTTTGTGGATAATTATTGCTAATTAGTTGCTATGACTTTTTGGTGCTTGTAATATTAAGCATTTTTGTGAAAAATTAGGGGGCGAAGTAGTAATTTAATTTTTTAAGCAATTAATATTTATTCTTTTGCAGTTCATGGTACTTTTTTTTCTAACTTTTATCTCTATTTTCATTGAGATAAATGAACAGAATAGATAAAATAATGCGTTTTTTTGACAATTTTTTATTGATAATTAATGCTATTTAGTTATTAATGCTTTATTTTTTGGAGATTTGTGTATAATTAGTGCAACATGTAGTCTAATAATAATAATATAATTATATTTTGCATTTTCTTTTATTTTTAAAGATCTAAATTTTCAATGGGCTTGTAAGCTTATTTACACTACTTTTTATATAATATCGATTTTTTATACAAACTAATTTTGATAGCAATTTGTAATTAATTAATTTTGATAAATTTATTATATTCGTACTTTCTAAATCAAATGCATGTAAAAATCACTATCATTTTAATATGTTGCACTTTCCAATTCTTAATTACTACATCGAATATTATATGTATATAGGCCTGAAAATTGAGTCAAATTACTCAACTCAAGCTCGATCAATAAAAATTCGTTCGAATTCGGTTCAATAATTTACCAAATTAATCTTGAACAATCTTTTGTATTTGATAAATTTTGAACATCGGCTTTATTATTAAAAAATAATATTAATATATACAAAATAATCAAATTACTCGATCCTAACTCAAAATCGACTTGATTAAAACTCGTTCGAGTTCGATTCGAATAACAATCAAATCAAGCTCTATTGTAATTCAAACAAATTTGAATATTTATGGTCAACTCGGCTCGACTCATTTATACCCTTTACGGATATCTATATTTGTTTATAATATAAAAATTACACTTGCCATATTAAGTAATACACATTAATTTAAATATTTGACCATTGCACAATGGGTCCGAATAATCAATTTATTATTCTGAGTGGTGTGAACGAAATATAGTTAATATAATGTTGATTGGGTGAGTACCAAGAGTTGTTGGAGTATGAATATTTAATTATATAAAATTATTATTTTCTTATGATTTTCATAGTTGTCACGTGGTTTATTTTTCCAAAAAGATGATGTTTATATTTATATGACGTGTGGATCATAAATTCACTGAATTTGGAATAATAACACCAAAAGATTTCATAGTATTGCATTCAATACAATTCTCGGCCACTTGGTAACTAGATTTTCTTTTATTAACATAAAATAGTCAATAAAAATATTTTACAGATCATTGAAGTAAACAATTAACTTAATCATAAAATCAAGCTAGTTAAGTTGAATAATCAAAGATATTAAGATGTCATGTTACGATAAACTTTAATAAATTACACTATAAATAGCTTTGATTATTCAACTTAAATATATATATATATATATATATTGCTTTATTTATTTGTTTATTTATTGAAGCTAGAATTTGTTTTAGAAAGTCGCAAATCTTCTAGAGAACAGAAATATCTTTCAGAAATAGAATACATAATGCAATAGCTGGAAAGCATCTAAATATTTAAATGAATAATTATGACTTAAACCTAATCTTGTTGAAATTAGTTTACCAGTACATGATTTTCTTTGTCTTATACTCCAAATTAAAAGTAACTTACATATAAGTCAATTTACTTTCTACGACTTGATTTCTAATTTCTATATTTTATTTTATTGTGTCTTAAAAAGTTCACTAAAATTATAGAATTAATATTATAATTAATTTAATTATAAATATTTATAAGTCTAATCTAAACTAGAATTTGGCAGCCACTACACTGATAATACAAACTAAAAAAACTCAGGACACAAATAATACACTTTTTATATCATGTGTGATTAATCAATTACACATGAATTTATAAAAATATAAATACAATAATAAAAGTCCCGAATTATATAAATAATGAGCCGAGATACACTACATAGAAAAATAGACTAATACTTCCGATATACTTAATTCAAAGTTGTACACTTGTGGATTAAATAATAAATAATTCAATACTTAATTAACAATCAATATGATTTGTTTTATACATAGTGGGAGTGTGGTTTAAAGATTAAACCCATATTTTAGCAATCATAATCAATCTAAACTTGTAAGCCGGCAATTAGCATAGCAAGTTCCAAATTCGATATTTATTATTTAACCAATAGTGTACTATAAACGTGCACATTTAAAAAATTCTTTTAAAAAGTATAGAAGGAAGATAAGATCACCCAAATTAATTAGTAATTAAGTAGTTAAACAAAATTATTCTTATATAAAATTTGGGATCATTTTAGACGAGCAAAATCTAGATGGGTTTTAAGTGATTTTATAGTACGAAATCAACGGTATTTTTATCTCTTATATAGTAATTAGAGGCGTGTTTGATATATCTTATCTTAATATATTAAAAGCGTGTGTTTGAGATTTTAAAAGATTTTAAATTTAGATGACAGCATTAAATTTAAAAAATAAAAATTGTTTAGCAATAATTATGTATGTTAGAGTGATAAGTTGGAAGACAAGTTTAATACATTCAAGAATCAGGTTTAGTATTTAATTATTTAATTCGTGATTGATATATTTAATTCGAGTATTTACTTCATATCTAAGTTAAATAAATTACACTTGCAAGGAATTTCAGTACTCGAATATTTATTTTGATTTTACCCTTAGAAAAAAGTTTGAAGAGAAGTCAAAACTACAGTGAATCACGAATTAAAATCAAAGTTGTATTCTTAATTGCTGACATTATGAAGGTAGAATTAAGTACCCATTCAAATTATAGTTTCTTAATATTTTTAAAATAATAATTTAATAATCCAATATTAACTAAGGTCTAAGCTACATTGAACAATAAATTTTAAAAATCATTATTTTCTAAGTTGACGACAAAATAATAATAAATTTCCAAGTTTACCTTTAAACTCATTGAACTTTGGTTACAGAAAGTATCCGATTGTCCATTAATTAATATTTTTTATCTTACTGTTTTGTTTACTTTGAGTTATGTCATTCTTGCTTGAATTCTTTAGTTATTAAAATTAGAAATATATTTTGTTTTTCATGTTTACACTTTTACGCAAACTCAAAACAATTTATAAATGTCTAATATACATGTGAATTTAGTTTTTAAGCACGTCTTATTGCAACTTATTGTGTGATATGTTGCATTATCTATATACATAATTAGGGATTACAATAAAGTCGGGTAAAGCAAATATTATATTGAACTCCAGTAAAAGAACAAGGTAAGATACGAATTTGAGTATAAAACTTAGCGGCGTAACGAGTCCAATATATACCTGCTCAATCCTAAAACCCAAATTCAAACCCGATTATTTATAAGATATTCTTTATTCTATATATATATATTATGTTATTACTTCAAATATGATAAAATTTAGGTTTAATCATTTGGCTCTTAATCCCTTTAATCTTATGAGTATGAGTGATTTAATATTGGAAGAACTTTACTTATTTAAATTTATATTGTTATGAATGATTTATCTATTGATATATTGTATTTTTTTATATGTATTTTAGGTATTTACATTGATTTGTTGTTATACTTATTTTGAATGTATTTGTATGAACGAAAGGAAACAAAGTCAAAATAATATTTTTTGTCGGTCCTTCGAGTATGATCCAAACTCGCAGGACACCTGTAAGGTCCAGTTATTACTGAGTACGTGATGGGTCACAGTACTAAAACTATTAAAACAATTAAACGAAAGTGTTTTGAATAATGTGTTGATTGATATTTTTGAGGGCTACATAACTCTACATTTAGTACAAATACATCTATTCATGTACGACTAAATCTCATTTATATCACTAAAATTATTCAAGAAGTTTCAAAACTCAAAAATAAATTATATCAATTAATGAAGGTGGGTGAGTGGTGGGAATTCAAATAATTATATTTGTAGGTCTTCATGAGAATGAATATGCAATAAATTATAAAGAAACAAAATAGTAATTATAATGCCCATTGCCCACTTGTTTGGGAAGGAATCTTTCTATTAAAATAATTAAATAAAATAAACATTACTTTTTATTTTGCCAACAATTCTCAAGCAAATAGAAATACACTAAAAAAAATATCTAATTATTAATGTTAAATGATTGATTATTTTTGGGTATATCACAATATTTTGAGACATAAGCTGATAAATGAATTAAAAAATCAATGAAATTTCATTAATATTACTTTAAAATTCAAAAAATGCATTGCAAGTTAATGCCATTATGTATAGACTGAATAAAAACATATTAAATGAACTTAAAAAAAAAATAGGTTACAATTATCAATATTATACAAAAAAAAAATTAATAGATTTGGGATCGTGAATTGATATGCCAGATATCCAAATCTTTGATCCAATCAGACATAAAATATATTTAATAATATCATTAATTGAAATGGAAGAAAAAAACACTTATATTCAATTCTTTCACTTTCTCCATAACCCATTTCATAAAGAAAGAGAACATAAAGAATTTTAAGTGTCTACTAATCTGATCATTAGGAGTGTCAACATCATTACTTAGTTCTTAATTATCTGTCACAAATTTAATAAGTTTTAATTATTTAAACTTGTTCCACCACTTCTTAATATTTTTGCTGAAACTTTGGGCAATCATTATTTTCCCCCCTCTTTTGACCACTAATCCATCATTTTTATACTATTTTCCCTACTTCTAAGTTTTTGGATTTTAGAATCTAGCAACCATTTATTATGCAAAGAATATAATTAATTTAATAGCACGAAAAATATAAATATTAAATGACAATACAAAAGTTGTCCTTAGTCATAAATTTTTCATGACAATATTTTTTTTGGTTTTATAAAATTATAGGTTTTACATGATTAATTACAATGATAAAATTTGTAAATAAATTATCAATTTTTATAATTAATGACAAAAAATTTATACTATTGACAAAAAAAATACAATTATCACTCTATTTGTATTCCCATTAAATTATTCTTATAGATAATTACTAATAATAATTAATAAACAGTGACAACATACTTTATAGAACTTTTGTTAACATTATTTTATTATGATAACACAACAATTATTGACATGATCTAGTGATAAATTTTATTTAATTATTTAAAATTTTACCACTAATATTTTTTTTTTTTTTGTTATAATGTATAGTGTAAAAGTTAATTATTGTGATTGTATCCATAAGACAAAGAGCACATGTGAGTTTCTGTCATATGTCCTACCTTTGCTCCTAGAGACTGGGAATGGCAGCGAACATGTGAACCATAACACTTGTTGCCACACAATTATAATTATTCTATATATATATATACAAAATTATAATTGAAAACATTATTACATATTGATTATACCAAACAATAAAAAAAGTATTATATATATATATTATAATTTCCCACTTGTTTGGGACCCAAGAAAAAGTCAGTCATATTAAATGTGTGGCAATCACAAATAAAAAAAATTAAAATAATTACAAACTATTATGTTTTTCTGCAGTATATTCTCAAGCATAACATTTCATATTATTTTTCTGGGTTTTTTGTGTCATTTCTTAATAGAACATATTAAATTAGGTTTCTAAAAGAAATAAGCATTTATTGAATTATATATTTATAATATGATAAACTTGGATGAATTATAGACATATTTAAGACAATCAAGGTTGTGCATCGAGAAAATATTCCTGACTTCGTTATGTTGTGTATCGAGGTTAATATTTTTTAACTAAAGAAAATTTGAGATGTCTAAATTAAATAAGCTTTTACTCATATGAAATAATATATTCAATTTTTAGCATTCATAAGAGAGCTAGAAAATGTACAACAAACTCAACTAATATCATGATATACAATATTCGGTTTTGAAAATACATTTAAATATTCAGTTTCCAAATATTTTTTATCCAACTAGATTTATTTTTATATAGTCATTGTTATGATAAAAAAGACAAAAAAAACAAAAACAAAAACAAAGCAGTATTATGTTCCCCCACTTTCATCCTATCAAGATAATTTAAAAAAAATCAAATTTTGATTACATAAACATAATTAGAAATATTAAATTAATTAATATTTAATTGCAACTCGTATCCTACCAAATCTGAAAGTAATAAAGAAAGAGTATTAATTAATGATTTTTTAAATAAGTAAACTTGTTGAAAATAATCTTGCTTGCTGGACGTTAGTGAATAATTATTTTTGTCTTGATGTTAACAATTAATTAATTAATTAATTAATTAATTAGATCATTTTCTGTTGCTTGTGGGGTGGGATCAAGATTCTTGTTTTATGCATCAATAACAGGAAGCATGGTTCAAATTCGCGATATTAACATAAATATCGGATTAAGAAATTCAATAATGACTTTTATGTGATATATTTTTTTTCAAGGAATAACTTTTTTATTATTATTATTTTGTGAGAAATTAGTATAAATGAGTTTTAGATTGTCAATAATAATAATTAAACATATATAAATTAAATTGATCGATTAAGACAATCAAATATAAGTTAAATTCATTTATTAAGACAACTAAATATAGGTAAAATTTATCGATTAAGACAGCCAAGTATAGGTAAATTCTCATAATATTTTATTAAAAAACTATAAGTTGTAGAATGTAACATAATAAATAATAACTTTATTCCTTAAAAATTAAAATATATATAGATATTATATAATTTAAACAAAATCAATCCAAATATTTAATCCAATAATACACAATGTATATTTCACAATGTCAATTGTCATGAATAGAAAAATAATATTACTTAGATTCAACTTTATCTTTTTCCCAACATTTATAAATTGCTAGGTCTATATATCACTTGATAATTACCAAATAGAATTGATAAAGAAAGATCACCTAAATTAGATTCTTAATTATCTCTTACAAAATACTTTTTTGGGAAGTAACCAAAACTTGTTCAAACCCTCATTTTTAATTATTTTTGCTACTCTTTATTCAATCATTATTTTTTCCCTTAATTTGAACTACTAACATTTTGACTGTGACATAGTTCTTATGTTTGATATACTACAATATTGTATGATTTTATATTAAATCAAGCACAACTTTTTTAGTTCAATTACTAGAGAATTCACTATAAAATCACGATACCTATTATACTATATCAGAGTCGATGAATATATATATATATATATATATATATATATATATATATATGAAATACAGATTTTTTCCGTATGATTTTGTGTTTAAAAATAAAAACAACCAATGTCACATTGGTAACTATCAAGCATGTAAAACATGACTTATATATAATGACAAAATTGTCTCTTTCAACATATGTGAATGGTATAGAAAATGTATTGTAAAATAATTGGTATAAAATATCAAATTGATTTGAAAATAACCAAACAACATAATAGTCTTTTACTTGTCTGAAACAAATAATACAAATTTGCCATTTGTTTTGGACTCCACAAAAGGTCAATCAAGTTAGGTGTGGGTCTATTTCACAAATAAATAAAGAAAGAAAAATTACAATTATTATTTTTTTTCTGCGAAATTCTCAAGGTATCAAATATTCATTTATTACTTTCAAGATTTTTTTTGTGTTACTTATTAATGAAAATATGAAGTATATTTTAGAAAAAAAAAAACACGAAATATTCAAAATACTCATTCCACCAATTTTTCATTTGGAAAACCTAACATATAAACATAACAATTTTTTTGTCTAAATTACTCTTATTTCTTAAGTTAAGAGTTAATTATTTTCTCCTTGTTAATGTATCATTCAAATAATATAAACCATATTTCCTTTTGATTTCGGAATTTGTAAAACTATGTAATAAGAAATTTCACTTTTTATTAGACATAACATATTTTATGTGTTTTTTATGTTAACATGGAAATTAAGCTAAAAGTACTTTAAATATTTTTAAAAAATATAAAACAACGATAAAATTGATATTAATATCATAATTAATATAACTTTATAAATCATATCTTTATTGGGATCATTATAAAAAAGAAAATGACAAAGCAATATTGTATCCCAGACTTTATTTTCTCTATATTTATTTCAATTAAAAAGGACTTCAAAAAGTCAAGGATTTATTACTCCAATTTTATTAGAAGTGTTTAAAAGTATTAATTAATTGCAATTGATAAAGAAAGAGGACCTTAAGTTGTTACTTAATGATTTTTAAATAAGTAAACTTGTTGAAACACTCTTGCTTGGTGGACCTTATTGAACAATTATTTTTGTCTTGATGCTTAAATTTAATTAATCAATTTATCACCATCATTTTCAGTTGTTAAATGGGTGGGATCAGGATTTTATTTTATTTTTCTAATTATATGATATTTCAATTCAATGACAACTATATAAGAGGTAGACAAAATCTACGTCCAAATCTATTAAAGAATCAAATAGTACTAAGTTTTTATGGCTATTGAATAAAACAAGGAGAGCCCATGTGTATAATTGCAAAAACTAGGGACATCCAAGTTTCCTATTTAGTGTTACTTTTGGAAATGACATAAATTGTTTGGTAAAATAATATATAGTATTTATAGTCTAGGGTAGGGGTGTCCACGAGTCGAGCCAGCTCACGAGTTCGACGAGCCGATTCGAAAATAGCTCGACTCGAACTCGAAAAAATTCGAGCTCGAGTCGAGCCTATCGAGCCGAGCTTTTCAATCGAGTCGAGCTCGAGCCTAAAAATGCTTATTCGCCCAACTCGCGAGCTGAAATAAAAAAATAGTTTTTAATTAATATATATAAAAAAATAAATATTTATTCACGTATTTTTATATAATATAATATATTGTACTAATATATGTATAAATAATATTTTTGACATTAATTATAATTATATTTAATTATACATGAATAAATATAAAATTAATAATATATTTTTTAAAAAATATTTTTTTATAAAAAAATTATTTTTTTTAAAATTGTTTTTTTGAGCTCGAGCTTGAGATCGACTCGGCTTGAGTCCGGCTCGAGTTCGAACGAGCTCGAGCTCAAGCTCACTTTCCTGTAGCTCGTCGAGCTCGAGCTCGAATTTTTGGCCCAACTCAGCTCGAGCTCGACTCGTGAATACCCCTAATCTAGGGGACAAAAAGAAGAAAAACATATAGTTATGTACATGAATAAAGTCCACAATGTGATTAGTATAATTATTTGATCAATTTTTAACCATTAGATTAGAATATAGTGCAGTGTATAATTTTAAGTATCCATTAATAAAAGTGTCAAATTAATTTTAACGGGTTTTAATGAGTTGATTCGTTTAGACTGATTATATTAAAGGATCAGGTCTATCTGGTCCCTTAAAGAAGGGGACGGGTTGAAATCGGTCTTAATAGGTCTTAATATTAAAGAGATTTGGTCCAAAATAATAAAATTGGGTCTAATCGAATACGGGCCAAATCGACCCACGAGCCGGTTTGGATACTTTGGTGTAACGATTTCGAATTGATCAATACCAGATAAAACTAAGATTAATTAAGATTAAAGGTGGAGAATAAAGATGTTAAATGGTCCTTGGCCCAATTCGGTCAGCCTGTTGTGGCCCATTTATCTAAGAGGGCCATGCCACATGCCCCCTTAAAAAACAAGTCAGGCCGGTTTAGGCTGGCCCTTTTTAATTTTTTTTACAATTTTTCTTTATTTGTTTTAATTATATTATAATTTGTAGGAATTTTTTTTTAATGGGTATGAGAATTTGAACGCTTAACCTCAAGGTTCACAATCTGAACTTTTTCCAACTTTGTTATGAAATAAAAATAATAAAATATATATTTATAATATAATAAATAACAAAATTAAAATAATTGTATTGGCTAAATCAGCCCGCGAGCCAAAATTGGTCATCCCAATTTGGCCCACCGACCTTAAGGGGCCAACTCCGGCTCCCTAAGCCTACTAGGCCAGCCTTAGTCGGCCGGCCTATTAGGCCTACTTGATATCTTTAGTGACATTTTAGTGGACATATTTAACGGAAACTGATTGAAATATATAAAAATATGAAAGAAAAATAGGATGGTTCAATTTAATCAGTAATCAATTATCATGTGTGTATTACATAATACATACCAGAGATTTGCTATTTCTTGTTTATGAACAGTCGATCTTTACGTCTTTCGGCCATCCGAATTCCTCCAAGAACGCTAATACAACTCCATTCGACCACCCAAATCCCGTCTGCACGTAAACAATGTACATTAGATTAAGAATTTTGAAAAAAACATGGTTTAAATCCCATTTTTCTATACATCGACAAGCAAAATAAAGCACTTCCCAAAATCGGTTTCAAGTGACTAAGGCTCTGTTTGTTATGTTTTTGAGATAAAATTTTATCGGGAATCGTGTATTATGGAAATTCGTGTGAAAATGATAGTTGTTTGTTTATGTTTTTAAATATAGGTTAAAAGTTGTAAAATATGTCGAATCAATAGTGATAGGTTAATGGATGATGAATAAAATAATTGTGTATATAATGATTATGTGAATAAAAAATAAAGAAATATAGATAAAAGATTTGTAAAATATGAAAGACAAAGTGAAATAATTTGATTGGTAAATGTGTGAAAGGTTGTATATATGATTGATAGTTAGTTATATATGAGATTGGAAATTAGAGTTGAAAAAAAAAAAGAGAATTTGAATTTTGTGATTTAAAAAGTTGAAAATGGATTTTGAAAACATAAACAAACAAGGCCTAAACAATTTAAATCGAGAAAATGTGGCTTACTTGTGGTGCATATTCGCCTCCTCCTCCGAAGCCTCCACATTTTTCAACGTCATATTTTTCATGCATTGCTCCGGTTTCCTTATAAGCCACATAGTTTGTCTTGATCCACTTCACAGCAATATCATTTGCGACACGTTTCGCTCGGTGGGACCCGGACCTCACGAGGCCTTCGACAATCATGTGTTGGAGTGGGGCCCATCCGTTAGGAAAGTCCCTAAGTATGGGTTAAGAAAAAAAAATTAAGTAAAATAAGCGGATTTTAATGTATCGATTGATATGAAAGTATTAAAACGACTTGCCATTGTTGTCCTGAGTTCGTCAAAGAAGTTGCAATCCCAGCCGGACTGATAAGGCCTGAATTTTCGAGACTTTGAACAACTTGATCGACGAGTTTGACATCTTCATGAAGCAAGAGATGGAAGAATTTGTTATACTTGATAAATACAACGATATAGATACATACGTACATATATATATATATATATGTGCATTATACAAGTATGAGATCATGATGCTTAAAAAAAACATGGCTTAGTGAAATTGTATGAAAATCACACATCATTAATCGAACAAAATGAAACCTGAATTAAACAGCTCAATCCACAAGGGAATGAAGTTTGAAGCAAATACTTTTCGGTTCTGGCTCGAAGTGTTCCATGTATACGCCTCCTGGAAAGCCCGAGTAAATATCACAAAATGAAACTGAAACACTTGGGGTGTGTTTGAATTGAAGGATTTGAAATCTATGGATTTCAAATTTGTCAACAAATCTTCGTTTGGATGTATCCAAGTTATAATGGATTTCAAATCACTCGACATTCACTTTGAGCTATTTTCTCCATAACTACGGAGGATTTCAAATTACACCATTTTAGGTGTCATTTCAAATCCTTCCTCCAAATCCCATCTCCAAATCCAAATCACTCGATCCAAACACACCCTTACGGTGCGTTTGGATCGATGGATTTGGATTTTGAGGAGTGGATCTGGAGGAAGGATTTCAAATGACACATAAAATGACGTCATTTGAAATCCACCGTAGTTGTGGAGAAAAGAGCTCAAAATGAATGGCGAGGGATTTGAAAACCATCATCATCAAAACAAACTTAAATGGATTTGTCGATGAATTTGAAATCCATGGATTTCAAATCACTCGATCCAAACACACCCTTACATAATTTTCAAATGAGCTACAAAAATGTCACCTTTGAGACGTTGAAATCGCTCAGCCAGTAATCAAGCCACTGTCCCATCTCGGGATTCCATAAAATCGAATTTATGGCCTTTTTTCGAGCCTGAGAAGCTTCTCTGAATCGCTCGGCTGTGATAGTATCTCCAATAACATGCGCCAAATAGGTTATGTCGAGTTCCATCTGCAGTACAACATATATATATATATATCATTATTGTATACTACGAAAAACGAAGTAATTGAATAATTTTAAATGGGATTTTCTTAACTTTACCTTTAGAATAAATGCATTCAAGTCCACGGGTATAATCGACGTTGTAGCTAATGTTGAAAGATCGGTTTCATTCCTGATGCATAAATATATAATGAATAAAATGTAAATGTTATCATAATTAACAATTGTGACAATTAGTAGATTTCGATACCTCATCCATCTAGAACTAAAATCCCATCCCGACTCAGCAGTCGATGCTAGTTCACGATATAGTTGGGTTCTAGCACATTTATCCGAGAGTTTTGAAGCTATTTCTAAGTCCTATAAGATTAAAAACTTTGGTTTAAGAGAATATAATATATTTATAACATCCTTTGAAATATGATCAAGATATATATATATATATATAGCATATACAAGAGTTGACGACTCGGGTCTTGGTTTGTTCCACATTGCATAATATCGACTCAACATGTGACTCGAGCCTTCAGCATCCTCAATCATCACCTTATGCATCCCTTTTACGAATGAAAATTATTGAATAAAACGGTTAAAAATTGTACGAAAAAATTAAAATAAGTAGATTATAAGCACGAATGAGAGATTTCTTTAGTACCCGAATTCCAAAATTCGTGCTCTTTTATCAAAGCCGGAAGTGATTTTACGACCAAGTCTGTATCGCCTATTCGATTGTATATATCTATAACCATAGAGCTCAATAGAGGAGGTTGGCTGCAAATGTCACAATAATCTTGAGTTTCACTTATACCCCTCGATTTGAGAAATCACAATAACGTCAAGTAAAAGTATATTATAATTTCACGTCTGTCAATAAAAGCAGATTATGGCTCTAATGTCATAAAATTTCGGGTTTTATTGATGCAAAATAACCGAAATATTTGTTATATTAGTGGTTTTGATGAGCTAAATTCCCAAAAAAAAAAAAAATCTTACTAGCTCCTAGTACAGTCGATAACATATGGTTGTGATTGTCTTGAGACCTGATAGTTTAATATAAAAAAACGGCGATAAATTTATAACTTGTGGAATTTTGTTACCTTCTATTAGTGTAATATGCTCTTGCACCATTGAGAACATGACCAAATTCATCTATGAGGGAAATGAGATTATACACAATCCCTTTGGCTGTCTCATACATTTTACTTGCTAACAACCCTCTGCATTGAAATTCATATATTGATCAAATAAATAAAATACAAAATGAACCCAAGAAATTAGTTCTACCAAACAAAAATTAAATACACAATTTGAATATTACAAGAAAATGTTTTCATTTCTGGGAAGGGAAAGATTTGTTCTCTTTTAAGGAAAAAATTAGGAAAAATCACAATAGTCGCATCGTCGTATGAGATTAATTTTGTAAATTTATAAACTATTTACTAAATTGCAATAAATCCTATCAAATCATATTTGACTATTATTGCAATCCTCCCCAAAATAAATTGATTAAAAAGGTTGAAATTTGACTAAAAATTATTCATTTTTTTCTCGTTGGAACCAAAAAAGTGGGAAAAAAAAGGGAACTAACCTGATTACCCAATAAGAATCCCAATAATAAACCTCTCTAAACCGTGACCCGGGTATAATAACCGGGTTCTTCAAAGGAATCAGCGTATAAAACTCGGGCTTTTCAAAAACCCGGTCCGAAACCTTCCTGCTCAAATTCTTCCATAGCTTGTGCACCTCCAGAGCCCAATCCCTCACCGCCGGACTCTTCACCTCCGGCAAGAAATTTTCCGGCGCCGCCGTGAAATCAACCGGGTGCACGTACACCAAATCCTCCTCCGGTGCACCCAAATATTTCTCAACAAACTCATTAAATTCTTTCACGGGCACCAAACCGGTGTCGTTTCGAGAGAGGTTGTTAAAGGCTTTGATGGTGGTTGAGAGGTTTTGCTTGAGTGACAGGTCGACGTACAGTTTGGGGTCAAATCCATTGTTTTGGCCGTAGGTTTTGAGGGCGGTTTGTTGGACCTTTTCGAGGAAAGTGACTAAGGGCGTTGTGGGGATTAGTGGACCCGTATCTTTTGGGGTGCATGAATCGGCTGTTACTGTAGCATTACTCATGATCGAGAACAAAAGAGAGGTGATCAAATTGATTAATAAGCTATTTCTGAACATTTTTTTATGTGGGTTTTTGATTGTTTGTTGGATTCCATAGTTATATATATATATATATGTGTGTATGTATAGGGGAAGGAAGAAGTTGCAGAGATGCCGTGTAGGCAGGAAGAAGACAAAGCCGGCGTTTATATTAAAACCCTGTTTTGAATTTAATTATTATTTTATTTAAAATAAAAAGTGCAATTTCGATGCCCACTAATTATAATTTTATATTGATTAGGATAATATTTGTTCGATTCTTGTATTGACCAAGTGATCTATAAATATATTCATAAGCATCTTTTTGTTTGAAAAATGTTCTTATTATTGTTTGAAACATGTTTTTAAATGATCGAAATTGACTCTAAGCTAATTTTTGTAACAATAAAAGTCAAATGTAATTGCATAAAATATTAATAAACATAGATTTTATATTACCTTATGATCTAATCATAAGGTAATATAAAATTGAAGGTAACAAGCATACCAAGGTATATTGCATATACTCGATCAAGATAACTTGATAATATATCTAACTCGATTGAATAATATATCAATATCATTGACCTGAATATAATCGGATCGTATTATAGATACATACTACAATAAAATTGTAGTGCGTTATCGATTCTGCAATGATCAATTTCAATATTTTTTAAAACAGTGTTGGTAAAGTCGGCTTGAGAAAAATAACACGACTATATGTAATTTTAGTGACAAATGACAGCTTAGACCCTTTGTTCATTTTTCTATGTTGTATTGTACTCTTGTTAATAATTGATGTTAAATATATTTAATCACATCCTATAATGTGTATATATGAATGTTGTATAAAACATCTCAAAATGGATTTAAAAAATCGAGATCGAGTTATACTCTCTCTCTTTTAAAAAAGACTATATTATCACATTGATGCTTACAAAATTCAACAATTGTCCCCAATACTTGACTTTTATCTTATACAAATGAGCACAATAGATCTTGAGAATAAAAGTATAGAACGAACAAAGGAAATTCTAAACTCTATTTGAAAGAAAGAAAATGAGAACGTGTTTAGCTACTTTCGCTTATGAATGTGCTGATAATGTGAGGCAACAAAGAGCGCATCTGGTGTAGTGGTATCATAGTACCCTCCCACGGTACTGACCGGGGTTCGATTCACCGGATGCGCATTTAATTTTAATTTTAATTTTTTATTTCTCCCGATAATCAAAATACAGTTTAATGAGATGAAATATCACATAATTTACGCCCTAAACAAAATTCTCTAAAAATTAAAATATGAATTCTGCCCACTAAAATCTTAGCAGACAAAATCAAGTCCCATTTTTCTTCAAGATAAACAAACAGCTCTTCCAAGCTCAGGTAAACACTCTCTCAGATTCAATGCTTTTTACCTGTAAGTTTATCCATAAATTCTGTTATTTTTCTTAAATCCATATATTATTGATGTGTTCTTAGTCCCCATACAGCTAAACCCATTTCCTTTTCAAATTTCCAGAGATTTATATGAGCACATCTTGTGGCACTTTCACTCTGTTGCCCTTTTATTCGAATTTTGTTGAGGCCCATGTGTTTGTTTTATTCTATTTCTCATGTATAAGTATTTGCAAGTCTTTAAATAACTTATGTTGAAGTATTTGTTCAATAGGAAGTGAGGCATGTTTCGTTGTTTTCGATCTATAGGTAGGTGTGTTTTTGGTAGCCATCATATGGAGACTTGATAGAGAGAGTGCTAGAGCTTTAATGTTCACCAAGAAAATCATCCAATTATTCATGTTGGAATTTTGAGTTATTCTAAAAAAATTTATATCAATTCTGTTTCTGTCAATCCTTTTCTCCAACCTTAAGGGTTTGAATGGTAAATGCTAAAATTGTATCGTATTGCATTACTGGATGGGTCGAAACTGTTGAACTCCATTTCATTTGCCTCCTTTTAGGGCTTGTTTAGTTACAGGAATTAAAGATGAATTGAAGAACGAAATGAAGCAGTTATAGAGGAAAACAAAGTTAGAAGAAAAAGAAACGGAGAATTTAGGAAAGAGATGCAAGTAATAAAATGGTAATTTTGTAAATCACGTCTGCTACTTTCTAAAATCCTGAAATTTATCCTGAAAAATCAGGCCTTTAACTATTGAATGGATAGTTTGAATTCTAAGCAATTGACAATTATGTATCATTGTAATAATCAGTCCTTTATCCCATCACTCCAAGAAATCATAAGCCTCCATTTCTGTTCACTGTTGCACAGCTGTCTTTGTATAGAAACATGTTTTAATTTCTTATTCTTTCATTAGCGTTGAAGATTTGTAGTCTATTAACTAGTTTGATCAATGATTTATCAAACTCTACTGCAAAAAGCCATCATGGTTTGCTTTCGACATACTGGTATTATCATTATGCTGAATGCTCTTTCGTTGAATTTGGTTCCTGCTGTATATTGGCATAATAAATCTCTGTTTTTCACTTTTGTTGCCGATCTCTGAACTAGTTTCTCTTGCAACAAAGAAAGCAAAACTCTACGGGATATAGATGCTCCAACAGTTGCCAACTATTGCTTTTGCTCCATGGACACCAATCAATCCATCGAACAAAGGTAAAACCCTCAATTTTGTTTATTACCATCTAATATGTTCTTTTTTGTTTTTGATAACTTGTAACCATCTTAGATTGACTACCTTGAAATATATATGCATAATCTTTATAATGTCACAACTATGTATTTAGGTTAGAGGGCTTGAGATGAGTCATAACACAATAAATTAGTTATGGTTTTGTATCTAACTGTAAATATAGAAGAGTTAAGGATTTAAATGGTATATACCTCCTGTATATTTAATGTTTATTTTTTCTTTTAGGGTCTTCACTTGGCCCCGGGGCATTTAAGATGTCTCAGCTTCCAGTTCTCAGCTCAAATTTCCATGGGCAAAAGGTTCGTTCTCAACATCTCTAGAGTACTTGTCTTTCTTGTATGCAGTTTTGCATTTGCATCATTGACTCTTGTTTTTATGTGAACTTTGTAATAATGGTCTGTTTCTGGAAATTTATATCTCCAAATCGAATCGGTTTTGAAGAACTGGTGGCTCCCCTGTTCTGTTTCTCTCTTCACGAATCTGTGTTGAATGGATAGTGAGGAAAACGAGGTCTATCTAGAAAGGCGTTTTTCAAATTCAAGAGAAATTTGTAGTTACATGATAATTGACGAGATTTAGTTACATAATAAAATGGGCTCCGTCTTTCAAAACTTCAAAGACATGTAACCGCCTTCAGTTGGACCGCTTGTTTGACACTGCTACTCCAGATTCCTCCCTGTTTGTGATAGCAGTTTGGAAAGAGAGGAATCTTTTTAATGGAAAATGCTAGTCGGCCGCTAAAGAACTATGTCCCTGCAAAGACATCTAGATTTCCTACAAAACTATGCCTTACTAATAATACTTAATCGTTGGTTATGATGTCAACATCACTTTGAATTCCAAATCGCTTAGACACAATACCGAGTAGAAGTTTGGAAAAAAGTTCAGAGATGGTCATGAAAACCAAGGGAGAACTAACAAGAGAGCATTGTTAAGTTCCATCAAGGGTTTATATTGAACCGATGGGATCTGCTTATGTAAATCTAAACACTTGAAGTCATGATTTGGGAATAGGATTGTAAAGAGTGACATAGAAGACTAATGTGGATAGATAGCTAGATGACTGCTTATGTATACAACATTGCTTGAATTACTAGCCCATTTATCTTAAGATATCGTAGAATTTTCGTTGCTTATTATACGATCAAGTTCATGGTCTTTAAGTGTAACTGCTGCTTTTGCAGCTTCAGTTTGGCCATCAGTATAACGATGCTAATATCACAAGAAGACCGGGGATTTTCTGTTGTACTTATGGAAGGTCTATTCGTGGTCGCAACATAAAGAAACGCGAGATATTACCTCAGAATGCGGATCTTCCGCCGATACTTCCGAAAAAGAAGAAAAAGCCTTATCCCATACCCTTAAAAAAGATTCAGCAGGCTGCAAGGGCTGATAAAAAGCTGGCAGAAATGGGGATTGAAAAGCCACTCGAGCCTCCAAAAAATGGAATACTTGTACCCGAACTAATTCCTCTCGCTTATGAAGTACTTGATGCTTGGAAAAATTTGATTAGAGGACTAGCACAGCTCATGCATGTTGTTCCGGTCCATGCTTGTAGGTAACACATTCACAATTAGAAACTGTTAACATTCTCTAAGGGTGTGTTTGGATTGAAGGATTTGAAATCTATGGATTTCAAATTCGTCAACAAATCCATGAAGTTCGTTTGTATGTATCCAAGTTATAATGGACTTGAAATCACTCGACATTCACTTTGAGCTATTTTCTCCATAACTACGGTGGATTTCAAATGACTCCATTTTAGGTGTCATTTCAAATCCCTCCTCCAAATCCCCTCCCCAAATCCAAATCACTCAATCCAAACACACCCTAACTTGCTCCCCACTTCAATTTGTAGATTTATATAGGACTTGGGAAGTAATTATTAGTGCTTCTCTTGCAGTGAATGCTCAGAGATCCATGTTGCCCAAATTGGTCATGATATTCAAGATTGTCGTGGCCCGACAAGTGGTACTCGCAAAGGTCATCATTCATGGATAAAGGGTTCTATTAATGATGTACTACTCCCTATTGAGTCGTACCATATGTATGATCCTTATGGCCGTCGGATTAAGCATGAAACTAGATTTACCTATGATAGAATCCCGGCTGTGGTCGAACTTTGTATCCAAGCTGGCGTAGAATTACCAGAATACCCTTCACGAAGGAGGACAGAACCTATCCGAATGTTGGGTAAAAAGGTCATTGATATGGGTGGATTTGTCGAGGAGTTGAGACCCGCCCAAACAGATTCAGGGTCATTGATTTCGGAAATCGACACTCATCGGGCCCTAGAGCGGTTTCCCGCCCCTGCTGATTTAGAGATTGCTAATATTGCCCAACAGACTCTCAATGCGTACGATAAAGTGAAATGGGGTGTAACGAGGTTGATGAGAAAGTACAGCGTTAAGGCGTGTGGTTATTGTTCGGAGGTTCATGTGGGCCCGTGGGGCCACAACGCAAAGCTTTGTGGTGAATTTAAGCATCAGTGGAGAGATGGTAAGCATGGCTGGCAAGATGCGATTGTGGATGAAGTTTTCCCTCCGAATTATGTGTGGCATGTTGAGGATCCAAAAGGGCCCGCATTGAAAAATGCTTTGAAGAGATTCTACGGTAAAGCGCCAGCTGTAGTTGAAGTTTGTGTTCAGGCTGGTGCTCGAGTACCCAACAAGTACAGGCCAATGATGAGGCTTGATATTGTGGTGCCCGAAAATGAGGAGTCTCGTTTGGTTGCCTAATATGATCTCTATATTGTATAGATTGATTAGAGCCATGCTTGACTTTGGTACAAATATGAAGCTAAGAAGTTTGATACTCCTATTAACATATACACAATTCCAGATTGTGGGAAATTTTCTTATTTAGTTTTGAGGGGTGAAGTGTTATTTAGGGGTCTGATGAATGATTGTGCAAAGGCTAGATGAAATGAGTTGTTTGTCACAACAACTTATTAGCATAAGCGGGTAATATGTATGTACATTAACATTTACAGTTATAAACTTTGGAAGGACCTTTTATTTCTTATAACACGCATAAGAAGAAAGAGAAGCAAAATACCTATGAGAGTCAGCCTTTACTTGTAATATTTTAAATTTGTAATTCTTATATAGTGTCAGAAAAGAGAGATACATCTTGATAGGCATTGTAAGGTACTTTCAGTTAATTTACCTTACATGAACGAAAAGTGAAAGGTAAATCATGGTTTCTCACTATTAACTTTAGTGTTCTTTGTTGTACGAAATAAACATAAAAACAGTTTTTGCACATGTATTTCTTTGATTGTTTTGTGGAAAACAAGTGCTTTTTGCTCTCATGAAAGTGCTTCAATTTCTTGATGAAGTCCGAGACTGCAGCAATGTGTTAATGGCATTAAAGCACCGATAAATGTGGTGCTTTGTATGCTGATGTCCAATTGATTTCTATTATATCATAATGGCTCACTAGTTGTAGCCTATGTACATTTTCATGCTAGAATAAGGTGTTATTATTGTGCTATAAGACTGTGATTTTTATGTTCAAGCAGGATTTGAGTAATGATGGGGATGACAGGGAGACTCTTCCTCTTCCTGGATATAAGTGGCGTTTGGTAATTGCTTACGATGGCACTCGTTTCTCAGGTTTTTCCTACTCGTTTTTACCCTTTTTTAGGAGCTGATACGCTTAAGAAATGCCTTTCAATTTGGACATTTTCAGTTTATAATTGCCATATTTTACATCTTCATAAGCTTTATGAAGTTCTATTCAAACACTTAAGGAACCTATTCTTAAAAAAGATTCATCATCTTATAGACTCCAAAAACCAGAGCTTTATTATAAAACAGTTTTACATAACACTGGATGGTTGTATGTATAATATAGGATGGCAATATCAAAAGACGATACCAACAGTACAATGTCTAGTGGAAGAAGCTTTGACTCAAACCACAAAATTAGAAAGGGATCATCTTTGTTTAGTTGGTGCAGGTCGAACGGATGCAGGAGTTCATGCGTGGGGCCAGGTCCGTTTTGTTTTGTATATATCTCAAGAATCATATGAATTTAATTAAAAATGACCTTTGAAACGATATGTTGGTTTTATTGCCAGAGAAATAAATTGTTGCATTCTCATGGCAATAAACATGATTTTCTTGAGAAACCATAAATTCTGATGCCTAAATCAAGCCGAGATCCCATGTTCAAAAAAGATTATTTACGTTACATCTGAAAGTATGTAAATCAATCATTTATACTCATGATGAATATGAAAATATAATCGATCAATCTCATGCAGGCAAGACAAAAGAACTTCCAATCTGAAAATATTTTCACAAAATAAAAATGAATCCAAACATATGTTTTGATTTTCAGGTGGCACATTTTGTCACACCTTTCAACTATGACAGCTTGGAGGGCATTCATAGAGCACTAAACGGCCTTCTTCCACCCGATATCAGAATCAGAGAAATCAGCCCTGTTATGCCTGAATTTCATGCTCGTTTTTCTGTCAAAAACAAGATTTACAATTACAAGATATACAATGACACAATCATGGATCCATTTCAGAGACACCATGTTTATCATAGTCGTTATGAACTCAATGCATCCGCCATGAGAGAGGCTGCAAAGCATTTTGTAGGAATACATGATTTCTCTGCTTTTGCCAATGTCTCGAGAAATGATCGAATACCAAATCCAGTGAAGAATATATATCGTTTCGATGTGAATGAGATGGTATAACTTCTCAAGTCGACTAATATTTTACTTATTAAACAAGAACTTAGGCGAAATTAGATTAGAATAACATACTTTTTGCTTAGAAGTTTATGACCCATTTTGTTTTCTTGTTTTACAGGGACATCTCTTGCAGCTTGAAGTTGAAGGCTCTGGTTTCCTATATAGACAAGTTCGAAATATGGTACTCGACGCTTTTCCATTCTCTACTTTTCCATATGCATATTTCATTATCGATAGTTACAAAAAAATCTTTGTTCTAGAAAGAGATGTGCTCTATTTCAATTGGCATTGGGTGGGCCAGATCAGACCCGGACCCAGATCCAACGATTGGGTCTAGACCTGGACCCAGACCCAATCAGTCTCATGTGTGAGTCTAGTTTTGGGTCTGGACCCAGATCCACCCAAACCCAACGATTGGTCTAGAACTGGACCCAGATCCAATGGGTCTCATGTGTGGGTCCAATGTTTTGGGTCTGGACCCAGACCCAACGATTGGTCTAGAACTGGACCCAGATTCAATGGGCTCATGTGTGGGTCTAGTTTTGGGCTGGACCCAGACCCAATTATTTTTTCTTATGTATAGTGATATATGTCTCGGGTCCGGGTCCGGGTCCGGGTCCGACCAATGGCCTACAACATGATATTTCGCCTTTGCCCTTAATAGGTTGCTTTGTTGCTTCAAGTCGGAAGAGAAGCAGTTCCAGCTAACATTGTGTCGAACATTTTGGCATCTCGGGATCGCAAAGAACTGGCAAAATATGCCCTTTCGGTCCCACCACACGGGCTCTGTCTTTACGCTATAAACTACAACGAGGATCATCTTCACGTTCCATTGGGCCGTCCTGCAACTAGTTGGGGCATGCATCACACCATAAGCAAATGTAAGTTGCCATATTACTGATTATTTGATTTTGATGACCAAATTTAAGGGAGATAAATAGATGTTCAAGTAGATTTATATCGACAATTTAACAATTAAAATTAATGAAGTCGCAAGAGAATCTCGATTTAGTGAAAGTCTCGATTCAATCCGTGTTGCTCGTTTGATAGAAAAATGTTTTTCGTGCATCATAATTAGGATTGTTAATCGAGCTGAGATTGCTTAGCTAAACGAGTGTTTTTACTCGAGGCTTGGGCATGGCTTAACGTGCTTGAAACCACGCCAAGCGTATTCTTGTAATTTAATTAAATAAATTTTATATAAATGTAATAGTAATATATTGCAATTATAGATTAGTGGGTTTGTTTGTTAAGGCCTAGGGTCCTAGGCTCATGACCAATTAAAACCTCTATAAATACTTCCTAATTAGTTATTAAGGTATCAACTAATTATGACATTAAAACTAGTATCATAGCAATAAATCTTTCTCTAAGATTTTCACAATTATCGTCGAGCTATGCGAAAATATATCCTATCAAAATGGATATGTAGTCAATTTAAATTTATCAAGTGCATTTTCAAAATAGAGTAATATATTAGTTTCTCTGTAGTGAGTCGAATCAAATTCCATAGTGAATGCCCCTTGAGCTATATCCAATTTTCAACTCGAGATAGTTAATTAAATTTTTATTTTTTTCCATAAATTTCAACATTATACTATATTTTAAATCGTTTTGTTGTAGATACTAATCTCTCATTCACCAAAAATCAATTTTTAATGACAAAATACACTAAATTCATCTACTCTACATCCAAAAAATCTCTTGTAATCAATATAAAAACACTAAATAATACTCAAGTTAAAGCTTCAAGTATGTATTTTAATTTATAACACTTGTAAATTCCAATTATAAGTAATTGAGATATATACATAGACATAGTGATTAAATTATCTTGAAACTTCAATCAATCAAATATTAAAGTTGAAAAGATGTGAAGTCCCATTCTATCATCATATAAGAAAATAATGCTTCAAGTTGTGAGGTTAAGAACAAAACTACTAAAAATAGAATGCAAAATTCCCCATCAAATATACAACTTTGATAGAAATTTTCCAAATATGGAAATTATAGAAGAACAATAAGAAACGAGAGCAATGTGATTTTGACAAAAGTGACCACCACCTCACTAAAGGAACCCTAATATTTAAACCTAGTAATAAACAATTATTATTGTGTTTATTGCATCATATCCAAATACAAGATAAAATATAAATGTATTGTTTCAAAATATTATTTTTTAATATAGTATACTATTTTGTACCCTATTTAATTTATGCACTCAAGTTGTATACAATCAATGTAAGCTTTATGTTTTTAAAAATTTATAGTATAATATATAGAGACATCTAAAATAATTTATAATGCATATAAAAATTATTTCTTATAATTATAATTTATACAACATAAACATCTTATCAATTTGTACATATGCATGTCATTCTCTAAAATACTATTTAACAAAAAATGTATTACTTTATATTCTAATGTAATTAAGTATTAATTCTATTAGGAAAATCAAAATAAACTGTTGTGTATGCATATTTTTGTGCATTTATGATTATACGTAAATAACTATTTTTACTTAAATATGAAGATGTATCCGTATATGAGCAACCATAATTCTCTAAATTAAAGCACTCAACAGTGAAATGTATATCTATTTACAAACACTATATTAGTTTATAAATGGATCATGTGATTAAGAATAAAAACTTTATAATAGATATTACTATGTACTAATTATTTATAAGTAATTATATACATCAAAAATAATTACAAACTAGTATTTATATCGAATCTATAAAAATAGCTAGCAAAAATTGGATTTTTAGTTTAATCTTCTACAACATACCTTATTTAGTAAATATATACTTAATTAACATCGAAAACCATCATTGACAATAAACCAATCTTTAACTAAAAAAATTAAAATCCAATTGCTAGTTAAATTGTAACCTTTTTGTATCTTAACACAGTAATAAAACCCATAACAAACTAAACAATAATTAATTATTCAATTCGACATAATTTCGTTGAAAATTTTATTTTCACTCCTATAAAATTAAATAATCCCACGTATAAAAACAATTAGTGTCACTAAAATGTTACACACCATACTAGGAGTTCATATAGTTGAATGCATCTTAAATAAGTACAAAAATATTACTAGATTTTTTTTTTTTATGAATATTAGTTGAAGTAGTTTGTTTTAATAGTTGTTAGATAATTGTATTATTGTTATTATTATTGTAAATTATTACTAACAGCTAAAATATTGAATAATGAAGGATAATTACGATATTTTGATTCATGTAACAGGTTAATTTGAAAAAGAATTTTTAAAATGGAATATTGGAGTTATATCTCATCCTCAACCTTCATGTTACCCTATCTTTTAGAATTTCTAAGTATTGGATTGATATGGATTATGACAATATTTAGTCAATACAAGAGAAAAAAAAAAATACGTGACAACATGCTTAATATTTCACATAGATCTCAAGTTTTCTCAAACTTTTTATCTATAATTTTTTAATACTAAAAATCAAAGTAAAACCCAGGAAAATTTAAATTAAATGCACCAAATCTACATTTCTTTCGTAATGTAATCCACTCAATTTTCTCCACATTTACTGAATTCTTAAGTGATCACATAAATATTACTTTTTCATTTTACCAAAAGAGAAGAGATTTAGATTTCCATTTTTTCCATTGAGAAACATTTAATTAATTTTGTGGGATGTAGATAAGATTTTCATAACTTTAAGTGTCACATTTAATTAAATTAGTCAATTTATTGTTTGTGTTTTATGAATCTCATATATGAGCCAATGCATGTCAACCAAGTGATCAAAAAGCTAAAAAAAATATAAAAAGATAAAAAAAAATAAAGTATGAAAAATGTGATGCAAAAGGCCAAAAAACACAATCTCTTCACGTTTTTCTTCTACTCCTTTGCCTATATATACAGCAAATTACATGCATTTCTCTCAAGAAATTTAGGCTTCATTTCTAGATTTTATTGTTCATATATATATAAACATATATACATATATATATATAGCAATCATGTTCTCTAAGGATGATGCTCGCACTGTAGTTGGTATTATAGGTCAGTTTCCTCTCTCTTTGAAAATATAATGATGTAATATAATAGTATTTCGTCAGATTGATAAGCGTTTGTTTATTTGAATTATAATTAACAGTTTGTTATTAAATAAATGTATGCAAATTGCCTAATAATTTGATATTATTATTATTATTATTATTATTATTATTATGATACACTATCATGTGATAAAAGATCAGATCATATTTGTATTTAAGGCGGAGTTTTGGTGGGGGTATTAAATTGAGTTTGATTAAAGACTAATATAATTTATTTTCATTTATTTCATAGCCCAAATTAATGAGTTTATATATTTATTTCCAGGAAATATCATAGCACTAATATTGTTCCTCTCCCCTCTGTAAGCTTCAATTCCTACTTTTTGTTATTGAAATTATAATAATTTTATTATATCCATAAATCCAATATTAATAAAAAAATTCATTTTTACTTATATGATTTTGTAATTAATATTAATAGGCCAACATTTTACCAAATATGGAAGAAAAAATCAGTGGAACAATACTCTCCAGTGCCATACTTAGCCACCTTTATAAATTGTGGGCTTTGGGTACTATATGGAATGCCTATGGTACACCCCCATAGCACCCTAGTTGTGACCATCAATGGAACAGGATTTGGAATTGAAATTATATATTTATCGCTATTTCTTATATTCTCCGATTCGAAGAAACGGCTGAGGCTGGCGGCAATTGTGGCGGCAGAATGTATATTCCTAGCGGTTTTGGCCCTTCTCGTCCTAACTATTGCTCACACGACAAAGGTCCGATCGACTATTGTTGGTAGCATTTGCATGGCCGGAAATATTATGATGTATGCCGCCCCATTATCCGTCATGGTATGTTTCGTTTCGTTTCTTTTTTTTTTTTTAAATGGGTCAATTAATGTTGATGAAAAATACTTATATACACTCAGTGTGACATAAAAATATATATAAATTTTGAAACGACATGAAAAATTTGTAAATGTGGTGTAACTTAAGTTACTTATTAGTGTTTTAATATAAATTTAGAAATTTCGAAAACCTTGCTTCAGAATTGAGATTTAACGTTATTTTGATATAATAATAACGTGATCGTTTATGTAGAGTAATTTAGGTTGTCGGTGTGAAATGATATAGATAATTTTTTTTTAATAATTACATGAGTAAATTGAAATATCGAAAAGAAAAATAAATTAAATGTTGTAGATTTTAGAAGATATTAATTGATTTTATGTTTATGTATTTAATGCAGAAGCTGGTGATTACCACAAGAAGTGTAGAGTATATGCCATTTTCCCTATCTCTTTTCTCGTTTCTCAATGGTATTAGTTGGACTGGTTATGCTCTTATACAATTCGACCCATTTATTGTTGTAAGTTATTTCTATCTCATATACATATATATATATATATATATATATTATTATATATATATATATATATGAATAATTATTTATCGATTCATATGTATTCTTTTTCCCCTATATATATACATACTTACATATATGAGATATCTTCGACTTGCAATTTTAATATTCCAATTTATATCTTCGACTTTGAATTTATGGATTTCTGATTATAAATCATGATGGACATTTATGTAAAATAGTATAATATTTTTTCATTTTCTACCTATGATGTTCCAATGCAGGCCCCTAACGGGATGGGAACTGTACTGAGCTTGGCCCAATTAGTATTATATGCCACCTTCTATAGATCCACTAAAACAATAATGGCCCAAAGGAAAGCAAATGGAGAAGTGGGCTTAACCCAAAAGCCCAATGGACATGTCTAACAGATCAATGGAGTTTTCCAAACAAGCTCATCAAGAATTGAAGCCCATTAATTATTAACAAGTCCAATTTCTTGTTCAAATAACCAATAACTATAGATTAATCTGTAATATTGTAATTTCTAAGCACTTGCAAATCTATTAATCTTCCATTGTAGTCTCTGAATGTTTTATATTTTCTTTCAAAACTTTTTATAATTTTGTTGATTATTGATTAAGGTGAAAATTGGTTGTAAATGGTATGAGACGAGTTTGAGCTCAGTAGTTATTATATTATCTCGGTTTGGTTCTGCTCGAGGTCGAGCCAAACTCTCGAACCTGAATTTTAAAGGGCGAAACTTAAGTTTTTTAATTTTTTTTATGAATTATTTAATATTTATTTATTCATATAATAATAAAAAATAATTTATTACAAAATTGAGAAGCTCACGAGCCTATGAGCAAGGTTTTTCCAAAATTGAATTTGGCTCGAGCTCGCTTTCAAATTCGAGCTTAACCTGCTCAGTTCGGTTTACACCCCTATTGTAACTTATTCAAAAATGAAAATGAAAAACATCATTAAAAGAGAGAAAAAAATTGGAAATGTGTTACTTAGTGGCTCTTGGGTATGGCTAAAAAATTGAATCAAACTACTTAATACTCGACTTAAACTCGATTGCTAAAAGCTCGATTTGATAATTTACCAAACCAAACTTGAACAACTTTTTGTGTCTGATAAGTTTTGAACTTTGAAGCTCGATTCGAGCTCGGTTTAATTAGTAAAAAAATTACAAAAATATGTACAAATATTCAAATTACTTGAGCTCGACTCGATTAAAACTCGACTTAATGAATAACCTGACCAAGCTTAAATACAATTTTTAAAACTCAATTGTCATTAAATAATTGTGAACACTTATACATTTAACTCGATTCTATTCATTTACATACCTAGTCAAAAGTCCTATCAACAACAATTTTTAATAAACATGTGTATAAATTATATACATGTTTTTAAATCCTAAATCCTAAACCCCAAATTAATGTTATTGGATAAAAAAAATAAATTAGCCCAAATTCGGACTTGTTAGTGTCCCAACTCTGGTGGATTATATTAACATGTTCGAATTTGGGCCAATTTATTTTTTGGCCCAATAACATTAATTTGGACCCAATAAAAAAAATTCCAGGACTCGTTTCTTCTTTAATCTCACTTTTAGAGTTTTGTTCCTCAAATCGATTGCATATTTTTCTGCTTTGAAGAAAGGGATTTTAAGGTATTCGATTTAAATCTATTCCATGTAATTGTTACTTTGTTATCTTTTAACCCTTAGTAGCTATATTTCTTAATTATTTTTAGCAGATCGTGTAGTAATGGAATATTTGGTTTTTAGTTGAATGATTGTGTTGATTTCAATGTTTTTTTTTTTAATTTAGGGCAAAAGCTATGATGGATGTTGATGCAGATGTGCAGAACATTAAAAAATGGGTAGTGTTTTACCCAATTTACATAAATTCAAAAAAAACCCTAGCTGAGGGTCGACGAATTAATGCTAGCAAAGCATGTGAAAACCCTACCTGTGCTGAGATTTATGATTGCTGTGCCCATCTCAAACTCCCCTGTGCAATTGAGGTATAATTGTTTGATTTTAGTGATATATATATTTTTTCACCTGGTTGCATAGTTTAAAGTTGCCGTATCCGTGATAATATCAGCAAGTGGATTTTAATATCGATTGCGGCATATCGGGATTATCGGGCAACATTAGCATTGTATCGGCGATGCATATAAACTTGGATAGTAATATATGAGTCCATCTTAACGGATCTGCACTTAAAACTATGCCTTGTTGTGAATGGCGGTTGATTTTATGTGTTTTTGTTTTGAATTGATAGAGCGAAAAGGCGTATCCTCGGGATTTTATGCAGAGAGGGAGAGTGAGGGTTTTGTTGAAAAGAGAAGATGGGAGTCTCTACAATCCCACCATTTCTTCGAGTAAGTAATCATTTTCGGTTCGATTGTATCGGTTTGCAAGGTTCGCTGTTTTATGTTAATTTCTGTTCGACTGTGTGATAAGGGATGGTTACCTTTCTGTGATCTTAAGTTTCTTTGGCTGCAATGAGCATATTATGGTATAGTGGCTTGTAAGTTGTAACATATGCTTGTTATTTAGAGAACTTTAAATGAAACATTATATGAGGCTTTTAGAAGTAAATTTATTAAGTTAGGCCTATGATCCAATTTTATGTATCTCGAATATAATGCAAGGTAGCAGAAAGCAGAAATCATGCTTCTGATCGAAATTAGTTAGAGTAAGTAATCATCGATGGATTGTATCAGGTTTTGCAGTGTTATGTTGCTGTTCTATGTTACTTTTCTTTGATCTTGAGTTTGTTTGGCAGTGATGAATATCTGGTATGGTATGTATTGTAATGTTTGCTCGTTATTCAAGCGATACATTATTTGACTTTTTAGGAGTAAATAATTTGGGGTGTATGTTCCAATTTCTTGAATATTTAAAAAGAATGCAATATAGCAGAAAGTAGAAATCATGCTTCTTACTCTGCTTCTCGAGCTGTGCCCAGAAAATATTATTTTAGGATTAACATTTGAAAATTTGTTAACTATAATGCTTATTGGAAGACCAAACGAAGTCTCGTGAGATATTCTAGAGATTTTTATTGTCTATGTCAATTGAAAAGTATTTACATTAGCAAGGATTAGTTACATGTCGAATAAAAGATCCATTGTCAAAATGCGTCTATTTCACGTATCGTAATCCAGGAAAAGACTTAGGCCAGTCCATAGTTGTGAAAGGCGTGCCATGGCGAGCGCCATAGCGTAAGGCGTTCATGGCGCAGCCTCCACGCCATGGTTCATGGCATGGCGCCTACCTTCTATATGGCGGGCGCCAACAACGCCATTCTCACCATGGCGGGCGCCAACAACGCCATTCTCACCATGGCGGGCGCCTTGGAGGCGTGAAATGGCGTGCCATTGCAAAGTTTTCATGGTAGCGCCGGCGGCAGCAATTAGGATAGCCGGCAACATCGGTGGTTAGGTTCAGTTAGAAAGGGAAGAAGGCATGGGGGCGTGCAACAACTCTTTTAGGCGTGCAACAGAGAGAGAGGGTTTGAAAGTTAGGGTTTGCTCTTGTAGGCGTGCAGCAGAGAGGGGTTTTTCTAAGATTGGAAATGCAAAATTTACCCTATTTAACTAGTTGACTCAATTAAGTTAGGCTAATATTCCTCTAATTTCGACCAAATTTATGCCTAAGGCCCTAAACCCAAATTTGCCAAATCTGACTATTTGACCCAATTATCTTGGCAAAAATAATCCTTCAATTTCCCTAATTTATGCCCCAAATTTGCCCATGACCAATTATTTTAGCTAAAAAAAGCCTTCAAATTTGATCACAAGGATAAAAAACTAATATACTATATTGTATTAATATGTATAATTCATTTATCTTTCTAACTATGCCCACCTCACATTTTTATGAGTTGGCAATGTGACGAAAATAAAAACACCAATTATTTTCTTATTTTTAGACCTAGAATTATAAAACATTTAAAGTTATAATTATATAAAATAAATATGTTAGCTACAATTATATAAGATTTTGCAAAAATTTGAATTTATAGGATGATCATTATATTATAATTATTAATTGTATATAATATATTAAAATTATATATTGCTTCATTTGTTAATGGGTAGTTCTTTGTTAAAACTTGTTATTTATGATTTATCTAGGATTATCATATTATTGTTAGAAAAACAAACATACTATTGATATATTAGTATATATATAATTAGTTTATTATTTTTAATTCTTCCTTCAAAAAGGCGTACGCCGCGCCATCGCCTCGCCGCGCCATGGGACCCTTGTCGGCACGCCGCGCCATTCGCCATTAACAACTATGGGCCAGTCTGCAGAGTTCAAAGACTTTAGAGTTTATGTGTGGTAAAGAGGGACTGTTCTGCTGACTGTATGGTAGCCCCTCTGCACAATCAATTGTTTCTTTACACTCTGTTTGAAATTCAAGGATATTGGTGAGAAAAATGAAAAGGAAATGGTGGGGAAAGAAAAAAAAAATCCAAATTAGTTTGTTTGATTATCTAGAAAAAACAATTTAAAAATAGATTTTCAATCCTTACCTTTGGTTGTCCTGGAGAACTCCAATGAAGATGAAAACTAATGAACAGGAATAACTATCAATGTAAATTGTGGAATTGATTGGAGATGTTTTCATCAAAAATAAGAAAAAGATGATTGCAAATGCCATTAAGAGATCTAATTTGCCGTTAACAAATCCAACTCTAATTTCTGCAGAGCTTTGTTTTTATTGATTGAAACAGAATGAGAGACTCAGATTGTTTTAGTTTTTTCCACAATTTTCCTCTTTTTATGTCGAGGAAAATGAATTATTTCTCAAATTACTATTACGTGTACTATAATTTTCTTTTCTTCCTATCTTGTCTATTAACCAAATAAGATAAAATTGTTTTCCTTGTAATTCCTTTTCTTTTCCCTAGCAATCATGAACCAAATGAGCTGTTGATGAATTGGTTGCTGATTTCCATTTTCTTTACTTTTCGCTATTTTCCCTACTGAAGAGCTGAATTTTTGGTTTAATTTTGATTTTTGCTGTATGCTTCTCATAGTTGGCTCTGCAAGAGCACTTATTCTGGAGAATAGAAGTCTATATAGTTATTTTGCTCTTATACAATATAATACTATAGCTAAAAGAGAGATCTACCGAGCTTTCTAATTTGAAATCATTAAGGATAATAACCTATACACCCGCTCACATATTAGATAAAAACCTGAACCACCCAATGGTTCTGCAAATTACCATGACAGACAGTGAAATTGTTATCTACTTTTGCTCTAATATGCTTTTACTGTGATAATTTGTGTGTTTTTTTCCTAATTGGGGTCTCATGTGTCTGCCTTTGTAAATTTTCCGTGTATTTTGAAGGGTTTTTTCTATTGGCAAAACAAAAATTATACCGGGGGGACGTTTTCGTGATTCATCATTCATTTTGCACTGTCTATGTTCATTAAATCACTCACGGGTTGTCTTGTAATGAAATTGCAGGGAAACAACTAATGCTTAATGTAGCAGAGTTGGTCCCGAGACATCCGGGTCGAACTAAGAAGCAAGAAAGTGCTTCGACCTCTACTGCTGGATCTGGACCGTCCAAATCTGGAAAGGGTGGAAAAAAGAGGAGATGATAATGGAAACCAATACTCTTTTTTGTATCCATTTACCTTAATTATAGCTTTCGAACAAATATTCGCCCTTTGTGTTATAGACCGGTCCTCACTAGATCCGATTTTGGTTTAGTTCGAGGCGTTTTTTTCTTATTCGTGAATTGCAAGGCTCCTTTTAACAGAGACATAACATCGAAAAACTTTTGAGTCGTGATTTTTGTTTTATTTTGGACAAGAAAACAAAATGTGTATTTATTCTTAAGAGATATATGCGTCATATGATTTTGTTAAATCTAAGGCCTAAAATGCATAATTGTTTCTTAATATTCTCATAACTGTTATTGTTTTGTCTGAGTTCAATTTTTATCTCGTTACGAGTTTCTCATATTTGGTCATGTGACTTTTAAAATCTCACGTAATTCCTATTGAATTTTTCATTCAAAATTTAACTATTAAGAAATTGTGTTTAGATTACGCGTAATATTGAGTAGAAATATCGAAATATCATGTTATTGAAAACATATCCGGATATAAGTGCAATTGCAAATACATATAAAGGGTCATCTATCCTAGACCGGGACTGTTGGTAACGGTCCCGGTCCTGTTTTAACCACAAATTCACATTTGGGGTGGGTGGTATACACATGGGGTGGTGGATAAAACCACCCCAACCCATGTCAAATTTGTGGTCTATCTTGGCCTGGATCTTTGGTCCCGAACCAAGATAAATTTTTCCTACATATAAAATCTTCCAAAAATTTAGTCACCTTTAGAGTTTACCGATTTGAAAGTAATCAGTGGCTCGAGCTAAATATAAAATATTAAAAAAGTTACGGACCTAAATGTAACATTTATGATGCCAAAATTGAATTAAAGCAAAGTTATGGGCAGTAAAATGTCAATTTCCCAAACAAACGCCATTAAAAAAAATTGCCCGAGCAATAGACAGTAACGATACAAAAGAGATCTACAGTCGACAATGGTGAGAGGTAGCGGAACCCTGCTAAAATGCGCCGCCGTGGGAATAAACAAGGCCCTAGCAGAAATACTTGTTTGCCCACTCTCCAAACAGCCCCTAAGACTGTGCCCCGAAACAAATTCACTAATCAGCGATTCAATCGGCGTTTCTTTCCCGATTGTAGATGGGATCCCTCGCCTTGTGCCGTCCGATGGAAAGATAATCGACGGCGATGAGCAATCCAACTCGGATGGTGTCAAAGATAAGCATGAGGACTGAGGATAGTAATTGATGTGCCCAAATGTAAGTTCAATTTTTTTACCTCAATAAAATTCTTAGGTTATATTTGTTTTAACATTAAGCATTTGGGTAATGTGAAAACGACTTGCGAATGGAATTGCGATTTCCAATTCCAATTTTATGTTTATGCCATTGCCATATATTTGGATTTATTGATTTAATTGTTTTTGATTGAAAGCATTAACGGTTTTGATGCGAGATTAAAATAGTATTAATATGACAATTATAGGTTTCTTTGGAAAAAGAGTGAAATATTAATATGACAATTATAGGTTTCTTTAAGAGTGGAGATTATATAATAATTAATTGTGGTTAATTAAGGTATTAAGAGCCCTTTGGATCAGCCCACTTGATAAATATTGGAAACATGGTAATTGGGTATATTAAATTAATACTAAATTATCCTTAATGATTATAATGGCCCATCTATTTTAACTCTGGTTCAATTAAAGTTCGTTTTGAGTGCAATTTAATTAACAATTAGACTATATGTGCTTCATCACAAATTTTAGAAATTCAATAATAAATTAAATAGATTTAGAGAACAACTTGCATGATTGGTTCAATTCGTTTAAAACTCGAATGGGGTGTGGTTGAAGTTTTATGATATTAGGCAAATCATCCTTGTAAAAAAATAAGCAATTTATTTACCTTCATGTGATTTTCTTTTTTACTATTTTCATAGAGTTAAATTGCTTTTTTTTTTTTTTTCATAGGATTTTTTTAGCAATTTTAAAATATCAACCATATGATGATTACTAATTGCTCCTTTAAAAGTAGTTCAATTGGAATGACCACAAAATAGTCACTAACAATCAAGTGTTGAAAAGAAGCTCCATTGAGGTGTATCATATTAAAAAGAAAAACAATTTTAGAATCTTTTATGATTACTTAAAAAACAGCCATTTTTGGTTAAAACTAAAACCAAAAAATCTTAAAATATCTTTATGGATTATAAATTGTATATATGAGGAACCATGTTAAAATAATTGGGTTATATATTCTAATTAATTGTAAGAAGATTCAATTCTATTGGCAAGAGCTTAAGATCCAATTAAGTTACGATAGGTGGCTTGCACTATGATTTTTTTACATATGCATTATTATTTAATTAAATGGAATATTCCATTATTATTCCTAATATAATAGGTCAAAATCTACATCACTTTGCTGTCGTGGTCTCCAAAGTCGAATCACTTTTATTCAATAATCCAAATAATTTTTATTTCTTTAATTTTTTAATTTAATAGCCTAAACTAACTAGAAATTCATCATGGATACAATTATTGAAAGAAAAAAAAAATGTGACGTTCTCATCGATTAAAGTACCCTATAATATTTCACAACCATAATACTTTCTTTTTATTATTCCAATTAATATAAAATTTAGACATCTTTCTTGTGTGTGTATATATATATATATTGCTCATTGCAAGAAACCATCTTAGACTTAATTATTGATTATCAAAAACCCTTGATCAAATGTATTCTCAAGCAATTCAACTTAGATTATACCAAGTTTTCATATATTCAATGCCAATACTTTTTTCAATAACTTTCTTTGTTTTCTTTTATTTGTTCTTCACAAAGAGGATGATACCATTTCAACCCTCTTCACTTAATCTTCAGGTAAGCCCTCATGATCTCGTTCTTTGTCGATCCCGAGACCATGAAAAGCTCTTTGGATAATACCAAAATTTATAGCTTGAATTGGGTTCAATTATACATTTGTTAGACGATAAATAACACTTGCATTGCGATTAATCTCATATTTGGATCGATATCGACAAAATTTTTCTTATATATAGTGTTGATATAGAGTTGATATTTATTTTCTAATAAGTTTTGGTTTGTTTCAGAACCTGAAAAACCCGAAGGAGGCTTTTGGGAACAGGCTTGAAGTCATAAAAGTTTGATAAGTTTTAGTTAAATGTTTGATTTAGCAGTTTAATTTATAAATGTGGTACATTTTTCTTCATTTAATCGTCTAAAGAAACTATTTTGTATTTTTCCTTATATGTATTCTAAATATTATATATTAGTATAAGCTTGTTGATAATGGATAACATTATTACAACATGTAAATTAACTACATTTACGTATCTATTTACCGATGCTACGTTACCTATGTATATTTCACTTTCAATAGATTAGGGTAAATTACTACACGCTTGAAAAATTATAATTCTAATCAAAATCGACCAAACTTACGATAATTCTCCATAAACAAGGGTAAATTACTTGTAAATTTAGTTTAAATTACAAAAGAGAGATAAAGGGACAGAGATTTATCATACTTTACATCTTTTTCATATATGAAATTATTACAACAAGAATCCATGCAAGAAAACCAGAAATAACAGTAATCTTTGTTGGGATTCTTCCTTTATCACTTCTCAAGAACATTGCTTCATAAACTGGCAAACTATTGACCACCCCAAAACTTGCAATCATCATTTGCACAAACAATCCATCCATCTCAATCCCCCTCGAGATTTGCGAAAACCCGAAGATAAATGCCGATAGATTTAAGATTGCAGCAATGGATAATGGTACAAACATGGGTGAGGCAACTCCGAATTCGAATTTCCCCTCGTTGTACCTTTTTCGTAGTTCGTTGTCGTTTACTTTGTTGGTCACGTTGAATCCTCGTGTGGCAATGCCTAAGTGATTGCTTATGTATTCGATTGTACCGAATAAGTCGGATGAAAGTCCTCTTATGAGCCACATTCTTTGATCATTCCACCATCTTAGGGTTGTCCCTTGGGCTAAGATGAATTCGAGGTAGTCTTGTCCGTACGCCCCGAGAAAAAGGAACACGTACACGAAAAACCATGGTTCGGATACCTATAACCATATTATGATCAGACTTGCATGACTTACTGTCGCACTAGATTATGATCAGTGTTAGACTTACAGAGTTTACTGTCGCACTATATTATGATCAGTGTTAGATTTGCAGAGTTTACTGGTGCACTAACTATATCTAGTTATATATGAACAAAATCATATAGATGAAACTTAAATAATAATATTACATACTACTTTTTTTAACTAGTTAAGGCAAAATGTACCTTTGGGAAAATGGAGATGTTGTTGAGCATAGTAGCTTGAGGAAGGAATGCATAGAACATGATAGGAAGTGACCAAATGGGCCCAAAAGCATAGTATGAATAGCAATGGGCCATTAACGGCCCAATAAATCTCGTCCCAAATACTAACGGGTTGTGCTTCGACAGAGTCACTTCGAGAAGGCCCACGTTCCATCGCTTCAATTGGGTTATCACATCGTTGAGGGCGATTGGCATCTCAGCCAAAAACGCGGGCCTTTCAGGGTCACAAAATATGGACTTCCAGCCCTCACAGTGTAGCTGATACCCGGTGTAAAAATCCTCCACCAACGAGCCATATCGAAACCCTATCTACAATCGAAAAACATAATTTTTTAATAAATTTTATTTATTTTTCCTTACATTATTAAGATCTAAACTACATATATTATCAACAAACTTAATGAAATCTAACCTTGGAGCCCCATTTGCTATGATTCTCATAATCACAAGTTGCCACATGATGGGCTTGGTCTAAGTGGGCTTGATCATTAATGGGCTTCTTGACAACATGATCCAAGCCCAATTGTGGTATATCGGGCTCAATAATTGATAACGGGCCGCCATGGAAAACCCGTCGATTGAAAAATGTGCCAGTTCCAAAGTAATCTGGGCCTAAAAGCCCATTCAAGCCCGTTGGGTGTATACGAAACATGCGCAAAAGCTCGGACCCATAAATATCGGCCTTGTTAATCCGGGAGAAACGAACCGGAAATTGAACATATCCTAAGTTGGGCTTAATTGAATTGTCCATGAAGTAACATAGCATTTTATGGGGTGTTGATGGATCATTGGAGATCATATCACAATCCAATGTCAAAATTATTGGAGCATTTGTCATGATTGATGATACTCTAAGCTTCAAATACACACATGATGTACAAGGAAATGACAAAGTGGTTAGTGTATATTATAAGATGAGGGATCAAAAGCAAACAAAAATTTCAATTTCTTGATTTATTAAAATATTAACTAATTTGATTAGATCCTGATACATATTTGATTCTGCATCGCTGATGTGTAATAAAGTGGCAATATATGATTGGAGGATTCAGAACTGTGAGAAATTTATCAATCTCGAGAAAATACTATGTCACATTGAATTCAACAAAGCCAGCATAAACCGCATGTTTTGCCCCACCATTTCGCTAAATACGATTATACGAATATGAAAATCAGTTTCTTACAAGTGTATTAAGGGCCCCGGCCTTGAAATGATGGGGTGATGTGAGGCTCTTTTGTCTCGATACATAAATGAGATTTGGCATGGAACAGTCTTCATTAGTTTGTGACACGACCTGTTCGTATTATCATATAGTCTGTTTTAGTACATATATAGTGATTGGATGCAGTAAACGTATTCTATCGTATCGTATCAAAGTTTAATATCATAATTTTGAAAAATAAATTTGAATTTGACAAAATTTTAGATACTTAACCTTGATGAGAGGAGGATGATCTTTGGAAGTAAAAGGTTGGGTCCATTTGGAGAAGATTTGAGCAGCATTCTCATCAATGGTTTTATACTCATCACCAACATATCCTCTTTCAACCACATTTTCCACTCTTCTTTTCATATTATCATACTTCACCTGTGGTATATAAATATATTTTAATAATTAAAATAACAATACTATTACTACCACTAATAATATTAATAGCAATACTAATAATAGTTATATAAAAAAATACAGGATTAATTTTGCTAATAGCTTATAACTATGGGACTAATTTATAATTTTTTAAATTATTTATAATAAAGAGAAGCACATAATATCTCAAATGTTCTAAAATATTTTTAAGAGTGACTTATTCATGAAAATGGCAAAAATTATATAATATTTTAATGTTTTGGGTTGAAAATAGGGGTTTTTTTATCTGAATAATATTATTTTAAAAAAATAATACCAAAATAGCACATTGTAGAAGAATTTGCGAAAATAATACAAAGCGTCTACGTGGTTGACGTCTTCTAATTAGGATAATTCTTAATAAGGATTTTGGTTGAAAGGACATTTGATTTAAATGATAATTCTTATAATGATGATGAAATCCAACCTAATGAGCATCCCAATTATAGCTCTCGTGTTCCGAATAATAGACGTAGAGTTAGAGAACGTAGAAACATGCTGCCACGTGGTTGTGGTACTGGAGGACACTTGTAGATTATTATTTTAATCTTTTTCACCATTTGTACTATCCTCGGAGTTCTTTAATAAAAATTTTAATCTTTTAATCTATTTCTATTAATGATGCTTATTTCAGAATGATAAAACTTGCATTTGTAACAGCTTTACATAAGAAATACTTATTGAAATATTAAATTTGTACCATTTACATCCCTAAAAAGAATTGATCTAATTAAAAATAATTAAAAATTTGAAGACGTCAACCTTGATGGCACCTTCCAATTAAAAATAATTAAAAATATGAAGGTGCCAACCGTGATGACACCTTCTAATTAAAATTAATAAAAAATATGAAGGTGCCAACCGTGATGGCACCTTCATAATTAAAAAATATAAAAAATCCAAAGGCGTCAATGTGGTTGACGCCTTCTAATTAGAAGACGTTTTGTATTATTTTCGCAAATTCTTCTCCAATGTGCTATTTTGGTATTATTTTTTTAAAATAATATTATTCAAATAAAAAACCCTCGAAAATAGTCTCATTCATTCATTTGTCATAAAAGAAATGCTAGGCCCCCCTGTGTTTGTCTCTAGTTTACTCTCAAAGTATGATGAAAACGAAATACTTTGAACACATAATTTTAGTCAAAATAAACTCGTATTAAATAATTAATTGGTCCATATACCCATCCACTTTTTGAATAACAATCAAAAATCAGAAAATAAAATAAAATCAATTTTAATAATAAATTAAAATAAAAATTCACCTTAACTTTCCGATGAGATTCAGAATTAGCATGAGAATTGAATCTAAAAAAAGATTCAGGACATCTCTCCATAACCTTATTCTCCTCGCAAAACGGAACCCATATCTTCCCAAACTCAGCAGCTTCCATTAAAGCAAACAGAGTCATCTCCGACCAACCATCGTCCGACACGTAGACCGACAGTTTCCCCGCCGGATAATCATACGCCATCACGGATAGCACGGTGGCAGCCACCGTCATGGGTGGCTCCTTGTAGGGATCCGCCGTGCATATGAACACGTCAATCGCCGGAAAATCTTTGGCGTTTTCGAGGTTTTCTGGGTAGGGTTTTGATGTGGTGGGGTTCAGGCGGAAGGCTTGTGAGTTGAGCCACATAAAAGCAAGGATGATATCGGATATGAGCATGAAAAGGGTGGTGGTGGGGTAGCGGAGGAGGGCTTTTGCATGGTGGTAGAGTAGGGCGGCGACGGCGGCGGAGTAAATAATGATGAATAGTCGGTTGAAAATCCGGCGAGGGAGGTGTGTGGATGAGTTGAGTGGAAGATTGGTTCTTTTACTTTCCATTTCTTTGGGAGTTGCATATTTGTTTTCTCGTTATACATATATTTATATGTGATCACATATTTTAAAAGGAGAATTACAATATTAATTTTATAAGATTGGGTTACATACTTCATTTTTAATCTCAATAATTAAAATCAATTAATTTGATCACATATATACATGTCATAAATAATAATAAAAACTTGATTGTGTATGCATGACATACACAAAAACTTTTTTCTAATTTTTTATTGTTTAGATTAAAATTTCAATAGTAATTTTGTAAATTTATAATATATGTGACTAAAACTGTAATTATAAGCACTACTCTATAATGTTGCATTTTTTTTTGTTTTAAAATTGTGTTTTGTCTTTTATTCGACTTAATGAACATATTATGGATAGACAATTCATGTCAATTATATATATTCTTAGGAAAAAGACTATAAATATGGAGGTGAAAATAACATATATATTTGATAGAAAACTCGATCCAAAGAGTAAAAACTCCAATGAGTTTGTCACAATCATATCCCTCATCTTAAATCTTATCCGTCAATTATATTTGCCAGATCCCAATATTTTCAAATAGTTCTCTACCTAATCAGTTCATTAAGTCAAAAAGCCATCAATTTTATATAATTAAACTTTGTTTAATCTTTGTTTCAATTTCACTAGAGAACTTTGAAAGCAACATTTTATTATCTTCACTTTTATGGGCTTTATCTGGGGATATGTTTCTCTCCAGTTTGCTGGTCATAATGGAAACTTTAATTTATTCCACACTCCACAAGTACGTTTTCATAATTCTAATTAAATGTAAAACAAGTTAATTATATTTTTATATAATTAAGCATTCTAATTAAGGGTTAAACACATTTTTAACCACCAAATAAAATAGGGTCGGCCTGTCAGCTTCTTTACTAAGGGGCCGAAATCGGCCTATTAAGGCTAAGGGGTTGGGTTTTCTTAAGGTCCAAGTTAGCCCAGTAGGCCCATTCAAATCGGCCCATTAAAGTCTATTTGACAAATTTAGACCAAGTTAATCATCACTAAAAAGACCGTTTTTAAAAAATTAATAAAGGAAAAATAAAAATAGAAAAAACACCTCTAAATTGTTGGGCCTTTAAAATCCTCATAAAATGAAAAATAAACAAATACCAAAAAAATCTGCATTTCCTGATATTTGATGATGCAAATTTCCGGCATACTATTAGACCTCTCGGTAGTTCCGCCGCCGCCCGGCGGTTGCCGGTGTCCGGATTTCAGGCATTGCAGCTCCTTCTTCGACACCAAGTGCTTTCTATCTCCTGGGCTCCCCAAAGTAAGAAGCATGAAATCCACTATTACTGATTCTTTCTGAATTCTCTTATGCTGTTAAGATTATTTTCAATATCTATTATTGGTTTGCAAATATTTAGCGGATACACCTACTGTTCATTGGGAGGGGGGTGATAATTAGAGGCCAGATTGAGTAAAATTTAGTTTGAGAATATCATGGCCTTAATCCTTATAGGTTTGAGTTTTTGCCACCTAATAATGTGAGGAACAGCGCATGAAGAAACTATTAATGTTGAGCTTAAGTATGGCTGAATGACGAACCAAAATTCTCGATATTTGTTGTTTGAGCTCGATTCGTGTACTTATCAAACTAAGTTTGAAAAACTATTTGTAATGGATGAGTTTTGAAGTTCGACTCAATTACTAAACAAGAGTAATACCATGTTCAAGAAACTCAAGCTACTCGAGCTCGGCTCAAATAACAATCAAACGGGCTCAAACAAGAATTTTGAAGTTCGATTGTAAGTCAACTAAGTTTGAACAACAATTCATTCAGCTAGATTTGAGTCATTTACACCCCTAAGTAGAGTGAATGGGAATTTAAATGATATATTATTTACAAAGGAAATGTTTGTGTCATGCCACCACAATTGCACTTGTTTCCGGACCACTGACGATTCTAATATTTCTTTGCATAATCCAATAATAAACGATGTTAAACCCGTATTTCCGTGCAAGCACAAATCTGTTTGATACTACTAACTGTTGCATAAAACATAACAACAATGAACTTTGTATAGTGTTGATTCTTCACTGTAAAATGTTATTGCCACATGTAGTGATCACCCTATCAGATTCTGCAGTTCTTTTTACTCACTGCATTATTCCTTCATAGAACTGGCCATATTCTAGTACCAAACTAGAGGCTAAGCCAGAGAAGTTGAGAACAAGAAGCCCATTGGTGAGAGCTTCTGGAGATTCTGGTGGTGATTTGATTCCAATAGCTCCTCTTGAGCTCGAGTCACCAGTTGGTCAGCTTTTGTCTCAAATTCTGCAAACTCATCCACATCTACTCCTCGCAACTGCTGATCAGCAGCTTGAGAATCTCCAGAGCCAGAGGGATGGCAAAGAGGAGAAAACTACACCATCGTCTCAAGATCCTCTCTATAAGTAAGTTATGTTTCATTTGATTTCATTATGTTGACTCTGTTGTTTAATCGACTATGAGTGTTTCGGTTTGTTTGAAATTCTGTCCAGTGGGATTGACCGTAAAACCTCTGTATGGGTTTTTCATTGTCAAATTCTTGCTTTAGTAAACCAAAGTTTGGGTATAATTTGGGTAACTATAACTTTCAAACATATTGCATCCTGGATAGTGGTGCGAAAATATGCTTGCTACCATTTTCTCTTCTTTTGGGGTTTAGCATTCACTTTACTTACTAAATAAACGCGATATGTTTCATATTCTGTTTTCTGTTGAAAATGAACTAGGATTTACTATTGCATTTGTATTCTATTTGTTCATTCATTTAATCCGATCATTCGCCATTTAATTTTCAACATATCTGAAATTCAGATTGTAAAGCTACATGCCACTCGTTGTGCTCTTTGCTATCATGCACTTGAATTCTGATTAGTTATATTACATTGTAGCTATTATTAACTGATGTTTTCTAGAAAATAGATTTACTGAATAGTATTCAGTTATTGACTTTGGGATATTAAGTGAACAACATCTGTAGATTGATCAATCTCTTAATAGGAGATGCAATCTTTATATAGGAGATGTAGCGATGCAAACTTTCAGATTTTGCGACATAAATTGATGCTGGCCATAATAATTGAATCCTTGAGAGATTTTACATCTTTTCTTCCAATCTCCGTTCAGTTAATTTTGTAGATGTAATCGCATCTAAGTGTTAACTGAACTTTAGTTCATGGAACTAATTTATATATAATCAACCTTCCTGTTTGAGTATAACATATATCTTTACTGATCTCAGGAGAATAGCTGAGGTTCAAGAAAAAGAAAGGAGAAAAACATTGGAAGAGATAATATATTGCTTAATCGTGCAAAGATTTGTTGATAACGACATCTCAATGATCCCTAAAATCTCTGCAACCTCAGATCCCACTGGACGAATTGATCTTTGGCCAAATCAAGAACACAAGTTAGAATCAGTGCACTCTACCGAAGCATTTGAGATGATAGTGAGCCACCTTGCTCTTGTTCTTGGGGAACGTGCCGTGGGCCCCCTTGATTCAGTTATACAGATGAGTAAAATCAAGCTTGGCAAGCTATATGCTGCGTCAATTATGTACGGTTATTTCCTCAGACGGGTCGACGAGAGGTTTCAACTCGAAAGGTCCATGAACACGCTTCCGGAAGGTTTTGGCAAAGAAGAACAGATCGTATTTGAAGAGCCCAAACCCGAAAAGCAATTATGGGATCCTGATTCTTTAATACGGATCTATCCAGATGATGATGGTGACGGTGGAGGTATTGTAGCACTATACCAAATTGTGAAGCAAAAATTTCAAAGTTTTCACTAGATATACATATTGAGTGAACTATTTTTTTTTTTTTTTTTTGTTACTATAATGATATTTTGTGGCACATTCTTCTAAAGTTATATATGTTTGGTGGCAACTTATCCTTAATTTATCACTAAACATGTATCACTAATTATCAATAATGACAACAACTTCACCTTGATGCACAATTATTGTCACTATTGAACTCTTGAAGTCATTTTGTGACAAAACATAAAATTTTTGTTCCTCGATATATTTAACTAGTGATAGTTTTACATTTTCATTTAAAATCTTGTCAATAATAAACTTGTTTTTGAAGCGTAGATTTGAGCAACGAAGAAAAATCGTACAAATTGAGATCGTATGTTATGTATTTGGATGCTGAAACGCTTCAGAGATATGCTACCATACGATCTAAAGAAGCAGTATCTTTGATTGAGAAGCAAACTCAGGCTCTGTTTGGAAGGCCCGATATTAGAGTTACAGAAGAAGGTGGTCTAAATGCATCTAACGATGAAGTGGTTTCTCTTACGTTTTCTGGGCTTACGATGCTTGTGCTCGAGGCAGTTGCATTTGGATCATTTCTTTGGGATGCAGAAACTTATGTTGAATCCAAATACCCATTTATTAACAACTAGGTACTTTTTTTTTTCCTATCTTTTTTTCGAATCGAAATTCTTTCAGATTTTGTAAATTGTTGTGCATGTCAAAAGAAGAAGGGTTGTTTCTTATTGTTGTTAAGAGTTATTATGAAATTAGTTAACTGGATGTGAAATTTTCTTCCAAATCTCTCTATTCTGAATGCAACTTAGAGGGTGTTTGGCTAAGCTTATTTAAAACATCTTATAAGTTCTTACACCTTATAAGATGTTTTAAAAGCTTATAAGATGTTTTAAAAGCTTATAAGATGTTTGGTCTTATTTAAAAGATAAGCTCTTAAGTGTTTGGATAAAATAAGTCTATTGGACTTATAAGATGTTTTCAAATATTATACGAGAAAATTCGTGCAATAATAAAAATAAAAAAAAAAATCGGAGAAGGATATTGTTAGAAAGGAGAACATTAACTAAGGTTGGTATGTTTTTTAAAAATATAAACAACATCCCAAATCTAAGATTTTGAAATAAGTTGGGTTTGCCTAACTTATTTCTTATTTGCTTATAAGATCCAAACATCTTATTTTTGGGTCTTATAAGATCTTATTTAAAAAAATTATCCAAACACTTTTATAGAACTTATAAGCTCTCAAACATCTTATAAGATGTTTAAAAGAGCTTATAAGCTTAGCCAAACACCCTCTTAATGTGATTTTGGATTGACATCTTTAGACTTTAATCTTCTGGTTTTCCTTCATGAGGATGTAGAACAGAGGTTAACAGGGCAGGAAATATAGGTTGTTAAATAATTGTTTGGGATAATTATATGCAGATTTTTCTACAAAATCAAGTCTCTAAATTCTTAAAGCAATTAATACAACTGGAATATAATTTAGGACTTATAAAAGAACAAAAAATTTGAGGGTGTGTTTGGATTGAGTGATTTGGATTTGGGGAGGGAATTTGGAGGAAGGATTTGAAATGACACCTAAAATGGAGTAATTTAAAATCAGCCGTAGTTATGAAGAAAATAGTTCAAAGTGAATTTCGAGTGATTTCATTCAATCCAAACACACCCTTAATTAAGCCAATTTACGATTTGATAATTCTTAGGACCAAGTCCATTAGAGTCGATCTATTCGAAAACATTGAATGGTAAAAATCATGTATTTACCACAATCCAACGTAATATAATGAACCGGAACGAACTTGAACAACATATGATGATTAAATACATGTAAAATAATGTCAAAACATATGAAAAAATATGCTATAGAAAAAGGAACGAATAAAACTTAAAGTGAATAAAAGAACAAAAATGATTTATAAATCAAGAGATGTCATCACATAACATTTCTTGAACAATACAAAAGTCCTCCAAATTCAATCATATTCAAGTTCATCAAAAAGATGCAAAAAACCCAAAAAAAAAAAATATTATGGAAACTGAAAACCACCTCCAATCTGAGTATTCCCGGCCGGCGGCGAAATCGAAACCCAAAGCAGCGAAATAATAATCGCAATAAGACCCGACCAAACGAACACGATCGTGGGCGTTCTTCCTCGTCTCCCCATCAACCCTTTCGCAAACGGGTAAAGATGAGCCAAAACCCAGAAGCTAAAGAACACGCCCCCAATCAAACGGCTCCATTGCGGTATAGTACTATATATCGTCCTACTAAACCCGACCGCTATAGCTATCAAGTTCGTTAACATGATTGTAATAGGCGGTATCATCAACGAGCTCCATTTCAATACATATAGATCCGCGTATTCATCATCGTTATCGTCCCCGCCGGATTTTGAGGTCAACGTGAACGATATCTCAATTCCGGCGATCACTTTAAGAAGCCCTTGTAGCACCGCGGCTAGATGGGCACTAGTGCCCCCGATTAACCAAAATTGCTCGTTTCGCCACCATTCTTCTAAATTGATCCCGGCCCACTTGATCTCGAGCACGGCTAATGCACATAGGGTTAGGGTTATGGCTAGGAGGTAGGTTAAGAAGGTGACGTTTAGAGATTGGACTATGAATTGACCCGAGAAGAGCGATAGTGCCGGGAGGAAGCAATAGACGATTAGGAACACCGAGGTGAATGGGTATATACCGACGTTTAGGTACGCGACTCGTTGTAGAAGCTTCATCTTTGGACTTGCGAGCAAAGCGTTGTTACGAGAGAAGAAAATTTCGACCGATCCGGTGGCCCATCGGAGGACTTGGTGAAGCCTATCCGTGAGATTGATCGGGGCCGTCCCACGAAAAGCGTCTCTTTTAGTCACACAATATATGGATTTCCAACCTCGGTTATGCATTCTATAACCCGTCACCACGTCCTCGGTCACCGACCCGTAAATCCACCCGACCCGATTACCCCACTCGGTTTTGTCTTCGTACCAACATGAAATGACGCTAATAGCCTCGGCGACGGTTGATGCATCAAGTAGCTCCCGAGGTATGGTTAGTGCACCCGGTGGTCGACCATTCTTGACGCTTGGGTGGTCCGCTAGTGGCCGTCCTTGGAATTCGGCCACCGGAATTGAGTCGATAAGGAAACTCGAGTTACCAAACCTTTTAGAGAAAAGAGAAGGGTTCATCTCGTCATCATCGGAATCTCCCATTCTAAGCGCTCGGTGCTCGTCGGGGGCCGAAGAAGAAACCGAGGCACTTTTCTTTCGACGGGCAAAACAGGAGCTAAAACAACCGGAGTGGTCTTTTGAACGGGGCGGGTCAAACCCGTAAAGTGCAGTCCTACGAAAGAGGCAGCCCGTGCCAACATAAACGGGCCCTTGAAGCCCATCTAGAGCCCGCATGTTCACATCAAAGAAAACGGTATTGTGATTTGCGTAACGGTCAGATGGATCGATTCCTTCAAATCTCTGAGGAAATTGGACATAACAAATACGGTCTCCACCTCGGTCCATCATGAAACACATGCCTTCTCTTATTGCTTGTGAGTTGTAAATGTAGTGATCACAGTCGAGATTAAGAATGAAAGGCCCGTTGGACATTATGGCCGAGGCCCGAACCAATGCATTCATGGCTCCAGCCTTCTTGTTGTGATCATATCCGGGTCGTTTTTCACGAGAAACATAGACGAGCATGGGAAGACGGATATCGAATTCGGAGAAATCGAGTGGACTGCTTTCATCAGTTCCATGCAGAGGTTCATCACTTGGAGGTTTCAACATTACCTGCAGTATATAGAACAAAAATTCCATGAAGTTTAGCCCACAAACAACCAAAAACACAAATTTAACAACAAACAAAATGGTGCCCATCAGTAGTGAATAACAAAGGACTTGATGCTCAATATTATATGGGTGGCAACATCCATATATTTGGACCCAAATTAAACTAAGTTTTCAAAGTCCTAACATTTAACATTTTAGTTCCAATTGGGTTGGCTTTTAATAATATTTGGGTCCAATTGGGTCTTAAATTGGGCTCAATTTGGGTCTGAATTGGGCTCAACCTATTCTCCACTTTGAGTCAATAATCTACATTTTACAATTTACAACAACCCCTTATACTACCTTGATTCATAATGGGTCCGTTTTGGGTCCTTATTGGGTCCACTCGAGTCTTTGTTGGGTCCAACTATAATGCATATTTTTTTACATTGGATCCAATCCACTTTAAACCCAACCCAAATGAACCTGACCCAAACCCAACCCATTCAACCCAATTGCCACCCCTACTCAATAAGAGGGGCTTGCATATAATCATCCATACAGACTATTATGATTACTGATATTTTCAAAGTACCTGTATGATTCCAGCATGGTCACCCCTAGAGTGTTCGGAAGCCGAGGTGGTCCAAGTACCTGGCCAGTGGGTCCCGTCAGCCATCCATGTTGCTTTAGAAACCTTTAACGGCTCCAATATTTCATCCTCAACAACAGCCTGTCTCCTAACCTTCATCGCCTTAATCTCTTCTCGAGCATTATACGCATCAGAACGCCGTCGGATCGAATCTGGAAGGCCGTTGACTCGAACCTTAAACTCATCATACTCACGCTTAACCCTTCTACGATCTTTCACAAAATCTTGGCGCACCTTATTCTTAAACGGATCCTTTTTCAAGCTGAAGTAAGATTCGGGATTTCTCGGTTCAATGTCGTGCTTTCGACAGAACGGGACCCACAAGTTGGCGAAGCTAGCAGCTTCGGCCATGGCCTCGAACGTCAATAGGGCCCCACCATCATCAGAAACATAGCAAGAAAGCTTCTCGACGGGGTAATCAGCAGCGAGAATGGATAGGATAGTGTTTGCAGTTACAAGAGGGGGTTCTTTTTCGGGGTCAGCGGTGGAAACAAATATGTCTATTCCCGGAAGATCAGATTTTCCGGTGGGATTGGTGGGGCCCGGAGTTTCGAACTTTTCTTTAAGCACGTTGAGATCGGTGGCTCGATTAACGGGGCAGAGTTTTGGAAGCTGGTCGAGTAGCCAAGAGAAGGCGAACCATAGCTCGCAGATGATTGACATGAACCATAGCCATCTAGCGTCCTCGTTCGGGTGGCTGATCCTCCATTCAAGAAATAGCCCGAGAACAGCCATACGGATAAAAATTAATAGCCTGAAAATTACAAAAAGAAAATGACTGTCAGACTTTTACAATGTTGAAATTACACAGATGTATTCAGCTTAGTATTATAATGTGAAACCATATTTATAGAACTACCTAATAGAGAATAAATGGAGAAAATGTACTACCTAATAGTACACCACAAAACTATTAGGGTGTGTTTGGATTGAGTGATTTGGATTTAGGGTGGGATTTGGATGAAGGATTTGAAATGACACCTAAAATGGAGTCATTTGAAATCCATCGTAGTTATGGAGAAAATATGTCAAAAATGAATGACAAAGGATTTGAAATCCATCGTAACATGAATTCATCCAAACGAACTTAAATGGATTTGTCGATGAATTTCAAATCTATAGATTTCAAATCCTTCAATCCAAACATACCTTTAACTTCAGGACCTAAATCTGCCTACAAAGATGATTCAATTCAATTTCTCAACATAACTTTCCCTCAATGTTCTACATGCTCCTCAAAGTTATTAACCTGACTACTAATCAAGCTTATTCATTCACATTCAATCAAAATACTTTTCTCTATAACTTATGGTAATCTCATTTGGCAAAGCATAACAAAACACAACAAAAATAGAATACCAAACAACGAGTGACGTTTTACCTATATGGGCTGAGTATTGCGGCTGGTATCTTCAATTTACGGGTGAGTGGCCTCCATGGCTTGTTAAGAAGTTCCATAGCCTCGGCTGGTTCTTCATTCTTATCATCATCATCATTAAATCCTCCATCCTTTGGCCATATAGCATTACCATATCCATATGTCCCCTTAGTCTCAAACAACCAACGGTTATGATCAAAATCCACTCCTGTTTGGCTTCTCGAATAGCTTCTCATTACTCCTGACCGATTGGTTGACTTCATTATCGACAACCTTCGCTCCATCTTCGACATCCCATTGGTCGAGGGCAAAGGTAACGGCTGACCGGGCTGACCAGGCTGCCCGGGCTCAACTGAGTTTGCAGAAAGATCGGTATTCTTGTAAGGCTCTTTACAACCAGGACAAATCCCGTCACTCGTTTTCACAGAATCAACAAAACAATCACGACAAATCTTGAAATCGCATTCGCAAGGTAAAATATCTTCACCCCTTTCGTCACTCATCACTTTACCATCACATCCTGGAATTGCACAAGACGACCCTTTTGTACCCGCCATCTGAGGATGGTTAGTCTCGGACTCAATCACCTTATCCATCAAGTGGGCCCGGGTTACGCTGTTAAACCCGCCCGTGAACATAGAACTTGACACGTATTGCTCTTCGACCCGTTTTGAAATTGCAGGAGGATCCATCCTCGTAGGATCCATGGGCTGATTATCGGGTGTTGCTGGTATTTGAACCGTGTACTCTGAATATTCGACACTATTTATATCACTATCGATACTATCCCGTGATAAGTTGACATAACGCCCCGATGAAGTTCTTCTGGAAAAGGTTACAGCTGGAGCCTGTGAATCAGAAGTTCTGAATGGTCTTCCTGCCATTCTAGCAAGATTTGCACTGAAAAATACTATTTATTTTGTCACCAAAGCCTGAAATTCATCGGAGCAAAACAAAAATCAAAACTGAGTCTATTAGCCAAGGAAATAGAATCATCAAATTCAAAATTTCAAAATTCTTCATATCCTTTACACTACTTTGTTCTCCTAAAAAGTGCTCCTTATTACATATCAGCAACTTTTTCCTTTTCAACTAGTAATGATTATCTTAATTAAGCAAAGCCATCATCAAGAAAGACTTCTTAAGATTAAAAATGAAAAGAAAGTTTGCATCTTTAAGTTAGATCATATTATCATAACTCTCTTCTTTCAAAGCCGTTCACTTTCACTTTCTTTCAGAAAAAGCAATAAAGAGAGCTACTTTTTAGACCAAATTTTCAAAAAATAATTCTAGAAAACATTAAAGAATAAACCCTTCAGTTTAAATAACTAAAACCATGTCAACAAAATACCTATAATCTGCAGAAACTGGAAGAACTGCTATGAATAGAACATTAATTTTCCCACTTAAGATTTCAACCTTCCAAGATGAACACAACAGAGTTCAAAACCCAAGAAGCTACAAAGATCAGACTAACCAAATAGACTTCTTCAAACCAAAAATATTAATTCAAAGAGTGTGAATAAATCAAATACCCCATATGAATTGTGTGTATACAAAGAAAGATAATATCACTTCATTTGGGTTACTACTTAAGAAGAAGAGAGGGGGATGCACTTAAAAACAAACAAACGGCCTCTCCAAGACGTGTAAGAAAACTTCAAAACCAAATACTATTATTCTATACCAAACTAATTAAATAATATACACCTATGACATATGTAGATAGAGTGTTCAAATATTACAAAATTACAACTGTAATAAGCAATAATAATGCAAGCTATCCTGTGACTTGGTCTTTAAATTGTTTTTCAAAGAACTTTCCCATTTATTTTTCCTATATTAATATTAATTAAGATAATACCATATTCTTCTCTATTTCTCACTCTCTCTTTATTCAATCCACAAAATCTCAAAAGACTTGGTATGATTGAAAATTTCAGTAAAGCCTGCAAAATCACTCAAACTTCACAAAACCCCAGAAGAATTCTTTATTCTTCAAATACTATGTACAAGGAAAAAAATAGTAAAATAAGATTCAATTTATTCTACAATCGGCCACGTATAAATTAGCAAACAAATGCGTACGGCAGAAAAAGCATCTTACACATGGAAGTAGTAAAACATATAGAAGAAATCAGAGTATATACCTTGATAATCAACTAAATAAACAACTGGGCTAAAGTTTTTTTTCGTATGTGAAAAAAAAAGAATGTTTTTTTCTTAAACCCTTTTGAGATTTCGATAAAAATGGGTTTTTTTGTTGATGAATTCAAAAGAAAATGGGGGCAAATGTTGAAAAGCTGATTTCTTTTACTGTGACTAAGTATGAAATTGAATGGGGGAGAAGATTGTGGGCTGAGGTAAAAACAATTCTCGAGATTTCAGGGCGTGTGTCTTTACGCGGTGGTAAGGGTTTTCGAAAAATTAGATCAATTGTATTAGAGCCGATATATTATATACAGTCAAAATTATTCAATTGCCATAAATAAGTGTTAAATACACCACTTTTAATACATTCCATATAGCATAAAATTGGGATAAAATTTTCTATTTGTAATAATTATTTTATCTTCTATTTTATATATTTAAATGTTTAATACATGTTTAATAATTTACTAAGTTATTATTATGATGTGTGAAAATGCATAAATTCAATGTTTTGCTCATAGTTGTTATGACTTATAAGTTGGAACATAGAAATAGTCGCTTGAGTGCTACACAATTATTTATTTTAATATTTTTTTTCTTTTTTAAGAAACATTACTAAACTACCCAAATTTTTTTTTTATATAAACTTTAAAATCGTTTTTAATCCTCTAATTCATTCTATCCACTTTTTTTAATCAATCGATTATAGTTTTATTAATTTTGTTATTAAGAGATGATTAATTATTTGAGTCAGAATAATAAGCATAAATATAAAGTTACAATTATTTTACTCGAACTTGTACCTTGTACGGTGACTAATTTAATCAAAAGTTGCGACTAATAATAAGTTCAACTTATTCAAAGTGGCCATCTATATATTCACACCTGTAAAGTTTGATAGAGTCCAAGAAATATTGTATTATTTATCTAGTAATTTTAATCTGACATTTTAATCATATTAATCGTAATTTTTTTTTTCATTAAGTGTTATAAATTAAAAATATCTTATATTTAATTTTATCGTTTAAATCTAACGATCAATTTCATTAATCAAAATTCTGATCGATTTAAAAAACTTTATGCGAATATATTTACAATTTTTTTATACTACAATAGTTCTACTCAATATCATGTGTATTTTATTCTAAAATCTTCCTAAAAAATCCTATCAAAATGTTGACTAATGAAATTGATTTTTAAATTTTAAACGGCGAAAGTGAATATGAGATATTTTACAAAATTATGAAATTAAATATTATAAATTAATAATAAATTAGACCAAAATTGTATTTAAACTCAAGTAGGGGATGAAAAGTGGAATTTTTATTAAATTTTGCTCGTTAAATATAGACATCATTTTATGCTAGACCGACTAAAATAAAATTAGCCAAATTTTTAGAATTAATAATCAAGGAGAATGTTTTAGAAAATATAAAAAGTGACGTAAATGTGAAATAAGCGGAAAATGTACGCGTTTCTAATATTAGTTGGAAATTGAAAAAAAAGGAGCCAATAGGAGAAAAGGGACCGCCATCCAGATTTTCAATTTTGCCAGTCTATTTCCAGCTCATGATTTTATAAGAATTTCTAGAAGAAAAAAAATTTCATTTGGTAATTCACTTAATATTGATATTCTAAATTTCGAATATGTGATTATGTGAATATTATTTTCATTTTCTTTAAAAAGATTTAATGAAACCAGTTATTTCATTTCATTTAACAAAATAATACCGTGATAATTATATAGTCAACGATGCGTGATTATCATACGTATATATAATAATATTATCTCGAATAACAATTCTAAAAAACGCTTAACAATGAAATGTTTGGACTAAGGAATTATAAAATCAACATCCTTAAAGTATCCTTAAGTACCCAAGCCCTTTTAATATTTTATATATTCATAAATGTTTGGACCCTAAATTTTGAAGTTTATGGTATCTGAATTCATAATAATGGAATTAATTTGACTTTATTTATAAAAAAAATTGCTAGAAAAATAAGCCCCAAACCTTTCGGGCTAAAACGACAAAAAAAAAAAGTACAAATAAATTAATTTCTCACCAATATAATTCAACAAAATAAGGTACAATAGTAAATTAAAATAAATAAATGCACAAACTAACAAAAAATGTAGCCTATTTCTTCTTCATCTTTCTATACCCCACACCATTAAACCTCACCAACACGAACATTTCGCACCGCATTTCATACATCTCGATTCGAAACATTTTGGCCACAAACAGCAGCTAAAATCCGGGCATTTTTGCAGATTTTGAGATTGTCGAATCTTTTTAAGGCGAATTTCGGTAGTTATGTGAACGAATTTGTAAAGGTGGCGAATGTAATCTGGATATAGCTCCAAGTTGCAATGGCCGCCTCCTTTGATCCATAAGGGCTCGTATGGATCCCATTACCGTGTAAATAATTCACCACATCGTCTTCTGTTCCCTATAAAATTGCATAATCGATAACTGTTAAAAGAATTCAATTAAATTTCACATGAAACTATAAAATTTAAGACTTTTCATTCTCATAAATCAATTAGATGATCAAAAGGAAGCACAAAGTTCATAAATTACAGTCAATAATGACATGCTTACAGAAAAATTTCAAGTCCATTTATAAGGACAACTTATAATAAAGATTGTCATTTAAAAGATGAATCAATTCAACTTATGAAATATAAATTAAGAGAGTTTAGGAACAAATTTACCCTTTAGAAAGAAAATCAAACCTTTGGAATAAATGTGCTATGGAATTTATTGACTACTAAAAACAAACTCATTTTTTAGCATGTAATATATATTTTGTGGAAAATTAGAAAGTAAAATCAGAACCAAATTATACGTTTCGTCGCGCAATCAACAGCAGATTTGAGGTCATAATAATTGACAAATCAACATGTCATATTATTGGAAATAATAGGTTATGGGCCTATCTATCCATCTCATGGGCCTGTTTATACATAAGCCCATCTTTCCGTTATAGTCAGTATATGTATATAGGCGACGCGATCAGATTGATTATTCAATCATCTTCTTCAGAATTTCAGAACAAGAAATCTGTAAATCTCTTTTCAATGTTTTCCATTCATTCAATATATGATATATCCAATTTTAACATGGTATCGAGAGCAGGTCATTATTGATCTGGGTATTCCTTTCTCATACTCTGTTTTTCAATTGTTCTTCGTTTCTTCCGTTAGGGTTTTTTCCCCCAATTCTTCAGATCATCATTCTTGATCTTTTATCCTTTTTCGGATCCTATTCTTTCTGAATTTCACATCAATATGTCTCAAAATCCGACTGATAAAGGCTCCGTTTCCACCAACATCGATATCAACGATCCACTTTATGTTCATCCATCGGATACGCCAAGTCTTCATCTGGTTCCTCACGAACTCAAAGGGGCAGAGAACTACGGGATTTGGTGCAAAGCAATGAGATTGGCTCTTAATTCCAAGAGCAAGATAGGATTCATCACAGGAAAGTGCTCGAAACCTAAGTCCGATTCCCCTCAGCTTGAACAATGGGAAAAATGCAATGCTTTAGTATTGTCATGGATCCTCAAATGCGTAAGCAAGGAGATATACAATGGGCTCGTCTACTGTGAAACAGCCGCCGATGCCTGGAACGATTTACACGACCAATTTAGTAAGATGAACCGTGCACGGATATTTGCCCTATTCAAAGAGATCAACTCCTACACACAGGGAAGCAATTCTGTAACCCTATATTACTCAAAATTACGACAGATGTGGGAGGAGTTTGACTCACTTGTGAATCTCCCTATCTGCGAATGTTCCGCATCCAAGAAATACAACGAATACTCCCAAGAACACAAACTCATGCAATTCTTGATTGGATTGAATGAGTCCTATGCCCCGATTCGATCTCAAATCCTCATAATGGAACCTGCACCAAGTCATAAACAAGCCTATTCCATTATCTGCAATGAGGAATCACAACGAGCAATTAACACTCCGATCATCACCGATGCTCCAATCACCTTCTATTCAAATTCAAATTCACAGAAAAATCAAAACTCTGGAGTTTTTTGTGAGCACTGTGGAATCCAAGGACACACAAAAGAAAAATGTTTTAAACTTATTGGATATCCACCATCAAGAGGCGGTTCCAACCGAGGAAGAGGCCGTGGAAGAAATGGAAGAAATGGAGGTGGTCAGGGACGAGGCTACTCCTCTAATCAGGTCCTCATTGATTAGACTACATCTTCAGATCCAAATATGCAACAAGGGCATCAAAGCAACAATTCCAATCCTGTTGGCAACACAAATTGCCCTGATCAGAACCTCAGCTTTACCCCTCACCAATATCAACAAATCCTCAATCTAATTCAGAAGGACTTCACATCCTCGCAACACTCCAATGTTCGGTCCAACAGTGCCACAGGTATGGAAGGCACTGTATCAGGTATTTTACCTTCACCAATGGCACTTTTATCCACAAATAATAGTATTGAATGGATTGTCGATACGGGTGCAAACCACCATATGAGTCATAATTTGAAACTTTTTGATAATGTGAGACCAAACACATCGTCTCAATCCTCTGTTAAATTGCCCACAGGCAGTATTGCCAAGATTGATAAAATTGGTGATGTTAATTTGGGAACTGATCTTGTCCTTCAAGATGTTTTATATATTTCCCAATTCCAATATAATCTTCTTTCTGTCTCCAGGTTTAGTCTACAAAATAACTGTTATGCCACTTTTTACCCAAATTTCTGTTTTTTTCAGGACATTTGGAATGGCAGGATAAGGGCAATTGGTAGAGCTAGGAATGGTCTATACATCCTTAGCCACCATTCTGATCATACTGCTTTACAAAATGATTTTCACACTTTGATAGCTGACCAAAATTTCATTAGTAATAAGCCTTGTAAAATTTCAGAATTTTCAGATACTTCTACTTGTAAAGATGAACATTTCAGTTGCAATAAACATGCTTCCTGTTTTAGTACTAAAAGTGCCCAAGCAGACTCATATCTTTGGCATCTTAGAATGGGCCATATGTCCTTCTCTAGGCTACCTATGTTACCTAACGTTGGCCACAATCTTCAAAATTGTTTGAGACATTGCCCCATCTGCCCCCTTGCAAAACATGCAAGGACCCCTTTTCCCAAAAGAACACACATCACTAAGCATATTTTTGAACTTGTGCACTTAGATATTTGGGGTCCTTACAAAGAACCCACTCATTCAAATCAAAAATATTTTCTAACAGTGGTTGATGACTATTCTAGAGGAACTTGGGCCTTTTTAATGAATTTGAAAACTGATATTCTGTCCATTTTGGAAAATTTCCTAGTTTATGTTGAAAACCAATTTCATACCACTGTTAAAATGATAAGGACTGACAAGGCATGGGATTTTTTCAAATCCTCTTGCAGCAAACTGTTTTCATCAAAGGGAATTATACACCAAAGTTCCACACCATATACACCACAACAAAATGGTGTAGTGGAAAGGAAACATAGGCACATCCTTGATGTTGCCCGAGCATTGATGTTTCAATCACATCTACCTTTGCATTTTTGGGGGGATTGCATTCAGGCTGCTACCTATTTAATAAATAGAACACCAACGCCTCTTTTACAAGGCCAAACTCCTTTTGATTTACTTTTCAAAAGACAACCTGACCTCTCTCATTTAAGAGTCTTTGGTTGTTTGTGTTATGCCAAAGTTCTCCCCACCTTGGACAAGTTTTCACATAGATCCAGGGCATGTGTTTTTTTAGGCTATTCTGCTAATCAAAAGGCCTACAAATTAATGGACATTGAAAATCAAACTTTTTTCACTTCTAGGGATGTTTTATTTCATGAATCCATATTCCCCTTTTCTGATTCTAACAAAGTTTCTGCAGAGCAGCTTATGGTTCCAGATTCTTCACTGTTTTATGAGGATTTCATCTATCCTTACCATCAAGCAGATGCTGAAATTCCATCCACAGATATACCTGTCACTTCTCCTGATGACATTGCTGCTGCCCCTAGAAGGTCCTCTAGGGTTCCAGCAAAACCTGCTTGGACAGCAGATTTTGAGTGCCCAACATTGAGGAGCAACACTGTGAATTATCCTCTGTCCAATTTTCTGAATTACTCTCACCTTTCTATTGCTCAACAATCTGTCATTCACTCTTTGCACACATTTACTGAACCTACTACATATCAGGAGGCAGCCAAAGATAGAAAATGGAAAGAGGCTATGAAAAATGAAATTCAAGCCTTAGAACTTAATAAAACTTGGGAGATAGTTGATTTACCTCCTAATAAAAAACCCATTGGATGTAAATGGGTCTATAAAATAAAATTACACTCTGATGGTAGTATTGATAGGTTTAAGGCCAGACTTGTGGCAAAGGGGTATAATCAAAAAGCAGGTCTTGACTACCATGAAACTTTTAGCCCGGTAGTCAAAATTGTAACTGTCAGAAGTGTTTTATCTTTAGCTTCTATTTTTCATTGGCCACTTTTCCAATTGGATGTAACCAATGCTTTTTTGCAGGGAGATCTTGATGAGGAAGTTTACATGACAATACCAGATGGATTCACCAAACAGGGAGATTCTTCATCTTTTTTACACTCCTCTTCACATACTCCAAAAGTCTGTAGATTGCTAAAATCCTTATATGGATTAAAGCAAGCTTCAAGACAATGGAATGTTAAATTCACTAATGCTTTGCTTAGTATTGGTTATGTTCAATCCTTGCATGATTATTCTCTTTTTACCAAACATGATAGTCATAAAACTGTCATTTTATTAGTGTACGTTGATGATATTATTATCACAGGCAATGACATTCATATGATTAATGATCTTAAGGTGTTTTTGCACACTACTTTCCATATCAAAGACTTGGGTGATTTAACATATTTTTTAGGCATTGAGATTATTAGAACTCCTGAAGGTATACATTTAAACCAACGAAAATACATCCTTGATTTTCTTAAAGAGACTGGTATGACTGGTTGTAAGCCTATAGATAGTCCTATGGAACAAAACATTAAATTTACAAGTCAAGAGCATGACATAGTTGCTTTACAGGACACACAGAATGACCCCTTACTAGATGATGTTACGGGTTATCAACGCTTGATTGGAAAACTGATTTACTTAGGCATGACTCGGCCTGACTTAGCCTATTCTGTACACATGTTATCACAGTTCATGCATAAACCCAAAATTTCACATTGGAATGCTGCATTACGTGTATTACGATATCTTAAACGAACGGCAGGTTTTGGGATTTTTCTGTCTTGTAATAGTAGTTTAAACTTGACTACTTTTTGTGATGCAGATTGGGCATCTTGTGTTATGACACGAAGATCAACTACTGGTTTTTTTGTTAAACTTGGGGATTCTATCATATCTTGGAAGACAAAGAAGCAAAAGACGGTATCCCGGTCATCCTGTGAAGCGGAATATAGGTCGATTGCGACAGCAGCTTGTGAACTAGTATGGATTTTTGGAGTTTTTAGGGACCTTGGCATTAACATTCAACAGCCTGCTATGGTCTATAGTGACAGCAAGTCCGCTATGAGCTTGGCTGTCAACCCGGTGTTCCACGAACGCACGAAGCATATCGAAATTGATTGCCACATGATTCGAGACCTCATTCAACAAGGATTACTTTCCATTCAGTACGTGCGCAGTGAAGATCAACCAGCCGATGTATTAACCAAGAGCCTCGGCAGAGATCAACACGAGCGTTTGATTCGCAAGCTTGGTCTCATTGATATATTCAACGCGGACCAACCTTGAGGGGGGGTATTGGAAATAATAGGTTATGGGCCTATCTATCCATCTCATGGGCCTGTTTATACATAAGCCCATCTTTCCGTTATAGTCAGTATATGTATATAGGCGACGCGATCAGATTGATTATTCAATCATCTTCTTCAGAATTTCAGAACAAGAAATCTGTAAATCTCTTTTCAATGTTTTCCATTCATTCAATATATGATATATCCAATTTTAACACATATCAACGCATATTTATGACAAAAGATCTTATAAAAAGTATTTCGACCAAAAATGGCTATCGAAATTATCTCGTTTATATGTTCATTTTCATGAAAAGTGTTTTAAGTATATATACGAACCTTGTAAATGTCACACGAAGGCCAGATAGGATGGCACTGTGTAAAACTACACCTCTTAACCTCGGCAACTTAGCTGCTAAATGCAATGTGGGCCCGCTTCCAACGGAGAATTACATCTTCTTGGCTTATTCCGTACTCTATTTGAAGACACTCATATACGGCCTCTATGTCCGCGTATGTGTTCATTTCACTTGGCTGGAGCTGGACCATATCAAGTAAACAACTTTTCATATTGTAAGTAGAAAACTTTGATAACAAAAGGATAAAGTATATGTCTTGGTGAAAGATACTAATAATTGAGACTATTCACAAAGAGACGAGTTGATTGAAATTTTACCTTACCATAACCAGAATAGTCATACCTGCATAACGAATCAAGACCAGATCGGTATAACGTTGTGCATCAGTTAAAGCAGCTTTAACCCCAACGTAAATGCAAGTTGACAAATCAATGTCATATACTCTTGAGAATTCACACAAAATTGATGGGATAATGTACAAAATGGTTGTATTGATCTCTATTTTTATGTTCAACAAACAAAATCAGTTTTCAACAGAAAATACATGAGCAACATGGAAGTAATGACAAATGGTCACTTGTCCAAAAGCACAAACACCCCAAAGAAAGACAAAAAAAAATAATAAGATGTCACAATCTACTAAAGTCATATTAAACCTTCATAATGAGTTCCAGTAAAACCAATCACGTAAACCCTTTACTTCACTTTTTGAACTTTCATTCAATCAAACTGAAAATGGCATTATCCATTGAACAATCATGACAAAAGCCAGCAGCCAATGACCAACATTGAAGTTATTAATAAATATTTCAGATCTAAAAAATTTCATTTCAGAAGTGGGAGGAAGATGAACATTGGAACCCTTCTCCTAATTGAAATTTTTACAGAGCAAGTTTGAACTGACAAAAAGAACCTTCACCAACCCCACAAAACATCTTAAATTACTGGGGAAAAACTAAAAGAGCCAACTTTTATTCCTTATGTTATGTGCAAGTTATCCTTTAGAGCTCAACACTATCAAATATATGAACATGAAATATAATACATAAAGTAAACAAGATTTGTATGATGTCCAAAACCCAGAAAATAAATGAGCTAATAGATCATCAAGATTCAATTTTTAATGTTAAACACTCAAAATCGAAAAACAGTGAGATAAGAGCAGACCCAATAAGATTAACTCTGAGATTAGCTTTGAGCTGAACAAAGAGGTCATAGAGTTGACCCAGATCAGCAGCATTGCCATGAGAGTACAACACAGTAAGCCTAGCGTACGGGTTCCTCAAGTAAAAAGCTACAATCATGTTACCCCTTTTAGTCTTGATAGACAGCACATCAAGTGAAGAATCAGCGATGGGCAGAGACGACGTCGTTGAGACGGCCACCAGCTTGCCATCGTCGGGGGTGTTGGTGGGAAGAAAGCTAATTTAGCTGCCAACTGAGATATCAAACACCCCATTAAACATCAACTATAGATTATAGTGAAAAGAAATAAAATCTCTTGTGTAAAAGTTGATGATTGATGTCTTTAAAGATTCTAGTCATGAATGCATGTGTGTGTGTCTGTGTGTGGGAAGTAAAGAATGGATTTTTTCTTTAATGAGGAAAAGAGATGAGAAGTTAATTTAATTAAATTTAATTAATAGTTGAGAGATTTTAATATGATTTTGTCAGCAAGCCACAGAGTGTACACAACTATTTGTAGCAGAAGAGGACATTTTTGTGATGCGGATGAGAAAGATGAGATTCTTCTCTCTTTCTTTGCACATTTAATTGCCTTCATTTTCAAAGATACAAATTCTTGGAAAGATGATGATGAGTTACTAATAGAATTCATTTATGGTTAATTACATTGATAGTCCTCATACTACTGCAAATTTGCCAATTCATCCACTCCTTTTACATTAAGTTTATTTGCCACCCTTGATTGGTGACGATCTTTATTGAAGGTTAAGAGACGCTGGTTAAATTTCGCCTTTAAACTTAAAACTAGCAAACGAAAGTCATAACATATACTAAGTTGTTGAAACGATAATTCTTGAAACTCCCAAAAATGCCCTCCCATGTTTTTTTAATGAGATAGTTACACCATTATATTAAATATCAGATTATCTATCTGTACACAACAAATTTGTAATTCTGAAAATCAAGAAACACAAAAAATTGTGACAAAGAAATTTATATTAATCAAAATAAAAATATAGGGTACAAATCTCTATATTTAATCCTCTGATTCTTCCTTCAAAATATATATTTGATTGTTGGAGTTGACTTTGCTTCTTTGATCTTCTCCAGTGTTGACTTGAATGTTTATAACGTTATTGCGAGGGCTTGACAGCTTAATCTCGAATCAAACGTTGAATTTGATATATGGAATTTGAAATCTATTTGATTGTTGGAGTTGACTTTGCTTCTTTGATCTTCTCCAACGTTGACTTGAATGTTTATAACGTTATTGCGAGGGCTTGACAGCTTAATCTCGGATCAAACGTTGAATTTGATATATGGAATTTAAAATCTTCAAGGTTGACTTGTACCTTTGATCTTTCTTGAGCTTGATTTGAATTTCTACAACGTTAATTCGTAGGTTTAGCACCGCAATTACGAATCAAACGCTATAATTTGATGAACTTCTTCAAGAACGCCTTGAATATATGAAGAACTTTCGTAGAGAAAATTTGGAGAGCTTCTTTCGTCTTCTCTAGCTTTTTGATTGAACTTCTGTGTGTGTGTAATTTATAAGCTACAAAGGACCCTATTTATAGGTGTAGGATGGAAGATTTATGGATGGAATCCATTGATAATTATCCATTTAATTTAATAAATAATTACCATAATTTTGGAGCCATTTGATTGGCTGATAGAAGATCTAGATAGATCTTCTAGATATTATCCAAAAATCAACTTGATTTGATAATTATCCATAAATTAACTCAAATAGATAAATATCATTTGTCGTAGACGACTTTTGATTGGTCAATATTTCCACGTGGCATGATTTGATTGGTTGCAAAATTTCAATATCTACAAATGCTCCCTTGAGACTCGTTCACGGAAGTTTGATTATTTCAAAGCATACTTCGTAGTGGATGAGTCGCAACGTCTCAATATAAAAATCATGCCTTAAGAATAGCTTCGTCTTGTGCTTCTATACCACGAAAGTCTTTCCTACAGTTTGGTGTCTCCTCGAAAACACTTTGTTGGCTTCGATCGCAAGTTGTTTGTGTTCCAACGAGATTAACATGCCCCCATGTCAAGATGAGACATTTCTTTCAAAATTCTTTTTAATGAGTGATGTCACTCCATCAAGAGAATATGATTTGATTTGAATTTATGACTGAACTTAGAAGAGTCTAAGTTGCCTACGTACCCTAATAAAAAGGGATCAAGTCATAACGTAGTTCAAATATATGTATAGAGGTGCCATATTTAGTTTATACTCTTCAAGGCTTGGAGTACATGATTTGGTTGGACTTGTAGACATTTTATACTCGTGTCAAGGAGAGCTTCATTTGATTTGATTTGACTTGTAGACCTTTTATGCTCGTATCTAGGAGAGCTTCATTTGATTTGATTTGACTTGTAGACCTTTTATGCTCGTATCTAGGAAAACATCATTTGATTTGATTTGACTTGTAGACCTTTTATGCTCGTGTCAAGGAGGGCTTCATTTGATTTGATTTGTAGACCTTTTATGCTCGTGTCAAGGAGAACTTCATTTGATTTGATTTGATTTGACTTGTAGACCTTTTATGCTCGTGTCAAGGAGGGCTTGATTTGTAGACCTTTTATACTCGTGCCAAGGAGGACTTCATTTGATTTGCTTTGGCATGTAGACCGTTTATACTCGTGCCAAGGAGTACTTCATTTGATTTGATTTGATTTGTAGACCTTTTACACTCGTGCCAAGGAGGACTTCATTTGATTTGCTTTGACATGTAGACCGTTTATACTCGTGCCAAGGAGTACTTCATTTGGTTTGCTTTGACATGTAGACCTTTTATACTCGTGTCAAGGAGTACTTCATTTGATTTGATTTGACTTGCAGACCTTTTAAACTCGTGTCAAGGAGAACTTCATTTGATTTTCAATTTATTGAAAGTTTAAACTCTTATCAAGGAGCCTTGTTGATAGTTTATGCTCTTATCAAGGAGCATTGATGATAGTTTATGCTCTTATCAAGGAGCGTTAATGATAGTTTATGCTCTTATCAAGGAGCGTTGTTGACAGTTTATGCTCTTATCAAGGAGCGTTGTGTTAGCATCTTTAGTCAAAGTATAGATGACGAACTTGAACGTCACTTTCTTCCATATGTTCATCACTATCAAATATGGGCTCATCATCAGAAGCATTTGTGAATGGCTTGCCCCCTTTGTTGATCTCTTGTCTACAAGGCTCTTGGATATACGACTTGTCAACTCCACTTCCGGTCATACTCAACTCCATATCATGTGCTCGAGTGGCCAACTCTTCAAATGTTGTTGGTTGAATTCCTTGAAGGATATATCGTAGGCCCCAATGCATCCCTTGAATACACATTCCAATAGTAGAGGACTCAGACAATCTTTCTTTGCAGTTAAGACTCAAATTTCTCCAACGATTAATGTAGTCGATGACTGGTTCATCTTTCAATTGACGGGAATTGGTGAGTTCAAGCATGCTGATTGTGCGACGGGTGCTGTAGAAGCGATTGAGGAACTCTTGCTCCAATTTCTCCCAGCTGTTGATTGAGTCAGCACCAAGATCAATGTACCAGTCAAATGCATTGCCTTTTAGTGATCTAACGAATTGCTTGACTAGTTGGTCGCCATAAGTTCCAGCATCATTACATGTTTCAACGAAGTGAGCCACATGTTGCTTTGGATTGCCTTTGCCATCAAATTGCTGGAATTTTGGGGGTTGGTAACCAGTTGGCATCTTCAAATTATCAATCCTTTGAGTATATGGCTTGACATAAGCTAAAGGTATCTTGGATCTCCTATTGTGGTTGTCTTGAATAGTACCCATGATAAACTCCTTAAGTCGATCAGCTGAAATCGTCCCATCACTTGAAACTTGAAGCTCCTCAACAATGGATCTTTCTTTCTCAACTAGATGTTGATTCTTTGACGTCTCAGCTTCATCATGCGCCTCAACTTGTTTTTCAATTTCATGTATGGCATCCACGTCGTCAGCTTTCTTCATCAACTTTGCAATTAGAGTGGCTTGCTCTTGAACATGCTTCGTTAATCCTTCAACAGCTTTTGTCAAGTTTGCAATTTGCTCATCCGGAGTGGTAACATTTGTCATCATAACACATGCGATGTTTGAGTCACTTGATGTAGAATGTTGTGGGGATGTTTACAATATACATTAGATTGCCAATAATCCGTGAATATTCTAATTGTGATACGGGTTCACCATGGTGTTTGGTTAGATGTAAGCTTCTATCCATAGGTGTCTTAGAAGGTTTACAATCAAATTGATTAAACCTTTTCAATACATTTTCAATGTAGTGAGATTGTGTTAAGACTATTCCATCAGATGTTTTAGAGATCTCAATCCCTAGTATAACATCTGCTATTCCCATATCTTTCATTTCAAAATGCTTCTTTAGCATTTTCTTAGTATCCATGATAATATCATGACTACTACCCATTATTAGCATGTCGTCTACATATAGACAAACAATTACATAAGCTTCAGGTGTGCCTTTAATATAAACACATTTGTCACATTCATTTATTTTGAAGCCATTTGACATCATTGTTTTGTCAAATTTTTCATGCCATTGTTTTGGCGCTTGTTTAAGTCCATACAATGACTTAACAAGTTTGCACACTTTGCTTTCATTTCCAGGAGCTACAAAACCTTCGGGTTGCTCCATATATATTTCTTCATCTAACTCACCATTTAGAAAGGCTGTTTTAACATCCATTTGATGTATTTCGAGATTATGCAATGCAGCGATTGCTATCAATACTCTAATAGACGTTATCCTTGTCACGGGTGAGTATGTATCGAAGAAATCAAGGCCTTCAGTTTGCTTGAAACCTTTTACAACCAAACGAGCCTTGTATTTATCAATAAAGCCATTAGCTTTATATTTCCTTTTCAGAATCCATTTGCAGCCCAGTGGCTTGCTTCCCTTAGGAAGATCAACTAATTCCCAAGTGTTGTTATGCATAATGAATTCTATTTCACTATTTATAGCCTCTTTCCAGAGTGGTGCGTCTGGACTAGACAATGCTTCGTTTATTGTCCTAGGCTCATTATCTAACATATAAGTTAGAAATTCAGGACCAAAACTTTTTGCAAATTTTGTCCTTTTACTACGTCGTGGTTCTTCGTCCTTTTCTTCGTCCTCTTGACGAGAATCACTTGTAGCTCTTTTATTTGAGCTTGATTCTTTCCTATCTTTACAAGGAAAGATTTCCTCGAAAAATACTGCATTTCTTGATTCTATTATCGTATTTTCATGTATATCAGAAATGTCAGATTTATGTACGAGGAACCTATAAGCACTACTGTTATGTGCATATCCTATAAATATGCAATCAACAGTTTTAGGCCCAATTTTGACTTGTTTAGGTTGAGGTACTTTTACCTTTGCTAAACACCCCCACACTTTAAGATAATTATAGTTAGGCTTATGACCTTTCCATAATTCATACGGAGTTTCACTCCTAGTTTTGTGAAGAATTTTATTTAGAATGAAGTTCGCCGAAAGAATTGCTTCCCCCCACATATTTTGTGGTAAGTCCGAACTAATCAACATAGCATTCATCATCTCCTTTAGAGTACGATTTTTGCGTTCAGCAATGCCATTTGATTGAGGAGAGTATGGAGCGGTGGTTTGATGTATAATGCCAAATTCTTGACAGAATTCATCGAATGGTGCTCCATATTCACCACCTCTATCACTTAGAATATTTTTTATTCGACTGCTAAGTTGATTTTCGACTTCATTCTTGTAGTGTTTGAACACTTCAACGGCCTCTTCTTTGGTTTTTAGCAAATATACATAACAGTAGCGTGTGCAATCATCAATAAAAGTAATGAAATACTTTTTACCACCTCTAGTTTGCACAAACTTTAAATCACATATGTCGGTGTGAATAAGTTCTAGAAGTTCGGTATTTCTTTCCACCGAGTGGAATGATGTTTTAGCTAATTTAGCTTCAACACAAATTTCACATTTTTCATGTGCATCAATTTTAAACGACGGTAATAATTCCAAACTCACAAGTTTTCGTAAAGTATTAAAATTCACATGTCCTAATCTAACATGCCATAAATTTGAATACTCAAGCAAGTAAGAAGAATTATTTTTTATTTCATAATCACCAAGGTCACGTTTGACCGTCATTACATTCATTTTGAAAAGGCCCTTATCAAGGTAACCTTTTCCTACAAACATGCCACTCTTAGTGAGTGCTACTCTATTAGCTTCGAAACCTATCTTAAATCCTGCCTTAACTAAAGCAGCGCCAGAGATCAGGGTCTTGCGAATATCCGGTACATGTAGCACATCGATCAGAGTTAGCTCTTTTCCCGAGGTCATTTTCAGAACCACACGTCCCAAACCAACAACCGGTGAGGTAGAAGAGTTTCCCATGTATAGCTTTCTTCCACTGATTGGGAGATACTTCGAGAACATCTCTTTATCTGAGCAGATGTGGCGAGTAGCTCCAGTGTCGATGAACCATTCTTTTGGATTATCAACCATGTTGCACTCCCACACAACAGCACTGAGATCTATTTCAGATAGATCCACGGGGACACTCTTATCTCCAAGTTCAGCTATGTGTGCTTGGTTTTGTTCCCTCTTCGGTTTTCGGCAATCCTTAGCCCAATGACCCGGCTTTCTACAGTTGTGATAGTTCCCTTTGAACTTCTTTGCCTTTGCAAATTTATTGCCTTTGTTGGGACGTTTTCGCTTCTTATCAGCATTTGGCTCCACTAAGTTTGCCCTCGCCTCCATAGACGACTTGGTGTTTTTCTTGTCAGAAGAGCGGTTATCTTCTTCAATTCGAAGTCTGACAATCAAGTCTTCAAGACTCATCTCTTTGCGTTTATGCTTGAGATAATTCTTGAAGTCCTTCCACCCCGGTGGTAGCTTCTCAATCATGGCTGCTACTTGGAAGGATTCATTGAGCGTCATTTCTTCAGCATGAATATCATGTATAATGATTTGAAGCTCTTGCACTTGACTCATAACCGTCTTAGAGTCAACCATCTTGAAGTCCAAAAATTTCCCGACAACAAACTTCTTGAGTCCGGCATCCTCGGTTCTGTACTTCTTGTCCAAAGACTCCCATAGAGTCCTTGCCGTTTTGAACGCCTTATACACATCATACAGTGTATCGTCCAAGCCATTGAGGATATAATTGCGACATAAAAAGTCACAATGATTCCAAGCATCCACAGCATTTCTAGCCTGTGGGTCCGTCTCGTCTTCAGACATAGTCGGAGCTTTTTCAGTAAGGAACCTCGCAAGGTTCAAAGTTGTTAGGTAGAACAACATCTTTTGTTGCCACCTCTTGAAATCAGTACCGGCAAATTTGCCCAGTTTTTCCTCTTGAGATGGGACATGGGGAACCGTAGTTGGCATAGCAACAGTCACATTGGATGGAGGAGTTGAAGATGACGCCATTCTCAAAGACACAAAATTTCGTTTCAAACTTGTTGGAAATATTTATGTGAGAGCACTTCGGGATAGTGTCTTTAGAATGTGTGTAGTCGAAGCAAGAGTTCTACTCTTTGTCTTTGAAACGAAATTGCCCCGCTCTCGGTGCTTACGGGTTGACGACAATCGTTTCCCAAGATTCAACGACTATAATGTTTCGAAATAGTAGCACTACAAATTTCGAAACCCGGCGAACAAAACTTTGTTTTGAACTCTCAAATTTTATAAGAATGCACTATGATTTTAATGCAGAAAAGAGAGAAGAGAATTGTGAATGGAATGATTAAATTCGGATTTATGGGGACCTATTTATAGAAAATGAAAAGATGTGGGCTAGCAAACACAACTTTTCATTTCAACCCCAAAAGACACCTTTTAGAACAAAAAGACACCTTTTAGAATAAAAAGACACCTTTTCACTTCAACAGGTACCTTTTTTATCCAACGGGCGCATACGGACCGGGTGCATTATTTCGTATGCGATCTTGGCCACAAATCGAAATCACACGTGTCCATTCGTATTAAAACTTCATCCAACGGCTAGAAATTAATTTGGGAATTAAAATTAAAATAAAAGAATTTTATTTTAATTATTATTTAAATAAATAATTATTATTATTTAAATAAATTTTCTCCAAAAAGTAGCTAACTTTGGACATTAATTTCTCATTCATCCCTAATTGGATTTGAGAATATAAATATACCAAATTAATCTACACAAGATGTAGATTAATATTATCCAAAGATATTCCAATTTCTACAAATGGAACTTGCCCAAATAATTGGATAAAGTTATACAAATTCTTAATCCAAATTCCAACAATTGGTCGTATATAAATACTTACAGCCTGTTATTTTTCACATTTTCCTAGTAAGAAATTCAAATTTCTATAGAAGTGGTTAGTATACCGCCCTAGCTCTCCAATTGGAAAATCAAACCGATTAATTCTATTGTCTGGGGATAATCAATGTAAGCTTTCTTGCCCTAATTCTTCAGTGTTACATAGATTTCTTATTTCTTGTCTGTTTCGCATTTTCCTAGTAAGAAATTCAAATTTCCATAGAAGTAGTTAGTATACCGCCCTAGCTCTCCAATTGGAAAATCAAACCGATTAATTCTATTGTTTGGGGATAATCAATGTAAGCTTTCTTGCCCTAATTCTTCAGTGTTACATAGATTTCTTATTTCTTGTCTGTTTCGCATTTTCCTAGTAAGAAATTCAAATTTCCATAGAAGTAGTTAGTATACCGCCCTAGCTCTCCAATTGGAAAATCAAACCGATTAATTCTATTGTCTGGGGATAATCAATGTAAGCTTTCTTGCCCTAATTCTTCAGTGTTACATAGATTTCTTATTTTTTGTCTGTTTCGCATTTTCCTAGTAAGAAATTCAAATTTCCATAGAAGTAGTTAGTATACCGCCCTAGCTCTCCAATTGGAAAATCAAACCGATTAATTCTATTGTCTGGGGATAATCAATGTTAGTTTTCTTGCCCTAATTCTTCAGTGTTACATAGATTTCTTAATTCTTGTCTGTTTCGCATTTTCCTAGTAAGAAATTCAAATTTCTATAGAAGTAGTTAGTATACAGCCCTAGCTCTCCAATTGGAAAATCAAACCGATTAATTCTATTGTCTGGGGATAATCAATGTTAGTTTTCTTGCCCCTTTGATATGATTTATGTCTTATATTCCATACTTGTTTGCTTCTAGATGGAACATTACGAAAACTTGCAATTTTCGAACGATGTCGAAGATTATGCAAATTCTCATTTCTTGAAAAATCTGTACCGCATGCTAAATGATAAGGAATGCAATAAAATTGTATCTTGGTCTGATGATGGATTAAGCTTCAAAATTGTGGATGAAATTAAGTTCATGACCGAGACGTTGCCTATGTACTGCGGCCCTATGTTATTTGAGGGCTTTATAGCAGAATTGGAAGACTGTGGGTTCGCTGAAGTTGGGAAAATGGAGTTTGACCATCCCTATCTCATAAGAGGTGTGGATTTGAGTACTTAGATTAATAATATGAATGCTCGTGGGAAAACGAAAGAGAGACACCCAATACAATTTGTGAAAGCAGGAACAAGTGAGCTATACATACCCGGAAAGCCGCAGGTAACAACTACTATTTCGATACTAGAATTGTTTTTCTTATTCTATTTGAATTTCTTGTTGGATGTTGAGCAGGAGGCTGAAAATGATGACTTTGAGGAAGGTGGCAGCAGTCATATTCATGCTGAAGATCCACATAAGATTGATGTTGAGGCTGCTCATGTTGAGGCTGCTAATGTTGAGGCTGCTCATGTTGAGGCTGATGACATGAAATGAGATATTAGGAAATAATTTCAAACACATACTTTGTTTCAAAACGTTATAATATGACAATGAACAATTCGTTTTCTATTAGTAGTCTATTTTCATATTAGAGAACAATTCATATTTGACAATTCGTTTTCTATTAGTAGTCTATTTCCATTGTAAGGTGAAGCCACTACTTTTTGCCAAATAGTAACAATGACAAACTTTTTTCTTTATGTTAGTTATTGATTTGAGTCCACACCAGCTTTTGTATTGTAGCATAGTGACTAGTGGCTTCAATATTCAATGCCTCGATCATGATTATGAGTGTAAGGTGAGTCAAGCGAACTTATGAGTTTGACGAGCCAACTCGATTGGGGTTCATATTTGAGCTTTTTTGTGAGCCGACGCAAGTTTAGTTATAGTTGATCATAATCTCCCCAGCCGGTTAGCAAGCTTTTTGTTATTGTTATTTTAATGTTTATATATAGTCGTAAATACTCAAATTATGAAACTAATATATAAAATTTTATTTATAAACATATTCCATTTAATATGTCATTAAGATTTGAATTTTTTGTAAGTCATTAAAAATATGTAATAATAATAATAATTTATACTATTTTATTTATGTCTTGTGTTCTAGTTTTAGCTCAAGTTCGAGCTTGATGAGCTTAATACCTAAAACCGATAGGCTCGTCAAGTTCGATTTCAGTACATTTTTATACTCCTAAATGCAGTGTTAAAATCATGTTTCTGTATTTTATAGAACCCTACATACTAAATTAACTAGGAACTACACTAAATTTAAACCCTAAACACTAAATTTAAACCCTAAACCCTAACCTCATTTGCATGAATGATATTTGATATTTTGAAGTATTAGATATTTTTGATCTTTTCGATTGTGGATTTTGAATTTAGTATATTACTTATACTATTTTTATAAAACGATAAATAAAATTGGGTCTAGTCAAGCTAACTTATATCAATTTTTGAACTCATTCAAACTTACGGCCTAAAAGCTTCAACCAAGTTGAATTCATTGACAATAAACACATAAAGAATCAATTCATTGTACTTGATCGGACTAAAAGCTCATTCAGGTTGATTGAGAGTTTACCAATCACTACAAATAAGCACATAGATCTACAAATCACTACAGCTAAGCACATAAAGTATATTAGGACATTTTTAGTTACACACATATGTAAATTTTATTTAATTTAATTTGATATATGTGATTTACTTAGACAAATAAAAGACATGGTTAGAAACGAAAGATTGCGGAATTTGTACGATATAGTGGTAGTAACCAAACTTGGACTTTATAATATTTAAACCTTAAATTTATAATATTTAAACCTTAAAATAAACTATGTAATAATGGTTTTGAAATAATATAAAATTAAAGTTAATAAATACATTCTCACATGCATATATTTCTCTCAATAAACTTCCATTAACTCACGTTCTTCAACCCAAAACCCATTATCTCTCAACCTCCTTCAAATTTACATTAATTCATACATTTGATAATTCTTCTTGTCACTCTTATTGTAGTGTTGGCAAAGCATTCCGATGTCGTTTGGTAATTCAAATCTCCATTTGTAGTGTTGTGGGATATAATCGTCATTTTGATGAAAAATAGCACCCTGGGATTTTGATTTATTCTTAACAATCGCATCTTGACAAAGCTTATAACTTTCGTTGCATAGCATTCCGATGTCGTTTGGTGCCTCAAATCACCATTTGCAGCGTTGTAGGTGTATAATCTTCATTTTTACGAAAAATAGCATTCTTGGGATTTTGAGGTATTCTTATCAATCGCATTTTGACAAAGCTTATGGCTTTTGTTGCAAAGTATTCCGATGTCGTTTGATGCCTCAAAACACTATTTGTAGCGTTGTAGTGGTATAATTGTTATTTTGACGAAAAATAGCACCCTTGGAATTTTGAGATATTCTTATCAATCGCATCTTGACAAAGCTTATGGCTTTCGTTGCAAAAGATTCCGAAGTCATTTAGTGCCTCAAATAACCATTTGTAGCGATGTAGGGGTATAATCGTCATTTTGACGAAAAATAGCAGCCTTGGCATTTTGAAGTATTCTTATCAATTGCATCTTAACAAAGCTTATGGCTTTCGTTGCAAAGCATTCCGATGTCATTTGGTGCCTAAAATCACCATTTGTTGCATTGTAGGGGTATAATCGTCATTTCGACGAAAAATAGCACCCTTGTGATTTTGAGGTATTCTTATCAATCGCATCTTGACAAAGCTTATGGCTTTCGTTGCAAAGAATTCTGATGTCGTTTGGTGCCTCAAATCACCATTTGTAGCGTTGTAGGTGTATAATCAGTATTTTGACGAAAAATAGCACACTCGGCATTTTGAAGTATTCTTAACAATTGCATCTTGACAAAGCTTATGACTTTTGTTGCAAAGCATTCCGATGTTGTTTGGTGGCTCAAATCACCATTTGTAGTTTTGTAGAGGTACAATCGTCATTTTGACGAAAAGTAGCACCTTTGTGATTTTGAGGTATTCTTATCAATTACATCTTGACAAAGCTTATGGCTTTCGCTGCAAATCATTCCGATGTCATTTGGTGCCTCAAATCACACTTTCTAGCGTTGTAGGGGTATAATCGTTATTTTGACGAAAAATAGCACTCTTGGGATTTTGAGGTATTCTTATAAATCGCATCTTGACAAAGCTTGTGGCATTCATTGCAATGCATTCCGATGTTGTTTAGTGCCTCAAATCACCATTTGTTAGCGTTGTAGTGGTATAATCGTCATTTTGACGAAAAATAACACCCTTGGGATTTTGATGTATTCTTATCAATCGCATCTTGGCAAAGCTTAGGGCTTTTGTTGCAAAGCATTTCGATGTCATTTGGTGCTTCAAATCACCATATGTAGTGTTGTAGGGGTATAATCATTATTTTGACGAAAAATAACACCCTTGGGATTTTAAGGTATTTTTATTAATCGCATCTTGACAAAACTTATGACTTTCGTTGCAAAGCATTCCGATGTCGTTTGATTGCTCAAATTACCATTTGTAATGTTGTAGGGGTATAATCGTCATTTAGACAAAAAATAGCACCTTTGTGATTTTGGGGTATTCTTAACAATCGCATCTTGAAAAAGCTTATAACTTTCGTTGCAAAGCATTCTGATGTTGTTTGGTGTCTCAAATTACAATTTGTAGCGTTGTAGGGGTATAATCGTCATTTTTACGAAAAATAGCACCCTTGGGATTTTGAGGTATACTTATCAATCGCATCTTGGCAAAAGTTATGGCTTTCGTTGCAATGTATTTCGATATCGTTTGGTGCCTCAAATCACCATTTGTAGCAGAATAGGGGTATAATCGTCATTTAGACAAAAAATAGCACCTTTGTGATTTTGAGGTATCTTAACAATCGCATCTTGACAAAGCTTATAACTTTCGTTGCAAAGCATTCTGATGTTGTTTGGTGCCTCAAATCACAATTTGTTGCGTTGTAAGGGTATAATCGTCATTTTCACGAAAAATAGCACCCTTGGGATTTTGAGGTATTCTTATCAATCGCATCTTGGCAAAGGTTATGGCTTTCGTTGCAATGTATTTCGATATCGTTTGGTGCCTCAAATCACCATTTGTAGCAGAGTAGGGGTATAATCGTCATTTTGACGAAAAATAGCACCCTTGGGATTTTGAGATATTCTTATGAATCGCATCTTGGCAAAGCTTATGGCTTTCGTTGCAAAGCACTCTGATATCGTTTGGTGCCTCAAATCACCATTTGTAGTGAAGGAGGGGTATAACTTGTCATTCTTAATATATATATAACATTTTACCAAAATTCAATTTTGTTTTATCTGATCGCAACTAAGTATGAAATTATGCTAGGATGAGTTGAATTTAGTATCTCTCTGTTTTGCATGATTTAGATTCTGAGTTCATTATTCATGTTATGAAGCTTAACATATTCAAATTTCCATTTACTTTTAGGAATCATGTGGAAAAGGAAAACTTACAGTTAAGCAGCTAGAGAGAACAAATTAGTTGAAGAGCAAATTGTTAGTTTTCCGTATATATGTATATATATTAATATAATATATAATAAAGATTTTATGGAAAACCTATTTGTGGCCCATTTGTTTTGAGTGGCCCGTTTGTTTTGACTAGTCGACCCATTGACTAATTCAGCCCATATTCTCTCCCACTATCTAGTAACCACCCACGTTTATAGCACACGTTGAAATCTCTCTATTATGGCTAGAGAAGAATAAATAAACGTAGCTTCTCTGATTAATGGTTCACTAAGCCTACTCTCATATATACAACACCATCTGAAAATGGAGAAGGAGGGTTTGGAAACTAAATCAGAGCATAAGGAATCGAGATAAAGAAAAGGGTAATCGATTTGATCAATTCACAATTTCAATAGCAATGGCTGGAGGTAATCAATTCGTTTCTATTTATCGCTTCCGCTTTCGTTCGTATGTGTGAGCATGATTTAGATCGTATTGTTTTATTATATGCTTACATTTGGTATCAGAGCGAGTAATCGCCTCTGCCTTGCTTACGAAATTGTTATCGTTTTTGAATTGTGTTGATTTGAAATTGAAAAGCGAATTTATCCTTTTGTTTGACATTATGTTACGAGATAATATTCTCGGAAGAGTTCTGTGCAAAATATCATGCCTGAAGTATGTGAAGATAGGGTATGCAGTATCTAAATTTTGAGTGCAGAGATACAGAAATTATCATGTTGGGTTTGTGGGTGAAGTTTAACCGAACTCTTAAAAACTGATCACCAATTTCTATAGCATATTGTGTAAGTACAGTAGTAATTTGTATGCATGTTTATATATGCAGTGATGTGTTTTTTCTTGCATTGATGAGTAAGTGGGCCTTATATGCATAGTATATTAAATGGTGATGATTTCTTTCTGCACATGGCCACGTATGTATATATATATGCATCAATGTTTTATTTCTTGCATGGACTAGTTAGTGGGCACTATTATTCTTGTATGGCATCACCTTTTCAACATTAATTTTTTAATGGATTTTATAGTCATATTAATTGTTGCTGAAATGGGAATTAATATGAAATGGGAGTCTGCTGCTATTATAACATTGTTGGAATGAATTTTATTAATTCATAACCATTCAGTAATCCCACTTCCCTATTATCTTATAATAATTAATTGCATGTGCTTTTGATTATGTGGAGTATTATTGTAAGCTTGTTCACGAAAAGTGGTTACTTCAGAAAATACAAGTTGACAGAACTCATGCTATTTGTTTATTATGATTGGGTGGAGCAATTTTATGTATAACATGAATTGTTTTATAATGAGTTCTACACTTTATATACATAAAGTTAAGTATATAAAATAAAGCAAAATGTCAAGTGATTAAATTTTATTAGTTAGGGATTAGCCACAGCATCTCTAATTATTTGAAATTTGATGTCGAAATCACATGTGGATACTAGACATTAATTGTAATTAATCATGTGTAATATAATGAGATATGCCCACAGGAAATTTTATTGTATTTGCATGATTAATTAGGGTGAAGTGTTAGATTATGTTTCTTAATCTACCCACAGGAGTTGAGAAATAATGGTTTAACAGTTTCACTATAAAGTTGTATTGAATCTGATTGAGTAGACTTTAGCCCACAGGCAAGTTTATGTCACTAGATTCGTATGAGCATGGTTTACATTGGTAAATTGTGAAATTTAAAATCTCAATTTTGTTAATGAGCATGTACTTTTAATTTGCAGTAATTTTACCTGGAAATATTTCTGATGTCAAATGTGACATTCCTGAATTAAGTGGTGATAACTACAAGGTGTGGAAAGAGAGGGTGTTACTGCATTTAGGATGGATGGATATTGACTATGCTATACGAAAAGACGAACCGCCTAGCATAACGGAGACTAGTACTCCTGATGCAGTTGATCTTTATGAAAAGTGGGAGCGATCTAATCGTCTCTCAGTTATGTTCATAAAGACCAAAATTTGTGCTAGTATTCGGGGTTCTGTCGAACAGCATGATAAGGTCAAGGATCTCCTTAAAGCCATCGATCAGCAGTTTGCATCCTCTGATAAGGCTCTCGCCAGCACCTTGATTATGAAGTTCTCATCCATGAGGCACACTGAGGTTAAAGGAGTGCGTGATTATATCATGCGCATGAGGGATATAGCGGCACAACTAAAAGCTTTAGAAGTTACCATGTCGGAATCTTTCCTAGTCCATTTCATTTTGTGCTCTCTACCTCAACAAGATGCCCCATTTAAGATCTCTTACAACACACATAAGGACAAATGGTCAATTAACGAGCTTATGACCATGTGTGTTCAAGAGGAGGGTAGATTGTCGATGGAAGAAGGCGAAAAGGTGAACCTTGCTACAACTTCTTTTTCAAAGAAGAAAAGGGATCACAATAAGGAAAAGGGAAAGGGAAAGATTCATGTGAACCAAGTCATAAAGAAGGAGTCAAAGTATTACTTCTGTAAAAGGAAGGGACACATGAAGAAAGACTGCATCAAGTTCAAGACTTGGCTTGAGAAGAAAGGTAATTTTTTAGCATTTGTCTGTTATGAATCTAATATGGTTAATGTTAATCATAATACATGGTGGATTGATACTGGGACTACAATCCATGTTTCGAATACCTTGCAGGGTATGACAAACCTAAGGAAACCAGTGGACAGTGAAAGATCTATCTATTCGGGCAACAAGATAGCTTCACATGTGGAAGCCGTTGGGACATGCAGTTTAGTTTTAAGTAGTGGTTTTACTTTACGTTTGGAGAAAACGTTTTATGTTCCGAACTTTGCAAGAAATTTGATTTCAGTATCTAGACTTTTACCATTTGGATTTTCCTTTAACTTTTCAGACTCTGGTTTTAGTATTATTAAAAATTCTGAAGTTGTTGGATATGGTACATTGTTTGATAATTTATTTCATCTTAATTTGCAAAGTGATACCACTCATAATTCTATGCATGTTAATGTTGGTTTAAAAAGATGTATTATGAATGAGGATTCCTCTATGTTGTGGCACCGGAGATTGGGACACATCTCCATTGAGAGAGTTAAGAGATTGGTAAAGGAAGGGGTACTTGGTACTCTAGACTTTACCGATTTCGATACTTGTGTTAGTTGCATTAAAGGAAAGCAAACTAACAAACACAACATACCAGTGCTAAGAGGAGTTCTGACCTATTAGAAATCATACATACGGACATTTGTTGTCCGGACATGAATGCTGAAGATCCGAAATACTTTATCACTTTCATAGATGATTATTCACGATATATGTATCTCTACTTACTTCGTTCCAAAGACGAAGCTTTAGATGCCTTTAAATTGTTTAAGGCTGAAGTAGAGAATCAATGTGGTAAGCACATTAAAATCGTAAGATCAGATCGAGGTGGAGAGTACTATGGTAGATACACTGAGAATGGACAAGCACATGGTCCATTTGCTAAATTTCTTCAAGAGCATGGGATTGTTCCCCAATACACTATGCCTGGTTCTCCAGACCAGAATGGTGTAGCTGAAAGAAGAAATCGGACATTAATTGACATGGTGCGTACCATGAGAAGTAATGTTAAACTTCCATCATTTTTATGGGTTGATGCTCTTAAGACGACATCGTATATATTAAACTGGGTTCCTTCCAAGGCCGTCTCTAAGACGCCTTTTGAGTTATTCAAAGGTTGGAAACCGAGTTTGAGACATATACGCGTTTGGGGATGCCCGTCTGAGGTGAGAATTTACAATCCACAAGAGAAGAAGCTTGACCCAAGGACTATTAGTGGGTATTTCATTGGATATGCCGAAAGGTCTAAAGGTTATAGATTCTATTGTCCGTTGCATAACACCAGGATTGTGGAATCAAGAAATGCTAAATTTCTTGAGAATGATTTGATCAGTGGAAGTGATCAATTTCAGGATATTATTCCTGAAAAAGACCACTATGAGGTTACACCCCCTGATTCAAGTGATAGGTTGATTGTCATTCACGCTCCTCAAGTTCAATCGAGCGTTAGACAACCAAATATAGAAATTCCACAAACTATTGATCAAAATTCGATAGATCATGTTGTAAATGAGGAGACAGTTCATCATGAGAATGAACAAGTCCCATTAAGGAGATCTACTCGAGAAAGGCGATCAGCTATTCCTGATGATTATGAAGTGTTTCTACAAGAATCGGATTGCAATGTTGGAGTCGATGATGACCCTTTATCGTTTTCACAAGCCGTAAGTTCTACAGAATCAAACTTATGGATGAATGCTATGAAAGATGAGATGAATTCTATGGCGTCTAATCGAGTCTGGAATCTCGTCGAGTTGCCTGATGGTGTAAAAACCATTGGATGCAAGTGGGTTTTTAAGATAAAAAGAGACTCACTTGGCAACATCGAGAGACATAAGGCAAGACTTGTTGCTAAAGGGTTCACTCAAAGGGAAGGAATCGACTACACGGAGACTTTTTCTCCTGTATCAAGAAAAGATTCTCTTCGTGTGATTATGGCATTAGTAGCTCATTTTGATTTCGAGCTACATCAAATGGATGTGAAAACGGCATTCCTCAATGGTGATTTAGAGGAAGAGGTTTATATGAAACAACCTGAAGGATTCTCCTCTAAGGATGGTGAACATTTGGTTTGTAAGTTGAACAAATCCATATACGGGTTAAAACAAGCCTCCCGCCAGTGGTATAAGAAGTTCCATGAAATAATTACTTCATTTGGTTTCGAAGAAAATATCATGGATCAATGTATATATCTTAAGGTCAGTGGGAGTAAAGTTTGTTTTCTTGTGTTGTATGTGGATGATATTTTGCTTGCAACCAATGATAAAGGGTTTCTACGTGAAGTGAAACAATTCCTTTCAAGTAACTTTGATATGAAAGATATGGGAGAGGCATCTTATGTCATTGGCATTAAGATCTATAGAGATAGATCTAGAGGCATTTTGGGATTGTCTCAAGAGGCCTATATCAACAAAGTACTTGAAAGATATAGAATGAAAGATTGTTCACCAAGTGTAGCACCAATTGTGAAGGGTGATCGGTTCAGTTTGGACCAATGCCCCAGAAATGACATTGAAAGGGAACAAATGAAAAATATTCCATATGCTTCAGCTGTTGGTAGCATTATGTATGCTCAGGTCTGTACCAGACCCGATATTGCATATGCAGTTGGAGTATTAGGGAGATATCAGAGTAATCCAGGGATCGATCACTGGAAGGCTGCAAAGAAAGTATTGAGGTATCTTAAGGGTACTAAGGATTACATGCTTATGTACAGACGAACTGACAATCTAGAAGTGGTAGGCTATTCAGACTCCGATTACGGTGGCTGCAATGATTCACTTAAATCCACATCAGGATATGTGTTCATGCTAGCTGATGGTGCCGTATCATGGAGGAGTGCAAAGCAAACCTTAACAGCCAGTTCTACTATGGTAGCGGAGTTCATCTCTTGTTTTGAGGCTACCTCACATGGTGTTTGGTTGAAAAGTTTCATATCTGAGCTTAGAGTTGTTGACTCTATTAATCGGCCAATAAGAATGTATTGTGACAATTCAGCTACAGTCTTCATGGCTAAGAATAACAGAAGTGGAAGTCGAAATAAACACATCGACATAAAATTTCTAGTCGTGAAGGAACGTGTTCAAGAAAGAAAAGTGATCATCGAACACATTAGCACTGATTTAATGATCGCTGATCCCTTGACTAAAGGCATGCAAATTAAGAATTTCAAGGATCATGTGGCGAGAATGGGACTTGCACCCATTATGTAATACATTCATTATGTTTTGCTGAAACTTTATTAATTTGGATATTTTTTCGTTTTGGGTTTATGCGCATATTTATGTAATTAAGTTGAGAAATATCATTTTGTTTGAACCTAGAGTAAACATGAGGTTTACTCATTAAGTTAAGTGTGTGTGGTGTGTTGAGAATTTGATATATCGTAATGCATGGAAGATTAATTCTCGCTCTAAGAGATTTCGTATGATTCGTATATCGTATCTCTTCACATATGGGCCAAGTGGGAGAATGTTAGTTTTCCGTATATATGTATATATATTAATATAATATATAATAAAGATTTTATGGAAAACCTATTTGTGGCCCATTTGTTTTGAGTGGCCTGTTTGTTTTGACTAGTCAACCCATTGACTAATTCAGCCCATATTCTCTCCCACTATCTAGTAACCACCCACGTTTATAGCACATGTTGAAATCTCTCTATGATGGCTAGAGCAGAATAAATAAACGTAGCTTCTCTGATTAATGGTTCACTAAGCCTACTCTCATATATACAACACCATCTGAAAATTGAGAAGGAGGGTTTGGAAACTAAATCAGAGCATAAGGAATCGAGATAAAGAAAAGGGTAATCGATTTGATCAATTCACAATTTCAATAGCAATGGCTGGAGGTAATCAATTCGTTTCTATTTATCGCTTCCGCTTTCGTTCGTATGTGTGAGCATGATTTAGATCGTATTGTTTTATTTTATGCTTACACAAATGGCTGCTAAATTAGAATTTCAATGGAAATTTTAGGAAGAAAATATACAAAATTAAGGGCTTCGTAGCTTTAAACTTTTTGAAGAATTGCAATTTTATTTAGAAATTCCAAAGCATAAATAAATATACCACGCACTCTCTATTGCAAAATCACACATAAAAAAGTGGAATGAACCCATTATCTGCATTTACAAGGAAGCAACTGCACACAGAAAATTGGTAGTATCGTCGGTGATGGATCCATTGGCGGACGAAACCCGACGCTTATAGCAACCCAAACTATCCTCCACACTATAACTTTGAGAAGAAGTTGCTGCACCAGACAATACATCATTATCCTTCACAAACATCCAACCCTCCGATTTTTCACTATTCTCCAAATTACCCTCCTCATACGAATTCTCCAACTTAGTGATCATCAAGTATGTATCCTTCTCCGATCCTGGTAGGGTCGATGTCGTTATTTTCAGAGGATACTTTTTCTTCACCTCATTGCTCGAAATCACCATCCCTGTACTGCTGGATTCCACTCTAACTTTATCTGTAACCTTCACTTTCTGCTTTAATTCCTTCTCAGTTCCATTGTTGCTCAGCTTAATCGTGTTCTCGAATTTCAGTTTATGCGAAACAGAAACGGTGAAATTCCCAGCACTTGAATTCACCCACCCTGAGAACTCACTCTTCCTTTTCCCTTCAATCTCGAATTTCCCATCAAGCATTTGAAACTTGGCTTCACGTTCAAGTGAACAGCTAGGAGAACTGTATTTAACAACCTGAGCTTGAACCTTATCGGCTTTGTCATCCAACCATAGATGCAAATTCGCATCTACAAGCCAAAACGAAATCGCATCAGCCACACCAAGCCCTATGTAATGCGTTTTGCTATCAAGCAACATCCCTAATAACGGAGTCAATTCAATTTCATAAGAAGGCAAATCGAAAGCCCCAATCGAAACAACCGGCTCCCAAAACAGAGGATTTATCCCTCCTGTGAAGATCACAGGAAATGGAACTACTGATCCAACTGTAATGTCGTCCAGCTTCACCAGGACTTCGCGGTACGCGCCATGGCCTCGTTTCGTAGGCAATTTGTTCATCTCGATGTATGCATCGGGCGGATTCGAGTACCAAAACTCATCGTTTCCGTGAAATGAAACATAAACCTCAATCACAGCTCTGTATGTGTTCAATGGAATTCGAATTCCTTGAAAAACCGCATCCGTTTCGCGCTCGATTCTGAACCAAAATCCTTCGTCTCCAGATGCAGATATGGGTATAATCAAATCTGCCGGATTTTCGTCCAGCGAATTTTTCAAAATCGGCGATGATACTGTTGGATTGATTTTCAATTTCCTTATGGTTGACTTTCGACTCGAGTACGGAGAGTTAACGGTAGCGTTACTAGCAACATCGTAGTAAAGGAAGGTAACATTGATGTTATAAACGCCGGTGTAAACGTCGTTAACTATGTTTTCGAGCATAACGGAGAGAGTGAGATTAGATTGCCGGAGGAGAGATGAGTATTTAGTGATATCCTTGCGAACATTCCAGAAGATTCCATCGGCGGTAGGTTCGGGGGTGCTGGTGCGGAGGATCTCGACGCCGGAGAGCCAAACGGCGGCGATGCGATCGTACTGAGAACCGTTGGATGCGCCGGAGAGGTGAACAACGGCGCGTGACCAGGTGCAGTTGAAAGGGGCAGCGTAGGTGGTGTTGGTAGGGGGGAGGTTGATGGTGTTGGCGAAGGTGTAGGAGAGGATAGGAAGGGTGCATGAGGGGGTGGTGTAGGGGAGGGGGCGCGTGACTGAGATTTGTTCTTGGGGTGGTGTGGTGGAGTTGTAGAGGCGGTGGCTGGAGAAGTGATTGGGGTGGTCCGGTGGTGGTGACGCGGCGGCGGAGAGGAGGAGGAAGGTGAGATGGAGGAGGAGGAGAGATGGATGCATCGTTGAGAGTGGTGGGTGGGTTGTAATTGTATCGAGAGACTTTTGCTAAGATTTAATAGAAATATGTGTGAGAGAGAGAGAATAAGGCGGGATGTAAGATGTGTCATTTCTTGACTCAGTTTTAATGATCAGCAGCATTACTTTTCTTTCTAAGGAACAATCACAATTTTAATTTTATTTAGCCGGTTTTAATTTCTTCTATTTATTAGTTATTTTTAATCAATTTTTTTTTATTAAGAATTTAATTATAAACTTTGATAATCAATTTTTTAAATGTAATTTAGACATCACTTTATGTGTTAATAACAGATCATACTGAATAGTTATAGTGTAATATTGAGTATAAATCTTATGTAAGTTCATTAACACATAAATTGTTCCAAAATGCTGCCCAAATTGACCTCTAAATTTTGAAATAAATTTCTATTGGAAACATATACATGATAATTTAAAATCTACGGGAAATCAAAATTAAACTCGAAGATTAGAAGTATGATCATCCCTTGCATTAGTTACGTTAGGTTATGTCTAGGGGTGTAAGTCGAGCCGAGCCGGCTCGAGCTCGATCAAACGAGCTCGGCTCGAGCTCGAGTTTTTTGAGCTCGAGCCGAGCTTCACGAGCTCGAACTCTTAATCGAGCTCGAGCTCGAGCTCGAGCTCAATTCTTTCTAAAAAGCTCGCGAGCTTTTTTATTTTTTAATATATTATTATTTTTATTATTATATTAAAAAATATATATTAAATAATTAAAAAATATTAAAAATATTCAAATTTTGAATTTTCTCGCTCAAATATAATTAAAAAAATATTAAAAAATTTCAAAATTCAAAATTTCCCGCCGGGCTCGGCTCGAGCTCGAGCTCGGGCTCGATTCGAGCTCGAACCAAAGCTCACGAGCTCGAGCCCGAGCTCGAAAATTTTGGGCTCGACGAGCTCGAGTATAGTAAAGCTCTCTCGAGCTTGAAAAAAATGCCAAGCTCGACTCGTTTACACCCCTAGTTATGTCTTTGGGTTAATTGAGTCTGAGTTGACAATCATGAGTCTGACCCCATCATCATGTGGGTGATTATCTACTTATACAGTATTACGTTCATATATAATTTCTTCTAGGAAATTGTTGGAAAATTCCATTCTATCCGACAATTGGTCCTAGTCCATTTCCATCACATATTCAACATAAGGTGGGTGAGTTTTTTACCCACCTGCTTTGGGAAATCACCCACCTCATTGCAAATGTATGATTTTAAATGGACTGGGACCAACACTCCCGATCCATAATAAAATTTCTCGAAACTACTAATCAATAATAATTAAATTGCTCATTTATGATATTGGATCTAGGTTTTGTTTTAATATTGTAACACTCCAATTAAAATAAGGATAAGCATTAATTATAACGAAATGTTATATATTATTGTATATTTTTTTATCAACGCTCAACTTGGCAGAATATATTTTTGTTATAGTAAACATAAACTACATAAATTATAATAAATGCATTATATAATTTTTAGCAGATTTTAAAGAATTAAATAAATGATAGAATTATAATCGATCATATAAATTATCACTTAGAGAGAGAGTGTGTTTGGCCTTTGACTCAAGCATCTGATTTCTAAAAAAAGATCCATTTATTACTAAATTACACATTGTAGCATGACTGACTAGCATTCTAGGTACTCGAAGATCTTTCTCAACTATAATTTTCTATTTTTTAAACTTTTCTTAATTGTTGAATCATACCACACTGACATAGTGGTGGAGATAGGGTGGAGCAGAAGCGGTCACCCCACTCAAAATAAATCGATCCACGATATCGTATTTTGGCTCCACCCAATTTCAATTCTTGGTTCAACCAGTGATACCACAAAATAATAATAGTGGGTGGATTATAATATTAAATTATAAAAATAAAATTATTGTAACTATAATTTACGAATTAAGATGCTGCAAACTGAATATTTATTTGAGACAAATAAATATAGTTAATAAATTAATATATATCTTCTAAATTATTAATAAATTAATTAATTAGATTCTAAATTTTAAGGTGACATTTCTATCTATATTAAAACAAGATATTTTGAACTAGAAACAAAGTAAAAGTTTTGTTATGTTGGAGGCAGTCAAAAATGTCAAGAAATGCGTACTTTAGTAGATATGGAAATGATGGTGAGTATGGGTGCAATGGCGGAGAATACTCAGATTCAAATCGAATTCATGAAATATTCATAAAAAAAATATTTGACTTAAACATGATTTGGCCCCGATCGCATATCCGAAGGGTCAAAAAAGAGTTAGACCCGAGGGGTTGGGTACGTCGGGTCGGGTACGTGTTGGGCAAATGCTCACGGGTAAACTTCGGATATTGTTCGGTTATAAACCCTCGACTATTTTTAAAGAATAGAATTCGAGTAATATTCGGGTATTTTTCGAACTACTTAGTATCATCCAGTCCAGGTTGGGTCTGGGTCTCAAACCCTACGGGTCAAGTTCGAGTCGAATAAGTTTTCTATAGAATGTGTTCGGGTCTGGGCAATCCCACAGTTTGACAAGCCTAGATGTCACAATTGAAATGACAAAAGTTTCTTTAATTTGGACTTTCCTAAACTACAAAGTGTAGTTCACTCCCTCAAAAATTCACAGCTTTAAGCCCCTCAAAATCACAAAAAGAGCTTATGCCCCTTAGAACATTTAAATGTGTAATACTTTGCCCCCAAAATAAACATTTATGCATAATTTTAGCCAAATTTTCGGCCATATGTTAAGCACTATGAATTTGTAAGGTCATAGATATCATTTATCATCTCTTACAAAAGCCAACTATATTACTAATTTGGTGATGAAAATGATTTGGTGAATTCATAACATGTGTTAATTAAATACACGAATTATGAAGCATGAATTAATAATTTTAGGATAAAAAAGAATTTACATGACAGTACAAATAGACAAGGACCACATTTGGTTAACATTCTAGTAAAAAAAAATTGACATGAATATTAGTATTGGGGCAAAGTGCTGGATATTTAAGTTTTCTAAGTGGCATAATCTCTTTTTTGGACTTTGAGGTGGTTTATTGTGCAAAAAGGTGAAATTTAATGGGAGTGAAATGCATTTTACCTTGAAGTTAGAGATTAGTCAAAAAATAATAATAGTAAATTGGACCTTATCATATACTCTTGATAAAAGAAGTTGACATAATTTATTTACTCTCTTAAAAACCAAGATATCAAAAAATAGTGACAAAATAAAGTGCACCGTAATTATATTTATATATATAAATAACTATTGAAAATTATATTAATTAACAACTGATATAATCTATGTAGGCATGCACTAAAAACATGAAAAGAGTACACTGGCGAATAAAAACAACAACTCAATTTCCGTTCCAATATATCAATTCACTATTTTGTTGATTTCAATGGAATAATCAGATAAAGAGTTACCAAAAAAGAAAATAATAATAATAATAATAATAATAATAATAATAATAATAATAAACAACTCTGGAGGCATCAACTTTAATGAATTAATTAATTTTGAGCAACCGAAGCTTCTTAATGGTGATTGTTGGACTCTCACTTCTCAGTATCTTGTTGCCCTCCACTTTGGGTTATTTGTTAGAGCACTCACAATGAGAATTTTTATGGGGCTTTTTATGGGCTTTTTAGTTGCAATAATAGGGATTTTGGGGGGAAAGCCCCTTTCAAGGGGCTGCTCCTAAGTAGCCCTTCCAAAATACGTTGACTCAGCATTTAAATGCTGAGTCAGTATTATTTTTTAATTTAAATTTAATTTATATTTTTATTTTTAATTACAAATTGTGCAATTAATTTTTGCACATGCAATCAGCCCCAATTTATTATTATTTTTTATTTTTTAATTATATGAAATTTTATCTATATATACCCCCATTACACTATTATTTTTACAATTCATTTTTATTAAAAAAATATAATTTTTGTCTATACTTTTTTTATTACTATAATAACATTACCTATAATAAATTCTATTTATTTTTTGAGAATAATAATAAAATTATATTAAATAAATAATAATAATTAAATTAAGTTTACAATAATGTATACAAATATACTATATTTCTTATGATAATAATATTTTCATAGTTATTTATATATTATTAAATTTAAAGTAATATGGTGGAAGATGCCGTGGCATTGTGGGTCCAAAAGAAGGGCTTTACCATTGTAGGTAAAAATTTATGGGCCTTTTTTTTTTGAGTGAGATGACTTGACATATAAAAAAATGTGAAAATCCCTTTGGTAAGGACTTACCATTGTGAGTGCTCTTATAATGAGCATTTTTTTTTTGTGTTCTACATTTCACAAATGGATGTCAATTCAGTAATTCTGAAAAGTATTCAAATAAAGATTAAACAAATTTAATACATATGAATAGTTTGAAATATGAATATTGAATTAAAATAATGTACTTAAAGAGGCTGGCTTTTGGGTTTGTTAGTATCCTACATGAATGGATCTATTCTTCTACATTATTTTTAGAAATAAATATTTATCAATTACATAATAATGTAATATAATTATAATATACTAAGAATATAAGATCGTGACAATATAAGGAACGCAGCTGTTTGCATAGGAAAATGAAAGATACACGTACAGTTGTGTATTTAATTCAAGAAAATATCTCAGTTATATCGAGTAAAATATTGCATAGTCAATGCATATATATTACATATTATATTAGATAGATAATTATTAACTCATATAAAATTGTAATGAGTTACATAGCTACCAATCGGCACGATTGATTTATTAATAATAGAAGGGTCACATAAGTCCATATGATATTTACGTGGCATAGAACATGCTTGGGAATAGATTTTAATGGTGTTTGCACGATTTTATATACAATTTAAGATGCATTCTCTTAATTCATTTTAGGTTTATTTGATCAAATGCGAACAATCCAAATAAAAGTTGATATTATATTTATATATATATATATGATATATAATTAACAAAAATGTTATTGTGGATGTTCTTTTGTTCGACAAATTAATTTTGAGAATTTCTTATTAGATTTTTCATGGCTCTGGCTCCACCCGAAAAAAAAATTGAAAAATTAATATGTATAGTTTATTATTATACAATTTTATAACCGCCAAGTCATATTTCGTCCCACCTATTTTTAAATTTTGTTAATGTCTGGCTCCACCTCTAAATATATTAGAGTAACTAGTGAGTAATTCAAAATTGAACCTTATATATTGCATAGAATGAGACACATGCTAATATTGATAATATAGTGATATGTGATTAAAGATATATCATTTGAATCACACATATATATGGATGAGTTCTGATCTGACCAACAATAAATTAGGAAGCAATGTTGTTAGATTTTGGCTGCAGTTGATTATTTTAAGTTATTTATGGACTTACTTTAATATTATCAAACTTCTTCATAGTTATTGATTTATGTAGTATTCAAGTCTTAAAATGTCTATAAAGTATTCAGTTGTTTTTCTAGTTTTAAGAGTATAAATTAGATAATCATTATAGTCATTGAATAAAAGGTATTTATAATACATTTGTTGGGCATGATCTTATTACACACTATAATATATTAATAGCATACTTACATAAAGTTCATTTAATTAAATTATGAGAATGCCCTTGCTAATAGTATCGATAATATTCTTACTTATATTCAAAGTTCTTAGTTACTTCGACTGACCACTATATGCCCCACTTCCGGGTGTTACTCCAGAGTGTTATTCTATTACAAGTTTTAGGATAGAGAATTGCCCTACTTCCGAATGTTACTCCAGAGTGTTATTTTATTAAAAGTTTCAGGATAGAGAATTATCCGATGAACATCGTGAAAAATGTGAAACATGAATCCCATGAACTTACGCAATTTAAAATTTCCACTTTCAAAACTATTTTCTTTATACACATATATTATTGCAAATAATATATATAATTTTTATTATCATAATAACTCATTTTTATATACTAGAAACACGTGAGTTGCACGTGAATTTTTTAAATAATAAATTATATTAAAATAAATTATTATTCTATCTAATGATTTCATAATTATTTAGTTTACTACTAAATAAATCATATTCTTATTAATCATTACAAAATTCTAGCTGTTTTTATCTTTTGGATCTCATTTAAAACATAAAACTTGTCATAAATACACTTGCGAAATTGGAATTAAATGAGTCATATCCTAAAATGCGTTAAATCTAAATATTAGTTTATATTTTCCTCTCAACTATTTTAACAACTTATATTTGAAAAACTACAGACATGCATATTTTCAAATATTATTTCTTTTATCACAACTTTCTCAAAATTTCAAATATAACCTATTTTCTATCAAATTCATTTTCTTTCATATTCATTATGTTTAGATATAACTACTTATTAATCAACATATATTACATCACATTATTTTTCATAATTTCACACTATGTCTCATCAACTATTTCATTCTTAAACTCTATTTCTTTTCTCTTTCTTATTTATTTGATATTTTATAATTTTATAATAGCATGATCATCATAAAAATAACAAAACAATAATTTACGCATCGGTCATAAATAAAATTACACTTGATTTGACAGATTTTACCAATTCCAACGAAAACTCTAGCATCTTTCATACTACAAATCCAAACACCAACTTGCTCTTCCCTATCTCGATGATGTACCACGCACAAAAAAAAACCCTAATTATTTCATCATCGCCTTCTTACCTAACCTAACTCTTGTCGTGCCACTTCTCCAAACCGTATTTCCGCCCATCTCTCCTCTCTCCCTCTTTTCATGAAAAATCTTAATTTGTATGTTATATATTTTCCACACCCTCCCGCTCCACCTTTCACACCACAAACTCCTCCGTCTTCTGCCCTGCTCTCATCATAATCTCTCCTTGATATTCACCAAACAAACTCAACTATGACAACTACTTTTTGTAGAAATATCAATTAGACCTAATACTCCATGCCCATAATTTACTTGGCTACGTGGATGGCTCAAATCCATGTCCCTCATCTCGCATCCTTAACTCATGTGGGGAAGCTTTCCCTAGTCTTGCGTATAATGCATGGCTATGCACGAATAAATTTTACTTTCACCAGGTCTTCACACTTTCTACTGCTCGTGATGTTCATATGACAATTTTTATCTTGGTGTACTAAAAAGCAGGTCACTTCTCTCATTCTAGTGTTGAATTCAGTGTCGTTAGATTGCATACAATGTTGCTGCAACTAGATTGTAATCCGATCCAAATGCTAGTGGAATTATTGTTAACTGAACTTGACGACTACAAATCTAGAATCCACATAATTTATTACTATACTACGTATGGGATGCAAAAAGTTTTAGTTGAATATGGATACTTGTAAATATATGAGTTCAAAGAAATCCAAATGTCTTCTTTACGCTAATGTCCTATTAGAAGACTTATTCTACTATTTATACAAAGTCATATTAATGTAATGAAAGTCCTACTACTAAATAATTTTCTACTATATCTATATATAATATAATATATAAATATGTCCACAATAATATTACATTTATTAATATGATTAAACTCTAGACAACTAATTTTTTTTATAAGCATATAATTGTGAAGAGTCAGAAATAAAATTTATATATTTTATTAAATAGTGTCCTACTACTACTACTACTACCAATATGTCTTCCCTTAGTTTTGTTGTAACAGAAGTTGTGCTATATCCTGGAAGTCCATCAAGTTTGCAATATATGATGGGGTTGCACCGCTGTTGGTCTTGGCGCTCACATTAGCTCCTCTAATCATCAAAACTTGAACGGTCTCAATATTCCCAGCTTCAACAGCCAAATGCAGAGGAGTATTACCTTGAGAGTCACGGGAGTCCACATCAGCGCCAAACTCAACTAGCATCATCACAGCATCTTTGTTTCCCTTCATGGCAGCAACATGTATTGCTGTCAAACCATATTGATCGCAAAACTTCACAACTGCCCCTCTTTCCAATAGAGACTCTAATACTTCCAGATCCCCACGTCTAGCAGCATCAACCACTGCTTCACCTCGTTCAATTACTTTAACTATCCCCTTATCTCTTGCAACATTTCGGCAATCACCAATGGTGGGGTCCGCTCCCGCCGCCAGAAGTATCTCCACCATCCGACGGTCACCATTTGCCGCCGCTCTATACAATGCCGTACGCCCATCCTTGCTCCTCGCGTCCACGTTAGCACCTGAACTCACCAACACCACAGCACTCCCTAAACACCCCTTACTCGCAGCCACCTGCAACGCTGTCCTTCCTTCCTTATCCTTACACTCCACATTCACACCTTCCTTGATCAACCTCTCAACCTCCACCGTCCGATCAAACCCTGCCGCCACGTGTAACTCCTCCCCCACTTCCCGGCGTACGGCCTCAACTCTCAACCCAGCCTCCAAGAGGAAACCTAAAATCTCCGGAAACCGAGTGGCGACTCGGTATAACGACTCAGCTTCACTCACCGCCAAATCAGAAACTACAGAACGCTGTCGTTTAAAAATCCCTTTCACCGCCTCAAAATCTCCCGCACCAACAGCGTGAGTTAACAAGCACGATCCCACAAAATAAACCTTGAGCCTGACGTCAACGGTGGACCGATCAGGGTTCGAGTTGAACCAGAGGTTGACGAGGTCGGACTGAGTGGACTCGTCCGAGTCATTATTGAGTTCAGGTGCGAGGGCGGTTTTGAGAAGGAATCGATCGGAGCGGGAGCGGGGAAAGGATGAGGGGAGGTGGGACTGAGGTTTGAGGACGATCTGGAAGGTGGTGGAGGCGAGTGGGGGGATGAGTCCACTGGGTGGGTTGACTAGGAACTTGTGTGGGGAAGAGGTTTGGAGCTTGAAAGCTATGGGGGTTGTGGAGTTGAGGGATTTGAGGCGGATGTTTGTGCGGCATTTGGAGTTGAGTGCGAAGTTTATCAGGATTTCGTGGTCGGACAATTCGACTAGTTTTTCCATTGTGGGGAGGAATGAATGAATGGATGAGAGTACTGGAGATTTTTTTAGTGTACTGTAGAGGGTGATGTGAAGTGAAGCACATGTGACTGACGATAGTGGGGATCCTTGAGGACGTGATTTTGATGTGTCATCAACGTCCCATATTTCTTTTCCATGTCAAATTGGATTTAACGATTACATTATCTATAATCTACACCTATATCTATAATTTATAACTTTACTATACTAATAACAATAATAACAATTATATAATAATAATAATTTATTTATATTTATTATAATTATAAATATTCTAAAAGTATGAATCATTTAAGGTGATTTATATTTTTTAACTTTTTTGCTAAAACTAAAATAATCCTACAATGATCAATTATTGTTACTCTTTGATTAGATTATTATTATTATTATTATTATTGAATGTGCATGAACACTTATTATTATTGTTTAATGTGAATGAACTTATATTAATTTCTCACAAGATAGTTCAATGTATATAACTTAATACTAAATACAATTATTCTTGTGATTATGAGTGGGTTCATTTCAAAAATTTATTTAAGAAGATCAAGTAACAATTTTTTTTAGAGTTCCTTCTGTCGACTTATCTATATTTACACAATTTTTATTTATATTATATCTACTCCTGATTATTCTTTTCGGCCGGATCCATATGATCTATTGTAAGAAAAACTTCAGCAATATATGTATTTGTACTAACACTCCTGATTATTCTTTTCGACCTGATCCTTAGGATCTATTGCAAGAAAAAAAATCAGTAATATATATATATATATATGTACTAACAGAATCCAATTTTTTAGCTACATGGATTCATATTTTATGTACAATTGAAAGGGAACAACTTAAATTTGAGACTCAAATTTAATGAGAAAAGACATGAAAAACACTCAAGAAAATGATATTTTGCACCTTCTTTCTGAATTTCAAGATTTTGAAATGCTAAGGTGTTCTTATGCGTATCAAAAAATGAACATGGCTACAATTTGAATATTGGGCCTATCGATTGATCGAAGAAGGAAAATTCTATGGCAAATGCATTCGCTAAGTAAGGGGCGTCTAAAAGAAAGAAATTAACTGAATTTAGTGTATAATTTTACCTTTATTAAATAGTGATTGTAATATTTTGTATTATAGTTATGTTGATGGTCCTTGTACTGTTAAAGTTTTTCGTTAAGTAATGAAGTAGTTTCTACTTTTGAAATATATGTTTTTGCAATTAAATTAAATTTAGTTGTATGTTTATATTACCTAGAAAATAATAATAAATTAATACTATTTAAGTTATAGCATGTAGTTTGAATAACTGTAAATCAAATTAAGGACATTTTGTTTTACTTATAATCAAAGATAGTGGTATGGATGATTTTATTTAATCCTAAATCATTTGAGGGGATATTTTGATTTCAAGTACATTGAGAAAATGGATTTCTTTGTTATCTTATCATGTATCTTCATGAATCTTTTTATAATGAGAAATTTAAAATTTAAAAAATAACATAAAACTTATCTATTAGACAAAATATTTTAGATAATATTGTTGTTATTTACGTTTATTATCATTTTCATTTTAATATTCCATCAATTAAAGAGACGAAGAGAAATATATTAAAAATTATATATTGGATAAGAAGAATAGAGGTTAAAAATACTTATAATTTGTTTCTTGGATTTATATGAAATTTAGGTTTTTATAATGTTTAATAATTAGTTTATTAAAATATTTTGATAAAAGTATTTTTATTGATGTTTTATCATTTTTTTACTTTCAAATATCTCAAATATTCATGTAGCTAATTATGATATTGTAAACACATTTCCAGAATTAAATTGTTATTTTTAGCAGATGAATATTCATTTGGTATATTACTAGCTTATAGGTTACGTAGAATATTAACAATGGATTTGTATTAAGATGATAACAACTAACAAGAATCACGCTAATAAATCATACAAATTCCATTGTGTTATCATTAGTTTAATTAGTTGCATGACCCCTTTCTCCCCTAAAATTAATTTCCTATAAAAAAAAATCTGATAAAAAAGCAGCCACAGAAATCCCCATCCCCATGATGTTCTTAGATGCAAATGATGTATTTCTATTATAGGAGTCTAACTCTATTAATATTTTTTGCGTTTTTGTAGACTAAGGTTGTTGCAAGGTAAAACTTCCACAAACGACATGGCTTGGACACATTATAATGCTATCACAATTTATTTTCATAACCTTTACATCAAGAAGAAGATGAGTTGGTAATAATGGCAACAAAGATAGGATATGGAGATTGCATTTGATGGAGTCGTTGTTAGAGCTGAATGAGTTTGACACACAATCAAAGATAATGAAAATAGGGTGTCAATATTGCGCTGACAATGAATTGATAATTTTAAAGAAGATAGTTTGAGGCATAAATAACGGGATCAATAGAGAAAATGTGATAACTTACTATTGCAAGATTATCACAATATTCTTAATTTTATGAATTACACATCACAAAAACAACTCATCCTTCAAGTAATAGAGAACTCACATTTGTATTAGAGTAGCTTAGCAATAGAGTGTTACATGAAACAGTGACCACATGAAAAATAGGAAGATTTTTAACTTTTTGTAGAATTTCATTTGAAAAAGTAGCTTTTAGCCAAGATTTCATGTAATGGTTTATGAGCATTGGATGATTAGAGTTAGGATTTTGGTGGATGATTTCATATATAGATTAAAATTTGGAATAAATAATAAAGAAGATTGCGGTATAGAAGCAGGTGGTGATCGAAAGCAGGAGGTGATGGCTTTTGTATGTCTAAAGTGAGCCGCATCTTCATAAGAGCGAGTTAGGGTTTACGAAGTTACCAAGTGCAGAATTAAGAATAGTGTTGGATGAATATATATATGAAAAGTTTAGAGTGTGTTGGTTTAGACAAGATTGACATAACTAAGAGGGGTGTTCTGGAAAACAAGTGGTGATCAACGATAGTAGTATATAAGAGAGAGCGTATGTTTCAATTACAGAAGCAACATTTTTAGAGAAATATTGAAATGTTGAAATAGGAATGGTGAATCATGTTCAACAAAGATACGAAATCATTTGGGATCAAGGGGACTACTAGAATTCAATTAGAGGAGGAGGCAACTGTGAGATGAATGGAGTTGGCTTAATGTTGAAGAAGATAGGAAATAGAGGGAGTTTGTATAGAGATGGAGATGGATTTGAGAAGAGATAAATAGATGAAAACAAGAGGGAGTTGAATTATGACCAAGATATGATCGTGGTTGTGGTAGAAATAACGTATGATGGTGGTGAGAAAGGCGTCAATGATGGTTCATGTCATGAGAGCGGTGTGCAACATAGAATTCTAAGTCACGATACCATGATAACATTCTATGCAAAAAAGCATGAGAATATTGTATGTCTTTATATTTGAATGAATCAATGATATAAAATATGAGAACATTGATATATATATATATATATATATATGAGTCAATGTTTTAAAAACTAGATCGCTTATCAAATCGAAAATTTCATAGGTTCAAGGTTCACTGGTCAGACCATGGTTCAACGTGGTCGAATCAATGACTTTATAATTGTGATAAAAATAATAAGTAATATACTAAAATTAGATAAAATTAATAAAATACATAACAAAGATAAAAAGGAAAAAATCAATTCTTAAATTTTGGCATCAAGAAAAAAGGAAATTTAGTCAAAAATATAATCTTTATAGGTTTCATCATGTGTATAACATTAATTTGTTCATGCGAGCATGTAAAAATTTTAATTTTTTATTAATGTGTACTAACTAATTAATAGTGATGGAAATTGAAGTTTATAAACAAGATTGAGAGCTTAAGATCATATAATAATACACGAAGAATTCTTTTTTGTTACACAGGAAGAAAATAAAAACTGATAATTACATACAATAATAGAAAAAAAACGAGAGTTTGAGAGTATGCAATTAAGAATTTAAAATGATATTAGAGGGAGAAATGAAGAGACTTGCCCAAATTAGAATTTGAAATGTAAAAATTTAGCAATTAGACCAAATATTGATACACGGTTCACTTCGTAGTTCAAATGATTTTAACCGTTTTTCACTTGAAACTGTTTAAACGCCTAAATCAGACTGATATAAGATCCGGTTCGCGGTCAGACTGGTTCAATCGGCCGGTCCAATCCGATTTTTAGAACACTGATATAAGTTGCTAACTTACTAACTGGACATGGATATACATTTGTGGGCATAGCCTATGTACATATATATATACTAATAGAGAGGACAAAAGAAGAGAACACGCAGTCATAAGTGTTAAATAAAAGAAGAAACAAATGAAGCATGAAGCAATTAAGATTTTATTTATTCACTATCCAGATGTATATATATATTTTTTTCTATTAATTATACTTTATCAAATAACAATTCGGTTAAGTTATTGCTGAAATTTTGGATACATAATAGTTTCAAGTTCAAAAATATTCTATATATATTTGTAATTTTAATAAAGTCACATAATTCACGTGTAACGCACGTGTAACTTACTAAGTATTCTAAAAGTATGAATATTTTATACATGACTTTGTTCGTAATATTTCATGAACATAACTTAATTCATGTTATTGTCTCCTAAGAATTATCATTTCGAACTAATTGTTTGCTTGGTCTTAATAAACTTTAAGTGGTCTTAAAATTGCGAAATCATGCCAAGTCTTAAAATTTTCACATTTGGTGTTTTGCTAACTACGATCACCACATTTTTATGATCATTTCTCTTTCCCTTTTTTGACATTCCAAAATAATGTTTCGATATAAACTGATAGAATTAGAATCGCAATCACACCATATTGAGTCTGGATTGTTCATTTCGGAAATGAAAATAAGTTAATCATATGCCCAAGTCAATTTAAATAATGTAATTAGACGATAATTTTTTTAGGGTGTGTTTGGATCGCGTCATTTGAAATCCATGGATTTCAAATTCATCGACAAATCCATTTAAGTTCGTTTGGATGCTGATGGAGTTCATTTTGAGCTCTTTTCTCCACAACTACGGTGGATTTCAAATGACACAATTTTGGGTGTCATTTGAAATCCTTCCTCCAAATCCACTCCTCAAATCCAAATCCATCGATCCAAACGCACCGTTAGATTTTGTGATGAGGTGGTTGGCTTAGAATTTGTTTGTGATGTGTGATTAATTGGATGAAATGGGAGTTTTGGAGCCGGTAATAAAATACTTTGGTCTATTTGTAAGTCATAGTTGAATTTGACTTTCTTATTAATTGTGGTGTAACTTCGTGGTTGTATTTGACTTTCTTATTTAATTATGATCGATGATGAAGAGGGTTGCGCAGACACGTGAGGTAAAAGTAATTTGTTTGTAGGTTGATCGTGCAAGGTGATTTGCAAATTGAGATTGTAGAGAAGTTAACGTGAAGTCGGGGCTTCAAACAACTAAGAGGGCGTTTGGCTAAGCTTATTTAAAACATCTTATAAGTTGTAACAAGATATTTTAAGAGCTTATAAGATGTTTGGTCTTATTTAAAAAATAAGCTCTCAAGTGTTTGGATAAAATAAGTTTATTGGGCTTATAAGATGTTTTCAAATATTATAAAAAAGAATTTGTGCAATTATAAAAATAAAAAATAAAAATCGGAGAAGGATATTGTTAGAAAGGAGGAAATTAAATAAGGTTGTTATGTTTTTAACAATATAAACAACATAAAAAATTTAAAATTTTGAAATAAGTTGGGTTTGGCTAACTTATTTCTTATTTGCTTATAAGACCCAAACATCTTATTTTTGGGTCTTATAAGATCTTATTTAAAAAAATTATCCAAACACTTGCATAGAGCTTATAAGCTCTCAAACATCTTATAAGATGTTTAAAAGAGCTTATAAGTTTAGCCAAACACCCTCTAAATCAATGTGGATTGTTGGGGCAATATTTAGTTGAAATTTTTTTTTATTGTAAGTGTAAATTTATGGGTGTTGGTTGTGGAAGTATAATTGAAAAATAAATTAGCCGGTGCTATTATATACATTAGTTCTTAATTTTTTTTTTTGTATCGCAAATTTGCTTGAGTCTTCAAAAGAACTCATTTGAAGGATATTACTAACCAAATATCCGCTATCGTGGTCCACAGACACATGGACAATTAGCCATTAGGTTGAAGGAATTCCGTTGAAAGGCTTGTATTCTTGCTCGAACTCAAACTCCATAGTTTACATATTCAATCTCGGTACTCTTCATGATTTTTTGATATTTGTAATGCAAAAATATGGTTACTTGCAAGATGAATGTATATGGCCATAGTAGAGATTTTGACATTTTATGAAACAAGTTGTTATGTCATGTACGTGGAAACATGAGGCTTGCAACGAACTTGTTAGTTGTTATTGTGAAGACATGAATACTTGATATTTTATCTTATTTTAGTCATTCGCCATGATTTTTGATAGGATTTGTCACTTTCAATTGCACTTTAATTTAGATGTATCAACTTTGTATTAATTTGTGCTTAAAAGCCAACAAGACTATATAAGAAGAATCTGATTTTGAAAAAATAGAATTGAAAAAAAGAGAATTTTGATAGAATTTGGATGAGAATTTGGTGTGTTAAATTTATTTTGAACTTTATGATTTAAAAACTTGAAAATGGACTTTAAAAACATAAACAAACAAGGCCTATGTTATTAAACTTAAAATCTAAATAATAGTGAAGTATGTAAATACCTACTAAATAAATAATAACTTATGACCTCATAAATTAATTCAAGTATATAAATAAGTTTTATTATAAAATTATGTAACTCTAAACTTAATTAATAACCTAATTATTGGGTATTAGACTCATTTATCATTTGAAAATGAAGTACATATGAACTTATTAAATAGATTATAAATTCAAAATAATACTCATAATTTTATAATAGAAGAATAGAGGTGGGGAGTAGGGGTGTTCACGAGTCGAGCCGGCTCGCGAGCTCGGCGAGCCGGCTCGAAAATAGCTCGACTCGAGCTCGAAAAAATTCGAGCTCGAGCTCGAGCCTATCGAGCCGAGCTTTCTATCGAGCCGAGCTCGAGCCTAAACATGCATGTTCGCCAGCTCGCAAGCCGGCTCGCGAGCCTGAATAGTAATAATAAAAAAAAAAATTAAATTAATATATATAAAAAATAAATTTTTATTAAATTTTTTTATATAAAATGATATATTATAATAATATATTTATAAATAATAATATTGTTGACTTTAATTATAACTACATTTAATAATATATGAATAAATATAAAATTAATTAAATATTTTTATTAAAAAAAAATTATAAAAAAATATTTTTTTATAAAAAATATTTTTTTTTGAGCTCGAGCTCGAGCTCGAGCTCGGCTCGACTCGGCTCGAGTCTGGCTCGACTCGGCTCGAGCTCGGCTCGACTCGGCTCGAGTCTGACTCGAGCTCGAGCTCATATTCTTGGAGCTCGTCGAGCTCGAGCTCGAAAATTATGGCTCGAGCTCGAGCTCGAGCTCGAGCTCGAATTTTTTGGCAAGCTCGGCTCGAGCTCGACTCGTGAACACCCCTAGTGGGGAGTATGTGAAGGGAGGCACAACAATCACAACCTACTATACACTATACATTCTCATTTGGTAATGATTTTTTTCACCTACTCTTATAAAAAAGCCACCCCTATATATAAATGTGTAGTGTGAAGTTGATTTCATTAATCACGATAAAATGAAATCAGATAATACAGGTACCCATGATCAAAATCTTGGCAAACTATATAGAAGGTGGCTATCACGTTGGCAAAAACCAAGTCCAAAATAATACATTATAATTGTCCCCACGTACTCAGTTCTCACACATTCAACTATAAAAACAGCATCAAATTCCAACAATTTTCATCACAACAACAAACTCCTAAACTTGTTCTTCTTCTATAACGATCGATGGCAAGCAGCCAACTACTGATTGCCCTCCTCTTTCTCTTGTTGGCCTTCAACTCAATAACCGCAAACGAACTACTCTCAAAGCCCATCGATGTGGTGGTTGAAGGAACAGTCTACTGCCAGCGCTGTGAGCAGTGTGGAACATGGAGCCTCACTAAAGCCAAGCCTATTGAAAACGCCATCATTAGTGTTATCTGCAAAGACCACAGAAACAGAGTCAGCTACTACAAACCATTTAAAACAAATAAAATAGGCTATTTCTATGGGGCTCTTAAAGACTTTAAGACCAGCAACTCTTTCTTGGACCATCCCCTCCATTCTTGCAAAGTCAAATTGGTGTCATCCCCTCTTGACAACTGTAATCTTCTTACCAATATCAATGAGGGACTCTATGGGGCCTCACTTTACTACCAAGACAAGAGAATTGTATCAACTAACTATGAGGCTGTAGTATATTCTGTGCTTCCATTGGCTTTTCGCCCTGATGATTGTCCTGTTAAGGAGGACAACATTCCCCAAGTTACTACTTATGGCCCTGACAACTGATCACGCTCTATTATCCATTGGAGTCTTTCTGTTATGCCGTTTCTCTGACTTTGTTCACTTCAGTTAAGTCTTACACAGCTTCATGTTTTTAAGCTATACACCAAAGTGTACTAAAATCTCAAAACATAGGCTTTGTTTGGATATATATTCAAGAAATGTACACGAAAATGAGTTTTTGTTTTTTAAATATTCTTGTGAGAAAAAAGTGAAAGATGTGTGTTTAAATGGTTGGAATTGGTGATTGGTAATGGGTGAAATTATTGAAAAGTAACATTTACATGCATTGTGTGGTTTGATGATTTGCTTATTGATGATGTGTAAAATGATTTTGTTAGTTAAACGTAACAAATAGGGGATAAAAGGATAAAGAAAAACAGAGAGAGAGAGAGAGAGAGAGAGAGAGAGAGAGAGAGAGAGAGAGAGAGAGAGAGAGAGAGAGAGAGAGAGAGAGAGAGAGAGAGAGAGAGAGCAAATTGTTATAAAAAAAGGAAGTCAGAGAAAATTTATATAAAATGTAATTTTGCAGAAAAGATTGAATTTTATTGGGAACTAAAAAGTGAAAATGGATTTCAGTTAAAGATAGTGCAAAGTGTGTATTTTCATTTTCGGACAAAAAGGAAAAAAGTAAAATAAAAATACAAACATATGTAATGCAGATTACAATCACACATAAAATCAGAGAATGTTTTGTGACTTAAAAGGTGCATTTGGATTGAAGGATTTGAAGTGATTACAAATTCGTTAATAAATCCATTGACCTTATTTGGCTGATTTCAAGTCGTAATAATGGATTTCAGATTCCGTGACATTCATTTTACGGATTTCAAATGACTGTTTTAGAATCATTTCAAATCACTCCAAATCAATTCCTCAAATCCAAATCCTTAAATCCAAACAAAACCTAAGTGAAATATGTTTAGTTAAGAAAATAGACTACACAAAATAAAGGAAAAAGTGAACCAAATCCAAAAGAAATTATGTACAACTTACTTGCATCAATTTAGAAATCCATTGGCATTGCAAACAATTTGTTGATTTCATCCATTGCCTCTTTTGTACAAAGAGTTTGTTCAAACAAATCAGTTCCATTTCCATTTCCATTTCCATTAGATGAGCTTGGCAAGGAAGTGTCTTGTTGATTATCTAATTCATCATCAGGAAGTATCAAAAACCCAGAGTGATTTTCAATCCCATCTTGTTTGCATACTTGTTCTTCATCATCAACAAGTATCTGAAACCCTCCACAATTGTTCTTCACATCAGGAGGTGCATGCTTCTTTGGCCTGCTTTTCCTCACAAATTCTATCGGCTTTCCAAACATGCTATTAATATCATCCATAGCCTCCTTCAAATTAATCGTGGGTTCCACAAGGCCGTGGTGCCAAACATTTTCCACCTTTGATTCATCAGAAATGGTGGACCCCACAAACCTATAAACCACTGTATCCTCCCGGAAAGTCCTCCGTTCTGAAGGAAGATCATTTGGCTTAGCAAACACATGAGATTGTATATCTTTCACATTGACTTTCTGTTTAACATCAATGGTCTCGTCACCGTCTACGTAAATTTCAAATGGTTGTGATGATGCAGACTCAATGTCTAAGTTTTCATCATTATAGACTGTAAATCCATTGTTCATGTTGTTATCGGGTTTTGATTTGTTTTTACTGCTTCTTCCAGCCTCTAATGGCTCTCGGAACATGCTGTTGATGGCATTCATAGCTTCTTTGGTGTTAATTGTGGGTTCCACAAGACCATGATGCCGTGCATCTTCTGCATTAGATCTTCCAACAATTGCAGTATCTACAAACTTAGCCACAACTGTATCATCACTACAAATTTTGTTGTTTTTATCTTGCTCCACTTTTACCCTCTCTGTGTTAGACTTGTTTTTATCAATTTTGTGTGATTTCTCTTTAACACCACTAACCTCGTCATGATTCAATTGTTTGGTGTTTGTTTTCCATACCTGCAATATCTGTCCATGGTTAGTGAAGAAATCTTAACAAAGGAGGGAGTGTAATGAAGATTGTGACTAATAAAAGACCTGAACTCTCTTATTTTTATGTCGTTTCATGCGCTGAAGAAACTGCTCATACGACTTTTGCAACTCATCAGCAGGCTCTGCAAGGCTGTAGGAGTGGAAAAGAAATGAAAATTTAACAAAGCACAAAATTTCTTGTGACCATGATTATGTATTATTCACGAGTTTTTGGAGAGCAAATACTACAGAAAGCCTACATTAAAAGGTTCTTATTAAGAACATAAATCACCGTTGTTTTTGTAAACTTTGAGACGCATTATGCAAGTCCAAGCTTAAATGCAAGTCTAAATTCAACTGTAATCATAACCATACCCATTGTATATTCTTGTACTGTCAATTACAGAGTAAGAAAATCTATTCATATTTAAACTGCATATTTGAGAGCAAACAAGATCAAATGAAATCATTAATATTTTTTTGAAGCTGCAAGCAAAAAGATGATAAAACCTTCAAAAGTAGGTATTGTGACATATCAGTTGCATTCACTGAACAAATAATTATATAAGAAAAGACATCCCATTTAGATGAAGCTACCTGTCTCAGATTTTGGCATGGTTCAGACCATGTATACTATATAGTGACAATCTCAGATTAAAATAAAAAGCACGTGAGACTGAAACATCTTACTTCTGCACGCCCAAATGATAAATCTTCTCCGCAGCATCAAACTTCTTCATCTTCTCATAATACAGAGCATATGCCTGGTAAAACAAAGACTTTTTCATCCCTATTTGATTTGTCTCCATTGTCCTTAAAACCGCTTTTGGATCATCCACAAAATCCATCTACATTACAAGACGCAGAGAAAATCAATTCAATTAATTACAACAGTAAAAGGTTCAGCTTCACAGAATATAAATCCAATATTTTTGGTATTAGAAATACTTCCATTTGAACTTAATTAGGATACTCATCAAAGTCCATTTTCATTCTGCTCAGTTTGACTTGTTCAAAAAACCCTGAACCAAATTGAAGCAAAATGTTTCACCAGTAGCCAAACATAAGCTCGTAATAAACGCAAAAGCCTTTGTAACACTTTGAATAGTCGTTCTAATCCCAGTCGCACGACACACAGCAAAAGGTAACCAAACATATTATCACATTTTAGCACGAAAAATAAATAAACTCATAAAAGCACACTAAAACTACATCAAAGCTACACAAAAAGATCCATAAAGCAACTAAAAGACAAAATTGGTAAAACAAAATTAATCTATCAATTACGAATCGAAGAAAAAGATACCAATTGCAACCAAATTCGAAGGTAGCGCAAATCATTCGAGTAACGGCGATCGTTTAAAAAAGTCTCCGAACATTTCTGAAGGAATCGGGGCAATTTCTCTTTCAGAATCTCAGACGGCAGCGTATCTTTCATCTTCCTTATCCCACTGTTTGAACACGAAAAAAAAAAACAAATCAAAACTATACGAGATTGCAACAAACACACAAAAAGTGAGAGCAGGAGATTCTTGTAGAATGATTACCGGAGCCAAGGGAGAAGTGGGTCAACGCCATTATAGGATTTGATGTCGGAAATCAGCGAAGAGAAGAGATTATTGTACAGAGTGTTCCCATTTTTTGACATTGATTTGGATGCTCTGTTTCTAAGATTTTTGAATGCAGAAGGGGGGAAGGGTTTGTGTAGAGGCTCGTTAATTTTAGGTTACCCCTCATATTATAAGTTCCGATATTTATTTTGTCCCCTCAACTCTTCTAAGTACTGATTAACGAGTCCTCGATTATGGAAAACTTTTTTCTTTTAGAATACAAATTCGGTATTTGAAATAGAGGATTCCTAGAGTGTGATAACTAAATTTAAATTTATGTGTATATTAGATTGATATATCAAATTACACATTTAACCCTATCTTGTAAGTACCAGCTAACGAGTCCTCAATTAAGCCGACATAACATTCAGAGAGTGCTTGGCTAAGCTTATTAAACATCTTATAAGTTCTTATCTTATAAGATGTTTTAAAAATTTATAAGATGTTTGGTTTTATTTCATAAATAAGTTTGTAAGTGTTTGGAAAAAATAAGTTTATTAAACTTATAAAATATTTTTAAATGTTATAAGAGAGAATTAATAACAAAAATAAACATTGTTCGAAAACATCATCCCAAAATTAACTATAGTTATTTATGTTTTTAAGAATATAAACATCATCTCAAACTTAAGATCTCGAAATAAAGTGGGTTGGACTTATTTATTTTTTATTAGCTTATAAGACACAAATACATTATTTTTTAATCTTATAATCTCTTACTAAAACAAATCATCCAAACACTTTTATAGAGCTTATAAGCTCTCAAGCATCTTATTGTCCAAAAGGTTGAATCCCCAACCCCAAGGGCCCCCCATGCCCCGGCCCGACAGCGCTATGGGACTCTCAAGCATCTTATAAGATGATTAAAAGAGCTTATAAGCTTAGCCAAACACCCTCTCAATCGAAGTTTAGAACCACTCTTCAAATTTTAATTTACCTTTCAATTTTTCTGTTTTTAGCCACAATTTCAAATCAATCCATACGTAGATATGTATTCTTTATATATTAACCAAATGTGTTGGCAACCAAATTGGACTGTTAAATCACTAGATCATACGTCTTACATGATAATGTCATTATTTTATTTTGTAACATCATTATATGTATATATAGTAAATAACAAATATAGTTAGATACTCCCCGCAACAAATAAATCATATTTGAGATACAATAGCTCAAAGATTTTTGTGCCAATTTTTTATGCCATTTTCAAAACTAGAGGTATTGAATTAATTTTTGGAATACACTAGTCCTGGTTCTTGCTGAGTATTAAAACAAATGTTTTAGAATATTCTATAATTTATTTCCAAGTTTTAGAATAAAAGATTATGTAGGCTAATTAAGGAGGAAGAACATTGGGTCGATAGCTTGGCCCAGTCTGTACAAACGATACCTAATGGTTTTTAGGACTAGCCCATTTATGAATTATGATTGGGTTGGGTCAGTACACTAAATGATCGGCCCCACTTTAAACATCTAGGGTAGTGTAATTCCAACCAAGATAGGCTACTCTTGTATTGGGCCAAATTTGCATCTCAAATGTAAGACGGGTCTATGAAACTGTCAATAAATAATTTGAGTATAACTTGATAATGACTAAAGAATTAATGTCAAATCAAAAGTACATCTCACTAGATACATAGGGTGGGGGGCTACATTTTATATTCGATCCTGATAATTAAGTTGAAGTGCACTAAGGTGAGCTCAAGAATCTAGTGAGTCGATTTGATTAAAATTCGGTTTGAGTTTAAAATGTCTCGAGCACAAGCTCGTAACGAGCTGAGCTCAAGCTCGAATGAGCAATGAGTCGAGGTAAAACTTTACTTGTTTACCTTGAATTCTAGCTTACTTTAGATGGATTCACATTGAGGTTGAAGGAGTTAGCAACAACGTCGTCCTAAACTAAAGACTGACTTAAGTGATCTTGGATCTTTAGTGCATAATTCCAAGCTTTAAATGCACAATTTCATCATCTTGTAATTAGATTAGGGGATATCCGCTCGAAAATTCTTAAGAAAAACCAATATTGGTGATATGTAGAAAGATATATAGTACTTTAGGTCGTACCCACGTGTCATATTCCATACGACCCTTATCATTAAGTTATTTATATTTGCACAAAAGTCTCTAACTAAGAATTACCTATTTGCAAAACACTACTAAACCTGTGTATATTTGAGAATCCAGTCAAACATACATATGATCCGAATAATCTGGCACACTTATCAAGGACACATGTACGATATTATGTCACTCTACCATCCGTACAACATGTCACTCCTATAAATAGAACCAATTATAGACATAACAAGGGGATTTGGAAAGTAACACGTTTTATATCTTCTGACTTCAAATAGATCTGATAGTACGATTCCATATATAATTTAAATCGAGCTAAGATAACTTGTATATGACCTTAAAGAACATCTTGAATTACATTCAGACTTGATCCTATTGAAAGGTACGTAGGTAGCTCGGTGAACCTGAGTGCAGTACATTTTCTACTAATCTGTTAGGCTTGTAGGCGAGTCTAGACTTAATTTAGGACCCTCATTCTACGAGCTAAATTAATTGGTTCGTTGTATTGGCAACGAGTGGACCATAATTTAGTATGTAAGACTTATGTTTTATCTTAAGGATTTTTGGATATCCCTTGATCTGCCGCATTTTTCGGCAATGGATATTATCACACACATGAACTGTATATCTTAGTTTATGCTATAATGTCAATATTAGGTCGTATATGATATAAAACTAGAGAATATAACAAGGAGAAGTTTTTGCATCCGTAATAATAACTTGGGTTATTATAACATTATAGGCAATCATTATTCATGATTGGATATTTGGTTCAGTAGTAGTGGAGCTACACATGACAATATCTGAGTGGTACACGTTTCATGGTCATTGATTCGGGCCATTGGATGACCATATTTGACCCTAATATTGTAATACTTATGGGTAGAAATCGATTCTTTAATGATAGGTTAGACGCACCTTAAAGGTGCTATCTTTAAAGATATATATTTCTCCCACACATGGATGTAGATGGTTTCGAGAAATACACATTTTAGGATACAAAAGCCTATAACTTTGTTTCAAAGGCTACATTTCTTTGAAACCTCTTTACAACAAGATACCAAGATAATAATAGACTCACGAAAATATAGAGAGAAAGAAGAGAGAAATATTTGGAATGTCTTATTCGATCAAAGTATGAAAGTATTTATCGGCTTCTAATAGATATCACAAAAAGGCACCTCTTCCACCCGAAATGGTATTTCCAATCAAGAGACGCCTATTCGTCAAACCACATTACCAATGGACCCAAAACGATGTGAAACACACTATTTAACGAACCAAAATTCTTCAACTAAAAGAAGCCACCATTTTGATACAACCCACCACATATAAATATTTATTTAATATTTTATTTTCTATTTATTATTATTTATACATATCATATATATAAAATAAACTTTAAACTAAACTACTATTGGTGCTCCACTATAATAAAGTGGAACTTCCAATGAGCTTGTTTTGGACGCTCAACCATCACACTTATTTATAGTATAAAGTGAGCTCCCACTATACTCCACAATCAATGGGACAAATGTATGCATAAATATTCCATATTGTAACTTTATTATTATTATTATTAATATGTAAATATTCAACACCTGATCAATTGGTATCCTTAAGGACCATTTTTGTAATGCGACTTAAATAAAATTTATTTGTATGGCATGTCAAGGCAAAGTAGACTATGCATGTTCTATATATACGTTTGATAGTGACATTTTAACCCCTATCATCCCCATTATTGCTCATAACTTCGTATTCTTTAATTTGAATTCTAATTAAGATTCTATTGTTAATTCTTAAAAAAATGTCAAAAACTACATACTACATATTAATATTATTGGGCAAAAATCTACACATATCTTTGTTGAAAGGCTAGTCTAGTAATAGTCAATTTCTTGTGTGCAGTGGCGGAGCCAGAAATTGAAAGTGGGTGGGGCGAAAGTACGATGACGTGGATCGGTTTATTTCGGATCGAGTTGTTTACGTCGGGTCGAAAGTTCAAATATTGAAAATTGCCCAAATACCAAAATTTGACAATTCAAGTATGCGATTTGAATACATATATATATGTATATATATGATCATATAAACATGAACAAAAATCAAAATAGAACTTTATAATCATAAAAAGTTATCACAATATTTACTAAACATAATTATCAAACAGTTTTGCTATAGCACAATCTTCTCCTACTTAAATTGTACTCTGAGTGTCTTTATCCTATCAAATTTATCAATAATTGATTTTGTATCAAAACTTCGAATAATTTCTTTTTCGATGTACATTATCAAGTTGCAAGGTAAGAAATCATCATCCATACTATTCCTCAGTCTTGTCTTCACGATTTTCATAGCAGAAAATACATGCTCAGTAGTTGATGTAGATACCGGAAGAGATAAAAGTAGTCGAATCAGTCTATCAACAAGAAAGTAAGTACACGACTTACCCGTTTTTGACAATGCTATGCACAAATCGGAAAGTTTAGAGATACCTTGAAGTTCTTCATCTCTCATAATATCAACTTGGAAAAGCTCCAATTGAAATCTAAGATGCATTCTCTCTTGACAAGTAAAATCAGTTGGATAGAACTTTTCAGCTAATTTGCATATATCATCAACAACAAAAAACTTATAGTCTCCTCTAGGATCAAACGAAGAACTTAAGTTCATCAACTCCAACGCATCTTCATTAAATCGAGTACTCATCTCCCCAAAATACGATCTATTGTTTCATTAAATATCTCAGTGTGAAAAAAGTGATTTAATGTAACGTGATTACCTCGAACACGGCCTTTAACGGATCGACGAAAATCATTCATATCAGGAATTTCTATGTTTCGTTTCCTGTGCTTACAAAACATCTTCACTTTTTCCAACAATGTATCCCATTCATTATCTCTAAAATTTTGAATAATTTGTTTTGTGTTTGAAACTGCACTCATAGCATTTACAATATCTTGAGATTTGCTTTGAAGCATTCTACAAAGATCTATCATCCGCCCTTCCCAATAGTTCAAGCATAAAGTGAGCAATAAACACAAATTCAAATAATTTCATCTCATCAAAAGCTCCATCTGCCACTGATTTAGAATTGTTACTTGGGTCATTTATTATTTCAAGTAAGACAACAAGAGTAGGGTCATACAATTCAAGTAAGCTGCGAATGGAATGCAAATAAGAGCTCCATCGAGTATCACTTGGACGCTTTAGAGTTTTAAGTTGATTTTTTCCACGTCCAGGCTGGTGGGGCCGGAGACGATGAGCCAACAATTGAGTTTGAGCAATTAAATTGAGTGAATAGAGGTAGTGGACTTGAGTTGAGATTTGAGTGAATAGAGAATAGAGAAAGTGGGGCAGGCAGGCTGTGCGTGAGGGGTAAGGGAAATGGATTGGGAATAAATGTGATTTTTACTTTTTACTATAACATATATTTTATTGTGGGCTTAGATTAATTTAGATCCAATATAAGTTAGGACCACTTTTATTTTGAATCAAATTAGTTGAGCCAAGTAAAATAAAAAATTATTGTAAGCTTAGTTTTGAATACTTATATATGTCTCAATTATAATTAGGTGTGGCTAATATTAAATTTTTAAAAATATACATATGTTTTAAAAAATTTGGGGGGGCGATAATGTTAAAATTTTTAAAATATACATATGTTAAAAATTTTAAAATATACGTATGTTAAAAAATTTTAAAATTTGAGGGGGGGCGGCCGCCTCCCCCGCCCCACCCTGTCTCCGCCACTGCTTGTGTGGACCACCTTTCTAATTTGATCACAACTATTTGAAAAAGAATATACATATGTAGATCAACCATTTAAATCCCACACACATATATAAGGTTATTCTGTTTAGACCGAATATTAATCCGATGTGCTATACACTACACATTTGAGAGGTGAGTGATTTTCACCATCCTATTTTCACAAACATGTGATACATAGAATTTTCCCATATATATGCACATACATAAATGTATCTATCTATCTATGTGTCATGTATGCATACCGATGTCTATAGATGTAGTTGGTATTTATTTTAAATTTGTGGCAACTTTAAATGTGTATTTATAAACAATTATTTTCAAATAATTTCTTGTAATTATCTATGAACAATCGGTCATAGATAAAAAGGGATATATGAAATGACTCCTATTTTAAACTAAGTTACTATACCGTACTTCCATAAATAGATAATTTCATTCTGTATTGTTAATCTCATCCTAAAATTTATGCAATTATATTTTTAAAGAAAATGGAAACATTTCAATTTCATACTATAGTTAAATAACTAAAGATTGTAGTTTCTTGTTGTACCAAATTAAGTAGTAATAATCCCTTAGATGTCACTCACATCGGGACAAAAGAAAGTTTTCACAAGGAGACGAAATAAACCTTTCTAAATGTCTAGTAATATATATACCAGTGCCTACGTATTTGGTGTATATACATATGTATATTATAAATCAATGATATAACTACTTAATCAATTATTATTTTATGCATGGAATAAAAGTATGTTTGGCCTCTTACGTTGGTTGAATTTCAACAAAATCCCACCAAATAATTGATGGTTGAAAATACTTAATTAAGGAGCTAATGACTGTTTTGTTCATGGAAAAGGAGATAATGACTTTAAAAATATTATTGAAATATAATGGATAAGTATGACTTTGCCTATACTAATCAAAAGTGAGATTATATTGAATGGTACCATAAAAAAAATGAAAGCTAAGGACCATCGGTGGTCTAATGTTTAAATTTATAATGTTTCATTTGGATCGAACTTCATCATTTTATGTAGAGTCTATAATGATTAATAACCCACTTGATAGAGACTAATTAAACTTATTGTATAATGTATCGAAATTAGCTTGAGGTTTTGATAAGTAATAATATTTAGATAAAAAATTATAAGGTGATAATTAAATTTTTTATGTGGGTAAATAAAGGACTGACATCTTCTCGATCATTCTTAGAGGAATAGCTTCACGAAATTCGAAGATAATTAAAAATTAATATTGATGAATAATAATTGAGAGAAGACAATAGTGGTATTGTTGGGGTTGACAATAGTGGGGTTTTCTCTATCTATGTTTTGAGTGAAAAAAATTGTCCGCGTGAGAGTATTAGACATGTTGGGTATTAGATAAAGCGGATCAACTGATTGCGTCTCTTGTGAGTAATCTCCGTGGATGAATGAGATTTCTTTATCATATTTTAACTTCAATATGAACGAAATATCACTAAAATTCTCATTGGACTAAAAAACTCACATTTTATTTTCAACAAGCCAAAAATATAACTAAAATTTTTATAGATTGAGAAATAATTTAGTCAAATTCCTGTAACACTAAAATTGAAATTTAAAAACATAAATTTGACATGCATATATGATATTCACATATATAAAAAATTAAGTTCAAGTAGGAACCTTTGTTGGTATTAATAACTTGACAAAATAATGGTGCCAATATGCATACTGCTAACAAATAATGTATTAATGACTAGATCGATATAAAATGATATAAGTTAGGGCTACCAATAGATAAATTATTAAATGAAGAATTTTCTTTTTGTCACAAAAATATTTTTCGAAACTTTAAAAATGAATTTATATATATATATATTGTGACTCACAACAATTTGTGAACAAATAAATTTTTATCGTTGTTGATGACTAGTAACACACTTTCGTGTTATTTAATTAGTGACAATAAATATTCACTATCAATCAAAAAAGATATGTCTATCAATATATTTTTATTGTCCCTCATAATTACTGTGCTAATTTAAAAATACTTCTTATCAATGAATATTATTATTGTGACAAAAATAAATATTATTGTCAGTCATCATGTATATTTGATGACAATTTCGAGATTCTCACTTTATATTTTCTCATTAATATTGTTATGTGTTGTATTAATATTTGAATTATATACCCATTTATATACTTTAAGACTTTTTATTTTCATTTTCTGTTTCATGCATATACACACAAAGATCATCATTATCATTCAAATTATGCATGAGAGAGAGATAAAATTCTTGTTTATATTCCTATATAAGTATTTTTCATTCCAAATTCTAACTACTTTCTCCCTACAAGAATTATTCTTTCATCCTCCTCAAGAATGAAACGCCATCTAGTCTCCTTTCATCACATTGTCTTAAATTGAATATATAGTGAATTCCCTTATACAGACAACAATTATGTGATCATTAAAACTTCTAACGATATGCAAACAAATTCAAAAAGAAACCCTCAAAATGTGCATAGTACTGAAGAACAAGAAGAAGAAGAGAGACGAAAACGATAGCAAAGGGATAGATGGAAGAAGCTCAAACACTAGTGCAGTTGAAGAGATTGGCAAAAAGGTCAACTGTGGATCTGTGAAGCCAGTAACGGAGTCATGAATTAAAAGTGGGTGTGGTCAAAGTAAGATGATGTGGGTCGATTTATTTCGGGTCCAGTTATTTAGGTCGGGTCGAGATTTTCAGATACTGAAAACCCGAATGCCAAAATTTGACAATTCAAATATGCAATTTGAATATATTTTTATATATATATGATCAAAATAACACGGATATAAACATGAATAAAAATCAAAATAGAACTTTATAATCACAAAAAGTTATCATAATATTTACTAAACATAAATATTAAATGGTCTTTCTATTGCATAATCTACTCCTACTTAAGTTGTACTCTGCGTGTCTTAATTCTATCAAATTCATCAATAATTGATTTTGTATCAAAACTTCGAACAATTTCTTTCTCGATGTACATTATCAAGTTGCAAGACAAGAAATCTTCATCCATACTATTCCTCAGTCTTGTCTTCACGATTTTCATAGCAGAAAATGCACGCTCAGTAGTTGCTATAGATACCGGAGAGTTAAAAGTAGTCGAATCAGTCTATCAACAAGAAAATAAGTACACGACTTACTCATTTTCGACAATGCTATGCACAAATTAGAAAGTTTTGAGATAGCTTGAAGTTCTCCATCTCTCTTGATATCAACTTGAATAAGCTTCAACTGAAATCTAAGATGCATTCTCTCTTGACAAGTAAACTTAATTAGTTGGATATAACTTTTCAGCTAATTTGCATATGTCATCAACAACAAAAAATTTATAGTCGCCTCTAGGATCAAACGTAGAACTTAAGTTCATCAACTCCAACGCATCTTCGTTAAATCGAGAACTCATCTCCCCTAAAATACGATCTATTGTTTTATTAAATATCTCAATGCGAAAAAAGTGATTTAGTGTAACTGGATTACCTCGAACACGGTCTTTAACGAATCAATGAAATCATTCATATCAAGAATTTCTATGTTTCGTTTCCCATGCTTACAAAACATCTTCACTTTTTCGGGAATATTGCATTTTTGTTACACTAATATGGACAACACGTTTATTTGGGCAAAATTGCAAAATTGATACCTCAAGTTGGCCGGCGTACAGGAATCTAATACCTTAAATTGGACCACTTGCAATTTGGGTACCATATGTTAAAAAAAAACGAAATTCCAATACAAATTTTGCCGGAAAATCATAAATTGGCTGGAAAAGTCACGTGCGTGTCACGTGACTCTCAATTTGGGGATTTTTCTCCCAATTTGGAGATTTTCTGATTTTCCCTCCAAATATCACCATATTGGCCAATCTCCTAATGACATGTCACTGTTGAGAAAATTGGCCAATCACCTAATGACCGGAAGAATACAAATTTCCATTATTATCAAAAAATTTGCTATAAATTACAGAGCTTCATCAATGGCTACTTCATTCCTAAAAGAAAAACGAAGCTAAAGAAGAACAAAAAGGGTGACAACTTCACCTTCTCTTCACATCTGTCAAGTCAAAAAAACCGACGTTATAATAAACCGACTCCATATTTTCCTCCATGGAATCGCACTTCTTTCTCTCTTCTACTACAGAACCACAACCCTTCTCCACATATTCCAAACCAGAGAATCTCCATTAGCACCTTATCTTCGCGTCTTCATATATGAGCTCATTCTGTCTTTCTTATGGCTCCTCCACAGGCCTTCCAAGTGGCGGCCGGTGACACGTGTCGCTTTCCCAGAGAGACTGCCGGAGGACGAGAAACTCCCGTCGATCGTGTGCACCACTGATCCAAGTAGGGAGTTGTTGTTAGGTGTGATGAACACTGTTATGTCGGCAATGGCCCTGGATTACCCGCTGGACAAACTTGCGGTTTATCTTTTCGACGATGGTGGGCCCCTCGTTACGTTGCGTGCGATGCAAGAGTCGTGGAAGTTTGCCAAGGTTTGGATCCCGTTCTGTAGGAAGTATGACGTCAGAACCAGGTTAATGGGAAAGTGAGAATGACAAAAGAATAGCTTCTCAAGAGTGACATGTCATTAGGTGATTGGCCAATTTGATAATTTTTGGAGGGAAAATCATAAAATCCCCAAATTGAGAGTCACGTGCGTGTCACGTGACTTTTTCCGGCGATTTTATGATTTTCCGGTGAAATTTGTATTGAAATTACTGGTTTTTTGAACATATGGTATCCAAATTGCAATTGGTCCAATTTAAGGTTGTTAACGTGTATTTTGTACACGTTTCTTCTATGTTATGTTGCGTTAATTGTTATGTTTTTAGTCCATATCTCATAGTTTTATGCTTCTATTGCCATATCTAGGTGTTTGGAGGAGAATTGATTGAAAATAAGATGAAAAGCACTGGAAATGACAAAGATTGGACTTGAACAGTTTGGGAGAGGCCGAAAGCTCACAAGAATTAGGCGTGACCATCTGGTCACGCTTAAAAACAGCAAGTTTTCGCACTTTTGGGCAAGGAAAATTCGAGACTTCGACTTTTTGGGCAAATTCGACTTATGATGCACGTTTTTACTTCCCAGCATGTTAGGGAATTATTTTATTCTATGTTTAGGATTTTATTTCCATGTTTTGAACAATCCTAGTTAGATTAGGATTCTTAAAATCCTATATCTTTTATGTTTCCTTGTTTAGATAGGATTCTCTAGGTTTAAATAAGTGGAATATTATTCCACAAAGACATCCTATCTTTATTTTACTTTCACGTTCGTTTTCTCTGGGGGCATTCGAATTCATCTTTTGTAAGACGATTTTTGATTATGTGTTGCTAAACACATAATTCTAGTCGAAGGATTTTAAGGTTTGATTTCTTTTAATTTCGTGAGATTTCTTGTGCTTTTACCTTCATTGTTCTTTGAGTATTCGCTCTTTCCCCGTGATTTGTTGACAATATATCATAATCGATTGATTAATCTGGCCAATTAGTTAATCATTAGGATTACATTCCGCTAATTAGGACCCAAATCCGTAATTGTTTGGTAAACCCTAATATTCGTAGCAGTTAGCGACGTTGATTATGGACAAGTTTTCGATTAGTCGTTATGGGAATTAGTGATCCGGTTTAAATAATCCGAGCTTGTGTGTTTATTGATCGGAATTAGTGTTTTTCTAGTGCTTGAATGCTATCGATAGATTAAATCCTAAGAGCTTGTTTAGGGTTGTCTGATTGATAAGAGCAGTAATCAAAGAGCTTGTTTTGATTATCGAAGATATAAGGAAAAACGAGGTCGTCAGAGCTTGTTGACGACTATAGCTAATTTACTAAAGAACTTTGAACTATTTTAATTGCAATCAATGATCGAATTAGAGAATTAATACCGAAATATCCAAAGACTAGAATCTCATCTCTCATTGAATTCGAAATTTACCTTTTTGCTTACGTTTTTAATTGCGTTTTAAATTGTTTTAGTTAACTAAATCCAAAATCCCCCCTTTTCAATCGATATTAGTAATTTAGGAATTGAATCTACACTGTTCCCTGAGGATCGACCCTACTTATCGCTAATTACAAATTATTTTGAGTAGGTTATTTATTTTTGTTGGATTCGACACTCACCAAAGGTATTAGATTCGTGTACAGGCCAACTTGAGGTACCAAAGTTGCAATTTTGCCCGTTTATTTGGTACATTAATATGAGGGAGTGGCAATTTGAGTACACTAATGTAGGATAAGTCTGACAATTTGGGTACGAATTACACCAGAATATTTAATTTCAACCGGAATATTCGATTTTCGCCGGAATATTAGTTATTTTTGACCAAAATTGGAATTTTTTTTTATTTTAACCATAAATTAAGAGAAATTGACTTATTTTTTTAGGGGATTGACCAATTTTGACTTAGAATTGGATTAATTAAATTGTATTTTACAAATTACCCCTCAATCCTCAATTATTTCTCCAAAGTTTTTCTTCTTCCCCACAAATCCTAAAATGGCTTTCACACACAAGCCGAACATAGCAATGGCAATGGTGAAATTCGAACGGAAATGGTGAAATTCGAACATGGCATACCAACACTAATGGTGAATCGAACATGGCATACCCCCAACACTAATGGTGCTTGAATGGAAATGGTGAAATTCGAACATGGTCATAAAATTCGAAGGTGGTGATGGTTTTAGTAAGGTAAGGCCACCGAAAAGTGGGAATCGGTGGATCTTAAGATGGTTGTTGGTGGAAAATGGTGGTTTATGGTGGTGGTTCTATGGTTGTGTGAGGAAGAAGAAGATAATGGTGGGTGGGGAAGAAGACAAAAATGGAAGGGAAAAAATAAAGAAAAAATAATTAAAATTAGAAAAAAAATAATTATAAAAATAAAATTGAAAATTTTCCTCCAATAATAGGCCACGTCAGCTTTTGGGTCAAAATTGGTCAAAATCCCCAAATTTGAACGCACATGACCGACACATGTCATTTTTCGGTGAAAATCGAATTTTTCGGCGTAATTTGTATTCAAATTGCCAGACCTACCCCACAATAATGTACCCAAATTGCCACCCCCCGTATTAGTATATCAAATAAACGTGCAGGCCACATTGATGTACAAAAAATACAATTTTTCCTCACTTTTTTCAACAATGTATCCCATCCATTATCTCTAAAATTCTGAATAATTTGTTTTGTGTTTGAAACTGCACCCATAGCATTTACAATATGTTGAGATTTCCTTTGAAGCATTCTAAAAAGATCATCCGCCCTTCCCAATAGCTCAAGCATAAACTGCGCAATAAACACAAATTCAAATGATTTCATCTCATAAAAAATCCATCTGCCACTGATCTAGAATTGTTACTTGCGTCATTTATTATTTCAAGTAAGACAACAAGAGTAGGGTCATACAATTCAAGTAAGTTACGAATAGAATGCAAATAAGAGCTCCACCGAGTATCACCTGGACGCTTTAGAGTTTTAAGTTGATGTTTTCCACGTCTTAGTTGAAGCTCATCAATTGCAATAATTTTTTCAATATGAATAGCTTCAGCAATTTGTAGTTGATCATGACGTTGGGCAGAAGAACCAACAGCATTAATGATACCCATCAAATGTGAGTGAGAAATTTTCAATTGTAATGGTACTTCGCGATGTTGCTACCAACACTAGTTGTAACCGATGTGCAAAACAGTGGACATAATAAGCATATGGACACTCTTTCAAAAATAATGCTTGCATGCCATTCCACTCACCCTGCATGTTACTAGCAACATCATATCCTTGTCCTCGAATATTTTGTATGCTAAGGTTATGATGAGAAAGTACTTCAACAATCTTTTCTTTCAAAGTTCTTGCTTTGGTGTCAAACACATGAACAATGTCAAAGAACATTTCCCGAATAACTCCCTCTTTATCAACAAACCTTAAAACTATGGCCATTTGCTCACATTTGGACTCATCTTGAGATTCATCAACAATAATACAAAACTTTCCATCATTACCAATTTCATATCGAATGAATTTTTGAGTTTTACTTGTATAGATCGATAAAATCTCCTTTTGAGATTGATGAGATGCGTAAGTAGCATTGTGAGGGGCATTTTGCAAAACAGTATCATAAACATCTTTATTATAAGATGTTGTATGCTTTACTATCTCCAAGAAATTCCCACGATTTTTTGAACCCACACTTTCGTCATGACCCCTAAAGACAATACCTTGAAGTGCACACAATGTAGCAACTTCAGCTGAAACTCTAACCTGCATTCGATTCATCTCAACAGATCTTTTTTTCACTTTTTCTACGAATGTTTTAATACACTACTTAGATTTCAACAAATCGTGACAACTCTATATGGCTAATTGATGCTTAGAATAAGAAGATGATCCAACGTGATTTAAAAAAAAATAATCTGTCCCACCCACTATGTTTCAATTGTTAAATCATTTCTTAACAAAAGCATTTGCTGTAGAATTGTTTGATGGATTGCCAAATAGAAAACATGAAAGACAAAATGTCATTTCCTTTGTATTAGAATACTCTAACCATTCAGGAAATAGTCTATACCAAGATGTTAGAAACTTTCTATTTCCATCAACATGTGCGGAGGAGTTTGTAGGGATAGTTTGGAAAGGACCATGTCTTAAATAGGCATGTTGAATTTCATCCCTTTTCTTTGGTGGATATTCCCAAATCATTTTTCGTTTTCCCAGCCCTTTCAACACCAACAAGATCCGACTCTTTCTCAATCTCTAAGGCTTTTATAGGAGTTGTAATTTCACATCTTGAATTTTTAGCAACTTCGTGTGATGTTCTCTGTCCTTGGGACTTTTATAGGACGAGAATGTAGTTCAATAGGACTAACTGTTTCAAATGAAGCATTTTCTCTATTTTTAGTGGATTGCGTCGGAATATGCGGAGTAGTGGCCTGAGGACAATCCTTTTTGAAATATGAATCAATTCTTTTACTCATTGTGCTTATATCCCTGATTCAAGATTGCAAAATAGTAGCTTATGATTAATGAAAAATTTCATAACAGAATTAGACAATAGTATTACTAAATTTCATAATAGAAATTAATTTCATAGCACAAAATCATAAATAACATTAAATATGAAGCAAAACTTGTAGGAAAATAAAATGATAAAAGTAGAGCTAGAAATACACAATATTAATATAGATAAAAGTTATTGTATCATCAAACCCTATGTTATTTGTTAAATACAACAACAAATATAATAAATAATAAGTAATACACATTATAAATCTTCATAAACTAAAATATAGTACCTTTTTTGTCGTCTCTATTGTGTAGAGAAAGAAAGTAAAATTGATGGGTTGTTGAATCTATTTGATGATCGGCAGTGGGCAGTGGCCATGTGCTTTGTATGGAATCGGAATGGGAGGGCTTTTTGTGGGATTGGGAATTTGGATATTTTTTATTTCTAATTTATGTATGTATTTGAATGATGAGAGGATCTCTATATATTTTGGGTTCTGTGGGCTATTGCTGCTATTATATATTAGTTGTTGCTGCTATTATATAAAACTTTTCAATTTTCATTTCAGAGAGAGCATGGACGTTGAATTTAAGAGAGTTCTTTATTATTATTGAAACAAAATACAAGGAAATGGGAAAATGCTACAGTATTTTTCTTAATATCTATTTAATTTGGATTGAGAAATATTTTTGAAGATAATCTAAGCATTCATATTTAATATTGTTCAGGAATAGTTCCATTTGTTAGTCAAATCAAATCTAATCTATACACTCATGTGTTTTAATTAGTTTGAAATAAAATTTTCTTGTGGGCCTAGTTTTGAGCATACAAATTTTTGTGTTGCAATTGGAGTTTGGGTCATTTTTATTTTGAATAAAATTAGTTGGGTCAAGTAAAATAAAAAAGTTATTATGGGCTTAGTTTTTACCTTGTGAAATTTATAGATGTTCCATTATAAATTGGGTGGAGCTACTATTAAAATTAATAATATATATATATATATATATATATATAATATAAATTGGGTGGGGCGGCCGCCAACCCCAGCCCCACCCTATCTATGCCACTGTGTGAGGCCATATATCCGTTCGTCTCAGTATGACACCACAGCTCAATCTCAGCTCTGTTCATGCCATTCAATGATTAGGAGGAGAAGAAAGTAAACCCTCTTATTATAAATTTCAATTATAGTAGAATATTATATATTAGATATTTATTGAAGCATCTAGAATAGTTGGCTTGGTGAATTTTCAAAATAGTTGGCTTGGTGATTTTTCTTGTTTCTGCAATTCATTTTCACATGCCCAAACATTTTGCAAATTTTTCATTGTGGCTTTCCTCAACGATAACAGTCCTTCTATAAATGATTTATCTTTTTGCAAATACCACATGGTAGAAATTCCCTTTGCTCTCCTTGTTAATGAAGTTTCCTTGTTTATAATTTCCACTACTTATTGATAATAGCCTCTAACTTTGAGTTTGGATGGAAATGCGCTCTCGAGTGAACTTTCATGCCGCCTACTGAGTCGTTGCTCATGTGCTTCAAGAGAACCCATCAACACTGCGACGGACATTATCGACAAATCTTTTGATTTTTCAATTGATGCTACTATTGAATCATACTTCTCGGTGAGGGTGATTAAAACCTTTTGTATGATTCTTTCATCGGAGATATTATCTCCATATGATCTCATTTGATTGACTATTTCCATTATCCTTGAGAAATAGTCTTTCTCAGCTTCGGAGTCTTTCATTTTTAAGTTCCCTAACGCTCTCATTAAACTTTGTAGTTTAATGGTTCTAACTTTAACATTTCTCTGAAACTTCGACTTAAGAATATTCCAAGCTTCTTTGACAGTAGCGTGAATAATTCTTGACATAATATTATCACTTACAGATTGTTGAAGAAGGTAAAGAGCTTTAGAATTTTGTTGCTTTAATTTCTTACGTACCTCTGTTAAAGATTTTTCTTCCAGCATAGTCATTCATTCTTCAACAATATCCCAAAGATCATGAAGTCTTCATACGGACACTCCATTGAATATTGGAGTTGATTCGTAGACGCTCGATGTTGGTCGAACAAGCTCCGATACCACGTATAGTATTTTAGTATAGTGAATATAAGAAGTGTGTGAGTGTATTTGTAGTGTAGTATGTGTAGAATATAGAGTATAGTGTTGAGAGTGGAGTACGTATTTTCAAAGAATGTAGATTGTATTAGCTTAGCTTGTTTAGTTTGTTGTACAAATGGTTTACAAGAGAGTCCTATTTATAGATAGTGGGTGATCTTTCTAGATCAATTAAACATTTAGAGTTCTCTACCAAAATATCTTATAGTAAATTCTAGATTCTATATGTGAAGCTTCTACTAAAATATCTTAGTGTAGATTCTAGTCCTACATATGAAGCTTCTAGCCATGATATTTGTAGAACACTTTTGTACGAATATTAAACTAGATATTTCTAGATAAATACATCAATTTAATAATTTTAATGTGCATTAAGAAACCAAAATATTCAACATTTACTTAAAGCTAATATAAAAATAAAAATAAAAAAGGCAACTTTATATATTTATCTAAGCTAGAAGAGTGGGAAGCACATTGTTGTAAAAATGTGTAGCAAGTAGGGAGTAGGTTGCTTGTGTTGGATGAGCAGCATCCCAAAATAGAGACTTGGATGGATTTTTGCATGTTGGAGCAAATGCACACAAAGGCCCCATCTCCAATACACCTATTCCACAACACCCCTCTAGTGTTCTCTCGAACCCGTAATCTTGTGGCTTCGTAATCATGTTCATCATCGGAGAGTAGATATCGACATAAACAACCCTAGATCCGGGAAGTGTTACCTGCAGCCTTGATGTGAGGGATTCGAGTTTGGCGTTGTATGATTGTGAGTCTATATTCTTCTGATTTACGCATTCACGCCGAAACATGTGTATTAAACTGCCGAGAGTCACCTGCAATGGCATGCAACCGATCGGTGGGAGACCTGTCACTGCTATCCTTCTTGCTCCCATACTATGCACTCTCTGATTATATATATACACACTATTATTTTGCATAATTATAGGTCTATAGTATATGTTAATATGACTGGCATGCAAATGCAAGGAATATCTGGATGACATATAAACATATTTTTATTAGATAAATTAGTATATGTTAATTAGATCTAACTCCGTAAAAACAAAATCATCATTTTGAAATTCATAATTGCCCTAGTATTCCAAGTCTTATATATATATATATTGTAAATCGATGGTGTCATACTAATACCTAAATTAACTAGGATAATCCACATAGTTATCAGCATCTTATATATGCAATTTTTTTTAATTATTTTATATGTACAATTCCACTCCAACTCATCAACAACTGAAAGTTGAGGCTCCATATATCCTTGTCCTGTAGACATAACAAGTTTTAAACCCTAATCCCTCTCTCATGCTGATTGTCATGTTTGTTCTAGGAAAAAATTACAAGTTCCCTCAGATATGTCGAATTTAAACTAATGTCCTTTGAGATTTGATGCTTTCAATATATAATAAAATTTGATATTATATTCCACGATATATATAAGATCATTAAATATTACTCTTATTAAAAAAAAAGAGAAAATTGCATTTTTTTATCTCACATGTTTTTTTAACTTTGGTCACATTCATTACGAGGTTATCACATTGCACGTGTCATGTAACTTTTAAAAATTCTTATATTTTTTCTTAAATGTATTTTGTCATCCAAAATTCAACGGTCAACTCCATTAATCAATATTTGACCAATTATGGGAGAGATTTTTGTACGTGAGTAGCACATGATAATAAATAGAAACGTCATGATAGCTAATATTGTCAATGCGTGAGTGTATTCATATACGAATTTCCTTCAAAAAGAACAAAATATTAACTAGTCTAGACTGTCAAATTTGAGATGAAAAATTCAATTGAGATCAGATGTGATAATTGAAGTAGAGAAATTAAGATGTGACAATCCAAAAACGAATGACATCAAATTGAAAAAGGGCCATACACGAAGCCAAAAAAAATGCAACTTTCTCTTAAATAAACAATATTTAAAAGGTTAATTGCACATCTCTCTAGTACTTTGCTTAACAATACTATATTCTTACTCCTATGTTTTTAGACCAAAAAAAGGACTTACTTTCAGTTTTTCCTTTCTGTAATTTTTAAATATTTTTGGTCAATTTACCATCTTTTAATTCAAGTATATAAAGAATCAAGAATATGAAAATATAGATTCCATATATTATCGATGCGGACGCCCGACATTGTAAAAGCTGCAAGTCCATTTTCAAATGTTTAAGTTGAAAGCTTTTTTGCATCATCGCACTACTAAAATCATCAATTTGTAACAATTATGTACTATTACTCTATTATAAAACTCTCCTATAGTAACATGCATGCATGATAAATTTAATTTTCTCCACCTTTTACAAATGGAATCAATAACATCAAAAAATACAAATATAAACGAAAAATGGAATGACAAGGGGCCAGAAGAATACTTATCTAGTACCAATTTGAAAAGATAAACTATTGAACTTAATGTCATTATTTATTGACTATTAAAATTAATGCCACAATCTAATGTAGGAGATTGAATTTATAATATCCTTCTTTTTATATAGCAAAAGCAAAACTTATGCTTTAGTCTCCAAATATAGAGTTCGGCAGATGGGGACCAAAGTTTAATAAGAAAATTTAGCCTCCATGAGCACTTCATAGGGTGCACTATTAAACTTAAGTCATAAATGACATTTAATATAAGAGATCATTTATTTTTCTTGATGGTGCAAATTAAAGCATACCCCGTGTCGTGTTTCTTTCCAAAGGGGTTTCACTAAAAGCCTCCACATCATTCATAACCATAAGACAATCTTTTTGACATAATTATCCATTAAGAAGATACACTTAATCTATCATATGTTGCACTTACGTACCACAATCAACCGTTAGATTGATTAACTTGCGAACCAATCTATATTCATTATAGTATCACTTGTGGCGTATGAATTAACTTGTCATATATATATATATTTGTATAACATAAAAGTGAAAAGTGAAAACTTACCCTAATAACAGTCTCAAGATTTCCAAGCAGCATGTCCTGGTAACCGGACAGTGAATATGTCCTCCTCATTGGCAGCTCGTAATAATTATCGACCATGTCATTTGTCCCGGCAGCAATCATAAACAACGCGTTCTCAACAATCCGGCCCGTTTCCTTTGAGCCGACAGTCCTACGCATTCTCTGCAAAGCCTCCTCAAAGTACCTCAACTGCGTACTCATACTCATCACACCAGCCTCAGTAGCAGTCAAATCATCCAAACCCGTACCCGCAGATGCAAAACTGGCACCAGTTAGCAAGTCTCTATCGGTTAGGGTTTGGTCCATGTATGCAGGCAAGAGATCTTTGATGCCTAACTTTGCTACTAAGAAGTCTGTGGCCAATTTACCATCGGAAAATCTTCCGGTGGGGATATGGCCGGGAAAGTTGATGCCGTATGGGGGGTGATTGGATTTGTAGAGGGTGCGAAGGCCATTGTTGTTTCCGGCGTCTAGAATGGAGTCACCCAAGGCAAAAATCGCTGTTACGTTTGCGTGTGTGGGTAGGGAGAGGAGAATCGTTAGGAGAGATGAGAAGAGGAGATACTTTGTGGTCTCCATGTTTGTTGTTAGTGTTAGAGTTCTTGTATGTAATGTATAAGAACTCAATATAATATTGTGTATTGATAATGAAAATAATATACATAGTGGGACATATATACAAGTCTAACGGAGCCCTAGACTATACAGAAGACGGGCCAAAACTATCGTATATAATACACTAACATATAATACACTAACACCCCCCCGCAATCCGAGCAGTGGGACCAACGCGAAGATTGGCTCGAAGCTGAAGAAACCGAGGTGCTGGGAGTGGCTTCGTAAAGATGTCTGCAATCTGATCTTTGGTGGAGACGTATCGAACAACAACATCACCAGTAGCTACCTTTTCCCGAACAAAATGGTAGTCAATCTCAATATGTTTAGTGCGTGCATGAAAAACTGGGTTGAGAACAAGGTAGATAGCACTGATGTTGTCACAATAGACAAAAACTGGATGAGGAAGTACCACACCAATATCACGAAGTATGTACCGAAGCCAACATGTCTCAGCTACTGCAAATGCAACAGATCGGTATTCTGATTCGGTGCTGGAGCGAGAAACGGTGGCCTGTTTCTTAGCGGACCAGGAGATCAAATTTTGGCCCAGGTAGACGGCAAAACCAGTGGTAGAACGACGACTATCCGGACATCCAGCCCAATCAGAATCAGTATAGACTGTGAGAGAATCTAAGGAAGACGGTGAGATAAGTAAACCATGATCAAGTGTACCTCGGAGATAACGAAGAATACGCTTGACCATCTGAAAATGAGACTCCCTTGGAGAGTGCATGTACTGACTGACAAGAGCAACGGCATATGCAATATCTGGGCGAGTGTGAGTAAGATACTGAAGACCACCTACAATACTCCGAAAAAGGGTAGAATCAGAAAAGATGGGACCATCTAAAGCAGATGGGCAAGACTTGGCAGAGAGAGGCGATGATACAGGCTTCAGGTGCATAAATCCAAAACGATCAAGCAGACTGGTAGCATACTTCTGCTGAGAAAAAAACAGACCCTGAGAATCGCGCGAGGCCTGAATGCCTAAAAAATAGTGAAGATCACCCAAATCTTTCATAGCAAATTCCTGAGATAACCGAGTAATGAGAGATGAGACAGCTGTCGGATCATTCCCAGTAAGGATAATGTCATCAACATACAGTAGAAGAACCATAGTAACAGAACCACTGCGGTATATAAACATGGACATATCAGCCTTGCTGTAGGAGAAGCCAAGGCGAAGAAGATACGAACCAAAACGCTGAAACCAAGCACGAGGCGCTTGTTTCAGACCATAGAGAGCTTTTTGTAACTGACACACATGTGTAGGATGTTGCTGATCGACGAAACCCCGGGGCTGAGCCATATAAACCTTCTCAGAGAGATCACCATGAAGAAAGGCATTCTTCACATCCAACTGACGAATGCACCAATGCTGAGATATAGCAATAGATAGAACTGTACGAATAGTGGTTGGTTTTACCACTGGGCTGAAAGTCTCACCAAAATCAATGCCAGCCTGCTGCTTAAATCCTTGAGCCACTAAACGAGCCTTATAACGCTCAACAGAACCATCAGAACGGAGCTTAATTTTGTACACCCATTTGGATCCTACAATATTTTGAGAGGTGTCTGGTGGAACAAGAATCCACGTGTGGTTAGACTGAAGAGCATTAAACTCATCAGCCATAGCAGCGCGCCACAGAGGATCCTTTACTGCCTGAGAAAAACATGTTGGTTCAGTAGGAGTAGAGAGAGCAGTGAGAGAGGGAAGAATGCGAGGTTTAGTGACACCTGCACGAGAACGAGTGATCATCGAGTGGCGTGGAAGATCAGAGGTGGATGGGTGAGGATCAGACGGTAAAGGAGAAGAGATAGAAGATGAAGGAGGTGAAGGGGAAGTGTTAGAGATCGAAGAGGGCAATGGAGAGGATGATTCTATAGGAGATGATACAGAACACGGTATGGGGGAAAGTGAAGGTGTAGGTGAACGAGGCAGAGAAGATGTCGAGGGTATAGGCAAAGATGACTGTGGAAATGTGTGAGAGTGGGAAGAAATGGGTGCGTTGGACGAAAGTCCAAGATACGGGGATGAAGGTAGAACTAATGGAGGTGAGATGGACTCAGAAGAAGGAGAGTCTAGAGTAGACGAAAGAGTGGGATAAGGAAAAGTAGACTCATCAAAGATAACATGACGGCTGATATGTACCGAGCCAGAGATGGGATCAAAACAGCGAAAACCTTTATAATCAGTAGCATAGCCAAGAAAAACGCAGGTGAGAGAACGGGGATCAAGCTTGTGTTGGGCACGGTGACCAAGATATGGATAACAAGCACATCCAAACACACGGAAAAGGCTATAGTCAGGAGATCGACCAAGTAAGGACTCATATGGGGAAATAGCAGAGAGAGTGGGTGTGGGTAAGCGATTGATCAAAAAAATGGAGGTATAGAGGGCCTCGACCCAAAAATTAAGAGGAAGAGATGCAGTGACGAGAAGTGTGCGAATGAGTTCAGAAATATGGCGATGCTTTCGTTCAGACACACCGTTTTGCTGAGGAGTGTATGGACAAGATAAACGCAACTGAATTCCATTCGCAGCAAAAAAAGAACGAAAACGGGCATTGTCGAATTCACGACCCCCATCACTTTGAAAAAATTTTATAGAGGAGGAGAAGACATTTAAAACAAGAGAGTAAAAATGCATGAAATGATTAAAAACTTCTGATTTTGCTTTCATGGGATAGCACCAAGTAAAACGAGTAAAATCATCAATAAAAATAACATAATATTTAAAACCAGAGTTCGATACAACCGGAGAAGTCCAAACATCAGAATGAACAAGAGAAAATGGATGTTGACTACGACGTTCGACAGACTGAAAAGAGAGCCTACGGGATCGACCTAATTGACAAGCAGAACAAAAATCAAAAGTGCATAGTTTGGGTGAAATAACACCTTTATTACACAAAATTTTTAAAGTAGATAAACTAGGATGACCAAGACGACGATGCCATAACGTGTTGGAGATAGGCTGAGCTACGAGCGCAGAGGCGGAAGCAGGGGTGGAAGCGGAATGAACAGGATAAAGACCACTAGATGAACGGGACGTCAGGAGGGGACGACCGCTGTCCTTGTCCTTAATACAAAAACCAGAGTCAGAAAAGGTAACCAGACAATTGTTATCACGACAGAGCTGACGAACAGATAAAAGATTATGTGATAAAGATGGAACATGAAGGACATTTGATAAGCGTAATGAACAAGAATGAGTAGCAAGGGTGGTAGAACCAACATGCTTAATCGGCAATAACTCACCATTTCCAACCAAAATTTTGTTAGTACCAGAATATGGAGACAAATTAGAAAGCATACCATTATAAGGGGTCATATGAGCTGAGGCACCGCTGTCTGGAAACCAAGTGAGATCAGGAGTATCACCAACAGTAATGGCAGAAAATGACTTTGGTAAGTCTTCAGAGACATACGAGTGATCAAACCGATGGGGACAAGAAGCCGAGGCATGCCCAGGAGTGCTGCACAGCTGACAAGTCTGACCAGTGCGAGAAGGTGGCAGAAGACCCGGTGGAGTATCCTGTGTATGACCAGAGGAGTGAGGAGGTCCGGAAAGGAACCGAGAAGATGAAGCGGAGCCATGCTGAGATGATGCAGATGGAGGATGTCCACGACCATGCCGGCCACGGCCACGTCCGGAGCCATGGCCACGACCACGAGAGAAAACACGTCCCCGACCACGGGAATAATTGGAGGTGGCTATGAAGGCAGGAGTAGGTGGTGTGGATTGTAGGTGAAGGAGACGATGTTCGAACTGGAGAAGACGAGCACGAAGATCATCAAAAGTAATGATAGATGAGTGCATAGTGATGGAGGTGACAAAAGAATCATACTCCGGTGGTAGTCCATTTAGTGTTTGAAGAACTAGATCAGTAGAGGACACAGGGGATTTTACGGCTTGGAGATTGTTTGCTAGTTGTTGTATTTTAGTAAGATACGCATCACAAGACAGAGAGCATTTCTGAATAGTGGAAAATTCTCGTTTGTATTGAAGTTGTTTGGCAAGGGATTGTTGGATGAATCGTGTTTCAAGAGCTTGCCATATAGCTTGTGAGGTAGGTAACGAATAAACAGATAACAATATTTCTTGTGACATAGTATTGTGCATCCAAGTTTTGATGCTACTATCGGTACGAACCCAAGATGAGTATGAGGGATTCGGAACAATTTGCCCGAGAGAATTTAGGGCATGGGTGGATGGACATGTTATTGAGCCATCTATATAACCAAGTACTGAATGGCTTCCGAGAAGATTTTCAAATTGAGATTTCCATAATAGATAATTTTCTGAATTTAATTTGGTGGACATATGATTTGAATTTGGTAAGGATGATAAAAAGAGTGAAATTGGTAAGATAGAAGGATTTGGGTCAACGTGAGTAGTGCCCATGGGAGTTTGGGCCATAAAGTTTGTGGTATGGGGGGCTGTTGTGGCGGCAGTATATAATCCAGATGGATTTTGGGCCAAATGAGAGGAAGGTGAATGGGTTGGCAGCAAGTTGGGTGATGGAATGCTAGATAGCGGCCCATGATGGGTTTGGGCCATAATATAAGTTGGAAAGTGGACTGATAGTGTGCTGGGTGGTTGGGCTGAATTATTATTGCAAAAATGGGCCAAGTTTTCACGATCAGTGGGATTGGCATATTCATATGCTGAAATTTGAAGAGGGTTATGGGCTAGGTTAAAAGTAAGAGCTTGGTTGGCGGCGGGGTATGGCTGGGCACCAGCAGCGGGGTTTGGCTGCGCACCGGCGGCGGGTAATGGTTGGGCACCGGCGGCGAGGTTTGGCTGAGCGACGGAATGATGGGCAGCGAGCGGAACCATTATCGAAGACGGAATATCGACGGAATGGGAAAGTGGTGGTTGAGCCGAGAGTATTTGGGCTATGTCTTTTGGGTTGAGGTTTAGAGAAAGGAGACGCTGAATTGTGGTAATAAGGTGTACATCGGCGGCAACCGGAGGTAAGGCACCGACGACGGGGATAGGTGATGGTGTAGGGTCGGTATAGGATTGTAGAGAAGATGAGGTAATCGTGGTCGGGATTGTTTCACCGGCGGCAGGAGCCATGGTGACGAAGGCGACAGGAAGGTCGGCAGGCGGTGGTTGTGCCGTGAGGGCGGTAGGCGAGGTCACGGCAGTGGCTTGCCCGGTGACTGATACCATGTTAGAGTTCTTGTATGTAATGTATAAGAACTCAATATAATATTGTGTATTGATAATGAAAATAATATACATAGTGGGACATATATACAAGTCTAACGGAGCCCTAGACTATACAGAAGACGGGCCAAAACTATCGTATATAATACACTAACATATAATACACTAACAGTTAGTATTGCTTAGCACGTAATGATGCTGTGTATATAGTGTTAATTAATTGTGGGCTTTATGATTTCCATGTTAATCTTTTGATGATCGATGTTGGTTTAGTCTTGGATTCTATCTACACGACTCGTTGGACTCTTGGATATTAATCCTAATATGTGTTTTACAATTTGTATTTATCTTATATTTGTTTCAATAAAAATGGATGTTTTTTATTTTTGCTAATTTTATGGGATAATTACAAATTTTTGTTTCTTAAAACATGTAATTCACACATACAGTAATTAAGAAATGTTACTGTAAGAAATGTTTCGTAAATATTTGAAGATGAAACATTAGCTAATTTTGATTGTTATCAATGACATAATATATTTACTAATATTCAATTTATAAATAAAATGATAAAAAAATAATAAATATTTTTTGACTCACTACAAAATTAAATGGTTACTTAATTATTCAGTTAATTAATTTTATTTAAAAAATAGAAATAATTATAATTGAGTTCATGGTCCTAATTTTCTTTCTTTTCCATCGAAAAGTTCGAAAAATTTCCATTTTTCAATTTAGTGAAAATAAATTATGAATTAGTTTTGAAATTACAATGTTTCCAATGAAACTCATAATGTTTCCATCGAAACTTTCAGTGTTTCCATAGTTTTCACCAAACACTGAAAGTTTCTTAATTATTTTCCGGATAGAGAATAATAGTGAATAAAATTAAAAAACCAAAAAAGAGAAAAACGGGAAAGAGTTATAAATATAACAATTTAGTAAATTAAGTCCAAAATATAATCAAATAAGTTCCAAATAATTGATCAATGAAATCATAAGCAATTTTGTTTATATTCAAATACGCATATATGAAAACAGAAAAAGCTAAGATTTTACGATTTTTCTTGTAACGATATATGTGTTATTAAATGATCATTTTAACAAGCAACATACTACATACTGCCGATTATAATGTTATATGAGCAATTTTTTCTTTTAATAATTTAAAAATATATACCATAACACTTTTATAATTTTGTTTTTTTACAGGTTTAGTAGCTTGAACTTTGTCGATTATATATTTTAAGAGTGCTAAATTTGAATCCAATATTATCACTTAGTTCGTTATTGAAGTTTCTATCAACTTTTGGTGTACATGTTCTGAAACAAAATATTAATTTTAAAAATGAATACAGGTAACATTTGTTGTTTACTTTCTTTCACATTGTTTTTCATATTTTTTCTCGTTTTTGCAAGTTTTCTCATACTTTTCCGAAATGTTTCTAATATTTACAACCCAACTAGGTTCGAAATGAAACTTTAAACCTTGATTGAGTTGTTATAATTTCTAATTCGAGACTGATGATATTTTGTAATTTTGGTCATGACAATCTCACATTTTGGTGGTTACACTAACCATACGACATCTATACTATTATAAAAAGATAAGGTTGTTTTGTCTCACAAATGGAAGTTATTTTTAGCATTTTTACGTATTTTAGTCCTTTGTCTTTTTGTAGATTGAAAATATAAATTTAATTATGAGGGTAAAATAGAGATTTCATCATAAGTTAGGTAGTTGTCATACCATTTTTGATTTGTCAAAATATACCATTGGGACTAATACACACAAACAGTTAAAAACAGGGCTAAATTTGTCATTTGCATGCCACGTTGTCCACCCACCATCCCACTATTTTAAATCCCTATTTCTCTCAAGGAAATTATAATATTTTTTTAAAATTAATATTACTTATATTTTTTAGTTACATTTAAAAATAATCATGCACACGAGTACCGCATACAAAGTGGCTAGTAAATAATTAAAAAAACACATGATTAACCAACCATACGAAACTAACAAAAATCAAGAAACCCCCAATTTCCTGGATTTCCCAGAGCCACTAATCATATATATCAATAATGAAATAATACTCATTGCAAATGCCATTCACGAAGATAACATAATAAAAAATCAAGGGTAATATCAGTTATAATCTCCAAACTATTATGTTTGTTTTATTGATATCCCTAAATTAAAGTTTGTTAATCTATTGTTTTAAATGTAATAATTTCATCTCACTATTATTGTTTAAAATGTTTTGTGACAAGAACCATCGTCGATTTTGTGTTTTATTTTAGCTCCAAAATATTAAATTTGTATCACTTTAATTTTTAAATCCCAAAAACAAAAAATGTATGTTTTTGTTAATTTTAAGATCAACCATACTTATAATTATTATTATTTAACCAGTTTGAATTAGTATATCCTTATAGCTAGGTAATGTCTCGTGCCAGGATAAAAAATAAAAATAAATTGTAATAATCTCCTCAAAATTATGAGTATTTTATATTCACACTCAACTAAAAAATATTTCCCATGAACCTCCAATCCTTCACTTTTTTCATTATATTAATTTTGTATGAACTAAAGTATCCTTCACCTACTAATTTTAAAAGTTAATTATTATTTATAATATATTAGAGAATGGAAAAACATCAAAAGATTATTTAAAAATCTAATTTTTGAGTAGTTTGATTGCTCTAGAAGTTAGAAGTGAATAAAGATTATAATGTAAAGTACATGTTTGAATTATAAGGAGATATTGTTGTTAACGAATATTTTACTTTTCCTTGTAATATAGTATTTTATTTTTCTATTATCACCTTATATCATTTATTGAGGTCATAATTAATTTTTTGAATAAAAATGTAGTGAAGTGTTATTATTTACAATGGATAATAAATCTTTTAATATGATAAATATTTGGTTGATTATTAGTAAATAATTTTATAATTATCCTTGTTAAAAGTTGTTTTAAGGACCAAAAGTGATATGAATATTATTAGAGATATTATATTTTCTTTTATTCTTTCTTACTTTATAGTTAGATAGATTTAGTTAGTTATTTAGATAAAGAAAAAGAATAATTTGAATAAGAAAGATATCAATTTGGATTTATATTCCTCTTTTATTAGGTTTCCTTTTCTTTGAAAAGTTTACTTAGTTAGCAAAGTTTTATGTTAGTAGTAAGTAGATTTGGGAAAATATCTTTTTCTATAGTATTTTTACCCAAATTAAGATTCTTGTTTTTGCCTATTTTCATTAATAAAGTAGAGGATATTTTTGAGTAAATTTTGTGAGTTTTGAAACTCTGATCGTTCTTTATGAACGTTTTTGAACTTATCGGATTTTATATCTGTGGGGTTCGTTCCAAACTTACGAAACGATTTTCTATCTCATTTGTGGCGTCATCATAATTTCGATCTGAGGTTCGTGTTCGTTGACTTCATCGGGTTGGGATTTCTATACCGAAGTTCGTTGTTGCAGTCGAATTCAGTGGGTTAATGATATTCATCCATCCATTCAAACCGTTGTTACAATTGAATTCGTGCTAATGAGTTGAATGGATGGATGAATATCCTTAACCCGAATTCGACTGCGACAACGAACCTCGATATAGAAATCTCAATCTGATGAAGTCAACAAATACGAAACTCGGATCGAAATTATGATGACGCCACAAATAGGTTAGAAAACCGTTTGATAAGTCAGGAATGAACGCCACGGATATAAAATCCGATAAGTTCAAAAACGTTCATAAAAAATGATCAGAGTTTCAAAACTCACAAAATTTATTTAAAAATATTTTCTACTTTATTAATAAAAAAAAATGTAGCTTATTTATAGGCAAAAACAAGAATCTTAATTGGGGTAAAAATCATATAGAAAAAGAGATTTTCCCAAATTTACTTCTTACTAAAATAAAACTTTATCAACTAAGTAAACTTTTCAAAAAAAAGGAAACCTAATAAAAGAAGGATATCAATCCAAATCGATATTTTCGTTATACAAATTATTCTTTTTCTATATCTAAATAACTAATTAAATATATCTAAATCTAGAATTGATAAAGAATAACAAAAAATATAATATTCCTAATAATATTCATATGAAAAAGTGAAATAAATTTAATACACATTGCTGATTTTGTATAGCTCTATGATCCACGAACATTTCAAAACTTGATTAGTGTAATGTCGTACCCATATCCGACACTCGAACATACAGACACTTGTCCAAAAACATTACCCAATCCCCCAATTTTAATGCTAATTATGAAATTTTAATGAGATTATTTATTCTTCCATTACTACAATTACAATCCTGCTATATTTTCTTTTTATTTTGTATAAAGTTTAATAATTTGGTCTTTGGGGCAATTATTTCAACATGACATATTCTCTAATGTTTTAACTTGCAAAAAGATAGAGAATATCCCTAGTGTAAAAGTTATGTACTCTTTTATTTGATATTAGGATATATTTGTTGTTACTATTTAATATTAAGTTTTTATATTTATTATCTAAAAGATGTTTACAAATTTATATCATAATAAATAAAATTTGAGTAGTATGTCTGAAACGTGTTATGTCCTCTACATTTCAAAATTAACATATCACGTGCATGTATCATGTCATGGTCACGTCCATGTCTCTGTGTCCGTGCATCATAGCACCAATGAGTCACAGACGATGTTTTTTATTTAAAATGAAATTAATTATCTTAAGAAATAGAGAATTGAACAATTAAAATAGAAAAAAAGAATTAATTCTCTAATTCTCGTGTACTTTCTATAGAACTTTTGTCTTTTTAGAGTTTCCGTGATACCATCTCTTTTTTTTTTTCTTCCCCAACTTTGGCTCAATTCTAATTAGCTAGAAGCACAAGAAATTAAAATACCAACATCATTGAACTCTTTTTCCCTAGTCTAACATCATTAGATCTAATATTATATAATTCAATACCAAGATCTAAACTACATATTTATCTATATTAATTTTAAAACATATATATATATATATATATATATCTTTTGTTTTTGAGTTCATAAAAGGTTATCAAATGTAATATATGAATTCCGCACACACAAAGGATTCAATTCTTTTTGATCGAATTTTAAGGCTGACATGAAAAATGTGAGACAAACCCATTGAGCTTCATGGGATGGGATGCATGTTATCCGCATAGAGAGGGAGGAGGATTATATGGTGTAGTGATTTGGCTTGAAGTTATAGTGGAATCTTCGTGAAGTGAATTCGTTATGATCGCCTTGGTAAAGTATTTGGCTTTTATGATTTGGAAATGGATGGGAGAATTCCGGCAATGCCATATGATAGATTGACGGAGTTAGCACTTTTTGTTATTGCTTTGTCTTGAATGGAAAAAGAAGGGAATGAGAGGCCCCAAAATACTCTTCCACACTATGTTGGTTCTTTATAAAAGAAAGAAGAAGAAAAGACATTACTAATCCACAAAATAAAAAATAATGAAAGTTTTAATTTGCAGTTAAAACCCAAATGCATTGTAAAGAAAATAACATATTCTTGCAAAGCAAAAATTTTAAAAGGGTAAAATTTGATGCATTTGATGAGATAATGTTTGGTTCTGTTTTCAAATGGAACATATGTTACTATAATAGTCATATAATAGTCAAATCATGAACCTTTTTATTTGTTAGTGATTAAATTATGAATGAAAATTATAATATTGTATTAAGATTATAATAAGTATTATATATAGAAGAAATTTTTATGCATGTATAGCAGTTGATATTTATATATGTTATAAACTTATATTAATTACATATTTATATTTAATATATATATGTCTATATACTACAAAAACATAGTCATGAATTTTATTATATATATGTTCTATTTTGATTTGATTATGAAGAACTCATTCACCTAATGTATTATCAGACCTACTTTAAAAAACAGTCCAAACATTACAAATCATATACAATTAAAACATACAAAAACACAAAGCTTATCCTATATATACACACATTCAACTAATAATATGAAAATACACAGAATACATAAAAACACACACTGAGACTCTCACTCACAGCAACACATACCAATCTTAGTGTGCATTTTATGCATACTTTTCATGTGTTTCTTTATGTCTTTTTTCGTAATTTTCGTTTCTTCTTCACGTATTTTGTGCTATTTTTGGATTGAGAGGTTATGATGAGAATAAGGAACAAAATAAGGCAAAATGACGGAGTTTTGATGAAGAAAAGAAAAAACAAAGAACACAAGGGACATAATACAAATCAAAGTTAGGCATGAGAATGCTTAAGCTCGAGTTGTACGATGTAGCGATAATATCTGAAGAAAGTCGAAATATTGGAGCTGATTTTGAAAGATCTCTGTTTGCCTTTTATTAGAAACTATATTTAGTTGGTTAGTAATTTTATTCCCTTTTAAAAGATAATTATTTTAGTTCAGATTCTTAAAATCCTAATTTAAGTAGGTTTTCTTATGAGATTATGTTTCTTTTAGCTATAAATAAAAGAAATCTTCCTATCCTGGGTACCAATTATTATATAGACGTTTTTAGACATTAGAATAGGAGATTTTCCATCGAAAATATGTTGATAAATGATTAATAGATGTATTGATTCCACAAATTTGTGAGATTTAATTTATTTTTCATTATCTTTTTTGTTCTAGAATATTCATATTTTCTCTTGTTGATATTATTATTTAAATTAATTAAGTGATTAGGCCAATTATTTATTTGTTGGAATAATATAAAGTTATTTAGAATCCATATCTGTTATAGTTTGGTAAATTCTAGTATTTATAGCAGTTAACAACATTGATTATGGACAAGTTTTTTATTGTTGTTATGAAATTTATGATCTAATTTAAATGAGTCGAGCTTGCGAGTTTATTGATTAGAATTAGCGTTTCTCTAATCCTTAATACTATTATTATCTAAATCCTAAGAGCTTATTTAGGTTTGTTTAATTAACAAGGGAACAATCAAATAATTTGTTTTGGTTATGGACAAACTAAGGAGAAACGAGATTGTTGTTAACAACTATAATTAAATAACATTGAAACTTCATTGCATCAAGGATCAAATTTGTGAATTAATACCGAGATAATTCCTTAGACTAGATACCCTCAACCCATTGAATTCCTAATTGTTTAACATTGCATTTTAAAATTTAAGCATTTTTATTTAATTTCAATTTAGTAATCTTTCAAAATCCCCCTTTATTTTATTAATCGTGTAGAAACTCAATAAATTAATACTCAATTATTTAATAAACTCTCTAATATAATATTTTTGGCCGGTCCCGACTCGGGGATAGGGTGCTAAATTAATAATTCGTTAAAATAATAAGATAATACATTTTTGATAATTTTTATAAACCTCATATAAAATATAAATTAATAATTTCTTATATACTACATATTACATGAATGATTTATGAAAATTTATTGAAAAATGACTCAGTTGTCTTTTATTTTTTGTTGAAATCATTTCACCTTGAATCTCGTTTCTAATTTTCCTTATCATTGTAAGAACTTCTTGTGCTTGCATAATGCTCTTCGAATCTCGTCGGTCATTGTTGTTGTTTTTCACACCTTTAAGATGGGAAGGCATATTGTGTGTATGATTTATTTGTGTTAGCATATTTTGAGCTTGTATTTATATACAAAATATTTTTTAATGTTCATAAAGTGATACATTGAACACAAGAAGCATAATAAGGTGGGAGATTGAAGGGTTCTTTCAAATTGGGTCATTCATTTGATATAAGTACAAACATTTTACAATAATTAAGTGTAAGTTTGAAAGGTGTTTGTAAATTGAGTATTTCATTGTAAATTAATAAAATATTAATTAATATATAAATTAATACTTATTAATTTATCGATTAATTAATAGCTCTTTTAATTAATAAATTTTGGTGATCTCATGAGTATTAATTTATATAGTTTCTGTACTTATAGAGGTAAATTTATACTTATCTCCGAGGATCGATTTTTCTCACTACTATACGCAATTTAACTTAGTAAGAATTTATTTTTATTGGATTCGACAACCATCAACCAAGACACACGTAAATCTACAAAGAAAGTTTGAATCAAATATATATTAGAATATCAATATTAAACCCCAATTTACTATTTAGCAAGAAGAAGCATCAATATAACTTACAACATAATAGTGTACTCTTTAATTTGTAAAAAATTATAAGAAACTTGAAAAAGATGAAAAAAAAATCGACAAGATGTAAGAATATTATTTATGGATTGTATTTTTTAAAATAAAATATTACAAAAGAATCTATTAATATCGTAATCCACCTATAAACAAGGATATAAAATATTACCTAACCTATAAACAAGAGATTATTATTTTTCTAAATAAAGAAAGATATGAAAATATATCAATATAAGATATTCATATAACACTAACTACTAATAGTGATATGAGATAAACTACTATATTTATATTTTAAGATAATAAAGGAATTTGATCAAATATGGCTAATCTTTTTTCAAGCCCAAATTTGGGTAAACCAAACTAGGGGTGGCATTGGGCGGGTCTGGTCTGGACCCAGACCCATTGCTTTGGGTCTGCTGCAGACCCAATTGGGTCTGCTACTTGGGTCTAGTCTACAGACCCAATAGTTTGGGTCAGGTCTGGGTCTAGACCCAATAAATTGGGTCTAGACCTGGACCCAATTTATTTTTTGTTCTTATTGGGCTTTTTACTCCTTTTATTTATTTCTTCTTTTGAAATGTATTTGGGCCATTTATTTTATTTTTCTTGTTTGGACATTTTTATTTAATTTAAATAACTTTTAGTTAACTCATTTCAAATTACATCTTTATAACTAAAATTTATTAAAAATAATCATGCTATGAAAATTGCATAGAATTCTTCAATTGTGAATTAAGAGATTTTATGAAAATTAAAAAACAGACAATGCTAATAAATATTCAAATCATTATAGTGAAATATCAAAAATATTTTCACTATTTTCAATTTTCACATTGTTATTGTAGACTTAAAATTCATTTCTAGAATTGCAGAATGAGAGGAAATCCCAGAACTTAAAATTCAAAATCACATAAACCCTGACCTCAAAAATTTAAAACAAAAGCATAAAGAGAGATTCACTTAAAATTGCAAATATAATGCTTCAAATAATACCGATTTGAAGAGGAAGGTACCGCAACGACACCAACGCGACGGCTGAGACAGACGCCTCGGTGGCGACACCGCAGTGGCGGCGCCAGCGGTGGTTGACGGGGGTTGTGGTGGTTCAAATGAAAAAGCCCTGTGAATATTTAGTATATACATATATGGGTAACTTATTTCTAACCACTGGATTTCAAAAGAATTTATGGTGCATATTATTTGGGTCTATGGGTCTTAATGGGTCCTGACCCAAACCCAATTAAAATAAATTATAGGGTCTGGGTCAAAATTATTTGTGGGTCTGGGTCTGGACCCAAGGCCGGACCTGCCCAATGCCACCCCCAAACGAAACAACGCCAAGAAGATTGAAATATATGCTCTTTTAATGGGGCCTGCGTTCCTAGTTTGCCCTTTTGTTTGGGAGAATTGCATCAACCTCCTCTGAACTTTGGACATTTGGCATCCATACCCCTCAACTTTAAAAAATTTGCATCAACTTTGAAAAATTGGCATCAACAACCCTTCTTCTACTTTTTAACTAAATTTTCTAATGAAAAGACAAAAAAGCCCTTCCACTTTTAACTAGAAAATGCTTAAATTGTATAATTAGTTGGAGAACAAAATAATATCACTAAATGATATATTAATTAGAAAAATAAGATTGCATATCAAAGTTAAGTTCTTCAAAATATGTTCATATTTCTAAACTTTGAATTCAGTAAAAAAATACTTTAATATAGAATATTTATGTACCAAATAGATATTAGTTAACATAGCAATTTTTTTTAGATTTAGCATTTTATTAAAACACAATTGTCAATCTGAGAAAAAAAAGTTGTATAGAAGCACATTTACTTTTTCTTCAACTACTTTTTTCAATAGTTTAATACACTATTTCTGCACACTAAAAGAAGTTTTTGAATTTATTATGAACAATCATATTTGAATAAAAATAGTGTTGGGCATATAATTTTTTTTCGTGTTTAGTAATATACTAATAATATTTTATAACATGAGAAATTAAACTTTAGTAATGTACATTATTTATGATATTAGTAATGTATATGTTTATGTAAAATGTATCAACATACTTAAGCAATAAGATTTTTATTTAAATAGAGAAATAACTATTAATGAAGACAATTTTTTTAGGAGTTGTGAGTCATATTATCTTGAATTTTCGATTATGCATCTCTTATCATTTATTTCATTCTCCTTATGTTGTTTGATGATATTTTGATTTTGATTTTTAGTAGATTATAAATGAAATGAAGTGTATTTTAATCTTTTACAAGTAAAAATAATGAAAGAAATTACCAAGGGGGAGTTTAATGCCAATTTTTCAAAGTTGAGGGATATGGATGTCAAATGTCTAAAGTTGAGGGGAGGTGTATGCAATTATCCATTTTTTTAACAATTCAAAGCTTACGCAAATGAAAACACAACATGGGCTTCTATATATATGTGCATGTTACAATCTGGTGAAAACGATACAAAAGTTGTATCTGTTTGTAAATAACTCGTAATATATATATACACATAAATTTAGTGTAGATTATATTCGGTGAAGAGAGGCATCTTTTATTACATGTATTATACAAAAAAATTGGTTGTATTCCTCGAAACTAGATGAAGAATACAAGAACATTTAAAAAAATTAAAGGCTCATTTAATGTGATAGATGAATTTCATGATAATTATGTAATAATCTATAAACTAAAAGTATATTTGAATTAGTAAAATTGCAATTGATTTCAGTTATGTCTTCTAGTTGATTGTATCTTAAATCATTTATTCAAATAATGAGGTCCCAGAGATGAGTACAAATTTTCATCGTGCATCAAGTGGGGGGACTAAGCCTCATTTAATGTGACAGAAAATTAATTTGGTTATCTTGAATCTTCGAATTTAATTATAATTACATAACAATGAATAAACGAAAAGCAAGTATGAATCCATAACAATGAAGCTTGTTTGATTTATGCTTTCCAGTTAATTTTACCCTTAAATCATTTCTTCAAAATGATGAGAGTCCTAAGAGAAATGAATAAAAAAGTTCACTATGCGTCAGCTGTCAATAAAAGTGCTACTTATTACTAAATTTAACTTTAAATCATTTCTTCAAAATGATGAGAGTCCTGAGAGAAATGAATAAAAAAGTTCATTATGCGTCAGGTCAGCTGTCAATAAAAGTGCTACTTATTACTAAATTATGGCCAACTTACAAATAAGTCCATCTTTAATTACAATTCAATTCTTATTATCTCTACACATATAAGATATAACCACACTATACCAAATAAGATGAGTTAGAAATATAAAACTCAATTTCGATCACTTGAGTATAACCTATGCCTTATTTAATGTATAACACACAAATCAAACTGTAGTGTATAACTACATATCCGAATACTTATAATTATGACATGCACATATTTTAAATCCGTCTAAACTTCTAACACTGGTATAGGATACTATATAATATGTATTTTTTTGTTTAATTTTTCTTTTCTTTTTTTGTTTACATTTGCTTAATTGTTTGTGATGATCACTAGTATAAATGTAATGTTGGATATTTAAAGAGCAAGTTAAAGATATAGATGTGGTAGCAAGAAATCAAGTGGTGGGAGACTAAATCAAGTCAAGCTACAGTTTTGAGTACAAAAAATTCCAAAATCTCAGTACCAAAGTGGGGTGCCCCCCTTTGATTGCATATCAACTCCGGACCCATTCGAGATAACATTTTCACCAATAATATGAAAAAGAAATACACAATTGTTTTTCATAACTTTTATTCTTTTTTTATCAAGATTAATTACTTACAAATTTTCGTGGTATTATGATAACAATTCTACAATGTTTTCTGTTATCTTTTCTTCTCTCTTTATACGAAAAGTTAAAATTGTGACTAATTGATTAATAAACTACTATTATAATTAAAAGATATCAGATTACATCTACGATGATGTTGTCCGCTAATATAGACTTTATAATCCCATAACCTCTTTGTATAAATTATAAATTGATCGAACTAATTGGTCAGACACCTCATTTAGATGTATAATATTTGGATTGGATTGAATTGGATTAAATACAATATCTTAGTTTATTAGTATGAAATTATTTATGTAATGTTGAAGCCAGTACAATACCCTGAATTTAAACAGTATAATTAATATGGTAGAGACGAAATTATGAAAATCAATTATACATTATAAATACTTAAAAATATCAATACATTGTGGGTGACTATGGAGTAAATATGTGAGTGGAAATCTCCGTTCTTTTACATAAATTTTGGTCTAAACTTAATTTAATAACATTTTATTTATTATAAATCACTTTTGATAATATTATAATTCACTGGAATCCAATTAAATCAAATTTGAACTGACTTTTATTAAGATTGGTGAATGACAATGATTTTAGTTCCCAAGTGGGAGTTTTGGAGTAGCATTATCTTTCTTTTGCTTGTCAATTCTGAGCCTCTCCCGTCTTGTTGAAGTGACAATTTTTCCCGTTCCGTTTTGTGCCACATTTTTCTTTTTAAATGTAAATAATAATAATAATTCACTCTACTTTTTTGTTTGTTCTCTGGTAGGAGTAGTATCTTTTTACTCATTCTTTTTTTTTTTGTCAAGTGATTGAAAGTTTTGTCATAGAGCTCAACTTTATTTAACATATAGTCCAAATAAATTTTTCTTTTTTTTTTTTTTTGAAAAATTCACCCTTTCAAGTAGTTTTGAAAAATAAATCGAACAATTTGAAATTCAGCTCAAAAAGAGATTAATAAAAATTTATTTGAGCTTTGTTCATTTCTCATCGAACCCTAGCACATTTTTTAGTTGTACAAGAGTCGAAATCTGAATAAAAAATAGATGAAAAATATTAAACTGCTCAAGCTCAAAGTATGTTGAATTTGATTAACAACTACTCAAATTCAAATACAATTTTGATTATTATGGGTTGACTCAACCTACCGCTTCATGAGAACCCCGTAATTTTCTAGTTCTAAGACAATAGTTTCTTAATACGGAAAAAATCAATATAAATATATATAAACATGAAACAAATACAGTTGCGGATTGCATAAATGGCTCCTAGATTTTGGACACACTCTTCTATTATACAGCCTAGGCACTTTGTTTGATTATATGGTTATCTTTTCCAGTTTGTACTTTCTTATTAACGGATAAACCTAACTTTAAAGTGATTATTAAGTTCAAATAAACGTCAAAATAATTAATTTGTAGGTTAATTTGCACAAATATTACAATCATTTGTTCAAATTTATTTTTTTAACTAACACTTGTTATAAGTTGACAAAGAAATTAGGAGTGTTCAAAAGGTAGATCGATTAGCAATTTGGTGGTTAAATTTCCTTTTCATAATACCACAAAGTGACATAAATGTACATAAATGTTTGCATAAAATCGAAATTGACAAGTTTAGTCCAGTTTCAGCCAAAATGGTAAATGAGAGTATTTAAATTATATTTTTCCCCCTTTTTCTTTTTTGGTTATAGAGTACCAAAATTAATGGCTCATATATTATTATTTAGAAAAAGAAAAAAAGACAATGTCTAGGTTCTGGAATGGTGAAACAACTAGTGGTTACCGAAATATAAGTGAATTAGCTATTTTGTGAGTAATGTTTTGATAAAGTTTAACTATATTGAATCGTTGCGATTATATTAATAAATTTTAAAAAAAAAGTTTAAAAGTTGGTTATCAATACCACATAACATTATATTTGTTAAAAAATTACGACCTATGCACCATCATATAATTTTAAACTAGTAATATTCAAGTAAAATCATAAAGAATGCTAAGCTATATGCAAATTGAGAGTACAAAATACCAATAAAAAGGTGTATATAGTTCCAACTTCCAAAATGTGGCAATTTGAGGATGCATTCAGCCAATTACCCATATTATTTTAATACGACGTCACGTATATATATGAGTATAATATAGTTTCGTTAGGTGAGTATATTAATATATAGACAAAAGCACCATATTTGCCCGATTTTAATCAGTTGAGATTGTTATTACAATCTTATAAAAAATCTCACCATAATTTTTTATAATGGAGCTTCGTTGTGATGCACTAATGGAGTAATTGAGAGGTCAAATACTCTTACATTACATTGGTTGGAAGATTGACTAATGATCAGTTCAAGCAATTTGGGTGGTAGAAAACAATTTAATGTTGAGGCGTGAAGATGAACTTATTGCCCTATATAAGTAATTTTAAATATTAAATAATTATGAAGTGAAGGGTTCTTAACCACAAATTTGGGAATGAGTCACAATAATTTTCAAGACAAATAATTGAAATTAATTGGCCTTTAACCACATATAGGAGTTTGTTTATACTTAATCCCGAACGTGACATTTGGAAGTTAGTACTAACAATTGTTAAATTTGTAGACCGTAATTAAATTCAATTAGTATTTGTTTCCATTTTGATAGTTTAAATCTTTGAATCAACCTCAAAAGTTAGAAGAATTATATTGCGCTAAATTTTATGTGCATCTCTTCTAATTAATGTCCATCCACGACATGAAAAAATTGAAGTTAACTGCATATACTATATCACACTACGTCCAATCCGTTGTATCATAATCATTTGTGGGCAATAGAGAATGATAAGATATATTGTAAAATTAAGGAAATTGAGTGTTAGTTAATAAGAATATATTAGTGGGGTTATTTTTTGGAGCTATCTTTAAAAATCAATCACAACAATTTATATAATAAGACTCACGTATATTTACTATATACAAATAATTATAATTGTATTACAAAACGAACCCCACATGTTTCAAGGATCACTAGTTGCTATATACTAGTGTTTCCATTTTTGTGAAGCAATTTAGATTCAAAATTGTTACCAATATTGTAGCCTAAATAGGTTTCCATGTTGTGCATGATTTAAAGGTTTTCTTTTGTTGCGAAATAGCTTTAGTTGATATGTGAAACATCTCATCCAACTTTGTTGATGTGTGAATATAAAGGCCCCATATATTATGATGAATCCACAATGTGTAGTCTACTTTGTTGTTGAAGTATCATATCCCATCATACCCCCCCCCCCCCGATTAAAATGTTTTATCAATAGTACAACACAAAATCACAATATGTATTAGTATTACTAAGAAAGAAAGAAAGAAAGAAAGATATATTGATGAGTATGATGAAGAGGCAAGAAGGTCGTTCAAGCTCTTCTTGTGCAGCCTGCAAGTTCCTAAAGAGAAGGTGTGTCCCTAATTGTCAATTCGCACCTTATTTTCATTCTGAAGAGCCCAATAAATTTGCAAAGGTACACAAAGTGTTTGGTGCAAGTAATGTTAGCAAGATCCTAAACGAGGTAGACGAGCAACAAAGAGAGGACACAGTGAATTCACTTGTTTATGAGGCTGAGTTGAGACTTGAAGACCCTGTCTATGGCTGCATTGGTGCTATAGCGTCTTTGCAGCACAAGATGATGGAACTACAACATGATCTTATTCTAGCACGAGCCCGTTTGGCGTCTTATGTTGTTGATCAACAATATTCCCATTCCTATTCCTATTCCACAAACATTGATCATGTTCATGTTGATGATATGCTGCTTCCTTTTGGTGACACCAATTCATTGGCTTTTCATCAATTTACCCAATTCCCATTTCCATAACATATCCTTTCTTGAAATGAAAATGGGAGATCAATGAAGCTTGTTTGTTCAGAAATGTAATCTATTACGAATGTAAGCTTTCATTTTCACTGAATATATATAAGCTCTATTTTAAATGTTAAAATATAGGATATTCCTTTTGTTGTGGGATATAATAATTATATATCTATAATCTTTGTCTATAATAATTATATATCTATAATTATATATGTGTGAAAAATATCATAACATTAGCGACGGAAATAGCGACGGAATTCGTCCGTCACTAAAATTAGCGACCGATATTTGTCCGTCTCTAATTTGCGTCCAGCTGTTTAGCGACCGACCTTAGCGACGGGCTTTTCCGTCGCTAAAAGAATTTAGAGACGGAAAAGGCGGGTATCAGAGACGGATTTGTCCGTCTCTGATACCCTGTTTTCTTGTAGTGCAAAACGAATGTTCATATTTCAAATGTAGAATGCAATTCTAACATTGTAGTACTGAAAAATAATTCTTTTTCATAATTTTGTAATTTTTATTTAAAAATAGTGGTTAAGTATAAAAGTTTTCCCTTTTTCATTTTTCATCACAAGCACTGTAATCAAATTTGAAGATGAACAAACAATTTAATGGGATGATTTATTTCGATCTATGTCCTGTCCTTTTCACCAGACAACCATGATATTGAAAGTAGCTAGTAAAAATATTTGTACTATAATGTTGAAAAGAATTTTCTGATTCAAATTCTTTTTTCTTCTTCTATTTTTAATATATGTAAAACATGTGTAAATACTTAAAAGATTTACAAATGTTAATTAATTTTTAATAAATATATATGTGAATTATACATGTTAAATATTTACATGAATAAAATAAAAAAAGAAATATAGTTTGGAATAGCAAATCACCTCCCTATTGTTGTAGGTAGCCGAAAGCATCTTCACTTCCTATCTTATGTCTTGTAGAGTTTCCATAATGCAAGTGTAACATTGGATTCAAAAACATCAATTATGGCACAACAAGCTTTTCGTTTAAATAATCATTAATATTTGCTTGAATATTTACCATTATGTAATTCCACTTGTGTTTTGTTGTCATTTTTATAAATCCTATTCTCTTATTTTTATCTAAATCATCTGCAGATACTAACATAAATCTAAGTCATTTTTCGCAAAAAAAAAAACATTAAATGAGTTTAGAGGGTAAACTGGTGGCTTTAACCAAATTTTTCTCTACTTGATTGCGTGCTTTAAGAATGCATTTCATTGAGGAAATATTGTGAGCAAAATAATAAGGAAAGAACCAGCAATCAATATGCCTGGGGATGATGAAAATGAGAGATAAAAAATGTCAACATTAATGGGCATAATTTATGGACATCAAGGGCGAACAGTGTACAATACAGTAACAGTAACAAGGACCGAATAAGGATGTGATGGGTGCTTAATCAGTCGATTTGGCTCAAAAGTCAGTTTAAAAAGTTTGGCTTAAAGCTCAAAATGTTTTGATCAAGTCTTGATCGAGACTGACCTCGAGCCTAAGTAAAAAAAAACAGTTCTTTAAATATACATATTATATCATATGTATATATTTTGAACTAACTCGAACTCAAGGTCAAATAAAAAAAGTTGAGTTCGAGCATGAAAAAATCTCCAAACTCGACTCGTGAACACCATTAATATGTAGATTGATTTCAAAAGGGATCGGGTTTGGACTGAAGCTTGAAGAATGAAAGGGGCCAAAAAAATGACATCTTATGCTTGCAGTTTCGAGGGGCGCAACATTTTACACAATGTTCTAAGAATCGAAGCGGTCCGGTTGATTTGGCCAGTTTAACCGCAAATCGATCTCTGGACTGGCCGCTTATGTGATTATTCCGGTTGACGATTGACCCAATACGAACCAATCATGACCTAGTCGAATCGGTGCAAACCTGACGGGCCATTAGGGGTGTAAATGAGCAGAGCTCGAATCGAGCCTTGAAAATTTCACTGGCTCGAATTTGAGCTAGTTTTAAACTTTTTAAACTGGAGCTAGAGCTCGAGCCGAGCTTTGAAAATTTCATAAGCTCGAGCTCGAGCTCGGTTTATAATTTTTGAGCTCAACATCGAGCCCATTTTATTAAGTTCGAGCTCGAGGGAAATGAGTAAAGCTCGAGTTCCGTTCATATGCTCGTTCGAGCTCAAACTCAGCTCGTTTGTTCATCCAAGTTTGAGCTCGTTCATTTGCTCATTCGAATCAAACTCAAACATGATTTTGATTTCATAATCATTTAGGATACTTATAAAAGGTAATTAAAAAGGTGGAAATTATTGCGTATGTAATATTACTTTATAAAATATGTAAGTAATCAATGAAAAACTCGTTAAAATCGCACTTGTTTCGCTAATACTATGCAGTTATATTAAATAATGTCAAGAGTTATGAGAATAATATATTATTTAGTTAAATGGTAACAAAATACTCATATACTTAAAAATTAGTGCTTATATATATAATGTCTATGTCTAAATAATTTTTTGATTTTATTGAAATAGGTATAACGAGAATACAGAACTACGTCTCAATAATTTTATCTGATAATTACCAATGAATTATGCAAATATTGAGTTATGATCAAGTTAAATTTATCGTTTACAAGAATATATGTGTATATTTGTATATTTCAATATGAATATATGACGAAATGGACAAAGTGAGTCAAAGGTTAGTTGGTTGGAATTATAATTAGAAATGAAAATTTTAGATTAAGAAATTTTTATAACCCTTTAAATTTATTATTTAATAATTTAATAATACAATTATTATAATATTATTCGTATAAATTATTCTTACTAATATAACTATATAACTAAAGCATATGTATAACTATATAACTAAAGGATATGTATTCAAAGTGTTATTGCTAATATATATATACATATACATACATATATACATGAATCTTGAGAGTAAATAACAAGTAGTTGAAATATTTATCCAATTTTATTTTTATTAAAAATAGAATGTAACAATTATTTTTAAAATTAAATTATATAAACACAAATGTGCTATATATACAAATACCCACATATATACACACATATATATATATAATAGTAAAGCTCAATAGGCTCTTGAGCTTATGAACATCTAAATAGAAGATCGAGCTCGATTCATAAATAAGCTCGGCTCGGGCTCGCTACAGTCGAGCTTGAGCTTTAATCAAGCCGGCTCGCTACTATAATTGTTGGTGCCTCAAAATTTGATATAATCAACATGTTTTTCTTATTTTTTTTCTATTGGTTTATGAATATGAATTTTTTAAGGTATATGCGTGAGACACAATCTACAAATTAATCTCGTTTATAGTTCTTTCAAATACCTAAAAGATATCATAATCTCATTTTATTTTGTAATACCTCGGGAGCTCATGAAACTATTTCAGTAAAATTTATTTGTCTCAATTTTCGGGGGATTGCACCAAAAATTCGAGTTCCTTTTGGATTTCCTTCTTGATAATTCATAATGCAGCATTGTCATCATATCGTATTATATACATTCATACCGTTGTTGTAATACCCCGGTAAATTGGTTTGAATTATAATAATAATATGGTAACATGGTTAGGTATAAATAAAATAGTGGAGTCTTGTTATAATGATAATTACACAATAATTAGGTTAAGAGTTTTAATACAAGAAAGACTTTGTCTCATTAATAAATAAAAGGTTAACAAACTCTAATAATACAATATACCAATAAGTTTCACTTTAGGGATAAGAAGAGAGCAGAGGCACGGGTTCTGTGCTATTTAGGGTTCAACAAGAGGTAAGCAAAGCTTCTCCACTTTTTAATCTACTAGTAAAATGCACGCGCGTTGCGCGTGGTCTATTATATTTAGTATAACATAATAATATAACATAGACATATATAAATAAACAAACACACACTAGTAGTAAGATAATTTTTAAATTATACTAATTTGATGGAATATCAATCGATTATTGTAATGCAAAACTAAATATAATATCAAAATATGGAAAAAAGGTGTAATATATTAACATAATTTAATTTTATCAATTAATTTTTTCTGATTTAATTTATTCAATATAATAACATAGACAATTAGCTTTTATATTACAATTTATTATTTAAAAAATAAATGATATTAACTTGACAACCATTTTTCTAATCAAAATATACAAATTATAAATTGGTCAAAAAATAATATATATATATATATATATATATATATATATAATTCACTCAAACTGATTATACTTAATGTTATTTTAAATAATAACATGTTGATTGAAGTCTTTTGGCCTTGTTTATTGATCTTTTTTAATTCAATTTTCAAAATTTTGGATCAAAATATTATAAATAAATTTGAAAAAACTATTCTCATTCAAATTCTCATTTTTTTCAGCACTATTTTTTCATTCTCCTATATCACTACTTATGAATCATTATATAAATTATTTCACACATTTATCAATCAAAATCATTTATATAATCATTATGTCTCTTTCTGTTTTATACTTTATAATTTTTAATGTATACTTTATTATTATTTTTATTCACATACATAATTCACACAACCATTCAACACATCATCCATCAATCTATCACTATTATTTTGATTTTACTTTACAACTTTCAACCAATTTTTAAAATATAAACTAACTAACACCATTCAATCTTATACAAACTTTTGTAGTACGCATTTTCAAATATTTTTAAATTTTAAACTCAAAAACATAAATAAATAGGAAAAAATAAAGTGTTAGCTTACCAGATGCTTCTTTTTGTTGATCCTTGCATCAACTTCTGAATTATCTTGCTTATATGTTTTTAGTTTTTTATCTAGTGAATAAATATTAAGTTGAATTTGTTATATATGAATTGGATTATGTCACAATCTTATAACTATTCATGAATTTGAGGTTTTTGAATTTACTATTTCTCTTTATGTATATATAATAAGTTTGGAGACACATCTCGCATCTAACAGACTTGCGAGCCTGGAGCGTGGCTACCAAGGTGGCGAACTGGCGATGCTTGTTATTTTGGCATGCATCAATAGCCATATCAGATTGAGACTATTCAAATTTCATATGAAAATTTTACATCCTAAAAAAAAACCTAGTCTCTTGTATGAATGTCGATACTTTTAAAAGTACTAGTAATATACACACACGCTGCGCGTGGTCTATTATATTTATTTTGATTTTGTAACTAAATTTAATATAATGTAATAATATAACATAAACGTATATAAATAAACAAACATGCTAGTTGTAAGATCTTTTTTAAATTTTATTATTTTGATGGAATATCTAAATTTAAATTAAAAAAGTACATTTATATATTTCCATAGAAATATTTTATTTGGAATTCTTAAATAAACGACTTCTCTTAATTTCCAAAAAATTAAATATATTTTAAAAAAATAATTACGTTCTTCTATTTAAAAATTACACACAAAATACTATAATATTTAGTATTAAGGGAAAAAAAGAGTTCGGGTCGTAAACACAACCATTTAAAAAGTCAAACAAAACAAAAGAAGCTCATATAAAAAGTTAAATATTAGTAGTTATAAAATATTTCTTTGATGTTTTGATAGCAAAATAATTTTAATGTTAGACTTCAAAATTATATAAGTTTAATTTTATTGAAAACATTTATAAGCATTTAAAGTTATTGAGTTGTAATTTTGTAGAAACCTTTTATTTTGTCTTTATAGAGTTTTTCAGGTAAGTGTCTTCGAGCATTACAGAATTCTAGGTGAATTTGTAATTGAAATTGTATATCAAACAAATTGAAATAAAAATGATAAATTAGATGATTGAAATAAAGATGATGAAGAATTGTACATCAGTTGTAGGCGATTGGCGAATAAGCCGATTTGAAGATATTTTTATAACTGAAATTGCATCACCAAATTAAAGAAGGTGAAGAGCGTTCTTGTATCACTATTTTGTATAAATTTCAATGTGATCATTGGATATCAGAATTAGTGAATTTCTCCTAATGATAAAAAGAGGAAATACGTAATTAGAATTACATAAATCTAAAGAACCTCATAAATTTTATTGTGTTTTTTATTTATTGTTTTATTGCTTTATTCATCAAGTTCATATCATCTCCATAAAACATAAACATAAACATCAACATGTAAAAATAATCCAAGCAACTAAGTAGTATAAATCAATCATTACGATTTGAAACAAAAATCATTTGATGTGTTAACCCTAATATGAACGCTAACATTTTGATCAAGTCATCAAACATGTTATCTTTCTAAAAACAAGTCATTCAATCAGCGCTGGACTCTATGTACTTGCCAAAGTTTTTGACAAATGTCTGATAATTTTAATATAAAATCTTAAAGTTTAAAAAGAATTTTATGATTTATTCAAATTTTGTATGTCACCAGCGGCCAACAAATATTGATTTTAAAAATCAAACATAATTTACAAATTTAGTCAACAAGCTTATAAAACCAGAATTTTGGATTATGTTCAATTAAAAATGATGGAATACATATTTTAGAATGAAAAATATTTTAAAGAGACTTTTGACTTTTGAGAAAGAATATATTCAAAATAAATTTTTCGTCTTTTTTCCAAAGCTACTACTTATGTTTTGGAATGAAAAATATTTTAATCAGTCTTTCGAGAAAGCATATACCTTATTTGTTTATATTTTCAAATTTTCGGATTACAAAATTTTAACTAAACAAATCACACCAAATTCTCATCTAAATTTTTCTTATTTCAACACTACTTATTCAATCCCCTTTATAACTATTCCAATCCCCTTTATAACTATGTATCAATTATATATATATATATATATATATATATATATATATATCATTACACATATTTAGCAATCAAATCATTTATAATAATCATTATTTCACCTTTTCTTTCATATTTTATAATTTTTTATTTATATCTTTTTATTCACATAATCATTATATACACAATTAACATAATCATTCTACACATTATTTATCAACTTAAAACTATTAATTTGACATATATTATTACTTTTAACCTATGTTTAAAAAAATAAACAAACACTTATCATTCTCACATAAATTTTTATAATACACAATTCCCAAAAAATTAAAATTTTTACTATAAAACCTAAACAAACAAAGCAATATCATTTTTTTTTTTTTTTTGAGGTTTTAATGAAATATCCCGTCTTTTTTCCAACGCTACTACTTTTAGATTAATTGTGCAGAAATACAAAAGAAATATTTTCTAGAGGTCACATCGAATCCAAATTAATCCAAATCTATGAACTGGTCACTGGTTGGTCATACTTCCATCTTGATTCAGTATCTAACACAAGGACCTTGTTTGTTTAAAGTTTAAGATTTAGAATCATTAAATCCTAATTTAACAACTCTTTCTCTAACAAAAGCTATTTTTATTTAAATTTATTTTTTTAACTTTAACTTTTAATCATTTATATGATTAACATGTCAATCACAATATAAATCTTTTCACGTCATCAATCAAAATCATTTATTATAATCAAGTATATTTCATGGTACTCAATGAAGAAACACAAAGAACAATCAATGGAATAAAGGGGGGGAGAAGTTATAATGCAAGTAGAGTAATTGATTAAATGCAAATGAAGACACACTTGTCCAAGTTTTCACACAAAGTACGTACGTTGAATTGGGCTAAACGAGTTATGTGTTTTTAGCCTAATTGGACATTCTAAAAGATAAAATTATTTACCGTTTAAATTAAATGAAGCGAGTATAAATACCAAATTAGCAAGCCCATAAAGATGAAAAATTATGAAAAACATGCTCATTATCAAACAGGAGTACTTTACACACAGATTTTCAAAAAGCGTCATAGATCATTAGCCGATTTCATTAACATACGAGATATTTTGCATTTTTGATACAACACATGGGTTCTTTACATTTAACCTTTATAAGTATATTACAATTGTTAGATGGTTAATCTAACTCCAAAAAACTAATTATTCATAAGGCATCTATATCAACACTCACCACGTGATTGGATGTGTATTAAAATATCTCATAATAGTAATACATGTTTTACAAGTAAAGTTGAACATCTTGTCTTTTTGCCAATGCTGTCAAGGTCTTTCCAATCAATTGGAACATTATATATCCCTTCTGTTCCTGCAATATTTTCGATCATTCAATAAGCCCCAAATAGTTAAATATCATCACAGTTTTCTTTTTCTTTTTGGAAAGAGGATAAGTTTCTCTGTTTCAAATTCTTATTCCATCTCCTATTCCACATAATTATTTGACATGTGTAATTTACAAATATACTTATTAAGGAATGTTTAATATGTGTAAATTTTTTAACAGTAATATATATTCATCAAAGCAACATGGTAAATGCATATTACATAGAAGCATTAGCATTCCGAGCTAAACTGTGTGTTTCGAGCCAAAAAAACATTCTCTCACTTTTGATTCTTAGTAGCTTAAAACTACAAGTTCTCTCGAATAATACTAACATAAAACCGAAAAATAACAAGCTAATAACGGCCTTAGAGAATGTACTTCTAGTATTAGAAATTGAACTATTGCCCGTGTCATCTAGAAGTATTTTGAAAAATAGGTCCAACAGCAGCCTTGAAATCTTGATAGAATCGTTGTTCTGAGAAGCGTGAAGCTCGTTTCCTTGCAGCTGCAGCCATCTCAAGGCGTGCTGATGCAGGCATTCTAATAATGGTAAGGATTGCATCTGCATATTCTTCCACATTTTCTGCCAAGAATCCTGTTTGCTTTCCGTCTTCAGGTAACACTATGTCCATCTTAGGCCCTGCTGAATTATGAGCAATTGGAATGGCACCAGAAGCCATATATTCCACCACACTTATGCCAAAATGCTCATCTATCATCGAATGAATTCCTGCACCTGCCCCACCCAACAGACTCACCAGCTCCCTGTACAAGTCAGAATCAAGAAACCAAAAAAAAAAAAAAAAATACATACATAGATAGATAGATATACATGTTACAGTCAAACATATTGACAGACTTAATGGCATGCAGTATATGTTTGTAAATTGCACGCTTAATATAAATCTAATGGACCCCACACTTCCAATTATTAAAAGAAATTACACAAATAAATACATGCAAACAAAAAATGGTAATTGCTGCAACATAATCATATGTTGCTATGAATAACTATCTATATATCCAAAATTCTTCTCATGTAATAAAAAGATACAACTTGGTAATACTTCATCTAGTCAACAACTTTAGAAATATATAGAGTTCATAAATTTTTGTAGCTTGCTAAAATCTGTTTACTCTTCAACATGTGGTGACTATTTACATAGCACATCACTAAGCATTTTGCTTGTCAACACAGAGTAGAATCATCTTAAGATATTGATAATTTATTGGAAGCATACATAAAAATGATTCAAACCTGTAGTTTACATTTTTGTGAAACTCCACGTCACTTTCCAATTTCAGCTCCCGGGCTCGGTCCTTCAACTGTTGCAACCGTTTTTCATCTGCTTCATTTCTACAACTACCTACAAATTGGAGTTTAGGTCTTAGTATATCTGCATCCAACTTCTTAATGGCAACTGCAAACGCCTCAAGTTGAAGGGTATGTGCCTAAAAAGAAGGAAGCATGAACATTAAGTTGAACTTCATCAAATATTGAAATGCCATCATTTAAGTCTGGTACCTACCTTCTCTGGACGAAATTGAGCCACAGAAATGATCTTCATTGGTTCCATTGACCTTTCTAATGGCAGCACCTAGTTGGAAGCAACATGAAATTGTTGTCATATAATAAACAGTTAGTTATTACTACTTCCTCTGTCACAAATTTATCACGCATCCTTTGCGGTGTCACAAAACAAGTATCTATTCCCTTGTATTATTTCTCCTCCTCCCCCCGCCCCAAAAAAAAATTACCCAGTGATAAGCATATAATTTATGCGTTTTTGAGTCCGGTTTTAGTCGTTTTAGAGTGTTTTATGCATGATGTTTACCACATATACCTTTAATTTGTTTCTTAAGCGAGTACGGGGAGAAAATCATTGCAATCGAGGAATATGGGCGAAAACGTAGTAAATCAGATTTCAACCATAAAAGATCTGACATGAACATCTGAACTTGAGTTTAGAGACATTCAAACATTCTCCCTGTTCAGCATTCAAGAAAATTCGGACACTGCATTCCACATTTGAACGTGGAGGAACCAGACATTTGAATTTAACCATCAACGACTTTACTTATCCACGTCATCACGTAACGTGAGCTTTCATCGACATTCGGATGTTGGGGTTGGCAGCAGCAAATTTGGAATGCTTTAAACCTAGTTTCAGTTGAAGTCCTCCATACCTTGATTATAAATAGTTGATCTTCTCTCATACAAAGGGTTACACTTTTTTAGACTTTTTCACATACTTTTGAAGAGCACAAGGCGGGGAAAAGAATGGAGATAAAAACAGCACAGTTGAAGATCTTCATCAACCGTAATAGGGAGAATCTTTAGTTTTAAAGTTTATTTGCTATCTAATAATTGTTTTGATTCTAGTATTTTCCTCAGTATGATGTGTATTAACTAATTTGTCACGTCAAGGCCATGTGAATGTTGAGTTGATATGTTTGATATATAAAAGTTGTATGCCTATTAATTCTGTGATTGCTATGTGTTTGATTTCATGTTTATTTCCTACACATGTTTCATCACAATGTATTTGCTTTATTCCTAGCTTAAATAATACGAGGAAATCAAAACATAACTTGAATCAATGGAATTGCCGTGTTTACCGGAAAAATCTAATTGTGATACATGCACGTTAGTCAGATTCTCCTATCTTTTTATCATATCAGAAGTTATGTTTGCTTTTTTTTCGGGCTTCTTCTCATTCTTCTTTGGCACCTACGGTGGAGATGGAGGTATTTGGCCCCCAAAGGAATTGGTATAGATTTATTTTGGGAGCAGTTAACTGTGTATAGATAAATGATTAAGGAATTATCACCATAGCAATTTTTCTTGGCACATTTTACTATACGCTGATCACTTTTATTATCACTATGGTGAAATAATATGAAATAGTTGTTTCTATACTCATATTAAGGCGTTTAGTTAATATGAAATTAATCATATCTTTAAATTCTTTGGCACCTTGTCTTTATTAATTATTCAACTTAAAATAATAGTAAAAGTACCCGTTGGTTAGTTTTGTTTGGTTTAGTAAGTGAAGACAGAATATTAACGTTCAAATTAAACACTCAAATAACCAGAAATAATGATATAGAAAAGGGAGCAATAAAAAACACAAACCTGAAGACCAGAAGTGTCACAGGGAGGGTAAACCCGCTTAATACAATCTGGAATCCCCCAAAGCTGTAGAATGTGAGTTAGCGTCCATGAAGAATTAACCATTGCCAGGTGTGCACAAGAGCCTACAATGCCATACATCCAGCTGAAAAGCTTATAATAGACAACTTTCAACTGTGAGAAGAAGACACTGCCAGAGAAAAGGTTCTATTAGCTTTGTCATGGACAACAGCTAGAGCAAAAGTGATAGGATTGTCAATCTTGTAGGAGTATCAAAGTGTTTATTCAGATTAACATTCTAAGCATTATTCAGTATCTTGTGTCAAAATCAGCAAAGATACTGTAAAAGCAAGAATATCTGCATAACCTATAATCTTCATTGGAAAATATAAACAGGTATAGAAAAAGGGGAAAATATAATAGCAAATGTTGAGATATTTTTCCAAATCTTCACATTTAGGATGATATATGGGATCACGGGTGGGTTACACAAAATTTTTTATCTACTTTTCTTGCCTTTTTTCAAAATTTCAATAGGTCAGAGAAGATATGCATAAGAAATATTTTTAACTTCTCCATCATTAAATTGGTACTATCATCACATACCAACCATATTCTGGCCAAATTTCATCAGTAATGAAACTAACATCATGATCTTTCAAGTTCCTGCCATGATGCAAGAGCCTTGATATCCAAGTTGTATGTGAGAAGTTGCAAATAGTACCTCTTGGCAATTAAAGAATCATTGTTGTACATAGAACTCCGTGCATGTACCCGTGATAGCATGTCTAAACTAATTGTTGGGTAATGTGTGTAGCAAATGACTTTACATCCAAACATCCGCGCAACGGGATATGTAAAAGCATATCCACTCGTGTCAAAATAATACAATGGGGTAAACTTGTACAAAGCCTCCCATGAAAGGACTACTGAACCAAGGCTTTGACCAATCATTGTGAAACGAGGATATGTAGTTTCTTCAACCCATTTCCTCCTATGCAGATGCACTACCTGCAGAAAGCGAAGCATAACCATTAAACTTAACCAGCTAATTATAGATTTGTTCTTCAAACAGAACTTAGTCAGCTTGAATACAAACAAAAACATTAGAACCACAAAAGTACTCAGTTTCCACAAACTAACTGGTGAAATCTGAATCCTGTCTAGGGGAAATTAAACGCGACAGACAATTCAGAAACATTTGGAAACAGAACTTTCATTAGTTATGGAGCTCATTTTTCATTCGCAAGTCATAATCCCATTGCATTCAAATAACAATATACCTTTTCACTTCGACAATTCTAACTGTACTATGCATATATGATCTATAAACCAAAACACCAGTTTGCTATCAGCAATCCACATTCGGCCAGACTCTTGAAAAATCCCTTCTCAAACTAAATTATAGCATAATTAACATTAAGTTGTGACTTCATACTTCTTAATTTCCCCAAAAATTTTAGGTCATCTTCATTTCTCTAAATCGAAACAAACAATTCTCAAATTAAGTCCATACCAATCTGTCAAAACACCCAAACTCATACCAATATACAGCAGCATTCCGTATAATCCATACAAATAAGTCAAACTACCTCCTAAAAAACAAAATAGAGTTAAAGATTTATGTTAAAAATGTTCGAGAAAAAATGAACATACCATTGGACGGCGATCCAATTTGACACCAAATCGATCAATCGCTCGAGTGGCGAGTGATTCAGGTGAAGCGTCGTGATCTCCGGTGTAGATGACGCAATCGAGATCGAGACACTCTTCTTGAACGGCGTTGACGGCGCACCATAGCACTCGCTCGCCACCGCCGCCATCATTCGTGTATGGGTGAAAGAATCCGATGGCTTTTTTCCGGCTTCTCCGGCTAAAAACTACGGCGGCGATTATTTGGATGCTATATCGCAGTAATAGCGGTACGAGCACTATAGTCAAGATGGCAGGCCATGAATCCATTAGAGCTGAGCCCAAATTCAGCTTATTCTAAAGGTTTTAATTGCTAATAAACCTTAATATTTATGAAATTTCGATAAATGTTAATGAGTTCCTAATTCGTATGGTATAGTTTTCGTTTTCAAGTTTTATTATTTTCAAATGATTTGAATTTTTCTATTGCTTTTTGTGAGAAAATAAAAATATATTTAGATAATTATATAATTTTTAGATTTCGAAGTAATGATTTTTTCAGTTATATGAATTTGCATGGAAGAAAAGACGTGAAAAATGAATATATATAATATATATACACTAATACAAAGCAGGTGACTAATAGTTTTTAACAAATAATAACAATTAAATGATTTAGTAATATAGAAATTTACTCTAACTATTTTTGAACTATAATCTAGTGCTAATCAGAATGAATAAAATATCGAAACTCATTATTTTGAACTAATATAGATTTAAATACCCAGAAATGACAATAATTACACGTACCTCTCCTATAAAATATTTTGCATACCACGGGCACCCCTGTCCTTTTTTCGGTCAGCTTTTTGCTGATGTTAGCAAAAAACTTTTGTACTTTTCCTATTTTATCCCTAATGACGTCATCAATTGATGACGTCATCCACTTTCCAATGATGTCATATTTTTGTCTGACAAAAATACCCTCAGGGGGTTGGGAAATCATTGTTTTCGCAACAGAGAGGAGTTCTCTTCATCTTTCCTCTCAACTTCTTCATATTTTTATGAAGTGATGTTTGAGCACACCAGTCCTTTAATTTGTCTTTGAGGAAAGACATTCTTCTGACTACCGAATCCAATTGGCCTTCGGGAACCTTATAGGTTTGTATCAGCATTTCTCGCCATGGGCTGCAAATCTTGGCAAAGAACAAAGGTGTTGCTACATCCGTTGGGACTCCACTTTGAAAGAAGTATTTGCGAAACCAATAGATATATTCATCTATTGCACAAATATTTCTTAATTCTATTCCAAAGAGAGCATGCATGTTCTCTCTGGTTTCTCATGATTACTTTCATCGAAGTATCCATCTCCGATGAAATGAAGCTTTATAAGCCTTCCGAATATTTCTGCTATGGTGCTTTTGGATTCTCAGGCTAAAACTTCTTGTTTGGTCAAGTCAGGTGTTTGATCCCATCCTACCTTGACTGATCCTTCTAGACTCAACTCCATCAATTTGATGAAGTTTTCTTTGTCGAGTTCTAGAGTGGTGGCTGTTATTTTTATGGCAGCTACCCATTCATCGATTATCTTTTCGATATTCTGAAAATCAATGACATCCAGATTCAGAATAGTTCCATAAGGGTGCAAAGGCTGAGACAAGGTCCTAGGACTTGGTGTATTTTCTGATACCCTTTTTGGATTCTCTTTGAGACGCGTTCCAACGAAAGTTGGAGTTGCATTAGTGTGGAAATCCACACCCTCACGCATCGAGCTATCCTCTGGAAGATCATTCGATACGATACTTCTTTCCGGGGGTGGTAATGCCGGCGGCACCATAGTTGTCACCTCATTAGGTTTAACATTAACTAAGTCTACCATCCCTAATTGGGAGAAAGATTCAGGTAATTCTTGTAGATCAGATAGATCCACTCGTGAAACTTCCATTAATTAATCCTTTTGAGGATTTCATTAATTCTATCTTCTTGTGTTTTGGGCCACGGAATTTCCGTTGCCTTACCTTTCTGGTGCAAAAGGGGTACTGGCCTAAAAGCGACACGGATGCGATCCATATTGGATGTACTAATACGACTCTTCCGTTTTTCGTCTAGATCTGAAACTTCTTTTTTCAGATCTACTATTTTCAGATCTACTATTGAATTTTTCAGATCGGGGACGATCTGTAACATCTCATCCATCTTCTGGTTCAATTGCTCTATTTTCATAGGTAGATAGATCAACCTATGACCATAATCTTGAACCGTTTTTTTGAATTTCTCTAAGATTTTGGGTAATCTTATAGGTATCAATTTCAGTATCGATTTATGTCCATGTCGGAAAAAATTCTCTCTTTTCGTAACTCGTTGAACATTTGTTCGAATGTTCCATTCTTGTTTAAATCTCCTCCCGTTAGAGAGTAAAGTAATAAAATGCAATAATAATTAATTATTTCATCAATAAAACCTAAGGCTCTGATATCATTTTGTGGAAATTTAACAAACATGTCCATAAGAAATAATTTTCAAGACTAAAAGTGCAATTTTCCCTTAAAAAAGCGTATTCCGTTAGTCATTTAACGGAAGTTTAACGGTGGGGACTAGATTTGTTCAAAACTCGTATGTTGAGGGACCCAATTGACGCATTTGTAACAACATGGACCAATTTTGCGATTGTCTTTAAGTTCTGGGACGAAATCTATAATTCCCCAGATAATAAGATAATAATTTTTCGAAAAATCCCTTTATAAATATTAGGTCCCATTAAAACTTTAAATTAATAATTTATAAATATTACAATTATAAATATTATGGTAACTTGCTAAAATATGAATCTATTGTTACTTGATTTTTCTTAAAATTTAAATCTAATTGAATTTCATCCCTAACTTTTTTAATTGCAGCCAAGAGTTCCGGTGTCGAGTTCTCTAGCTACAACAAAAAATTGTGAAGAGTTGTTGTCGCGCTCAAAGCCTCCTTTCTCATGACTGGTTCCAACGGTATTGAATTATCTTCAACTTCATCATTAGTAGGATCTTCAATAATAATATCAGCAACAATTTCCTCTAAACTTTGAACCATTGAACATTCATCATTTTCACCCGGATAGTCCACCAATTTGTTGACGTCCATTTCATTGTGATAACCAACATCCTTGACCATATTCTCAAGCTCATGTAGGCTTTCTTCAAAGTTTGTCTCACTCGGATTGTATACAATGAATTGATATTATACATGAATATAATTAATTAGTTACAAAGAATTGGTTGATGCATGAATATAATCAATGAAACATATATGAATTCATTTATTTTCAATACACATGTACTAAATTTGCTGAATTTAAAAAGTCTCTCTTTTAATTAATAAAATATTAATTTATCGATATATTAATATCTCTCTAAATTAATAAAATTTCATGGTCCCAAGGTTATTAATTTATAGACGTTTTACTGTATATATACACACACGTAGGACTAAAATAATTTCATATATGACAATTTAAACTAGCAGGCTGTATAGTTCTTTGATGAACATATTACATAAATTTAATTCATTACTTTTTAAGATACATATTTAATTCAAAATAATTTATTCTTCCATAATTGCGATTGATTGTGAACAAACTTTTGATTATGTAATTTATATTAAAAAATTATATAAATCAAATTAATTTCAATTCAAATCAAATCAACAAAACATCTCAAATTGACTACACATGATATTTTTTTCACTATGGACATTAAAAAAGGTCAAAAGTCATAAAATCAACAACTTATACTTGTTGAAGATATTTATATTTTGAATTTGTTGAGAAAATGAGTCTCTTTATTTCTTTCACCTTTGAGCTTCCTCAATCTTTAATAGTAGTTATACAGTTTGTAAAATAACATTAAATCTAAACTCTAGATCAAATATTTTGTGAAGATATACATATTCTTTACAATTTCATTTTATTTCATACTTATATCAATTTAGTGAAGAAGAAGAAGAAGAATATTGTTAATCTTATATCGAATGTGGTGAATATAATATTGCAAAATTAAGAAAGAAAAGTTATAAAATGAAGTTGAAAAAAATCACGGAGTCATCAAGGTTATTCAAACTTATAATAGTTAATGTTTATTTAGTAAAAAAATTACTTGGTTAAATTATGATATTGATTTTTTCAACATTTAATAAATTAGTTTCTTCATATATCTTATTCGGAACAAATATATTATGTTTGATATTTACTCAATTTATAACCTCCTACTAATTTTCAATATGCATTCAATTAATTATATTTTTGATACAATTAGATAAATCATATACTTAGCAAATTCATTATTAAAAATTAAACCACCATTATGAGCAGAAAAAAATATTTGTTTATCTCATGGTTAGCCATTTGTTAAAGGAAAAATGGTTGAAAATAAAATTTAAAATATAATAGTCATGGCGATTTTTTCTATGTTAATGTTAATTTATTATGATGCAAAAACTTTTATGTCCAACGCATCTTTTTTACTCCTTCAAACCATTTTAATAAATGAAACGATGCATCATGCAGTAGTATATCAAACAAATTGAAAAGCATTATCATCAAAAAACAACTATATTCATCAAGAAATAATACATTTAAATAAATTATTATTATTATAATTTTAATTACATAATAATCCAAAATTAAACACGTGCAACGCACGTGCCCTTTACTAGTAATTTTAAATATCATGAAGTGAATGATGATAGTATTATTTTTATGAAATAGTAGTTAGTGATGAGATTTTCTCTACTTTTATATCCAATCATATTAATTGAAAAGTTGAGAAATGAGATCCATTCTCTACAAAATGTACATAACAAACATGCTTTCGAGTTTTGATATTATAAAAATTTGAATGAAAACAATATCTTGAAAGCTTACAAAGACGAAAATGATGAATGTAATAAATTTGTTATTGCTGTCAAAATATGGCTGAAAAGTGTCAAAACAGAAATGATTATCATAATTGGTTGATGCATAATACAGTAGAAACTCGATAAATTAATACTCGATTATTTAATAAACTCTCTAAAATAATATTTTTGGCCGGTCCCGACTCGGGGATAGGGTGCTAAATTAATAAATTCGCTAAAATTATAAGATAATGTATTTTTGATAATTTCTATAGACCCCATATAAAATATAAATTAATAATTTCTCATATATTACATATTACATGAATGATTTAAGATGTGAAGCCATGTTGTGTGTATGATTTGTTTAGGAAAAAATGCAAAAAACCCCATGTGTTAACTCAAAAATGCAAAAAAAATCCATGTGTTAGTGAAATAGGCTGAAAGACACCTTGTGTTATTCAAAAGTCTACAAATAATACCAATTTCGTTAGAAGTTTACATGATTGTTGTCCATGCGCTGGTGTATTAATATGAAGTTTTAAGTTAAAACCCTTTATTAATATGAAGGGTATACTGGGCATTGCAAATTAAAAATTAATAGCGTAGAAATCTTTGACGAAATGAGCATGCATGTATTATTTGCAGACTTTTGAAGAACACAATGTGCCTTTCAGCCTATTTCATTAACACATGGGGTTTTTTGCATTTTTGAATTAACACAGGGCTTTTTTGCATTTTTCCCGATTTGTTTATGTTATCATATTTTGATCTTGTATTTATATAGAATTTTTTTTAATGTCCATAAAGTGATGCATATTGAACAAGCATAATAAAGTGGGAGATTAAATGGTTCTTTCAAATTGACCCCTTCATTTGATATATGTACATGCGTAGTACAATAATTAAGTGGAAGTTTGAAAGGTGTGTGTAAATTGAGTATTTCACTATAAATTAATAAAATATTAATTAATATATAAATTAATAATTATTAATTTATCAATTAAATAATAACTCTTTTAATTAATAAATTTTGGTGGTCCCATGAGTATTAATTTATAGAATTTTTACTGTACTTTTATTAATTATCGAAATATAAATTAAAAATGGTAAATCATGAAAGATGAAGAGGAAAATATAGATTTGAGCATATAAACATCGATTAGTGGTTGTACAAAATGGAAGACATAGTAACTGATAGTGGCTAACTATATAGGGATGATTTAGCTAATTAATTCAGTGTTCTTTGTTTTCGCTCTTGTGAATACGTAAATGGTAGGTTCTTTAGGTGCTGACATTTTATATGGTTATTTGTTTGATCAAATATTGAAGATTTTAAGATCATGAAATTTTTTGGATTATATTTTTGTGCGCTGTAATTGTCTCATGAATTGTTGCCAAGTTTTGTATTAAAAAGACACTTGATTCTGAATAATCTGGAAAGGTAAATAAATAAAATAAAAGTGCTATATATATCAGGATTATTAATTTGCCAAGTTCCAAAGACTCCATAGCTCAGCTTAATACTGTGGATATGCAACTAACTCTTTAGCTTCCTTCACCTGTACTGTACTCTGTTCATTTAATTTGTTGCATTTTTTGGTATAAACTCTAATCACTGCAAGTGCGTAAAGTACATTTGTCATAATTCTGTGTGATTTGAATTGGTTGTGACTTCAAATCATTGTGAGGGTACATTTATGAAATGCAAAACAGGAATCATTGGAATACAATCACAATTAGTAAGTAACATGGTGAAATAATCCATATAACTCTGAGATACATAGAATCATGAAATATTTGATTTTATACTACTACCCTTTGATTTCAGTACTGTAACATGTTGAGCAACAAAATAGATATTACATTCACAACTTGGATATAGAAGAAGAGTCAAGACCATCATCTCGACACAAGACAGATCTAAAAATAAAGCACAAAGAGCGAAAAATCAGTACAAAAGTCAGAGTCTTATCTGGTTATACAAAATACAAATCATCATCATCCTCCATTCGCTGCAAAAATTGCATTTACCTACCAAAGAATATTACAAAGAAAAAAATATATAATCCTCCTATCCACACTGGTACCACCCTACGAAGTAAAACCCTGAATCACATTATTCTCTAACTTTCCAGAATAGGTGAAAACGGGTTAACAAGAAAATCGACATATCATCATCATCATCATAATAATTAGTAAGATCCCATTGGTGGCATTCCAAATGGTGGAGGCATACCCATACCCATACCCATACCCATAGGTGGTGGCTGTGGTGGTCCACCAAAACCTCCTCCTCCCATACCTCCTGGCATAGGCGGTGCTGGTAAAGCAAGAGGCAGCAACTGGGCATACATATTCTGTTGCTTCATGATGTCTTTCTCCTCATTTTCTTTAGCTTTCTCTTCTTTCAAAGCCTCAATCTTGTCCTTTATTAGTTCGTCAACTTTACCAGTGTATTCCCGGATAAACTGCAATACAAGGAAAATAAGAAACAAACAAACAACCAACAAAAGCAAAGTCAAGGCAAGAAAAGAGAGTTGTAGGTAGAATCACCTGTAGTAGATATGGAAAGGCAAAGTCAATCATGTTATTCATCCAAGCAAGTTCAAGCGCAACATCCGCACGAATCAAATCGTAACATACAAAGAGGCACGACGCAAAGCACTCCTTCTTACCCTACATACACATAGAAACAACAGTTACAACACAAAGGTATTACAGGAGTTCCAAAAAGAATCTAAATTCTCACAAAATGTACAACAGGATGCAACAAGGAAGCAAATTTTGAGGAATAAGCAAAATAAAGAGAAATAATATCTTTTCATAGTGAAAATTACACATTGTATATGCCCATGATCTCTTGTACCTGTTCGATGAAGTAAACTAGCAACTCCTCAGCAAGTTCACGATCACCAGATTGTGAGGCTGTCTCCATTGCATCTTTGTAGAGATTATATTTCTTAGATAATGCAATTGACTGCTTCCACCTGCCTGCCTTCTTGTAAATGTAGGCTGCAACACGCCTCATCTCAAGCAGCTCATGTTTCTCAATCTGCTCAGTCAAAGAAAGAGGTACAGATATATATATGCATAAGCTTTTATAAACAGAAGAAAAGTGTGCATGTAGTGAAAATAAAGTTTTACCTTTTGAGCAAGGCCAATCTGATCAAAGTTATCGTGTAACTCAATTGATTCACGTAGTCTGTCATAATCCTCCTCTTCCACATAGATCTCATTGAGAGCTTCATTCACCGCAGACACATTATTGCTCTGAACTGCTACCATGTACGGCTTAACAAGACGGAGATGGCCAGCCTAAATATAGCAAAATGAAATGTTATTGAAAAAATAAAATTAAAACCTGAGACTTGAAATCTAATTATGCTCAGTTTAGTTCATGACCACTTGGGCAAGCGACCAGCTGGATCCACGAACCGTTGGATGTGATGATGCCACATAATCATGTATCACTCAACGGCTTACCCAAGTGAATCCATGGAACAAGCTTGCCAAGTGAGAATGCACATATATATATACACACAGACATATATACACACACATACAAACACACACATATATATAGCCTGTGAAGTAAGAATATACATAACACATCAAATAGAAGTGTGAACCTTTCTCATTATGTCCACAACACGAGTATGATCGACACGAAGAGCAAGGACATTGAGGACATCGTTTATGAGATCAGGGTGCTCTTGCAAATAGAAGTGCACAGCCTTGTAATATAGCTCCACATTGGCAACTTTGACAATAATATCTTTGAATTGCATGTGTTCCCAAGCTTCAGGGGAATGATTCATGACAGTTGTTGCAGCATTATCAAACTCGTCGTACTGAATGTACAAGTAAGTAAGTTCTTGCCAATGTTGCTGCTCGTCACATGCTCGGATCAGCTTGGGAATATTGAGACGGGTAGAGAATAATTTAATGTGCTCCATGAGCTTCTCATGGCGGTATCTGGCATATAAGACACCCAGCTCGGTAAAGATGCCCATATGTGCACGTTCCAATCCTAGACCACTCTCCATAAGAGATATAAGCTCGTTAAAGCATCCTCTGTTCTGATAATACTCGCTAACCTCTTCCAGGTCATCCACCTATAAGGGTATTACAAATATGTCACACACAATAAAAAGAACTCTATAAATTCTAAGGATAATAACATGCACACCCCCACACCTAGAGGATAATTACAATGAGCCCCCAGAGGTTTATCAAATTACCAAGACGGTACCCTTGTCAGATGCTGACAACTTGAAAGACTGTGTAAACGCAATCTGCTTTTACTCACTGAGGTTAAGTTGTAATCTGGTTCTACTATAGGGACTTAAATTCTAACTTGATTGAATTTACTGACAGGAGAAGTATATATAGTTTCTCAAATCTTGGGGTTTTTTCGCAATTCATGTTTATAAATTCTCTGTGATTTTACAAAATATTCTATTATACTATAAATAATTTAAGAATTTTATAGATTACCTGTACAATGACATTGAGACCACATATCTGAGCCAAGCGGAACTCGTCAGCGTCAACACAGGCAAAGCAGACTTCCTTCCACGTTTTTGCACTATTAGCTTTCCGGGCCGCATCAACAGCACCTTGGAATTGCTTCAACTTCACTAATGTGACTGCCAATTTGGCCCAGTTAGAAATAAAAGCATAAATAATCTTTGCAGCCTCATATAAAGCCTCGTCATACAAGCGATCACCAACATTAGGCAGATTCGCAACATTTGGCATGAGAATAAATTCTTCAATGTCACCCAGCCTTTCAATCTTGGCATATGCATAAATAAGTTCACTATCCACTTTCGGCTCCTTTGCCTTCTGCCTAACCATGAGAAGATACTTAACTAGGTCATGATAAACATCACCATCTTCTGCAGCTTTGATTACTTCCAGGAATTGGGTGGCATCATCTGCACGAATAAATGATTCAATTGCATCGCTGACAAGTCCTTCCCGAAGTTGAGCTCTAGCCACTTGACTCCACACAGCATCTTCTTCAACTCGGAATGCAAATTCCACAGCTCGGTTGATGTCACGAATATTATCCAGCAACACATTGACAGCCTGGACATTCAAATTGAACTTCTTGAAAATAGCGTAAGCTTCTTCATATAATTGGGCTTCCACGGCAACTTCTCCAACAGCCGGGCCATCAAAGTTATCAAGTCTGTTAATATAGTCCATAACCCTCGATGGATCTGCCTTGATTGCAGTCAGGATAAGTAGATTTTGTAGGTTAAAGTTCCCACTGAAGGCTGAGTTTTGAAGCACAATCTTCTCAAGTAGCTCAATTAGCTCGTGAGGAAGATCAGCAGTCATAAAAGCTTTAACAGCAGCAGAAACTTGCTCTGGGCTTTTGCTCTCAGGCAAAGCAGTGGACACAACTTGATCAATGAGCAGCCTTCTGAATTCATTTTCAGGATCAAGAACTTTCGCCCAGAGATCACCGTCCATTCTTTCAACCACATACCTGAACAAAGACAGTGGATCAATTTCTCGAAATACATGAAAAATAACAAACAGGCACTAAAATAGCACAGTTACAAACCTGGCTTGCAGCTTGAACAGAGAGTTCTTGTTGGTTACATTAATGAGTTCATCATCGCATTGCCCTCTCCGGTATGCAACAACTGCAAGGGTTGGATCTCGCTTCTCACAGTATTTACCCACAACCCGTGAATCATAGTATGGGTTGGTGGTGAGAAAATGCTCTGGATTGTTGTTGCTATCTATTATGATTTTACCCAAAGCATTGTGGACATGCACATCTTGGCTTCCTTCACTCACAAGATGCTCCAAAAACTGAGTAAGTAGGCGAAGTCGATTCCTGCATACCATGAGTCATGCATAAGGTATTAGGATAAAGCAGCCTTAAGAGAAGTTAAGAGATGGTGTTTGGGTACCTTTTCTCACACTCCTCCACCAGGGGCTCAACTGGAAGCAGAGAACGGACGGAGAGGATAAGGCCTTTAATGAAATCTTCAGGACACTCATCGTCCAGGAGCTGTCCAACAACCAATGGAGCATTTCCTGGATTGACCTATTCCAAATGATGAAAAAGATTCACTTGTATGAAAAACAAATAGCTACATCCAAATGAAAACATCTAACAGAAATAAATACCTTTTGCACATAACCTTCGATATAGCGAAGCATGTTACTAGTGTACAAGTAATGTGTAAGGTCAGGCACAAAACCAAAACGGTCACACACATTGATCAGTGGTCTTGCATCGGGAAGTTTGGCTTCCATCAAAAAGTTTTTAGTCTTTTCAGCGTCATAGAAATTTGATTCTCTTGTTACACGCTCAACCTCTTTAATCTGCCCAGTTTTGGCAGCTGCTTCAATGTACTTAAAGTGTATTTCTTTATCCTCACTGTCATATATCAATAATTAGAACGGAAACTAGCAACTTGGTTCTTGAACCGGTTATTCCAGGGAGAGTTATAAGTTTCGTCTTTTCTTGATAGATTACCTGGAGCTCAAAAATGATCCCAAGAAGAAATATAGTCCTTCGTACGACTTGAACTGCTCAAAAAGCTTTACGCATTTTTCAATCCCCAAAGATTCATAGTATTCTTTTGCAACCTACATAAAAGTTAATAGTCAATAATGCAATATAAAAAGACTGTATCAACTGCAAATTAATAAAAATGATGACAGGAATCTTTTAACACACTTCTACAATTGGTATAACAAACTAACCACCATGAATGGGCAAAAGTATAACAATTACATTTGTAAAAACTCTCTTACCTGAACAATTATCTGAAGGTTTCCTCTTAAATTGACCAGTAAAAGATCCTTCATACACTCCAGTGCCCATTCCTCTGAAAGTGTCCCAAAGAACTCCACAAGTGCCTGAAATTACTAAATCACTGAGTACTAAAGCGACCATTTAAGGATACAAATAGCAACTTAAGTATAGTAACCTGTGGCTCAATTGCGTGAGTATTCACAATGACACGCTTGATGTCAGGCAATTCAGAGTAATGCTGCAATCACGAGTAAATTATTAAAAAATGAACATGCATATTTTATGCACTACAGAAGTACATTATTGAGTAGACATTTAAACCTGAAGTGCTCGAACGTAAAGACCAGCTTTCTCACAGAGTTGTGCAACGCGTGGTCTGTCATAGTGACTAAACATGCCATTTGCCAAAATAGCATCAGCTACATTTGGGAAAGTCACCAGATTTATCTCCAGAACCTAACTTAAAGAAAAAAGTAATGATGCAATGTTTGACAAAATAAGGAGACTGGCGTTGATTCACAACAGGAAGAGTCAAAATAAACCTTAGTTTGCAGGAATGCATGTTCTGGCAAATTTGGTTTCAAAACATCCAACAGAAACGCTGTTGCTTCACGAATCATGTTCCTCTGGTGAGAAAAAAAGTTTATTGATGAATAACATATTACCAACTTCACCATCTCAATAACTTTAACTCTACAAAACGGGTTCTCAAATACGGTTTCAAACATAAAGAGAGCAAGTTAGTACTGCCACTTGCAATCAGACGATTCAATATTAACAAAAGGAAAAAGTTCAGACCTGAAGAAAGAGATCTGTAATGGTATTGTAATCAACAGGGCAACCTCCTTCCATTTGAGACATCATTAGAGCAAAATTAACAGCTCCCTGCCAAAAACACACAAATCATGAAAAGCCGCAATCTCAAATATTAAAGCCCTTCTGTCATTACTTAATATTATTATGAACTCGAGTTTTGCTTCATGAAGAACCAAGCATACCTGAGGATCTGCCCGGAGAATAGTTTGTAGAAGGAAGAGGTAGTCAGGAGTATAACCAACCTGTTTCAAGATAAACATGACTTCCATTGGAACCCCTTACACAGCAGGGAAGGATATAAATAACCAAAAGAAGAGCAGTTGCAATGCCTGAATCAAATGAAAGGAAACGCAATAATTGCGTCAATAACCTGCTTCGAGTATATCAAAATTTTGTCAAACTCCCGACGCTCGGCAAAAGCTGCAACAACTTTCGGTGTAGCTCTGGCTTTGATATATATTTTTAGTGCAAGGTCATTGTCAACAGTCTACAAAACAGATAAAGAGGCAAGTTCATATTATGCAATAAAAGATGGAAGTTTTAAAACAAGACTTGAGAAGTAAAAGATATCTAAAAGTGGTTCATATTCCAAGTCATGTAGGAACCTACCTTCACAAGGTCTCCAAGTTCCTCGCTACATTCAAGTTTATCTTCAGCCAACCAGTTCTCCAACAGGTTCTTCTTGTTCTGGTTAACAACAAGACGAGATAACTCCAAAGACTCAAATGCATTCAGCTTTCCTTTGGTTAACAGAGTTCCAAAGTACTGTAGCAAAGGTGGTGTCTGCCCAGCCTGTACAGGAACACTCTGGAAACAAAATAAAATGTGTAAGCAATACATATCAACTAAAAAAATAAAGAATGTATAGATCAAAGTGCCGCCGCGGGTAAATTTTACATGGAATATGTCCTTATGAATTTATACTTTAAACTATGCATGGTTGGCACCGCAATATTAAATGTGTTGGCACTTTCAAGTATCCCAAAATGAAATCTCCGTTTGATTTTGAAAAATTTCATTCATATATCCATCGAAACCTGAAACTGAAACTCAAATTTTCCAGTTATTTTGAATAGCTTTCAAATAATATATAATAGAAGATATTAAATTATTAATTATGTGATACTAAAATTTACTAACTTAATAATGAGAAAATAGGGAGATACTTTTTCAAAAGAATCAATGTATATGCTAATAATCATTTCAAAACTGAGTAAATTTGGTGGAATCCTTTTCCTGATTTAAGAAATAGAGCCTCGTTTTGAAACTATAAAATTGCATGAGTATGTTTGGGACATATTTTAACATAGAGAACATATAAGCTACTTTTTATCTTACGTGTAAATAATGAATAACAGATATACAAGATTTTCATTACTTAACAAAAGTTTAATGATATTCCACGAAAGGGGCTATTTTCAATCATCATGCAACACAAAAATAGTATGAGATAAATAAAGAAGAATAAATTGTTAGGTTCAAAAAGTATGGCATCCTTTGTTGCATGTTTATGTTACTACCTGTATCAAGTATGTTGTTTTGTCCGGATTTTAGCAGATGCAACATCAAAACTTTATTTCTTCATATTTGAAGTACCACCACTTGGTGTCGTGGATTGAATGTTCTCACAGTTATTTAATAAGTTGTATTCTCGAAATGGAAGTTACGGTTGGAGAGATCAATTGCAGTTATTTTGGTCCACCATCCAAGTAATTATGGGTCCAAGTAATTCTGTATATCGAATTTTATTAAAATTATTAACGATTTGTTTTAATGATGTTTTGATGAGATTTAATCATTATTGTACTACCAAATAGGAATTGTTGTCGTTATTTCCAACTTTGCTGCAACACTCTTTGATAATATACCATTTAATAAAGTTCACTTTATATACGTCACAGATGCAAATAGTTTGTTTAAAAGCTACATAATCACTGTAATTGAAAATATCCAAACTCTCATTTAGAATTTCCGACTATTCTATAAATTTCCATATTTTTTCAAAAACCAAAATTTTGGATATTAAATTTTTTGCTTTTAGATCTCTAAAACATACATCAATACCAAAACCTTCATTGGCACCAAGGTAATCCTTCTCATGAACCAAAAGGTACCTGAAATTTTGCTACAGTGTCAGGTGTCCGAAGGATGCCTTGTGGAGATTCTGCAGCAAGCTCAGCAGCCTCTTTATACTTTGTCTGAGCAAACAATTCTTGGAAACGCTGGACAACCTGAATTATTTTAAGATGGTAAAAAGGTAAATTACCAATATCCTTTTAGACCATAATTATAATTGGAACCAGCACATTAAAAGGAACACATATGATCTGTCAAGAAAAAAGATAAAGGGAAAGTTTGGTCAGGGAGCTCTGCAAAATATTCAAAGAGTTGACTCGCAAATCATATAGGAAGAATATTAATATAGTTCCAAAAGAGGTTAACATGTCAAATCAGTGACAAAGTGAACAGTGAAGATAATGAAACTTTTAGCATCTTCATAGATTTAGACCCAACTCTTAATAGGAAAGGAGTCCTCGCATAATTCAACTCCACATCACGAAGAAGTTGAAGACAGAAATCTTTAACAAAAAAGCACCCGAAGATATGACATCAATTTATGTGTACCAGTACCACAGACAAGTGTCAGGAAAAAAAAGTATTTAAACAGCTAAACCCAAAATCAACTTACCAAATTCTCCGCACCAGGAAGATTCCCTCTTTTGGCAAGATTGACAGCAAGCTCCAGATTGTTTAACTGACAATAATCACTTATGACTCAATATTGGCAAAGAAATATATATATCTTTATGAATGTGTAATACAATGCTGATAAACATACTTGTCCACTGACAAAAGGGATGATAGTTGCTTCATTTACTGTAGCAAGTAAAACCTGGCCTCGCCTATTAACGGCATAAAAACCTCCGACCGATGAAGCTTCAGATGTCAGAAAAATGGGATCTGGACTGATTCTATTTCTGTATACAGCTGTTGCAGTTTCCAGATCATATACAAAGAGCAAGCCAAGCTTCGTAATCACATATATAAGACTGTACTTATGGGATATCTGCAAAATCAAAAACGATTGTAACTGAAACTTAAACACGTCACAGCTTTGTTATCACATATGTGAAAGACTATATTTATGAGCATTTTCCTTCAACTATAGCATGCGGAGTGAAACTGGAATTGAGAATCACAGAAAACTAAGTAATCAAGAAGAAAATACCTGCATGGCCACTGGAAAATCGTCAGCAAAATCAGGAGGGAAGAACAGATCTGCTTGCTTTTTTGTAAAAGACGGTTTTCCTGAAAAATGTTCCCAAGTGTTGAGCGAACCAGTGAGGGAAAATAAGAAAGGAAAAACTGTAAGCATCAGGAATACTTTCTCCAAGCCACGCATCAAAAAACAAACCAAAGAAACTAGGAATCAACAAAAATGAAATATATATCCACCTGGCTGAGCACCAAGCTCAATAACATGCAACTTTGATGTATTCTGACCAGCATTAGAGGTCTTTGATGCAAACGAAATAAGAATGGAATCCTTATCATTTCCTGGAATCTGCTCAAAGGTATAAAAAGATCTAATAAGAATTTTGAACACAGAAACAGCATGTAGACAGTAACAAATCTAAAGAAAGAACACGTACCCTGAAAGTGGCAAATGATGCAGCATGGGCTTCAAGAGCTTGACTTCGTTGCTGATCCACAGAGAACAGCTGCATATTTCCTTTGACCAGTTGAGGCCGCTGAAGAAGAAATTTCATCTTAGTAAGTTTGACGTTGAGGAAACACATAAAACACATGTAGCAGTTTATGATGACTACATCTCTATAGCTAATGCAGCACAAATATCCCCATAACTTTGATCGACTTCAATTAATCACTTTTTTATCACAGCATCAAGAGAAAAACAGCAAACATTGGGGAGAGCAGCAAAAATAATAAATGAACAACTCCAATTCAAGAAAGTAGATTAATATGGAAAAGCATTTGAACAAAAATTGTGCCGTAACACGTAAAAGTGATGTTTACAGTAAAAACATCAACACTAGAACAATTCATAATAATATTACAAGCAATGGAATCTCACAGATAAACCTAATAAGTAATTTCCGTTACAGAAGCGCTTTAAGATCCAATTGTAGCATCAAATGGAAGTGTAATTGGAGGTAAATAAAACCAATTACAAACACAGACATGCTTATTAGCATGTCCGAGCAAGGACAAAGAAGCAAAGGAGAGAATCTCGCTCCTCAGAAAGACTTGTGTGGCACAGCTATAATTTCTTTCTTCCTTTTCAAAATTCTGTCATCTGCAGTTTTGCTTATAGCAGATACTCTTTCAAAATCAGTACAAAACAATATATTAGAAGTTGATTTCTTCAGTATTAGCCGTAATAACAAAAATTACCATCAGTAATTATTCACTGAATTATATTGAACTTGCAAATAGCTCATAAGCAGCTGTCAGGAAATCCATTATATTTCATACCATTTTCCTCATCCTTATTTCCAAATATAAGAACTGTACATCAAATAAATGACTCAAAGCAAAATATCATTTCATGTATTTACACACTAGAACAATGCCCAACTACAGTACGAAGTCCCTGACAGTACAATACATTCGGCAAACTAACAAGACTAACATTGAGATAAATTTGACAAAAGAAAGCAGCAGATAAAATTACAAAGATCTACATACAGACCAAAGTAATGATATCAGATGTCTAGGTCGCGGAATCAAGAATGTTCTAAGGCAAGTTGCAGGAATGATTTCAGGATATATTGCTGTCCAACAAAGAAATTACATTACTGCAAATAAGTCCAAGTTATAGTTGGAATTTCGGGGTTTTATGTCAAGAATTCGCACTCAAAAATGATATTAGTTCACGCTCCAATGTGTCAATTAAATTGGTCAACATTAGCATACAATTTTAGTACATTTGATAAGAGAACCATTAAAAAATACATTATAAGTAAGCATGTTTAAAAGGATTTATATTTATGACGAGACTCAAACAGGAGAACAACTAGCCAACAGAATTATTTCTTTGGTACTATAAAAATGTCAAATCCATAGGACTTGCAAGTGATATCCAAGCAATTTCAGTTAGCATGGAAAAGGCTTTGCAATCACGCACCTCGGGTGAACCAGGAGCAATCCCAATCAAAACCAACCACTTTTCAGAAGGATCACATTTATAATTGATTATTTGGTTGTTTGCTAAATTGGCAGTTCTATCAAACATCTTCACGGGTTCAGAATCACCTAATAAGAGAAAGATAGAAAATATTTAAGACAACAGAACAGAGAATTAAAAGAAAGCACTACCATGTTGAAACTACAAGGAGGCCAAATAATGACGTCTCACCCTCAATTGACCAGTGATATACTGTGGATTGTGTAACTAAACCCAACATCTTAGGGGAAATCCACTTCCAGAACACGACCTGTCAAAATGCACAATTTCCAGATCAGCCGACTTCACAAGACTCTTAGGGGTCATAAAAAACTAGACAAACTAAACTGATACATGTTAATACGAAAAACATCAATTCATTCAATGAGTAATAAGAATCTTGCCTGCTCAGGCATCTGGTGTGACTTGATCTTTGCCTTTGCCTCAATATTAAATATTTGCAAGTGATCTTGTGTGGTTCCCGGAAGTTGAGCTTCATCAAGGAAAATAAAATTTTCAGCACTTGTATCAACAACAAAAGAAGGCGTATGAATCATATACAAGTTAATTTAATTCACCCCATTTATGACACTCTTGATCACTTATAATGTGTGGCCACGTACCAATGTAAATTACCATAAATGTTCAAACACAATCCCAAATTGATTGCTTAAATTTATCATAATTGACAACAAGGGAGGAACTATTTTCACTGCATAGTTCTAAATGACGTCACCTATCCTTACTATGTCACGCGTCAAAGGCGCCATTTTCGCCATGGCGCACACCTTCAATTGGCACGCCATAGACAAGATCATGACAGAGAACGAGGCAGCGACGGCGGCCAGGGGCGGAAATGATTGGAGCGGCATTGGCGACAATACAAGGAAAGCTTGACAGATATGCGAGAAAAAAGATGAGAGAGTAGCAACTTTTGTGTGAAGTCGTGAGAGGGTTTTGTTTTAGGAGTGGAGTCTTTTTTCAATTTCTAAACATTTGTTAGCATTCCAATCATCCCCAATTTGGCCATTTGAACAGATTAACTAGTCACCCAAAAACACATTAAATTTGACTAAAAGCACTTTAATTTAGCTACTTTTTATATTTTGTTTCTTGAAAACTTGTTATTTATCTAATGATTACTATTTCAAAAAATTCTTGCATTCTATTAATTGATGTATATTAGTATATATAATTATTTTTGTAATTCTATTTATTTTTGAAATTCTTGCTTTGAAAAGGCGTGCCCCGCGTTGCGCCATATTCGCCATGGGACCTTGTTTCCGCCCCGCACCATTTGCCATTAATAATTATGTCTCGCGGTATACTACCATGCCGCAAGCTTTACATAACAAGGAAGAAGCAATCATCTGCTATCCTTCTTGATATCAGAATCCTAACTAAGAATCCCTATTCTTCCCTTTTTAAGGGCTGTTAAGGCTTGTCATTATTAACGAGATTGACAATCCTCAAACTAAAGACCATGTTGGACATTAGAAACATATTTTTGCCACATAATAATAACATACAGAAATTGATCCCCTACTTTCCTATCTCACTACTTTCGGCAGTTAACCTATAATCCGCTCACTCTAGCTTCAAAATACTTCTATCCATGTTTCTTGAACATTTTTGCACACGATTCCAAGTCCTTTACAAAGAAAAACTGAGGTAGGCATAAAGACATGTTCTTGTAAGAACAGAACCCACAGACCCTAAAGTCAAATGCTAAGATAAATATTCCCTTTTTGCTAATCATTAATTAATCAAAAGTACAGCTCATTCTATGTAAACACAATTTGTCAAATGCATAAGAAACACCTCAACAAATAACTGATGAACACCCAACAAACTAATATTCTAGTACATTAAAATGCATCAGTTGGTCAATAAACTATCCAGGAATTACGAATGCTTAGAATAACTCATTCACCTTTTAGTGCCAAAATTCTAGTATTTGGATTCATAAGCGCGGAGTCTGCAGTGATAGGCCGCCTCAACGGCTGCATTGGCATGCTCATATCGATAATCACTACACTGTTTTGAGGTGCCGTCTCCCTAACACATATATACTTATCAGATTCCATCGTCACATTTGTGAAAGTAATGAACTGAGGATTGATCCCTATGCTAGTCAACTGCAATCACCACATCACAAAACTCAAAAATATCAATTCCACTGAAACCTACTTAAATCAGCAAAGCCTCAAAAAATGATGAACAGATCTGAAACTAAGCTACACAGGTAATCAAAACAGTGATTACATAAATTCCATGCAATGCGCAAACACCGTAGGCGCATCAAATCAAGTACCAATTAAGATAAAATCATTCGTCTAAAAATAGTCGAATAGCTAGAAAATGAAATGAACGTGAGAAAATTCAGTGAAAAACATGATTAAAGCATTACCGTCAGGGCTTCTTTCATGGTGATCGGAGCATTTGCGGCCGCCATGACGGGCGACGAATCAAAGCTTCGAGATCGGAGCTCCGGATCTGGAAAATGATAATCGGAAATCAACAGTCACGAACTATTGAATCTGAGATTTGCAGCAGCGAACAGAGAAACCCTTGAACCCTTCGAGAATCAAAATGAGAGAGATCTAGAGAGAGATGGACTGCGGGTTTCGTCTAGAGAGAGAAAACTAAACTGAGAACTGCGTAATGTTTCATATGTATATATAAATATATATGCATAGAGAGATCTGAATAATTGTTTCCTGATCAGCAATCCCACTAAATTTTAGGCTTTTAGCACGACAATTATATATTATCTATTATTAAGCATTAGTTATGCTAAGTCAATTAATTCTATTTGATATACTTTTAGAGAAAAAAATACAATAATATATTAAGAAGTATATATAACATCGCTAGTAAAATACATCAGTTACGTAATGGCTATGTGATTAGGAGTAGAGGTATAAATGTGTCGAGCTCGAGTCGAGCCTTAAAAATTTTACAGGCTCGAGCTCGTTTTAATATTTTTGAACTCAAGCTTGAGCTCGAACTCATCGAGCCCATTTCTTTTGAGCTCGAGCTCGGGTCATCTGCTCATTCGAGCTCAAGTTCAGCTCGTTTGTTCATCCAAGTTTGAGTTCGCTCGTTTGTTCGTTCGAATCAAACTTTAACTTTGACTATGTAATATACTTTATATTTTGAATTTTAGGATAATTAAGAAAGGTAAATTAAAACGGGGGTAATTTGCACATTGCACCCCGAGAATAGCTTAATTAGGCAGTCTCCACCCTAAAATTACAAAAATTGTGGTCTCCACCCTGAAAATGCAATAAGTTTGGCACTTTGCACCCCGACCATATTTCAATTGATTTTTTAATGGGCAAAATCGGAAAAAGAAAAATAAGATTTCAAATAAATAATAATATATTATAAGAAAATGTTCTTTCCTCCTCTGTTCAAAAATTCACCCCACTGTAAGAAAAAAAATGGAGAAAAAAATGTTATATGGATGAAGATATTGTGAATGGTAATGGATAAAAATGGGAACCCTTTTGGAATAAGTAAGAAATTTTTGATGTATATACATATAGATAAGGGGGAAATTTATTGAACAGAGCAAGAAATAATGCAACTTTTTTAACCCATGATACAAAAATTCAAGAACAGGAAGCCGTATTTAGTAGTTCATTGAGCAGTGCTTTCTCATTTCATCAAATATATATCAAAAAGCCACACACATATATATATATAAGATACACACACATACATTACAGAGAAAAAAAAGGGAAATTTCACAGAACATAGGAAAAAAAAAGAACCCAAATTTTAGCTCTCAAACGAAACCCCAAAAACAAAATCCTAGATTTAGCAAAATCCTTGACATATTGCTTCACTATTTCATCAAATAACATATTTTTATTATTTGTTTGAAATTTTATTTTTCTTTTTCCGATTTTGCCCATCAAGAAATCAACTGAAATATGGTCGGGGTGCAAAGTGCCAAATTTATTGCATTTTCAGGGTGGAGACCGCAATTTTTATAATTTTAAGGTGGAAACTGCCTAATTAGCCTATTATCAGGGTGCAATGTGCAAATTACCCATTAAAACGGTGGATAAATTCTTGCTTACGTAAAATATAGTTCATAATATATGTAAGTAATTAATGAATAACTCGCTAAAATCGCATTTTTTTTGATAATGTAATGCATTTACATAAATGATGTCAAGAGTTATGAGAATAATATATTATCTTGGAAGTTAGTAATGGAATACTCATCTGCTTAAAAATAATTAGAATATATATATATATATGATGTCTATATCCAGATAATCTTTTGATTTTATTGGCATAAGTATAACGAGAATGAAGAACTATGTCTCATGAATTTTATCTTATAATTATCAATGAATTGTGTACATATTGTATTATGCTCAAGTTAAATTTATCGTTTACAATAATATATCTGTATATTATTAAATTTCAACATGAATATATGACGAAATGGACAATGTGAAAGCCAAAGGTTTGTTGATGTTGATAATGAATATTACATTTTATCGAGAAAAAAAATATTATTCTTACTAATATAACTATATACGTAAAACATATGCAATAAAAGTGTTACTACTAATATATATATATATAATTATATATATACACATATATGAAACTTGATAGTAAATAATTAGTAGTTGAAATGTTTACCTAATATCATTTTTATTAAAAATATAATACCAATTATTTTTAAAATTAAAGTAAATAAATATAAATGTGTTACATATGTACCACAAAAACATATACCTATAGGTATATATATAATACTAAAGCTCACAAGCTAGATGGACACTTAAATAGAAGTTCGAGCTCGTTTAATCAATAAAATCGAGCTTGTGAAGCTCGGCTCAGGCTCACGACAGTTTGAGCTTGAACCGAGCTTTAATCGAGCCGGTTCGCGAGACACACCTTACACCCCCAATTAGGAGTGTAAATGTGTCGAGTCGAGTCTAGTCGCACATAGTTGTTCAACTTTGTTTGAACTACTATCGAGTTTCAAAAATTATGTTGGAATTTGGTTTGATTGTTAATTGACTTGAGCTCAAACGAAGTTTAATCGAGTTGAACATGAGTCGAGTTCGGATAATTTGATTATCTTGTACATATTTTTATAATTTTTCACTAATTAAGTCGAGTTCTAGTCGATTTTCAAAATTTATCGAGCACATTGTTGAAACTTGGTTTGACAAGTTAATAAACTGAGCTCAAACGAATTTTTATCAATCGACCCCAAGTCGAATATCGAGTAATTTAATTTTCAGTTATAGGACTAATAAATAAAAGATAAATTTAATTTTCAGTCATAGGACTAATAATTTAATTTTCAGTCCTATAAGAGATAAATCACAAGACATGTTGAAATGTGTTTTTTGTGTGATAATATGCACTAAAGTTGGTTCTCATGTTCCCTCTTGCTTCTATCCAAAAGAAATATTAATTATGGGAAACATGTACTTTACCTCCTCGAAAAATTTATCTTTTAATGGATACATAAATAAGTGTTTGTAGCACTTTACCCTGATTATATTTGTCAACCAAAATTGATTGAATATTGGTCACATATTTTTCTATAAAGAGCATACATGTCACAAAAACCATTCCGATCATATGATCGATTTTTGATCAATTTTATTACAAATAGTCATTGGAGCAAAGTATTATATATATCAAATTTTTAAGAGAATTTTTTTTTTCTAAAAGGACAATATAAAAAGGTGGATTCCCCATTAATTAATGTGTTTTCTATTCATGGATTTGTTTTTAAAATAATGTAATCCATCTCATTTTATGTTTTGTGTATTCAATACAAGTGTTCAAAAATTATTGGCTATGTTTTGATTTGTTTTGGAGACTGTTTTGATCAAAAATTTGGGCCAATGAGTTTTTGGCAATGATTTTTTTATCAACAACAAGTTAATATTTTGGGCCAAAATTGATACTTGGCCAAAAACACTTTTTACTATATATCTCCTCAGTCATGTTGCATGTCTATTCTATACACTCTCTTTCCACTTAGAATTTTTTCAAAAAATAGACATAAATTCGAATTTAATTGTAAAAATGTACCCATTTCAAAGTTAATTCAAGAAATAGACTATTGGCCCTATGGTTAAGTGTCAATAGATTCGGCCCTTAACCATAGGGCCGAATATGATACAAAAAGACGGCTGTTGACTGAATCTTGACAGATTCGGCCCTTATCATAAGGGCCGAATTTGTCATTTTTTTTAATATATATGTGTATCGATACACGTTTTTTTTTCAACACTACTTCATTTTTTCAATTTTCACCTACAAAAATTACATATAAAAATTATCTCTCTACCAATCTCTACTATTACAGGTAATTTATTATTTTTCTTATTATTTAGTTTAATATTATTTTGTTAAATTTATGCAATTAATTTACTTACATGTTGTATAATTTATGTTAATTTATAGTTTAATTTCTACTATAAATTTGATTTTGAAATATGATTTATTTGATAGTTGTATAAATTAAATTATGAATTTTTTGTAGAAATGTCGAGATCGTACTATGAGGATGAATTACTAGTACAAGCGGCATCTAGTATATGATAGCAAATGACCAACCAACCATCTTGAATTTTGGAAAGGACAATGTAAGCGAGAAATAAAAAATAATAGATAAAGTTAATCCTACCCCTGCCAGATATCAACAATGGAGAACATGAAGACAGAGCGGCCCATATTCCGCCGTTAACAATGCCATCCAATCTGAGTCATTGGATTGAACGTTAAAATCCATGTTTATTTCTTATATATGCTATAGCCTATAGGAATCATGTAATCGATTCTTGCCTTGGAACACTCAGTCACATTTTACTCTATGAAACCACTTTAATTACAATTGAGTACATACACATTGATGCCACTTTCATTATGGTTCTCTTCTTGGCTTCGGAATAACCATTTATTTTCATGCATCTCTACCATGTTTCTCTCACTTTCTATCTGTCCAATTTATTCCGCCTATTTATCTGTCCAATTTAACTTTGTTTTATCATCAAGATATATATTTAATTTATTGAATATTTATATTATCACACAGAAATACATCAATTAAGCTAAGTATAATTTCGAAAGAAATAATTTAACCGTCTTAATACGAAATTTTGGATTTGAGACGCGGTCCAAATTTGTACTATATTTTATACATGTAACGTAGCCACCAATCTGTGACATTCACAATGATTATCCTAATAAATCGAATTTGATCCTAAGTATAATTAAATTTGATCGTAGCCAAAAACTATCAATCAAAACTTTAAAAATTGAATCCCTCCTCCAACCATAACAACCCATAAAAATGCCAAATAAATAGAATTGAAAATACACAGCAATTTCAACATCAATGCAAAGAGAAGTATAAAATCTTTATATCTTCCAGAAAGAATGAATAAAGCAAGCAGCTGCCAAATCTGACCATGTGGGACCAATTTAACTGCTCACTTTTCAAATATTGGTTGGGTTAGTTACAGTCAAACTCAACTTCTTTTGTACCAAATAATATAAATTAAAGGACAAATTATCCATCTGCTTTCAATTAAAGCTCAACGGTTTATATACATGAGATGAGTTCTTGAGCATGACAACTACAAAGATGAATTCAGTATCACTACAACTCTACAATTTGATTTAGCCACCCATGTTTCTTCAGTATAGTTAAATATTGTACAAAACCCCTTCTCTAAACAGGTTAAATCGAAAGGCCACCTTCATGATACAGATAATTCGTCTAAACATATATGTAGAACTGAAATCTACCGTCTAAGGCTGTTGCTGTTCTTCTGAATGAAATGAGTTAATTCAATAACCATAACACTAATATCGTCAGCAGATCCTCTCGTTATTGACAAATCAACAAGTTTCTTGCAAGCACAGATTGTTTCTGACAGAGATCCGACTACATCTACTGCCTCCTGATTGCTAACCTGGAAACAAAAACATGAAGCGATTTAGAATCATATGTATTGATTGATCACAAATCAATTCAAATAAAAAAGAAATTGATGTTCAATTACCTTATCCCAAAGCCCATCAGAGGCCAGAATTAGAAACTCGTATTCGGGTCTAATCTTAAATACTTTAGTTTCTGGTTCAGCAGACACCCATTCCTTAAGATGGCCATCTCCAATTGCTCTTGATACAGCAAGAGATCCATGTACTCTCCAAACACCATTGCAACAATCAACATATCCACCCTACATTTAAAAACCCATTAGCAAAACAATATTCTTTTCACTCCCATTCATTAATTTCTGACAAATATGCTTCTTACCAAGCTCTCAATCCTCTCTCTTTCACCAACCAAACAAGGCCTATGATCAACTGTAAGGGCCTCAGCAACTCCTCCTCGGCTCATAACGGCACGACAATCTCCAGCATTGGAGACCACAAGATTCCCGTTGCGAATCAATGCTGTCACAGAACAAGCCCCACCTCGGATATCTTCCTTCAAAAAATCAGAATCTGTAGCCAGGTACCCTTCCTTCAACGCCTCCTTAATATCTTCTTCACTTCTCTTTGACACTTCGCTCATAATGTTCTTCTCTAAATTCTTTGCTGCAAATTCTGCAGCTCCAACTCCTCCATGCCCATCAAATACACCAAAGAAAGCCTGAAATCACAAACAACACTTCCTTTAGAATAAAGTTATTGTCGCTAATTTGCCAAAAAAAAAATAACAAAAAAGAAAAACTAACATGCACATATTTATCAATGCATATAATCTTTGCCCTTCACGCACCTCCGGCTATATTTAGTTTTAATTCTAATCAATCACAGTTGACACTATCCTCCACATCAAAGGAGGAAGATAGTCATTCATAAATCAAAAGCTCCTCATTAAGGTTCCATCTTTTTCATGTGTAGCTAACTAATCATTACCAGTAAGGCACCTGATTCATCGACTCTAACACAAACTACTCTTATCAATATTGTTATGACCTTCACAATTCAACAATCAAATCCGCCAATTTTTCAATAGTTCAAACTTCAAGACACGCAATAGCAACTATCAATTCATTCGCCTACAAAAATAACCAAAACCAAATATGATAGAATTCGTAAAACAAACCTGCTTAGGATCCCCTTGAAGATCCAAAACGGCGGCGTACCGATCCTCCATAACACCACCCCTTCTACCTCTCTTACAGTATACAGAGTACCCTTCCCCTTCCAACTCCACCTCACTCAATCTATCTAAATCCGACGCCGTTTTAACCTCCTCAAACCCTAAGCTCGCCACCGGAATACTAATCCTACCCGGCCTTTTCCTCTTCGACATAATCGGAGCCTTTGATACCCCTAATCCATCATCTTCTCCTCCATTAAATGGTGTTCTGACATGCTTTAAGGTTAACGGTGCCGGAGACGACAGCGACGGCGGCGGCGAAGATGTCGCCGGTTTACAGAATATAGGCGACAATTTTCTCGGCGACGGAGTGAAGATCGGAGAACTTACTACGGCACAAGGCATAATTTTGATCAATTTTCCTCTGATATTTGGGAGTTTTGTTGCTAATTTTGTTGGTATTTGCTCTTTATTCTTATTGTGTTTATGCGAAATTGAATTGCTGAAAAATGTTAATTAGGGATATTTATAATGTGCTCATGGGGACAACACGATGTCGTTTCGCCAGGTGGGTCCGATTTTGCAGATTTTTGATCCTCACGCTATTACGTGGGGAAGTTATAGTAACTCGCCCTAGGATAAAGCCTCAATACAAAATTTTGTTTATGTTTTCGAAATTCCTTTTTAAATTTTTGAACTACAAAATTTAAAATAAATTTTTAACATATTAAATTTTTATCCAAATTTATTATTTTTTAAATTTTATTTTCTTAATATCATATTTTATAACATAAAAATCATATATACACCATTTCACAAATTTACCAATCTAATCATTACTATAATCACTATTTGTCATTCTCTTTCATATTTTAAAATTTTTAATTTATATTTTATTATTTTAATTCACATAATTATTATGTAAACAACTAATACAATCATTTTACACATTATTCATCAACCTATTTTTAAAAAATATAAATAAACGTTTATAATTCTCACACGAATTTTATACATCATTGATGATTTTGCTTGCTTTATTTTTTAAAAGGTAAATATATTTAAAGAAAAATATTTTAAAATTCGTCTCAGCTTCCATGTTTTCAAGATCCACTAAGAGATTTGCTTATTGATATTTATTCAAATTTTTGTAAGTTGCCATGGTTAAAGTATGAAAACGGTGGTATATAACATTACTCAAAACTTATTATCCAAATATTTGAATGCATTGATGAAAAATAATTGTGTTCACCATATTATAGGATGAAGGGCATCTGAACTTGTGGCTTAGGTCACGGGTTCGAATCCTGATGAGGGAATGCCTATTTGCCTTCTCTACTGTGAGCCTGTCAGCTATGGGCAACCTAGGCTGGTTTACCTCTCTTGTGTGGTTTGCAGGCTATTACACAAGAGCGGAGTTTACCCAGTGCGCACCTCACAGTAGCGGCTGTGGGTTTCCCTCGTCATCCAAAAAAAAAGAGGAGTAATCGATTGTCATATTGAAACTTTTGCTTATTTTACTTCTTTTTTAAAGGTAAACGTAATTGAATAATATGCAATATCCGTTTTCAATTTCACATATTTTCATGATTCACCAAATGATTATACTTGTTCATATATTTCCTATCTACATGACATTAATGAATTCATAATTATGTATTAATTTGCCATGGTTACCAATTTAAATTTCAAATATTTGAATTCGTTGATGAAAAATAATTCCCCTAATCATAGAATTGAATATTTTTTTTATTTATTCACTTACCATTTTATTATAAAAGGTAGACACAATCTAAAAAATATACAGTTCTCATCACTAATTCTGCATATTTTAATTTCTACACAAAGATTATACATATCAGTAATTCAGCGGTCCTCAATCACATGAGACTAGTAAAAAATTCAACATTTTCGATAAGTAGTTCATATGATAAATAATATAGTATTTTACCTATTTTACTTAATTTACAGGAAAAAAAAAGAAAAAAGAAAGGAGATTGAAGAACACGCGGTGGATATGCAAGTAGGTAAGCTGTATAAGGTGGTCATAGGGAAGGTTGGCTTTTAAAGACTAAATCTTTTTAAAAAATGACTATATCGTGTCAACGGTCAAACACGCAAAATCCGCTCTTTTCTTAACTCTTCCTTTTTCTCTCCCTACTTTCCTACTAGTGGAAATTTGTTTAGTATTTTATTAGTAGGCAAAAAATTGTAATCTTTTCGTCTTAAATTTAAATTTTTATCTCATCATTATAAATTTTTATTATTTATTTACATCAGGGTTCAAATATCTCATATTTAAATTGAGTATTTAAAATTGAACTATCAACTCGGTTAATCAAGATTTCGATCAGATTTTTGAGAAGATTTTGTACATAAAAGCTAATATTAAGTAAAAATATTGTAATATAAAATATAACCATGTGTGAGTATATTTAACACATTAATTCTTCCAAAAGATTAATAAAAAACTAATGAAGTTAACTGCTAAATTTTAAATTGTGAGATTAAATATCAGACATATGAGATATCTATAACGAATTAAATTAAATTTATAATAGCTGACAACTACAGATGGAAAATTGTAAGTTCCCCTTGTTAATAATGTTATTCTTTCATACTTGTCATAAGATAGACCAAGTATTGGTATTTATGGGTTGAGGCTTTTAGCACATATTTTTCGCCCTTTCTGCCGTCTTTCTTTATTAAGTCTGTCCACAAATCCAATGAGTCCAATTTCAAATGCTACGGTCGGTTTCAAATTTCAATTTCTAGAAATAGTCTTGTATTTTTTTATAAAAATTTCAATTGCATGTAATAAAATGATTCGAGATACAAAAATTTCTAAATTTATTAAGAGAGATGGCCCTAAATAAAGATCACAAACATAGCCAATATTACACTATCCAGTCATTGTAACAACCCAAAATAAAGATCACAAACATAGCCAATATTACAAATTACTACCCAAAAGTCTTCTATTTTTTTTATTAGTAATAAATATCAAAGTATATTTTTATGACTTTTATGTTAGGGAAAAGTAATCCTTAATTATCGCAATTCCAATAGAATTGGTCGGTCATGTGGCCTTGGTCACGGGTCGATTCCCTTTCAAGAAATGCTTATTGGCCTCATCTATTATGCGCATGTTAGCTATAGTCAACCTCGACTGATTGAACTCTCTTATGGGGTTTACAAGTTATTATATAAAAGCGAGATATACATAATGCATACCCTAATATGGTAGCGACTGTAAATTTCTCCTATCATTAAAAAAAAGGATAAATATTCCTTAATTTTCTTATTTCAAATTTGGGAATCATTTTATGTTGGATTTGTTTTTGTATGTATAAGTTAATCAGTCTTTACCCAAAATTTTAGGTTCAATTTTAGCGTGAAAATATAACTTACAAAATGCCTCTAAGTAAAAACACAAACTCATTTTACCTATTGGCATTAGGGATGTACGTAAATTAATCCGAGTCAATAAGATATTGTTCAAACTTATAGGGATATTTATTGAATTCGATTAAAATGTGCTTGAACTTGATTACTGAATATTAAATCGAGCAAGTCGAATGAAGTTTAATAAAGTTGAGTTCGAAGAAACTTTAGTCGAGTGCAAATATTGAATGAGCACTAATCGAGTAAACCATGAGTCAAATTGAAACAATAATTACAACCAATATTTTAGACTTAATTCAGTCGAACTTGAACTTGATATTAAGAAATAAAATAATATACATTATGTTTGTTTAATTTCAAGTATATTAAATATGTCACGGTTAATATTAAAAATCCCTCATTATATAGAATATATATTATTAAATATGTTATTATATATTCATAAATACGTAAGTTTTTAACAAGAGTAATTGGACTTTTTAGACTCGCCTCGAGCTAAAATCAAGCTTTAGTCATGAGTGAGGAGTCGACTCCACTTTCTCATCCTTTGTGTAGTGAGGGGTGGGCCTTGGAGAAGACACATAAATAAATAAAAAGAAAAAAATTGAGAAAGAAATTACAATAAAAATATAATTAAGCAACGTTTATGTGGTCGGCACTTGAGAAATGCCGCAAAATTAAGCAACATTTTCTAATAGTTTAACTAAGTCTATGTGAAGACAATTTATTTTTCTACGGGAACAATTTATTTTTATCAACATATCAAAAACATACTAAGTACAAAAGATAATAAACTACAATCAAGAATTATCAATCATATATTCATAACTAATGCACACGCCATACATAAGTAGTGATTAGAAAAATTAGTAATAGATTCTTGAAAATAAAATTGAAATGAAAATCAATTATACACTTGGTCAGATATACTAATTGAGTATTCTTTAATCCTTCAAAATGAATCTTAAGCTATTTCTCAACAATTACTTGGTCAATTTGCATGCATGAACTACGTATAGGTATCGCCAAGACGAAATATTCAACTGATGGTCTTCATTTTAAAAATATATAAAAACCTCTAACCACCAAAGAATTTAATTTAATAAGGTAATACGTCCATTTTAGTTGTTATACCATTGTCTTATGTTACTAAAGACAAATCACAAATATATTACTTTATTTTCAATGTTTCTAGTTCAAATACAATAATTTGGTTTACCTGCGTAGTAAGTCATAAATATGCAGTTGATTGCATATATTTGTACTCAAGTAATCATCTATTTAATTAAATGTTATATAATTTCAGGAATTGGGTCATGGGCTGCTCATCCTAATTAATATTATATGAAGATTAAAAAACAATTTGCACTCTAAAATTGGCCTAAATGGACACTACCACCCTAAGTAATAGAAACTGATGAATTTAGAAGAACAGATAAAGAACAATCATTAATCTGAATATTGAATGAAACATACTTGTGTTTTTTTATTTTTTTTTTGAAAAATTTCAATTGCATAAATGATAAATAACTGTTACAAAATACTTATAAGGGAAATTATCCTTTATGAGCCCTTAATAGCTATCCAAGCTACTCCATACAACCAATTAACAAATAAAAATAGCGTAAAACAAGAACGATTACCCATTCTATAACCAAGCTATATACCAAAGTCTATCTTGTTTTTAAATTGTTTGTTACAATACTAAAGTCATAGCCTCCTACTCGTATAGCTATCTATTTATTAATATATATAGGCCTGTATTGACTTTCAATGACCATTTAAAAGACTCTAAAATAACAATTCTAATTTTTGTATTATTTTATTATTAATAATATTTAAATTCTCTCATAATATCCACAACTTCCCACTATTAACCACTATGATCCATTAGTTTACTGATCCCATAAAAGAGTTATCTGAATTCTCTTTTAGATTCAAAATTTTGAGTTCTCTTTTCAATTCAAAATTTTAAACAAACGCCTGCTGCAAAAGTATCTTCGCAATCATCAACTTCTCTAAGCACGTATTTTTTGTTCAAACTTAATAATTTTCCTATTTATTTGCGTTTGTTCATATTCGTTCTCAATTACACCACAACTTTCTATAGCTAATTGATGATTTTCCATGAGTGGTTGTGTGAAAGAGGCAGCAAAATAGCTTCAGGTATATAAGAAAGGTAATATATTATTACATAGACATGAGTGATAACTATACTAAAATAATTTTTTAATATCCAATTTACGCTTTTAGTAATTATCTTTAATTGTGGTTCTTGAATGCCATTTAATGTGTTATCTTTATTTCATAAGTGATGACATGTACTATACTAAACTTTGTTTTGTTCCAACCACATACTAGATGATTCAATTTATTGTTATTTAATTAGTTTTGCTTCTATATTCATATGATACTTTCATTTGTTTTGTTTTGATTTGTTGTTGTTTTTACCAAAGAACCCAAATATTTGGAGAAACTTGGAAGAAGGCCCAACATCTAAAAGTTGGGTAGAAAGCACACTTTAAAAAAAAAAATGTTAAATACTATAATTTAAATATTATCAATTTGTTATTGTGTTTTAATTTAAAAATATGAATGTAATAAATCAGTTACATTCAATTAAATACCAAATGATTCTTTTTTTATTAAAATTAAGGAAAATGAACAATAAATGACATATAAAAAAGTATTATATGTCAACACTTCACTTTTTATAATATTTGGTCTATGTTGTACTTATATGAAATAATAACAAATAAAAATAATGATTAATAATTTCAATTTTCAATACCAAACTAATCGAAAAAATTGAATTTTTCTGAAAATAGGTTGAGGGGTCTACCCCTACCCTAACCCAAACCCTAAGTCGATCCTAAACCTTTACTCGCCCTTTCCAATGATTGTACTAATTATGTGACAAAATTTATTAATTTGACTTATAATTAATTTAGTCTACTAGTAACAGTAGGTCGAAAATCACTTAGTTAAATCTTATTATTATGTAAATATTCAAATTTTCGATTTCCACCCTGACTTTCCAGTTACCACCACTATAATTAAAAAGGAATTCAGTAACAAAAATTTCATAAAATTAAACACAGAATAACATAACAAGACCACAGAACCATCATCCACGCATAAAAATAAAAACAATTGTCCCACAAAAATGAAAAACTCTTAAGAACCCTAGCAAATATAAATCTTCCTACAATTACATCACTCTGAAAAATGATGTTATAACGACAAAATTTGCGAAAATTAAATAAGTAGCAGCAAGTAGAAAATTAGGGTTTCCACTGGAAGACGATTTATTATGTGAAGTAGTCTGGTTTTGAAGCTCAATAACTTTGATGATCATCTTAAGTCCCTTCTGACAATGGCCATTGACGCCGCTGATGAAGTAGAATAATCCAGGGCGTTCGAGCGTGATTAGGGTTTCTCCATTGTTGGAGAAATATATGGGATGTGATGATCGACACTTCTCATATTCTTCTTCTGTTACCTCCATAACTGAGTCCTTGTCGTATTTAAATCCTGCCATAATTATGTGTAATCAATCAATTGTAATGCTCTATAAAAGTGGTTTGTGTTGTGATTTGTTGTGTATTTTGAGGTTTAAGACACTTTTTTTAAAACATCCCACATGATTTTAATGTTATATAAAATGAAATTTGGGTTATTTTGGTAAGAATTAGCTAATTATTACAAGATAATTACGGCAATCCTATACATATATATTAACAGTTACTTTGATATAAATGTAGACAACTATTTTTATAATAGTTGAGAGTAGTCACATGAAATGTTAAATGTATTTTTAAAGCAACAATACATTAACAATTTAATTACAAGTATAAATCACAGAGAATTATATATGTTAAGCACAAAATGTTTTGGTCCGATCTATTTTATCGATTTACAATATAGATTCTTGTCTTCAAAACTCAAAATTTGCTTCTGTAACATACCACATATAACATTTGAAAGATTCAAGTAAAATATGTGCCAATAATTGTTTCTCCAAAAATAAAAATTTCACAAGCCAAGTACTATATTAATTAGCCAAATATATAATAAGCAGCTGTAAATTACATTTTGAAACAAAAAAAATAAAAAATAAAAAAAGAATAATCCACATGCAAATTGTATAGTAGGAAAAAAAGATTAAAGAAGGATTAGAGCTTACTTAAAGTGTCATTAGCCTTAAACCTATTCCTGGAAGCCCAATCATTGTAAAACTGGTCTTCCTCTGCCTGAGGTGTGATCCACCCTTTGTTCCCACCAACCTCAAATTCCACGCACTGCACAGCAAGTAACTGGAGAGAAATCAATACGACGAAACCGAGATAATTGTTTACCATCTTTTTTGGATTTTTCTTTGAAATCAATTCTTGCTTATGGCTTGATATTATGTTAATATGGTAAAAAGACAGTAGAAAGGTGAATATATATATATATATATATACGGCTAATTAAAAAGAGTGTTTGGAGTGTGAATTGAGAGATATTGGGAGAAAGATGTGCCGAACGTGGGATTGTTGGGTATCAACGGCTTCGACAAAATCAAAATTATGAAACTAATCTTTGACCAAATTCAACTGTTTTTTGGAAATGAAAATGATAGAAGATAACGTGAGAGGGTTAACTTCAAGTGAACTTAAGTAATTAAAATACAAGTGAATTATGTTATTAGGTATGCCACATTCTATACGTGTATATAATTATTTGAATTATAAATATCAGTTATTATTTATTTTAAAATTTTATTTATGTTGATTGAGATTATGCAAGCATAAAATTATTTATGATCTATTTGTTTTTACTGTGTTATTAATGCTATTATGTAAAATACATTTACAAATAAATATATTGGTATACAGAATATACGTGTATATATATAAATATCTATACATATATATAATGTCTATAATCAATATACATATGAAATATATAGTAAATATTATAAATAATATATAGTACAAATGCCTATAAATTAATATGTATATACAATATATCTTTAAACATATATGTTTATATGCATATATACATAGTTTTTATATACATATTATTTAGAAATGTTTAAACGAAGGTAAGAGATATATATGCACACACAATTATGTGTACATATATGTGCCAAATATTATATATATGTAGAAAATATTGTAGACAATGGAATTTTAATCCAATTAAATGATGACAAGTGAAAAATGTGATGTTAAATATTAATTTAAATTTTTTAATATATATTTTGGGATTACCAAATTTAATTCCAAAATAAAATAATTGATTGAATTGATATCTTAATATTCATTTTATTGACGAATCAAATGACGACACGTGTCAAATGATATTTATCTGCTTAAGTTAATTTATGAATAATATCTAGAAGATCTATCTACATCTTCTATCAGCCAATCAAATGGCTCCATAATTATGATAATTATTTATTAAATCAAATGGATAATTATCAACTTAAGTTAATTTATGGATAATATATAGAAGATCTACCTAGATCTTCTATCAGCCAATCAAATGGCTCCATAATTATGATAATTATTTATTAAATCAAATGGATAATTATCAACTTAAGTTAATTTATGGATAATATCTAGAATATCTATTTAGATCTTCTATCAGCCAATCAAATGACTCCATATTTATGATAATTATTTATTAAATCAAATGTATAATTATCAATGAGTTCAAGATATTTATGAATCTTCCATCCTACACCTATAAATAGGGTCCTTTGGAGCTCATAATTGACACACAGAAGTACAATCAAAGATAGAGAAGTTCTTCGAATACAAAGAAGAATTTTCTCTACGAAAGTTCTTCGAATACAAAGAAGATTTAAGACGTTCTTCAAATACAAGAAGATTCAAGGCGTTCTTGAAGAAGTTCATCAAATTATAGTGTTTGATTCGTAATTACGGTGCTAAACCTACAAATTAACGTTATAAAAATTCAAATCAAGTTCAAGGAAGATCAAAGCTACAAATCAACCTTGAAGATTTCAAATTCCATACAACAAATTACACGTTTGATTCGAGATTAAGCTGTCAAGCCCTCGCATTAACATATATACATTCAAGTCAACGTTGAAGAAGATCAAAGAAGCAAAGTCAACTCCAACATTCAAATTGATATTCTTGAAGGAAGAATCAGAGGATTAAAATAGAGATTTGTACCCCAATTTTTTACTTTGATTAATATAAATTTCATTTGTCACCTTTTTTGTGTTTCTTGATTTTCAGTAATACAAATTTATTGTGTACAAATTTTGGGCACGCTCAGTGGGACAATCTCTACCTCTCATCTCTTCACTTCATCAAGTTCAAATGAATGCTCAAGTCAAAGCTATGAAGATAGTGGAATCCAAGATGGTCATCTCAAATCCTTCAAACTCCCCGAGTGAAATCATTGGCGTCACCACAAGAAGTACGCCCATGAAGCTACAAACATCTTCAAAGATGGTTCCCCTAGTTGAGCATATTGTGGATGACGCATTCCGCTTTGATGATGAAATCAATCATGATGAAAAAAAGTATTCATCCCCACAACGTTCTACATCAAGTGACTCAAATATCGCATGTGTCATGATGACAAATATTACCATTCCGGAGGAGCAAATTGCAAACTTGACAAAAGCTGTTGAAGGATTAACGAAACATGTTCAAGAGTAAGCCACTCTAATTGCAAAGTTGATGAAGAAAGCAGACGACATGGATGCCATGCACCAAATTGGAGAACAAGTTGAGGCATGATGAAGCTGAGACGTCAAAGAATCATCATCTAGTTGAGAAGAAAAGATCCATTGTCGAAGAGCTTCAAGTTTCAAGTGATGGGACGATTCCAGCTGATCGACTTAAGGAGTTTATCATGGGTACTATCCAAGACAATCACGATGGAAGATCCAAGATGCCTTTAGCTTATGTTAAACCATATACTCGAAGGATTGATAATTTGAAGATGTCAACTAGCTACCAACCCCCAAAATTCCAGCAGTTTGATGGTAAAGGCAATCCAAAGCAACATGTGGCTCACTTTGTTGAAACATGCAATGATGCTGGAACCTATGGCGACCAACTAGTCAAGCAATTTGTTAGATCACTGAAAGGCAATGCATTCGATTGGTACATTGATCTTGGTGCTAACTCAATCAACAACTGGGAGCAATTGGAGCAAGAGTTCCTCAATCGCTTCTATAGCACCCATCGCACAGTCAGCATGCTTGAACTCACCAATTCCCGTCAATGGAAGGATGAACCAATCATCAATTACATTAATCATTGGAGAAATCTGAGTCTCAACTGCAAAGATAGATTGCCTGAGTCCGCTGCTATTGAAATGTGTATTCAAGGGATGCATTGGGGTCTTCGATACATCCTTCAAGGAATTCAACCGACAACGTTTGAAGAGCTGGCCACCCGAGCACATGATATGGAGTTGAGTATGACTGGAAGTGGACTTGATGAGTCATATAGCCAAGATCCTTGGAGACAAAAAATCAACAAAGGGGGCAAGTCATTCACAAATGCTTCTGATGATGAACTCATATCTGATAGTGATGAACATATGGAAGAAAGTGGCATTCAAGTTCGTCATCCATACTTTGACTAAAGATGCTAAATCAACGCTCCTTGATAAGAGCATAAACTGTCAGCAACGCTCATTGATAAGAACATAAACTGTCATCAACGCTCCTTGATAAGAGCATAAGATGTCAACAAGGCTCCTTGATAAGAGCATAAGATGTCAACAAGGCTCCTTGATAAGAGTTTAAACTTTCAATAAATTGAAAACCAAATGAAATTCTCTTTGACACGAGTATAAAAAGTCTAGAAGTCAAATCAAATGAAGTTCTCCTTGACATGAGTTTAAAAGGTCTACATGCCAAATCAAGTCAAATGAAGCACTCATTGACACGAGTATAAAAGGTCTACATGTCAAATCAAATCAAATGAAACACTCCTTGACACGAGTATAAAAGGTCTACATGCCAAATCAAATCAAATGAAGCACTCCTTGACACGAGTATAAAAGGTCTACATGTCTAATCAAATCAAATGAAGCACTCGACACGAGTAGAAAAGGTCTAGAAGTCAAATCAAATGAAGTTCTCCTTGATACGAGTATAAAAAGTCTACTAATCAAATCAAATCCTCCTTGACACGAGTATAAAAGCTCTTGAAATCAAACCAAATCATGTACTCCAAGCCTTGAAGAGTATAAACTAAATATGGTACCTCTATACATATATTTGAACTACGTTATGACTTGATCCCTTTTCATTAGGGTACGTAGGCAACTTAGACTCCTCTAAGTTCAATCATAAATTCAAATCAAATCATATTCTCTCGATGGAGTGACGTCACTCATTCAAAAGAATTTTGAAAGAAAGATCCCACCGTGACATGAGGGCATGTTAATCTCATTGTGACACAAACAACTTGGGGTGGAAGCCAACAAAGTGTTTTCGAGGAGACACCAAACTGTGCGAAAGGCTTTCATGGTATCAAAGCTCAAATGGAGGCTACTCTTATGGCATGGATTTTTATGTTGAGATATCGCGATTCATCCACTAACGAAGTATGCTTTGAAGTAACCAAACTTCCGTGAACGAGTCTCGAGGGGGCATTTGTAGACAATGAAATTTTAATCCAATCAAATGATGACAAGTGAAAAATGTGATGTTAAATATGAATTTAAATCTTTTAATATATATTTTGGGATTTACCAAATTTAATTGCAAAATAAAATAATTGATTGAATTGATATCTTAATATTCATTTTATTGACGTATCAAATGACGACACGTATCAAATGATATTTATCTGCTTAAGGTAATTTATGGATAATACCTAGAAGATCTATCTAGATCTTCTATCAACCAATCAAATGGCTCCATAATTATGATAATTATTTATTAAATCAAATGAATAATTATCAACTTAAGTTAATTTATGGATAATATATAGAAGAACTATCTAGATCTTCTATCGGCCAATCAAATGGCTCCATAATTATGATAATTATTTATTAAATCAAATGGATAATTATCAACTTAAGTTAATTTATGGATAATATCTAGAATATCTATCTAGATCTTCTATGAGCCAATCAAATGACTCCATATTTATGATAATTATTTATTAAATCAAATGGATAATTATCAATGGAGTCCAAGATATTTATGAATCTTCCATCCTACACCTATAAATATGGTCCTTTGGAGCTCATAATTGACACACAGAAGTACAATCAAAGATAGAGAAGTTCTTCGAATATAAAGAAGAATTTTCTCTACGAAAGTTCTTCGAATACAATTAAAGAAGAATTTTCTCTACGAAAGTTCTTCGAATACAAAGAAGATTTAAGACGTCCTTCAAATATAAGAAGATTCAAGGCGTTCTTGAAGAAGTTCATCAAATTATACGTTTGATTCGTAATTACGGTGCTAAACCTACGAATTAACGTTATAGAAATTCAAATCAAGTCCAAGGAAGATCAAAGCTACAAATCAACCTTGAAGATTTCAAATTCCATACAACAAATTACACGTTTGATTCGAGATTAAGTTGTCAAGCCCTCGCATTAACGTATATACATTCAAGTCAACGTTGAAGAAGATCAAAGAAGCAAAGTCAACTCCAACATTCAAATTGATATTCTTGAAGGAAGATTCAGAGGATTAAAATAGAGATTTGTACCCCAATTTTTTTACTTTGATTAATATAAATTTCATTTGTCACTTTTTTTGTGTTTCTTGATTTTCAGTAATACAAATTTATTGTGTACAAATATATGTATACATGTGAACAATATTGAATAGACCATTGATTTCTTTGTTTATAGAACTAAAATAGTAATTTATAGATATATTTATTTGATTTCTTATTTATTTAAGTTTGGTATGTTTTAAAATAACTTTCATATTTAATAATATATTTTGACGTAAGTCCCTAACGTCAAATGCTTTTTGATAAATTGATTATACGTTTTACTAATTAATATAATGCACGGTTGCAATCCCACTATTAAAACACTAAAAATTAACTAATAAATTTTAAAGATAATATCGACTCATATTTACTTTTTTTTCGAATTCAATTCACAAAATTACTTAACAATAACTGAATAAAATCAGGACACTTTTTTAAGCATACTACTCACATTTACTAGTACATGAATATTTAGCTATACGTCAAAATTTACTAAAACCAATAATTTGTTCACTGTTTATTCTCCAAGCTTTGACATTTTACAATGCACACTTTTTCCCACAAAATTAGTTTTCAACTGTTTCATTTTTAAAAAAAAATGTGTTCCTTAACAACTATGTTTAGAATACAATTCCATTAATTGATGAAATTAGTTATCAATTCAATTATGAAAATCTGACAATATTGTAATGTAATGTTATGAATGTATAGTAAGTTATTTATATAAATATTTAATATTTATTTATGCATATTAATAAAAAATTATAATAATATGTATCAACTAGTAGTATATACATAGAAATACACATCTATATAATAATTATTACAATCTTAATATTATAATAACTTTTAATCATTATTTGACTGCTACAATAACTTATATCACTCTAAAAACAACACAAAACACTATTTCACAAAAAACACATACTAAAAAACCAATACCTGAATTAAAACAAACACAATCTCATCAATATTGTATGTGTCCCAATTAAAATTTCACTAAAATATCCAATCAAAACAAAACCAAACATAATCTTTGATTTGGGGGTGCAGAAACTGGTTTCTTTTTCTGGTGATAAAATTTGCCTAGCGAAACCTAATTGTAGATTTGGTACCAGCGAGATGAAACCTAATTTTTGTCAATGTGTGTATCATTGTTGATTCTCATTCTGAGTTTTATCAATAAATAAAAAATAATTGTTGAAATAATTATTGTGTTTCTAGTGTTTTTATTCATTAACCATCATTTACATCGTTACATATAATAAAATATTTTATTAGTTAACTGCTTTTAATAATTTTAAAACAAATTATAAATCTAGAAAAGAAATTGATACAATGTAATGGTGTTTAAAAGTGAAGTTTCCGAGTGTTAATCTATGACAATTAATTAAAAGAGTTGAAGAATTACATTTATATTCTCATTCAGGAATACAGTGTATTGTTAGGTAGCCTTTAGTTGGGGTTTATAGGGGTGATATATTAATTATCAATTCTAATTTTAAGTTTGGTTCAACAAGATCGGCCCATAATACGTAACAAACCCGATATTTAATCACCCCATATCTAGGATAGTAGATACCACCAGGTAGGTGGTATCCACTATCACAAGATTATATCCAACCTATTTTGAAAAGTAAAATTACGAATTTACCCCTCACATTTAACCTATCATTTAACCTAATTTCTATTTTGTTATATTCCTTAAAAACCTATCATTGAATCAATCTTAAAAATATGGAATTAAACTTCAAACTTTGGTATTAAAATCATCAAATAAGCAAAGTCAATATGTTTTATATAATCATATTATTTTATTAAGATACTCAAAAAAAATTTATTTGATGTATAAAAAATATTCCATATTTTTAAGTATAATTTTTTATATATATGATTTTGATAATTCAACTTCAATAATAGGATAAGAAAAGTAAATATATTTTATATAGTTATGTTATTTTATCAAGATATTAAAAATATTTTTATTTGATTATAAAATATATTCCATATGTTTAAGTATAATTTTATACAAATGATTTTTATAATTCAACATAAGTAAATTAAATATATTTTATATAATCATATTATTTTTTAAGATACTCAAAATATTTTTATTTGATGTGTAAAATATATTCCATATTCTTAAGTATAATTTTATATATATATGATTTTGATAATTCAACATCAACAATAGAGGTATTTTAGACCTTTTCATTGTATCACTCCTTATATATAATGTCAAACAAATAACTTGAATATATATCATCTAGGATATCACTTGTTAAATAATATAAAACCCCGTAAATAATATTATTGATAATGGAACGTATATATAGGATTACAAGAGAATCTAACGATATCATAACTTACCTTAACCTACCCTACAAATAAGGAAATAATATATTCTTAACTTATAAATAATATATTAATATATATCTAATATAAGCAATATAATATGGAAATATATTCTTTAACACTCCCCCGCAGTTGAAACGTGGGGATCTTGAACGTTGAAACTGGATCCAAATCCAATAAGATAAAAAATCGGCGATAACCTTGAAAGGCAGCGGCAATGGTTTTAAGAGTGAGCGGTTGGCTCTAACTCCTTATTTCCAAGAGTGAGCAGTTGGCTCTAACTCCTTATTTCCAAGAGTGAGCAGTTGGCTCTAACTCCTTATTTCCATGAGTGAGCAGTTGGCTCTAACTCCTTATTTTCATGAGTGAGCAGTTGGCTCTAACTCCTCGTAGCAAAAAAAAAGATAGGTAAAAAAAGATAGGTGCGTCGGACGGGGTCGACGACTTGATGGCGGCAACGGAAGCGAAAGATCGAGAGACCAAGGCTAGAAGCCATGGATCTGATACCATGTTAAATAATATGAAACCCCGTAAATAATATTATTGATAATGGAACGTATATATAGGATTACAAGAGAATCTAACGATATCATAACTTACCTTAACCTACCCTACAAATAAGGAAATAATATATTCTTAACTTATAAATAATATATTAATATATATCTAATATAAGCAATAAAATATGGAAATATATTCTCTAACATCACTCTTATTTATAATCCTAACCAAACAAGTTTTTGGCCATGAATCTCTCAATTTCTCTCATAACTATCAAGTATAATATTATCATGTCAATCACATGATACCTTAGATTATTGTGGGGTTTATAGTTTACACATAAGAATACAAATTAATTCGCAAGAATAAAAGTGACCCAAGAGAGTTACCGTGCTTCCATTAGTTAAATTGATCTACATCCACTCTGCAACACAGCACTGAAAATATTGAATCGAACAACGTGATCATAATAACTAAATTAAATATATAAATATTTTGGGATCTTGTTCAGTTAATCGATTACTTTACTGAGTACTTATAGTGTCTATAATGGGCCATGGGCTGAAGTCCTTTTTTTCCATCCATTTAACATATATTAAGAACGGACCACTTTTATTTCTATTGAACAACCCTCGATATTGGGGAAATATTAAGAATTATATCAAACATATTAATAATGGGTATTGGACTTTTCAATTAAGATACATTAATATTTTATTATATAATAATTAACAAATGTTATTAATATATAAAGTTGAAATTTTTATTATTTTTTAAAAAACGAAATCCATAAATACAAACTTTATGATTTAATAATCATCTAAGAATAATTGATAAGCAATTCAAAACCTATTCATGCATTTTTATGTTTTTTCCGATAAAAATTCAATGGAATGGCTATTTAGTTGGAAAATTAACTTCATGAGTATTTTAGGTACAAATAATATTTTAGGGGTTAGTAAAATATTGTATTATTCTTTTCAAGGGTTCGGGGTATATATGTTAGGTTTTTAACTAATTTTCCTCATAACATATTTTATTAGAATATGAAAATATTATAGATTAATGTCATGCTGAAGATTTTCTTTCCCACTCATGAGAATTACAGATAGATATCATATTTTTTTTATTTGTATAGTTAAAATTATGAAGCTGAAAGCACACAGAAATGCTAGTGATATGAAAACATAGTTAGCAATTAGTACTATGTTAACTGAGAACTAATACTTAAACATATACTAGTGTGTGCCCCGTGCTACGCACGGTATATCATTCGGGCATGATATTTTATTAGTTGCGAGTGTAAAGTCTTTTAATATAATTGTGTTGAATATCATCAAATAATATTACAAAAGTATACTAAAAAAAATAATAAATATAAAACACCGAAACACATGTGTGAAAGATGTTGCATCTATCTGTAATAAATTATATGAGTACTGAAAAATCTATTCTAGTTTTAATAGTTTGCTCGGGAATTTATTATAGTATTAAGATAAGAACTTAAAACAAAGATAATAACAGTTTTCACCGTTTATGCAAGTAGAAACCATAATTTTTTTTGAAGATATAAATATTCTTCAGATCAAGAGGTGTTATTTATTATGTCATAATATTAAATAGTTTTGATATATTATTGAGTCCCATCATTGTTTTGATATATTATCATTTTTCTTTCCTTTCCATCATGGTTTTTATGAAAAATAGAAATTGAGCCATAGTGGCACAAAAATGTAAAAATGAATTGATTAGTTAAAGCTTAGAATCAGTTTTATATTTTTATTAGGAGTAAAAAAAAAAAGACAGCAACTAACAATAATTAATTCAAATATTTTTTTAATTCTTGAGCTACTAAACACAAAAGATTCTCATTTCTCACTTTGTTTTAAAGCTTTGACTGAATGAATATGATTTTTTTTGTATAAAATATGAATAGGATTTAATTTAGTGAAACTTCTAGAAAGACATTCTGATTTTCTACTATTTATGCAAGTAGAAACCATAATATTTTTTTTTGGAGATAGGGCAGAAAAATGTAAATTGACCAAATGAATTGATTAGTTTAAGTTTAGAATCAGTTTTATATTTTTATTAGGAGTAAAAAAGACAATAGCTAATAATAATTAGCTCAAATATTTTTTAATTCTTGAGCTACTAAACACAAAAGATTCTCATTTCTCACTTTGCTTTAAAGCTTAATTTGATTGAATGAATATGATTTGTTTTCTGGATAAAATATGAATAGGATTTATTTATTTTGATAAAATATGAATAGGATTTAATTTAGTTAATACTTCTAGAAATACATTCTGATTTTCTACTATTTAGAGTGATAAAATATACTTATACGAAAATCACACGCCAAATCAAGAATTTCATATCCCATGATCAATTCACTTATGCTATGTTTGTTTAGATTTTTTTGAATTCCATCTTTGTGATATATTAAAATAAGAATCAGAAAAATAATATTTTTAAATACAATAAAAGAGAAAAATGGCTAAAGATAAAGGCCGCGATTGTAGATACTTAGAAAGTATTTAAAATGGCTAACATATCCGATTAATTAAAAAAATAATTAAATTAATTTCAATAAGAATGCTAATACATGAAATTATGAATTTACCTTCAAATCCTTTAATGGCTCACAGATGAAAGTGGACAACGCTGTCAACACAGCTATCAATGCGACAATTTCGAAACTCAATTTTCGACCTTGAATATCAAAAGCAAAAATCGTATACTATTATATGCAGAAAAATCATTACTAATTAATAAACATAATATGAAACACACAAAATTCTTTTGATTAATTCTTCTGATTAATTCTTCTGGACACCATACAACAAAAAGTGACCAAAAAAAGGAATCTAGTATTGGGGCAGGTTCGCAGGTTCGATATATTCGTCTTATGTTCTTGCTTATAGGAAACAAAGGGTTCTTGCAATAATGATCCTACAGAAAGCTTTGGCGCTGTCATATTTCATGAGGAGAATAATTTGCCAATGCAAGATTGTTTACATGTAGTTTGAAGGGATGCGCTTGATTGGATTAACAGAAAACAATTGATAATTAATATATTACCCTCACTCTCACTCCTCAAAATATTCCGATCATCACCGCCATGTCGCTGCCGGTGGTCTTCAGAAAAAACATTAAAAACGTCTATAACATAACCTAGACGTCAAAGTATTCAAAATTCTACCCACGTACAAAATCAATTTTTTCGGTAATACCATTTTACGTATCGAAATATACCGTACGGGGGTTGTTATTATACATTGCTGCTTCGGTGTTATCTATGTCACTGTTAGAGTGCCCGTCGAATAAAGCAATGTTCACGTGATCAGATACGTTTATTTTTTTACAGTTTTTAGCCCATTTGCATGAAATAACTAAGACGTTAACACATTATACATAAATTTTTCATTATTGATTGCATTATATAAATTATAAGTAATTTTTAAAAAATATAAATAAACACGATGGAGAATTACATATGAATTATATATAACCTGCAATGTATATGAATCAACATAACTGAAAAGAGATAATCGTGAAAAGATAGAAAATATAAGATAAAATAGATAAACTAATATCCACCTGTAGGGTTATACACACATTGTGCAGCATATTGCCCTGGTGGGCTGATGATGATAGGTAGGTTTGGCATATTCCTGAAAGCCACAGTATGCATCACATTAACAGCCTTCAATGGAAATCTAACACGAAAAGAGTGTATCACATCATCATCGGTATAAAAATAAAAAAGTTGTGTCCTAACATGTTCATTTCGAACATTGCAGGAATTCATATACACAGCAAAGACGCTTTGGTTCTAACACATAACTGAAAAGAGAACAACGCCGTCAACAATTACCTTCAAATCCTTCAATGGCTTCACATATCAAAGTTATTGGGGTAAATGAGAACATTATGGATAACATTAGTAGGTAATTCACGTAGGGAAGTTATAAATTTTTTGATATTAAATTAATTCAAAATTCAAAATAAAATTATTAATAGTTAATGGGTAAGTGAGAATTTTAAGGAATAAGATTAGTGGGTAGTTACGTAGGAAGTTAAATAAAATTCTTTATGTTAAATTAAATCAAAATTTAAAATGAAATTATTAATTACTAATAAAAAAATTGATGGAACTTGAGATAGTGGAAGAGGTAGTTATGATTGGATAATTAGGAATTACTAATTAAAAATAATTCTAAATTCTGAGAAATTAGGATTTAGAAAAAAAGTAACCGTAACTGTGCTATAATATAGTAGAAGATATAAATGGAAAAACATCAATGCACTTCAAATTCAAAATTTATCTCCAATATAGTCAATGGGATTTTTTCAAGGCAATAAAATAATTTGAAACATTTGGAATTATTATTTCACACAAATTAAGTTGGACTTAGAGATGAAAATGTCACTACAAATAATACAAACAAATAAAATTATAAACTAATTGGTAAAATTAGATGAATTAAGCTAATTCAAAGAAAAATAAGTCTTATTGATGAAAAATGCGTTGAGACTTATAAATATAACTCAATTTTGTACATCTAGCATAAAGGATTACAAAAAGTAATTCATGACATGCTATTTTAAGCCTCAAAACCTACAAATAAAAGAGAAAACTGTACCAAAAATATTAAGATGACGGAGAACATTAAGATGAAAAAAGAAAAAGGGAACTGCTTACCATTCGAGTAACCTAACTGATCTTGAACACATAATAAAGAAAATAATATAATTAAGAATAAAGAAAGAAAAAAGAACCTAGAAGAAGAAGAAAAAATTAATGAATCTAAAAATGCAACCACCCAAATACTTGTGGATTGGGCAAAAAAGCTTATTGTGATAGTTATCTGAAATCCACATCAAAATAACAAATTTGAGAAAGAGCGCGATATAAAATTTGATGACTAAAAAAGATAAAACAATGATAAAATGTCAAAAAAAATTCATATCAGCATAATTAATTTAAAAATAGGAAACGAACATGTCAATATAACTAAAACAATGAATAAAGTTGAAAAAAATACATATGTACATTACAATAATCAACTTGAACAGGGAAATTGAAACATAAGATATTGACATGTAACCATCTTATTCTTATTTCAATTTGAATGCAAATAGAAAAAGAAAGAAATATATTCGAGCAAAATAAATTATAATAGGTTTGTGAATTCTTTGGCCAGTACATGTTCATGTGAGAAAGAAGAGAGATAATAGCTAATGGAAAAAAAGGTTGGAACTTGGAAGGGATAATTTGATTCAAGTCACGTTGATAAGTTTTTTTATTTTATTTTTGGACTTAATTTATGGTATTCAAATTTCAAAATTTAATTATAATTCAAGTCAAAATTTGAAAACGATTGGTTACAATTTAGGAAATGTTGGATTTAGGAATGAAGTATAGAAATTAATTATCAACTAATAAGTAATTTAATGATCAACAATCACTGAAATTTTACTTGTAAATTAAAAAATTCAACATTCTAAGAAAATTCTACTTGGCTCGGTCAATAAAAGTCAAACACCGCTTTGCTATAATATATATTAGCGTGTACCTCGTTCTATGCACGTTCCTATGTATAAAAATAACCAATAATCCCTTCTTCCTATTACTAAGAAAGTAAATAAATTTTGGTACATATTTTCAAATTAATAATAGTATCTAACTTATTGTATAATTGATCAAATAACTATATTGAAAATAATGGTTTTGTTCACAATTAAACCTTTTAAAATTTGTATACAGAGTAAAAATATAGCATCTAATTTCGGCTCTTTTCAAAATTATTTAAGTGATAAGAAAGATAACTTTGTATCGTATTGTCAAAACTTATATTTATTAAGATAATTAAATATTATATTATTTTCACAAAACTCAACCATTTTGACTTACCACAAAACTTGATAAATTAAGTGGTATTTGCTAATATCACCTTGCAATAAAATTATATATATTAAAAAATTGATATAGCATTCAAATTAGTCAAACACCGCTTTGCTATAATATATATAATGATAATAGAATAGATAGAGATAATAGGCAATAAATCTGTATGCTTTTCATGGTATATTGTACGTATTAAGATAATTCCACGATATGTTCACTCAATGTATATAAATTTCTAAAAGTAATGTCAAATATTGCTTTAATTAATCAATCCGGAATAAATTTCAACTAAATGCAGGAAAAAGAAATTATGATGAAGAAAAAAAAATGGTGAATATATAAGTGAGAAAATAAAATAGAAGATTTTGGTTACATACATGATTTTAATTTTCTTTTCCAATCGAAAAGTTTTCTATTTAGGGAAAATAAATTATAAAGTCGTTTCAAAATTACAATGTTTCCAATAAAACTCTTAATGTTTCCATTGTTTTCACAAAAACTTTCAATGTTTTCATAGTTTCCTATTCTTTTACCGGATAGAGTGTATTAGTAAATAAAATAAAATAAAATAAAATAAAAGAAAAGAAAAGAGTTATAAATGTAACAATTTATGAAATTAAGTCCAAAATAGAATCAAACAAGTTCTTAAATAATTTAATCAACGAAATCAAATGAGATTTTTTTTCATATAAAATATTATGCACATAAGAAAATAAGAAAAAAGTTAAGATATTATAATTTTTCTTATAACGATAAGAAGGGTTACTAAATAATTATTTTAACAAAAAAATATAATATATACCTCTGATTATATAACTAATTTTTTCTTGTAATAATTTGAAAATATATACTGCAACACTTTTGTAATTTTGTATTTTACAGTTTAGAACTTTGTCGATTATATGTTATATGAGCGCTAAATTTGAACTCAATATTATCGGTTAGTTCATTATTAAAAAATTATCAACTATTGGTGTGTATGTATAACTTTTGACATAATATTAATTTTTAAAAAATGAATAAAGATAACGTTTGTTGTTTTCCACTGTTTCTGCCTTCTTTCTCATATTTTTCAAATTTTCTCTTATTTTTCGAAACGTTTTAATGTTAACCGACTCGAAACTTAACTCAAAAACAAAAGTTTAAACCTTGGTTATATATAGAGTAATTATGATAATGCATGCTATAAAAAGGAGTAGGCATATTATTCCCACAGTTAGGGATGCAAAATATTTTTTGGCCCAAGTAACGTGCTAGACTTTGATTGCCGACAAATTAGATAAAATTGAGAACTTGTTTCAATAGTTAATGGCATGTAATGTAAAGGGATAATGATATTCATGGTCCTTAACGTATACAGTCTTTGTGTTTATATTAGAGTAGTCCGTCATCTATTATATATATTATGACAAAGCGGTCTGTTGACCACAATACTATTTTTGACTTCAAATCCTAATTTTCTAGAATTTTTGAATTATTTTAATATAATTAAAATCTTATTGGTTGCTTTTCAAATATCAATCAATTAATGCTAATTAATAATTTTCTAATGTAGTATATAACCGAAATGGAAAGAGTTTTAATTAGGATATGCATTGAAAACTGAAAGACTAAATTTGCTCCCAAATTTTTTTTCCATCACCTTAATAATTAATTGCCAAAATTTTCTCCCATTTTGATTATATATTATTATTATTTTATTATTACATATTTGAAGAAATATTTGACAATTATGATCCTATTAAGCTCAAATTCTAATATCCATATTTTTTCCATCACCTTAATAATGAATTGTCAAAATTTTCTCCCATTTTTATTATATATTATTATTATTATTATTATTATTTTATTACATTGAAAATTTTGATCCTATTAAGCTCAAATTCTAATATTTTAAATTTGTTTATACAAAATATTAGTTGGTTGAGTTAAAAAAATCTAAATTTGAAATGGGTTCCTTGATTGTTGTAAAATTTCGAGCAACAGTCAATGGAAATTTCCATAGCTAGCGTATCTGTATTAATTTGAAATTTCTATGCTAAAGTTATTAACGTTTTATTTGATGAATAAAAGGAAATATCACAATAAGGAAACTTAATTAGTGGTGGTGAAAATTAATAACACTTGATATCTTCATTTAATTGAAAATCTCTATAACCGCCGTAAAATTTGCAACTTTCCAATATTCAGAATGAAATTTTCATTAAATCCTTATAATAATAATGATTCATCAAGAGACTTTCAAGAATTTCTTCCTCATTCGTTTCTTGGCGATGAAAGCAAGTATGAACTTTTTTTAGTTTATCTCTTTTATTAATGGATTATTATATGAATTACTTTTGATTAATTTGTAAATGTTACTCACTGTTATTATTTCAATTGTATTTCCAAATAGTTTGTTACATTTGCTGCCCTCCCCCATTTTTAATTGATTGTATGCAACTAATTATAAGAATCACATGCTAAGCTCTGAAACATTTCTCAATTGAAAGTGGTTTGTCATTATTTTCCTTCTTATCTATCTCCTAGCACAATCTTTTACAATTTTATATTTTACTCATTTTTTGGTTTCTTCCGTGTTGAATTAATATATGGTATCAAGATGAGGGTGTCAAATTTAAGTAGTGATCTACTTAAGTAATTACCAATTTTTAATTTGAAATATTAAGTATTACTTTTGGGGTATTGATCGTGATAATTCGTTATCTTGGAAAAAGTATAGTATATTTAGTTAAATGGAACAATAAAAACTCTATAAAAAACATGGGAAAATACACTATAAGCTACATGTTAAGTGAAGAAAACCAAATTCGTTGAAGTTACAAACCTACTTTCTCTTATCTAATTTAATATGCTGTATATTTGTTTCATTTGTTGGCATGCACGTATTATTCATCAATTTTTATTTTATTTTTGTATATAATATCTTAACTTGGATTATTGACTAAGAGTTTATTTGATTTTTATTTTATTATTTCTTTTGTTTTTGTTTCTTCTTCCTGTTATTTTTCCTACGATGTGTAAATCATTATATTCATTCAACCATATTTGTCTTTTTATATACAGTAGAAACTCGATAAATTAATACTCGATTAATTAATAAACTCTCTAAGATAATATTTTTGGTCAGTCCCGACTCGGGGATAGGGTGCTAAATTAATAATTCGCTAAAATTATAAGATAATACATTTTTGATAATTTCTATAGGTCCCATATAAAATATAAATTAATAATTCATTATATACTACATATTACATGAATGATTTATGAATTTTTTTTTTTAAATGATTCAATTGTCTTTTGTTTTTTTATTGAAATCAATTTCACCTTGCAAAACAATTTGCAATTGTCCTTGAATTATCCTTGTTATGCTTGCATAATTGCTAACATCCATTCTTACAATTGCTTTTGAGTGAGACTTGGATTATCCTTGTTGTGCTTGCATAATGCTCATCGAATCTTGTCGGTCATTATTGTTTTTTTCACACCTTTAAGATTAGAAGGCATGTCGTGTGCGTATGATTTATTTGTGTTAGCATTATTATCTTGTATTTATATAAAAAATATTTTTTAATTATTATACATGCATTGTACTATAATTAAGTGAAAGTTTGAATGGTGTTTGTAAATTGAATATTTCATTATAAATTAATAAAATATTAATTAATGTATAAATTAATAATTATTAATTTATCGATAAATTAATAACTCTTTTAATTAATAAATTTTGGTGGTCCCAAGAGTATTAATTTATAGAGTTTCTACTGTATATGTTTTGAATTTTGATTATGGCTACATAATATTTATTAACAACCAACTAATAATTTGGTTGATTAGAAGATGTTTGTCTATATACATGCTTATTTTGTAGGAATTAAAAATGATAATTAATTGAGTTTTCTGTCCATTTTTTTGAGTTTGTTAGGTTTTTTTGTGACGATCAACATTTTGTGTGCGAAAATATGGTAATAGTTCATTTGAGTTCACTTTAATATAGATTGAACTTCATTTTAGTATACGATATTTTTTTAATATAACAGTGAACTATTAGTTATGAGTGAGGGTTCAAACACTTGATCTTACTTAAGAATGAGATTTATGTTGCTTGACCATATAATTATTTGTAACATATGAGACTTTTTGGGACATCTAAACACAATGTTAATGGATAAAATTTTCAATACATGTACAAATAATCTGTACGTGAATTAAAATGTTTTGCATAGTTATTTGCGCACTCTTATAAAATAGATATAGTTTTAATCACTATGAAGCCTCAAAAGAGATAATAAGCTTATTAAAAATTTACATTATTTAACACAAACTAATCTACATTACCTTATATTTAAGTTGATTTTGTTCATGAATAAGAAAAAAGTGTTTAAATTGTATCTTTTTACCCTATTTATAATTTCTTTATACTATTAACAAAATTATTATATTTAATATTGTTATCTGATCAATTATAATGTAAGTTAGATACTATTATTATTTTGAAAATATGTACTAAACTTTGCTTGCTTTATTAGTTATAGAAAGCCAAAACTATTATATTATTTTATTATTGGTTTTTCGTGCATAGCACGGGCCACATGCTAGTACCCCTTATATTAAAAATTTGCCTTTAGTACACAATATTCAACTTTAGCTTCATTTAGGTCATTTCCGGACATTTCTACGATTATATTTGCATCTTAGTAAAATATATATTTTTATCTCACACATACTAAAACATTTAGCTCACACATACGGATTACAAAAAAGCACCTTAGTAAAATATATATTTTTTTTCACATAAGGGATGTTAAGGTCAAAGAGAATTACTCTGACAAAATGAGAATAAAAAATTAATAACTAACTAATAAATAAAAAATTAATAACTAACTAATAAATGTCATTATCCTATTATGAGTAAAATATCATTGGTATAATTTGACTGTAGGTCAAAAAACAAATATATTCCTATTTGGTAGATAATAAATGGTCATATTACCAACATCTGTATTTCAAATTTTCTTCTAATTTCTTTAAAAGGGTGATTTCAAGGGCTCATTCATCACAACTTTTAGCCTAATCATTTCTATTACTCAATAAATTTTAGAAATTTCAATGGCAAAGCTTTTGACATCTTTGTTTCTAGTCATTGTAATTGTGACTCTCGCATCAGGTATAAAAAAAATTATTCTTTATTGTCTAGTATTAGAATCAAATACAAATTTGAATGCATCACAAATTTTGAAATAAAGGCTTAATCCACTTGTTGTTAGGAGGAAAAATAAATTTTGAAAAAATTGCATTTCTCATCTTGTAACTTAGCTTAAATTTAATTTTGGTCCAATTTATTATGGGTCTTCATATTTAGTCCATAACTTTTAAAATATCGTCTCACTGTCCAAAATCAAACGGTCAACACTCTTAGTCAACATTTTTGACGAGAGTTTTTGGGATATTTTGTGCATATGAGATATATGTCATTAAATAGAAATATCGTAATATTGAATTTTGTGACTATATTCACAAATGGATTCTTTCAAATAAAATCGTCAAAGTGTGACTAATGGAGTTGACCGTTAGATTTTGGACGATGATACTAAAGGTGTAATATTTCAAAAGTTATGAAATTAGATCTGTGACTGATAGAACTAAAACTAAACTCAGGCAAAATTACATAATGAAAAGTCCAATTTCCCCCAATTTAATTTCCTTTCAAGTTATAGATACAATGTGATAAATCATACCGTTTTCAAAAGATCTCTTTAAGTAATATAATTTAATTATACATGAATACACTTATACGCATTTGGAAATTACTAACTACAAATTTTATTTTTGCAGAATGTTTGATTTGGGGTGCAGAAAGCCGTTGTTTCGTTTTTTGTGATAAAGTTTGTGGGAAGGATTTAAAATATCAATGCATCCCAAGCGTGGCCGATTCATGCACTGAAATTTGCAAAATTAACATTCCTTCTCCAAAGGATTACATCAGAAGCTCTTGTAAATTTGGTAGTAGCGATATGAAACTTACTTATTGTCAATGTGTGTATAATTGTTAATTCACATTAACCTAATCTCATGGTTATATCAATAAATAAAAAATTATTATTGTTGAAATAAATTATTGTGTTTATTTAAGTTCTCATGCAGGAAGGAAAATACAATGTATAATAAGATTATTGCAGTATACACACAAGAATTCGCTATTACACAATCAAGAAAGCAAAGAAATTACATGTGAGGATAAAAAGTGACACAAGACATTTACAATACAGGGGTTCGATCAGATAAAATTGATCCAATATGCAACACAACATCGAAAATATTGAATTGAACTACGGTTCACTAATAATAAACGTGATCATAATTGGCTAAATTGAATAAATATTTTGTTCCATCAAAAATAATTTTGGGGTCTTGTTTGGTTAGTTGATTTTTTACTGAATAATTATAGTGTCTGTAATGAGTTATGTCCTTTTAATCGATCCGTTTACCATACATTTCCTTAATTTAAAATGCTAAAGTTATAATTCTTTATGAAGACATATTGTTCATAAACTACTTATTTCCACCCAATAGAGTGTGTAATAAAAAGTTTTTTTTTTGAAGTAATTAATTATTTATCTATATAGATTACCTATTTGCACTATAAAATTAGTGTTACATATACATGCAAGATAGTCAAGATATGTCAATTCAAACTTATTCATATCTGATTATACAATCAATTTAATTAGTTAGTTGATAATGTTTATAAACCATGAATACATTCAATTATAGTTCTAACATCTAACAACTATTGACAAACAATCAATTAACTAATTTATAACAAATGTAGCATATATCATTTAAGTTGATACTCAACATAAAAAATCCTTTTAGTGGTGGTTGAAGCTTTGTGGCAAAAAATATTTAAAAACTTATTCCCACTTGTCGAGTTATTACTCTATTATAGATACAATATAATATCTCTTTCTTTTTAAATTTGATATCAATTAAATTAATTACTTGTGCTGAAATGATGCATTCCCTATTCATAATGATATTAATTTTTCTAGTGATTCTCGGCGACTTCAACTAAATAACCTTAATTTGAGCCTTCGTATTTAGCACCATTGATAGCTGTGACATGAAGATGATAAATTGTGATTCTTTTTCCTTTTTCAGTTATATGAATATCAATTAATTACGATTCTCTTTCTTTCGAGTTATATGAGAATCAATGAATTGCTTGACCATTATTTAATGTATTATTGTTTGAAAAATGCTACTTAGCACCGTTCTTTTACACCGACACTCGATATGGTAGAATATCTTTTTATTATAATATTATAGAAATTATGTTAAATGCATTTATGAAATATAATTTTTTTTATATTTTCATTGTAAACCTGAAAGATAAATCTTCCCCAATGGTTGACAAATTTTGATAGGAAAGTATTAAATATTTGGTTGATTTAATGGAATAGATAATTCAAAAATCCTAAACAACTATTAGGAAGGTTTTTTAAGAAATGAAATAATCCAAAATTTGCAGTATTCAACTTGGCAAAATAGAACAGTCAATTCCGTGGAATAAATAGAAAACTAACAACAGAATAATTAAGGAAATTTGACTAAATTTTGACAAATATATAATTAAGGTAAGTTTGACTAAATTTTAACATATATAATTAAGGAAATTTTGACTAAATTCGAAACTAAAAAGCTAATTCTTGGAAATTTACTCTTGTATTTTCATATTTTTGTGGAAAAAGTTATAAGCAATGAAGAATGATATTGAAAATAAAGACATACTATAAAAAAGTTAACCAATAAAAAAAATTTCTTGACAAAATAAAATAAAATCTAAATTAGCAGAAAAATATAGATAGCAAAATGAGTTTCATACCGCTTTATTGTAATATTTAATAGATAATAAATAAAAGATAATAAATGTAATAATAATGGGGTATGTTTACTCAATATATATATATATATTGCTAACATAATGCTAAATATTGCTTTGATTAATTAATTTTGACGTAAAAAATAAATTGTACTAATATTAGTAAATGTGTAAATTAAACGTGTTAAGCAGGTAAATTTTTATTTAGAAGATGAAATAAGATTTTGAATGAAAAATTCCATCCCTAAAGGTAAAGGGGATTAAGACCACATTTAAGGTATGCAAAATATTTTTTGGCCCAAGTAACGTGCTAGACTTTGATTGCCTACAAATTAGATAAAATTGAGATCTTGTTCCAATAGTTTGTGACATGTAATATAAAGGGATAGTGATATTTATAATCTATTTTGAGTTGATATTACAGTAGCCCTTCATATTTAGCGTCACTTGGATCTTTTCCAGACATTTATATTTGATCCGTAATGCATGTTCACACATACAAATTACTACAATGGACCTTAGTAAAATAGTTAACGTCAAAGTCTCAAAATGAGATACTACTCTGACCAAATGAAAATGAAAACTTAATAAGCAACCATGAATGTCATTATCCTATTACGAAATAAATATTTAATTAATATGTATAATTTGAATGTAGTTAAAAAAAATCTATTCATATTTGGTAGTTAATGAACGGTCATATTACTAATATCTCTAATGAAAATTTTCTTCTAATTTCTTTAAATGTACTCATTCCTATATAAAGGGGATTTCAAGGGTTCATTCATCACAACTTCTAGCCTAATCATTTCTATAACTCAATAAATTTTAGAAATTTCAATGGCAAAGCTTTTGACATCTTTGTTTTTAGTCATTGTACTTGTGACTCTCGCATCAGGTATGAAATTAATTCTTCTTCTTCTATAAATATTGTTGTCTGGTTATAGAATCAAGTACGAAATTTTGATCCATAATAAAAATAAATTTTGGAAAAATTACACTTTTAATCATGTAACTTAGCTCAAGTTTAATTCTGATCCAACTTATTATGAGTCTCTCACATTTTGACTCATTACTTTCAAAATGTAGTCCCACTGGCACCGTCCAAACTCAAACGGTCAACTCCCTCATCAAATATTTTGGCCCAATTTTTTGGGAATATTTTGTGCATTACATACACATGTCATTGAATTGAAATATTGTAATATTTAATATAATTAGTATGTGAGCGTAATCACACATTGATTCTTTCATATAAAATCAATTAAATGTGTTGAGTAACGGAGTTGACCAATAAATTTGAGACAGTCTTTATTTAGACAGTTGACTAATTATGTGATATTTCAAAAGTTATGAAAGTAATATGAAAAATAGGTGATATATGAAACTAAAATTAAATTGGGGCAAAGTTAGGGGACAACTATTTTTTGTTTGAAGCTATAGATATAATGCTATGGACCATACCATTCTCAAATGATTTGCTTATGTTCTCTTAAATAATGTAATTTGATAATGCATGAATACACTTATACCCATTTAAATGGCTTCAAAATTACTAACTAGAAATTTTGTTTTTGCAGAATGTTTGATTTGGGGTGCAGAAAGTCGTTGTTTGTTTTTTTGTGATAAAGTGTGCATGCAGGAAATAAAATCTCAATGCGCCCCAAGTATCAACGGTTCATGCAATCAAACTTGCAAAAGTCTCATTGTTTTTCCAAAGGATTTCATCAAAAGCAATTGTTTAGTTGGTAGTGCCGATATGGAAACTACCTTTTGTCAATGTGTGTATAAATGTTAATCTTATTCTGGAGTTCCATCCATACACCGTTTTATCAATAAATAAAAAATTATTTTTGTTGAAATAATTATTGTGTTTATTAAATTCTCATGCACTATAATGCAATGTATTGTAAGATTATTGTGGTCCGCTTGTTGTAGGATTAAGAATTAAGAATAGACCACTTTTATTTCTAGAGGACAGTCCTAAACAATGGGGGAATATTAAGAACCATATCAAGCATATTAATAATGTGAATTTGACTTTTCCATGTCAAGTTGACTCATTTCAGTGTGGACATAATTTGGTTTCAATAATTTTATAAATAAATATATGTATAAATGTATATTATTAAATTATTAATTCATTATATTATGCTATTTAAAAGATCTAATTGAATTTTGATGATTTTTAAAATTTCTTTACATGTATAAAATAATGTTAGTTTAGTTAAAATAAGAACATTATATGTTCCATAGTATTAATGTTGATTAATCAAGCAATAATCATATTTTGTGCAAAGTATCATTAAAACAATAAAATTATATTCCTTTATTATATTGGATTTGTTTCTAAACTAAACCGTCCAATTAATGATACTAAATCTCTACTTCCGGTAATTATCGATTTTTGATTCATAGAAAATCAATTAATTTTAAATGGCACATGTAAAATATTTTATGGAGAAGCAATCCAAAATTTTTGTTCCATTAAAATAATTCAAAAATCATAATTGAGTCAAAAAAGAGTCAGATGCTTAAGTGGCAAGATTGAGTTCAATTAGGCCAGTCATATATAGGGGATACTAATTACGCAAACACTTATTATAATAAAGTATATAGTGTTCACCCCATGTTATGCACAGAAAATACAATAATAACAACGTGATAATCCTTTCTTTATATATCAAAGAAGCTAAGCAAAATTTGATACACACTTAAAATTAATAGTAGTACTTAACTTATATAAAATAATTGATCTCATAATTATATTAATAATAATGATTTTGTTAACATTTAAATCTTTTGAAATTTGTATTGAAAGATATCTTATGAAATATGAATATTTCACTAGTTCATGTAGCAATAACAACTAAAAATGAAAGGTAGTTATAGATTAGTGTGGGTTATATAATATAAATTGATAAGTTAGTTTGTTTTCTCTTCTGATTTAGTGTTTGCAAGGATTTGTTACTATCCTCGGTTTATAAGTGTAATTGGATAACTAATCATACACATGAATGTCTCGGGTAAGCATGAAAATCATCATAAAAGAAGTGTTAAATTAATACAATCTAAAATCCAATATGTACATTTTATTTTTTGTGATAATCGTTGCAAAACATTTCTACTATAGATATACAATGAAATCCAATATGTACACAATATACATAGATAAAAATTGTATCAACCTTCCCTCAACTTTGGACTTTACCATCTACACCCCTCAACTTTGAAATATTGACATCAACATCCACTATTCTACTTTTTCACTAAGTTTTCTAGTGAAAAGGTAAAAAAACCTTCCATTTTGAATTAAAAAAAAGTTTAAATCTTTCTTCTATGATATAGGAAGGAAGTCGGTTATGATCATAGTAAAACGGGTTACATAATCCGATTTTCACACTGGTCGAATTCCATTAGTGGTAGAAAAGCAAAGTAAGAGTGGAGAGAACAAGCTCAATGGCCAAGAAACATGTTATAGAAACATGTCTTTTCGAAAATCTATTAACATGCTATAGAAACATGTTATCATTATGTAAGAGTCAAAAGTGTTCTAGAATGCAGTTGAAATCGTCCTTTTTTCTTTATTTAGTTATCCGACTAAGCAGATTTTTTCATATTGAACAGTTTCGAGAGGTCAAACCAATCCCATTCATCCTGGTCTTGTCCTATAATACAATTGGACACTGATTGGTGGCGGAAGATGTTATTATTACTGAATTTCATTTAGAAAGCAAAAGCTGATCTTCGATACTAATCAGATGTTCGTATGCTCTGTTTAGATTTAATAATATGTTTAAAGTAATATTGTATACCAATATATATTTAAATTTTGTACTTTAGGAGAAATGGATTTTCAAGAGCAAACATATGGATCAATTGTTCCATAACGGATTGACAACCACATTGATGGATTACATTAGTTTAATGTTTACATATATTTTTGATTGTTTGAATAATTATAATTATTCAATTTTTACATCGTTTGGTTGAGAAGTTAAATATTCTATAATCACAATGATTTGAGTATTTTGGTTTAGGAACATCTGAAAAGAAAAGGAGAAGAATAACGAAAGGTATGCCAGTTGAAAAGAAAAAAAGGGTAAGGTTGAAAAGCTGGAAGTTACAATTCATCAACGAAGACGCCGAGTTGTCGGTAACAATGCTAAGGAGTTCAAAACTGAGTCATGTGTTGTTCTTAAACAACATGCCTCCTTCAGTATGAACGTTGGAAGGATATTCTTGAAGATAACAAGAAGAAGATGTGGTTGGCAATGAAGGTAATATATTTTGGATATTTCTATGTATATACATATTTGACTTAAAAAATATTACACTACCTTTATGGTTCAACTTTATCTTTTAGTTTAAACAGTTGCAAGGATTTGTTTTCATATGTCGAAAGGTGAAAATAGGTTGGTAATGCATAGTTTGTCATTTTGACATAATTGTGAAACCAAGATTCTGATTTTTTTGAAAAATATAAAAAAATGTATTTTCACTTTTTCTGAATTTTCTAATAATAAGGCCAAGTTGATTCATCAATATTAATATTTTTTTAGATGAGAATTGATTGCATGGTGAATTTAATATGAAAACTAATATTTTCTTCATGGTCTCACTTCAATTGGCACTAAAAATATTACTCGAATAGAAACTTCTGATAATTTTCTCAAACTTTTCACAAACGCCATTTTAGTTCTGATTTCAAGATAATAATATTGATATTTTTTCAATGATTGTGAAGATACATTATTATTATATTTATAATGACTCTAGTAGTGATTGTTCTAATTTCAAATATAAATTTAATTGTCAAACTTTCCATTATTAATTGATCTGTTCCAAACCTTCGATTTTTGCACATGATACTACAGCAAAAATTTAATCTACAAGATAATTACGAAGTACTTAAAGAGATAGTTGTAGAGCAACTCAATCGCCAATATCGGAGTCGCTGGCATAAATTGCATGCATATTACCTTCAAAACAAAGATGATCAGGACATATTGCACAATCCTCCTAGCAGAGTACTCAAAAACGTCGGAGAGTATTTGATCAATCACTTTGAAAGTGATGGGTTTAAGGTATGTTATTAATCAAATTATAGCATTATATTTTTTGGTTAAATAAATGATTATATTTAAGTAAATGATTATACTCATGTTGAATGTATAAAAATAATTATCAAACTCCAAAATACGTTGATATCTGTTAATGTAGAAAGTTAGCGAAATAAACAAAGAGAATAGGAAAAAGCTGACAATACCTGATGCTTGCGGAACAAAATCCATACCACATATTGTTACGAGGAAGTAAGTTTTCCTAATTCTCATATGTTTAGTTTTAAGTGATCACTTTTACATTCCATTAAATTTTGTGCAGCGTGATCATGAAACTGAGTAAGAGCCAACAAGAACGGCCACTGAAGGATCACTCACCAAAGTAAGAAGAAGAATGGTTGGGTAGATCAAGCTTCGGAGAAAGCTTATGTGAGTGTCTTCATTTTATGTTACAAATAATGTGACGATATTAAATATACTAAAATAAGTATTACATGAGGATTTAACAAGATTGCAAAGAGAACAAATAGAATATGGTCAAGATCCCATGAGTGAAGATGAAGCATTCATACAGTTGTTTGGAGAAGAGAAATCAAGCTAGTTATGTGGTTGTGGGGATGGCTTGAAGCCACCTTCTAAAAATCTAGAATTAACACGGAATTGGAAAAAGAAAATGAAGAATTAAGAAAGAAAACTGAAGAATATAAATAATTTTTGGAATCGCTTGAGGAAAAAACAAAGAGATGCCATTGCGCTTGTAGTCACTTGAGTTCCAAGTCAACAATGAATCAACTCAAATGCAAAATTTTCTTAATAGTCAACTTCCTTCAACTATCCATAACTTGGGCAAATCCAGTCCTCCTACGACTAATATTATAAGATACTTGTCTCATAATTATAATTTATATGTCATCTTTTTATCTTGTTAATATATTTTTAATTAGGTCCCTTTTGTGAATTAAATTTGCTATCTAACAAATTTATTAGTAGAATTATAGAGATTTAGACATGATCTTTGTTTACTATTTTTTTTATTTGCATGTTTGAAGGTCAATCGGTTTGAAAGAGGACTTATGCATCATGTAATAACCTTAATGATACGTAGTTAGAATTTGTCCTTTCTATACCTCTCATTTTTATCATTTAAATATTATTTTACATACATTAGATGCAATTTTATATAAGAAGTCTTTTTGTTTTACTTTCATATGTTTTTGGAGAAATATGATAATGAATTGATTATATACTTATTTATATGTAATAGTTCGACAAGAGATGGTGTTGTCACTACAAAATAGATACAACCATATAATTACCATTGCAATATGAGCAAATTTTTATCTTGTTGTAAAATTCAATGCAATCTTTAGAGTTATGATTTTAAATTTAGTGACAAACATTTGATTAAGTAGCGATAATTAAAATTGTGAAAATTACTAATAAGTTTTAGTGACAAGGATTATCTTCATCACTGGAGCATAGGTTTTGTGACGATATAAACGTGCAACTACAAATTGATATATAGTGACGATATCCTTGTGCAACTGAAACACTAAATTATAGTGACGATATAAATATGCAACTATATATAAAGCAAGACAATAGTGAAGATATCAATGCGCGGCTAAAAATTGAGTTTTAGTGATGCTTATGATAGTCGTTACTAAAAGTTTTAGTATCAGCACTTATTGTGACGACACGATCACGACACATAATATCATCACTAACTGATTTTACGGACAATTTGATTGCATATAGTGGCGAATAGTTGCATGACAAAAAATCATATTTTTTGTAGTGCATGTTCTTTCTGAACAAACATTAATTTTATATTGTTCTATGGGTAAATCACATATCATCTCCAACGGATGATAGATCTTACAACCTTCAACATTCAACATATATTAATGAAGTAAAAGTTGATGTCGAGCGAAAAATGCTATAATCCCTAATTCTAAATATAGAAAAATGAAGTAAAATGCAACAAGCAAATAGTTTTCTAGCACTGAATCTTTAAATAAACTACACTATTGTTATATTTGTTTTCTGTTTTTTTATCTCATTCTCTTCCAAATAATGATAATGACAATTTTTAATTTTGGTTATGGTTCGTACAGGACGCGATTGTATCTTCTGTAACAAGAAATTAATGCTGGCTGATTCTGTTGGAAAAATTGTATGTTGATACACAATTTTGACTATGGATTTAAGTAATTTTCATAAGTCGGACTGTTGAATCAAGAAAAGCAATAAGGGAAGATAATTTCTGAATATTGACTGATATTGAATTGAATAATGAGTCTAAACAATAAGAGAGAAAAACCCCTCTTTTATACAAGATGGAAGATAAACACGCTATATCACAAAATAACAACTTAAGGGTAAATTACTATTTTACCCTTTACACAATACTCCCCCTCAAGATTAATTCTTGAACATATCTAAGACACCAAACTTGGATAATAATTGCTCAGATTGTGGTTTGCTTAAGGCTTTTGTAAGTACATCTGCATGCTGCTGATTTGAGGCCAAATATTGAGGAATGATAACACCCTGTTGAATCTTGTCTCTAATAAAATGGCAATCGATCTCGATGTGCTTGGTACGTTCATGGAAGACCGGTTTATTCGCGAGTTGCATTGTAGACTTACTGTCAGTAAACACCTTCACTGGTTCTTTAATGCTTATCTTCAGATCTCTCAATACACCAAGTATCCAAGTAATCTCACATGTTGTTTGGCTGCCATTGCTCTATACCCCGCTTCGGCAGAAGACCTGGAAACCACCTTCTGCTTCTTCATTTTCCATGAGATCAAGGAGTCCCCTATTTGAATACCATATCCTGTAATCGATCTTCTAGTCATAGGGCAAGCAGCCCAGTCCGAATCACAAAAGGCTCGAATCTGCATAGAATTGTTAGAAGAGAACAAAAGACCCAGATCTGGACTCCTTTTAATATACCTTAATGTTCTGTAAACAGCTTGTAAATGAGACTATTTGGGTTTGTGCATAAATTGAGTAAGAATATGCACAAGAAAGCAAAGATCAGGTCTAGTAAGACACAAGTATATTAATTTTACAACAATTTTCTGATAGGGATTCACATTTTCTATCAACAAGTCATATTTATTCATACCTGTTTGTTGATCATATTCATAGAAAGTGAGCTTGACATTAGGATCCATAGGTGTAGTGGCTGGTTTAGAGCCAAGCATTCCTGTTTCAGACAATAATTCAAGGGCATACTTCCTTTGATTCAAGCAAATACCATTAGCAGCCCTAGCCACCTCAATGCCTAAGAAATATTTAAGATTCCCTAGGTCCTTCATATGAAAAACAGTGTTAAGATATTGTTTACATTCTGTAATCAAATTCATATTATTTCCAGTTATCAGAATGTTATCAACATACACAAGTAAAATTAGAATGTCACTCCCCTTTGATTTAACAAAGAGGGAATAGTCATTCTTGGATTGAATAAAACCAAACTTACTAACTGCTAGAGAGAATTTTTGATTCCATTGGCGAGGAGCTTGTTTGAGTCCAAGACTTCTGTAAGTGGCAAACTTTCCCTGTACCATGCTCAATAAATCCAGGAGGAATAAGCATATAAATCTCCTCATTCAAGTCACCCTGCAAGAAAGCATTAGTAACATCTAGCTGATAGAGAGGCCAATTATTTTTGGCAGCTATGGATACAACAATCCTAACAGTAGCATGTTTAGCTAATGGGGCAAATGTTTCATTGTAGTCCACTCATTCTTCTTGAGTGAACCCTTTGGCAACAAGTCTTGCCTTGTACCTATTAATGGTACCATCACTGTTATATTTAATAGTAAACACCCATTTACACCCAATTGGCTTCTTCCCAGATGGCAAAGAGACAATATTCCAGGTTTTATTAAGTTCAAAGGCTTTAATTTCAGTTTCCATAGACTCTTTCTATTTAGGATTGGTAGCTGCTTCTTGAAAGGTTTCTGGAATATGTTCACTAGAGATAAAAGCTAAGAAACACCTGTGAGGGTTAGACAAGTGATCATATTGGACACTATTAGATATAGGGTGATTAGTAGAACATGATATAGTTTGATCAGGTTGAGGTATAGAAGGTGTGATATAATCTTTAACCCAAATAGGTGGTCTACTAGTTCTAGTTGATCTTCTTATGTTTTCAGAACCTCCACAACCTGTCTCACTAGATTCTGTGATGTGTTTAGTTTGTTCAGTTTGGGTAGTAGCCATATCCCTGGAATGGTTAGGAATGTTATCATCAGTAGCCATTTCCCTGAAATGATCAGGGCTATTATCATTCTGATACCTATACTTATAAGGAGTAATCAACTCGTCATAATAAAGTTCTGGATCATGAGAAAAAAACTGAGAAGAATTTAGCAATCTTTGTTGTTCAGAAGATGCATGCATTTTCAAGGTGAAGGGAAGAATATGTTCAAAGAATAAAACATCTCTAAAGACCAAAAAATTATGAGACTCTAAGTCAAGGAGTTTTTACCCCTTTTGAGTCTCAGAATACCCAATTAGAACACAAGGTCTGCTCCTTCCTTGAAATTTGTCTTGTACAGGCAGAACTTTAGCATAACAAAGTGACCCAAAAACTCTCAAATGATCTAAATTAGTATCAGTTTTATTTAACATAGAGTAAGGGGTCTGCCCCTTTAACAAGGAGGTTGGAGTTCTATTAATGAGATAGACAAAAGTTTTTACACAATCACCCCAATATTTTATGGGCATATGAGAATGAAATTTGATTGCCCTTGCAACATGTAAAATATGTCTATGTTTCCTTTCCACTAAACCATTTTGTTGAGGTGTATAAACACAAGAGGTTTGGTGAATGATGCCCAAAGATTTAAATAGATTACCACATTCAAGGCTAAAAAATCCCAGGGCATTATCAGATCTAAAAACTTGGACCTTGGTTTTGAATTGAGTGTCAACATAATTCACAAAATTCTTTAAAACAGTAGACACTTCACTTTTCATTTTCATCAAAAACACCCAACAATATCTTGAAAAATCATCAATAATGGTGAGAAAGAATCTTTCTTGGTTATATGTAGGTTCCTTATAGGGACTAGGGGTGTAAACGAGCTGAGTTCGAGCCGAGCCTGATAATTTTCTAGGGCTTGAGCTCGAGCTCGAGCTCGGTAGTGACTATTCTGGTTCGGCTCGACTCGTGAGCTAGATTCGAACCCAGGCTCGCGAGCTCGAGCTCGCGAGCCTGGGTTCGAATCGAGCTCGGGCTCGAGCTCGCAAATTAAATTGGATGTCTAAGACTCTAAGAAATGCTGAAATGTAGAAGCTTACTTCACTGCTATTAGAGGAAGTTCAGCAAACCAATTTAATGGTGAAGGATGTGAAGTTTTGGCTTAATTTTCCTTTTGATTTGAAGGTTTAAGAATGATTAAATCATAGTTTGTTATAATCAAGAAAAATAGGGGGTGGATGATGGAGTGTGATTTTTGACCTGAATGGCTGAATGTATATATTTTTGACTCAATCTTTTTGAAGAGTTTTTATTTTGAGAATGATACATGTTTACAATGAAATGAAGCAGAAGTACATAACTACATTTTTCTATAAAATTCTATAACTTTTAACACATCTTATCATGAGCAGAAATGTGGCCTGAACCCGAACCTCTCGTTTCGCATATCATACTTGACGTAATTATCGATGGCGCATTTACAAGATCAGGCCCGAGCAACATATTATAAAGAATAATAATACTTGAATCATTTACATGAATCATTTAAAAGGACAATTCCACTGGAGTACTGGACAAAGGTATATTTGCATGAATCAACAAACAGAAAGACCAACATGGCAACATCCATCACAAAATTGGAACACAAATTGCATCCCAATCAGATCAGAACCAACTACCGTTAGCTGACCCAATCAGTTTATCACAAAATAAAGTAATATTCACTAATATTCAAAAATAAAGTATATACACCATCAACGAATATAACACAAATACCTAAAAGAGAATAAATTCCATATCAACAAAATCATTGATTCAAAAAATAATCAAAAGTCTTCTACGAAATGCTTTTGCCTTAATATCCGTCGCCATGATTCGATGCCAAAATATTTAACCGTTTAAAGTATCACCTTCAGGCTTCAGGGAGAATGACTTCCATTGGTTTTTTATCTTCCTGCAAATCAACATATAAATATCAAATGACATAATATGTATGTATTATATAACTAGAACATAGTAAGAAATGAAATTAAATGAAATGAATATGAACTATAACCTTTATTTTCTTTTTAATTCCATAACGCTTTCTCAACCAATCTGATCCGCATATTAATACTTCAATTGTTTCCGAAGACAATTTCGACCGATACTTATCAACCACTCTACTTCCAGCACTAAAAGTGGATTCTGAAGCTACCGTAGTGATTGGGATTGCTAAAATATCCCTCGCCATTATGGATAACACATTGTACTTAGTAGCATGCAGCTTCCACCATTCCAAAATATCAAACTCGGTCCCACCTTTGCTCTTTTCCTTCTCAATTAAGATATTTTCTTCAAGATACATATCAAGCTCAGATCTTTGAGGTTGAGTCGATTGTTTTTCTTTTATAAAGCTAGCCAACTCAGACATAACATTTATATCTCTAGCAACTTCATTAGATTGACTACTCGTAGAACCTTTCCCACTTGCACTACATATTGAAGCATATTCATTGTAAAGTTCTTTCAGTGTCTTTTGGATAAAGGCTAATTCAGTCACCGACTTTTCAGGAGAATAGAGTTTGATGAAGAAGAACTCCAGTGCCATCATCTTATATCTTGGATCCAAAATTGATGCTATGGCCATCAACAAATTAGTCTCCCCCAGTATTTATCAAACTTGACTTTCATCTTCTCAACCATGTTTTGAATAAAGTAATCACTAGATTGTGATTTACTATCTAATTTCACCTTTACCCTGAAAACCTCATGAAGAAATAAGTTTGAAGTGGGGTAGGAGCTTCTCGAAATGATTTGTGTAGCCGTCCAGAAAACCTTCAATATTGAGCATACTTTCTCCACTATTTCCCAATCATTAGTGCTTGGATAATCGATATAGTGTGGATCTCGATCAGCAAACCTCGGAAAAACATCCTTAAACTTGATTGCAGTAGCTAACATCTCGTAAGTAGAGTTCCACCTTGTCTTGCAATCATCAATTAAATTCCTATCTGGCAAACTCAATTGCTTCACAATTCCCGTAAAGATTTTAAGTATTGCATCTGACCGCCAGACATAATTTATACTGTCACGAACACCATCAATGACATCATTGATCATGGAAAGTCCATCTTGGGTAATCAAGTTCGAAATATGAGCACAACATCTTACATGAAACCTCGGAAAAACATCCTTAAACTTGATTGCAGTAGCTAACATCTCGTAAGTAGAGTTCCACCTTGTCTTGCAATCATCAATTAACTTCCTATCTAGCAAACTCAATTACTTCACAATTTTCGTAAAGATTTTAAGTCTTGCATCTGACCGCCAGACATAATCTATACTGTCACGAACACCATTAATGACATCATTGATCATGGAAAGTCCATCTTGGGCAATCAAGTTCAAAATATGAGCACAACATCTTACATGAAATAATTTTCCCCCACAAAGCAAATTTGTTTTTCTTCTAATGAAAATTTTCAGATTCTCGATGGCCGAGTCATTTGCAGAAGCATTATCTACTGACACTGTGTGAAGCTTACCCTCAATGCCCCAATCCTCCAAACCAACACCTTGACGGGGTGGAGGAATGTCAACGAAGCTGAGTACCCGCTTTTGTAAGCGCCAATCTTGATCAATCCAATGACCTGTTATCACTAAATACTCAATTTTCTTATTCTTGGATTTCCAACAATCTGTAGTAATACTCATTTTGTTCACATTTTTGAACTCATTCTTCAGTTTTTTCTTCTCCAACTCATAAATCTTAACACATGCAGCTTTTATCGTAACTCTTGACACATGCCTCCACTCGGGCCTCCACTTTCTCGCCATCAAAATGAAAAGCTCATATTCAACAGCAGAAAAGGGGTACTCATGAACCATTATCCACTGAGCCACATCCATTTTCATAGTTTCGAAGTCGACTTTACCATCATGCAAAGCAGGGATAGATGATGCATCAACACTACTTATCGAAAAGTTAATTTGCTTCTGTTTTGATTTACATCTTTGTTCCAAAGCATCGGCTCTGTTCTTGACATCACATAGTTCCAAATGTCTACCTAAATGTGATGTTGTACCAGTTTTTTGTTTTTTAAACACTTTCTTACAATGATTGCAATAAATTTGAATTACGCTGTCTTGGTCCTTAACTTCTTCTATGTGATCCCATACTTTTGAAATTTTTGCTCTCTTCGGCTTTTCAACAAAACCATCATTGTTCTCAGTGTTGGGAACCTCTTCGTTAGTATTTGGATCTACGTAATCCAATTCCATTATGTGTTCACTTACTTCTTCATGAGATGAAAATATTGGACTAGATGAATCTTCCACAGAAGTATGACGTGAAGAAGTATCACTCGGGGTCTTTATATTCATATCTGTTGCGAAAAAAAGAAAATAGTTAATAAATATATTAAAATATGAGAATAAGATAACTTTGGGGCATGAAAATTAAAATCTACTAACATAACAGATTCTCAAATATTTCAAGAAAATATTACATAAAGAAGAAAATCAATTAATCCATTTTACTTATTAATTTCTCAACAAAAGTGACTGTCAACTATAAGCTGCTAACAGGTTATCAAGCTGTTAACAGGTTATCAGTACATTTATGTCTAAATTCCTCATAATATGCTTTTTTAAATCACACAAACTATATGAAAAAAAGAGGCACATGAAAATGAGATTCTTCTAGTTCTTGCCCCCTATTTTTGTCCCCTTGCATTTAAGCCTTAAGGCCAAGTTCTTAAACACCTATGCAACTGCATTCAGTTAAATAAGGGGCAATCCCTTTTGAACAGAAGGAATAACTTCAAATGCTTTCTAGAACTCATTTAATCCTATGCACAACCTAAGGACCTAAAATCGCAGACTGCAAATTTTAGCAAGGAAAATATATTGTTTGTCTTCTTCAAAGCTTGGATTCAACAATTTACAGTTACTAAAAAATCACACCATTATTCAAACCCTTCAACAGTTCACTGACTTCACTCTTTCAATATATACAGAAAACAAGAAAAATTAGGAAGTAGAGTGAAGAAAAATCAATTTTCAGACATCTCAGAAATTGAAAAGAAAATCGCCAAATAAAATGAAACCCAAAATCCTACCTGGTGTTCCCGACGATGAAGAGAGGCGTATGGAGTTGAGAGTTGAGACGCGAGAGATAGATCGGAGAAAGGAAACTAGGGTTTTTAATTTGTGAAGTAAAGATAGTTCTCTAGTTGTGTTCTCATTCTTCCAATTCCACGTTCTAATTCCAAAAAAAATCATATTTTTCAATTTATTTATTAAATATTAATGTAAATAAAAAATATTAAAAATTATACAAAAAGCTCGCGAGCCGGGCTCGCGAGCTTTTTTCAGGAAGGGGTTAGGCTCGAGCTCGAGCTCGTCTGAGAGCTCGAGCTCGTCTGTGAGCTCGAGCTCGAAAAGCTCGGATCGAGCTCGACAAACTCGAGCTCGAGCCGAGCCGGCTTGGCTCTATTTACACCCCTAATAGGGACCCCAAACATCAATATGAATAAGTTGGAAAATTTCAGAAGATTTAGAAGTGCTATTGGGAAATATGTTCCTAGATTGTTTGGTTACAGGGCAAATAGAGCAAAATTGATTATTGTAGGATTTAATACATCCTAGCTGAGGCAATATATTGAGTCTAGAATATGACATATGGCCTAATCTATAGTGCCACAAAGTAGCTTTATCAATTTGATGCATAGTATCTATAGTGTTTGAACAAACTGAATTACAAAGAGGTTTTATTTCTCCTAACTTGGGTATGACAAAGTTTTTGTTGAGGGATTCCAAGTAGTATAGGCCATTAACCTGTCTGCCAAGACCCTTTGTTTGACCAGTCCAGATTTCCTGTATAAGACAAAAATTGGGATAGAAACTAATAGCACATTGATTGTCACTCACCATTTTTAACACAGATAGAAGATTATATTTAAAATCAGGCATAAACAGCACATTGTGAAGAATCAAATTTGTGTTAAGTGTAATGTTGCTAGTGTGTGTGACACTACTTAGACTTCCATTTGGAAGCTTAACAGAGGTGATTTTAGTACACCTAGATACATTATGATCAAGAAGTTTAAAGTTGTGAGTGATGTGTTGGTTAGCCCCTTTGTCAAGAATCCATGTTTTATTATGCAAGGCACCTGGTAAAGTAGAGATATTGACACAGATACCTATTGGGAAGGCACAGTGTTGTTCACACTAGCTCCTTCATTGTTATCAGCAGGGCTTCCAATAATCCTCATAAGTTGCTGGTACTGTTGTGGAGTTAGGGAAGGCATCACACTTGTTTGAGCATTGAAGCTGTTTTGATTTGGCTCATTGTGATAGTACTGCTCATTGTTATTGGAGTGGTGATCAATTGTCACATTGTTGGCAACATTTAAGTTTCTGTTATTTCCTCTTCCTGAGTTGGTGTAGCCATTATTGAAACCTCCCCTTCTTCCTCCTCTTCTACCACCCCTACCTCTGTTAAGGGGGTACCCAACAACTCTCCAGCAGGTTTCCTTTGTGTGTCCCTTTAAGTTTCACACATCACATTTTTTTTCAGAGTTTGAGGTGTTATCAGAGGTATTTGAGACCAATGCAGTGTTATCACTTCCAGTTTGCACTCCAATACCCCTTTGAGTTTCCTTATTGCAAACAATTGCAAAGACTTGGCTGTGAGAGGGTAGGGCGACATCATTAAGACCTGTGATCGAGTTTGACCGTAACACTCATTTAACCCCATTAGGAAGGTCATCATCTTTATTTGATCCGAAAAATCAGTGTATTCCTTTGTGATAACAGTTGCTGGTGATGGTATTAAGGACTCATACTCGTCCCAAAATTGTCGAAGTCTTCAATAGTATTCGGTAACCGAGTTTGACCCCTGATTAATAGTGTTGATCTGCTTGTATAAGGAATACATTCTTGCACCGTTTATTTTGTCGAATCTTTCCTTGAGGTCTTGCCAAATCGATCATGCAGATTCACAATATACCACCCCATGCACTAATTCTCTGGATAACGACCGAGTTATCCAAGATTTAACTAAGGCATTACACCTCTTCCAGTGGTAAAATTGAGAAGAATTTTCATCATGTTTCTTGCCATTTTCAGTAATAAACCCTAATTTATTTTTGGCTTCGAGAGCCACCAACATCTCCCTACTCCAAATCTTATAGTTATCACTTCCGCGAAGAACTTCTGTCACTAATTCTATGTTTGGTGAATCAGAAGGGTGAATGTAAAGCGGATCATGAAAATCGATTACTGTGGTTGTCGGAGTAGAGATTGTGGTGATGGAGCCTGTGACTGGTAGGGTAGAATCTCCCATGGCGAACCAAGAATATCAGCAAGACGAGGAATTCTAACGAGACGAGTAACCGCATCGGATTTGATTGAAGAAAATTCCAGAATCGATTGAATGCTCTGGTGCCATGTTGAATCAAGAAAAGCAATAAGGGAAGATAATTTATGAATATTGACTGAATTGAATTGAATAATGAGTCTAAACAATAAGAGAGAAAAACCCCTCTTTTATACAAGATGGAAGATAAACACGTTATATCACAAACTAACAACGTAAGGGTAAATTACTATTTTACCTTTTACACAATACGGACATGGAATTTAAGTAAATTAAATTATTTAATGTTCCAATATATGAATCTAGCACTCTGACTAACTCAAATTCGGATTGGATGAATGAGAAATTAATGGTCAAACTATTGCGACAAAATCATAATAATCGTACGATTGACGGCCGCAATCATTCGAGAGTTGTGTATGTGTTCGCAAAGGATTATGGACCATTATGTAAAAAGTCTGAAAATATTGGGGCAAAATAGCAAGATCTGAAAAGTTGTAGGTAGGGGGCTTTTCGCCCAAAAGTCACAACTCTTGGACATGCTTGCAATTTTCAGAAAGTTGCATCTCTTAGCCCACAACTTTTCATTTTTTATAAATAGACCACACATGTTGAGATTCATTAACATTCATACATTCTTTTATTTCTCTACATTAGTCGTTCAAAAATCGAAAGTTCTAAATAGAGATTAGTTCGTCAGGCTTAGAATTTTGGAGTGGTCCTAATTCTAAGACGCTAGTCGTTGTATCTTGGGACACAAACGCCGTATTCCGTCACCACCAAGAGTGGGGCGTGATTGTGTTAAGAAAATCGGGTAACCCGTGTCTCGACTAACCAATTTCTATAAACACCGTATTCATTTATATACAACAGATTCATGCGTTCAATTGTGCAGATTTGCTATTGTTTTTCCAAACAATTTTATCAGGAGCCAATGCATACAGTATTATGTCCATATTGTTATGTGCCATCTTCTTTTTGATATTGAAATATTATAACATTGTAAATGCTTTTGTGGATTACTGAATAGATTAGGGTTAACTTATCACAAGTAAGGGTGTTATAGTCATTACAAATAAAATTACATGTTAACCAATAGGCATACTTCAATTAACCAAGAAAACGAATTGGGAATACTTTTCATTCTTTCTTCGGTTTATAAATACTACCAAAAAAATGACAAGGGAATGCCATTTACATACCAAACGTGCAGTTATGGTATACAAGTGGACAGATCAGATACGTATAGGAAAAATAAATTACATTGATATATACATATATATATGTAAAGATAAAATAGACTTATAATCATTTAAGAAATAAAAATAATTACTATATATATGACTAAGGTGATAAGAATGTCCGTTGTAGTTAATATAAGATTTCCGTGAGACAAAAATGTAGATTAAAAACAACTAATTGGAATTCATCTAAATTTTAAAATAAATGTGGAGCTACTTATAATTATATATAATTATATGAGATTATTTCTTAAATATTTTATGTAAACATGACAAATTGCTATACAAGTTGCCGGTTCATTAATATCATAATCACTGGTTAAGGATTGTCTGTAAGCCTAAAACATCTAATAGACTTTGAGAAAAGCTTTTTCCCAATAAATATTAAGATAAACTTTTAAGCAATATGAATAAAACTCTAGAAAAGTAAAATAAGTGCTTAAATTCTTCAGTGTTTGTGTTTTTGTTAATTTCTCATTAGTTTATGTATAAATTCTTAATTCCAAAAACTTAAAAGATTCAACTTTCATGAGTAAATTCATAACTTATTTTAAGATACTCATTCAGACGTTAGAATTTAGAACTCTTTTACTCTATATAATTCACACTGGTCATTTTTACTTCAGAATGTAGTTCAGAAAAATCGTAATTCTTTTTATTTTTTATTTTCTGAAGAGTACGTACAAGGTATTGTATTTTAAATTTTAATAGAATCGTAAGTTAAATAGTCTAGGGTTATGAAATCTATGGAAATGATTTGACGACATACTAATGTAAATTATGTCTTTATCCTTAAATTTAACACATTAATGTACAATTTATTCCATCTCAATGTTAGTTTGTGACTTGTGCTCCGATCTTCAGATATAAACTAAAGAATACAGTAAATCAGTTAATTTTTTTATATTATCATATAAAACAAGTTTAAATAATAATAAAACTAAAATCAACAAAAAGAAATCACCTGCATGAGTATGTTTCTTCTGCCTGCCGGAGGGAGGGTTGGTGATGTGTGGAAGCTGAAGATCATGATGAAGACTTTACCCTTGTTTTTTTCTTTCTAATATTTTATTATTAGGGAAATAAGTTTTGTTGATTTTAATTAAATATACTTTCTGATTTTTAATTTTGGTTTTCATTTATGAAATTTATTGCAAGTAAAGTAAATGTTAGATTTAGTAAAAATAATTATTTAGAAAATAATTTTGTTTAATATTATGTTTCAGCTTTTTTAAATTATTGAATTGAAATGAATAGTAAAAAATAACTCAATTCTATTTAAGTTCAATTTTATATATTGTTTAAAACTGACATGTTTATAAGTTATTTAGTTTTACCATTTTAATGTTTTTCTAATATTAAGATACTGTCAACATTTTATTTCTTGACATTTTCTTAAATTCTTTAGACAATTTCTAATGTTGCATTTTAGAAAATCATAAAATATTAAAAGAAATACATGTAGGCATGTTTTTCCTCCAACATACTCTGTATGTCACACAAGTATGACAGTATGACACATTTCCTTAGGGCCACATAAGCCGTATTTGCTGAAATTAAAAAAAAAATCACCAAATTAGAGTGTGGCACGAATGGAATTAGATTTTCTATCCAATATTTTTTTTATTCTATTTTTGTGTTCCACTCTATATCAGTCAAATCTTAATAAGTGCATGTATAAAATTAAACGTGTTAAACATCTAACATAATAAAATATAAGATGAAATAAAGATTTGGAATAGAGAAACTCAACCCGCCATTAATATATCAAAAACGACTCTAATAAAACGGTTTGGTTTGGCATGTTAAGACACATTATTTTAAGGGTCATCATGCCTGTCTGACCCAGAAAATTCTATCTTGGACGGGACCGTTGGTCCCATTCTAGTTTTAAACACTCATTTGGTCAAAAGGGGGTGGTCCCCACGTGAGGTGTTGGAAAAAACCACTTCCACCAAATGAGTGGTCTATCTTGGCCAGGACCAACGGTCCTGCACCAAGATAGAATTTCCCGCCTGACTGCTTAAAATAACAAGTAAAGCTTAAAGGGATTGGGCAATAGATCTCTTAAGGCCTAGTGGCTAGCTTAATTTTTTTTTTTTAGGAAAAAAATTTATAAATAAATGAGGGAATTCAAAGTTCAAACCATTAACTCAAGGTTGGAAAAATTTTAAAATTCATACCGTATGATAGGCCGAATCCAGTTTTGATAGCACAGATTAGACCTATAATACATTTGGTACCAAATAAGATTTTTTTTAACAATTTTGGTACTCCCGTTAGTTGACTAACGGTCAAACTCACTGGTCCGTTAGTTTTTGCCATCTTGAGTCTCTAAAAATGACATTTTAGTCCTTGTAAGCTGAATTATTACACTATAGCCCCAAATCTTTAACAATTAGTATCTTTTTCCCCAAATTTTTATTCTTTATAGCCTAGAAACTTCTTCCTCATTACACCCTCCTCCCCCACCACCATCAATGGCGCAAATAGTTTCTGACAAAGTACCCCTGCAAACCCTCTTCACTCTCATGCCTGATCCCCTTCTTCTCATTGTGTATTGGTTAACATGTCCCATTCAAAACCTGTGTTCGATTACTATTTTTTGATAAATCGTTCGATCAGCACCCAATGTAACAATTAGTTAATGGTAGCTAAGTGAAAACACCATGCCCCATTATTCCACACTAAAACACCTCTACCATGTATCAACCCCATTTTCCACTCACCATTGTACTCATTTCCATTTCTCCACAAATACCGACCTTGTCCCTCCTGCAAATTCCTCTTCCAAATGCCCCTCGTTATAGTCACCATTACCGTAGTGCTTAACACCATATCCATGCTTTCGATCCCTGGACCATGAACCTCGATACATATCCCCATCCGAATTTGGGGGCGAATTTGGGAGAACGAAGAGAATTTCATAGCGAATTTGGGAGATTTGGGAGAATTTATAAGAGAAAATGTTAAATTAAGATGGCTGAATTAGGGTTCGAAGAGAAAATGTATGATTGAAGATGGTTGAGCGAAGAAAATGTTATTTCCTAACGGGCACGTGACTCGCACGTGAGTTTGACCGTTAGTCAACTAACAGGAGTACCATGTGTTAAAAAAATTCTTATTTGGTATCAAATGTGTTACAGGTCTAAACCGTGATATCAAAATTGGATTCGGCCTATCCTACGATATGAATTTTGATATTTTCCCCTCAAGGTTTATATTTTGACTTTTTTTCAAATTGCACTACCCTTTGTTTTAAAATAAAAATAACAAAATATACACTTGTAATATATTTAAAACATAATTTTTAAATAACCAAGCGGGGCCCAATCATCTCAGGGCCCGAAATTGACTAAACTAATTTGGCATGTCCCTTAAGCCTAATGAGTTGGTCTTGAGGGGCCGATCCATTAGGCCCGGTGTAAAATAGTTCCTAACTTACGCCTGATCTCAAAAACCCTTTCATATGAAAAAAGGACCAAACGTACGAGTTTAATATAGTTATTGCCCCTAAATTCCTAGTGTAGAAAGAAACGGGACTAAAGTTTTTGTCTGGGACTAAATTTATAATTTTCCCACTGAAAAATATTATATTTAACTGTGAATATAAATTTTTTCTTTATTTAAGACTATTCTACTAATTATTTCCACTAATCCAATTGGATGATATATCCATCTCAAAGAATTTTTTTTTTCATGATAAAAATGAGAATAATAATTTTAAGGACAAGAAATGTGGTTTGAGAATAGAGTTTGGATGAGGTTTTTTTTGAAAAAAATATGTAATGATTATGGTTGATGTGATATATTTTTTGTTGTGAGAAATTAGTTTGAATTGATATTTATATACAAATTTTGTTAACATTTTTTAGTAAAACTCATCAATTTAGATATAAAAAAAATACTCACAATGGATCTTATTTTTAATGTCTCGTCATTTTGGATTAGACTCTGTAATTAATTTAATTTTTAGAGTTAAAATATAACCAAAAAATTTTATTTTTATTTGTAATGATAACTGTCAAATCATGAATAGTAAAATTTATTTTTTCTCTTTTTTTATAAGATTTTTTCGGAATAGTTTTTAATTTTGAAAGATTTTTTTAATAGAAGTTCTATGAGATGCCAAACAATTGAATTTTATGAAATTTTTTGTTCTGAAATAATTTTTTTTGGAGAAAGACTTGCCAACCAATTGAGGCCAAATTTCTTTTTGTTTTTTTGGTATCAAACTAAATCATTTTTTCACTATTTAAAAGTCAATAATACAGATGTTAAAAGAAGTGGAACATCACTAATTCTTTTGTAGTTTTTTGAACGATAGGGAATAATGCTACTGTAAATCAGAAATATGAAAAGCAAAGAGGATTCAGCAAGCGCAGGTTATCTAAACCTTTGGTAACTTATAACTGACAATTAATTACTAAGATCTTTATATCTTTTACGTTACGTACCAATATATTTGGAAAATATTTACATCACTTGAAATTATATTCAAGATTGCACTTTATTTTTAATATTTTTTTTCCAAACGTATGATTATATGCCTTTTCAGACATAACGCAATTTAACAAATCAATGCTCCAGATAACAGAAATATTAAATTTCATTTAGTATAATATTTGTCTAATCAAAAAGCAATTAACGATGTTATATATATTACGTGCATTTCTTTCTAAGAATGAGAATTTCAATATTATTGGGTTCTAACTACTACTATAATCAAATCATATCACATCAGGTTTATACTAATTATGAATACAATTATTATCGTAACATTGTTAATAGCCAGATTTTGTGTCAAAACACTATAACCATTTTGGTAAAAGAAGATCAATTTTTATCTGATATTTAATATCAGACCTGTATTATAAATATGCGATTTTAATGATTAATTTTTTCATCACAACCTTGTAATATCATACTGTTATAATTCCACTGGGGATAAAAGAAACTATGGCCAAGCTTTTGAATATTTATTTGTTAGTTTGTGCCTTCATATGTCTCACATCAGGTATCTACTTTAAATTACTTTTCTGTTTTTATATGATTTTTAAATAAACCACCACGAAAAATGTGAAATTAAATTTGACTAATATTTGAATTGTTTCCAATTAACAGATTATTCGGTTTTGGGGAGGCAATGCGAAGTAACAGTTGAATATCCATGCATTTCAAAAGTCATTGGATCATGTGTTGGTACATGCAAGAGTGTGATTGTTATTCCAACACATTATATTTCAAGTTATTGTGGTGAATTAGTTAATTTAAAAACTAATGTATGTGTTTGTACTTATTATTGTTGATTGAGTGATAGCTATTGTTAAGTGATAGCTTGTAGCCAAAAATAAATTATCGTAAACTCACCTTGTGTTTCAAATTCTCTAAATTTAATTGCTAATAAAGCTATAATCAATCGGGACGGATCTTCTATCCCATCTTTGTGTCACACAATGGTGTCACACCAATGAAAAAGTGACAAGTGTCATATGAAATAATTTTTAGAAGACTAATTATTAGCAAATATTTTATTTAATTAATTAATAAAAAAGGAAATAAAATTTTAAGTTCCTTAAATCATGGATTCTTCCTCCATCTTCTTCTGCAAATCTTTCCATCGTTCAATTCTCTGCAATCTTCTGTTCGTTCAATTTTCAGAATTCTGTCAAAAATTCACAAGCCAAAACCTAATCTATCTTTTAGATAATGCTTATAAAAGCTGGATGTATAATCAAACCTTGAATAGTGAATCAAATATTATAAAAGTTGCAAAATTGATTCCAAAATACTCATAACAAATCTCATATCAATAATAAAGCTTGAATTTGATCGGTAAATTATCAAACATATAAATAATCAGAGTTAGAAAAAGTTTGACCATTTAATGTTGTCAACTTGGTAATTGCTTATAAAAGAATGAAACAGCCACTGCAGCATAAAATAAATCATCTTTGTTATTTTATTAATGTTAACCTTGTATTATTAATGATCTTGAAAAGTGAAGATTTTTTCCTTGCTGTAATTTTGGAGTGGAGGGATTTTATGTATTTGTTTTAGCTTTATTGTGGCTGTTTATTAATGTTAACCTTGTATTATTTTGGAGTGGAGGGATTCCATGTCCGGTGGACCTCACGTCAGTTCTATCACACAACTTTTGCAGTTAACAAAATACACTGCTTCACACTTGTAACAATAAGCATTATCTAAAAGATAGATTAGGTTTTGGCTTGTGAATTTTTTGACAGAATTCTGAAAATTGAACGAACAGAAGATTGCAGAGAATTGAACGATGGAAAGAGTTGCAGAAGAAGATGGAGGAAGAATCCCATGATTTTAGGAACTTAAAATTTTATTTCTTTTTTTATTAATAAATTAAATAAAATACTTGCTAATAATTAGTCTCCTGAAAATTATTTCATATGACACTTGTCACTTTTTCATTTGTGTGACACAAAGATGGGATAGAATATCCGTCCCGATAATCAATAACATTGGTCCATCCAATTTTTTGACCATAATTTTATATTTTAGTATTTTTAGGCTAATTAAACATAATAATTAGTTGGAATTTCATCACATGCATCACATCTAACCTCTTTTAAGGATATAATGATATTTTCCTAATTGAAACAAAATTTTCCTGTTGTTTCACTATTTTTAATTGCACTTAACAATATCATTTTAACTTAAAAGATTAAAATGGTGAACCACAAAGACAGTTTAGTGTCATTTTTATCCTTACTGTCACATGCAGTGTACGTAATGAAATTTCGACAAATATCCCATCCGAAAATGCTAAAAGTATATAATTTTATAAAAATCCATGTATGATAAACTTCATTTTTACGCAATTTTCATTCTTCATTCAACACGTTTATTATAGAATTGCATCATATTTTTCATCCCGCAAATGCGTTTAATGTTACTTTTGAGTGCCGTAGGAAATTTCTATGTTGCAAGAGAAAAATACCAATTATAGGCTAAAATCGAGAACGAGTTGATTGGAAGCTGGAAATACAAGGCGTACAGGCGCCGTTCAAATTGGCGTACAAGCGCCACTTCACAAGGCGTACGTACGCCGTGTTAAATCGCGTACAAACAACGAGGGCAGAGATTTTTTGCCATCTCGCGTACAAGCGCCGTTTAAGGCGGCGTACAAGCGCCGTTTAAGGCGGCGTACAAGCGCCGTTCAAGGCGGCGTACAAGCGCAGTATTAGTCGGCGTACAGGCGCCGTTCAAACTCGCGTACAGGCGCCGTTCAAACTCGCGTACAGGCGCGCGCTAATTACAGTCTAAACGCGGAAAAGCCCATATTCAGCCCAATTTCGGATTTATGTTTTAGATTAGGTATAAATACCCCCTCCGAACATTGTTTTAGGGTTCGAACCTTATTTTCTTGAATTGAGTTGTAAAGATTGAGATCGAGAGACAAGATTCAAGAACGATTGTAGACAATTTATTCGACAACGGGTTTAATCGAAATTATTTTCTTTAATCTCTTTTAATTCTTGTCGTATTATGATGTTTACTTTATTAATTGTTGATTGTTTCTCTGCATCTATGGAGTAATCCATCTTATTCTGGAATCGGGAATAGCCCGATAATATGTTATCGATATAGATTTTAGAACCGTTTATGTTATATCGCGTATGCTTATGATTTGAGTTTTTGATTGTTAATGCTTGTGAATTTGCTGGCCACTTATTTGCATGTTCATAGATATTAGGTGAAAATTCTGAAAGGTGACATCTATATCGGAACCCTAGAATTCAAACCTAGGATCCTAAATCACGAAAGTAGTTTTAGGTCTTTTGAGGAATCGATACACTATCATAGAGATTAATGAGTCTGAGTCTAGTCTAATCATCACGAAAGTAGTTGATTAATTAGCTTAGATATGTTATTATGCTTCGACAGAAGATAGTGATTACATTTGGATAGTGTCCTTCATAAGTAGCGATCGTAACTTAATCGGTAATATAATTAAGTCGATAATATATATCGTGGTGAACCCTAATTCCGGAATTTCCAATCATATATAACTCAAATCAATTTACTTGCTTTCCATTTAGTTTTCTTTACAACTATCTCGTATTTTTATTAGGCTTAGATTACTGATAATTGATAGGCTAGTGCTTGATTGTTCGGTCCTCGTGGGAACGATATCTTTTGTACTGCACCGAAGCCGTGCGCTTGCGGTTTAGGCACATCAAGTTTTTGGCGCCGTTGCCGGGGACTTGAATAGTCAATATTAGTTTTTATCAGATTTTAGTGAGACTAAGCCATATTTTATTTTATTTTTAGTTTTTAATTTTTATTTCTCTGTTTTATTTCAGGTTTTCGATTTTTCCTTGTATGCGAAGTAAGCTCGATTTCGTACCTGATCCAGAAATCGAGAAAACCTTTCGTGCTAGGAGAAAGCTACAAAAACTGAAACAAATTCAACTGAATCAAGCAGCAATGGCAGAACCAAACGCAAACGCGATTCCAAATGCTAACGCAGATGCAAATGTTAATGCAAATCCCAACGCGAGATGTCTTAAGGATTTTGCAGCGCCGAATGCACAGACACTTCACTCCAGCATTGCCAGGCCTACTGTAGAGGCCAACAATTTCGAGCTCAAGCCATCCCTTCTGCAAATGGTTCAGCAGAATCAGTTTGGGGGTGCACCTACTGAAGAGCCGAATCTCCACTTGTCCATGTTTTTAGAGTACTGCGATACTCTGAAGATGAACGGGGTTTTCCAGGACGCCATCAGATTGAGATTGTTTCCGTTCTCACTGAGAGACAAGGCGAGAGCTTGGCTACATTCCTTACCAACTGGTTCGATTAGAACATGGGATCAATTGATGCAGACATTTTTAGCGAGATACTTTCCACCGAGCAAGACTGCACAACTGAGGAATCAAATCACTACTTTTGCTCAGAGGGATGGTGAATCACTTTATGAAGCCTGGGAACGATTCAAAGACCTTTTACGGCTGTGCCCACATCACGGGTTAGAGAAATGGCTCATAGTGCATACTTTTTACAACGGGTTGATCTATACCACGAGGATGTCAGTCGATGCAGCAGCTGGAGGAGCTCTGATGAATAAGGGTATCGATGAAGCCTACGACTTAATAGAGGACATGGCATTAAACCACTACCAGTGGTCGAGCGAAAGATCGACTCCACAGAAAACGCCAGGTAAGTACGATATTGATGCCATTACTTTACTTTCTGCACAAGTAGAGGCTATGTCTAAGAAACTTGATTCTATGAATATGCATGTTAATTCTGTTACTACCCCTCCCCCTATGTGTGAAATATGTGGTACAGTTGGTCATATTGCCTTAGAGTGTCAATTTGCGAGTATACCAACCGATCCCTCTATAGAGCAAGCCAATTATGTGAATAACTTCAACCAAAAGAACGACCCGTTTTCAAACACTTTTAACTCTGGTTGGAGGAATCACCCAAATTTTTCTTACAAGCCGACTCAAAACGCAGCCGTACCACCTAATTTTAGACCACCACCTGGATTTCAACAAAAGCCTTATAACCCTGTTCCACCACAGAAATCGAACCTAGAGTCACTTCTTGAGGGTTTTGTAGTAGCCCAGACTAAACAAAACGAAATGGTAAATGATGCAATTAAGCAACTAGCAACGAAAGTAGATTCATTAGCAACTCATAACAAAATGCTAGAAACTCAAATTGCACAACAGGCTAATAACCCGATTAGGACTTCTGGTTCGTTTCCCGGTCAACCCGAGACAAATCCAAAGGAACATTGTAAGGCTATTACTTTAAGGAGTGGTACTAATTATGAAGGTCCTAGGATGCCTACAGATGTGAGTCAAACTGAGTTAACTGATAAGTTAGAAAAAGAGAAAACGCCTAGCCCTGACAGCTCGACAGATAAAACGAACAAAATAACTGAAAAGGAGCCTGTTTATGTACCTCCACCACCATATGAACCACCCGTACCTTTCCCTCAAAGATTAGCTAAGGCAAAATTAGATAAGCAGTTTGGAAAGTTTTTAGATGTTTTGAAAAAGCTATACATTAACATTCCATTTACTGATGCACTTGCACAGATGCCGTCATATGCTAAATTTTTGAAGGAAATTCTGTCTAACAAACGTAAACTTGAGGACTATGAAACCGTGGCTTTAACTGAAGAGTGTAGTGCATTAATTCAAAATAAATTGCCTCCTAAGCTTAAAGACCCCGGTAGTTTTTCGATTCCATGTGTGATAGGTAACGTGAGTTTTGATCATGCTTTGTGTGACCTTGGTGCTAGCGTTAGCCTTATGCCTCTTTCGGTTTCACGTAAGTTAGAGATGGGTGAGTTAAAACCTACTACGATTACTCTGCAATTAGCTGATAGATCTGTGAAGTATCCAGTAGGTATGCTAGAAGATGTACCGATTAGAGTAGGAAATTTTTTTATTCCTGCTGATTTTGTCGTTCTAGAGATGGAGGAGGATTCTCAAATCCCCATCATACTTGGTAGACCGTTCTTAGCCACAGCTGGTGCTATTATAGATGTTAAGAACGGTAGGCTATCATTGAAAGTCGGGGACGAGAAGGTTGAATTTAATTTAGCTAAATCTGTTACTTACCCTTCTTTTGAGAATTCTTGTTGTAGAGTTGATCAGGTGGACCGACTAGTTCAAGACAAGCTCGCGAAATATCTATGCAGTGATCCATTGGAAGCTTGCCTAGTGACCAACGGTTCGACAGAAGATGAAGACGAAGCTGTTGCAGATATTGCTCGACGCCTCGAGGGAAATCCACCGGTTCCAGTCAATGCCATTGGAGTAAAGGAGTTGAGCAAAGATCCGAAAGAAAGTAAAGAATCCAACTCAATACCCCAGGTAGAACTAAAACCACTTCCCTCGACACTCAGGTATGAATTTCTCGGTCCTAATTCTATGTATCCTGTGATAGTGAATGCTGATTTAAGTAGGGAAGAAATCGATAAATTACTTAGAGTTCTTAGATCACATCAAAAAGTCATAGGCTATACCATAGACGATTTGAAAGGGATTAATCCATCGTTCTGCATGCATAAAATTTTGATGGAAGATGATTTTAAACCTTCTAGGGAACATCAACGTAGATTAAATCCTACTATGCAGGATGTAGTTAGAAAAGAAGTTTTAAAATTGTTAGATGCTGGAATTATCTATCCTATTTCTGATAGTAAGTGGGTAAGTCCGGTACAAGTAGTCCCTAAGAAAGGAGGAGTGACTGTAGTGAGAAACGAGAAAAACGAGTTAATTCCTACTAGGACAGTCACCGGGTGGAGAATGTGTATAGATTATAGAAAATTGAACACTGCAACTCGAAAAGATCACTTTCCCCTTCCCTTTATTGATCAAGTACTTGAAAGGTTAGCTAATCATTCGCACTTTTGTTATCTAGATGGGTATTCAGGGTTTTATCAAATTCCTATCCACCCTAATGATCAAGAAAAAACCACATTTACATGTCCTTATGGCACTTATGCTTTTAGGAGAATGCCTTTTGGTTTGTGTAATGCGCCTGCTACTTTTCAACGTTGCATGATGGCTATATTTTCTGATTTAATTGAGAACATTATGGAAGTATTTATGGATGACTTTTCTGTATATGGCACCACTTTCGATATTTGTCTGTCTAATCTTTCTCGAGTGTTGCAGAGATGTGGAGAAGTCAATTTAGTTTTAAATTGGGAAAAATGCCATTTTATGGTTAGGGAAGGCATCGTATTAGGCCACCTCGTATCTGAACGAGGGATTGAAGTTGATCGAGCAAAGCTAGAAGTAATCGAGAAGTTGCCGCCACCTACCTGTGTGAAAGACATTAGGAGTTTCTTGGGCCATGCCGGTTTTTACCGGAGATTTATTAAGGATTTTTCTAAAATTACTAAGCCCTTAACTCATTTACTTGCTAAAGATGTTCCTTTCGATTTCGATAACGATTGTCTTGATGCTTTTCGCAGGTTGAAGGATGCACTTGTTACCGCCCCTATCGTTCAACCGCCGGACTGGAATCTACCTTTTGAAATCATGTGCGATGCCAGCGATTTTGCTATTGGGGCAGTATTGGGCCAAAGAAAGGATAAGAAGATGCATGTCATCTATTATGCTAGTAGGACACTAGACGAGGCTCAAATGAACTATGCTACCACCGAGAAAGAGTTATTAGCTGTAGTGTTCGCCTTCGACAAATTCCGTTCATATTTGGTTGGCTACAAGGTCATCGTCTACACAGACCATTCTGCTATTAGGTATCTATTGAGTAAAAAAGACGCTAAGCCGAGACTTATCAGATGGATACTGTTATTGCAAGAATTCGATCTCGAAATTCGGGATAAAAAGGGGATAGAGAATACCGTAGCTGATCATCTGTCCCGACTCAGAGAAGACGAGAACAAAGAGACATTACCGATAGACGATTCACTCCCCGATGATCATCTCTATGCAGTGGCTAAGATAGATGCACCGTGGTACGCAGATTTTGTTAACTACTTAGCATGTAAGATTTTACCGCCCGATTTTAGTTATCAGCAAAAGAAGAAGTTTTTCACTGATCTTAAGCACTATTACTGGGATGAGCCTCTTCTCTTTAAGCACTGTACAGACGGGGTATATAGGAGATGCATACCGGAAGATGAGATGGTAAGTGTCATGACTCATTGTCATAGTTCACCATATGGGGGTCATGCTAGTAAATCCAAGACGGTAGCGAAGATTCTTCAATCTGGATTTTATTGGCCTACTTTGTTCAAAAACGTTCAAGACTTTGTTAGTGCATGTGATAGTTGTCAAAGGACGGGGAACATATCGAGGCGTAACGAGATGCCTATGAATACAATTTTGGAAGTTGAGATTTTCGATGTTTGGGGAATTGATTTTATGGGACCATTCCCATCGTCGTGCGGTAATAAGTTCATTCTTGTGGCGGTGGATTATGTTTCGAAGTGGGTTGAAGCGATTGCATCGCCAACAAATGATTCGAGGGTGGTCACCCGATTGTTCAAAAAGACTATTTTTCCTAGATTCGGTGTTCCAAGGGTAGTGATAAGCGATGGAGGTACACATTTTACGGAACGCCAATTCGAAGCTTTACTTACCAAGTATGGGGTCACACATAAAGTTGCTACGCCATATCATCCCCAAACTAGTGGTCAAGTAGAAGTTTCGAACAGAGAGATCAAGGTAATCCTCGAAAAGACAGTCTCGAAATCAAGAAAGGATTGGTCTCTCAAGCTAGACGATGCCTTATGGGCTTATCGCACCGCTTTCAAAACCCCGATAGGTACGACGCCTTTTCGTCTCATATATGGCAAATCTTGCCATTTACCGGTAGAACTCGAGCATAAGGCGTATTGGGCCGTCAAAGCTCTAAACTTCGATCTTAAAGATGCTGGTGAGCGAAGGATGCTACAGTTACATGAGCTTGACGAGTTAAGATTAGATGCATATGAGAATGCACGAATATATAAGGAGCGAACGAAGAAGTGTCACGACAAACAGATTCAGAGACGAGAATTCAAGAAAGGTGATCTCGTTTTATTATTCAATTCACGTCTGAGACTGTTTCCGGGCAAATTACGATCAAGGTGGTCGGGACCATTTGTAGTCGAAACAGCATATCCATTCGGGGCTGTCGATATTTGGAGCGAAGGAACGGGAATTTTCAAAGTCAATGGGCAGAGGCTCAAGCATTACATCGCAGGTGAACCGATCGAAAAAGCTATCACGTCGAACCTTCGCGACACTCGATCAGACACAACAAATTAAGCGTAGTAACGTCGAGCTATAGACGTAAAACAAGCGCTTTTTGGGAGGCAACCCAAATGTATCCTTTATTTTTGTTTTCGTTTCGTTTTCCTTTCCCGCTGTTTTTCGTTTTGTTTCAAGTTTTCATTTTTTTATCTTCTTAAAAAAAAAAAAAAAAAAAAAAAAAATTCGAGTAATACATTGCGTACGTACGCAGTGTTAACTCGCGTACAATCAACGAGGACAGGGAGTTTTATACACCTCGCGTACGTACGCCGAATAAAACCGCGCCTGTACGCCGATTTACAAGGCGTACGTACGCCGCGTTAATAGGCGTAAAATCAACGGAGGCAGAACATTATGCATCATACGCATACGTACGCGTAAATACACTGCGTACGTACGCCGATATACTATGCGTACGTACGCAGCTCAAATTGGCGCTTGTACGCAAGTTTCTGAAACCAAGTTATTAATAAAACGAAAACGGGTCCTTCTCTTTATTTCCTCATTCCAAACATAACACACTCTCTCATAAACCCTCGATTATTTTTCCCCAAAACTTCACTCACCCCTCTCGTTTTTCCTTCCAACAGATCGAAGGCTATCAACAAGTCACTCAACTCCGAAAATTCGAACATTACATCAACATTGTGGTAAGAGATAGCTACAATTCTCTTTTGATTTTCGAATTTGGGTATGAACTTAGGGTTTCGAATTCTTGAAATCTTTGGACAATTGTTGGGTCGATTTGCATTGTTTTGAAGGGGTTTAGGGTTATTAAACTTAGTTGCGACGGATTAATTAGTACATTGTGGTATTTGAAGACTATTGAATTAGGGTTTATGAAATTAGGCTTAAATTGGGCGAAATTGGGGATTTTTGAGTTCGATTACTTGATTTGAACATAGTTAATGCCATTGCTTTTTCCATTTGGAGTAGATTGCTCGTTACATTGTTGAATGTTGAAATTATTGCGTTGAGGTTTTGAGTATTCGGGTTTAAAAGTGTGCATTGAGCTTGAATTGGTACAAGAATTGGGGGATTGTATTTGTTTAATCTGATTTAATTGTGAAAACACTTGCATTAGTTTGCTTGAATTGCGGTTGAATTGGGTTAAATTTGGGCAAATTGTTTCGTTGATTGAATTACGGGATTGAACTAATTGAAGTGGAGTTAGATTGAATTGGTTGGACTTGGTGTTGTGGTGGTTTGGTTTGATTGCATTGTCGAGGACTTGGTCATTGAAAAAGCACCGTTACTCCGCCGAAATTTTGCAAAATGGTACGAACGAAGAATATATCTAAGGGTAAGGGTAAAGCTCCAGCAAGCTCCTCTATAAATCAACCAAATCAACCAGAGGAACGGGTACATGATAGTCATACTAGATTCCAAACACCGGAAACCGAGATGACTTGGCGACGTCTGATGTCGCACAAAATATTCAAAGAACGAGCCTTTATATTCACCAAACCCAAATCAGTACGAACCTTAGCCACCGCCTACGATTGGAAGGGCTTCTCGAATATATTGCCCAAAATCAATGTCACTTGGGTTCAGGAATTTTATGCGAATTGCGTCGAACACGAGAAATTATACGGACCGCGTAGGCACCGTCCCACAGTCGAGGTTCGGGGTGTCGAGGTCCACTTTGATACACCTAACATACAACATGTACTCCAATTGCCAAATGTCGAAGGCCCGAGCGAATACTTAGAATTGTTAAGAGACAACACCCCACAATTCAAGTCCGAGATCACAAAAACAGTGGCGACTGAAGAGACACAATGGATTAGGCAGGGATCCACACTTAACCGAACTGAAATAAACCCGGTAGCGTCATTTTGGTACGAGTTCATACGATACCGGTTAATGCCCACGACGAACCGTTCTGAAGTAACACGTGCACGGGCTACTCTCATATATGCAATACTTAATAGAAGAGTCATCGACGAGACTAGAATCATACGAGAGAGCCTTTTTGAAGCTATAGAACGTTTAACCGCCGAAATGAGACATGACTCGGGTCGACGAAAGAGTCCCTTGCTTTTCTCGGCACTTATACACTTGCTCTGCGAACACTATGATGTCCCCGAGCGCCCCGACGATATTTTTGAGAATGCCGGCGATGACCTCGACTATGATGATGTCCTACGAGCCCCTCCGCAGAAACGAGCATGACAATCAACCGAGCCTTCTGATTTACCACAGACAGATGTAGGAACAAGCTCGAGCGCTCCGGCACCCCCTCCGTCAGATCCGTACTATGCCCTGCTTGAACAAATACAAACCGGCATCGCTGGGATTAACACTCGGATGGGCTTCATAGAGTCTGACATCACGGGATTTAGGACTGATATTGCTGGGTTTAGGACCGATATGGGTACTATGCAGACAGACATTGCGGCCATTAGAGCATGGCAGCGCCAAGAAGATGATCGGCGTAACCCCACCCCCGCAAACCCCACTGCCGCCGACCCGGTCGACGCTTTTATAGACGGCATGGACTATGCTAATGAACAGACAGACCACCCCGACGATGCCGCCTCGAGACCATAAACCGCTTTTCGCCTCGTTTGGTTTCTTTTTCTTTCCCTTTTTCCTTTTCTTTTTCCTTTCCTTTTTATGTTTTTAGTTTCTAGTTTACCTTTCGTTTTTATGCTTTTATGTTTTTATGTTTTTCTGATTTTAGACTTTAGGATGGAATGTAATGCCAAAGATGATTAATCCAAAAGTCTTTCTTTTCTCTAGTTCCAGTGTTTTGTTCCTTTACAGTACCTAGAATAATCAGAATGCTCGACTCGACTCTTGCCAAGGTTATGTCCCTTTTTACTTTTATGCATGCATACATACATACACACGTTATCACATTAGGGACAATGTGCGATTTAAGTTTGGGAGCTGTTTATGGAAACATAACACTTTTACTATGAATTATAGCTTTATCTTTGTGATCGTCGTACAACGATTGACTAAGTGATATGTAAGCCTGACTTTCTAATAAATATAACGCATGAACTTTTCTGTCGGTGATATCATCTGCTTAGTTACATTTTTCTGGCTAGTCACTAATACGTAGTAGTCCACGGCAAAGGAGTTGAGTGGATCACCCGTTTTCGAAACACATAGGTAGTGGCTTCCAAGTTTACCAACTTAGAATCACGTCTTCTGGCACAATGACACACAAAAAAAAAAAAAAAAAAAATTTGATTAGTTCGTTCTGTGACCTTTGACACTTGAGTGATTAAGTCCGAAGGAGTCTCTTAAAACTTAACGCCCTATGGCTATCTAGCTTGGGAGTCGTTGACCCAAAGCTCGATAACGGGTGTCATAGAAAGTTTAAGAGAACGAACATTGCACAATCCTGTCAAGTATGAGCTCGTTTGCATAAGTGACCTACGCTAAAAGCTCAATAATGTGAACCAGTTAGACCCTAATATCTATTAGACTAGTTGGTATGGATGGACACCGCTCAAATTGTGTTAGAAACGCCATTCAACTATAATGCTTAAAGATGGCTTTATTCAGTGCTTTCTAGAAGCTTGTCTAACTCTGTGGTGTGAGGTAACCAACGATTAAGCGAATGCACGATTTTCTTCTAATAATGTCGGGCCGTTAGTTCACGTCGATTTTTGTACGATTGTATCACATTTCGATTTAGCGAAGATTCATTGATTTTCTGATTTTGTGGGTATATCTTCTGCAAACCCTCACGAGACTATAACTCGTCCTTTTTGGGTAACAAAAAGGTTTAAAGGCTTGTTGCACGTGCTAAGTGCAATCGTGTACTCTACGAAAATGAGTTTATCTTTAGTTTTTTGTTTTTGTTTCTTTATTTTACCGTTTGTTCGAGGACGAACAAAAGCAAGTTTGGGGGGGTTGATAAACCTCATTTTTACGCAATTTCCATTCTTCATTCAACACGTTTATTATAGAATTGCATCATATTTTTCATCCCGCAAATGCGTTTAATGTTACTTTTGAGTGCCGTAGGAAATTTCTATGTTGCAAGAGAAAAATACCAATTATAGGCTAAAATCGAGAACGAGTTGATTGGAAGCTGGAAATACAAGGCGTACAGGCGCCGTTCAAATTGGCGTACGAGCGCCACTTCACAAGGCGTACGTACGCCGTGTTAAATCGCGTACAAACAACGAGGGCAGAGATTTTTTGCCATCTCGCGTACAAGCGCCGTTTAAGGCGGCGTACAAGCGCCGTTCAAGGCGGCGTACAAGCGCAGTATTAGTCGGCGTACAGGCGCCGTTCAAACTCGCGTACAGGCGCCGTTCAAACTCGCGTACAGGCGCGCGCTAATTACAGTCTAAACGCGGAAAAGCCCATATTCAGCCCAATTTCGGATTTATGTTTTAGATTAGGTATAAATACCCCCTCCGAACATTGTTTTAGGGTTCGAACCTTATTTTCTTGAATTGAGTTGTAAAGATTGAGATCGAGAGACAAGATTCAAGAACGATTGTAGACAATTTATTCGACAACGGGTTTAATCGAAATTATTTTCTTTAATCTCTTTTAATTCTTGTCGTATTATGATGTTTACTTTATTAATTGTTGATTGTTTCTCTGCATCTATGGAGTAATCCATCTTATTCTGGAATCGAGAATAGCCCGATAATATGTTATCGATATAGATTTTAGAACCGTTTATGTTATATCGCGTATGCTTATGATTTGAGTTTTTGATTGTTAATGCTTGTGAATTTGCTGGCCACTTATTTGCATGTTCATAGATATTAGGTGAAAATTCTGAAAGGTGACATCTATATCGGAACCCTAGAATTCAAACCTAGGATCCTAAATCACGAAAGTAGTTTTAGGTCTTTTGAGGAATCGATACACTATCATAGAGATTAATGAGTCTGAGTCTAGTCTAATCATCACGAAAGTAGTTGATTAATTAGCTTAGATATGTTATTATGCTTCGACAGAAGATAGTGATTACATTTGGATAGTGTCCTTCATAAGTAGCGATCGTAACTTAATCGGTAATATAATTAAGTCGATAATATATATCGTGGTGAACCCTAATTTCGGAATTTCCAATCATATATAACTCAAATCAATTTACTTGCTTTCCATTTAGTTTTCTTTACAACTATCTCGTATTTTTATTAGGCTTAGATTACTGATAATTGATAGGCTAGTGCTTGATTGTTCGGTCCTCGTGGGAACGATATCTTTTGTACTGCACCGAAGCCGTGCGCTTGCGGTTTAGGCACATCAATGTAATTCAGGCATGAAATGTGAAAAAATAAAAAATAGTTTTGAAAAAATATTGTAAAATTCAGCATAACATAAACAAGTGCAACAAAAAATGTTGGTTTAAAAAAGTGCAAAATCTTCAAAATTCGGAAGGGTTAATGTCATTACCCTTAAGCTAATTATGAATTTTAAATTTGTTTTAATAAAAATTGAATTTATTTTAGATATTATTTTCCTCCACCAAATTTTAGTAATCCTAAACTATATTTTCAACTTGTACATCTTTTTTATTTAATCTTTTTAGTGTTTATGGTATTTCTTATTGAATTAATATTTTTTTGCTTCACTATTTTGAATAGCACTATTAACAATATTATTTCAATTTAAATGGTTCAAATGGTGAACCAGAAAGGCAGTTAAATATCATTTTTATCCTAAAGATCACATGCAATATGTGTCATGAAATTCCGAAATATATTCCACCAAAATTTTCTAAATATCCACGTAATTTATTAGATAAGAAAATGGAAGGAAGAAAAGTATAGATCAAACTAGCCATTCTGCAGTGGTACTCGCGTGCATAATTATTTTTAAGTGTAATTAAAAAATTAATTAATATTAATTTTAAAGAAATATTATAATTTCTTGAGAGAAAAATGAAGATTTGAAAATAAGGGGGTGGGTGGAGAATGTGGGTGTTAAATTGCACATGCAAATGATAAATTTAATCCTATTTTTAACCACTTGTGTGTATTAGTACCAAGGGTATTTTTGACAAAATGAATAATGGTATGACAACTAAAGGTATCAAGCAGACCTTTTTAAGGCCTGCTTGACAGCCGGCCTAACAGGCCGGCCTGTTAAGGTAAGCTAGGCCAACCCTGGCTTGCCCCTTAAGGCCAGTCGGCCTTAAGGGGCCGGCCTTAACCGGCCCAGGCCGGCCCATCCCATGACAAGGAATGGGCCGACCTGACCCATTAAATTTTTTTTTTGTGATTTATTATTAAATTAATTGTCTTTTTGTTGTTTTTTTTTATTTATTTACAATATTTTTGTAGCCATAATAATCTATAATATATATTATATAATACATATAATTAGGATATTTTGATTTTCATTACTTTGAAATAGAGTTGGATAATTTAGTTCTCATTTATTTGTAATGATTTTTTTTTAATTTAATGCAAGTTACTAATTTATATACTACTAATTATATATAAGTAATCGAACTAAATTATATTAATATTTACAATATTTTGTAGCCACATATTATAATATGTATTAAACCAAAACAGATAATCAAAGCAGATAATCATAATGAAAACCATCATGAAGATTATTAAAATCAAAGCAGATATATAAAAATTCTGAATAAATAATTTATACACAAAACTACTGTGAATTGATTTTCAATTTAGAAAGTTAAATCCATATATTTTCTAACTCATAATTCAATATTTGAAATATTATATAAAATTCATAAAAACTCAAAAATATTATATAAACTCAAAAATATTATATAAACTCAAAAAATCACTACATTATATTATATATACTACTAATTATATAATAATAATATATTAATTATATCAATACATTATACATTATTTTTAATTATATAATAAATATTGAATAAAATAATTTATTAAATAAAGAAAATGAAAAGAAAAGATAAAAAACAAAAAAGCCAAAAATAAAAAAAAATGGAGCAGGCCTGATGGCCGGCTTATTAAGGCCGGCCAGGCCTTAAGGGGCCGGCCTGTTTGCCTTAGAGGGCCAGGCCGGCCTGGCCCCCTAATTTAATAGGCCATAACGGGCTGGCCGATTTTGGCCCGTAATGGCCTGTTTGACACCTCTAATGACAACTACCTATTTATGATTAAATCCTTATTTTACCCTCAAAATTACATTTCGATTTTTAAACTATAAAAAAATAAAGGGCAAAAATCCGTAAAAAGGCTCAAAATAACTTCCATTTATGGGACAAAAAAGTCTTTCTTTTTATAATAGTATCGATAGTGTAAAACTAAACGTAATTCAGATAAAAAGTGCAACAAAAAAGTTAGTTTAAGTGCAAAAACCCAAAAAACTTGAATAAATTAATGTCATTACCTCTTAAACTAATCATGGTTTTTCAGTAAAAATTGAAACCATTCTAGGTATAATTACCCCCACCAGATTTCAATAATCTTAAACTATACTCACTGTATTCACAACTTATACACTATTTTTTTAGGGCAAAATACAAATAACCCCAAGTGAAATATTTTATTGATTGAAAACCCCCTGTGAAAAAATATTGCCTAAAAACCCCCTGTAAAATTTTCAAATTGCATGAAACTCCCTGTGAAAAAAATATAGCCTAAAAACCACTATAAAATTTTTAAATTGCATGATACCCCCTGTGAATAAAATATAACTTAAAAACCCCATTATAATTCGAATACATTAACTTAAAAGTAATTAAATACAAATATTGTCCATATATATTAATTTGTTCTAACATTAACTTAAAAGTAATTAAATACAAATATTGTCCATATATATTAATTTGTTCTAACATTAACTTAAAAAGTAATTAAATACAAATATTGTCCATATATATTGATTTTCAGTGGCCCAATATTATAATTAGTTTTGTCGTTATTTTCTAGACATTAAGTTTCTAAAGTAGTTAAAATTCGAATATTGACTATATACCGATTTTCAATGGACGAATATTTTAATAAGGTTGTCCTTATTATTTAGCTGTTATCTAATAGACTTCGAAGTTATTTTCTAATGCTATGAATGTATCTGAAATTATTAGTGTAATACTTTTATTTCTTGTAACCCCATCATGTAATATTAGTTTCTTTTGATAGTTATATTTTGAAAGCATATTTTCCGGAAGTTTAACAATAAGTTGGATCTTTTGAAGTCGGCAAATATAATTAAAATTTGAACACTATGGTTATTGGTTTATGAATTTATCATTTTTGGGGCTTCTCATAATTATTTTTTGATCTAAATGCGGAAACTTATTTTTATTGATGTGATTTGACTAAATGGAAATTGTTCTTTACTTTGTATTTTTTCGTTCTACATATGTAGTGTGAATTTTCACTATTTTGATTCATTGTAATATTTGTGAAAATAATACTAAATTCTTTATATTAATCTTCCTGAGAAAACATTATAACATCAACTTATTGGAAAATAATGTCTATATCATATATATTCATTAAAATGAGTTAATATTATGAATAATTCATGATACATCAAGTTTGTCTCACTTACGTCCTCAAAGCAAAATTTATTGTGCTACCTTCCTTGAAGTAATTTTTTCATCTCACTTTAGTACTTTTCGGTTAATTTATACTAGAACAATCAATTTTCATTTTTCGAAGAGTCAGGTTTGGAGACTATTGTATCAAACATGATGCTTTCGCGACTAATGTGATAGAAGCACGTCACTTGAGAAATCAAAATGATGTAAAAGTGATCAGTGATCAAACTGTAGCTAAAAAGTGGATATTCCAGTCAAAAATGGTTATTCTAATCTAAAACTTAAATATAATTTAAGGAACAATAGCATAACAAATTTCACTTTAGAGACATAGGTAAACAAACTTTATATTTTAGGATTGTTAGTGGTATTGTTCCTAATAAAATTTATCTAATTTGTGCACAGGGCACATATTAGTATTTTTATGGGGTAAATATTCCATCCAATTGAAGCCTAAAAAACTTAAAGTTCTAAGAAATTTATATTTGATCAAATTGCAGTTAAATGAAGTCAAATACCGCTTTCCTATATTATACATTCTATAATATATATAGATAATAGAATAGATGGCATATACAATGTTACACATAAAGCAATGTCATATGATCTCAATCACAAGGATTCCTAGAAAAGTAAATCTTAGCTGCACGATTTTGAGGGATAAAATCATATCAGAGTTCAAAATGAAAAAATCATTAGTTAATAATTTTGAGTGCTTGATTCGATTCAGTTTAAATTTCATAAAATGCTTTTTAAAAAATTTAGGAGATTGACAATTCAAAACACGTGTTTGTCCACGTGTTTGTCCAATTATTTACTTATTTTATGATGTATAAATGAACTTGATCCATTAGAAATTTGCATAAAGAGATTGAATAATTGATCAAATGGGTATCAGCATTTATTTTCTGATACTAAGAGAATATAATGTAACGTTTGTGCCTTCTGATTCATTGTAATATTTACATAGACGATATTTAATAGTATCATATTAACTTAATTACAAGAATCTTTTATTAATTGCTTGATCAGAAACGTACCAAAAAGGTTAATCTTTTTATGCGTAAATTTAAGATATAGACTTTTTGAGAATATATTCACAATTCAGAAACATCAAATGATCAACATGAACATAAGAATTAAGGAATATACATACAAGATGGAAAAAAAAATCCTAAATTGATAAAACTATGATTGTGACATAATTAAGTTGATAAAATAATATTTCAACTTAAAATAGAAGTTGTGAATTGATCAGAAACTTACAAAAGCAGAAATGGGCAAGACTTGCAAGCCAGATCAATAATTTACAATTTAAATTAAAAATTAACAATACTAAATAATCAATCAAAATGTCACAAATATATGAATGCCATTAGTTGTTGCGAGGATTAATCATTATAAGATAATTGCCTAGAACCAAATTAATCATACTAATAACATCATGTTTTCAGTAATTCTATAATAATTAACACAATCCATTATTTCATAAAATCTGAGATGCAAGCAAATTAGGTAACCAAATCAATCTCGAATGGTAATTAAGTACTAATTTGTCACTCAATCAAATTAACAAGATATTAAAGAGACTTCAATGGCTAATTGGCCGCAATCTTTTTTAGAAAATAATATATATATATATATTAGTTTTGTTTCAACAAGTGTTACAAAAAAGAATCCTCAATGGCAAAGCTTTTCTGCACGTTTATGCTACTCACTGTCTTTGTAGCTCTGGCATCAGGTATCGAATCTTGGTTTCGAATTTTCTTTCTCCAGAAAATTACTAATTATTATATCTAAGAAATCCATAAAAGTATTTGTTAATACCGAAAAAACCATTCAACTGATTTATCAGTCCAAAATATACAATAATTAAACATCGTGAATTTTAGACACTATTATTTATATTATTCTATAATTTTTTAAAATTGATAAATTGCGAAAAGAACACATTTAATAAAGCAACCTTTTTTTAAGATATTAATAAAAAGATCCTATTTATTTATTAGCCATTGAAGTTTCTTTTATATAAATATATTGATGATTATATTAATAAAAAGGGTCGTATTTATTAGAAACAATTTATATATAGTGGTAACTAATTTTGTATTTGTTTTTTGACAGATTGTTTGGTTTGGGCGAAGACATGCACATTAGAAACTGAAGAAACATGCAATCCACAAATAATTGGATTCTGTAAGGGAATTTGTAAAGAATATTTAAGGATTCCAACAGATTATGTTTCAAGTTATTGTGTTGAATTAATTGGTATAACTACTTCTTGTGTGTGTGGATACAAATGTTAACCAGTATGTATGCTGGTTTCATGACCTCAATTCAATAAAACAAGTCATTTCTTCTGTCTTATTTCACGAGTTTTTTTATTAGAATAATATATAATTGATTAAAAAAATTTGAAAATACTATTAAATAAGAAATATTTAATGTACACTCAACAAGCTTGCCTAGTATTAATTTAAGTTGATGTACATTCATATTATAACAATAACCTTCAAAAAATATATTTAAAAAACTATTTGAGGATAATATCAGTTTATTATTATAAAGTTACTAGCATATAACCCGTGCTATGCACGAAATTATTTAACATAAATGGTAGCTATATTTTCTATACTGAACTTGATAATGACATTTCAGTTATTTTTTAATTGAAGAATAACTAAAATATACTTATATATAATTTTAGAACACAGTTTGGCACGTTGATAGTGAGCCACATTCTAACTTTTTAATCAACTTTTAATTTTAAAAAATAGAATGTTATAGGCTTGAAAAGTAGAAGATTTTAGGATGTTTGGATAAGGAGACATTGAGGAACAAAAAAATAAAACTTCATGGAATTTTGAGTTGCCATTATATTCAAATTTTAAAATTAATCTCAACATTATAAATGTAACAAAACAAATTTGATCATTAAATGGATTACTTGCATCAATCTTCCGTGATGTATTGCACATTGACAAAGACTTTTTCTCATGATTATAATCAATTTGGCTTCTCATTGGCAAAGCATGTTAATTACAATATGGCTTTCACTTAAACGGCTTTCAATTCGTTTATGTATAAACAATTATATGTACTACTATCTTTACCCGTTAATATTTTTTTTGTGATTTTTATTTCACTTCCATCCTTTCTTAATATTAAATAAAATAGAAAATAAAAGAATTACTAAGTCTCCCTTAAATGAATTTTTTGTATCCAGAAGAATTCGAAAATATTTATCAATTTGAATAAACATTCTACAAACTTTACATTTCAAAAAATTTAATAGTTAAGATTAACAACTTTTAGAAAGAAATTACTCTATTTATTAAGTGAAAATAGATCAATTGATTTTTTTCTCTCAAAATTTTTTATATTGAAAATTTTAAATTTATAAACCATACAATATATACATATTATTTCCAGTCTAAAACATTTTAATAATAATATTATTTGTCCCGTTTAATATGGTAATTATTTGAAATACATACTTCAATTTTTAATATATTGAAGGAAATCTAAAATGTAAGATTATGATTATGATTATGATTAGGAAATCAAAAGTCAAGACGGGAATAAATTTGATGTATATAATTAAAAAAATTAAAAATTAAAAATTAAATTTAACATAGAAATTAGAGACAAAATGCATTGAGAGCCTTAATTAATGGTTCCATTCTATATAATGAATGAGTAATAATTGAAACAAATTTCTATAAATGAATAATAATAATGTAAGCATAAGAAAAAAAATAAGAGGAGAATGATCAAAATAAAAAGAAATTTTAAGAAAGTAAAGAAACATTAGTAAAATTGGCACAAAAAATAAAAAATTATAATCATTCAACAATGAAAATTTGGAATAAAAAAAAAATATCAAAATACAATGAATATTTTTTCAATAAGTTTAGTGAAACAGTTTAATGTGATTTTGATAAATTCTTTATGTAACATTGTAATTAACAAAATCGTGTCCTTTTAATACATGATTCATTCACAGATGTCTACCATAAAGTTAGCAATTCGAATATATTATACACCAAATAATAAGTTGGCAAGTCAAATAGATATGTAAGCCAAAAGGATCAAAACCTATAAAATTCACAACAAAAATCTAAAAGTTTGGAAGTCACAAAACACATATAAAAGGTATATTACTTACCAAGATCAATTCAAGCAAACTTTATTGACGATAAAACCATTCATTGATCCTGAAAAAAACTTAAAAATTAGTACAATAGAACAAAAATGAAACAAATTTACAATAATATTCAAAATTATAGAAAATACACTTATAAATTACATATGGATAAACATCATTCAACAAAAAAGAGTTTAATATGACAATCAAAATGAACATAGAGAAAAAAGGATAATACATGCAAATGGAAGCAACAAAACATATATTAAACTAACAAATAATTAAATCGACATAAAAAATACATAAGAAGAATATTTGTATCTATACATACCTCACTACTAAAACTTATATGAAATGAATAGTTGTAGAATTTGATAATGAATTTATATATAAAGTATTTGATCTGGTTTAAATTAGAAAAGTCTTAAATTTAGGAATGATTATAGAGCACGATTCAAATAAGAAGATTCCTAACATATGAATTAAGGAATAAATTCTTTGTAATTAAGTCTGGAAATTTTTAACCCAATTATGTAAAGTTGAACAAATTGTGTGTATTTATAATTAATTATAATAGTTGACTAAAATTTGAATTTAAAACTAATCATAGAAAGTAATAATATTATAGATCATACATATTTTTGGAAAGATTGAATCTCCCAAAAAAATAAGGAATTAAGCCCAATAATAATAATTGCAATTGATACAATGTAATTTAAGTTTATCAATAAATTTCAATCAATAAATTTTATTTCAACAATTAAAAAAAATTCAAAATTATGAAAAAAAAGATAGATAGCAAAGTGGGTCCCACACCGCTTTGCTATAATATATATAATAGATCTCAGATTTAGCAAAAAAGTTAAATAGTATAAATTATGTAAATCATTTGTGCATCATTCCAAATGATGCACATTTTTACAATAGGTAATAACAAATAATATAATATAATAATATATATGTGGCTCTTGGCCTATTCATATTCTTGCGAGCCATTCATATTAATATACATTGAACAAACTTGTTTAGTATTAAAGAGTTCAAGTAAATTCATTATATTTTTATTATGATTTATGGACAATACTATTGTATTATTAAGGTTATTTTAATCTTAACAAAAAAATATAAATAATTCATATTTTTAAAATAGATATAGATAAAAGAAATAAAAGTTTCATAAAGTATCCAGAAAGGTATATGTAGAACATGTTTTTTATATGTTAGAAAGATCTAAATTTAGTCAGTGAAAATTAACTCCTACAGTTAGATTTAATCAATCTCCACTGTGTATTGAAAAGGTGGAATGCTATAAGTATGTGCTAGCATTTTATTTTACAATCACAAAAGATAATAATAAATAATCTAATATAATATAATAAAATATATGTGGGTTTGTCTATTCAAAATCTTGTGAGAAAATTCATATTAATATAATTGAACAAGCTGTTTAATATTATGAGTTCAAATAAATCTTTTAGTTTTTTTAAAATTTATAGATAATAGTAATTTATATTGTAGGGTTATTCCCAAGAAAAGCTTGAACCATTTTGGACCACTTCAATGAAATATATCTCTTTTAAACTGTATAATTTTTTCACACAATTATTAAGTTAATCCTTTTACATTCAATATTTCTACAATAGTAAAGAACTACTCAGTCACCTATGGGCACTCCCCCTGCTCGATTATATTAATCGAGTTCTGACAAATAGAATCAGTCTGGATCACTGCAGGTGTATGCCACCAACGAAGTATGAGATACAAAATAATTAATAGCGGTTTATAAAGTCAACTTTATATAGATTTGCAAAACACCAACATCAAATAGTTTTTGAGATGTCCATCAAAGTGAAGATCGCAAAGACCACCAAGGACAAATGATAATGGTGAAAGAAGATTTTAATAGTGCTTAGCGAAGTTGTTTTCGACGTCTCTATACACCCTCTTGTGCATCAAATTTTCTCACATATTCTCTAATGGTATATAAAAGGGCTGCCACATGAAGCTCACGATGTATACAAAGACAACCACTTGGTCTCTAAATCATGAAAAGAAATAAGATGCTAAAAGAGCCGCCAAACAACCAGCCACAACACAAATCCAAGGCCTTAAGCACTTATGCTAGTCAATTCAAATCATAAACTCTGCACTTTTCGGTGGAAAAGAAGTGTCAGATTCTTAAAACATAGTTTCTAATATTTAGAAAGGGATCTGAACCATTTAATCCAAGAGTTTTTTTTCCTTCAAAGTATATTTAGAAGTTTAATTTAACCGTCATTTTAAAATTTAAAAATAATAAAATAATATATTTGAGTGTTTAGTGTCCCAAGGCAATTCGAGCTTTATGTCGAGTCGCAAACAAGCCTAGTTATTTGACTTAATTTAGGGTTAAAGGTTCTACATTATATTAATTTCATTTTTATTTTTGCTTAATCATCAAAAATAATTATTATATTTCTAGTTTAACTTAATAAGTTTTAAAAATAATTTGAGTAGCTATTGGATAATAAAAAATATAGATAAGTTGTTGCTTATGTAAAGTGGTTCTTCATAAAATATGCAACCAAGTAGAGAATAAATAGATAAAACCCCATTTATTTCATTAATATAATACATTTATGTAACAAATAATGACAAGCGATATGAGAATTATATATTATCTTGATAAAGAAATAAACATATATTTATCTAATATCTATGTCCAAAAACTTTTGATCTTATTAAAATAGGTATATAGAGAATAAATAGTATTGGATAGTTGAATGATATATTACAATTTTAATGAAATAGTATTGGGTAGTTGAAATGTGTGCCCAATACTATTTTATTAAAATTGTAATGTATCATTTTTTAAAATTAATTAAATTTTAATAAATACAAATGTATCTAATAAATATACAAACACACATATATATATATATATACATATACACACACAAAAAGATCTACATTTATTCACTTGTCTCCGAAAAGAGAATTTATGTGAATTCTCCATAATCATCCATAATGACTTCCATGACATTATTTGTTTGATTTATTTTTGTATCGCTAAATGCATAACAAGCGATGCAAACTGTTGAAAATAGAAGATTTGACATAATTTTTCCCGTTGCATCTAAAACTTTGAATTATAGGTAGTAAACATTAAATCTACTTTGTTCAAGGGCTCAAATCATTATTTCAGTTGGCTTTTGTAAAAACAAGTCTTAAAACTTAAAACCAACCGTAGCACTGAAATTCCATCGCTTAACATAGTGAGAAGTGAATTTGATACACTTAACAAAGTGTAAAGCAAATCAGAAATACATTTTCGATAAAGACGCTTTGTCTTGAAGTTCACAAAGAACTTTACCTATGCACCTATTGCTTTCCATGCCATAGCTAGTAATAGCAAGATAAGAGGCATCAACAAGGGTTTTAATTTAGATTTTGATGAAAATAGAAACTACTAACCCTCGTAAAATAAACTTTGTATATACTTTTCAATCCAAATAATCATTCAACAAATCAAAATCCCCAAAATTTAAAGTTAGCAAATTTATGCACTTAATCACCTTTTGCATTTTAGGTAATAAAAATTAATGAGTTGTAGTTATGAACTTATTTATTTGTAACTTTTACGCAGATAATTGGTACTAATTGAAATAGAAAAAATTATATAAAATACTTCAAATGTATACTAATAAAGAAATATATGTATATTATACGATTTATCAATTTAAAATCTTTAGATTAAATAAAATCGGAAAAAATCAAATGATCAGTTTTTAACTTAATGAATGAATTATAATTCAGTTTAAAAAGTTGCTAACCCTAAATTTTGGATTTTTGGAATGAAATGAGTTTCTTGACTTCAAATATTTTTTTGGATTCAACAATTTATTTTAGGGGAGTTTCGATATGTTTCCTAAATTATATTGTTTAAAGTAATATTATATATTATTGTTTAAGAAAAATAAAAGCATAAAGGGAAATTAATATGGGAGATCGGGGTTGATAGGTGATGGCGATCGATTAGGGGAAGGGTTAGAAAGCTATAGCTACATACTTTCTGGGGCGCAAATATAAATTTTAGTTGAGCGTTGGATTTATTTTAAACGCAATGTCATGAATATGACCATTACAGTAGGTTCGAATGGTAGCCGTCGGATTAAGGAGATTGATGATTTAATCAGGGCCGTTGAAGATAAGAAAAGGGGGCGTAAGGATAAGAAGGAACGTTTTTGATAATGTTCAATTAAAAAGAGGTTGACACTTGGCGTACGATGATTGGATCCAAGGAGAGGACATGAATTGAACATTACGTGATGCAGCTGGGAGTTAGAGATATTTTTACATTATGTTGTTTTCATTTCATATATAAGGGATCCTATTCACTGTATGGAAAACTAAGCAATGAATATTATCTAAATTCTCATCTTTTCTATTGCTTATCTTATTCTTCTATTTACTCTTCTATTTTCTGCTGCTGAAATTATTGGAATTATTGAATTATTAAGTGAGATCATTACATTTGGTAATCAGAGCCTTCGTTCCTCGAAGGTATGGCTGATGGTACAGGGAACAAGGAAGTGTTAAGAGGCTTGCAAACGAACACAACTAATGCTAGTTCAGGAGCGTGCGAAGAGGGAAGAAAGAGAGAAGAACACTCAGGTGAAGTTCGAGGAAATCGTTCACGCTCAATGGGGATTGCAATCAGCAATGGTAGCTATGCAGCAACAGCTGCAAACTATAGCAAACCAATTACATATGATGTACAAGGAGAATTCGATACTAGGGGAATCACCGATGGCTGCAAACCTGGAGAAAGGATTCACTTCTCACCAAGGAGATTCAATAATTAATATAGAAGGCTCGGAGCAAACTGGATCAATTTTAGTGGGAGAATGCATTAAACCCCAACATGATGATGAAATATCCTTAGAAAAACTCATTGAAATGGAGGTGAACGAAGTCGTTGCCAAGGTGTTTGATAAAATTCCTGTGATAGAATTCGAGAAATTGAAAGAAGGAAGAAGACGAGTGGAAGTGTTCGACAAAATGCTCTTTAAAGAAATCCACGAATTGAGGATCATCGGAATAGAGAAATTCAACGTCAAGGAGGGAAATACAAAGAGGTGGAATCGTATTCTAGGTAAAACTTCATTTCTTTATAAGTGTGGCTGTGTGGAATTGAGTTTTATAATTGATCCGGGAGGAAGTATTGCTTGCAAACTGAAATTAATGTTATGTAATGACTTTTGTTTTGAGAAAATCATCCAACTAATTGTTAATGGAAATCATGGCTTCACTAGAGAGATTCGATTTACTCAAATGGTGCATGTACGTAGTTATGAAATTGATAAAATTTTTAGAAGTATGGAATTATCGAATCATAAATATGGAGTTTTACTTTGCGCCTTAAGTTGCACAATTTTTAAAAATATTATGGATGTGGAGGATGTTAGGGTGGAGGTTGAAATCATGAAGCATATGACTAAGCACTCGAATATCGTGACGTTGAAGCATACTTATGAGGATGATAGTGCAGTGCACATTGTTATGCTCTGTGAAGAAAGCGAATTATTCGACAGGATTGTTGCGAGATGCCATTATACCGAGGAGGAGCTGCAGGTGGTGTTGGGATCAAAGATGGATGCTAGGGCCATGTTATGTTCATATGTCAGATGGGGTCGATGGGGTCGTCACAAGTCTTGGCAGAGGAAATCACTTCAAATTGATGAAAAGAAATATGCAACAATGGCACAATTCCACTTCAAGCTTGGGAACTTTGAGAAAGCTTTGGATATAATGAAATTGATGAATAGTAATAATATTCAGTACTCAATACTTTCGTTCACGATGTTGTTGCAATGTTACATAGGGAAATGGGACATTGCATCTCCAGAAGCTACTTGTCATGCTATATATAAAACTGAACATCTTGATGATATTTCTTGTAAAGCTTTGCTCAAATTGTATTTGCGAGTTGGGTTATCTGAAAAGGCAAAAGTGTTTGTTACACAGATTAAGAAAGATCAAATCGAAGTTAATGAGGAGTTTCTTATGACATTTATGAAAGTTTATTGCAAGGGTGGAATGGTAAGAGAAGTGGAACAACTAATAGAGGAGTTGTCTGAAAGTTACCCAAAGGTGGGAAATTCAATTGTTAACACATTTCTGAGTGTGGTGAAGCGACAAAATATTCGATCAACAGAAGGTGAAAGTGGGTTTGAGCATTTGGACCAATCTGAAGTTGTGGCCATTGAACTGATGCTGATGCATTGCTTGGCAGCTCGAAATGAAACAAAGATGAAAGAAAAACTTGAATTGTTGCTTGGAACCAATATTGGCAATATAGTAGCCAACCGGCTTATTAGCCAAGTAACCAAAGAAGGTGATATATTAAGTACTAAACATCTTTACGAGATTACAACAAAACATGGTTATGAGCTAGATGATTTTGCTATAACATCTATAATTAGCCTATACGGGAAACATAAACCGCTTAAACAAGCTCAGGAAGTCTTCGCAACAATGGCAGATTATGGTACACCTGGAAGGGTTCTATACAGCATACCCGTGAATGCTTTGACAAGCTGTGGTAAATATGACAAGGTGGAGGAGGCCATTCGTAACAGTTTCCATGAAAATTTAGAGCTTGATACTGTGGTATATAATACTTATATCAAGGCGATACTAGAGGCAGGAAAACTATGGTTTGGAATCAGCCTTTACGAACGAATGCTTTCCTCAAACATTTCTCCATCAGCCCAGACATATAACACGATGATCAGTGTGTATGGGCGAGCCCGAAACCTAGTTAAAGTTGTAGAGATGTTTAATATGGCTCAGCGTATGGGTGTGGCTTTGGATGGGAAGACGTACACGAATGTGATTTGCTACTATGGAAAATTTGGAAAGTTGACGAAGCATCAACTATTTTCAGTAAAATGTAGGAGGAAGGGATTAAACTTGGCCAAGTGTGCTACAATATTGTGATGAATGTAACTGTTGCTGCTAGACTCTACACTGAAGCTCAAAAATCATGGATTGCATGTGTGATTTGGATATTGCATATTCAAGGAGTTATGAATCAGCTAGAGTTTAACCTTACTTTCAAATACCTCGTTGCTTGGAATTTCTGTGCCAAAATGTTTATACATGTTGGGCATTGTACATGCTCTATTCCAATTGGGGCTAAAAAGGAAGACTTCACACATGTTAAAATCGAAAGTTCAAAGTTTGATCCTTGGGGACAAGGATCAGAAATTCGGGAGAGTAATGTCATGAATATGACCATTACAGTAGGTTCGAATGGTAGCCGTCGGATGAAGGAGATTGATGATTTAATCAGGGCCATTGAAGATAAGAAAAGGGGGCGTAAGGATAAGAAGGAACGACATCGTTTTGATAATGTTCAATTAAAAAGAGGTTGACACTTGGCGTACGATGATTGGATCCAAGGAGAGGACATGAATTGAACATTACGTGATGCAGTTGAGAGTTTGTTAGAGATATTTTTACATTCTGTTGTTTTCATTTCATATATAAGGAATCCTATTCACTGTATGAAAAACTAAGCAATGAATATTATCTAAATTCTCATCTTTTCTATCTCTTATCTTATTCTTCTATTTACTCTTCTATTTTCTGCTGCTGAAATTATTGGAATTATTGAATTATTAAGTGAGATCATTACAGAATGCTTAAAAGCTAACAAAAATCAAAGACTAAACATTGCAAGTTTGTCATACCATGGCCGGCCGTTATAAATGGAAACAACGGCCAGAGCCTATAAGACAAAACCAGTGTAATTCATTAGGCCATTAACTGAGATTAAGATAAGTAGTTTGGTTTTTTATTCATCCTTTTGCCTGGAAAAAGAAACAGATTCTGCTGCCACTATAAACTATTTCTGTTGTACAAAGTTTCTCCTGGAAAACCAAAGATAATAAGATCCATAAATTAACCCCACAAAAGTAACATTATCAACCTCAGAAGTCATTCTCTCTTTGCAGCAGGTAAAACAGAAGAAGATTCTTCATAACTTCCATTATTCCTTTGAAAATGTCAAATCATATTTACCCAGCACACAATCTTGGAGTAGTATTCAATCCTCATAATATAATCAATCTGAATACCCTTCCTTACCCTTACTGGTCTCAATATAGAACTAGGGTTTGACTTAAATGTCTTGTAATGAATCAGCTAATCAAGAAAATTGTTCCCAATATGACTCAAGTCCACCACCAGCTAACCATTTCCAATAATTGTACCATAGCATTTTAGCCCAAGAGCTGTCAGGATAATCGATACTGCTCAACTGACAATCTTTGAACAAAAAACTCAATCCACCAGGATTGCATTACAAGTTGCAAGTTATTGGATGGAGACTTGAATCTGAAATTTACCAATATCATATGAAATTAATCATGGGCTTATGATCAAATCACAGAGACATACTCATAGTAAAAACGCTGGCATGTGTCGTGAATCTCAAGCAACTGACGCAAACTAATTTCACATCAAGTGCGAAGAAACTACCTTTCTGAACGTTCAATTAAAATGTTAGCAACTTTACGCAAACGAAAAATACCTTTTAGCACTAGTTGCTTCTGTATCCATATTTGAAATGAGTAAACTAATGGCTTGACTCAGTTACCAAAAAACTTAAAATCTTCTTCTTTTTCCTCTAGAGACATCACCAAATTCATCATCATGCCACACCCGTCCACCAGGTCTGTAATTTCCATTTCCATTTCCATCCTGCTGCTCTTCAATATTTCTAATCCGTCTAGCTACAACCAACTCTCTTTCTCGCCCATCAAACTCCCTTTCCCGCATATTACTTCTTTCAATAAACTCTGTATCTACATCTGGACAGAATCTGTAAGGCCTGGGGCCACCATCATCTGAATGAAAGTGAAAATCATCACAATCACCATTATAACTCGGTCGAAATGAACGAACAGGTCTCTGTCCCTCATTGAACTTTCTCCTGTCATCAATGCTTCTATCACCACGAAATTTATTGGTAAGTGGTGACACATCAATGTACTCATCACCATCTCCCATCTCTCGTGAATCTGCTCTCCTAGAACTTCTTTGAAAAACTCGTTGAGGCGGGGAGAAGCTTCTCCTCCTATTGGAATGATGAGATTCTACATCATTAGGATGACGTGAAACAAAAGATGGCGAACCACCATGCCTTCCAACTGTTATTTCATCACGAAAACAAGCACGGTCAGGAGATCTCATCCTTCCTGTCCTATACACACCTGGAGATCTCCTCCGGATTGGAGATTTTGATCTAATTCGAGGAGGATAACCCTTTCTTTGCATTGTAGAAAAATCCCTGTTCCCACGTACATCATCAACTTCGTCATATATAGCTTGTGGACGAGCATAAACAGGATCCATCATATCATCAGATAAATTCCTCACAAACTTCTCACCGCGCCGAAATCTGACCAAGTTAGAATTATCTTCAATGTCGCATCGACTACTCGGAATTCTACGATTCATTTGACTGCCCCTATTTACTGGACCATCTCTATCTCCAGGAGATAGCCTCCTGAAGGATGTGCGGCGTGACAAAGAAAATTCATCATTCATTACTGCCTTCCTTCTATTACTACCAAAACTAGAACCATCATAGCCATTGCATTCACGATCAACATCGGAAATAGAAGAAGCATGTTTACGTCTGCCAGGCCGATAATCAGATGGGCCATTATAATTTTCAGAAGTACAGTCATGGTAAGAGTCCCATTCGCTACGCAAAGAGCCAAATCGCCCAGATCCCCTCCCCCTTCCACGCGTAAAACTCTGTCTTGAATTTCTAAATGAATTATCATAATCTCTATCATTTGCATATTTGTTAAAACCACCAGTATGGACTTCACCTCTGGAAAGTAAAAGAAGGGGAAAGAAAATGATCAAATACAAATCAAGAAATGACAGATTTAAATAGGAAAAAACGGAATAAAAAACAAAAAACACCATTTACAAATATTCACCTATACCCCCGTGGTTGACTCTCTCCAACAGGACCAGAGCATCTTTCTTTTCCACTTCTTGAAGTCAATAACATGTCTTGAACAGGCTTTGTTTTGCAAGGAGATGTCACAACAGAGGCACGACTTAAGTTTATGATGCGGCTCTTATTGCCCATGTTGTTTGAATCTTTAGCAGCATCATTGCCGCCATTTACAGATGCTTCCATGTTATCCAAGGTCGAATCATGCTTTTCTGAACAAACTTCTTTAACCACTTTATCAGTTGCCTCATCACTTCCATCAGATGGTCTGTCACTGGAGACCTCTTCTCCAGGACCCTCTTCAACATCTTCTATTCCTGATAGATCAAGCTGTTTCTCTTGAGTAACAACACTAATGCATCTCTTATCATCAACTCTTACTTCTAAAAGTTCATTCGGTAATTTTTGCAAAGATTTATCTTCATTGTGAGGCTCATGACCAATCATGACACTTTCTTCAACTCTGTCTCTATGGGTTTTATCAGGATTCTTGATTACATGAGCTTTTCCACCAAATTTAGAAGTACTGGCAACTTGGTCGCCCAAATTAACACAAGGCTGCAAATTTCTAGAATCACGCTCACATTCTACATTTTCGGTATTCTTTCCCTCATCATTTGGATCTTCTCCAGAAGAAGGTCGTCGAGGTTCTCTAATCTCACCATCCTCATATTCATCTTCCTTATGAGATTTCTTTTCTCCTACATCCATGGAAGTATCAACAGCTGGGATGCTTATTTTTATCTCATCATTTGCAGCTAGCTCTTTGTATCCACATAATTCAACAGTATGCTCAGGAGCCTCACCAATTTCACATTTATCAGGATTTTCAGCTTTAAAATTCCCAACATTGCAATAGTTTAATGGTTTGCCTTCCTCACTAACATGTCTCGAAACGCTAGTAGTCAGCCCATCAGGTATATCATTGCGGTCATGCACTTCAGTACTATGAAAAGAATGTTCAGACTGACTTGACAACTCTCCACTTATGGTTAGTTCTGAACAAGTTGACAACTTTGGACGACATGAATTCTGAGGCATCGAGGGCACCGACAGAGAAGAAGAAGAAGCATAGCTCTCTTGATGCTGCATTACATTTCCAACAGATTGAGGAAGAACCAGTTCTGATATTATTGATCTAGTGTCAAATAATTTTTCGGGAATAACAGATGATGGCAACAGAGTTTCCCTGCTGTTATCAACAAGTTCTGTTTTCACGGAACTAAACTTTGATGATCCCATGTTACTGCTACTACTCCTACTACCTATGCAACTATCCCGTTTTGAATTTTCGTCAACAGGTTCAGATTTCACAGTCGTACCACTAGCAATATTCAGATTCATAGTTGATAGCTGTACCTGTTGCAAATTTAAGTTAGGACCAACACTTGTCAGTGTATTTGATGAAGCAGAATTCTCCCGGCTGAAATCTAATTCCCTATATGGCATACCAAGCCTAAGACCAACAGAATCATCAATCTTGTCCTGCTGAAATTGTTGTACAGATGTATTGGAAGAACTGTTTCTACGCTCATTTTTCTCTTTATTCAAACAGAGTTCAACTTTCCCAGCTGCAGTTAAAGAAGATTTTGTGTCATCAACATTATTGGTCTTGCTGAATCCACCATTATCAACAAACCTATGAGCAAATGCATCACTATTAGTGGAACTCTCCCATGCATCCATTGTTGTGTTCAAATCCCAGTTTGATCGACTAGAACATGTTCCACTGCTGAGATTGTTTATGGCATTGTCATGCAGAAGCGGCTTTTCTTTGTTAAAAGACAAACTCAACAGGGAAGGATCTACTTTTTCAGACTTATCGCCTATAGATTCACTATTTTGTTGTTCCAAAGCAGGAACAGGTGGTTGTTTGGGTCCTATTGACAATTCTACATTCATTGCAGCAACAGAAAGTTCGCTTTTTCCACTGGGAATTTCCTGCTTCACATTCACTAAACGAGAAGCCATACTGCTACACTTCACTTCAGACTCGACTAATTTTTCGTTCAATGAGATATCCAATTTATTCTTCAAATCATCTTTAGGACCTAAGCTAAGAGTGGTTTTTGCTTCCTGAGTCTTGGATGCAAATGGGGACACATTAGCTTCTGCTAAATTGACATTTGTGGGGGTAACCTCTTCTTTTTCTACTATTGAAGCACAAGTCTTGCTCACATCAGAATTAGCAGGAGAATCCGTAACACTAGCAACAGAAAAAGATAGCCTTTCATCTGCGATGTTAGATTCTCGTTTATTATCCTCACACAGATTTTCTTCTTGGGGAGGAGATGCAGGCTGAATAATAGGAAACCTTCTTTTCTTAATAGGAATAGCATTGGAATAATTAATAGACTGATGCTGCTCGGAGAGTGCCCTAGGCTGCTGAAAATAGACAAATAGTTCAATCAACAAAATTTTCATATACAAATATGTAAAGCAATAAGAATAATTTGAACTCAGATGAAAACCTCTTTATTTCCTGGAATTGGCATGACTTAACAGCAGTATAAGCCCTGCAAAACCACAGCAAGTCAATGAAAAAATAGATCCAAACATAAATGATAAAACTAATACTCTACTCTAAACATATTATAGCATGAATATAACATCATCTGAAGGCAAAGCATTTAATACTCTCAAATTTTGCCTCTAATTAGGCTTATGTAAACCATAAAAATTTCACAAATTAACTAGGTTTACAATTATAGGAGCAATTTTTCTAATTTGGAAAAAGGAAGAATATTTTTATAAAATTAAAAAGCAAGCTACCGAAATCTACAACTCCTACAGACCAGACAAAATAAACATCCCAAAATCGAAAAACTAATAAAAATCAGCATCGCAAGCAATTTTTCTGAATAACAGCAAAATTAAACCAAAAATTAACAAAAGAAACTCATTACATAAACAAAAAATAATAACAATAACAAAAGAAACACCAATTAAACAACAAAATTAGTACGAAAACAGAAAATTGAATTGCTATCGGCAATCGATTCACATAAGAAACCAATTAAATTACCTAGAGAAAATTGAGAAGAATGAGAGAGAGAGAGTGAAGATTGGGGGAAAAGATAGAAGTGATTTGAGGTGTGAAAATGAGAAAAAGGAGACCAAAGGTGAGTTTCCAAGTGATTGCCTCTTGGAATAAATAAATAAACATATATATAAAGAAATAAGAAACAAAGAACAATAATGATACTATTTAATTCTCATATTTGTTATTGTGTGTGTTCTGGTAATTAAATGATTGTGATTGATGATGGGGTATTTCTAATCTTGTGGTCAATTTAATTTTTAGTATTAAGTGTCCATGATTTTGATTAGTAGGATTATATTAATTTCATCAATCATAAATAATCATAAATCAAACGGCCAAATTTGAATTTTATACTAATTAAACATAACAAATACAGAAGTGTCAATAAAATTTGAAAGATAAATAAATCAATAATGATACTTTCCTTGGTAAAAAATTCCCGTAGACTGACTATCTGGTTGTGGTTGATCTTGACTTTTCTTAAGCATTAACTTAAAAGATGGGGCACTCAATTATTATGTGTCTGGTACGTGGTGGGGTTGTCTTATTAGACCTTTTCCAAATTGCTACAAGTGTGTTCAATAAGTTTTTCTTTAATTTTTATTATTATTAATTTATTGAAATTTACCTAAATCAAGGATAGCAGAGCAGATTTACCAAACTTTAGATTATGTTTAGATGTGTTTTTAAATCATCATTTTAAAAAAAAAATTGAGAGAATGAGTTTTTTTATTTTTGTGAAAAATAGGTGTGTTTGGTTGTGTATTTTAGAATTATTAAATTGATGATGTATGAAAGGATTGAAAAATAATGATTAGATAATGAAAGATAAGAAGGAATGGTTAAAAAATAATAGAAGAGAAAACAGAAAAGTTATGTGAAATTTAAATATGAAAGAATGATTGAAATTTTGAATAAAAATGAAATTATTTTTAATAAATAAAATAAAAATTAAATGATAAAAAACACATTCATTCATGGCCTTATGACTAATCCTGCCAAAAACTTTGGCTATGTTTGTTTGCACGCGTTCTTGATAGGGGTGGGCAAAATTTTTCTAAAAACGACCAAATCAGAGTGAATCGTTATTGTTAAAACACTAGAATGGATGGGACCGTGCAAAGCGCGGTGTCGCCTGTTCGTACTTTTTTTTAAAGGAAAATAGTTTAATACAAAATAGGTAAATATACTAAAGAGTAAAGAGTTAAAGTTCTAATGTGTTCATAATATGAATGAGGTAATATTGTCTTAAATTTGTTTATGTATATCAAATGGAAACTACACAACATTAGGAATTATCTTTTGCATACATATGTAACCAATGGATTATATAAACATGGCAAAACCTGTATCACCACTTAATTATATGTACAATACTGAAATTGTTACATATTACATAGTACTAAAAGTTATCGGTTACATAGTAGTTGATCGGTAGCGTTTGTTCAAAAGAAGTTTGAGAATGCCCAAAAAAAGTTGGCGGTCGCCCAAAAGAAGCCTAGCGATCCTTCAAAACAAGCTGACCATTTTTCGGAAGACGTTGATCCTCTTTAACATTTATCAATATGAGCTGACAACGAAACGTAAGTTATCAAGATTTATGAATCTAAAAGAATAAAATTTCATTTAACATAATTTTTTGACATAATTATTGCTCCACTTATGAAAGCTAAGATAAAGCCTTGCTATTCATTTGAATTTTTTTAACACACAAGAAATAATAATCTTGTGTCTCTATCACACACAAATTTAAAACAACGTTCGCATGATTCAATATTAAGTTGTAGTATGTATGTATGTATGTATGTATGAAGATAGATATAGACTTCGATATAGAGAATGGAAAAATTGATAAGTTATGTACCTGTATTTACATGGTTGTTAGATGTTGCAAGTGAGTATTAGGTGGATAGTTTGGCTGCATCGTCGGTGGTGCTAGTAGATGGTCCTACATTCCAAAATGAAATAATATAATAGACGAGAACCGGAGATATAAAATACTAAACCACGCTAATTTAAAATAATTGTTTAAAAATAAATATAGCACCAGCAACACAAGAAGAAATGCTTGAACTCGTATGTGGTTCATGTTGTGTAGACAACTTTGTGGCTTCCACTAAAGCTACCACATTATATTGGTAATTCATGTCGAGATGAGTAGTAAACTCTTTCTTTTTTATCTGAATGAGGTGACATCGGTCATTTAGTTCGGTAAACATGGCAAAACCTGTATCACCAGTTAATTATATGTACAATACTGCATACTTTTTTTGACATAATTATTGCTCCAATTTTGAAGCTAAGATAAAGCCTTGCTATTCATCTGAACTTTTCTAACACACAAGAAACAATAATCTTGTGTCTCTATCACACACAAATTTAAAATGATGTTGGCAGGATTCAATATTAAGTTGTAGTATGTATGAAGCTAAATATATACTCCGATATAGAGAATGGAAAAATTGATAAGTTACGTACCTGTATTTACATGGTTGTTAGATGTTGCAAGTGGGTATTAGGTGGATAGTTTTGCTGAATCGTCGGTGGTGCTAGTAGATGGTCCTACATTCCAAAATAAAATTATATAATAGACGAGAACCGGAGATATAAAATACTAAACCACGCAAATTTGAAATAATTGTTTAAAATTAAATATAGCACTAGTAGCACAAGAAGAAATGCTTGAACTCGTATGTGGTTCATGTTGTGTAGACAACTTTGTGGCTTCCACTAAAGCTACCACATTATATTGGTAATTCATGCCGATATGAGTAGTAAACTCTTTCTTTTTTATCTGAACGAGGTGCCAACGGTCATTTAGTTCGGTAAACATGGCAAAACCTATATCACCAGTTAATTATATGTACAATACTGCATAATTTTTTTGACATAATTATTGCTCCACTTTTGAAAGCTAAGATAAAGCCTTGCTATTCATCTGAATTTCTTTAATACACAAGAAACAATAATCTTGTGTCTCTATCACACACAAATTTAAAACGACGTTGGCAGGATTCAATATTAAGTTGTAGTATGTATGAAGATAGATATATACTGCGATATAGAGAATGTAAAAACTGATAAGTTACGTACCTATATTTACATGGTTGTTAGATGTTGCAAGTGGGTATTAGGTGGATAGTTTGGCTGCATCGTCGGTGGTGCTAGTAGATGGTCCTACATTCCAAAATAAAATAATATAATAGACGAGAACCGGATATATAAAATACTTAAACCATGCTAATTTAAAATAATTTTAAAAAATAAATATAGCACCAGCAGCACAAGAAGAAATGCTTGAACTCGTATGTGGTTCATCTTCTATAGACAACTTTGTGGCTTCCACTAAAGCTACCACATTATATTGGTAATTCATGCCGAGATGAGTAGAAAACTTTCTTTTTTATCTGAACGAGGTGCCAACGGTCATTTAGTTCGGTAAATATGGCAAAACTTGTATCACCAGTTAATTATATGTACAATACTGAAATTGTTACATATTACATAGTGCTAAAAGTTATCGATTGCATAATAGTTGATCGGTAGCATTTGTATAAAAGATGTTGGCAAATTCCCAAAAAAAGTTGGAAGTCGCCCAAAAGAAGCCTAGAAAAGAAGCTGACGATTGTCCAGAAGACGTTGATCCACTTTAACAGTTATCAATATGAGCTGACAACGAAACAAAAGTTATCAAAATGTATGAATCTGAAACAATAAAATTTCATTTAACATAATTTTTTTGACATAATTATTGCTTCGCTTTTGTAAGCTAAGACAAAGCCTTGCTATTCATCTGAATTTTTTTAACATACAAGAAATAATAATCTTGTGTCTCTATCACACACAAATTTAAAACGACGTTGGCAGGATTCAATATTAAACTGTAGTATGTATGAAGGTAGATATATACTCCGATACTGAGAATGGAAAACTTGATAAGTTACGTACCTGTATTTATATGGTTGTTAGATGTTGCAAGTGGGTATTAGGTGGATAGTTTGGCTGCATCGTCGGTGGTGCTAGTAGATGGTCCTACATTCCAAAAGGAAATAATAAAATAGACGAGAACCGGAGATATAAAATACTAAACTGCGCTAATTTGAAATAAGTGTTTAAAAATAAATATAGCTCCAGCAGCACAAGAAGAAATGCTTGAACTCGTATGCGGTTCATGTTGTGTAGACAACTCTGTGGCTTCAACTAAAGCTACCACATTATATTGGTAATTCATGCCGAGATGAGTAGTAAACTCTTTCTTTTTTATTTGAAAGAGGTGCCAACGGTCATTTAGTTAGGTAAACATGGCAAAACCTGTATCACCTGTTAATTATATGTAGAATACTGAAATTGTTACGTATTACATAGTGCTAAAAGTTATCGGTTGCATAGTAGTTGATCGGTAGCGTTTGTTCAAAAGAAGTTGGCGAATGCCCAAAAATAGCTGGCGGTCACCCAAAAGAAGCCTAGCGATCCTTCAAAAGAAGCTGAAGATTGTCCACAAGACATTGATCCTCTTTAACATTTATGAGCTTACAACGAAACGGAAGTTATCAAGATTTATGAATTTGAAAGAATAAAATTTCATTTAAAATAATTTTTTTGACATAATTATTGCTCCACTTATGAAAGCTAAGATAGAGCCTTACTATTCATCTGAATTTTTTTAACACACAAGAAACAATAATCTTGTCTCTGTCACACACAAATTTAAAACGACGTTGACAGATGTTGTATGTATGAAGATAGATATATACTCCGCTATAGAGAATGGAAAAATAGATAAGTTACGTACCTGTATTTACATGGTTGTTAGATGTTGCAAGTGGGTATTAGGTGGATAGTTTGGCTGCGTCGTCGGTGGTGCTAGTAAATGGTCCTACATTCCAAAATAAAAATAAATATAGCACCAACACCACAAGAAGAAATGCTTGAACTCGTATGCGGTTCATGTTGTGTAGACAACTTTGTGAATCCACTAAAGCTACCACATTATATTGGTAATTCATGCCGAGATGAGTAGTAAACTCTTTCTTTTTTATCTGAACAAGGTGCCAACGGTCATTTAGTTCGGTAAACATGGCAAAACCTGTATCACTAATTAATTATATGTATAATACTGAAATTGTTACATATTACATATAGTTATCGGTTACACAGAAGTTGATCGGTAGCGTTTGTTCAAAAACAGTTGGCGAATGCCCAAAAAAAGTTGGCGGTCGCCTAAAAGTAGCTTACCGATCCTTCAAAAGAAGCTGACGATTGTCCAGAAGACGTTGATCCTCTTTAACATTTATCAATGACAACGAAACGGAAGTTATTAAGATTTATGAATCTGAAAGAATAAAATTTCAATTAACATAATTTTTTTGACATAATTATCTCCACTTTTGAAAGCTAAGATAAAGCCTTGCTATTCATCCGAATTCTTTTAACACACAAGAAACAATAATCTTGTGTCTCTATCACACAAAAATTTAAAACGACGTTGGCAGGATTCAATATTAAGTTGTAGTATGTATGAAGATAGATATATACTCCCATATAGAGAATGGAAAAATTGATAAGTTACGTACCTATATTTACATGGTTGTTAGATGTTGCAAGTGGGTATTAGGTGGATAGTTTGGCTTCATCGTCGGTGGTGCTAGTAGATGGTCCTACATTCTAAAATATAATAATATAATAGACGAGAACCGGAGATATAAAATACTAAACCACACTAATTTGAAATAATTGTTTAAAAATAAATATAGCAGCAGCGGCACGAGAAGAAATGCTTGAAATCGTATGCGGTTCATGTTGTGTAGGCAACTTTGTGGCTTCCACTAAAGCTACCACATTATATTGGTAATTCATGCCAAGATGAGTAGTAAACTCTTTCTTTTTCATCTGAACGAGGTGCCAACAGTAATTTAGTTGGCATTTATTCGATCACAGTCAATTGATTCACCCTACAAAGTCCATAAGCACAAAATCATTATTAAAAACAAATACACAGCCTAAATAATAAAGCAAAATATATAATTTTTCAAAAAACCTTTTCCTCTCTATGCATAAGCTCTATTGCAGTTAACCCAAGAATTTTTTCAGCGACTTCTCCAAATATATTGGCATTTAATTGTGAGGTGTTGTCGAAGAAGGCGACGGTAAATTTTGTCCTCAAAATTTGAAAGAAAGTAATTCTAAGTTTAGTAAAATAGAATTGTAAATTTAAAAGTTCAGTAAAATATTTGTTTCATTGTAAAACATTTAAACAATAAACCTAAACATTTAAATATCTGAACGTTTAAATATTTAAAACAAATAACCTGGGTTTGGTAATAGTTTCAGCGTGACAGAAATTACACAAAAAATTCTAATCATATTGACGGCTTGTACGGCCCAAACATTGATTACACCCAATGTACCAAAAACCTTTGTTTGTAGTCCACAATTTTGGTTGTAGCTTTTATCCACAACTTTTCGTCCTGGCAATAAAGTTCAAATGAGTTTAAACTGTGAAACTATATAGCTATAAGAAACCACACATTTTTTAAACAGAAAATGAATTGAATTTTTTTTATATGCAAATAAAAGAAAACTACATATTTCCGAGGATAAACAAATAATTTACCGTGTTAATGGTGACGATGTCCGCAATTGATGAATAGTTATCATGCAGAATTATTGGTAACTGTGCAGACCTTTTGAGATATTTTTTCTCTTCGAAAACTTCTGTCAGGAACACGTAATTTTAAGATCTCCTAATAATGATTGGTAAAATAGTTAAACTTGTGGTTAAATTTAAAGGAAAAATAGAATAAAATATTTTTTGGGGATAAGTGAAATAGCGTAGCAATCTCTAAGAGCTTGAGTTTGCAGATACGGTTGATTTACAATGATGCTGGAGAAACCTCTGGCAGCGAGTGATATGCCTGAAATATTATTTCATTTAAGGTTATTGTAGTAAAAGCTTTGCAAGTAGGCTATTTTAATAAGAGAACCGCTTAGACTAAGAAAATGGACCATTGTAATGAGATACGGTAATTTGTGTTGCTGCAATTATAGACATTTTCTCTAATGCGTCAACAACCATATGTCCCTCACTAAAGACTAATTCGTTCCACATCGTAAGCATTATAGGCATTCGCCTGCAAATTGCAAATTTCATGAGGGAATTATAAAGATAAGTTAAAAATGGATAATAGTTTAACTCGTGTGAACTTACTCTTTGTTAATAAGACAAAATTCCAAAATTGTCGACATCCCATATTTGGTATTTATAGACCTTGGCTCAAGCTTGTCAACAACAATAGCTATTATGTCTACAACATGATAAAGCATTGATTAACACACGTAAAAATATGTAAAACTTGTTATAACTACATATATTCAACAGAAATTTTGGAGTTAATCAGAGATGGTAGATGTTCAAATTTAACGAAATCTGGAATTCCTAGTTCTCTAGGTAGAGCATCGTCAGTGGCCCGATGAATTACGGTTGTCTTATTGATGGTCCATTGATACATGTGAGGAACAATTTCATATTTGGGATTAATAACAATAACCCTAGCATTAGATATGCAGTATGTTTCTAGTAGCTGTAATATATCTCCCATAACTGACATATCTGAACTGTAAATACTAGCTTGAACTTTAGTTCCGTGGAAAAAGAATTGAAATGTGAGTAGAAATGAAAAATCAGTATGATACATTTAAACTGTAGCCAGAGAAAAGTTCTTTTGTTTTGAAATTCATTGGTGCAAATATTAACTATAAAGGCTAAGTGTAAATAGTAACATATCAACTTACATCTTTGTCGACCAACAGAAATCTCTGATATGTCGTTTTAGGACCAGATTGAGAATGTCTAGGATTCAGCTTCTGTATGACCATTATTTTCGCAGTCCAGTATCGAGTTGCCGATGTAATTTCAGCCACGGGAATAACCATACGATGCATATTTCGCTCACTATATATAAAATAAAAGTTGCCAGATAAAAAATAAAGTTGTCGCCAAATAGTATAAAATAGCTACCCCAAAAAAATATAATACCGTAATAAAAAGGGTGTCAGATGAAAAATGATATAGTAGTTACGCCACATAAAGCAAGACAGTTGATAATATTTATAAAGATATATTCGATGTGGAAAAAATATATGAATAGTTGGAAGATAATTCACGAAGAAACATAAATTGTTAAATACAATAATACGTGTTATATAAGGAGTCTAAAATAATACAGTTGCATATATTTAAAGAAAAAACACCATAAAATGAGTACATACGATATTTTTTATACAAATAAGCAGTATCTTGCATTAACGATATATAAAAATGTTGCTTAAAAATTGTTATACAGATGATGAATGTAATATATTAGTTTACAGAATCCCTTAAAGCTTTAGCCTGTGGAAAGAAAAGTATGGTAACCTCCGATCAAAAAAACGATTCTAGGCCTAGTTGCTTTTCTTCGGCTTTCTCTTACATTCTTACATGGTAATATTCACCGTAGAGAGATGTAGATAAGAAAGAGCCTTCTTTCCGTTAAAATGGAATAGTAATAGCTAGGGGCTATAAGGCTGTTACAGATATAAAATATTAGTTTACAGCCAAACAACTTGTTAACGCACTCGACAAAATGCTAATGAAACTATCAAAATTATATAGAAAAGAGAATATACCTTTGTTATGTTCATCAATAATGTTAAAATCTTGTTGTATTTATTGAAGTTGGCAAAACTAAGATAAATCTTACTATTGATTTGCCAAGTTTAAGATTTTCTGTACATAACATTTCTAGTAATTGTGGTGGCATTATCTTCTACAGTCGGAGTATGAATAAGAATTTTAATTGAGTTTGCTGTTTTAGCTCGAGAAAGAGCTACATATAATTGACCATGACTAAAAACTGGCTCTCATAAATATATGCCTACAAAATCAGGAGTTTGTCCCTGAGCCTTGTTAATAGTCATTGCAAAGCATAATTTTACTGGAAACTGAGCTCGTGTAAATGGAATTGGACATTTATGTATATCTGAAGATTCCAAAGGTATTCTAGGTATGAAAACCTCTTTTCCTGCAAAATGACATGTTGCAATTTCAAAATAGAGAAAAATGACTGGGCATATTCTGTGATTAGTTAGTATTCTAAATATTAGTTGGTATTCAAAATATCCGCTTCAAGTAGACAAAGAGATGGGTGAATCTAATCGAAGTGGAAAGGCAATCTGATGATCCTTCATCAGATGATTGTACAAGGAAGACGCAAGGTAGGTTATAGAAAAAACAAGGAAAGGGATTCTAAATAAAGTCATTTTGGATTAATTGGGCCAGGAATCCCAATTTGGATTCGGTATGGATAAAAGAACTTCCTATGTTATACTATTCTTGCAATTTCAGCACAGATGACTTTTTCACACAATCCACGACAAATTAAACGCGTCCCATTGCAGAGGCCTTCTACTGGATTGATATTTCTTAGTAGAATAATTGGACACTGCAATTTTGGAGTTAATATATTTAGTGGTAGTCCAACTAATTTAATAGAGTTCAAAAAATCTTCATATCAACCTTGAAGTGATGGATCACGTGTTTTATCAACACTTCTAAATTGGCTAGCTTTACCGGGAAACATATCGATTAATTTTTCATTGATTTCATCAACATATTCATTTTTCGACGATATGATTGATCTATTTATAACTGATGTAGGGTTTGTGAAAAAAGTTCCAGATTTAGAAAGATTTTCTGAATGAATTTATCTGTCAATTCACAAGCGTCAACAAAAGGAAAAATCATACTTTGTGGGATTTGAATTCTGTCTTAAAAAATATGGGGTTCAGTACCGTTACACACTCTAAGTAAAAATTCTGTAAATGATGGATCCTCTTTAGCACGAACGTTTTATTTTAAACAATTTTTTTTTAACATAGCATGTTAACGAAGATTTTGCAAAACTGGCGTCAATAATATCATCTTTTTTACCTCCTGCCACAACAGGTGCTATTTGTCTATAATCTCTACCAAAAACAATAACTTTACCACCGAATGGAACATTTGAGTCAGTTAAATCCTTTAAAATATCATCTGACGCCTCAATAATTTGAGGTCTAGCCATTGATATCTCATCCCAGATTATTAGCCTAGCACTTAATAACAGTTTCGCTAATGTTGTTTGTTTACTAATTCTACACTTGGTTTTCCCGTCAATATTTATAGGAATTTTGATGCGCGAATGTGTTGTTCAACCACCTGGCAGAAGTGATGTTGCTATACCCGAACTTGCTACAGCAAGTACAATATATCCTTTTGATCTTATGTCAGCTAGTAGAGCCCGATATAAAAAAGTCTTACCACTACAGTCGGGCCCGTCTACAAAAAAGGCACTACTTGAATTTGGATATATCTTTTTAGTGATAGCACAGAACGCATGTTTCTGATCTTCATTTAATTTTTTTATTGAGAGGAAATCATTTTCCGATATTTCAATATTTTGTTCATAGTTTTATTCTCTTTTATATTCATCTGCCTCAAATAAATTTTGAGGTAAACAAGTGAAGTGGAACTCAGAAAAATCTTTATACAATAACTTTAGATGTTTGGTTCTTTCGTTATGGAAATTCATGAAAAAAAATCTGTTAACATTGTTTTTGAAGCCATTGGATTAGCTACAATATTTTCCAACTTTTGTGTACTTTTGAACGAAACATATTGATAATTTGGTATGTGTAATTGCAAGGTAATAACTGCCGGATGTATTTTGCTCATTGGAAAACCAAAAAGTCGTCAGGCTGATTCAGGCTGATTCACGAAATCCCCCGCTCTTCGGGGATGTCCTCAACGTCGAGGAACATGTACTAAGGTGTATGTGTGACTAGTTTAGAAAATTAGCTGGCACAAAAAAAAAAAAGCAATAAAACCTCTTTCCAGTGTGAATGGTCAGTACCACTAAATAGGATAGAATGGACGAAGGAACTCCATTCACTATCTAAAAAGAAGCAAATTGATCCCTCTATTGTGTATAGAGTTTATGGTTCCATTGGTGCAAATCCAATCACCTGAATTTCAGATGAGAAGCAATTCTCCATTGGTAGCAAATGATTATCCATTAAACGGAGGAAATCTTATTGAAATTAAAAAAAAAACATAAAAAAGAAGTGCTCACTCGGTCAAGAACAAAGTAAACAGTTAATTCCATCGACCACATTGAAATTGTTTAATTTTGTCAAAACAAGCTGAATCAGTGTTTTCAGTAACATTATATGCTATTCGATCATGTCCCTTGTAAATATATTTATACAAGTATTTAACTAATTTTATATCTGAACAAATTTTCACATTAATATGACAACCAAATTTTGCAACTAAATATGGAGAATACGACATAACCCAACAATTATCTAAGATCTTCCTAATTAAAACCTTTTTTCCATCATGTCGTCTTCTATAGTTAGGCTACGAATTTTTTCCATGTGATGTAACGTCACAAAAAAATTTGGGGTAATGATTCCTACATATTCCATCTCTCATACATACATTATTGATGTTTAATGCACCGCAAGGACCGTGCATCATATGTTTAGTAACTAACTGATAAAGATAAGGAGACTCGTTTTGATCAGGTAATTCAGCACTTATATATCTATCATATGCATCTAAGGACTTAATTTTATACCTTTCTTTCATTATTAAGAGCCGATGTACATGAGGAAGTCCTCTTTTCTGAAATTCAATAGCATATGTATAAGCCTCAACTTCTCCAAAAAATTGTTTATTTATCAATTCATCTTTTAGTTCATCTAGTTTGGCTTTAAAAACTCGAACTAATAGATCAGGTCGATCTTTTGGTAGTTCATGTTGAAGTTTCTTTTCGTTGATTTCAGACTAGTTTGGATTGCATGTCAGTGTTAAGAAAAGATCGGGTTTTCCATACTTTTGAACCAATGACATTGCATCCATATATCTTTTGTGCATATCTCTAGGACCTTCTATAAATGATACCGCCTAATGACGCCGGCGGTAGAGTACGTTGACCAATTTTGCTAGCGTCATTCTCACCATGTATCCCTAGGCTGTCAATTATACTTGCGTGCTTTTGGTATTGTTTTTTACGAAAATAGTCAAGCCTTTGTTATATCATTAAGGTATTGTTGCAGTAGCCTACCAGTGTGCAATAATATGGATCTATCGTCGGTACGCATTTGAAGTCTATAACATTAATATTCTCGTGCAGACACTGAGGTTCTTTTTTCCAATTTTTTTTCAACAGCTACAAAAAATATATTATAGATGAATATAAAATTTGAAAGGACGACATAAAATATTTGAACTCATCAAATGCCATTACAAAAAGACAATTTTAAATAGATTTACCTTTTGCCTCCGTATGTAATAGTCGAGATGCTGAAGATGCATATAAAGGAAACATAGAATGCGAACCTTCACAACATTCCATGAATTATGTGGTATTCATTATTTTTGAAGGTCTTTCCGTTTAATACCCACATGCCACCCAGGTTCGCCTCGAGGAAATAGTATAATATATTGTAAAGGATCATAACAGCCGTAATAATATTCAACTTTCTATATCCTTGCATATTGCTGCAATCTGATATACTGTTGGGAGATTATGTGTATTTTGATTTGTTCTGGGGTCTGCTCTTAGAATAATTTTGTATTTATTTAAATCAGAATATTCGCGTAGATTACGGAAAAAGGCTGAGTATGGGTTACTTTTAAGAAGTTTAAGTAGCATTAAATAACTTCCTCATTTAATTTATCTGACACATTTAGTTGATTATAGACCTCATTTTCAGTATCCAAAAAATATAGTTGCAATTTTTTTCCCTTTCCCTCAGCTGGAATAAGATCATTGATAAAGTGGTATATCATTCCCTTCACTTTAAAGGTGTACACGTTCTTATTGTTTCGACAAAGGTCCTTATCATATGCGACTCCGAAGTAAGTAAAAGCGAAAGCATTATTGTAAGTACGAATATTGACTCTAAAGCGTACTGATAATTGAGAAGAACCAAAAAGTAAATTGTGCAATTCCTCAGGTACATCTGTTAATGAAAGAGATACATGTCCACTTGAACAACAGAAGCCCGGTGCTTCACGATAAAATCTAATTGCACTACAATATTTGCAAGAAGGTGTATCTAGTAGGTGCCATGGCTGTGTTCCAATTGTAGCTAAATGACATAAATCATATAAATTTGATTGTTTTAGTGAAGTTCTCTGAGCATAGGCAACTCTACGTTGTGAGTTTTTTCTATCCCTTTTCTCATTAGACATCGCATTGTAAAGCTCACGCCGGTTTTTATTGTACCTAATTTGTTTAGATTCCTTATCACCTAATGGTGCATGATTAGATTCATTTATATATGTTAAACTGTCATAGATAAAATATTTTATGTATAGTGAAACTATTAGTAATAATATGCGATTCACCACGGAGAAACTAAACTATAGGAAATATACAGCAACCCAGAGTAGGATAAACAGTTTGGGCTAAGCCCCAACAAAAAAAATCAAAAACGGGTTGAAAGAAGGAAAATAGTATAGCAAGAAGTGAGAAATATCTAATGCGACACTGAAATATAAAAACAGAGAATAAAAATCCCAAAAACCTAATAGAAAAGATATGAAATGACTTGAAGTAGGTATATGTTGCAGTTATAATAAAGGCAACACTGGAGTGCACATCAATCTACAATCTGTCTGATGTGAGAAGCATACACTTAAGCTGTTTGTATTTTGTGATTTAAGCAATGAAAAAATGAAACGTAAATTTAAAAACTTCCCTGACAAGAAATAAATTTACCTGAAATATTTATAGAGCCAGGGGTGAAAGGCAGCAGGAGCTAAAGTGTACATGTTGCAAATGAAACCTAAAAACAAATATTTCCATTACGGTAATGAAACAATAGTCCAAGTTATGAAATCCAAAACCCAAGTCGTTGCTCGTGATTGTGTCACACCTTATTTGAATAGCATAACCCAAGTACCAAGCACTAAAACTAACTAAATGCAAACTTGAACACTCTGCTTCAGACCGTAGGCAAAATAAAGCACCCTCTTATTAACCAAATAATTAAGCTCAATCAGTAAAACAACAAAATTGAGTAACCAACATCCCACTATAAGTCACCAAAACAAGCACAAACCATTTTCAAATTTTTTATCCCCAAACACAGATACTTTTCAACCTATCAACAGTCAACCTAGCAATTAAACACCCGAGAACACACAGAAATAGAAACCACTCAATCGAAACCCTTAATTTCACTTTCATGTACTTTAGCTCCAGCAAAATCATATGTAATTGAATTTATTGTAACCACTTAAAATCCTTCAGATAATGTAATTAGTATATATTATTTTATTTTCCCACAGAACAAAAGGGACATCAGTAAAAGAAAGAAATCAAGAGAATATTTTGATCTCGTAAGTTTAGAAAACAAAATCACATATCTACAGGCATTTATATAGCAATAACCCAAATGTTTTCATCACCTCAATAAGTTACAAACTGAATATTAACCCAAGAATCCATTAACTCTACTCAAACACTTTGGCAAAATAGCAATAAATAGCTAAATATACTCATCAAAAGTGTAGTGAAGAAACCTATCCCTTTTCGAAAACTCAGAACTGTACGAACCGAAACCCCTTTTCGCAAACTCAGAACCCTACAAAACCCCTTTTTTGGAACTTTTTTTTTTACGCATATAGCTGCATCTATAAATGAAATAGGTGAGAACTTGGCTGGTATCGTGGCAGGCGGGGGCAAGGAACGCGTACTTCCTGGCGTGAGGGGGAGAAGACATATGGGTTCCCACTATTGGAAGAAGACAGTAAAACGGGGGCGTTTTGAGGGAACAAGGGACAAAACGATGTCGTTTTGAGCCCATAAAACACAAAAAAGGGGGGAAATTACAGGGTTCGATCCGTTGCTCTGTGCACTCAGGGGACGAAATAGAGGTGTTGTGCCTCTTGTACATATGTATAATTACAAAAAATATGATTTTTGTTAAAAAAAAATTGTATCGTTAAATTGATTTGATAGCGATTTTGTACCAAATTGTACCAAATCAGACCGCCAAATTGTTATTATAAATATATTATATATAATATATAGATATATATATATATATATATAACTCATATTATTTTAACATTTTATTATTTCAAAATAATATGTTCTTTCCATAGTTACAAAAGATGTGTTAGCTATCATGTATTTATTCAGTTGCTTTGTTAGTTAATTTTTATTTAGCACCAACGATTGTGTACTTTCTTAAATTCGTTTGAACTTTGCATGCAAGTTGACTAAGCTATTTAATAATCTATAGATAATTTTTATAGCGTGTGTTTGTTTAAGTCTTGTAAGTTATTTGATTATCATATATGTATAGATAGTAAAGCATCATTGTTTAATATTGTTAATTTTTTGTGATTAGTTTTACGTAGTTTGTTTCATGTGTTTTCTTTAAGTTTATTTTAACTTTGCAAGTAATTTGGCTATTTTATTTAACAATTTATAGACAATTTTTATAGCGTATTTATTTAAGTCTTGTAAATTGCTTCATTATTATGTAAGAAAGTTGCATTTATGGGGACTTTGTTCAATATCTTTAACTAATGTGAACTTTTCGACTTTTTTATGTAATTTGTTTGCATATTTTTTTTTGTACTTTTTAAGTTTATTTTAAGTTTGCAAGTAATTAGGCTATGTTGTTTACCAATTTCTAAACAATTTTTATAATTCGGTTGTTTTAAGTCTTGTAAGCTATTTCATAATTACATATAAAATGTTTAGTAGTGCGACCATGTTTAATAGCTTTAAATTTTTGTGAAGTTTTCGATTTTGTTATGTAGTTTGTTTGCATTTGTTCAAACATAGTTTTATGTATAGGAAATAAATTGATGGGTGTAGTTAGACAATGTTAAAAAAAATTAAAATTTTTATGCTAGTATCCAAACGTATGAATATTAAATTTTATTGACTATTTTTTTATTATATAAAAATGGCAAACCGCCCAATACTGGCCCCCAAATTGTTTGAAATCGCTAGAAACTGCACCGTGATTTTATTTTAAAAATAACAATGTGAGATTACTCTAACAAAAAACCGCACTTGACAATTTTATTTTCAATTAAACAAAAAAAATCGAACACCCCTAGTTCTTGGGTCTACTTTTTCCATTTTTATTCTCATCTAAAATTATAAAACACACTTTTTAGTATTTTTAATTGAAAGTATTTTTATATTTATATTCTCAATTAAATTTAATTATTATATTTTGTATCACTTTTATATTACTTTCTATTCATCACTTTTTCTCTATCCTCTTCAATCATATTTCTTTTATCATTCTCTCTCTTATTCGATTATTTTATCGTTAATTTTATTCATCTTCACATTTCATTAAAATATAATAATTTTCAAAAAAACACTCAAACACACATATATTTTTCACTTTTTCACACAAAAATAAAAAAATTATTCCTCAATATTTTTTTAACTAGCAGGTGGAAATCATTTGAAAACAAATTTAAACAAAGCCTTTGGCTTTGTTTATTTATATTTTTAGATGAAATTTTAAAATTTTCTCGAGAATCGCGTACTATAGAAATTCATGTGAGAATGGTAAATATTTGTTTATGTTTTTAAAAATAAGTTGATGTCAAATCAATAGTGACAGGTTAATTGAAGATATGTATAATAATTATGTTAGAGCACCCAAAATGGGGGCTTTTCACGGGGATTTTTGGAGGATTTTTAATTTTTTGGGGGATTTTGGTAGGTTGTTCCTAAACAGCCCACCTAAAGGGGCTGTTCCTAAAAAGCCCTCCAAAATACGTTGACTCATCATTTAAATGCTGAGTCAGCATTATTTTTAATTTTTTTCTCTATTAACAATGTAATCCTTGTTTTTATTTAATTGTTATTTTACTGTTTTATGAATCAATTTTTATTAAAATATTTATAATTTTTGTCTATACTTTTTGTACTAAAATAACAATACCTATAATAAATTCTATTTATTCTTTAAGAATAATAATAAAATTATATTAAATAAATAATGATAATTAAACTAAGTTTACAATAATGTATTAAAATATACTATATTTTTTATGATGATAGTATTTTCATAGTTATTATATATACTATTAAATTTAAAGTAATACATGGTGGAAGATAACGTGGCATTGTGGGTCCAAAAGAAGGGTTTTACCATTGTAGGTAAAAATTTATGGAGCTTCTTATTTTAGAGGGAGATGACTTGGCATATAGGAAAATGTGAAAAGGCCAAGGATAAGGGCTTACCATTGTGAGTGCTCTTAGTGATATATATAATGATTATGTGAATTAAAAAATAAAAATGTAATAGATAAAAAATTGTAAAGTATGAAAAAGAAAGTGAAAAAATGATTATAATAAATGATTTGATTGGTAATGTGTGAAGTGATGTATAGATCTGATTAATAGTTAGTTATATAGGAGATTGAGAAAGTAGAGTTAAAAAAGGTGAAATTGAGCTGAAAATTTAGTGTGTTATGTTTATTTTGAATTTTGTAATTTAAAATTTTAAAAATGGAATTTGAAAACATAAACAAACAAGGCCTTTTTGTATATACGAGACTTTGACCACCTAGCAAGGACCTTGTTGACCTAATTGAAATTTTGAAAATATTTTTTTGTTAAAAAGAGAAGAAATATCTAAATGTTCAAAAATACTATTGTTAAGTAAAAGAAAACACTGGAAAAATCTATATTGCACCGGGACCATTGGTCCCGATGCATTTATAACCACACAACCCCAATGAGGGGGTGGTTTTTCCCACATGGTGGGTTGAAAAACCACCCCGTTTAGAAAAATATGTGGTAATAATTGCCCACAAAACACTTGTCTGTTTATATTTTTTAATTCAATTGTTATAATTTTGGGCATTTTTAACTTTTTCTCTATTAAAAGTATAAAATGTTATTGATTATTGGTTAATTCTGAATTTAATATAGACGTGCATATATTTTAAAATTTTAAATTTTAAATTTTAATATATGAAAATACATAATTTTATATATATACACGAAAATATTACACATGTGATAAATATATTTATAATATTAAATGGGGTGAATCTGGATCTAAAATATAGAATTCATAATCCATCCTGACACTCACTTGTCTCTTCAAAACCTGCCTCAAGTGGAATCAAGTCTTACCAATACCCTGTTAACATTCTAGTTGAATTTAGAGAGTGTTTTGGTTAAGCTTATTTAAAAATCGGAAGCTCTTATAAGATATTTTTGACAATTATCTTTTTACATGTTCTAAAAAATAAGTTGGGGTTTCCTGACTTGTTATTTAGAAACTTTTAAATTCTTGATAGACAAATATTTTAAAAGTTTATATTGCGTTTTGCAAAAAGAAAAATATTATACTTTGTGTGAAAATATTAAAAGCGTGTTTATGTATAGAGTGTTGCTATTCTGTTGTGTGTTATATCAATAGCTGTTAGCACTATATATAGATAGATACGTTAGTGCTCATATGTACTTTTACACAATTTTTCCCCAATTCAGATTAATGGAATCTCTCATTCTTTCTTCTCATCTTCTTGATAATTCTTAACATGGTATCGAGAGCCATCATCTCCGATGTTACTTATCGATTCCGATTTCTGATCGTTGTTGTCGTTATCTTCATCAATTTTATTCCGTTGCTGCAATTCGTGATATCCAGAAATTAGGATTTGCAGACATCGATCTTGAAGCTTTCCTGCCATTACCAAAATCAAAGGTTTTCAATCCTTCTCCTTCCTCTTCTGATCCTTGACACCATCACATTCTTCTTCAACAATGTCGAAAACTGAATCCAAGGTTGAAACAGAATCTTCCCCAATATCTTATGATATTAATGATCCTTTGTATGTGCACCCCTCGGATGTTCCGAGTCTTCATCTTGTGCCTCACGAATTGAAAGGATCAGAAAACTATGGCGTCTGGTGCAAGGCCATGAAATTGACCCTCAATTGCAAGAGCAAGATTGGGTTCATTACTGGAAAATGCAAAAGACCCGACGCCGATGCCCCAGAATTCGAACAATGGGAGAAGTGTAATGCATTAGTTCTTTCTTGGATATTAAAGTGTGTAAGCAAAGACATATATAATGGATTGGTGTATTCGGATCGTGTTGCAGAAGCCTAGAAGGACCTTGAGGAACAGTTTAGTAAGACGAATCGATCGAGGATTTTCGCACTCTTTCGGGAAATTAATTCTTACACTCAAGGGAACAATTCCATCACAACTTATTACTCAAAATTACGACAAATGTGGGAGGAGTACGACTCACTGGTAAACTTGCCAAGTTGTGAGTGTAAAGCTTCCAAGCAATTTTTCAATTATGCACAGGAGCACAAATTGATGCAATTTCTGATCGGTGTGAATGAATCTTTCAGACATTTGAGGTCACAAATCTTGATGATGGATCCACCTCCCACACATAAGCAGGCATATTCAATGATATGCAATGAAGAATCCCAAAGAGGGATCCACAATACTACCACAGCAGAGAATCCCATCAGCTTTTATTCAAACACTCAGAAAAATGGAAACTCTGACAACATTACCTGTGATCATTGCAATTTGGCTGGGCATTCAAAGGAAACATGCTATAAGCTCATTGGCTACCCACCTAGAGGACGTGGTAGAGGCAAAAGAGGACGAGGTGGTGGAAGAAATAACCAGGGCCGATGCTATTCTTCAAACCAAGCTTTGGCTAACACTTCAGGGAATGCTGCTATGCCTAATTCTTCCACCTCAGACCACAACAGCGGTACCAACATTGCACCAGGCGGTGTTTTCACCCCACAGCAATATCAACAACTGCTTACCATGTTTTAGGGATCCAATTCAGCTAACAATAATCAATCTCAACCTGGTTTTAATCAACAACCACCAGCTTCATGCACTGTAACAGGTAACACAGGTATGGTATGCAACACATCCATTAAAGATTTGGCTCAAGTATCTAATATTCATGACTGGATAATTGATACAGGTGTCAACCATCATATGTGTTGTAATACAGTTTTATTCAACAATTTATACTCCACTGATTCTCAATCATCTGTTAAGTTACCTATAGGAGATACTGTTAATATATATCAAATGGGAGAAGTTAAGATAGGAGACAATATAACTCTTAAGAATGTTCTTCACATTCCTAGTTTCAGATTCAATTTGTTATCTGTTTCTAAATTCACTAATGAACATAATTGCTTTGTTGTTTTTTATCCGGACTTCTGTTTGTTTCAGGATCTTTGGAGTGGCAAGACAAAGATGATTGGTAAAGCTAGTCATGGCTTATACACTTTGCAAGCTGTAAATCCCTGTGTAGATGATCAGAACAAATTCTCTTCTGTTAAAATAAGTTCTGATTTTGGCTGTAATAATGTTCTTTCTGTGAAGGATCAAAAACTTTGTGACTTGCAACATGGCTTCACTATTTCTAATAAAATTCTTTCTCACAGTGACCATCCTATATGCAATATGTCTATTGATCCTAAACTTTGGCATTTAAGAATGGGACACATGTCCTATTCTAGAATGAAACTCTTGCCTCACATTAGTGATTCCCTCAAAGATAGTGACTGGCATTGCCCTATTTGCCCTATGGCCAAACAGCATAGGACTCCTTTCCCTGATAGAACATATATCACCAATAGTATTTTTGAACTCATTCATCTAGACATCTGGGGACCCTACAGGGATGTTACACATCAGAATCATAGGTATTTCCTCACCATTGTGGATGATTTTTCCATATCTACTTGGGTTTTCTTAATGCAACATAAAACTGATATCTTATCTGTTATTCAACAGTTTTTTGCATATGTTAGAACTCAATTTAACACCATCATTAAAATCATTAGAACTGATAGGGCATGGGATTTTTTTAAAAGCTCTTGTACACAGTTCTTCTCATCACAAGGTATTATTCACCAGAGTTCTGTTCCTTATACACCTCAACAGAATGGACTTGTTGAGAGAAAGCACAGGCACATCCTTGATGTTGCTAGGGCCCTTATGTTTCAGTCTCATTGTCCTATTCAATATTGGGGTGAGTGTGTTCAAGATAGCACTTATCTTATTAATAGAACTCCTACACCTCTCCTTAAAGGAAAAACACCTTTTGAGGTATTACATAGAAAACCACCCAATTTCATGCATTTAAAGGTGTTTGGCTGTTTATGTTATGCCAAAATCCTACCTGTTATGGATAAGTTCTCTCATAGGTCTAAACCTTGTATTTTTTTGGGATATGCACCAAATCAGAAGTCCTACAAACTATTGGATATATATAGTAAATCTATGTTTGTATCTAGAGATGTGATTTTCCATGAGAATATTTTTTCTTTTGCTATGACTAACCCTCTTCCTGCAGATAATTTGGGAGAACCAGAATTTCAGCTTTATTATGATGACCTTGTTTTACCATACACATAGGAGAATCTTGCTGAAAACATTACATATGACCCTGCTTCTGGAGACATTGAACACAACAATAGTTCTGAAAGAAGCAATGCTTCTGACTTCACTTCTGATTCAGAAGTTCTTAATAATCCAATAAGATTCAGTCATAAGCATGACTGTTGTTAGGCCTACATGGTCTAAAGATTTTATATGTCCAACCATGGACACACCAAGCAGCTCTGCTGCTACCTGTTCTACTTTATATCCTATGTCATTATTTATCATATTCTCACCTTATTGATAAGCACAAGCAATTCATTTATTCACTGAATTCCTATGTTGAGCCTCATTCATTTCAGGAAGCAGTTAAAGATAAGAGGTGGAGAAATGCAATGAATGAAGAGCTCAAAGCCCTTGACCTCAATCACACATGGGAACTTGTTGATCTGCCTCCAGGAAAGCAAGCCATTGGAAGCAAATGGGTATACAAGGTCAAACTACACTCTGATGGTTCTCTTGATAGGTCAAACTACACTCTTGCTTCCATTTATAATTGGCCCTTATTCCAACTTTATGTCACTAATGCTTTCCTCCAGGGTGACTTAGCTAAAGAAGTTTACATGAGCTTGCCAGATGGTGTTGGCAAGCAGGGGGAGTTGATTAAAACTTCTCACTCTACACCAAAAGTCTGTAAGCTGCTTAAATCCTTATATGGATTGAAGCAGGCTTTCAGACAATGGAACACCAAATTTGCTCAGTCTTTAATTGATATTGGATATGTTCAGTCAAAGCATGACTATTCCATTTTTGTTAAGCAAGTTGATAACAAAGTTGTCTTATTGATTGTGTATGTAGATGATATTATCATCACTGGTAATGACTCTGTTATGATTTCAGATTTGAAGAGACATTTACAGGCTGTTTTTCACATCAAGGATCTTGGTCAATTAAAATATTTTTTGGGCATTGAACTCATGAGAAACAAGTATGGGATCCATTTATGCCAAAGAAAGTATATTATGGATCTTTTAAAGGAGTCTGGAATGAGTGGCTGTAGCCCTGCTATCACTCCTCTTGAACATAACCTGAAGCTGACTTCTATAGACTATGATGAGGGGATCAAAGACAGTACTGATGATCCACTATTGGAAAATCCAAATGAGTATCAAAGATTGATAGGAAAGCTCATTTACTTGGGAATGACAAGGCCTGACATTGCATTCTCAGTTCACCTTCTGTCACAGTTTATGCACAAGCCTAAAAAGTCACATTGGGTGGCAGCTCTAAGGATATTGAGATACTTGAAATGAACCATTGGTTTAGGTTTATTCATGTCATCAAAAAGCTCTATTGATTTAATTACTTTTTGTGATGCAGATTGGGCCTCATGTGTGATGACAAGAAGATCTGTAACTGGATTTTGTATCAAACTTGGGAACTCACTATTGTCATGGAAAACCAAGAAGCAGAAGACAATCTCAAGATCTTCCTGTGAAGCAGAGTATAGGTCAATAGCTACTGCTGCATGTGAATTGATATGGATTATTGGACTGTTAAAAGATATTGGGGTGGACATGAAGAAATCAGTTAAGATTTGCAGTGATAGCAAGTCAGCAATGAGTATAGCCACCAACCCTGTCTTTCACTAGAGAACGAAGCACATCGAGGTGGATTGCCATATGATTCGAGACCTTATTCAAGAAGGGAAGGTAACTTTGGAATATATCAAGAGTGAGGATCAACCAGCTGATTTATTAACAAAGAGTATTGGAGGACAGCAACACAGAAAGCTTTTGGACAAGTTTGGTCTTATAGATGCTTTCAAATAGACCAATCTTGAGGGGGAGGGTGAAAATATTAAAAGCGTGTTTATGTATAGAGTGTTGATATTCTGTTGTGTGTTATATCAATAGCTGTTAGCACTATATATAGATAGATACGTTAGTGCTCATCTGTACTTTTACACAATTTTTCCCCAATTCAGATTAATGGAATCTCTCATTCTTTCTTCTCATCTTCTTGATAATTCTTAACACTTTGAAACAGCGTTTAAGCTCATATATAACTTATAAATTAGTTTAAAAAGCTAATAAGTTCAACCAAACATCCTCACAGCATAATTATTATAGTAAGACGTCAAATTACATTCAATTAATTTTTACACTAATTAAACAGGTTCAAATACTTGATACTATCTCCATAAGTGTGGTTTATCTGATATGAGCTACACTCTTCTTTTTTCATACCACAAACAAGTGTGTTTTACTAATTTATCCTTTTCGGGGTTTCACTCTTACTTTTTTTGAATTTCTTCTGTGTAAAATTTAAATAAAAGGAGAGGGAGAGTCTCACTTTTGGTTCATGGGAGTTTGTTAATTTCAATTTTCATTTCATTCGAATTTTATTATTACTTCAGTTTTACAACTCAAAAATGATATTTTGATCCCGTCAATCAAATATTTAGACCGAAATAGGCTTTTGCGTAACACAAACGGCTATATTCATAAATAAAAATCTTATCGTGCATTTAATGATTACTTTTCGTTTATTATTTCCATCTTTGTCACACTTTTAGTTTATTCTATTAATATATAATGCTATTTTTATGTGTGATATATGACAATGGGAATAAAAAGAAAAAGAAGTCAAAATATAGAATATTGGTGCAAAAATGAAGCACTGAAAATTTGTGGCTAGTCCCAACTTGAAGTTAGACGTGGTCAAGCTTAAAATCTGAAAATTGAAGTAGTTGGAGTTAAGTTTGAGTATTTTTACTTAATACTTTTATGAAGTATTTCAGCTTTCTTATCTAGAAAGGTTTTTATCCTTTTATCTGTTAAAGACTTTCAATTACACTTTAATTTATAATGAGATTATCTTAGAATCCTATATCAGGAAAATAAGAAATAAATAATTTATATACTATGTTTCGTGCTTTAAATTAATTATTTAGAATTCTTTCTTTCTTAAATTATTCTACACGTTATTTTCTAGGGAGAAAGAAGAGCTCATACATTTTCCCTTTCGTTGAAGGTATGTTGCTAAAACCTTAATTTCTAGCCAATGGATATTGAAGTTGATTCGACAAATTAATGATGTAATTTTTTTTGTTTCTTCCCTCTTGAATATTCACATTCTTTGTGCTGGTTGATTTTGTTATTTCAATTAATCTGAAAATCATTTTGTTATTTCATATTCATTTTACTTTTTAAAGTTTCAAATGTTATGCTATTATTTTTAAAATTTAACTTAGTTACACTTTCGTCATTGAGACTACATTTGATAATTTTTTACCAGATGAAGCAGCATGACCTCGTACACAATTTTAAAATCAGTTGTGATGTGCACCTCATGTGCCAATTTTGTGCACAAGTTATTGTTGTACATGTAACTTGAATTTGATGTACCCAAATCTGCTAAAGAAGGCCAAAAAGATGAAAGAAATATAAATTAAAGTTTAGGTAGAGAAACTTAAACGCTATGTTTGTTTATGTTTTTGAGATAAAATTTTGATTTTTTTCGGGAATCGCGCATTATGTAAATTCGTGTGAAAATGGTAGGTATTTGTTTATGTTTTTAAAAATAGGTTAAAAGTTGTAAGACATGTCAAATTAATATTGATAGGTTGATAGATGATGTGTAGAATAATTGTATTAGTGTTGTATATAATGGTTATGTATATGAAAAAATAAACAAATATGGATAAAAAATTTTAAAGTATAAAAGAGAGAAAGTGAAAAAAGTGATTATAATAAATGATTTGATTGGTAAGTGTGTGAAATGATGTATATATGATTGATAGGTAGTTATTTAAAAGATTAAAAAAGTAGAGTTGAAAAAATGAGAATTTGGTGTGTTATGTTTATTTTAAATTTTGTGATTTAAAAATTTGAAAATGGATTTTGCTCTAAATAAACAACCAACCCAACGCCTTTAACATTTGATACTTTAATGGTATTTGCTCAAAATATGGTACATATTTTAGTTAAAAAGTGAATTGCCATACATTTTTTTGGAATGGACCTAAATCAGTTCATTGTAGACTTATTCACATTATTTAAATATGAATTAAAATTTATCGAGAATGACAATGTGACTCTAAAAGGTTGAATCCGCATCGGATCCATTCCGATTAGTATGAAAATGAGTCCAAACAAATCAGATTGATCTCCGAGTCCGAGTCTCAAAAATTGAAACCTGGTCGGGTTTGGAATTGGGTCCGATACCCATCTCATTTTTGGTTTCGGATTCGAACTCAATCATTTTTTTACAATTTACTTTATTATATATATTATTAAAATTTATTACTTCAAATATAACAAAATTTACTATTTTCTTTGTAGAAACTTTATGGTTGATGACTTATTTGATGTTTGTACTTAATTTGAAACTTTAGAGATGACTTTATCCACTTACATTTGAACTTATTTATGGACAATATTTTTAAAATCGGACCGATAATTAGACCGGACAATCTTCTGAGTCATGGGTCATTGGTTCCACCGATTGGACCGGTATAAAAAAATTGATCGAACCAGATTATACATATATATATACACTATTGTACATATATTAATATAGTATACATATTTATTTCACAAATAAAATTTATTTGAGTTTATTTTAAAAAAAATTAATTTGAGTCAATTCAATTTAAATATAATAGTGTAGTTAAATACGTATAATATTAAATATATTAATCACAAATGTACATTTAAAATTATTTATTAAACTTAAAAATTTCATTAGGCATATCTTAAAAACAAAAATTCATTTTCAATTTTATATACAAATGATTAATTAAATAAAACAAAATTTTAATATTTTAAATACAAAAAGTAATGTGTGGAAAATTACAATGATATAATTATGAATAAAAAATTTATTTTGGTGTAGTTGTTAGTTTCTGAAGTTTAATAAGAGGAGGTCTAGTAGACGTGTCCATCCGGTTCCCGGAATCGGGGAACGGGACTGAACCGAAACGTGGTCAATGGTTCCGAAATCGTTGACCACGGTTCCCGATTCTGAACCGAGAACCAAAACAGTGCATTACGGTTCAGTTCCGGTTCCTCATATTGAGGAACCGGAACCAGAACCGGCTGTTAGAACCACCGGTTCTAACCGACGGCTAGGAACCGGCGGTTCCACCCGGTTTTTTCATTTTTTTTTTGTTTTTTTTTCTTTAAATTTCGACGGTTGAGATCAAGTGTCCGTTTGAAATCAATGGTTGAGATCAAGTGTCCGTTAGAATTTAAAAATAACGGCTGTACTTTCAATTTTTTTGATATTTTACGATTTTACCCCCAAAATCACCTATAAATAATCCTTCAACATTAACATTTTTCCTACACCATCTCCATTCTCAATCTTTTCAATCTCTACTCTATTCTTCTATTGTTCTATTTCTCTTACAAAATTGTGATTTCTTAGTTTGTTTGTTCAATATTCAATTCAATTATATTCGTATTTCGATTATTCAATAATTTCCACTTTTACTTCAACTTACTAAATGAATATGTCTAGTGGTCGAGGATCATCATCATCTTCAAAATTTGCCCGATTCTTCAAACGAGGGTCATCATCTTCTTCATGCCCACCCCCACCCCCACCACCTCCATTTGATTCTAATCCTATCAACATCGATTTGGACGACATCGAAATTGATCTCCCGGTGGCGGTAGCTCGCAAGGTACATATTCTTCTACCCCCTCTTTCGATATAGTGAAGCAAACGTCCGTTGCCAATTGACAAAATTTATTTGTGCAACATACCAACCTTCAACTTTGCCGATAATTAATTTTATGAAAATTTTGCAAAATAAGCTTTTAACCCGTCGGCTAGAAGAGTTTCACAAACCACACTTACATGTGATATTGAAAAAGTTGTTGGTAAGTATAAATATGTTTTAATAGAGACGTTTACTTCACTACAACAAAAAATTTCAATATGTGCGGGCATTCGGACCGATAAGTACCAAACTAATTCTTATATGGGTGTTAGTTCGCATTGGATCAATGATACGTGGACAATTCAAAAACGTTTGATTGCATATAAGGACTTTTCACCACCACATACCGCACAAGGAATTGCACATAAAATTATAACAATTCTTCAAGAATATAATTTCTAACAAAAAAAATTTCTCAATTTCGTTTGATAATGCTAGTGCCAATACGACATCATTGCCCATGTTGATCAACTTATGTCAACCAACTTGTGGAGGAAGATTTTTTCACATTCGGAGTCTATGTCACATTCTAAATCTTTGTGTTCAAGATTGTTTATTATGTTTTAGTGATCACATCAACCCTATTCGGATGGGAATAAAAATGATTATGAAACACCAAAGTTGGTTAAAAAAAAATGGTCAAAATTTTGAAAAAACAAAGGAATACATCCGAAAAAATTTATTTGGGATATCCCATATCGTTGGAATTCTACTTATAAAATGCTGAGTGATTCTTATGAATACAAAGAGTTTTTGTTTGATTTTTTTATGCAAAACCCAACAAACGATATTCAATTGTTTCCACAATCTTGGGATAGTTGTGCAAACTTGATTCAACTTTTACAAATTTTCAAAAATGCAACAAAAGAACTTTTCGATTATCCCACTTTACCCCTTGTAGTTGTTCATTGTGTCGTGATTGCGCTAGCATTTTTTATTAAAAAAATGACCCAATTTTAAGTGAACCTATTTATAAAATGAGAACAAAATGGGTCAAATATTTTAATGAAATCCCGGACGTATTTTTAATTGCTAAAATGTTAGATCCTAGAATTAAAGAGGATGGTTTAGTTGAACTTTTAAAAATGTATTATGAAGCATTGTTCTCGGATCATGACGACGATCCTCCAAGTGCCGCACATGTTATCGCTTCTGTGAAAGGGGTTTTTTATAACGTATTCAAAGACTATAAAATTCAATTTGGTGGCCTTGAGTCTAGTAAGTCTAGTGATTTTATTTCCTCTAACCCAACTCCTTCTCCCCAAAGTTATGCTAACCCTAGTCATGAAAGGTTACAACGTTTAGACGAGGAGCGGTCCTTAAAAAAGCCACGTGGATCTTCGTCAAACAACACATATGGCGAGATTGACCAATATTTTCACACCGCCTTCGAAGAGATGGATTTGTAACAACAACTCTCTTTTGAAGTGGTGGCATAGGAAATCTAAGGCGTTTTCGATCCTTTTCCTCATTGCAAAGGAGATTTTTGCCACACCGGCATCAACCGTCTCTGTTGAGTTCGCTTTTAGTACCGGAGGCAACATCTTGGACGATCGAAGATCAAGACTGACAGTTTGAAAATGTGGAAAATCAATGTTTGCTTGAAGATTGGACAAAGGTCGATAAAAGACAACAAGCGGAAGACTTCGACTTTGACGAAGAGGGAGATTATGTCATGTGGGAAGCTTCAACCAGTTTCTCAGATGGAGGCAATGCTTGACCTTCGAAAGGTAAACAAGGTAAGAAGAACTACGTAGGCTTTGATTCATTCACTAAGTGAATGGTACGTAGGCAATTTTATTTCAAGTTAAAAATTAATCACTAATTTTTTAGTTAAAATAAAACTCAAGCCCATTATTTTTTTTCCTTTTACTTTTCCAATATTCGTTGTAACTTGTAAGTTGTAATGTTGTATCATATAAGATTTTAGCTTTAGCATTTTGGCTTGTACTTGTAATACAAAAAATAATAATTAGGATCATAGAAATCGAATTGTAGTTGTATTTTATATAAAACTTACCGAATTAGTCGATTATGCGTATTTTCTAGCCTAAATTCTAAAACTAGTCGTAATTTTACCATTTTTATATCATGATGGTAATTTTGGTAGAAAAATCATAACTTGAGTTCTACATCTTGGATGGGATCCAAACTAGTTGGGTTGTAAAGTTAAGATATAGATCTACAATTTTATAGAAGACGGTAAAGTCGAATTCATTCGGGAAGAAGGTCAAATGAGTGATCAAAAATACATAAAAATGAAGAACGGGTGGACCTCCTTTGACCTTTATGTTGCCAGCGTTTAAACGCTGGTTTCTCCACCGTTTAAACGTTGCTGAAATCAGCGTTTAAACGCTGGCAACAGAAACTTCAGGATTTAGGGTTTAAGGTTTAAACTTTAAACGCTGGGAATCGACTCTGATTTTGTTTCCTCATTATATCTATTCTTCCCTTTTCCATACTACAAAATCGGGGGATTCTGGAATTCGAAAATCGAAATAGGGAAAAAAACATTTAGAGATTTAGAGTTTGAAATTAGGTTTTTCCAGGCTTGAAAATATTGTTGCATAATTGTAGGGAAAATTGCATTTTTGGTACCTTATTGTGGCCTGCACGTTTGTTTGATACAGTAATATGGGGGGGTGGCAATTGCGGTACATTATTGTGGGGTATGTCTAGCAATTTGGGTACAAATTTCGTCGAAAAATACGGTATTCGTCGGAAAATACGGTATTCGCCGGAAAATGTCATGTGCACTGCACATGACTTGTAAAATTGGGGATTTTGACTAAATTGGGGATTCTTTACAATTTTGACCAAAATTAAGTAAATTAATTGAAATTTTTGGAGGGATTGAATAATAAAATTTGATTTTACCAAATTGCCCCCCAACCCTATTTAGTTTAAGTGGGCCTGGGCCGGGCCGGGCCCACCACGGGCCGGGCCATAAGAAGAAATTTGATGGCCATCATGGGCCAGCCCGGCCCGGCCCGGCATGGTCCTGGGCCGTGCCGGGCCGGGCTGTTTGACATGTGGTGGTGAAAATATTAAATAAAATATAATTTTTTAATAAATAATTAAATTGAAAAAAAAAAGAGTAAAAAGTCAAAATTAATTTTGGTCAAAATAGGTCAAAATTCTCTTTTACATGTTATTCTAAGTCAAAAATCCCCAAATTCAGTCAAAATCCCCAAATTTGGTCAAAATTAATTAATTTTCCGGTGAAAATCGAATATTCCGGCGAAAATCGAATATTCAGGCGAAAATTGTACTCAAATTGCCACGTATACCCCACAATAATGTACCGTAATTGCCACCCTCCCATATTACTGTATCAAACAAACGTGCAGGCCACAATAAGGTACCAAAATTGCAATTTTCCCCATAATTGTATTCAACTCTTCCGATATTTTAATCGTGACTAAGTTTTTCTTTACGTCTCTTTTAATTAAGTTGATATGTTCATTATAATCATATTTATTCATTATTGTTTGTTTCTTTAATTTCATGGAGTAATTTCTTTTAAATTCGAATTTGTATTGTTTAAATTTGTTAATAATACGAATTGTTTGTATGTTGTTCAATATTTTTAATGTTTGTCTTTACTTTATCCAGTTTATTTTTTAAACATTGTCATTTGTCGAAATAAATTTATACATAATATATTTTAAAAAAATAAAAAAATTAAAAAACAGGTTAGAACCGGGAACCGGCCTGGAACCGGTCCCGGAACCGTGGAACCCGGAACCGGTTCCAACTGGTTTGAATACAATTCCAGCCCCCGGAACCGAGAACCGGAACCGGATGAACATGTCTAAGGTCTATGTTCAATTCTTGACAAACACACACGTGCATTCATTTTTGATAAAGAGATAAAAATCGGTTGGCAATGAGATTGGTTTGACTGGCCGGTTCGACCAGGTTATGACAGGTTTGTGTTGGGTCAATTGTCAACCAGAATAATTACATAATTGGACTAGTCTAGTGACCGGTTCGTGGTTAAACCGGTTGGTCCGGTCTGGTTCTCAGAACATTGATTGTGGATAAATTTAGATTAGATTAAAGTATCCCATAATTATTTTTGAATATGTTTTTGGTGTTAATATTGATTTTAGATTATTTTAAATGTAGTAAGAACATGATAGAAAAAAAGCCAAAATTGTTATTCTACTATATCTACCGGGTAAGACTCAAACTCGACAAAGACTCATCGTGTCCGGGCATGTATTAAAATTACGGACGACATAAATTCTGAGTCTTGCATTAGTCGTCTATGCCAACCCTATTCTAGAAGATCAAACTTGGGGTTTTCGAGACCCTAGCATTCACATTTGTATGTGAGGATGAACCCTTATTTATAATTTTATATCATAAATCCATAAAAGAGGTGAAGATCATCCAAAATCGCACGTCGTTAGAGCCCTAATTATCACAAAAAATTCTTATATCCACCTGGTTTAGGGCTCACTTACGTACACCATCACATAATAATAAATAAAAAATTAATAAAGATATACACAAGTGAACCCAAATAATATAAATATATTTATTATTTTTAGTAGTGCACATAAATGGACTTATTCATGTAAAATAATTTTGTAAGTAACACCTATTCCTATTTCATGACCCACCTCATTATATGCTTTTCTTAGTTTTTCCCAATGCACGACCTTAAGCATAGCATAACTAGTTGAGCAATCATTGCACCATCTTTATTGATTTATTTGATATGTAGTATTGTTTGTTCTTTTCCCCCAAAGTCTTTCTTTTGTAACTTTGACTTTTTCCTTTAGAAATTATCCATAAACATATATATTATATTGTTTTAGTGATTGATTGCCAATGCCACCCCACCACATTATGAAATCACGTGCCCCCACATGTTCATTTCTTGCAATTGTCACTCTCGTATTTATTTATTAATCAATTTTATTTATTGTTGGAAACCCCACAAAATGAAAAATTCCCTAATGCATTTTCCAATTTAGGGATCATTTGTTGTTCAAAGTTTTAGTCTCTTAGCCATTGCATTGATTTGACTCATAATATATATTGATCATATATATGTGATCAAAATATTTTTTTCTTGGTACAACAAGTTGATTAATTAGTATAATTGTCTGCTTTGATAAATCGGTTAATGAAAAAATAATTGTATATATAATTATTTTTCCTCCAACAATCATCTTTGAGATTTTTTTCATATACATTATCTTAGTCAAATTTATTGTCTAAAATTTAAAAAGTCCTTATTTGCACATTTCAATCCAATACTTTAATCTTTATAGGATAAATTACATATACATTTCCCTTACTTTAGTGCTAATTACATAAATAATTTTTATATTTGATAAATTGCAACGATGCCCCCTTCAGGAGGTCTATTAGTAGGATTTACAGAGGTGAAATTATAATAATTTTAATACATAAAGGGTGTGAGTGCAAAAATACATTTATTTGAAGGGAATTTTGTGTAATTTCAAAAGAATTATGATTTTGTTAAATATAATTTAGCACCCATTTTTAATTTAGAATTTTCTCTACTTTATATTGGTTTCGTTAAGGTCAAATGTTGGGTAGTTATATAGGCCCATTATTTTTGTCTTCGGGCCAGGCAGGATCAAAACTTTTGTAATTAGATCTCTAGGTGCTTAAACTTTTGTCAAACTCTATTATAATTGGGCCTATTTATCACATGATCAAACTAAGCCCGTATTTATTTTTTTGGTTCCACTCATGAAAGAAGTTTGGGCAATTTAGTTGGGATTGGTAATATTAAAGCCTTCTAATCTGTAATTAGAGCCACATTCCCTAAGGCTTATTTGAGTTTATTATTGTAAAGTTTATAGGGGCCAAAGCCTATAATAGATAGTAGGTTACATTAATTATTTAATTTCATATAGGTTTAGTCAAGAAAGGAAAAAAATTCTAGATGATAATCTTTTGCATTTACAAGTATAATCTTTAACTTAATTGTGGATTATAATATTACAAGATTTTCTCTTTAGTATGTTGTGAAAATGAATGGATGAGAATTCCTGGTCAAATATTCTTACACGCAACAATAACTATTTCCATCATATTGTGGCTATTCATTTATGATTTTCAATTAAATTCACTAAGTATAATTTTTTAAAGGTTGGATGAAAAATATTTTTTTTTCATTTTTAGCGAGAACAGATGTTAATCTCAATTCTTTTTTAACAAGATTAAAATAGTTGAAATTTTCTTTTTCTAGAATATTCATCATTTCTCATACTAAACTTGCCATTATATCGTTTAAGCGGAAAATTAATAATTTATTTATTACAACCACAACAACTTATCATTAATAATATTAGGTCGTGTGCATAATAATAATGATGGTGTTTAAGTACCAAAATCACTATATTACACGTTAATTAATAAGTAAAACGTGATGGATTATCAAACTAACTAAAGACAATAAAGTAATAAACTAGATAATTGTGTCAAATGGACTGAGATGATTGGGATATGATCCACTATGTTATATTTTGTGTTCATCAATTCTATGTTACCCGATTATTAAAATGTTCTTTTCATGGAGAAATTCTCAATTATATCTATTTTTTAATCTCTTTAATAATAAAAGGTCTATCTTAGTTAAAAAAAATTCAATATCTATATCCCGAAAATTGAGTTAAATAACAAATCAACTTATTTCAAAATAAAAATAAGTTGGCAAAACCAACTTATTTCAAAATCTTAAATTTGAGATGTTGTTTATATTTTTTTAAGACATAAAATTAACCTAGTTAATTTTATTCTTTCCAACAATATTTTTCTCCGAAAAAATATTTATTTTTATATTACACAATTCTCTCGTATAACATTTGAAAACATCTTATAAGTCCAATAGACTTATTTTATCCAAACACTTAAGAGCTTATTTTTTAAATAAGGCGAAACATCTTATAAGCTCTTAAAACATCTTATAAGATGTAAGAACTTATAAGATGTTTTAAATAAGCTTAGCCAAACACCCTCTAAGACAAATACCCAATGCTTTGAATAATCCAAAACCCCACACTTATGATATTAGAAGCCCCAACCTCACCTTTGGAGCAAGGCCACATTAATTACATATTTTGGTCTTTTTAATGAATTGGTTAAACCAATATATATCATGAATATTCAATATTAATAAATTATAAATTATAATTAATTATTAATTAGCGGTGCTATTAGGACTTGGTTCTCTCTTGGACTGGACATTATCTTTACAGATTAACCGATTTCTAAACACCGGAGTAAATCCTAAAGAGATACTGTTATGAATTTATCTTGAATCGCGATCTTTTGGCTCAACTTTATTCAAGATTTGATAAGGGAGCAACCCCATTTTTCATTATTCATATGTCAAGTGTAATGTATATAAATGTTTCGGAAACAAATCACATTTTCAACCATTTCCTAAAACTTTAAATCTTTAAATATATTCATGTCAAATGAAAATAAATTATTGTAGATACATATGTATGGTCGTAAATGAAGTAATCATAATTGGCAAGTTGCAACTGCTCCAAATGTGAGTCAAGTTTTCATGAGGCATGAAATAGTATGTTTCAATGAGGGTTTTTTTATATAGAGAAAAAATATAATAATTATGTATAATGTAATATATTTTTATAAGAAAAGTTATTTGTTTATGATAAGATATGGATAGATTTTCGTTTTATAAAAAGTTAGAAAAAGTGAAAAACTCAATGATTAAAGCATCCAAAAATATGTAAAGTGGATATATTGCATCATTTTCAATCAAATTATGTAATTATTTAATTGCAAGTGATATTGTTCCATAAAAATATTTAGTCATTTGGTGAATTTAGAAATTATGAATAGTAAATATTTGATTTTTATTGAGAAAAATTTAAGAGAAACGCAATTAAATTCATTTTCAAGGCAGTTAGACATCTTTCTATGGAATATTTACTATAGAATTTCTTTAGAACTTTTTTATGAGATGCCAAACAATTATATTTTTCAATTAAAAATATTTTTTGAAAAATAGAAAATGAAATACCATCCATTTGAGGTCTAATACTCTAATGTCTGTGAAATTGTCTTTGTCACTAATGCAGCCATAAATAAAGAGGTCACAATTAATTAGGTGTACATAATAACAAACTGGCCTAATATACAAAATTTTGGTATTGATTTAATACTCAACATAAGTTATATGGTTTAATTACCTGAGAAGAAAAAGAAAACATAGATCCAAAGGTATTATAATCTACAATGAAATGTGAGAAATGATTCTTATAAAATTAATAATGACGAAAACTAGCATCTCAATTTTGTCGAAATATAATTTTATGCAACACAAGTACAAAATAAAATTCAACCAATAAAGAGTACCAACCACTTATCTAAATTTTGCAATTGAATTCAAATACAAATTTTAACTTATCAATGGCATGTTCAAATAAACCATAAAAAGGTATTATTACATAATGTTAGAAAAAATTATCTACTTATACTTAGGATCATCGATGAATCCTCGTATTCTGTATTGTAATAAGAGATTATTATTATGCTCTATTAATAGATCTGGAATTAAAATTTTGGAACGTCTAAAAAGTAAAATCCATCACGTAGATATTGTTAATGTTTATATAATATAAAAGAAAGATAATATTAGTAAGGTAGAGACAAAAACAAAGATATTCTAGAAAGTGTACAACAACATCACATAGGGGACCTACATCTTGTTCGTGTTCCGGTAAGTAATCTCCGTGTGTATAGCGTGTACGTGTAATTATTATAAGATTAAGCCTCCCTTCTTTCACATCAAAATGACACATTATACATACATCATTTTCCAATAATTCTATATTGAATCGAGAATATTGTTCCTTATTCTATATTCATCATATTTTTACACATTTTTACACTATGTATGATTTTCACATGCTAAATGAGTAATTAAAAACTATATCAATATGAATATTTGATGAAAATAGTGTAACTCCAATAAAATTAATCGTGTAGCTGAGTCTTGTTGTTTTAATTATGGGATTTGATTTCTTTGAAATAATGATTATTAAGTCTTTTGTTTTTAGCCTATCAGCTATGGACCTAACTCTATTGTGTGGTTTGCAAAATTTATGTAACTCCAATAAAATTTATGTAATGCACACTCTAATAATAATGGCTCTGAAATTTTTTACGTAAATATATATATGGTGAAAAACTGAAAATGATATTGAATCATAGAAAAACCTATCATTTTCAAAATTAATTGATCTAGTTTAAAACAGTGATTTATTATAGAGACGTGGAACGTTTATAGTAACTAAATTATAGCCTCAAACTTCCATACCACCGAAAGGCAGGGGGGTCCCCGACCCTACAAATTGAGCTAAAGATTTGATATTCATAGGTAAAATCGAAAAGATCTTTTGTCCCTCCAATAATTAATAGTGACTTGTAAATGAAAATTGAATTAATAGTTAAAAAATATAAAGTAATAGATATATTAACAAAATAGTTTTTTTTTTTTTCAAAAAAGTTCATCTTTCGTGGTTAGAAGACTTTAGAGGGTAAAAAAATCACTTAAATAAAGAGGGCAATTATATGGCATTTTTAGCAGATCATATTAGTTACATAAATTTGTTTTTTATTTTTTATTTTTTAAGAGACACGTTATGTATGTATTATCAGATTATAACATTTTTTAGTATATATTAAATTATAAATTCACATCATTTTTGTTTTGGTTATAGATATTCAAAGTACATGTCGATGGATATACACGTGTATAATAAATATTAATATCAAAGATGTCTATTAAAACGTGTTTGTCTACTAACAATTCATTTGATTGCTCTACCATAACAAGTGGCGCCTCTTCTTGGGTTGTGCAATTTTTTGGTTGCCATATTTTACAATTTCTTTTTCTCCATTTATTTGTTTGAATTTGCAAAATAAAAATCAAAGGAACATACAATTATGTGGTGGGGGCAGTGACTTGACGGTAAAAATTATTCACTTATTATGTATATCAAATTGAATATGTTGAATTTGATGTGATATATAATTTCTTATAAAGCTCGTGCAAGCAGAAAGACCACACAATAATCGAATTCGAGAATTTATTTACATGTTTAATTAATATTCTAGCTTCTAAGTATATAAATTGTTTTGAGAAAGTCCCAAAAAGATTAGGTAAAAAATTTAAAGAACGGACTGTAGAGTTTGTGACATAGACTATGGGATCTATTTTACGTGTTTACAAAGAAAAGTTAAATATATTAATTTGATAAGTTAGAAAATCTGATTTAGGTGAGGCCCTTCTTATGGATATTTCGTGGAAATGATAGGGTTTACATAAGTTTATAAACAAATTTTTTGAAGACTTTTATTTTTAATATTCATTGATGTGTGATTGAACATAAAGAAAATACAGTATAATAAATGTGAAAATGCCCAAACTGCTTCCAAGAAATTCAAGAATGTGAAAAAACAACCCCATAAATCTTTTAATTTCGACTGAAAATTATGTTGACGACTTGACATTAGCTCGTTTCATAATTCATATATTTAAAAACTTATTATTTATCTAATGATTATTATTATTATTAAAAAAATTAGCGATTTTAATAGTATATATAAATATTTAATATTTGTAATTCTTTCTTTGAAAAGGCGTGCGCCACTTATTATACAGATCGTCGCGCCACGTCATTTACCATTAATAATTATGATATCATTGAATTAAGTCTTTAGACACATCGAGTCATCTCATTAGAAAATATACAAATTAATTAACTTTTTAACTTTTCAGAGAGAATTAAGTATAAGTTTGAAACTGTTTTATCATTTGAAACAAATAATTTAGAAGATTGAGATTGTGGTAGAGTATTTGATGCAGTTGGATTTTTTAGTACCCAAATTTCTCTGTGTGCTTTACGTAATAAGATGATTTGATAGGACTATTATTGAAAACTGAGTTTTGTTATTATTATTAACTTGTAATTGTTCGGTTATTGTTCTTCCATTTGTTTCATTCCTGACATTATAAATCAACATCAATACTATCAATCATTCTCGATGGATCTCCAATTATGAATATGGGTGATTTCATAATTTAATAAGATAATTTATATAAGATTAATATATATGTTACCAACTGATATGGGACATAATTTGTTATACGAGTGTATGCGTATGAGGTAACGGATACGAGATATATTAAAGAGAAATACAATAAAGAGATAGGTAGTATTTCTCTACGATACGAGTTACATATACGAGATGGCCAAATAAATAGTAACGACTCCCTTGCTGATGAATAAGCCCATGAATGTATGATATTAATGAACGTCAAGGCCCAGCCCAGCTTGGTTATATGATAAAACTATTCATTTTGGACCATTGTATGCCGACAAGTGGCAATCTATTGTGGATCCACACGTCATTTCGTGAATAGTGCAAAACCAACCTATAAATATGAGAATAAATGCTCATTGTGGGGACGACTCTCTGACTGTTCACCACGAGCTATTTACACCATACGATATAATCTATAGAACTACGTCCGACTTGATCCCATTAAAGGTACGTAGGCAGCTTGTATTTGAGTTCAGTCGTTGAGCATCTTTCACCAGTATTTGACTAGATCACCAACGTAGGCCGCACAATGAGACCCAAGCCAGCGACCCAATAAGATACGCCCGTGGCCCAACCGAACATGTTATAAATACCATCTTAATATATTATCGGTTTTTCACTCTAGAAAATAGAATGACTTAATACTCTCTAAATCTACGAGATTGAGGAGTACAATATCTAAGAACAAAATGCTTGATCCTATCAAAGTAGGTATATAGGCAGCTCGAAGTCACTGAGCTCAGCCTCCAATACGTCATAATACTATCTAGTCTGTCGTGTGTCGTGTGTCGTGTGTCGTATCAGATCTCATCCACACGTGCTATTCACGTGATGCATATTTGATTCTGCATCAAATCGACATATAATATTTGACACGAATTTAATTATATTAACTAAAACATAATATTAGTACGATTAAAATCCCAAAATCTTGAAATGTCTTGAGACCTAATGGGCTGCTAATCACACATGTAAGTACTGTACATGGCAAGATTTGTTTGAATAAAATTTCACAGCAAGCCTCCAGAAAAGTTTGACTAATACATTTGAAAACACAAATTTGAATTGACTTCACATCAGCAAATTCATGTGACTTTTCACTTAAGAAATACATTTTTTTATTATTATTTTGTTAGATTTTGATATTGGGTTAAATATGATAAAAGCAATGACGCGAGCTGGTTGATTTTAATAAAAAGTAATCATGTTGAGATGTTGAGCTTATACAACTTATGAAACACAATTTAAATGTTGAAACTTAATTTTATTTAAGTCAAATATACATATTTTCATTAACTTACCGAATTCAATGTAAATGCTGAAACTTATATCTGTTCACAGTTATTTTTGTTCAACACAAGTATAAACATATTGATCAAGGAAATCATTACAAGGATATAAAATACCATGCAAATATATCAAGCGACAATAATTATTAAAAATAGTAAGAAAAATTACTAAAAACTCCCTAAACATAAATATATATAATATATTTAATTATATGAAAATACTTTGCTATCTCAAATGCCTATTTCATAGTCTTTTTATCAGCAAAAATTCACAAAACCAGATTATCATTTTAGTGAACTAACTACGAAGTTAACACCCTTAAGTTAAGAACTGTTAATTAACTTATTATATAAAAACCTGTTTGTTTTGAAATTTCCAAATTGATATATTTTGATATAGTAATTTTATCTTTTAGCAATAAATATTTGAATAGTTTTATATAATTTATTTTTTACTTTTAACATAGTGATTATAATAATATAACTTTTATTTTTAAGGCTTAGAGTGCTAAAGCTAGGATCGAGTCCCACCAGCGGCAGTGTGGGAGCAACTTTTAAGTGAGGGGGCTCCTTGTGCGCAGTGGGCACTGGTCTAACCCCTGTGATTGGCTGGGTTACCATGATTTATTCCTCCCATAACTCTGTCGGGCCGGGGCATGGGGGGCCCTTGGGGTTGGGGATTCAACCTTTGGACAATTAATATCTTATTACATCCAAATAAAATTACGGATTTACTATAAATCACTATTATATCAGATCAAAAATGTTAAATATTTCTTCTATTAAAATATAAATGAAACAAATCATGTGTGAAATCCTCTTCTAATAATAATCAATTGAATTTTTTAATGAAAGGCGTAAATTTTCACAAGATATAATGAAATACTATGTCTATTTTACTTTTTCTTAATAAATATGAATATTTTAACAATTTTAAACTGACAAAAAAATGGTCATAATAAACCCTGAAATTATGTGGGAACTTCTCGAAGTTGAAATAGTCCACCCCCATTTGTTTCTCTATTAATTAAACTTAAGCTAAATGAGTGGACAAGTAACCTCCAAAACCCACCCTATATATATTCAAAGGTACAATAAAAATAATATTTTAAACATTTCATAATGACCCAAAATTAAATAGCCAAATCAATGGATTATTAACCTCCATAGAATCTGCACCCTCATTCACACTTCAAATTAATTAAAATACAATTAACTATACTATAAAATATGGAATTAAGTTATTAAAAGGATAGGGTAGGACAAAATGGGTCATGTGCTCCGCACATGGCTGCCTCGGGTCGGTTCCACCATACCCGCTAAATTAATCATTTTTTATTTATCCGGGATCTTATTTTATCATGTCTCTTTACACATAATATTGATGTGTACTAGTTAGGATAATACAATCAAATATATTTTTCTTCGATTTCGTATATATGATAAATATATTTGTATATTTTGAGTTTGATCTTGTCAAACATGAGCTTGAGTTCTGTATTTCATGAAAATTGCAAATTTAATATTTTTATAAAATTCTGAAATCAATTTCAGTATTTTGATAAGATTGTAACATTACTTTTTATTTAATCTACGTTAGTCTTATACTTTATTTTTATTATTTAAAATTGTATTTTCTCCCTTAAACTATACAAAATATATCAAACACGCCCTTAAACAAATACCATTGTCACTTACTATCAAAAAAAATATAAGAAAATAAAAATAGTTGTGGAAGGTAATGACTAAGCCATGTTATGAACGTGTTCCTGCTAAACCTATATGTTTTTCTTTTTAATTTTTAAATTACTTTTTAGAGGTAGAGACAAATAATATTTATTTAAAAGGTTATTGAATATATATGTTTAGTTCAAAGGGAAAACGCAATTTATAATAATAAAATTAAAGTATGAGACTAATATTATTTTTGAAAATGATTACTATCGCAATTACTGTGAAATATTAGAACGTCGTCTAAAATCCTGTAAAATATAAGACTAAAATTATAATCATGATATCTTAGAAGACTAAAATTATAATGAACTGTATTTATATAAATTCTGATCAAAATTTTATTTAGACGTCTATATTTACCTCAAAGTGGCATTACTTTAATCCAATTTTGAAAGCTAAGAACTAAGATAAGTAAACAAATTTGGTCATTACATAGGAAGGGATACCTTAACATAATTGTGTTACACGACGTATCATTCATTTAGCAATTTTGTTATTTCTTAATAATGTATGTCTATATCTTGTACCACAAAAAGAAAGTATTTCATTTATTCTGACATAAAAGCAAAATTTCTGACAGGAAAAGTTGTTGGTAGGAAAAATGAAGAAGACCATTTTACACAAGAAAACCTTAATTCAAAATATAGTTTAGACTTAAGAATACATATTATATAGTTTATATATAGTCGTTTTAATTAAATTAATTGTGAGTGATAAAACAACATCTATAGTCAATAAATAACATAAACCATCAACAATGTTCTGCCACATCATTTCTTCCATTACAAGATAATACCACAAATTTACCCGATTTATTTTAATTTTTTTTTTTTTGAATTTGCAAATGACTCATTATATCTATCTCATTTAATTCTCACACCGCCTACTTTGGCATGTTTAATTGATTTATGATATGTATCAAATTATATATAATGTTTTCTTTATATATATATTCAATTAACTTCAATTTAGTTCAATACATATTCATTTGGGATGCATAGACAAAATCAAAAGAATTAGTCCAAATAAAATAAATTTAAACCCCAATTGATTTATATTAAATTAACGTTAAATCTGTCAAACAGACTAATCAGCTCCCCTTGGAGGCATAATTTCAGTTAATTAAACATAAAATAATTAATTGAACTTTAGGTAATATTCAACTAGTGATATTTTAGGGTTTAGAAACCTCAAGACCCCAGATGGCTATTAATTTTGTGGAGTTCATATAAGTTATACATGATGGCTATTTAAATTTAGGATCCTAATACCAACCCTAAATGTGTATATATATGTGTGTGGTGAAGGGTTATCATATTTTCTAAATCTAAATCTCGAAAGTTATAAAGTATGACTCTTTTATGTGAAATTTTAACACAAACATTAATGATGTATAGGTAGGGATGTAGACCAGTTGAGTTGGATAATTTGTTCAAATTTGTTACAATTATTATCAAGTTTAATTTGATTGTTAATTGAGCTGATATTAAACGATTTTTAATCGAGTTGAACTCTCAAGTAGCATAATTTTTTTGCACATACATATTCGTTTTTTACTAATCAAGATGAGTTCAAACCGAGCTTCATACTTATCAATGACACATAAAATTACTCAAACTTAATTTAACATATTAACAAACCGACCTCAAAAAATCTTTTATTGGCCAATCTCGAACTAAATATTTGATTCGACTTTCACCCTACTAAGTATGACAACTTCGGTGAAAATGAGATGAGCTCGAGCTGAACTTTGCTTATAAATCGAAAATTATAGGTGAATTTTTTAAATTTTAGTATATATTTATTAGTATATTAATAAAAATAATAATATAATAAAACATAAAAAAGAGTTTGCAAGTCTGACTCACAAGCTTTTTTTAGACAGAAGTGGGCTCGAGTTCAAACTCGCTTAAAAGTTCAAGCTTGTGAAACTCGATTCGCAAATCAGTTCAACTCGGCTCGATTTAAACCTAAAAAAAAAAAAAATCCATCAATCATTTACCATAAAATTGGATTCCGGTTATAAGAAGTTTATTAGGTAATGCAGTTGAAGTCCACCTAAGATTATTCCACTTCCCAAACACACCTATAAGACATACACAAAATACGCCTCCCTCATTTGACCAATATATTTTCTCATGTAAATTCATTTCCAGTCAAAAAATCTTCCAATATTCGCCATCAATTTTGCCTTTGCAATTCTCTTTTTAAACCCTTTTCTTTTTTCTCTTCACACAAACACAAATACTCTGATCTAATAATATGGGATTTTGGAAAGAAGAAAAAACAGTGAAGAGAATAGTAGTATTAACAATCCCAAGATGGATCAAAACCCTCTTCGTTTTAATCACCATGTTCATATCTCTGCTATTATTCTCAGCCCCAATTCTATTAGTAATCACCGACGCCGTTTTACCATCGGCCCTCTTGTCCGCCGCCCTGTCGCCGTCGTCGCTCACTCTCCAGACCTTCACTTCTCATCTCAATAACTACGATTTTCGCTTCTCGCTTATTGATATCCCTCTCATCTCCATAATCCGATCCGCCATCATATTATGTAAGTATTTTTTAATTCATCGATTTAAGCTGTTAATTTAGGTTGTTAATTATATGTAATAAGAGAAAATTGTTAATTATGACAGGTGTATATAGTATTTGCGACGGTCCGAGACTGTCGAGGGGGCCGTACTTGGGGATAGCGACGGCGTGCTCGGCGGCGTCGCTGGTGTTTGTTTCATTGAAGGCGTCGTATGTGTTGATGAATAATAATAATAAAGATGGATATGTGAAAGGATTAGAGATAGCTTTGTTCATTTGTTCATGGATTTTAGCTATTGGTCATATGGTGGTGGCGTATAGGACCAGCTGCAGGGAGAGGAGAAAGCTTCTTGTTTACAAAATTGATATTGAAGCTGTAAGTTCTCCTTTCTTTCTTTATTGCCTACTTATTATTTTTAATGAGGTATGCTTTTAGTAAAAAGAATAATTAATCTCAAATTATGTTACACTTTTAGATATTAAATACTTAATTATTATTGTTTGGTCTATAGCAATTTAAACTTTTGTGATACGAAGTGATCATTAAAACATTATATTTAAATTCATACAAGGGGTAGATTTTCTTTGTGGGTTTGTTTTGTTTCATTTATAGTGACGCCATGCATTATGGCTTTTGGCAAAATACAATTATTTTGTACTCATTTACTATATATGTATATATTATAATTTAAATTAATTTATTATAAATATGTTTAAAATATATTTAATTTATTTTAATTTAATAGAGGGGAGTGTTTGAAAAAATTTAAAATAAAAAAAGATATTTAATGGGTAAATGTATAATAGAATAGTGCAAAATAATTTTTATTACCCCTATGATTTAATGTATGTGAGATTTTATTGGTGATGCAAGTTGGGTGATTGTGGGACCCACAGTCCCGCTGTACAAAGATGACCAAGAATTGAAGTGCGGGTTGATCATGGGGTACCATTGCTATCTCAACTTGGAAGAGATGTGACCCGTTTAAATAAATGAAAATTTTTAGTCAAAATTTAAATTCAAATACAAATTAATTATATTCTACTATATAATTTAATTAGTTACATCTTTAAAAATATCAATCACAATATAAATATTATTGCATACAATCGAGTAATTTATTAATTAGTGGAGAAGTAATATATGATACAGTCATCGTTATAATAAACATTTCCCTCAACTTTACTCTGCAAATTGTTTCATATTTTTTTAAATGAACCATTCATCTTGACTTAGATAATAAATAAAATGAAAAAAAATAAAAGAAGACTATTTCTTTTATGGTAGACTATGTCTTATTAACATGGGCTGCAGGTCTCCGCATGCAAGAATGGATTTCCAAGATACCAGAAAATACTTGAAGAAGCAAGAACAAAATAATTTCAAATATTAAATCTCTTTGTCATTTGACCGAATCCATTTTACAGGCTTTCAGGTACTTACCCAATAATATATATATATATATATATATATAATAATTTTGTTTGATTAATTGGCTAATTTAACCACAGCCCATGTGCTGCATATTGACAAAATTAGTTTAATTTTCATAAATTTTTTGTATACTTTAAACTAACTCTAGCTTTTCCAATTGCCCTGCTTTTTGTAGGTTCATTTCATCCAAAGGATATCTGTATTCTGTAGCCAAATAAACTTAAAAGAGGTACACATACATACGCCTCTAGACTTAGGAGTAGATACGGCATTTTTGTGTAAATATATACGAATACGTGTTAGTGTATTGGTATTTGTCTTGATACTATGTAAATATATATAGAGAGAGAATTATTATTTCAATGTCCAAGAACTGCTGCAGGTGTTTGTTATTACAGTGTGCTACCGCAGGGTTCATGTTACAATTAAATTGTACTTTTAAATTAAATTGGGTAATGGCGTGGGAAGATTCTTCTTTTTTTTTTATGTGTGTGTGTGTGTTTTGCCTATATATGTAAATAAAATAAAACCTTAATGGCTCAATTTTGACAGTATCAATGTTATATGTTGCATATTGAAAGGTGAACAAAACTAGGAGTAAATATTATGAAATCAATTTTACAATACATCCTAATGAAATTGTTTTCAACCTTTTCATAGTTAATGCATTGGCAACAAATAACCTAATTGATGTCTGAGATAAAATGCATATATACAATATCATATATTTTTGGGTTGATGAAATTGAAGGATAATGTGTAAGAATCAAGTGCTTGCAACTTAGCTAAATGTTAGACCTTATAATAAAGGGACAATTTTATTTTATTTTTCTAAATTTGGCAATACAAAACACCGGCAATTGGGTATTAGGTGGTTGCATCGCCATGGCACAATCACAATACTCCCAGTCAAAAGATATTCATGTTGTCAATAAATATACAATCACAGTGCTGCACAATCACGACTAATAATATTACTACCTATAAACAAATAATCATAGTACGTATTTGCAATAAATGCATCAGCACGAGCCTGGGAGATTTGAACTCATGAGTTTGTTTGATAACAATTATTTGGATCAAACACGTACCATTGGATTAAAAAATTATAGCCGAGTGGGTTAAAAGCATGGCCTGGAAATTTCCAGGTTTGCTTCCACGAGGGTCCAAACCCCACTGGAGACATCCGCCTCCCCTTTGGGGAGATTTACCTGGTTGGTGTGGTTGCGGGTCTTGTGCCAACCCCCAGGTTTACCTGTGCGCACTGGTGGTCGGGCCTCCGCTCTAATGAGTGGTCGGGGCTCCACCAGTAGCGGCTGTGGGTTCCTGAGTTATCAAAAAAAAAAAATTATAGCTTACAAGCACCATAGATTAGGAAGTTGTTCTCAAACAATTACAATGCTCCTAATCGAATCAAAAGGATTAAGAAATGTGATTGTAAATTAATTAGCGGCATTACTTTTTGATTAGAGACCCAATTGAAATAGTTCATTTTATCGAAATCCATCTCAACACCCATAAATGCAATTTATTTAGAATAAACATGAATAGATACATTTTTTTTCCTTTTCTTGGACATCAATTTATGACCAAACAATGTCTAGTGGTTAAAACTCAATTTTTGTTGGGGGTAATACGATGAAGTTGACTGCAGTTTATCAATAAATGCTAGATCAAATTGGATAATTGAGTGTGGATATGATCAAAATAGGACTAAACGTAAGTTAGAGGCTGATTTGGCATTTTTTTTTCAATTGTTTATCAATTTAATTAGAGCATCATATACAAATCGAGCCAAGTCAAGTCTAAAAGTTGATAAGTTTGAATCTCTTATCAAGTCTGAATTGTGGTTAAAACTTTGTTTAATGTATTGAATAATTGAGGACCAATGAGCTTTCCTTGTATTAAATACAAATTGAGGTTGAGTTACTCAATAATTTAATATCAGCTCTATTTTATTTTAATTTTGAATTAAGGGGGTGTTTGGCCAAGCTTATAAGCTCTTTTAAACATCTTATAAGATGTTTGAGAGCTTATAAGCTCTATGAAAGTGTTTGGATAATTTTCTTAAAAAAGTGCTTATAAGACCAAAAAATAAGATGTTTGGGTCTTATAAGCAAATAAAAAATAAGTTGGCAAAACTCAACTTATTTCAAAATCTTAAATTTGGGATATTGTTTATATTTTTTCTAAGACATGAAATAAACCTAGTTAAGTTTATTCTTTCCAACAATACCTTTCTCCGAAAAAATATTTATTTTTATATTGCACAATTCTCTCGTATAACATTTGAAAACATCTTATAAGTCCAATAGACTTATTTTATCCAAACACTTAAGAGCTTATTTTTTAAATAAGACGAAACATCTTATAAGCTCTTAAAACATCTTATAAGATGTAAGAACTTATAAGATATTTTAAATAAGCTTAGCCAAACACCCTCTAAGTGTAAATAGAGTCGACCTCAACTTTTATTGAACCAAGAGGAAATAATGTATTCAAACTTGATTCAATAAATCAAGCTCAAATAAATATTTATCTTGAGAATGAACCAACTCTTGCATAATTTATTACGAAATGCATGATTCCCGTAAACTTAATTCTATGAATTAACAACTCTTTCTAAAAAAGATCATGCAATGTTAAAGAGTCCTATAGGAGTTGTTAAAAAAAAGCCAAACATCAACATAAATCATGTTTGCAGTACGAAGCATATTTTGATATCTAAATAGGATGCCAAGCAGTCAAGATCATCTATTCCAAAATGTTATTCTATTTTCTATTCCAACCGTTAGATGTTTGACATTTGTACATTTAAATTAATCCTTGTTTGGCTTGTATTTTTACTTAATAAAAATTAAAGAAAAGATAAATTTGACAACACAATAAGATGGTTTTGGAAATAAAATCTTACACATTTTAATTAAACATGACGCATCTTGATTGTATATTATTTGGCTTAAAATCCATTGTTTTACAAATCTACTATCTTTCTTATTATTTCCCTTAACCCATGCCTGATGAAGATGAAGACAATATATATTGTCAAGGACTCAAGCTTGCCATGCTGATAAAGAAATTAATCTAATTAGTAATATGTTTCATTAATTTTAAAATTTTTTCTACTGTTTCGTTGTTTTAGTTTATAATATACACGAAATTAATTGTAAATTTATCATGGGATTTCTCTCATTTTCTTGTTTTATGAAACATACTCCCAAGAATGACATTAAAGCCTCAAGTATAATCAGATAGAATTTTCTATTTTTTGCATGAATTGCCTTTGATTTTTAAATGATAATTGGAGTTTTTGAATATGCAGTGAGATATTATGATTCTGATGATAAGAAACAAATATGAATCTCCATGTTTTTGGATTAAAAAGTACTTAAAGGATAAGAAAATTAGATAGATTTAAATTTGTTATGCAATTGTAAGAATAAGTTATAGAGAACAAATCTGCAATCAGATCTATGATTCCCTTGTTTTCCTTAATCGAGATGTAATATTTGATTAAGATCCATTAATGATGATTTTTCCAAAATTATAATTTTTGTGTTTCTTAATTTATCCTTTCTTTTATTTTGGTTAAGTAAATATAAAATATACAAGTCAAACAAGGATTAATTCCAATTACAAATGTCAAACATCTAACGGTTGGAATAGAAGATGAAATACTATTTTGAAATAGATGATCCTCACTGGAAGCCAAGTGATATCTTAATGATATCTCACTTAATGATATATTAGAAGCAATATTTTGAAACCTAAATCACATGTCAAGTCAAAAAATTTATTGGGTCACAATTCATTGGTTCAACCGTTTGGTCAATCGCGATCGATCAAACAAGTGACGTCATAATTATATAATGAATAATAATTAATATACAAATAAATACTATAAAATATAAGTATATAAAAAATATGTACCTCATACCTCTTAAAGGTTAAAACTCTTAGTTGTGTCAACTCTACATTTATTAACATTATATATATGCCATAGAAGTTGAAAGTTGAGATCATCGTGTTTAGGAATTTTTAGAGCTACAAACGTGAAAAAATGAAGAAGAGAGAGAGAAAAGAAAAAAAATATTATTTAGCACTTAACTTAACTTATATGTTTACTCGACTCAACCGGTGTTTTGATTCAGTACCAAATCGAACCACCAAATAGCACGGGTTCGGTGATTTTTTACAACCACCGGTTTTTACCGATTCCATCAGTCGGACCGAGTTGAGTTTTCAAAATACTGATTAGGAATCGACTTTTCACTTTTTAGTTACTTGATTTTGTTTAGTATTCTGAATGCAAAACCTAAAAGAGGATTGATTTTCTTCTATGCTGTTTAATTGTTATAAAGATCATCAAATAGCATAAATCATATTCCCAAAATCCCCATAAAACAATGAATGAGTCCTCTTGACAGGTAAATTCCGGGCCAAAGTATCAATCCTCCAATAGTATATAAAAAAATGCATGCAAAGCTGTATACATGTACATATATAATTGATAAGATACGTCTTGAGAAAGAAGAGAATCTAAACCATAATAATGCGCAAAAAGTGGGCAGTTGCCAACCAGAAGCTAGCTATTACAAATTATATTTGTACCCACCTTAAACTTCACATGTCATTACAGATCATATATCCACATAACCTAAAATATATATATAATGCCCTAAAACAGGTCAGACTCATATATACATACATATCCTTACATTTTCTATATCTATTTGTCCAGATAAATTAATTAATTAATTAAAAGATAGTGAAGTCCCCATCAAAAGTGGGTTTGCATGCTCAGATATGACAACATCTTAGCAATGAAACTTTTAGAAAAATAGATATATATCCACTGAAATAATGGATAATCAATGTTTCACTATTTAGAAATCGGTTACGGAGAGAATAAACTTATTTTTTCAAACCTTAACATTTATATATATTAATTAATAGAGGAAAATGCAGTATTAGTGTCATGAAATAAGGCTTATAGTCTCATTATTTACTAACTTGCAAAGTTATATCGTAGTATATGTTTTTTTGAAATTTCCGTCCTGCCTGTTAAAAATTAGAAGGAATTCTGCGCATGTAATGAACGACCATTAACTTTAATTGTTATGACGAAAAATACAAACAAATACATAAACCAATCTTGCAAATTTAATAACAATGGAACTAAGAATGCAACATGTCGTATCTTAAATGACTAATATCACAATTCTCTCATATATATATATATATATATATATATATATATATATATATATATAATTATGTAATGTATTAATTTATCTCAACTGGATAAAGAGTAGGGATTTAATTAGAAGTCCAGAAGAGCAACCATTTCTGTCCTAATGACAATGTTTGGTAGTATATATAATTGGATGACAACAAGTATCTGGTCCCGTTCTTTGGGCAGTTTGGGAGAATACCCACCAACTGGGGTCTCCATGACATTCTACTAATTATTTTATTTTGTTTCTTAATCTTCTCAATTAATTGGTCCAGTAGTTTATTTAAGATAGAAAATAAACTAAATTCTTATCTGCTGGCAAAGATAGAATCGAAAATGATTGTCTAATATAAGTACAGTTGTAAAAGATAGATAATATATATTAATAATTCAGAACTTAAAAATTAAATGATGATGATTACCCTTTATAGAAATATGTATAGTAATATAAAGTTGGTTTGCTTAATTATTTGAAAATTAAATTAGAATATAAGTAAGCTACTTTATCCAAAATTGTAGATATCAGTTGGAATTTTTGGATATAAATTAACCATATATGTTCAAACTTCAGGGACCAGAAAATAAAGCTATTCATTGGTAAAATTGATACACTCACTTTTATCTATATTAATATTGTGTATTTTTAGTTTTACTTTTATTATTTTATTTTTCTACAAGTTTTGCTTCATATTTTAATGTTATTAATGATTTTGTGCTATGAAATAAACTTCTATTATGAAATTTAGTAATATTATTGTCTAAATCAAGAAACTTCTATTATGTACATCGAGAAAGAAATTATTCGAAGTTTTGATACAAAATCAATTATTGAAGAATTTGATAGGAAGAAGACACGTAGAGTACATCTTAAGTAGGAGTAAACTATTTAATATTTATGTTTAGTAAATATTATGATAACGTTTTGTGATTATAATGTTCTATTTTGATTTTTATCCATGTTTATATCTATGTTGATTTTGATCATATATATGTATTCAAATTGCATATTTGAATTGTCAAATTTTGGCATTCGCGTTTTCAGTATCTAAAACTCTCAACCCGACCCGAAATAAACCGACGCAGTGACCCACATCATCTTACTTTGGCCACACCCACTTTTAATTCCTAGCTCCGCCAGTGAATATGCACAACTATTTTAATTATAAACTATTTTCTAAAATATTGGAAAAAACGGGTTTGGTCTAGATTTAGATGGATATTGAACAAAAGTATTATAATATTATTTTTTAAGTTCTGAAAATTTAAAGTGTTTCGTCAAAACATTCGAAAATTTCAAATTTCGGCCAAAGTTCCAAAATATATTCTACAAAATTGAATATAAAATAGATTTTAATTCGAAAATCTCGGAAATACAGAATTTTGAAGGTTTGGAGGTTTTGGAGGAAATGGAGGAAATGTAATACCATCGTTATACCCAGGGAGTGTACTAAAATTTATAAGATTTTATTATCGGTCATTTCAATGTAATACATGTTTATATATCTATACTATTATAAAAAGAAAGTCTTTTGTCTCACAAATGAAAGTTATTTCTGTCTTTTTTACTCATTTTGTCCTTTGTTTTTTTTTAGATTGAAAATATAACTATAATTTTGAGTGTAAAATAGAGATTTCATCATAAGCTAGGTAGTTGGTGATAAACCTCGATTATACGTATTTTCTAGCCTAAGATTAGTCATTTCTATATCATTTTATGTCATGATTTATACCTCATATGCGTCTAATAGTTTTGTTACATGTTCGTATGGAAAAATCATTAATTTCGAGAAAGTAACGAAAAACGTATGAAAGGAGATACATGGGCGTTGCTTGGAAATATAACCGTATCTTGGGCTACAAACCTCCAATGTTAATGAGCCTTATATGTTTGGAAAGATAAGACAATTACCTAAAAGTTTTGTGAAGATGACAAGATCCGGTTCAAACGTTTAAAGTCCCGAAAGTTATAAATACGCCTTGTTCCGAACCAAATGGCGCAGTCCTGGTAAAATGATCATAACTCGAGTTCTACAACTTAGATTGGATCCAAATCAGTGGGGTTTTGAAGCTAAGACATAGATCTACAACTTTGTAGAAGACATCAAAGCCAAATTCGGAACAAATACATGGCGTACGTACGCCGTGTTAAATCGCGTACAAACAACGAAGGCAGAGAATTAGGCCATCTCGCGTACGTACGCCGATTTGTACGGAGTACGTACGCCGTGTTAAATCGAGTACGTACGCCGTGTTAAATCGAGTACGTACGCCGCTTTACTCGAAGCCCAAATACTTTCGGCCCACATTCGGAGTTTATGTTTAGATTAGGTATAAATACCCCTTCCCAACATTGTTTTAGGGTTCGACTTTTATTTTCTTGAATTGAGTTGTAAAGATTGGAGATCGAGAGACGAGATTCAAGATTATTGTAAACAGTTTATTCGACAACGGGTTTAATCGAAATTATTTTCTTTAATCTCTTTTAATTCTTGTCGTTTCATCATGTTTACTTTATTAATTGTTTATCGTGCTTTCGTATATATGGAGTAATCTATTTTATTCTGGAATCGAGAATAGCCCGATAGCATGTTATCGATATAGATTATAGAACCGTTGATATTACATCGCGTATGCTTATGATTCGAATTCTTGATTATTAATGCTTGTGAATTTGCTGGCCACTTATTTGCATGTTCATAGATATTAGGTGAAAATTCTGAAAGGTGACATCTATATCAGAACCCTAGAATTCAAACATAGGATCCTAAATCACGAAAGTAGTTTTAGGTCTTTTGAGGAATCGATACACTATCATAGAGATTAATGAATCTGAGTTTAGTCTAATCATCACGAAAGTAGTTGATTAATTATCTTGGGTAATTTGTTATACTTCGACAGAAGATAGTAAGTACAATTGGATAGTGTCCTTCATAAGTAGCGATAGTAGTTTCATTGGTAATATAATTGAGTCGATAATGTTTATCGTGGTGAACCCTGAGTCCGGAATTTTCAATCATATATAACTTAAATCAATTTTCTTGCTTTCTGTTTAGTTTTCTTTACAATTTATCTCGTGTTTTTGATTAGGCTTAGATTACTGATAATTGATAGGCTAGTGCTTGATTATTCGGTCCTCGTGGGAACGATATCTTTTGTACTGCACCGAAGCCGTGCGCTTGCGGTTTAGGCACATCAGTTGGCATACCATTTTTAATCTGCCAAAATATACCCTTTATATTAATACACACAAGCGGTTAAAAATAGAATTAAATTTGTCATTTGCATGTGCAACTTAAAAAACACGTTCTCTACCCACTATGCCACTATTTCAAATCTCATTTTTCTAGATTTTCAAATACCCATTTCTCTCTCAAGGAAATTTTAATATTTTTTTTTTAAAATTAATATTAATATATTCTTTATTATACATAAAAATAGTCATGTACGCGAGTACCGCGTGCAGAGTCGCTAGTATATAAAGAGAGAGAGAGAGAGAGAGAGAGAGAGAGAGAGAGAGAGAGAGATTGAGATTTAGGGTTTAGAATTTAGATTCATTCTCTTAAGTAATCTATGGTCTTCAATGGAAGGTGTAAATCATTTTAGTGCACCTCATTAGATACACCTATGAAAGAAGTTAAATTTTATTTTATGCCATTCAATGTAGTACATGCTTGTATGGAAAATAAGAAGGTTGGGATTAACTCTCGTAATGAATCAGCGTTCTTAAATGGAAATGGAAGGTGTAAGTCATACAAGTGCAGGGAAAATTGCATTTTTGGTACATTAATGTGGCCTGCACGTTTGTTTGGTACACTAATATGGGGGGTGGCAATTTGGGTACACTAATGTGGGGTATGTGTGGCAATTTGAGTACAAATTTTACCGGAATATTCGATTTTCGCCGGAATATTCGATTTTCACCGGAAAATTAATTAATTTTGACCAAATTTGGGGATTTTGACTGAATTTGAGGATTTTTGACTTAGAATAACACCTAAAAGAGAATTGACCTATTTTGACCAAAATTAATTTTGACTTTTTACTCTCTTTTTTTTCAATTTAATTATTTATTAAAAAATTATATTTTATTTAATATTTTCACCACCACATGTCAAACAGCCCGGCCCGACCCAGGACCATGACGGGCCGGGCCGGGCCGGGCCCATGATGGGCCATCAAATTTCTTCTTATGGCCCGGCCCGTGCTGGGCCCGGCCCGGCCCAGGCCCACTTAAACTAAATAGGGTTGGGGTCAATTTGGTAAAATCAAATTTTATTATATTTTTAGTAGTCAAAATTGGTCAATCCCTCCAAAAATTTCAATTAATTTGCTTAATTTTAATATGGTATTGTTTTAATTTATGTGGATTAATAAAATGAGTATTTTAAAGTACCAATATGTTGGATTTTTTTTTATTTTTTTTAATTATTATTGCATATTATATTTTGATTTATGTTCGACATTTTATTTTCATTAGATACATTACAAATCATTTTGCTCGAGCAAAAATTGGGGAGGAATAAGAATGTTAGCTTCAATTTAGGGTTATTATAGTGAGTGATGAGTAATGAATTAATTTTTAGTAAGGATTTAGGGATTTACGTGAAAAATTGGGTTCCAATTTAGGGTTTCAGAATTTTGGGAATTTGGAATTGTGTTGTGAGAGATGGAGGAATTTGGGGGAAATTTGGCATGTGATGTGCACATGAGGTGAGAGAATGGAATTTCCCTCCAATAATAGGACACCTCAGCTTTTTGAGTCAAAATTGGTCAAAATCCCCAAATTTTTACGCACATGCCCGGCACATGACATTTTCCGGCGGATTTTCAATTTTTCGGCGTAATTTGTACCCAAATTGCCACACATACCCCACATTAGTGTACCCAAATTGCCACCCCCCCATATTAGTGTACCAAACAAACGTGCAGGCCACATTAATGTACAAGTGCACATGTTTAGATTTACCAATATAAGCGTTGTAGTGTGGCTGCTTCTACGATTAAAAGTTTCTTACTATAAGAAAACATGACATCAGAGACAACCACTTAATATAGATACACTCAAATTATGTAACATCCACTCAACTCCTGATTTCATTACAAAATTCCAATATACATACACTCAAATTATTGCTGAAATGGGGATTTGATACTAATAATTAATGATTTTATTAGGATGATTCTTATCCATTCATACAAAATGATTCAAGAGATCCCACTTCCCTTATTATCTCATAATAATCAATTGTCTTATGATTATTTGGAGAATTCTTGAAAGTTGTTTGAGAAAAATAAATGAAATTTTACAATTATTATGTAAAGGTTGTGTGCACTGATGGCTATGAGGATCCAAACCCTAAGCTGTTTCAAGAAAAGTGGATTTGATTTCAGAAAAATTCTAGTTAACAGAAATCATAATTATAGTCTTCATATTGGCCGGAGCATTATATGTATAATATGTACTGTTTTATAATGAATTTCTATACTTTATATGCATAAATTTAGGTATATAAAATAAAGTGAAATGTCGAGTGATTGAAATTTTATTAGTTAGGGAGTAGCCACAACATCTCTAAATATTATAAATTTTGAAATCACATGTGGATACTAAACACTAATTGTAATTAATCATATGTAATATAATGAGATATGCCCACAAGAAATTTTATTGTGTTTGCATGATTAATTAGGGTGAGGTATTAGATAATGTTTCTTAATCTACCCACAGGAGTTAAGAAATAATAACTTGATAGTTTCACTATAAGGTTGTATTGAATCTGATTTGAGTAGACTATAGCCCACATGCAAATTTTATGTCACTAGATTCATATGAGCATGGTTTAGATTGGTAAATTGTGATAAATTTTGAAGTCTCAATTTTTGTTAATAAGCATATATTTCTTAATTTACAGTAATTTTACCTAGAAACATTTCTGATGTTAAATGTGACATTCCTGAATTAAGAAGTGACAACTACAGGGTGTGGAAGGAGAGAGTGTTACTGCATTTAGGATGGATGGATATTGACTATGCTATTTGAAAAGACGAACCGCCTAGCATAACGGAGACTAGTACTCCTGATGCGGTTGATCTTTATGAATAGTGGGAGCGATCTAATCGTCTCTCACTTATGTTCATAAATACCAAGATTTGTGCTAGTATTCGGGATTCAGTCGAACAGCATGTTAAGGTCAAGGATCTTCTTGAAGCCATCGATGAGCAGTTTGCATCCTCTGATAAGGCTCTCGTCAGCATCTTGATTATGAAGTTCTCATCCATGAAGCACACTGAGGTCAAAGGAGTGCGTGATTATATCATGTGCATGACGGATATAGCGGCACAATTAAAAGCTTTAGAAGTTACCCTGTCAGAATCCTTCCTAATCAATTTCATTTTGTGCACTCTACCTCAACAATATGCCCATTTAAGATCTCTTACAACATAAAGACAAATGGTCAATTAATGAGCTTATGACCATGTGTGCTTAAGACGAGGGTAGATTGTCGATGGAAGAGAGCGAAAAGGTGAATCATGCTACAACTTCTTTTTCAAAGAAGAAAAGGGATCACAATAAGGAAAAGAAAAATGAAAGATTCGTGCGAACCAAGTCATAAAGAATGAGTCAAAGTGTTATTTCTGTAAAAAGAAGGGACACGTGAAGAACTGCATTAAGTTCAAAGCTTGGCTTGAGAAGAAAGATAATTTTTTTAGTATTTGTTTGTTATGAATCTAATATGGTTATTGTTAATCATGATACATGGTGGATTGATACTGGGACTACAATCCATGTTTCGAAAACCTTGCTGGGTATGACAAACCTAAGGAAACCAGTAGTGAAAGATTTATCTATTCAGGCAACAAGATAGCTTCACATGTGAAAGAGTTCATTTCTTGCTTTGAGGCTACCTCACATGGTGTTTGGTTGAAATGTTTCATATCTGGGCTTAGAGTTGTTGACTCTATTAATCGGCCGATAAGAATGTATTGTGACAATTCAGTTGTTGTCTTCATGGCTAAGAATAATAGGAGTGGAAGTCGAAATAAACACATCGACATAAAGTATCTAGTCGTGAAGGAACATTTTCAAAAAAGAAAAGTGATCATCAAGCATATTAGCACTGGTTTAATGATCTCTGGTCCCTTGACTGAAGGCATGCCAATTAAGACTTTCAAGGATCATGTGGCGAGAATGGGACCTGCACCCACTATGTAGTACATTCATTATGTTTTCGTTGAACCTTTATTATATTAGATATTTTCTCGTTTTGGATTTATGCGCATATTTACGTTATTATGTTGAGAAATATTATTTTGTTTGAACCTAGAGTAAACATGAGGTTTACTCATTAAATTAAGTGTGTGTGGTGTGTTGAGAATTTGATATATCGTGATACATGGAGGATTAATTCTCGCTCTAAGAGATTTCTTCGCTATGATTCGTATATCAAATTTGTTCTCAAATATAATGGGCCAAGTGGGAGAATACTGGATTTCTATAAAATAAATAAATATTATTAATATTAATTTCAGTTTATGAAAAACCTCTTGTGGCCCATTTGTTTTGGCAGTCAACTCATGGACTCACCATAATCTTTTCCCCATATCTTGTAACCACCCACTAATATAGCTCACGTTGAAACTTCTCTATGATGGCTAGAGTAGTATAAATAAAACGTGATTATTTTCTGATTTAATGGTTCACTAAGCCTACTCTCATGAGTAAAAACACCATCTAAATTATCGATTTCACAAGTTCGATAGCAATGGCTGGAGGTAATTAATTGATTCCATTTTTTTCGCTTTCGCTTACGTTAATATATGCTCATATAGTAGAGAGCATGATTAAGATTGTATGTATAATTATATGCTTACATAGTACTAAAGCTCAACTTGAGTCAAGTGGAAGTTTTTTATTTGCATTTATCTCAATTTGAGTTGTCAAATTGTCATGTTATTTAACTGATTGATCATATTGCTATTTTCTAGTTGTTAAGTGTTGGTTAAGACCAAAAGTACTAATAATGTTATTCCAAAGTATTGAGACAATGAAAATGACTTAATAAGCGGAAGATGAAAATAACTTTAAGATAATTAATATTAAAATCATAACATATCTTAGTCAAAAAAATTGTAAAAATGACACGTCCTTGCTTTTTTTCTTTTTAGGTATTTATAAACGTTGAATTTGGGTTTAATTAATTTATAAAACGATTCAAAAAATCAAATTGTTTGGGCCAAATGTACCCAAATAATTAAAACACCTGGGCTTTTTATAGTAATGATGACACAAGCATTAAGGTCCAGTTCTAGATTAAGTGTGAATTTCAATTGCATATATATCTCAGGTGTGAAATACAATTTGTCCCCCAATAAATAATTATGGTAATATATCAAACGCCAATAATAGTGGTAAAAACTAAAAGATGAATGACATATAGCATTTTTCTACTAGATAATGTACAATAAATTCCATGGCACAGCACATATGGGATCCAATTTAATTTGACTGCATGCACATTTCACATGAATAAAATTAGCCAAAACTGACTAAATGTACATCAACTTTCTAGCTGAACATCAATTTACATTTGTATTTAATTAATGATAGAACACTATAATAGCATGTGTTTATTGGGTTTACTACGATTATAAAAATATGAGCTCTAGTTGGTTTCTACATTCTCTTATTGCTCCAATTTTAGCCTTTGAACAATAATGGGATACCTCTTCTGAGTTCTTGTGGTCGGAAAGAAAACTACCTTATCTTGTTCGGCCGCCACCCAACTGTCGTTGTATAAATAAATATTAGACCCCCCCAATTAAAACAAAGGATTTAGATATATATATATATATATATATATATATATATATGTGATAGATACCTGAATTGGGTGACTAATCGATGAAGAAAAACGGAAAGCTCAACCCTAGCAAGCTCAGCCCCGGGGCAACGCCTAGGCCCTCCACCGAATGGGGTGAACACATTTAATGAATTATTCTGTTGATCGGAGTTATTAGAACACACATTTAGATATGGTTTAAAACGAAGTTTGATAGGATAAATAGGCAGCAAGGCACCTGCTGCTGCTGTTGCCATCTCCAGGGATTAAAAGTACGAGCATCTTTGAAGTGTTGATGATCCATGTGTACTGCTCTTAGAGAAGCAAATACCTTCCACCCCTTTGGAATTGTATAACCATCTGTTGTAATTAACAAACATAAAATGATCAACTTATAATTTGGTTCATGCATTGCATTGCATTGCATTGACTATATATGGAGAAAATAATATTCTTATACGTACTCTCACCTTTGATGGTAACGTCCGTCATTGCTCTTCTAAATACCCCGCTTATTATGTTAGCCACTCGTAGCGTTTCGTTTACAACCTGATAATATAATTTAATAATAAAATCAGAGGATTTTTCAATACATCAATCAAAATAAAATAGTATTTGAAGTACTTACACATTGAGTGAAGGGCATGGATTTATAATCTTCCCATTGTAGACACTCCATTTCACCTTTTCTACCCCTTATTTCATCGTGTTCTTCCTGTTAGAAATTCATGTCTATTTTCAGAATCATTACTCATAAAATCTCATGATATGCATGGCGTATGTCAATCAGGTCTTATGAGGCCACTATTATATGGCTTCAATGTTTGGTTCTCATACATAATTTTATATTGGACTAAACAATGATTTCGATTCTTTATTCACCAAGCATATACAGTGTTTGATGATTTTCGCATGGTAAAAAAATGACGAAATCGACCCATTGAAAAATATATATAAATATGTAATGGAAAATAGATCATAAATAGTATTTTCCATCTAATATTGAAAAAAAAAATAGGATTATGATAATTGATATAAGTAGGAGGAGAGACATAGGCGTGCAGTATGATATGATTGTGTCCTTTTGTTGGTTGTCGACCATTAACGTTGTCTGTCTGGAAAAAAACACTGATTTACTTATGTCTTTCTTCTGCTTTGACTTTATTCTTCTTTCTTTTTGAAAGAAGCTATTCAGGAACAAATGGACCGCTTTCTACTTCTAAGATCGTATATTTTAAGAATAATGCAATATACCATAATTTTTATACCGCCGATTTTTCACTTCCTCTTGATTTAGAAATTATGAATGTATTAAATTCATTTAAATTAATTAAATTCAAATAATTATTTACTAATAATAGAAAAGGTGAAAAATCGGTGGTATGAAAACGGCGGTATATAGCATTACTCATATTTTAAAAACTAGCGACTCCGCACACGGTATTCGCATGCATGATTATTTTTTAGTGTAACTAAAGAATAGAAGTAATATTAATTTTAAAGAAATATTATAGTTTCATTGAGAGAGAAAAGGGGGATTGAGAATCTAGATAAATGTGGATTTGAGAATCTAGAGAAATGAGGATTTAAAATAATGGGATAGTGGGTGAAGAACGTGAGTTTTAAATACACATGCAAATGATAAATTTAGCCCTATTTTCAATCACTTGTGTGTATTAATTCCAATTATAAATTTTGACAAATGAAAAATGGTGTGACCACTACCTAAATTATGATTAAATTCATCTTTTATCCTCAAAATTACACTTATATTTTCAATCTACAAAAAAACAAAGGACTAAAATGCGTAAAAATGCTAAAAATAACTTTTATTTGTGAAACAAACCAACCTTTCTTTTTATAATAGTATCAATAATATAAGGTTAAAATTAATATTCACAATATTTGTTGCCCATCTAAAAATTGCACTTGAAAAAATTATTGAGCCATAAATAGTATTTATGGTGTAGGATTATAAATTATTGCCTCTTATCATTTTATGCACTTGCATAATATTTTCTTAATTGGTAAAGCTAAAAGCAAAGTCCCTCAATTATTTCAAATTGTTGTTAGTGCACTATTTATTAAGACAATATTGATGCGGTTAATTGTTCACCACTAAGTTTAACGCTAAAAAAAGGTACAGAATAGGTATTTTGTATGAAATAGTATTCCCTCTGTCCAAAACAATTGTGAACTATTACATTTTATTATGTTCCAAAATATTTATCTCTTGCTATAAATATATGTATTGTTTAATATGACTATATCATCCTCCAATTTAAATTGAGAAATATACAAATAATTTTATTATATTGTAATACTTTAATCTTACTCATAGTTCCATATGAGGATAATAGACAATATTTATAAATTAACTTAAAATTATGAGATGTTTTAAAAAGTAAAAGTAATAATTAATTTTATTTTATTAAAATGATATTTTGGAATAACAGTATATTTGTCATAATTTTTGAGAAAAATCAAATGAGACAACATAATGTTCATAATTGATAGTTGGTGCACGTGCAAAAGGAATCATGGAGATTGAAAGGGTGAACTATCGTTTTCATAAATTGGCACTACTCTAATTTTGAGGCTAGTTTTTTTTTTTAAAAAAAAATAAATAAATAACAAGTTGCAATAATTTCCCCTATTAATTGCATTACGTTTTAGTTTTTACGTTATTAAGCAAATACATTATACTATAATGTGGAATTGAAATAAATTTGAGCCGACAAAATATTTTATCTTAAAAAGAAAAAAAATATATATATATATATTAAAGGTGATGAAAATTTTGCAATTAGGTATAGTTTTTGTGTGTTGGGACTCTCATATAAGTATAGGCACCCACACCCCTACAACACTATACCATTCCTAAATAAGTAATATTTCTTTTTCCTAAATTAATAAATGGCCCACTACCTATGCGGCAAAATTATGACTTATAGCAAAATTATAGGACCATCTCTAATAAATTTATGTGATATCGAAAACAAAAAATATATGGTATAAAATATTAATCACATATTTATGATTTAAGCATGATACTATCTCATCTCGAGCTAATTAAAAATTACAAATGGTAGACTCACTAAATAAATCTAAATTATATATACTATTGTATGAATTTGGTAAAATACCCTATGGCTCCAAAATGACCTATATAGTGGTGGAAGTTCCGTGTTAAATATTGCCACCAAAATTTGCTTGGATGAGATTTAGATAAGGAAATTATCCATTTAAGAAAATAGAGGCCATCATGATGGAATGGATGCAGGTTGGAATTTTGGGTCCACTAATAATAAAACTATGTATTAAAAATAATTATTACATTTTGTAAAATATAAATTTACATCATCTAAATATTGAATTAAAATATCAATATATTAATTGTTTGAATAAATTTGATTTATAACTAAACTTTAAATTTTGATATTTTATATTATTATATCATATTATTTAATTATGTAGCAAACTTAGCTAAAATAGAAAAAACTTTAGTTATAAACAAGAACATCGGGATTATTTTATCGTGTTAATCCGATGATAATAAAGTTGATTCACTTCTCATCAATGACATCATAAAACCAATAAAAAGTTGATCAAATTCTACTATATTGAGTCCACTATAAAATGACCCTAGCAAACCGAGGAGAATTAATAAATCTAGATTACTTTCCTATATTTTTCTTTGAGATCATCATCCATTTTTCACTTACCTAAATTTAATTGTAAAATCGTAATAATTTTTTGTTAATATAAGTATACTTTAATTCAATTAAATTTATATTTTAAAAAGGTGGAAAAACAATAGAAAGAAAAAATAGGGCAAAAAGTATATAGGGGAATGCACCTTAAGTTGAGCCAAGGCACGAGGAGTCTCAGTGAGATATTTGACAGCTAAAGTCATAATCGTAGATGTTGTTTCATATCCAGCCACCAATAGAGCAAGCATAAAATCCACTATCTCCTCGTCGGAAAACCCTCCTCCTCCGCCGCCGCCGCCGTCCTCATCCAACAGCGCCGCCAGCATGTCGTTCTTTCTCTCTCCTCTCTCACTCTCTCTCCTCCTCTCCTCCACCACCAAACTCAGCGCCTCCGCCACCTTTCTCCGGGCCTTCAAATTGATTAAACAATTAACAGTTTTATAATATTTAAAACCCACAAATATTTAATTACAATTTTAAAATTCTAATTAAAGAAAACGAGATCCCGTTTAACAATTTTCTATTGAATTAATAATATGCTTTAATTTTTCTAATACATATGCATATCATTCATCAAATATCTTTGTTATTATAATATTTTGATGTTACATCACTAACTACCTACTCATGAATATAAATTTTTTTATTTTTAAATTATCATGTAACATCATATATAATATTATAAAAAAAATTGAAATCGAAAATATATATGTATTTACTTGGATAGCCCTTCGATATGTGGTGGAAAAGATGGGCAAAGGGATGGTGAAAAAGCCTTCAATAACTAGCATGTACTCTTTCATCAGATTCTCAGTCCATTCACACGGATCAAAGCTCATAAGTTGCTTCACTGTTAAATGAAAAGTTATCTGCAAAACAATTAAAATAAAAATCTTTTACATTTCATTTAAATTTTTTTCAAAAAAAAAAAATTAATCCCATCTTAAAGCATTTTCCCACTTTGGAATAGAACCTTCCTTAATTTATAAATGAAATCATGATGATGAGAGAACAAAACATAATGCGCAAAAAGGTAAAAAAGAATAAATGGATCATACTACATGCACATGTGTGTGGGTTCATTATGCTTCTAAAGCTAATTACAATAACATATATATAATATAATTTATGAATATATATATATATATATATAGATTGTAACAAGCCGCACGTTGTGTGACACCCACTATGGTAATCTAGTTTCATTTTAAGTGCTTCTAACATGAAATCATAACCCATGCACTCCAATGCTAAACTGCGCCTCCTATTTTATATTCCACTTCTAACGTGCGCCGGAACATAAATTGGTCACATTTTTAGATAACACTCTATTCATATCTTGTGTAACATTTGAGAAATACATATAGGGATCACTATTTTTAGAATTTTATTTCCTCAACGTCTTAATTAATTTTATCACACATATTTATAATAAGTATTAAATATTAATTAAGGAGTAAATATGAAGCAAGAATGATATTCAAACCTTCTTGGCCTCCTCCATGAGGACGACCCGGCCGGTCCAAGCATCCATATTGAGCCGGACCAGCCGGTCTATATCGACCAACAAATGATCCCTAATAATAGCCCAATTAGCAAAGCTCATGGTAAGCGAATGCATCCTCTTATGCAAGCCCCCTCGCATCAGCAATAGCGAGTGCCGGCCGAGCAAATTCGATATCGAACCGGGGTAACTCGACTCGAAGAGCCGGCCCTCGTTCTGCAAGATGAACCGGTTCGTGTCCGGGTCGGCCGAGAAAACGGTGGGCTCGCCGAACACATGGGTGGTGAAAACGGAGCCGTATTTGGAGACCCTGTCGTCGATGAAGGGCTCAGGGTTCTCCGTCTTGTAGGCGGAGATGAGCTGGAGGGTCTCTCCGATGAAGGGAAGGCCGAGGTTTCCCGGAGGCAGGCGGCGCGTGCGGCGGGAGGTGGCGCGTAGGAGGAGGAAAATGGATACTGAAAGTGAGAAAGATAGCAGGAAGAGTGTGAAGAGAAACATGATTGATTGATTGATTTTTCTTAATAGTTTGAAGTATGAAAAAAGAGAATAAAAAGAAGAAGAAGAAGATGGTGCATTAATGGGAGCACACACACACATACACACGGGTGGGTATCTATCTGTGAAAGGGAAAAATTCAGAATAGATACATACAGAACAGAAGGGAAGAGAAAAGTGAGTTGGGATGTGAACGAAATTAATGTCGGACTTTTTTAATCCAACCCTACTTTTTCCCTTTTTATTATTATTATTATTACTTTTTTACTGTCTTTTACTTACTTTTTCCGTTTTTACAAAACAAATATCTATCTGTATTTAAATATTTGGTATTTATTATAAATGTATCTTAATCTTACTATACTATTATTTAAGGAAGAAAGTTCCATACATGAATAATATACAATATTCATAAATTAAATTGAAATTATGATATCTTATAAAATATAATGTTATTAGTTTCTATTTACTTAATAAAAAGGGTGTTATAGGGGGCAACCCCCAATAGAGTTGGTAAGGGCATGTGAATGTTGTGGCCTTGGTCACGGGTTCGAATCCTGATGAGGGAATATCTATTTGCCTTCTCTACTGTGAGCCTGTCAGCTATGGGCAACCTAGGCTGGTTTACCTCTCTTGTGTGGTTTGCAGGCTATTGCACAAGAGCGGGGTTTACCCAGTGCGCACCTAACGGTAGCGGCTGCGGGTTCCCTTGTTATAAAAAAAAAAAAAAGGTGTTATAGAAAATAATTGACTTTTCATAAGTATTGGTAAAGAGAAATAAGACAATTTTAAACATTTTCTTTTGGGAAAATTTCACTAACTCATAGAATCAGGGTTTAAATTAAAAATAGCATAGAAGATCTAGTCCACTTGAATTATTGTGTTTGAAATATATGCTTTTTTATTGAAAAATCTGTAAATTTTAATTGAAACTTGGATTCAATCCCTTGTTGAAATTTCTTTCCTAAGCACTCTTCATCTTATTAAATTTGTTTCCCTTAGCTCCCACAAAATTAGAATGTCTCAATTTTAATTGTATTAAATGTTTTTTTTTCCTAGGATCTATACACAATTAGAAATTACTTATGTCCTCGAACCACCACCCTTCACCCACCACCATCGTTACTCCCATGAATATTTTGTTGGAATAAATTGCATTTTAATAAATTGAACCATGAATTTGAGTGGCTTATCTATCTCAAACCTGAGATTTTTTGAGTTAGATTTATTTCTTATTTAGAATAAATGTATTTGGCATTTTAAATTATTAAAATTCGAGTTTGGATGAATGAAAAATTAATGTTCGAAATTAACCGCTTAAAATAAGGTGAATAAAGTTGTTAGTAACGTGGTATATGAAAAATGCTAAAGAAGTTTATCCAAGTTGTTAGTAATGTTGTATATTTACATATTAATATATTACATATTTTTAAGAAAGAAAGAAATAAAATATTAAATAAATATTTAATATTTGACGGGACGTTTTCGAACGGTTACTTTCTTTAATGAAAGATTTCGAACCGTGAAATGGTGTGATTCACATTGTTTCGGATCCAAAGGTCATGTGGTTTGACCGAAGAGGTGTCTCTTAATTGGAGATACCATTTCGGGTGAAAAGGTGCATATTCGTGACATCTTTTGGAAGTCTATAAATACTTCCATACTTTGACCGAAGAAATCATTCATTTTCATTTCTTTCTTTCTTTCTCTCTATATTTTCGAGTCTCTTTTGGTCGAGTTCTTGCTCTAAAGAGGTTTCAAAAGAGTGTAGCTTTTGAAACGAAGTTGTAGGCTTTGTATCCTAGAAGGTTTATTTCTCGAACCCATCTACATCTGTGTGGGAGAAATATATACCTTTAAAGATAGCATTTTTAAGGTATGCCTAACCTATCATAAAAAGAATCGATTTCTACCCACATAATACAACAAGTAAGTAAATTACCCTAAAGTTATAGGCTTATATAGCCTAGGTGGGCAAATTTGTTGAGCGATCCCAAATTTTGGGAAGACAAAGGATCAAATAAATAAATAAATGAATACTTATCTACGAGCGTAAAGTTGTTGGATCATTTATTAGAATTTAAAAGTAATATATAATTTTTTTTTATGAGTATGCTTAAAAGAATAAGTCTAACTATACTAAATATACAATTCATAATATAAGAATAAATAACAATTTTCGCACATTTGGTTATGAAAAGTATTCGATTTGATTGAATCTTGTTTTCATCATTATCTTCTAAAGAACGCCTCTTATGTACATGTTAGTTGACGTATCTTAATTCAAATAAGAACGTCTTCTAAACCCTAAACCTTGTATATATAATTGCTTGGACAAAGATCTAAATTCCACTCACTATAACTACAGAGTATTCATGTGATCCAATTTCATCAATAAAATCTTTTGGCAGGTACTCATGTGTGATTTCTATTAATTGATTTTTTTATTTTGATGATCTCAATGTCACCAACATTCTAGATCGCAGGTAAATTAACTAAGCACTTTCTATTATTATTTTATAGTATGTATTAGGTAGATGTACTAGACTTAAATCATTTTTATTAAATTCCTAATTAATTAGGATTGTGACATCCATTACATATACAATAATATTCCATGTAAACCAACATTTCTGTAATATATTAATTATTAATGGAAGAATCTGGTCCCGATCGGCCACATTACGAAAAGGGATTTTAGGCAGATATCACCATTAACAAGGTACTAGGATTTTAGACTACACAATGTGAGATTTAGACAAAAATTAACTTTCCACTTGGTGCTTTGTGGGAGTTTTAACCACCCTTAAATCTTAATTATGAACAGTCCAGGTCATCTAATTATTGCCAGCCTTGTACAAGTTGGATATTGAATTATATATATATATATATATATATATATATATATATATATATGACCCAATGGGTTTTTCCATTATAGGTGAAAAATACACGTTGGACCATTTGTACTAATGATATGTAGAATGTCCAAATTGTGTATGTATTCAACTTTTATAGGATTAAGTTAATCGTAATTCATAAATCTAAATAAAAGTTATAATGCCAATATTAGATGTGTACGAGGTAAATTAACAGAAATTTTAGAAAAAAGTTTGTGTATCCTTATTAAATACATAATTATGGAGTATTTATAAGCGAGAGGAAGCCACTATTCATGGTTAGACATTTGGACCAATAATCAAACTATATGTAACAGTCCTGCGCGGTACACGTTTTCTAGGTTGTTGGACTGGGTCGTGCAACGACCCAATTTGACCCTAATTGGTTAGGATCATCCAAGGACCATTCTCATATTATTATAATTTTGAAGGACCTAAATGCAATTTTCCTCGTATGGCGTGTTAGGACAGATTAGAAAATGGCATGTTCCATTTTTTATATCAATACTTTTAGATATTTGACATTTTAACCCCTATCGATTGACTATATTTATATGTGATATTCACCTATCATATATGTGAAATAAAATTTGTTAGGGTCAGCTTGTTAAACCCTGGTAGAAATGTTTCGAAAGACGAATAAAAAAATATTAGATTTGACTTATATATATGATTAGTCCACTTATATTATTTACCTATCCACAAACTCCCAAATTATGCATCAATTATATAATAACATGAATATACATAGATCAAGGCTTGTAATTGTATTATATATCTTATCTACTGACGTACAATTTTAAGTTGAAGTGATAAAAGCTCCTTTTTTGTTATGAAAATAAATTGAGAAGTGAGCTTGAATAGATTAATTAAAAAGAAATGATAAAATAAAAAAGATTGTTAAAATAATTAGTAAAGCACAAGACATATAACATGCATGTAAAGAGTCTTTTAATAAGAAAAAAGAAAAAGTTTATATATTAGATATTAATGAAATTAGTCGTTAATTATTAAATAGAGAAGTAGGGCTACAAGTAGAAGACAGTATGTAGAAGTCGGCCACATCTAATCTGAATGAGATCTCTTTACACAGAATATTTATGGAAGGGGGACCAATATTCATTTCATACAATCCAGCCTAAATTGATTGTAACATTTATCCTCTTCTTTTATTATATTCACATTTACATTTATATTTTATTTCTCCTTTTTTATTATATATGTTTTTGCCCAAGTATTTTATATGTATATGACAAAGTACTTTAACTTTTGTATTTTGTGGAATTTATATTCGAGTTTGGGGTATTCCAATTGATTTATTCTCGAGTTAATGTTTTGTGGATGAAAACTTCCGAAATATTAAATTCTTTATTTTTATTAGTAACTTCAGTTATCAATTTTCTAAAGAAAATGCAAATATAAAGACCTTGGACTTGGAGAATCTATTAAAAAGTATATGCTTACATACATTCTATGTAATTAAATATATATATATATATAAGTATATATACACTAAATCATTATTATTTTTAAATCTGTTGAATTAAAAATATTATTAATTTATGAAATTTATTTTGTTTCTTGTTGTTCATTTAATTTATATATGAAAATTTATAAATATATGTTATACGAAAGCAATTATTTTGTTTCAAATGGGGTTCTACATATGTGGTCAGGTTGATGAGTTTGTCAATAATTGAACAGGCATATTAATATTTATTTATTTTTTCATTTAAAAAATCTGTTATTAAGCTTGTAGTAATTCAAGAATAGAAAAATAGGAAGTTTTTAATGTTGGGATTGCCTCGGGATGTGCATACAGCCAAATAAATAATTTAAAGTTTTTATCGCAATTCTTCTAAATAAGGTTAGGTAATATGGTACTATCAGATATTGAAAAACTATTCGTAATGTATTCACCACTTCAATAATTTCACGGTTTAATTTTTTTTTTTACTATAATCTAAACTTTAGGAGAACTTGATTTTGCTCCTATTGTAGTTGTTAGCCTATGTATATTTTCCTATAATTTGGCTAATTATTTTTATAGCTTGGACCGTGTTTCATTGCATGTTTAAATACCTTTGTATCTGATATGAAGATAAGTAATACATTTTATTCAAAATTAAAGTATTTTTCTCTATTTTACGAACCTTAGAACACTAACATGGTATCAGTCAGTTCAAAATTCGAGGCATCATTGTCGAGGCACTACCGGCTTGTTTTTCTCCGTGTTGGACCCACAATTTGGACTGCTGGATGTTATTAGCCTATATATACATATATATATATATATATATTTCTATAATTTGGCTCATTACTTGTATACATCGACCCCCATTCATTATATATTTATACAACTTTGTATCTAATATGATATCAATAATACATATTATTGAGTAAACTCCACTCTTGTATAATAATCTGCAAACAAAATAAGAGAGTTAAAACAATTTAAGTTATTCATAACTGATAGACTCACAATAGAGGAGATTAATAACATTCATTCACGAGAAATTGAATATGTGTGATGTGACTGATGTCATCAAATTCGTAATTTTTTTATTTTGAAAGAAACCAGACTATATAATTTGTTTGTATTTTTGAGTATTTATATTTTTTCGACTCATGTTATTTTTCAAATGAAAAATACTAATTCTTAATTTTACTTTTATATATATTTTAGTATGAGTAAATATCATTCCATTAAATCACACTCTTTTTCTATTTCTCCCACATCTTTGTACGTCTTAAGAAACCATATCTTCGATGATGATAATAGTGTTATGACAAAATAAAGTACATAGTCTCAACATCTCGTATTAATATTTGCTATTTGCTTTGATTATTTTTTATTATTTTTAATATAAAGTGTTTAGCTATATAATTTTGTCTACAAGGTACATAACATTATCTTCATCTATATAAATAATTACATGCATCACTTTGATTTGACTTGACATCTGCACGCACTCAAACATCTTCTAAAAACGTACTAGTCAAAGGTGTGTCTATCATATTTGAACAATAATTAATAAATTAATTATTATATATACATATTCAAAATAGTACTTTCACATACAACCTAATTAGTTGCTGTGTTATATAATTGAACTCGTTAGTGGAAATATGTAATGTATTTCTATTTGTTCACAGTATAAAGTATAAACTAAATGTGTTTCTATTTTCGAAATTTTTAATAAATAAAATACAAACTACTATTATTTAAAGTGCTAAAATATTTTTCTTTGTTTAAGAAATAGAAATGAAAATTGTGTATTGTTAGTCAAACTTTGATTAAAGGCAATTGTAAGGAGTCAGAATAGTATAGTATTGTGGGGTGAGGCACGAGACACGAGGTCTGAAGTACACACGTGTGCAAGAGAATCACTATTTATACTAAATTCTCTTTTTCTCATTTATATTTACTATGTACATTGTGCACTTCCCAATGAAATGGACCTCTCTTCTCGCACGGTTTTGTTACGTGCACGTGAGGTACCCACTCAATCAATTTGATAAAAATACGACTAATTCTATAGTAGACAAATTGTTATACATGTTATAGTATATTAGGTTATTTTTATCAGTTTTATGATATATTTTATATATTACGTTTATTTTTATTTTTAGTTTATAATGTAGGTTGATTTATTTAACAAGTATATGTGATGTAAGATCAAATATATATCACGTGACTAAGACGTGAAGATGTGAGCTAATACGATTCACAACAAACTAGTTAGTATTTTAATAGATTATGTTGCGATCAATAACTTCGAGCTGCCTAGTTACCTAGTTCATAGGATAAAGTATCTTCGTAATTCTCAGATATTGTACTCCTCGATTTTAGAAGACTCAAAAAGTATTAAGTAATTCTTGTTTTTAGAGTGTAAACTCGATCCTCCAATTTTCACTGATTAAGGTGGTATTTATAAAAAGCTTGTTGCGCTATGGGCTCGTCTTACTAGACCATCGCCTCGGGTCCCATTGTGCGGCCCATGATCGTAACATATTAATGTTGCTTTTATATAAATTATTTTATTAAATTTCGAAAAATACCCTTATTCATAAATAGGGAGCCATCATATGTCTCCCACTCCCAAGCGTCTCTGTGGCGTGAACTCTCGGGAGTAGAATGTCAATAATATAAAGAGTCAACGTCTTTTTTATGGTGGACTCCACCCAAGGGCCTAGCCCGAGGTAAAGGGCTGCCTTGGGCGGCTGCAGCAGCCAGCAGCTAAATATGTCAAATGGGCCATACTAGAGGCCGGCCCGTTATGGCCCATTCAAATAAGGGGATGCTATTGCTAGAGGCTCGGCTTGTACCTCCGCGTGCCTGCCTCGAGATTCCACACTTTCATATCTCTAGGGGTGCGGCGTTGTCGCCCCTCTAACCTTGATTGGGTCTATGCAGGGGACAAGTACCTTTTACCTCGGCGAGGGGAGTTAGGGGGGAATCATAACCCCTTTCTCTTCCCTGCATGAGGGGAAGCAACACAGATCTCTTTGTCTTCACGTGCATTGCCATCCATCTGATTTCACAGGGAGTCATGGCCTCCGTTAGGGGTGAAGGGACCCAATGGCACGATATTTGCCCTCTTGGTGTGATTTCTCGGCTTCTGCATGAAGGGTTACGCGGCGCTACACGAGATTTCCCCCGTTCGGGTAGCTTGCTCATGGTGTGTGAGTGGAGTGGAAGCAACACGGGTCTCCCTTTCTCGGGATAATCAACCCTCCCCATGGGACGGAGGAGGAGCGACTGGAGGAGTGAGCTGCTTATTATAACCACTTGTGTCGCTGTCTAGAGGAAAGCATCCTCCATTAGCTAGGAGTGCCTCTTGGGTGATCTCGATCACACTCTGTGAGGGGGGATCACCTCGTGGGCAGCCGATGGAGGGCGCGGATTTGGAGCTCTCTCGGTAGTAGGAGCTCCCTAGGGGCTTGGATGAGACATTGGATCAGGTAGTCTTCTTCCAACCTCTTCCTCAGAGGGGGCTGCTACTCATCATATCACGTTGATATGTACTTGAGACCTAGCCTGCATACTCTGTGGCGAATTTTTTCCCACAGACGTCGCCAAAATGATGCGGGATCAAATATGTTCACATGACTAACATGTGTGGATGAGATCTATACGACCCACGATAGACCAGTTAGTGTTTTAATTTGTTGGGGCTGCGCTAAGTAACTTCGAGCTGCCTACGTACCTACTTTGATAGGATCAAACATCTTGTAGTTCTCAAACATCTTGTATTTCTCAACCATCTTTGTATTTCTCAGATATTGTACTACTCGATCTTAGAAGACTCGGAGAGTATTAAGTAATTCTAGTTTTTAGAGTGTAAACCTAATACTCCAATTTTTATTTGCTTAAGGTGGTATTTATAGCAAACTTGTTGGGCCATGGACTTGTCTTACTGGGCCGCCGGCTCAGGTCCCATTGTACGGCCAATGATCGTAACATATCAATATTGATTTTATATAAATTACGAAAATATTCCTATTCATAAATGGGACCCATCAATATATCTTTAGAAATATATAACTCAATCATAAAAAGTTAGGGGATGTGCATGCAATTTCTTTTTCCTAATTTAACAATTTTGGGGAAGTCCAGCTAGAGTTTGATAGTAAACGGTAAGGCGTAATATTTTTGGTTTTTCGATTCAATATATTGATCATTACTCTATAATTGACACCATCTCATTTTTTCTTTACTTCGGTGCTACCTTTTCTCCCCAAGGGATGGGAAATGTAAGACAGTCGCACAAATTTTTATTAGTAGACTATAAGTAGCTAGATGACTTTTATCACCTAACTCCTATTATATTTAGAGTGAAAATGGATGGACTCAATCATAAGAATTATAACAATATAATGTTTGCAGTTTTGAAGCATTTTAGCCAAAGTCCGGTCTCTTTGCATTAAAGTCTTCTTCTTCTTGGGTGATGATATTAATAATTCAAATGAACTTTTCGAGTGTTTCATTTTTGTAAATGAGTTTTTCACTTTCTTATATACTAGAAATTCCAGCCAAGTGTTTCCGTGGAAATTTAGAATATGCAGCGGAGGTGAGATTAGAAAGTGCAAAATGAAAAGGTTTGAATAAAAAATTATAGAAACTAATTTATTAAAACTCCACGTGTAGAAAATTCAGTGGAATATATCAAAGTATAAAATTAGATAAACTCATTTAGTTCAAATATAATAATGCATTTACAAAAGTGCAAAACTCGAATAATCCGGATGAATTAACATCATTGCAAGTTGTAGGAATTAGCCTAAGTCCCTTAGAAACAAAATAAACTAAAAGGTGTTCAAGTGACAAATGCAGTTGTAGTATCTAAAAACTCTTAGGCTCAGTTTGTTTGTCAAAGAATGGAATCAAAATAAGGAATCAAATTACCAAATATCAAATATGATTGTTTGGCATTGTTTTTTGATATTATGGAAAGTAATCTTATTCCTAGAAAATGGGAATCTTTCTTCCAAAAATGAAGAATCACAATCCCTTATTTATTGAGGTATTATGATTCCCATATCAAGGTAATTGTAATTAAATTACTATAATGCCCCTCATAACCCCTCAATAAGGCACGTACATGTTCTTGGATAGAACCCTACCTCTTTCTCATTTCTCCGATTCTCATTTGTCTTGATTCTCATCTCTCTGGATTCTCATTTCTCTTTGAGGTAACAAACAATCTTTTTCATCTTCTCTGTCCATTGGGAATATATGCATTTGAATAATTTTTTGTTCTCCTCTTCTCGATTTTAAAAAATGTATAATCAATTGCAAAATTAGATTTCTAAGTTGAATTATGTATTTGATACTGTCTTGTATTCTTTATTTCTTGGAGTTAATTGGAAAGGAAAAAAATGGAAGATGACTCTGATTAGAAATTAATCATGAGGGATAATTAATAGGTGTTATAAGATTCTACCTAAGAAGTTATACGATCTTCGTTTCTTTTGGTACGAGATTTAGAACAACATAGATTTCATTTTTGAATGAACATTTTTTGAATATAAATCAGTGAAGCACCAATACATGCAGATTGACACTGCTGAGTAAATATTTGACATCTAAACTTCTCGAACTTGAAGGTTTTGTACTTAATATTAGCATTTCAATTAGTTATATATATTATTAGATATTAGATTTGTGACCTAGCATAGGAAGTTTAGAAGAGTAAATTACCCTCTATTTGGTCACTGAATATTAGGGAGAAAAACACCTAGGATAATGTTTGATTATTTTTATAAAGTTTTTACAAATTAACTATGAGGGATAATTAATAATGTATATTTCCATGTGAACCCACAAAAATGTTTTATGCACAAGAATGAAAGAGAGTGGCCATAATAATTTTGACTTTTGAGTAAAGTTTTTGCATGCAAAAATGATCACAGACACACCATTGATACTACTAATAAAAAATAATTGAATATTTTATCAAACTAGAATTTGGATTATGATATCAAAATGAAACTTTGAACTCTTCTGTTTACTTATCATATTTGTGATACTTATATCTTGTATTCCTTTAGGTAATCTTTAAATTTGTTCACTAATATGGCACGACTGAGTTTAGCTAAGCGAAGAAAAATACTTTATTTGACGCTGACTTGGTATATGGAGCAGTTAAATTCACTTTTATGGACATTGTATCTTGTTTGTGTTACTGTGGTGCATCATGCTACAAAATATAGTCTAAAGTCGAAGTATAGGATGAGGGCTTACAAAAGATCGTTGTATCTTGATGGATTAATCTATGAAAGTGATACAACATTTTTTGAAGAGCTTCGAATGGATAGTTTCACATTCAGAAAATTGTGTGATATGCTTCATGCTATCGGGAGATTACAAGATACACGGAATATGACAGTTGACGAACAAGTAGCTATGTTTTTGCATATTCTTGCTCATCATTTGAAAAATCGCACGATTAAAAATTATTTTCTTCGTTCTGGAGAAACTGTGAGTAGATATTTTAATAGAGTACTTAAAGTTGTATTACAACTACAAGGAGAATTGCTTAAAATACCTGAACCCGTGCATGAAAACTCAACGGATCCTAAATGGAAGTGCATGGTTCAAGGTTAGTACAAAGTATGATTATTAAAGCAAAATACATTTTAAGTGATTGATTTTAGTGTAACTATTCTTAAATTTCAGAATTGCTTATGAGCATTAGATGGTACAAAAGTTGAAGTACTTGTGCGTGAAAGTGACAAGCCTAGGTATTGGAATAGGAAGGGTGATATTGCTACGAACGTTCTAGGAGTATGTTTACAAGATATGCACTTTATTTATGTACTTCCTGGGTGGGAATGTTATGTAGCTAATGGAAGAATTCTTAAAGATCCCTTAAGTAGAAGAAATAGTTTGAAAGTCAAAGATGGTAAGCCTCCGAAAAGATATACAAAATAATTAAAATTAATTTATAATTTTTTAGTGAGTTTTTTTTCTTTTTAGGAACTTATTACCTAGTCGACGCTGGGTATACAAATGGAAATGGATTTTTAGCTCCATTTGATATCATCTTAATGATTGGAGGCAGGGGTTCCAACCAACCACTCCTGAAGAGTTTTTTAACATGAAACATTCTTCAGCTCGGAATATAATAGAAAGGTCTTTTGGATTAATTAAAAAATGTTTGGCAGTTTTGAGAAGTCCTACTTGATATCTAATCGAAACACAAAATAGAATTATAATGGCTTGTTGTCTTCTCCATAATTTTATACGAAGGGAAATGTCTATTGATCCACTAGAATGTGAACTAGAACATGAACTAGAACGTGAACTAGCAGAAGAGATATTAACACAAGATTCAGCTGAGTAGAAGCCGAACACATTGCCACTGTTGAAAATTCTCCTGAGTGGACAAATTGGAGAAATAATTTAGCTAATGAGATGTTTAATGCGTGGATGCTAAATAGGCATATGTAAAATTTTGAATTAGTACTTGTTTGTTAGTTCAATTATTATGTTTGAAATTGTAATTTTTTATGGCTATGTGGATTTATTAACTTCAATTGGTTTATGAATTAGTATTGTGTCTGCTTCTACTTTTATTCTTGTTATACATCTTCATGTTAAGATTTTTTTTATAAAATAGAAATGGAATATGACCCAACAAATGGACGTCGTCGAGGTAAGAGAAGTAAGCATGTTTGGACACCTGAGGAAGATGAAAATCTAATAAACTGTATGATTGAGTTGAAAAAGAAAGGTATATATAATACCGAAGGAGGTGGGTTCAAACATGGAGTTTTTAAAGAATTGGAAAAAAAATATTACAAACAAAGTTACCAGGACATGGTCTAAAGGAAAATCCACATATTCAATCTCGCTATAAAGTTTTGAAGAAACAATACCAGCACTTTTATGATTTACAAGTTGCGGGTCAAGGAAGTGGATTTGGATGGGATGAAAATAGAAAATATTTAACAGCAAGTACAAAAGTATGGGAACCTTATATGCACGTATACATGATTTTATTACTTTAATTTTTGTAGTGATATATATTATTTATATATAACTATTTTTTTGCATTTTACAGAGTCATTCAGATTGTGGGTTTCTCAAGAAGCCTTTCATTTTCTATGATCAACTTGCTATCATCTGGGAAAAGATCGAGCAACGGATAACAATTCTGAAGCACCGGGATATATCATTGAGAATATGGATAAAGAAAAAGAAGAAGAAAGTGATAGTAACACAGAGACAATGGATGACTTAGATGATAATCAACCTCCGATTTCTAAACGAACTAATATTGAAGAAAGTTCCAAACAAAGACCACAAAAGATAAAAAAGAGTGTTAATGGACTGATCTCAGGTTTAAAGGATATTGCTGAGATAATGGGAAATCATTTGAAAGAAAGTAGAGAGCAAATATCAAACATAATTAATGTTATTGCTGCACCTGATCAACAAAACATGGATAATCGACAAAAGTTAAATGAAGAACTACGAAAAATTAGTAGTTTGTCATTAAGTGAGCGGTACAAAGCTGGAAGTTTACTTGTGCGCATAATGATTTATTGGACTATTTCTTCACCATCGAAGATTATGGAAAAGAAGTCTTTTGTGAGAGATCTGCTGCAAAATCATGGAAAATAGTTATTTTCTTTATGCCTTTCATTTAAGTTTATTTACGTTGCATTTTTCATTGTTTATGGAGAAATTATCGAGTATTTTTAATTGATTTTGAATATTTTTATTATTACAATAGATAGTGACTTACATTTTCTTTGATATTTATTTGTTGAAGAAATTCAAATATTTTTTATGTCGTTTTGGTGATAGTTCATTTGACATGGTTGTTATCCATATACGATAAATGTACTTTATTTATTAAGAATAATAATGTGTTTGTGTCTTAAAATAATTACCAATACATTTTTATATGTAGGTCCAAGAGTAAACATATTCAATCCAATTATCATTTTCTTTTATATAGTAGAATGCAATTGAACCAAATTGAAATATACTTTTATATAATTTAAGCAACTGATATATATGCACACATGTATAAATATACAATATAAATTATTATACTATGGTTGAAAAATATATAATTTGGAAGATACAAAAAAGGTGAATAAATAACATGGTTAAACATGAGGACATTTAAGTAAAAGTCTTTAACTTTGGTTTCCATTCCTTATTATATGTGTTTGAACAAAACATAAAAAGGGGATGTAATCTAATTCCTTACCCATTTTTTTGTAGACAACCAAACACTATTAAATGAACCAGAAATCTGATTCTTTATTTTGATTTCATTCCCTGACAAATAAATAGAGCTTTAAATTATCTTTAGTTCCATTTATATTAGATTCAGTAAATTTCAGACGGTAAAATATTAATGAAGCACATAAATGACTTAACATGATACCAATATCATCGACAACTCTAACTTGTTAAAATAATAAACAATGAATAGATGGTTCAATTTTTTGATGTATATATAAGTCTAAATATCACGAATTTATTGTTCTCTCACAAATATTAAAATATAAAAAATGATTATAAGTTTCAAAAACTATGGAGCAAACATACTGTATTATAATATTAAATTGTGATTAACTATTGTGGCATTAAAGAACAAGCTTCTTCACTATGTATTTAAGTGGGGAGGTAACTCTTGCGCGGACGCTTTAGCCAATATGGGGCACACTCTTCCTCGCGATACCCATTTTTGGGAACATATGCAGGTTGTTCTGAGTGACTTGATCGTGGAGCCTTCATAGTTCGTTTGGTTGTTTTGTTTTGTTTTAATTCCCGGTGTAACAAAAAAAATTAATTATTTTTTATGATAATGCCATTTAATTCTATGTCTTATTTCCAATAAGCAAATCAGATTCTTTCACTAAGAATCATAAAAAGTCGCATCGTTATTACATGCAAGTGCAACTAATTCTTTTAAAAAATTATTGTCGATTTTAACAACTAATATATTGGCATCATTTAGGTGTCGGTTACTGGTATACTCCTATTTAATTATTCTTTCCTTCAAATATGTTTAATGTAAAGGTGGTAAACAGGTGAGTTGGGTTGGATTTTAGTTGGTTCCAATGAGTTGGTTTTTAGAGGGTGTTTGGCTAAGCTTATAAGCTCTTTTAAACATCTTATAAGATGTTTGAGAGCTTATAAGCTCTATGAAAGTGTTTGGATAATTTCTTTTAAAAAGAGCTTATAAGACGAAAAAATAAGATGTTTGGGTCTTATAAGCAAATAAAAAATAAGTTGGCCAAACCCACCTTATTTCAAAATCTTAAATTTTAGATGTTGTTTATATTTTTAAAATGCACAAATAACTCTAGTTAACTTTCTCCTTTCCAACAATACTTTTCTCCGAAAAATATTTATTTTTATTATTACACAAATTATCTCGTATAACATTTGAAGACATCTTATAAGTCCAATAGTCTTATTTTATCCAAACACTTAAGAACTTATTTTTTAAATAAGACCAAACATCTTATAAGCTCTTAAAACATCTTATAAGGTGTAAGAACTTATAAGATGTTTTAAATAAGCTTAGCCAAACATCCTCTTAAATGTGTTGGGTTCTTAAATGATTATAAGGTGAAACCAAACTTAACCCAAAAAGAAACCAAAGTCAACCCGAAAGGCAACCAAGCCTAACCCGACTCAATACCTTACATTTTATCCTAGATTATTGGTAAGCGATTTGGGCCTAAGTTGAAATTAGTTGGACTCAACTTGGAACCAAGTTGGAACCAAATAAAATTTCTTAGTAACTAACCCAATTCAAACTAGTTTAATTGAGTTGGAACCATGTTTCCGGACCCATTTTGTCAATCCCAGTTTAATATATATCAGATGAATGATATACGATAAAAAGCTTGATTATATGGTAGATACAACATTTCCTTAACCAGAACCCTAACTCAATCTAAATTATTATTTTTCGTTATTTGATATGTCTATGGTTTAAAAAGTATTGTATCTACCATTGGATTAAGTTTTCTAATTGCGTCTAAACATATTTTTTTTTTTTACAAGGGAACCCGCAGCCGCTACCGTTAGGTGCGCACTGGGTAAACCCCGCCCTTGTGCAATAGCCTGCAAACCACACAAGAGAGGTAAACCAGCCTAGGTTGCCCATAGCTGACAGGCTCACAGTAGATAAGGCAAATAGACATTCCCTCATCAGGATTCGAACCCATGACCAAGGCCACAACATTCACATGTCCTTACCAACTCTACCGGAGTTGCCCCACGTCTAAACATATATTAAACACATTTAGAGAGAAGAATAGGAATTGGATCTGGCAACCGACACCATGAGAGTGAAGTAACATTTCATGATGTCAAAAAGTTGTTAAAATCGACAAATATAAAGGACTAATGTTGGAGATTTACGGACACTAATGATATTTTCATCTGAAATAAATAATTATTAACGAGGCAAAAAAAGCAAACCCATGTTTTATCTTTTGAAAATGGTTGGTTACGTAATTTTATCGTTTCTGTTTTCCCATCACAATGCTAATAATGGCACCACACAAACACACACACATATATATATATAATGGTGTCCCACTTAAGCGACCATATTATACTTAGTTGTTGCATTTTAGTAATTTTATTTTATTCGTGAGATTGCCGATTAAACTTGTCAATGATTATTGGTTATATGGTGGTAGTTACTATCATAATTATTTCAATCATGGTGTTTAAATCTCTAATCTTAATTTGCAAAGGTTATATATAGAGAGAGCTAAAGAGCTTAACTTTGAATTGTTCTTACATTGTTTGAACTCAAACGATAAAGAAAAGGAAAATCTTATTTCATAATTTTTACTGGTTGGATCAGATCTTCAATTACAAAATAGTATTGTAATTGTATTGCAAATCGTTAGACGAATAACGCGAATAATTATTAACTTTTTATTACATATCTGTTATATAACTTGTAATATAAATTCCTGGTGTGCTTTTGGAATTTGGCAGCTGTTTAAGCCTTTGAGAGATCATATGAAACTGGAATAATAGGTGATGGGGGTCATAATAACATGGAAAAGCTATCAATCATATTCTTCATTCATTATTTGCCACTCGGTTCATTCATTACCACTTGATACTATTCTCATTATATATTGTCAATCTTTTCCAATTTGATATATTTTTACTAACAAGAGGAAAATAAATCATGGTCAAAAAATTAGATATATTTTTACTCTTTTATCATTAAAAATGTGTTGAAACTTATATGGTAAAAAAAGAAAGATAATAGATATCTTTCCGTCTCCTTATCACAACTAGAGGTCTTGGTAAATTTAATAATGTGTCTGATTTGTTTTTTTTTTCAGATTTATCATAGTACATGTACCAAATCCTTTTGTACGAAACTTTTTGAAAATATTAAAATATGATCTTATTTGATTTATGACAAAATAATTGGATCATTTATTATAGTACATGTGTTTAAAATTATTTTTCTTGAACAAATGTCCAATGGAAATAAATAGTTCCAATCTGAAAAACTAAAGAATATCCAATCTGAAACAAACATGTGAAAAGTGTGGGTTTGGACATGCTTGTTATCTTAAGAGGCAAGAACAATAGGCCTAAAGTGGCCTGGTCGATTTCGGCCCCTTTATTCCGCAGCTCCTTAGAAAAGGGCTCAAAATCAGCCTGGCCCTTTTTGTGTTTATTATTTGAAGGAAAAGAAGGGTGTGTTTGGATCGGAGGATTTGAAATCCATGAATTTCAAATTCATCGACAAATTCAATTAAGTTCGTTTAGATGAATTCATGTTACGATGAATTTCAAATCTCTTGTCATTCATTTTAACCTATTTTCTCCATAACTACGGTGGATTTCAAATGACACATTTTTAGGTGTCATTTCAAATCTTTCCTCCAAATCCAAATCACTCAATCCAAACACACCTTAAGAGGATTTGAACCTATGATGCACGGACGCGGTACATCGCAAAACACGACAGGGGCACAAAATATGGCATTTTAAAAATATTAAAACACGACACGGCCGCGAAACTGCTGTCATACATTTATATATATTATTCATTTAAAATATATAAATTAATCTTTTCATTCTAATTTGAATATAACTGATTAGAGAAATAAACTATAAGAATGATTGTACATTATAAATTTATATTTGATTTGCAAAGTTAAATATGTCTGAAAGAAAAATAAATACTTCAATTTTCAAATACACAAAAAAAAAATGCATACATAATAAATACACACTCAACCACGTCCATTACCGCGTTCATTTATTTATTTATTTTTATTTTATTTAAGTATACGAATTTCAATCTATATTGGATACGGTGTCGGGGAGTGTTGATGAAGTGTCGTGTCCGATAGGGTGTCAAACACGACACGTTATGATGTTTTGAAGTGTCTGTGCATCAGAGATTTGAACCATCACACCCTAATTATTTTGCAACTACACTGTAATACACTTTATTTTAAAACAAAAATGATATGATATATAATATAATATATTAATAACAATATTTTTAAATAACAAAAATAGGCTAAATCGATCCATGCACGAGCCGATGACCAATTTGACCCACTAGGGTCGGCCCCTTAAGTCTAAACTCTAAAGTCGGCTTTAATGAATACTCTGGAATAAGGAAAATATTTCTTGTTCTTACTAAAATTACTCATTCAACTTTATTTTTTAAACATATTTTGTTATATTGTTCTCCATTATAATAACTTCACATAAATATGAATGTTTAGATATAGGACAACGATTTATTTATGCAAAAAAACTTATATCTTCTATGAATTCTTTGCATAAAAAATAATTATTTCATATTTCAAAATAATAAATATGATTTGTGTCAACTGATAATTACTTATTTCTTTCATTGTGGAACGTGTCAAAACAATGTTCAAAGTCAAATTTCTCCAAAATAGTTTGTCATTTAAATTACTCACTTAGATGATGACTTGACATTAATAATGATTAACCACTACTAAATATTAAAAAAAATGTAATTTATAATTATAAGAGCTCGATCATATCACATATTCCACGTCTTGTTATGTGTAATTAAATTTCTTAACAATACATGAATTGGTTTCTTTTCTTTCTATTAAATGATCTCCTACTACTTGAAGGTGTATTTTATTTTTATTAATGTTTGATAGGTAAATAAATTGTATTAAATTAATGTAAAAAGATTTTAAACTTAAATAAGGAATGGAAATATTTTCATAATAGAAACAAGTACATGAATTATTCATTTCTATAGAGGATATTTATATCGTAAATATTAATTATTTTTCCTCTTAAACTAAAATCCAATTAAAATAACTAGCGACCGCACGTCTGACACTCAAAAACTTACTTGATTGTAAAGTTATCTTTGATTTAATTAAATACATATAAAATAATAATAATAATAATAATAATAATAATAATAATAATAATAATAATGAGAGAATAATTGTGTTAAGTAAATAAATATTATTAAGTAACTATATAATGATCTATTAACTCATAACACTATCATTGTTTTGAAATTTAATTCTAACATTAAACCATAAAACTGAACGGGCCACGATCACTACTTCAATCACCACCACCAGGTCAATTGCGATGGTACCAATATCATCATAAAATAATAATTAATATATAACTAAATATATAATATTAATCTATATATTTTAAAACCAATTTCACTATATATTTATATATATGTTAATTGAATCAAACATTTTGATGGTCACAACTATCAGTTTTTAATTGTAAATAATTTTTACAACTACTTGAATCAATTTTACCAATCCAATCAAACAAATCGAGTTGGGTTTTAAAATACTGACCAAAATAAAAGACAATCTGCGTGGACAACAAACTAATGAAGATAAGTTAAATAATAATAATAATAAATTTTTGTTTTGGGACTAGGAAAGAGTGTATAAAACGTAAAAACTTTGTTCACAAGAAATTCAATTCCCTTTTCCTAATTCAACTTTTCAACCTCTGCCGTTGCCGTCTAATCTTGGCCTGGGTTGTTGATCGATTTCGATTTCTCTGTAAGACCCACTGAATTGATTTCGTTTTTCTTCTTTCAATTGTGGGTGGGGGATAAAAATGGGGAGGGTATTTGCGGTGACGCTTGAAGGGAAGATCTACACTTGCAAGCACTGTGGGACCCATCTCGCTACTGCTGATCAAATCGTCTCCAAGGTTTCAGTTTCACTCTTCTTCCGATTCGTGCTTAATTTTTTGTTTATTGACTTGCGATTTTTGTATTGTTTTGAAATTTCTTTGAATGAATGAATCGAATAAATATCTGATGATGGTTACAATTTATAATCAGCTGATTGCTCTTACAATCAGTTAATCCTATTGATAAAAGTGAATAGAAAGACCCACACGCAGTAGAGTTAGGCTTCATCGGACATATTATCTTGAATTTGCCATTTTCTGAATTTTGGTGGTTTCTAGTTTTGGTAATGAACTGTTAACCGTGTGGTGATTGGCTATACTTATTTAGGATGTTGATTAAGTAATTGTAGTTATTGGAGAATTTATTCATTTGTGAAACCATGTTAGATTAGTGATGATCCCAAGTCCTGTACAAGGGCTTATTATGCTTTTATTTGCTGAAAGATGTGGCATTTCTTATGGTCACTCTTTTTGTTTTTGATATTGTTAATATGGTTTATGAAAATGCACATCTATTATATATAGTATAAATTAGTGGATTGCAGAAACTTAGTTTGGGTTTTTGTCACGAGTAGATTTAAATTATCTGTTTCAAGGACAGGTAAGAACCTCATTTGCACAAAGTAACAACCTCCATAGCCTGATTTATGCAAGTGCTTCATAGCTTGAAATTGAACTTCTTATATCCATTGGACAAACCTTTTTAGGAAAACGCTTTATAGCCTAAATCAGGGACCCACAGGGGTTTGTCCTGTATGTGACAAAGTATGATCCTATGGCAATGTGGTTAGATTTTTATGTATAAAGGTTTTCATGCTGATCACTTGGTGTTTCATTATCGTATAATGTACACATTGTTTGACTCGTTTCTTTGCTTCAGTCTTTCCGCTGCAGCCATGGGAAGGCCTATCTCGTTAGTGAAGTGTAAGTTTTTCTTGATTCCTGGCTGTTGATGCAATAATGTGATAAAGAAAACAAGTATCAACCAAAATTTCCAAAAAGGCATGTGATGATGTGGAAATCAGTAGGTGAAGATCTTTTGTTCTCTTAATTTCTCATATTTTTCTTATCATTTGGTCAGAATGTTGAGTTATGCCAAAAAATGTAAATACAATGGTAGCATTAAGGATTTGACTTTGTGAAGTATTGGGTGGTAATTTCTCTTTCTATTTATTTACTATATCTCAAACTGATTTGGGAAATGTAGGCATAAGAATTGAGCACACTTCTGAAATGGCGATTAGATGTTCAAAACGATTAAGTACCCTCATTTATGTAAGCGTAAAGCCGTCAGCACAGAACAAAATCTCAAACTGATTTTGATAAATGTAGGTATAAGAATTAAATGCATCTGAAATGGTGAGTAGATGTTCATAACGAATAAGTACCCTCATTTTATGAAAGTCTAAACACAGAACAGGAAATCAAAGGAAAGGTGTATGTGCTAAGAAAGAGCAACGGAAAAAAGGCAAAAAAAATAAAAAAAAAATTTGATTTATCTTGAATTACATGCAGTTTTTTCGTTTATTTCCTTGTGCAGAGTAAATGTAACACTTGGTGATAAAGAAGAGAGGTTGATGATGACTGGAATGCACGTTGTGGCAGATATCTTCTGTGTTAGATGTGGTTCCATTGTTGGATGGAAATATGTAAGCTACATAAGATATATATATATATTATATATATATATGTATATACTTATTTGGTTGTGTTGTATTGATTTTTGATGATCATATCCAGGAAACTGCTCATGATAAGAGTCAAAAATACAAGGAAGGGAAATCTGTTCTTGATCGGTCTGTTTGTCTCTATACTCCACATCACGGGATAATCACAAACGTCTATGTGGGTCCCACCCACTACATGGACGTTTATAACTGTCCCGTGATTAGTAGTAAGTCCTATTTTCGGACATTGATGCAATATTTTGGTGTTGAACAGATATAAGATGCGCGGGCCGGATGGAAGCAGTTATTGTGTGAGCCATGGTGGGGAAAGTGACAGTGATGATGTGTGAGTGAATCTCAAATTTGTACATTCTTCTTCAACTCTGCTCTCTATCTTCTCGTATTTATGTATACGTTCATAGTTTAAGATTTTTTATCTGAATAATATGATAACATGAAAATTGACACCAGTTGTCAAATTAGAAGATGTTAACCCCAATGCCGTCTTTACAATTTTTAATTTTTTTAATTAGTAGAAACAGAAGACGGCATACACAATGACATCTTCTGTTTTTATATATTATAAGTTTTTTAATATATTAAAGACTATTTTTCATCATAGAAACTTGGGGGTTGTAAATTTAAATATTATTTAGGTTGATTATAAAATCAATTTGCGTGGGGAAATCACACAACAAATACACACATATAAAATAACATTTTTTTTTTTTTTTGTAGTTTAATGGTATATCAACTTATAAAATAATATATTTTGTAGCTTAGTGGACAATCATATAAAATATGGTCTTATAAAAAAATTTCAATCATCAAACTTTTTTCACTCTCGAATAATAATTAATTAATAAAACAACACATATATTTATTTCTAATATTTGTTTATTTGTGTTCTTGTATTTGAAGTTGAATAACCTTTTAAATGATTGGTGAATATGTGATAAATAAAAAAATAGAGATTTGAGTGAAAAAAAAAATGAAGAGAAGAAATGGTTATGACATTTCAATTTCAGCTTCAATTTGAATTGCTCTTTATAGATATTAAGCATGTGATCCCAATATAAATGTTGGATGATCGGTCATTCAATTTTTACTTTTCATCCGGCTAATAATTAAATTTTATCCGTTGTAATTAAATTAAAAAAGAATAGAAGACATCATCGTGATGACGTCTTCTGTTTGGATATTTAAAAATTAAAATTAAAATTAAAAAAACGGCTTCGTTATGTCTTCTAATTAGAAGACGCCAACTGCGGTGTCATTTTATATTAATTTCACAACCTTTTAAATTGTATCAATTAAAATTATTTTTCCCTTTTTGTATTATTCAGCTAAAATCCCCTTCATAGTTTAATTGAATTAAATTTTTTCACATACATAATGAAATGCTTTTATTTTAAAACAATTTGGATAAACATAACTATAAATTCTAATCCAGAATAGTTTAAGTTTGCATTCAAGATTAGATTATCAATAATTTAATTTCAATTTAAATACCAAATTGGTCATTAAATAAGTTAATTTTAAAGAAATAGATGGCGCAAATATAACAAATTATATATTATGTTGCGTTACATTTCAACATTCTACTATTCGGAGCGAATCTTGATGTCTGTAATACCGCAAGCGTACGATTTCCTTGTAGTACAAAAGATATCGTTCCCACGAGAACTAAATAATCAAGTACTAATTCCTTCACGTATTTGTAATCTAAGCTAAATGATAATTTGGTGTAAAAACTAATTAGCAAAAGTAAAGCAAGAATTCGAAAACAAGTTTAAACGATTGATTAGAGATTATTGAATTGAAATTCACCACAATAAACGTTATCTACCTCATTATGTTCCACTATCAAACGTGAATGCTACTTATGAAAGACATTATCCAATTTTAACTATTATATTCTTTCAAAGTATAATAGCATACGTAAATTATTCCATCACCAACTTTCCTGATGATTAGGCTTAATATAAGTTCATTAATCTCTATGATAATGTATTGGTTCCTCAAAAGATCTAAACCTACTTTCGTGATTTAGAAACTTAGATTTAATTTCTTAGGTTCCGACATCAAGATGTCACCTTTCAGAATTTTCACCTAATGGCTAATATCTACGATCATACAAATAAGTGGCCAGCAAATTCACAAGCATTAAACGATCAAGAAGTTGAATCATAAGCATATGCATTCACGAAATCAAGAAAAACTTAAATTAGTTTGATAACATATTATTGGGTTACTCCAATTCTAGATTAAACGAAATTACTCCATGAAATTAAAGAAGCAAACAATAAACATAATTAAAATCAACATATCAACAATAATTAAAAGGAGAGATAAAGAAAAACTTAGTCTCGATTAAAATATCGATGAAAATGTTAAATACAATCACGCAAGATTGGTTCAAGCCTTCAGAAAATGTAATTTCAATCCCTAATCTAATGTTTTTCCCCCAATTTCGAGTTCAAGAATTCCCCTTTTTTATCCGAAGAATCGATATAAATAAGGGAAAAAAATCGAGTCTTATTCCTAGAAGGATTCCAATGTTTAAACGCTGAATATCAACCCTCACTGTTGCCAGCGTTTAAACGCTGGTTTCTGGCACTGGCGTTTAAACGCTGCTGAAACCAGCATTTAAACGATGTCAGCAGTGTTTTCGCCCCATTCGCCGTTTTTCCACTATTTTGCATAGCTCATTTGACCGTCTTCTTGTTCGAATTCGACTTCGGCGTCTTCTACAAAGTTGTAGATCTATATCTTAGATTTACAACCCAACTTGTTTGGGTGCAAGCCAAGTTGTAGAACTCAAGTTATGATCTTTCTACCGAAATTGCAATTTTGGGTTTGGAACAGAATATGTTTTGTAACTTTAAGGCCTTCAAACGTTTGAATTAAATCTTGTCTTCTTCATAAGACTTTTAGGGAATTGTCTTAGCTTTCTAACGATATATGAATCATTAACATTGGAGGTCTATAGCCCAAGATATGATTATATTTTCAAACAGCCAATTTATCTTCTTTCATACTTTTTTCTTCATTTTCTCGAAGTCAATTATTTTACCCTACAAACATGTAACAAGTCTATTAAACGTATATTGGGGTATAAATCATGATATAAAATGGTATAACTATGACTAATCTTAATTCTTAGGTTAGAAAATACGTATAATTGAGGTTTATCAGATCTTCTATCCAACTTTGGTTAGAGCTGAGAAAGTTAAATCAAACTACTCGATACTCGACTCAAGTTTGATCGTTAAAAATTTGGTTTGATAATTTACCAAACCAAACTTGAACAACCTTTTCTGCTTGATAAATTTTGAATTTAGATGCTCGATTAGCAAAAAATAACAAAAACATGTACAAAATATTCAAACTACTCAATCTCGACTCGTGATCAACTCGATTAAAGCTCATTTGAGCTCGGTTCCATGAACAGTCAAACCAAACTCAAACACAATTTTCAAAACTCGATTGTAATTCAAACAAACTTGAACACTCATGCTTTCGTCTCGATTCAACTCATTTTCATCCCGGTGTACCACAATAGTGTCACACCATTGTAGATTTGACAAGTGTCCATTTAAAAATAAATTATAAATAAAAATTTAAATTTAAATAAGTGGACACTTATAAAAGATCCATTCCGTTTATTATTACTCTAATTTTATTCAACAACTATTAATTCATGTAATTTATTGCTAGAATAAATATTTTTTTAGTAAAATTAATCATATTTTATATTTTAAGTATTTTATTACGCTAGTCGATAAGGTGATAAATCTATTTATACGACTTTTTGTTATATACCATACAATTAGGGGTGTTCAAAATTAACCGAACCGAATCGAAAACCGAAAATTCGATTTGATTTTTAACCGAATCGAAAATTTCGGTTCGGTTTTCGGTTTTTTATTTTTCAAAATTTCGGTTCAGTTTCGGTTTTTGGTGTCGGTTAACCGGACCGAACCGAAAACCGAATTGTTTTTTTTAATTTTATTAAATTTAAATATATCACATTATTTAAGTAATAATAATAAGAAATAAATAAAGAGAAATTATATCTTAAAAAGTAAAAATCCATCCTACAATACATACACACACGGGCAGTAACTTAGAAACCCAATTTCAGAAATAAATTGGGTATGTTTGGTTTTGTTTTGGTTGGTTATTTTGGTGAGAATTTTTGGTGAGAAATTTATGGGGACACGTGCATTTTTGGTGAGATAGTGTTTGGTTTAATTGGAGAATTGGTTTTTGATTGTTATTTTTGGTGAGATAGTATTTGGTTTTGTTTTGAGAGGAAACATAAGTTACTGTAGCAGTCAAATCATGACAGTTTTTGTCTGTTAATGATTAAATAATGATTAAAAGTTATATAATAATATTAAGATTATAATAATTATATTATAGATGAAGTTTTATTTGTATATATTACAATTTAAAATAAAAAAATTATTAAATATTTATATAAATGAGTAAAGTTAATATATACTATTTAATATAAATAATTTAAGTTTAAATATAATATTAAATTAAACACGATTATTTAAAAAGCACAAACTTAAATATATAAGACATCAAATAAATATAATGAGCATGTGTATTGCTCATTGGACAATTTCATAAAAATGAATCCGACACTAACGAGTTCCACGTGGTCGATTCCGTGATCTAGTATTACTAGATTCACCTGTATTTGAGGATCCACTATCACGTTGATCATGATACAATCGTTCCCCCGAATTATTGTCGAAATTAATATTATTAATACTATTTGAGGCAGTGAAGGATCCATTGTACGAGCTTTGGCCAAATAAATTTGGCTGTTGCGCAAAATTTTCTTGAGACCATGCATGTTGTTCCGAAATTTCATCAGATATGACGATAACATCTCGCGCATCAGACGTCATATCATTCTCATCAATGAAGACGTCCTCAGTTTCATCTTCATCAGGGTCCATAAAAACTTGTTTAAGAAGGTCCCATCTTCTCTCTCCAATATCAAAGTAGCGCGATGCGTTAGGAATATTCTACAGAAAGATTTTTAGAAAATATATTATAAATTTATTAATAAATTCTTGCATTTGAAATATTCATAAAATATTGATTGATAATAAACTTACAAGACGTAATTCCCCACGGATTGAGTATGGCACTGTCATTATATTTGTGATATGATTGTGTTTCACACGTGGATGAGCCCTCACTCTTTTAAATGTATTATACCGTTCTTTTAGATTGTAGTACTTGTCCTTAACACTATCCAAAGTGTACCGACGATAGTATGTAAGTTGCAACTTTTTTCTCCACTCAGGAAGTTCCATCATTGCAACAAATTCATCCGCCACTGATGAAACTGCATTTGTATCCATCATTATATGCATGAATCTCTCTTCAACTTCGGGCGTCCAGACGTCCACCGGCTCATCATCTAAAATTCTGCGTCTTGGTGCCATCACTGCACAAGCATCAAAATGACATGGACAACACAAATAATATGATTTTCTAAAATTGATAATAAATTTATGAATCATATCAACTTAATCTCATTTATAAAAAGATATTACACCATAATAACATTTATAAAATATATGCTCGGTATCAATAATAATGATTGTTTTGTGCATCACATTCTTAATTCAAAGTAAGCAAATTAAAAATCACAATTCAAACATATAATAATATCGTCAATGAGATATAATTTAGTGACCCACGTCCCATCAATTAGTGGCCAAGGTCACCCCACATCCAATTGGCAATGCTGTCTCTGAAATTAGACTGTATCTGAATTTCTTGTACAGTAGGATTACTATAGCGTTGTGTGTTGTCTTCGCCATCCAGCACTTCCCGTAATTGTGCATCAGTCATATTGAATATATTATCATCTCTATTAAACTTTCGTATAAAATTGTGCAACACACAACATGCTATGACAATTTGTACTTGTCGTTTAACCGCATAGGAAGGCATTCCCCAAGCTATGATTGGGAACCGCTTTTTAAGTATCCCGAATGACCTCTCAATTGCATTTCTCAATTTTGAGTGCCTATGATTGAAAACCTCATTCCTACGCGTTGGACCTCGCCCCTGACCTCGAAATTCAGTAATGTGGTATCGCTCTTGTCTATATGGAGCTAGAAAACATCCATAGTTTGTGTACCCCGCATCAACAAGGTAGTATTTACCTAAGTTGACTTATGTGTGTTAATAAATATTCAAGAGAGTATATATATATATATATATATATACACACACTAATAAAATCCTAAATAACCTGCCGGTGGAAATGGAAATGATGCATCACTATTTATTGCATTCATTAAGACGTGAGCATCATTGGCGCTTCCTTCCCATCCAGCATATACATATGTGAACATCAAATCAAAGTCACAAATGGCAAGCACATTTTGCGATATCGTGTTCCTCCTTGATCTATACGAATTTTGCCTACTTCTTGGTACCCAGGCTGGAATTATAGTTCCATCAATAGCTCCAACACAATCCTATTATTTCTCCCATAATTACTAGTGTCTAATGTTAAAAAAATGAAAATTGTAAATGCTCAAATCAATGCACCACAACTTACCTTGAAGTACGGATACAAAAGGGGATTGTTTATAATTACAGATGACACTTCATTGAAGTTTGGTGGAGTTATTACTTCTGAGGCAAAATTAACCAAGGCCTCAAGCACACGTTTTATGTGACGATTAATAGTCTCCGAAGAGTGTTGAAAACGCTCCATACTATCTCTATGACGATGATGCATCCCGACTGTTTGCATAAACAAAATTACTTCTTCGTAGACAGATACTCTCGCAGTTTGACCATATGAAAGAAAACCTCTACTAACAAGTTCGGTGCAAAGTGCCATAAATGTCGGTTTAGTCATGCGCACTTGATCGTAAAATCGTCCTTCGTCTCCATTCATTATCTCTGACACCCACTCTGGAGCTTGAAACCTAGAATTGTGTCGAAATCTAAATTCCCTAAAAACTTGAGGACCTAGAATATGAGTGAAGAAAAATAAGTCAGCACTCCCATCGGATATGTCACTACCGGGAGTGCCGGGGCTTCCCTCATTGCTTACGTTGTCGTCATTTTCGTCAAAATTTACTGATGTACTTGCCATATTCCTATAACATAGAGTATAAAAGTTTCAAAATCGATTAGGAAAGTCGTGCATTTCTAGTACGAGATTAAATTCATAAAAGAAGATTAATCTTAGTAGTGGTACACATAACATGATACTAAAAGGTGGTGAAAATAACTAAATTAGAGATTGGTAGGACAATCGTCACATCAGGGTAATGACTCAACCCATATTCTTCGTAATTCATCATTCATTCCCAGGAATAAGATCCTTTGCGTAGCACTTGCTAGAACGCGCACAGCTTTCACATGTTGATAGGGACAAAGGCCTTCCATGCTATTTAGCAAAGCTAAGCATGCGTCACATGACTCCTTTGCTCCGGGTCCAGTCCTAATTGATTTTGCTTTATTCATTGCCCTCCATTCATCTATCAAATTGTCAAATTTACTTTGCTTGGTTGACGACCTACGCTTACTTGAAGAGCCGCTACCCATGATCCCACTTGTTGAAAAACCCGAACTCTCCTCCACACCCATGGACACGTCCTCTGTCATATTACGTCCTCGAATCCTACTCCCACCAGAACTTCCATCTGTCATTGTGTTAACCTCATTATCATGAAGAGGTGTCTGGGTGGAAGATCTGGCCATAGCACCAGTAGCTACATTATCCTTAAACATTTCGGAACATAAGTCAAAACATTGCAGACCCGCCTCCAACAATCTTTCTCCATCTGTGACTTTCTATTTCAAAAACAAAAAATTATAAAATAATTTCAATTGTGATTGTACGTATCCAAAAGAAACATATTAATCATGTTAATTGTAAATATGCTTACCGCGGCCAATGAAGCAAGAACATCGTCCGGGCCTGTGATAGTGTTTCTTTCGTAATCCCATCCTAAGCCAGTTTTACTAAACATCCATGTGCGAAAAGTTTTCCAAGCCATACGTACCCTATTCCATTTTCCACTGAGTTGGGCAGGGTTATACTTATAAATATTTTGGTTTTCATTCACTCTTTCACAAATTTTCTCCCATATTTGTGGCGTAAAGGTGCTAGTCGTCAAATTACCGTGAACAAATTCTTCGTGACATGTCTCGATAAATACTTTCTCACAAATAGAGGGCCATTTGGCAATATCGTTGCGGGTTTTTTTAGGTCTCAAATCATCCACCTCTTTCTCTTTTCCCTTACCCCTTGGCATCTAATAGGTTGGAAAAATTATTGTGGGATATATTATTAAAATTTTGGTACATATTAATAATACTTAAAATAATATTTTTATTCAATTTAAGCTCGTACCATTACGTGTGAATATGTCTTTTTATAGATGTATTACATGTTTATGATATCAAATAATAATTAGAAGTAAGCTCTAACCATCATCATTACTCAACTTTTATTTTTAAAAGTATAATTCATTTACCGTTATACTATTAAATGGAAGTTTATATTAGATGAACATGAGAATTTATAAGAATAAATTAAATGAATGGTACTAATTAAGTTTCCCAGTCGAGTTTGAAGGAGCATGGTTCAATTATTCACAAACTCAAACACGACATATTGTTTAATAAACATTTAGTGGTGAATATCACAGTCTTACCTCCTACTCTTACCTCACTATACTCACTCTTCATTAATTGCATCAGTTCATAAGGTCAAATTTGTGTTTTTAAAAATTCTCAAATCACTATACATGTCCAGATGTGCTTTCTCTAGGCTCCATTTGTACAATTGGATTGATCTAATTAATTGCACTATCAATAAAAATTACGACAGAAAGTAATTCATGTCATTCTAAGCTCAACTAAGATCATATTTATTCTAAGTCCAATATATATATATATATTTGGAAAAAGTCACAATTATATTTATATATATATATGTGGAAAAAGTCAAGCATACGTACAATTAATCTTAATTTTTTCAATCATCAACTTTGCTAAAAATTAAGAAAATTCTCAAATTGAAGTTACCAGATGTTAAATTGATAAATATACAAAATATGTTCTTAATTTATGATTGTTTATATTTATATAATCAATTTTATCATATGAAATAAATGACCAATTAAAACATATTCATGGAATAATTAAACCAAAAGAGAAGTCCCACTTCCACCGTGCAAAATAAATTATATGATTATTCACACGATTTGGGAAATTGAGGGAAAAATTTGTGTACAATAACTTAAGTCAAAGAAATAATGATGACTGCATACATAGTAAGGTTAAAAGTCGTACGAAAACCAAAACAAAAATAAAACACAATGTGATTAACATCTTTACAAATAATAATTACTATGCACAATTTGATGAATTCACAACCATAACTTACCTTCAAGGTTCCAAGACCAATACTATAACAAAGAAATCAATAATTAGTGCAAAATAATTATAACTTGCATTAAAGAAATTAATAAATATCAAAAAGAAATAAAATTACATACATATAATATGCAAGATAGACATTAAATTAGGAGATAAATGAGGATAGTTTCGACACGTGAAATAATTTTATGAAGTATTATCGTATTAAACATCACTACAAGAGCCAATAAGAATAAATTGAGAATAAGGTACCTTTCTATATCCAATTTTGGGTATAAAGAGATTGTTGGACTTGTGAAGTGAGAGAAATCACAATTGAAATGTAAAATGATGTATGAAATGGTGTGGTCATTGTGAAAATTTATAGAAAAAAATTTGTAGAAAATATTTTATCGTGTAGCACAAAATAAATAAGTGGTTCATGAAAAAAGAAATGAAAATAAGTGGTTATTATCAAAAAAAAAAAATGGTTACTTTATATCCATAAATAATTGAAAAGTGACAGAGTGGCACATGGAGATAAACAGTGTACCACTTCACGGGTGAACAATATACCACTTCCCACTAGCCTGACACAACAGTATACCAAACAGTATACCACTTCCCACTAGTATGACACAACAGTATACCACTATCCCATTATCCTGACACAACACATGGATTGACTTGATGGATCAAAAATTATAATATTAAATAATAATTATAATATTTATCATATAGTTATATGAATATTTATATGTATATAGTAGTTGATATTTATATATTTTTAAAATTTTAATTAATATAAATGAATAAATTACCACATATTTTTATATTTATTATATATCTCTTAATAGTAGTATATAAATATATTCATGGATTTTATTATATATTTATATTGAATTTTAATTATTATATATTGCTTTTTATATTTAATATTAAAGGTATAGTACAAAGAACAATTTCAAATAAAAAAATATTATATATTATTTGTATAGATCGCCGCCGCCTGATCAAAGAGACGGTCCACGCACGCCACCACCTCGCCGCCGCACACTCCGACTACTGCCGCTACCTCTGCATCACCGGCTCGGCACTCGTCACCTTAGCCTCCGGCGAACCCCTCTCCGTTTCCCACCACACACTCGCCATCCTCCGCACACCCTCGTCCACCACTTTCACCCCTCCGCCGCCGCATCATCAGATCCCCTCTCCATCACCCTCTTTTCACCCTCCACCCTCCGCCACCCCCCATGTCCACAACCTCCTCACACAAACCCCACCCACCGCCGCCCATCTCCACCGCCAAACCCCAGCCGCCACCACCGGCGCAAGCCCCTCAAAATCCCACACATTTTATCAGACTCGAGCTTCACATCATTCCCACCACAACTTCACATACAAATGCTATTAAAGCTAATTTTCAACTTATTCAGAGCCGCATCTCAAACTTCAGGGACAATTTCTTAATAATTGGAGAAGGTTTTTGAACAAAATTGAAAAGGAAGAGAGTTGGCCGACAAAATATGACAAGATGCAGTAGCTAGGTTGAAAATGGGCTTCAAAATATTGGGCCAAAAAATCTGATTAATTTCTTGCCCAAATAAAATGAAACCAAACACAGTTTGGTCAGAATTTTGGGCCAAAACAGGCCCAAAATAAAACCAAACATAGGCAATATTTTCAAGTTTCAACTGCTTGGCTGCTCCCCTACACCAAATCGCGCTCCACCTATGTTTCGCAGCTCCACCTCCGGCGGAACCACGCCTCCACCTCCGCGGCTCCGCTGGTATTTTGGTTTTCCACTTCGTTTCTCCTTTTTTGTTTCTTGTTTCACAATCTCCTAAACCCTAGTTTGTTAATTTGTAATCAAATGTTGGAATTTGTCATTGTTAATTTGTAATAAAATGTTGGAATTTGTTAGTTTAAGTTGAAATAAACCCTATTACCCTAGTTATAACATACCCTAAATTTAGAATGAAAAAAATAGGGAAGAATAATAGGTAGAAAAATGAAAAAAAAATTCAGTTATTTCAGTTTTTAACCGAACTGAACCGGTTCGGTCCCGAATTATTTCGGTTCGGTTTTCGGTTCTCAAAATTGTTGAACCGAAATTTCGGTAAACCGGGGCGGCCAACACCCGTACATACAATACTTATTTATCAACATAATTTTTTTATATTAATTGACTATCAATACTTCGTTTCTTCTCTTTCTTTTTACAATATGCTCAACCACAAAATAGACAGTTAATTAAATTAATTTATCCTCATTTTCCATATTAAATTCCATTCTCTCAATTTTTTAATCCTCTAAAATCCTGACTACAGTAGAAACTCTATAAATTAATACTCATGGGACTACTAAAATTTATTAATTAAAAGAGTTATTAATTAATCGATAAATTAATAATTATTAATTTATATATTAATTAATATTTTGTTAATTTATAATACTCAATTTATAAACATTTTTCAAACTTTCACTTAATTATTGTACCATGCATGTATGTACATCAAGAAGGACCCAATTTGAAAGAAACCTTCAATCTCCCACCTTCTTATGCTTCTTGTGATCAATGTTTATCACTTTATGGACATTAAAAAATATTTTCTATATAAATACAAGATCAAAATATGCTAAATTGCTAACACAAACAAATTATACATTTTGTGGCTAACCATCTTAAATCATTCATGTAATATGTAGTATATAAGGAATTATTAATTTATATTTTATATGGGGTCTATAGAAATTATCAAAAATGTATTATCTTATAATTTTAGCGAATTATTAATTTAGCACCCTATCCCCGAGTCGGGACCGGCCAAAAATATTATTTTAAAGAATTTATTAAATAATTGAGTATTAATTTATCGAGTTTCTACTGTATTGTGTTTGTTTTGTATAATTGACTTTAGGACACTGCCACCACTCTGGTCATCTACATTCTACAATCTACACAATGTTCTCTCAAGATATAAATTATTTTCCGACAACAAACATAATATTTTTCATATTTAATCCAAACTATATACTATATATAATCTACTGTAACCGGTCTATATTTAAATAAACCAGTACATATAGAGCTCAAAACCACTGGATGTACTGATAAATCATGGAATAATTGGTTTAAAAAAATAATATATTCTTTCTGTATATTTAATTTTGTGAAAATACATTTAGAATTAATATTCTGGAAAAATAAAAGAAGAATGTACAAAACATTCTCCAATTCCATACAAGTGTCGGATTTTATAGTGGGACTAGATTATTTAATTAATGGAATAAAAAACTTTAAAATCCACCCTAATAATTATGTGAAGTAATGACAATGGATCATTTACAATAATTTAGGCACAGTTGGTTAATGACAGTGATATAATGTACATTTGTTTATTATGTTATTTCTTTACAAAAATTGTAGTTACTTGATTAAACCAAAACCAGAGATATTTTAAATAGATAGTGAATTATTAAACAAAACTTTCACGATCATTATATGAGTGCATAATGCAATAATATTATTTCTAATTATGTAGTTTTTTTTATTAATTTATTACATGAACTTTTTTAGACACTTCTGATTTTTAATTTTGAGGCTTTCAGATTGAAATAACAATAATGAATTGTAATGCTGTCTAAATTAGTTACGTTATTCAACCTTTTAAATGTTTTGGTATACCAACTAAAAAGTTGGTAGAAGAAAAGGAAAATTAGTAATATCTGATAATAAGAGCAAACACATTAGCACTATACTTTTCAAAAGTAAATTATAAACAAGCAAATCCAAGGGATGAGGTATTATAAGCTTCAAATAATTAAGTCTTAAAATTCAAGTATTTTATTTTTTATTTAATTATTTAATGAATAGTTGATGTATATAGAATAAACAAACAAACAAATTCAAGAAAGACAACCGTAACGGAACACCTTACCCACTTCAACTACCATATTCGAAGAGTCATCATTAAAGAAATGCAACAAAGACAAATAATATATAGGGAAAATTCAGATATTTGACATTTATACCTCTCAACTTTAAAATATTGACATTAATATTCTTTTTTTTCATTTTTTACTAAATTTTTTAGTGAAAAAATAAAAAAGTTCTTCCACTTAAAATTAAAAAAAGGTTAAATCATATAATTTATTGGGGGATGAAATAGTGTTCCATGATAATAAAGAAACAACAAAAAGTTTTTCTAAGTTAAGTACTTTAGTGATATGGCTTTCATATTTTTAAACTTAAAATTAATTAAAAAATATTTTAATATAGAATTATTACGTAAAATAGACATTAGTTAAAAATAATAATAAATTTATCTTCTAATTCACTTAATATAAACAATCATGAAATATATTAGTATTTTGATTATATAATTTTAATTTATGACATCAATCATATTTTTACGAAAATCTTCAATTTAAAATATATTAATTTTATTTTTCGCATATTGTATTTAGTGTAAATTCAAATTGTTGCTTAAAGATATGTAGTAATAATATGGACATTTTTTTATTTTCAACCCTAAATGTACATAAACTTGTACATATTTATGAAAAATGTATTAACATACGTAAGTAATAAGATTTTCATTTAAAAAGGGACCATCCATTATTGAGGATAATATTTTTAGGAGTTGTGAGTTATATTTTCTAAAATTTTCAATTATGCACCCCTCATTATTTATTTAATTATTCTTATGTCATTTGATGGTAAATTCATATTTTTTTTTTATTTTTAATATATTAGTGAAAATTGAAAGATATTTCAGTCTTTTATAAGTAAAAATAATAACAAAAAAAATAGCAAAGGGGAGGTTCATGTCAATATTTCAAAGATGAGGGGTATGGGTGTCAAATGGTTAAAGGTTAGGGGAGGTTGATGCAATTATCCTATATATATATATATAAATGAATATATACACAAAATTAGGTACCATCCAAAATTTATCGATAAACTTCGTTAGTCAACACATTTATCGATTTTTTTATGAATTTATCCGTGAATATATTCACACATGGATTAATTATATTCAATATTATAATATTTTATATAATACCAGGTGTCTTTATAAACAATTATTCTCTATATATGAAAACTTCATAGAACAACATTAAATTTATGCTTAAATTACTAAACAAAATTTATAATTTTCCGTATATATTGATGAGATGCAAAACCTGAAAACACCCAAAGCCATATGGGCAAGCACAACATCAACAACTCGAAAATCCACTTCTAAATTATGGTGTAATTAATGTTTAATATGATCATTATCTAAAATATTAGGATATGTAATAACACAACCTTTTGAAATATTACCCACGCAATTTTATTGTGACGGTGCTGATTTTGGGAGTTCAATATTTATTCAACTATATACTATCCAAAATCAAAATCTAGGAATACCCTCCTTGGTGTGCTTATAAGAACTTTTCTTTTGTCCTTTGGGCTCATTTCAAGGGGAAAAACTATTTTTGACACCCCATTTTGATATTATTAAAACATAGTTTAAGCTTTTATATAGTAAAAAATATTTTTAGATTTGTAAATTAAGTCTTATTTCAAAAATAATTTATTGATAATGTTTAGGTAATATAAGACCATAAAATCTATAAAGTATTATCAGATGATTTTGTAATTTATATTATAAGCTGTTCAGACTAAACTCATCCAAATTTTGGAGCATTTTATAATTATAAAACTTTAAAAGAGTTTGAATAGAATAGAATCATCTTAAATTACTTAAAAATATCACGTATAATAGCTCACGCAACACATCGTGCTTAATGACACATAAGTCTCATGCGTGACAATATTGTAAAGTGATAATCAAATTAAAAGTACTTTATAAATTAGATCAAAACAGTTAATTTGGTCATCTAATTTCATTTAAAAAAAACTCATAACGATCGTAAATGTCATATGTCAATAATCTTCAAGAAAAATTGATATATCTCTAAAGTTGGACCATTTGCATTAAGAATGTCCCAAGTAAAATTCCCTTTGTGACGTCCCACCAAATATATCTTTGTAATCATTTTTAAGATAGTACTAATACTTCTTACCTATAAAAAAATATTTGATTTGGATAAAAATATAAGTTTTAAATTTTCAATTCAGTCCCTCATTTCCCACGAAATTACAAATTCTGCCACTCTCTTCTCGATCTCCAATAAAATTAAAATGTAAAAGGTTCTAACATTTGGAAAGAGAAAGAAGTAACGCAAAGAAATTATCTCCGGCTGACGGAGCATATTGTAGGAATATTCCGGTGGTCTGAGATCTAACTCCGTTTCTAATTTATACGGTTTTCAGAGATCCGTTGTTGTAAGTTTCACATTTCGCCTATTTCTCCCCCTTTCTCTATCTAATTTCAAACACACACAAACTGTCAGGTAACGAACAGCTGCGATCCTAACACAAACACACACATTTTGTGTGTAAAGATGTGTATTTTTGTCTCTATTTCTTGAGTTTTTAGCTTTATTTGGTGGAAAATGTGGGATTTTATGGTTTTTTGTTCGAAGACTTTGACATGCCGACTGATTTCAGCTGCGTTTTGTGCTTACTCTAGGTTGTGGAGCTCGATTTGTTGACCTGTGAATGTAAGGTCGTTGTTTCGGTTCTTGAAGACTGAGCGTTTGGTGTGGTTTTTCAGAAGCTAGGGTTTCGAGTTTGGCTGTTATGGAATGTGGATGGTAATTAGGGTTTATTTTTGCGGTTTTGTGGATTTCTAATACTATTTGAGATGAATCGGAGTTTTAGGGCACCAGAGAGGGGGCATATCGGGAGTATGAGGATGAAGGACAACAAAGATGAAGAACTGGCATTGTTTCGAGAAATGCGAAAGCGCGAGAAGGAACATAACAATCTTCTTCTTCTTCAGACCTCCGATGAGTTTGATGCTCCACTTGGTATGAACAAAAAGTTTTGGTTTAATTTTTCAGTTGAAATTTTTGATGAAGGTTTGGTGGTTTGTGGTTAGTTAATTAATTAATTATCTTATGTTGAATCTATTGGGTAGATATTATTTTTGAATATTTGTACATTGTTGCCATAACATGATGTGCCGTTGGATTTAAAAAACATTGAAGTAAGAAATTTTTGTTTGGCAAGTTCTATTGGGTGGATTCTTGTATTGATTGTATGTGTATTTTGATTCCTTTCTCTTTTTCATTTTTTGTGAATATAGCGTTCTGATTTAGTTGCAATTTTTTGTTTGTTTTTATTTGTTTCCCTGTTTGCAGGACCGAAAAGTGGTAGTTCTCCAATATTTAATATAACTTCAGGTACACATGCTCCTGTTAGGAAGACTGGCGCTGACGATTTTCTCAATTCGGACAATGATAAAAATGATTATGACTGGTAAATTTGCATATTTTTCTGTTTTTTTTGTTTTTTTTTGTATATGCTTGAACATCTTTTGCTTAGACTAAATGGTTGAACTTTTGGCATCTTGAGTCCTATGGAAGTGACTAAATCCTCAGAAAAGAATTAAAATCTTTTTCATTATGCTATCAAAAGACCTTTTCAACTGCTGAGATGTATTTTTTGAGTAATCAACAAAACACTGAGAATGATCCTTTACCAATGAGAATAGCTGATGTATTGCTCTGTAGCTCCTCCATTAAAATCATAAACCACAATTGGAAGTATGGAAGCACTGGACCACTAATTAGAAATGTGGTAATATGTACTCCCTGCTCTAGAAAAAAAGCCATCACAATTTAAAGAATATGCCAAAGAGAAAATAGTAATGAACAACAGAAAGTTCACATTTCTGAGGCTGAAAAAATGATTTCAATTTGTTGTGAACTCCCAATGTATTGAAAAGGAAAATTCTCAAGCATTGGAATTTAAGAGCAAAAAGTATTCCCTTATGTCTCACTTTTACAGATTGATATGAAATAAGAATTGTGAAGATCACAATCAAAATAAATTCTCGCTTGAACTCGATATAATATGCACTTCAAATACATTTCAATGGACTAAGAAGTTACTGAAGTGCAGCCCACTGCATTTGATTCGTCTGGCATTTTTCAGAATGATCCCAACTCGTCATGAAGTCTCCTGCAAATACCTCTTGCAGTAAAACCTTATCATCCCTGGCTCTCATAAGTTGAATAATCGACATTTTGGTTTTCTTCAATTGATGAAGTTTATTCCTGAAAGATTACTCACATTATGATGAAAGTATGAGAATGTTTGACCACTGCATCGAGTTGCCTCGGTGACAAACTTATATTTTCCTTGATGTCATGGTAAGCGTGACTTGTGTGAGCTGTTTCTTTTTCAATGGTTCATATTCCTACTTCATCTCGTCTCACTCAACTTTTTCAGCGGTTCATATTCCTACTTCATCTCGTCTCACTCAATTGGAGATCCTGTTCAGTTGTTTTATCAATTTAATTTTCTCCATTCAAATTACCGTATCAATAGCAACTTGCTGTTTCAATAACCAGTATTACGAACAAAATGTGTTTAGAACTTACGGACACAAATATTTAGTGATGAGATGTTATATTTTATGTAATTGTAGGATTTTCATCATTATCAGATAAAGAATCCGATTTCACTCTCTCGTGCTCTCTCATTATATGTGAATGTGTGTGTGAGCGGGGGCACGTGTTTGTTTATTATTTGCATACTGCAAATAATTTTTCATCCTTCTGAAAAAATTACCCATTTTGTTTTAACTTAGAAATAAAATTGTCAGTATCTCAAGTATATAGACTTATTAGGTGCGTTAATAGGTCCTGGACTCAGCTTGCCTAGGATTAGTTGATTTTGTTCATCTGATACCAGAGTAGGCCACGAAATTGTCATTTTATTTTGTATTTACATATTTCCATTTTGTTTCAGGCTTTTAACACCTCCTGGTACTCCTCTTTTTCCTTCACTGGAAATAGAATCACAAAAGACTGTCATGAGCCAGCTGGGAACTCCAAAACCTCGCCCTACATCTCTAAAATCTAGGGTAAGCAAAAGAGATATTTGATTTCTGTTTAAATAGTTACACTTTAATTAAACTGAATGCCTACAGAAATATGAATTAACTGTTTGGATAGAATGGAATTTGATTGGGCAGGAATAAATTTGAGTGCTTTGTAATCAGTGTGAGAAGTTACAAAATCTTGTACAAAACATAAATTTACATTGTGGTGACAGGCCTACATCCTTTTTATTAATTCTATCGATTTAATTAAAGAGACACAGGATTTTCTGTCATGCATCGTCATCATCAGAGTTTAGAATGGTAACTGACACATTGTTTGGGAAAGTTTAACATGAATATATGATTAACGTGCATAATGATGATGTAAATTAATTTCATCCACATAGATAAGTCTGTTACCCTCTTTAATGAACATGCTACAAGTTGTGTATAGTGACTCTGAAGTTCACCTTTAATTACCATTTGTAATCTTTCAGCGTTCTTCCAGAAATGGAAACTTATGCAGATGATTTTTGAAACATACACCAGGTGCAAGAAGAGAGAAACTACTGAACATTTTCCATTACATCTCTTTTGAGTCTGTTCTAAATAACATCTTATTACATTAACATTTATCTGACAAAAATATTGAACTAAATTTGTTTTCAGCAAAAATGTTGAACTGATTTTCTTTTTATGCAAATATATCAATTAATTTTTCTCGGCAAATTATCTCTATGAATTGAAGCTAGCAAATCCCCAGCCTGAGCCGATAGCAAGAAGCAATTTATCTAGACAGCCAACTTCATCTTCATCCCCAACTTTGAACACTTCAAGTGGGGGACTTCGCAGGCCATCTTCTTCCAGTGGGCCTGGATCAAGACCCGCAACACCCACCGGACGTCCAACTTTGACCTCAACATCAAGATCCACATTTACCTCAACATCAAATAAACCTACATTATCAGCTAAATCTATCTCAAACACATTATCATCTAAAATAACACCAAAACCTTCAAGATCTTCAACTCCAACTTCTCGTCCCACCTTGACCGCATCTTCATCAAAGCCCACAATTCCCCCACGATCTTCTACGCCTACATCAAGATCTACTGCTCGATCCTCCACCCCTACAAGTCGTCCCTCCTCCATACCTCCATCAAAATCAACTTCTAGGGCATCAACTCCAACTCGTAGACCAAGTTCAACAAACACACCTTCTCTTTCAGTTAGATCCCCAACTTCCTCTTCAATTTCAAGACCCGTTTCAACCACGGTGAAAAATCCTCCGCCTGTGCGGTCTAATTCTCCTACTGTGAGACCTCGACCTTGGAAGCCCTCCGAAATGCCTGGTTTCTCCCTTGACGCTCCACCGAATTTAAGGACATCTCTTTCCGATAGGCCACCTTCGGCCACTAGGGGTAGACCCGGGGCGCCTAGTTCTCGATCTTCATCCATTGAGCCTGTTTCAAATGGAAGGATTAGACGGCAATCATGTTCTCCTGCTAGAGGGCGACCTCCCAATGGACTTATTCATAGCAGTGGAAGCTCCGTCCCTGTGCATGCAATGAACCGGTTGCATGCTAAGGCTAATGACAATGTGAGCCCTGCTCTTGTTGGAACTAAAATGGTTGAAAGGGTGATAAACATGAGGAAGCTGGCCCCACCCAAGCAAGATGATAAGCATTCACCACATGGCAATTTATCTGGAAAGTCCTCGTCACCGGACAGCTCAGGCTTTGGAAGAACGCTTTCGAAGAAGTCTTTAGATATGGCTATAAGACACATGGTATGTACACTTTCCTCATCTGCTAAATTGGGAAATCTTTTTTATTCAATGCACTCTCTTGAAGTACAACTAACTTTTAACCACAACTTTTCGTCTCAATTTGTAAGGCTGTTTGAATCTTTCACTTTTTCAACTCTCATTGTGAGATTATACAGGCTGAGCTAGAAATACGTAGGGAAAATCGCATTATTGGTCTCATAGAATTAGGCTTGTTGCAATTCTATAGACTTGTAAAATTAGTTTGTGGATGCATTACTTTGCAATTTTGGTGCCAGTTAAACAATGGACGAATTTGGTGCATGGGAACTGCACCTTTAAGTTGCACGTGATCAAAGTAATGATAGCCGTCCGTTTTTAATAGCCAGGACAAATCATGCAAAATGCTTCATGTGGGACTAATTTTGCAAGTTTTTAAAATTTTCGGCTAGAATTGCTATGGGGTGGGAATTAATGTCGCAATTTTCCCAAATACATAATAATTAGGTCAAGCGGAGTATTCGTTTCTGCTTAATAATACTTTTCTTTTTGGAGTATTAATTTATAACATTCGCCATGTGCAGGGTGTACGCCGTACCATTCCAGGCAATCTACGGCCTCTGATGACTAACATCCCTGCATCTTCCATGTATAGTGTGAGATCTGGGCCTTCCAGAAGCCGTACAGTCAGCGTCTCAGATTCTCCACTTGCAACAAGTAGTAATGCCAGTTCTGAAGTGAGTATCAATAACAATGCCCTTTGCATGGATGGACCTGAATTAGATGATGTCAGCAGCTACAAGTGTATTCCATCACCACGCAGCATACATGGAAGGTGAGATCTTATTCCCTCTACTGAATTGTATCTAAATGTGAACCGCTACTGGCAGCAAGAGGGATATTTCAGAGATATGACCAATTTTCAAGGTAAAAACTGACTGAAGATCCATTTGATATGTTTACGTAAATTTCTATGAATGGTTAGCATGTTATTTGAAATCTTTTATTATCGGTAGAGGCTTGGTTACTAGCTGTGCAGTCCTGTTTGTTGTTCTTTTGGCCATGTAATGTACCACAATCGGAATTTATAACCCTCCTATTGTGAAATTCAGATTTGATAATTTCTAATTTGTTTATGCTTAATTCAAAAATTGACTTGAGTGTCTTATTTGTTGTGTCTTATCAGCACAAAAGAAACAGTTTAACCTTAAAACTACTACTTATTTCATATCATACACACTGACCTTCTCCCTTTCCTGGTTGGTTGTTCTGTTGGTTTCAGTAGTAAGTTGGCTCTTCATGTGAAATTCAATTTTGTACTCATCAGCTTCAACAATGATTTGGCTCTAACCGAATTGCATTTTGTCTGTTAATACATTACCAAATCAAATGTAAATAAAGTGGATTTCTGTAGAAAGAATATACTTCAAATTCTTCTTATGGAGTTGCATATAGCAGCAACATTCTGAGAACTAAACAAATGGCAATAAAACACAATGAATAGAGTAAGCATATGTAAAAGTAGTTATACAGATTACACTGAAAATCAGCAATTGTCGAGTAACGAATTAAATTGGATCAACTTTCAACAGGAAATGTTGGGATTGAGAAGCAGAAGAAGTAGGAATAAAGATGGATTGAAATTAAGCTTTAGTGTCAACCAAAAGATAAGAGAATTAACTAAAATTAAATATTAAACTAAGATAAATTAAGAAACTACATAAACTAGTAATATTCAGCTCTTTCTAAGATACCTAATAAGAGTTTCGGTCATCTTATATATAATAATCTACAAGAAAATGGAAATTGTAAAAGGAAAGATACATAAACTAAACTAATTAAGCTAGAAAAGGAAATATGTTGGCTCCTAAATATACAAATACAAAAATCTCTTAGTTTATCCTACTTCAAAGGTTATTTATTTAATAAAATCACTATTAATTAAAATTCGGGGTTAAATTAGTTAAAAATTTAATTCTAAAGGAACAAAGAATTAATTAAATATATAGATTGTAATATATGGATGCAAACTGCAAAGTAATGTTTCATTTAAACCAAGCATATATTTACATTAATATGTTTAGAGGGTGTGCAAAAGGTTTTTGGACAAATCGGGAGGGCATTTGAATGTTTAGTAACGACCGTAGTTGATGCATTTCTTATAAAACATGGGAGCAAAATGAATTGAAGTCTTTATATTTGGGAATGAAAATGGGGTTGAGTATAGTGAATATTTATTCGTACTTGATCTATTTGATTTGATGGGCCGGGTTGAGTATAGTCGGATTTGGGTTGGGATCCGAGTCTACCATATACTATCCCGGATTTGAACTTGGACCCGGTTATTTAATTATATCTACTTTTATATATACTTAATTATTACTTATAATATGATAAAATTTAGGGGTTTGCGATTTAGACCTTTAACTTTATTTGAATGTGAACGGTTTTTGTCCAAAATATTGATCAATTTATGTTTAGTCTATTGGACTCGATGTCCCGGCCCATCCCAGCCCGGACCAGACTCATGATGGGCTGGCCCAAACCCACAACACGCCGGCCTGTCAAATATTTTTCTATGGGTGCCCACTTAATTTTTTGTGAGCCTGAGCCAAGGCAGCCCGATCAGGTGATTTTCTTCTTTTTTTAAAAAAATATTTTCTATAAGTTTTTTGGTTTAGTCGAATTTAACATTGAAAAAAAATGAGTATTTAAATTCTAAGAACAAAAATTAACATAATATTATTTCAAAGTGGTGAAAACTTATTACAATATTTTACTCTATCATTTCTTATATTACACTAATCGTATTGGAATTGTGTCCATATTTTATGATCGTAGGTTTGAAACGGGACCCACACGGTATTTTTTAACTAAACTCATATAATCTTCAATCTTCTTTTTCAATTAGTGGTTCTTCGACGGGCGTCATGAGTAAGTCATCGCCATCATCTTCAACTTTCTATATCATCATCGTTCATTGTTTTGGATTTATTCTCATTTTGTATGTTGACTTCCCTCTTCCATCTTTGATCAAGCCAATCCTTATACAAAATACAAAACTTTATTGGTTATGGACTTAGCCGATTTCTCCTATCAGTAACGGTCATTTGTCCTGCACTAAAAACACTTTCAGAAGCTACATACACATTTGAGGCATTAGTAAATCACAAGCAATAGAAGAAAGAATAGGAAAAGTTGCACTTTTATTTTTCCATCATTGTAAAATTTAAAAAATTTCATAATATCCATCAAGGAGCAACTGAAGATAATATTGCATTTCACATTTTCCCCCTATTTGTTGTTTCATGAGTAATATGCAATGAGGCTAACAAAGAAAAAGGATTATGGGATGATGAATGAACATTTGATGTTAATGGTGTATGGATAATGCTAGATGAAGAATGTGAAGATGAATTAGATTCATATAATGGCAATAAATTTCTTAATAAATTCTCGACTTGGTCGTGTTCACCATGTTTATGTCATGCAAGTTAACTAATTTATAATATTGTTCCATTAAGATAAAACAATCATTTTTTTTACATCTCGAATTAAATATACAACTTAAGATACATATTGGAGGAATTTTAGAAAAATATTTGTTCCATTTCAATTGCATTTGTTTTATTATACTTTTTACATTTTCATTATGTCTATTTTGAGAAAACATTTCAACTACTTTGATCATATTAGATAACATAATTAATTGTAGTGTAGTAAGAACCGAATATCGTTGTGGTAACTTCACGAAATATGTTTAATGATGGAGCAGTTGTGTTAACGATATTCCAATCGAATTCATGAATATATGCCGACCCATTTTCCCCAACGAATGTTCGATTAAAAATTGAAATAATTATATTACGATTAGAATAAGCTTCAAACAACATTTTATAGGTAGAGTTCCATCTTACTTCCACATCTTTACTTCCAAATCAAAATACTGTGTTTTATACGTCAAATTATTACACGTTTATATTCTTGATGTCTAACGGTTGAAGCTTTAGTATGAGATATACAATGTCTAATTTTGTGAATATGTTATTTTATAAATTCCAAACCATCTTTAACACATAAATGCATAACATGACACATAAATACATCTAATATGAAATAATTTTTCACCTAAAATTGGATACAATTCATTTAAAAAAAAATGTAATAGCTCTAGTGCAATTTTTTGCATTACCAAAAGATATTGACATTATTTTTTTCGAAATATTCCAATTTTCACAACAATAATGTAAAGCTTTACTTATGTGGTAACCCATGTGTAGATGACTATGATGCACAGATACGGGACAGGAGACACGCGGTATTTTAAAAATATTAGGACATGACACGGGGTCAGAACTGCTAATACAATGTGTATATATAATTAATATACATATATATTCATTAATTTACGTTAAAATATATACATTAGTCTTTTCATTCTAATTTAAATATGATTGGTTAGAGAAATAAACTATAAGAATGACTGTTGTACATTATAAATTTGTATTTGATTTGTAAATTTATATATGTTTGAAAGAAAAATAAATACTTCGGGTTTCAAAATCACAAAAAATAAGTAAAATAACATGAAGTGTCACAAATAATGCATATATAGTAGACATACCTTCTAATTGCGTCCATTACGATATTCGTATTTTATTTTATTTAAGCAAACAAATTTATTTTTATAGTGGACATGGTATCTGAGAGTGTCGGTCGAGTGTCGTATCCGATTAGGTGTCCTACACGACACATGATTTTTTGAAGTGTTCATGCATCACAGGTGGATGATCAAGTTGTTGAAAGTCCATTATTCTTTTTCCTAAATAATAATCATCGTATATCCAATGTGCCGTTATGCAATATAATGAAGACAACACTTACCTTTCTACATATCCGATGTTAATGAAATCCTAGAAGTTAAATTAGAAAATTTAATTTTCAAATTGTTCATTTCTTTTATATATTGTTTAAAACCATCATTATAACAAGTATTACGTGACACCCATTTAAATTATGGTTGACAACACACTTTTATAAAATTTTCAACAAACATATTTTCGGCAAAAGTAAAAGGCAATTCGGCTTGAATAACTAAACAAGCTAAACCGTTTCTCATTACCATTTCATAATAATTAAATATTTCGATATCACTTTGTGCCGCTACATGTTCACTTGAGTTATCAAAGTCTATTGTCTTTCATCCCGGATGCTTATTTTTCAAATGTCTTTCCATATTATCGGTACCCCATCTACCATTCTTTTTAAACACAAATTCGTTCTTACATATTCGATAAAAACTTTTTTCTTCTTCGGTTACAAATTGAAGATATTTCCAATATTTACATGTTGTAGGTCTTATTTCTTTTTTACATTTAAATATTGTCGAAGGTCCTTCTTTCCTTAAGTGTTCATTATCATCTTCGATTTTATTTTCTTCAATTTCGTTTTCGTCATTAAATTGTGATTCCGATATATTAAACGTTTTGTGATGTAGAAACGTTCATCTTCGGTATTAAACAATCTTTTTCTATTGGACATATTCTAAGTTGGAATCTTTAGTTAAAATTTCTAACTAAATAAGTTATAACAATAACTACAATAATAAAACGATGTAAAATATTTAAAAAAAACTAGAAAAAAATGATGTTACCGAAGTGAAGTTCTATTTTTTGTCGACGAGCGAACGGCACCACTTTAGAATCACGTCAAAAATTGAACGACACCACTTTGGAACCAAGTCGATAAAATTGAATGCCACAATGCCGAAAACGATAATGATAGCCGAGAGGAGCAAAAACACTTACTTGAATATGTTGTAATGAAAACTTGTGAGATACATATAAAATAAAATCTATATTTATAAACTAGAAAAACAATATGACAGTTGGCCTTCTATTACCTAATATAATCGTTGCTTGATGGATGCTCCAGCAAGCAATAATAAAAGATAATTTAAAAGAAAATTTTCTTTTTTATAATTATCCCTCTTGCAAAAGGGGGATAACAATGATGGGCCAACGTTCGAACCTTGGCTCCCTCAAAACAAACCACTAGCCCAGCCCATAAAATTTCGTGGACGCCAGTTAGCCCACAATGGCCCATGGGTCACGGGCCAATGGGCCGGGCTGGCCCTCTTGACATCACGAGACTTGGGTCAGAAAAAATGTCTAAAAATTTTGATCCAAATTTTTTGAAGCCCTGAAATATTGCATCCTCATAATATGTTATCACTATGTCTTATCACTGTCCCAATTTTCGGAAGCCCACAATTTAAGACCCAATGTAGTATTTTGATATTTTCAATAGTTTTCCATTTCAAACAGCTCACGTAGGGATGTTCACGAGTCGAACCGACTCGAAAAAAGCTCGACTCGAGCTCGAACCGAGCCTAACAAGTTCGAGCCTATTTTATGTTGTTCGAGAGCTCGCGAGCCGATTCGCGAGCTCCCATTATTTTTTTAATATATATTAATTAAATAAATGTATATCTCCCCAACCCTAGAACCGATTCGCGAGCGTCGTGTGGGTAATTCAGGTTCGGGTAGTTTGGGTTAGCGTAATTCTGGTTTGGGTTACTTAAAAAATTTGGATATCCGAAGTGCTGAAATTTCATAGCGAATAGTTTCTGCCTCACTGGTATTGTAAGGAGCAGAGCCAATTTTGCCCCTATTTTCTTACCATTTCCAAACATCTTAAGTTTTTCTTTTAAAAAATTATTTTAAATCTTCACTATATTTTAGCTGGAAGAATTTAGTTGGGTATGAAAAATTGTAATAGTTTAATTTGAGTGTGAAAAGATGAGAAAGTTCATTTATTTGTATTTCTGTTTCTTAGTTTTACTATGAGTCTCTTCTTTAACCTTTTTTTCTCTCTTTTTTAATTTAATTCAGGTAAGTAGTGTGTAATTTGGGTGGGAAAATTTACCCATGGCCCAACCCGAACTTATGCTTCGGATTCGGGTATTATCCAATATACAAAAATTTGAGAAAAACAATCCCGAATGGTAGGCACACAACTTTTATAAAGATAATGTGTTATTGCCTTGGAATGAGTCACAATACATGAGGCACTCTAATATTATATTTCTATTTAGTTTATGCTTTGATTGTGGAAACTGATGTAAGCTGCAAGTTTTTTTCTTATAAAAACTATTGGTGATTATTCTTCGATGCGACTTAAATACATTTCAAGCTAATTACAAATATATTTTGCAGTTATGGACCCGGATAATATTTCTTCAGTTGGAGAATCAGCATGTCCATTCATTTCTAATCCTAATGAGCCAATCGACCCAATATTAAATGAAATAAATCCAATGATAAAGAAGCAACTATGGAGGCAAATTGTAACACAGATAGCCATGACAATCTTTTGAAGCCTAAAAGGCAAAAGAAATCACCAGTGTGAGAAGAAATTGAAAAATTCAAGGATGTAGACAATGTGATGAAACTGCATTGTAAACATTGCACCAAATTGTACACAAAATCCACCACTAGTACAACAACTCAATTAATTAAACATTTGCATGTTTGCAGCCCTATCGTCGGTCGAAAGAATTGAAGGAAAAGGGTACATATACACAAGCACACAATTCTTCCAGCAATCCATGATGAAAAGTTCGACATGGGAAAAATAAAAGAGTCAACAACTCATTAGATTATGATGAAAGAACATCCTCTCTCCATCGTCGAAAAGGTGGAATTTAGTATGATTCAGAAAAGAGGAATACTGGAGTGGAGGCCAATTTCAAGGGCAACAATCACAAGATATTGTGTTGGTATCTATGAAGCAGAAAGAAAAAAAAAATTGAAAGATGCGCTAAAGAGTGTGAACAAAATCAGCCTAATTACTGATTGTTGGAAATCAAAGAATCAAAGGATTGAGTATAGTGGTTTTAACTGAACATTGAATTGATCATAATTGGCAATTACAGAAATGAGCACTTAATTTTGTTCATCTTCCTACACCTCGACGAGGTCTTGATATAGCCAATGATGTTTGGAGGTGCTTGGAAGATTAGGGAATTGAAGGTAAAATTCATTCACTTTCTATTGATAATGCGTCTGCAAATAATTCTGCAATTGATAGCTTGAAGGCTTTCATCAGAAATAAGAAAAAAAATGCTTTGTGGCGGGAGATTGTTCCACGTTAAATGTTGTTCCCATATTCTAAACTTAAAAGCACAAGATGGGCTTTCTGCAATTAAAGACATCATTGATATTATTCGAAAATTGTGGATTATGTTCGACAATCTGATGCAAGACTTCAGATATTTTCTGAGATTGTGAAGCAACTGAATTTGCCATTGAGAATGGTAGTTGATGATTGTCGAACGAGGTGGAACTCTAGATATGAGATGTTAGCTGCATCAATTAAATTCAAGGATGTCTTTCCGATATTTGTACAACGAGAACCAAATTATAATTGTTGCCCAAGTGAAGAAGATTTAGTAAAAGTGGGGAAAGTATGCTCGGTTGTGGCAGTGTTTTGGACTGCTACACATAATTTCTGGTAGCGATTATCCTACTTCAAATTTGTTTCTAAACGAGGTTAATAGAATGAAATTTTTCTTGGATAGTAAGTCATTGGATGACGATTACTTTATTCAAGACATGGTTTAGACGATGAAGCTTAAGTTTGATAAGTATTGGTGGGGCTCCAATTTATTAATGTCCATAGAAACGGTTTTAGATTCGAGGTGCAAGATGACTGCAATTAATTTCTTCTTTCCGGAGCTTTAGACTGAAGAAAAAGTGAACATTTAAATTAAATTAATTCAGAAGACGTTGCATAACTTGTATTTGGAGTATGTAGAAAGTCATAATGTTGAAGGTGAGTCAAGTGAGAATACTTCAGGACCAGCTTTTCAAGTCAAATTACTGAAGGAGTTCCTCCAACTAAATCAGGTTGGTCTCGATACATGAACTATGTTAAGTTGGTTTCCACCGTTCAACCTCAAAAGTTTGAACTTGATTTGTATCTTGAGGAACGTTGTTTTGAGGAGGACGGTGCGCGGAAGATGAGGGGTTTGATGTGCTTGATTGGTGAAAAACACATGCATTGAAGTTCAAGAATTTATTAACAATGACAAAAAATATTTTAGCTATTCCGATTACTCCTGTTGCTTCTAAGGCTACGTTTAGTGTCAGAACTCGTGTCGTTGTCAAATATCGTGCTTCATTGGCTACAGAGAACGTTCAAGTATTGATGTGCGGAGGAGATTGGTTGAGAAAACGTTTTAGATTGAAGAACAAAACTAAGGGTAGCTTATTTTAGTCTTATTTCTCGATAAATTAATACTCGATTAATTAATAAACTCTCTAAGATAATATTTTTGGCCGGTCCCGACTCGGGGATAGGGTGCTAAATTAATAATTCGCTAAAATTATAAGATAATACATTTTTGATAATTTCTATAGGTCCCATATAAAATATAAATTAATAATTCATTATATACTACATATTACATAAATGATTTATGAATTTTTTTTGAAAAATGATTCAATTGTCTTTTGTTTTTTTGTTGAAATTAATTTCACCTTGCAAATCAATTTGCAATTGTCCTTGAATTATCCTTGTTGTGCTTGCATAATTGCTAACATCCATTCTTACAATTGCTTTTGAGTGAGACTTGGATTATCCTTGTTGTGCATGCATAATGCTCTTCAAATCTCGTCGGTCATTATTGTTTTTTTCACACCTTTAAGATTAGAAGGCATGTCGTGTGTGTATGATTTATTTGTGTTAGCATTATTATCTTGTATTTATATAAAAAATATTTTTTAATTATTGTACATGCATTGTACTATAATTAAGTGAAAGTTTGAATGGTGTTTGTAAATTGAATATTTCATTATAAATTAATAATTATTAATTTATCGATTAATTAATAACTCTTTTAATTAATAAATTTTGGTGGTCCCAAGAGGATTAATTTATAGAGTTTCTACTGTATAAGTGTTAAACATAATCTTTTCACTATTGTTGTACACTTTATTTAATGCTTGTATTCATTTCAATATGACAAAAAAGCGATACAAGTGGAGCTCCCTATTGATGATGATAGCACTAAATGATGATTTTCTGTGGTAAGAATTATAAAGTAATCATATATAAATGTAGTATTTATACATTTGTTAATTTAATTATATAAATAATCTTTACATTTTGTTTTTTCAGTTCGTGTTCGTTATGGAAGAATGCCTTGATGGTGGTGGAAGATTCTATGCCCATCAATCTATGTTTAGATTAAACTTTATGTTTTTTGTATCTATTATTAGTTATAGACATTATTTTAGTAACTCTGTTTATCAATCTATGTTGGATGAAACTTTTGATGGATGTGTTTGAGACTTTGATTTATTTTAGTGTATTGGATCTGTTGATCTATGTTATTATGTTATATTTTGACCTTGAACTATCGATTAGTTTATTTTGACGAATGTGTTGTGAATGAATTATTGTTACACGTGTTCGTTGGTTAATTTGCGTGATTTGATTTCATGGCTTCACTGGTGGATTTATAACGATTTGTAACAATAATAACATTGTTGATTGCTGAAATTTGATAACTGGACATAAAAGAGCACTCGAGTCGAGCTTTCGAGCTCTATCTGAAAATATGACTACGAGCACGAGCCTTTGTATGCGCAACTCGACGACCTCGAGCTCGAGCTCACTTAGAAATTTTCGAGCTTGAGCTGGTCAAAATTGCCAAGCTCGGCTCGAGCTCGACGTGTGAACAGCCTAGCGTGAAACATGGAAAAAAAACTATTCCCAATAATTTACTTAGTGAACTGTAGAAATCTCTTCAACCTTATTTAAATTTATTGTATAAGTTAAAAAACTTACATGCATTCACCTATATGTTAAAACATTATAAATATTAAAATAACATATATACTTTACACAATATTACATAGAATTAAGTATATACTGTACTTATATACTTTTATATATATGACTACTAGTCGGTGACCCGTGCTACGCACGGCCTGAGTTTAATAAAAAATTGATTACAATTTTTTTTTTTTGAATTTTAAATAACATGATATAGTTATATTTTGATCCATCAATTCAAGATGTTGATCGTAAATGGAAAAATAATAAAATCTATTGTTAATATTGAGCATCAAATATTCATAAACATCTAAAACTAACTAAAATACATTATATTATTTATAAACACACTATACAGTAAATGATAAATGTTTTTTTCAAATTTCTAACAACTAACATTATATACAACACAGATAAGAGACCTTATGAAGTTAAATAGAACATAATCTTTATTTCCGAAGCTTATCCTATGAAATATAGAGAATAAATTATGATGTAATATATGAATTATATGTAATTTAAAAATACAAAATATTTTATAATATGTGCTTATCCATATAATATATTATTAATATATAAAAAAGTAACATATAAATAGTATTAGATCAATAGTTATTAAAAGTGGTATCACGTCGCAATCTTGTATTTTTAAAAATATTCGATGTTATTTTTTTTTTAAAAGTTCATGAGCTTTAAAACAAAAGGGCTTTTTTGATATAACCCCTGAGGTATGCAGCTTTGGCAAATAACCCCCCGAGGTTTGAAATTTTGGCAAACAACCATTTCTGGTTAGTTGACCGTTAGTCAACAGTTAAGGTCATGGGCAAAATTGTAATCTAATAATTCCAAACAAATATATTAATTTTCAATGTATTTGTTTGGAATTAATAAAATTAATATATTTGTTTGAAATTATTAAATTACAATTTTGTAAATAAATAAAATTAATATATTTGTTTGGAATTATTAAATTACAATTTTGCAAATAAATAAAATTAATAAAATTAATATGTATTTATTTTCAATGTAGTATTAATATATATGTTTGGAATTATTAAATTACAATTTTGCAAATAAATAAAATTAATATATTTATTTAATATATTTGTTTGGAATTATTAAATTACAATTTTGCAAATAAATAAAATTAATATGTATTTATTTTCAATATAATTCCAAATAAATACATTGAAAATTAATATATTTGTTTGGAATTATTAAATTACAATTTTGCCCATGACCTTAACTGTTGACTAACGGTCAACTAACCAGAAATGGTTGTTTGCCAAAATTTCAAACCTCGGGGGGTTGTTTGCCAAAGCTGCATACCTCGGGGGGTTATATCAAAAAAGCCCTAAAACAAAACTATATTTCTTTTTGGGATATTCCTTGTGTTTGAAACTTTAATAGTTATGATTCTTTCATTGATATTAAAACCCATCTATATACACTAAGAGTTGATATACAATATTTTGGCTTCATAATTATATCATAGAAGGCATTCATACAAACTTAACATTGTTTTGTCAATATTTGACAAAGTAAAATTACTTACAATAGTACATATAATTCTTTCAATATAAGTAGCCATCTTAATTTTTCCCCAAATCATGTACCAAATTCTTCACTTCTGATTTATTTATCCCAATATTTTTTAATATAAGAAATTATCACATGTGGTAGAAAATATCATCAAAACTAAATTTTTTTAAAAAACTGAAACATTAATATATTAGTTAACAAACTCAAGCCGTCGATAACATTTATATCTCTATTGGGTAACTTTCCATCCTTAAGGGGGAAATGTTAGGAAAAAAAAATAACTCCATCTTCAATGTAGAAAATTTGCCAAAAAATATAATTAGTCTTGAATTCGAGAAATGAAAGCAAATAAGAAATACAACATGCACCTTCTCTAGAAGTATATATTATTTTTTAAGTTTTTTCATAACAATTGAATGAGTAAATCTGATTAATTGTTTGGGAAAAATAAAAAGTATTTGTTGAAATATAATTTCGGGAATCAAAATTTAAACTTTGAAGTGGTAACGGTTATATAAAAAATTTGAAAAAAGAAGCATTAGGGAAGTGAATAATTTTTTTTATGTTAACTTTATTCAAAATTCAAAAGAAGTTATAAATAACTAATTTAAAAATTCAAAATTCTATAAAATTCATAATTTTTTTGATCTTGCCTTAGAGTCTTAGACATGCAAAGCCAAATAAAGCCATTAAAAATAAATTAAAATAAAACATATGTACCTTTCTTCCTTGGGTCAAATGTACAGAAACACAAAATTTATTGTTCTCCGCTTTAGCACCTGGAGTATCTTTTGTCACCTTCAACAGTTCTTTATAAACCCAAATTAATTAATTAATAATATTATTATAAAAAGGAGAAAAAACATATATAATTTCAGTTGTAATTAACTAAAATTTGAAAAGGTAATTACCTCATCGATCATGGGAAGGTATTCCCTGGCAGGCTGGCAAATAACAACTTCAGCACCGTGCTCATTTCAAAGAAGAAACAAAATTAACCCACTAAAAAATATCAACAAACTACTACAAATATGACAAAAAGAAATTAAATATTTAATTTTTTTTTAAATTACTTTTTTACAGTTGAAAACCTTTTGATGGGCCTTTTATGTCTATGTCATGGCTTCCAGCCTGCCAAACGCATAAAACTATACACAAAACTGCACAAAATTATTCAATTTCCACATGAAAAATAATTCAATAAAAATTAAAATAGACAGGCAAAACATAATAAAATAGATGAACTTTAAGTAATTGAACGGGAATTAAAGAAAATCAGAAAAATGACTGAAAAATAATTACATAAAATAAAAACTAAATCAAATCACATAAATCACACTCACCAAATAATCTCTAAAAAGAGCATGAATCTTAACAGCATCCAACCTCTCTCTGCTACTACTGATAAAGTGTCTTCGTCTTTCTTCATTCGGTGCAGATCTTTCAACAATCTCTTAGCTTTTCTAAATTTTACCACCCTAGATTTGTGGATGTGAACATGAATAGAAAGAAAAGAAAAAAAAAAAAGCAATTACAAACACCGTTGCTGGAAAAAACACAAACCCAAGAAAATTAACTTTAACTAATTAATCATTAAAAAGGATTATATAAAATAAATTAACAATTATTGATTACCTGTATGCAATTGCACTCTACTGGAATCTCTTTTAAGAAATGTAGGCAAAAAAGAAAAAAAAATTATACGTAATTGACTTTTCAAAGAGGGAATATGGTTAAGTAATTTGAATTTTAAACATTCCCTCATTCTAATGGATAAATAACCGTAGATGTATCTATATTTTAGGATAATGGTTTAGATAGTGGTAGGCGGTTGAAATTATTGAGGAAACTAACTGTTAATTTTTTTTACAATTAAATTAATTCTAAATTATCTAAAAATTATAATTTAATTTTTAAAATGTTTTAGAGGGTCAACAAAATAACCGACAGCCCTCCTATATATATATATTAATAGATATGAATTTTGTATATACATTATCTTTTATATTAATAAACATGTATTCCCACATTTATATTTAAAATATTATTAAATATAATAATCTCAATTTTATATTATAACACTAATTCAAAATAATTATTAAAGGACATAAACTTAAACAATTTGACTGCACTCAGTTCAAATTCGAGTTCTATATGTACCTACTTTGATAAAATTAAACATTTTCGTAGTTCTCAAATATTGTACTTCTTTATCTTGAAGACTTGGATAATATTAAGTATTTTTGGCTTTAGAGTGTAAACCAAATAACACGATGTTCACTGATTAATGTGGTATTTATAGTAATTTTCTTGGCCAAAAACTCGACTTATTGGGCCATCAGCTCGAGTCTAATTGCACGGCCCATAGTCATAATTCGTAATATATTAATGTTGCACGTATATAAATAATTTTATTAAATTACGGAAATACACAAGCTTATTTAATTAAAAATTGAAATAACCGACATAAGCTCAACTGCTCAACCACAAAATAGATAGTTAATTAAATTATCTCCAATTTCCATATTAAAATCCACTCTCTGAATTTTTTAACCCTCCAAAATCTTGACTATTGTGTGTTTGTTTTGTATAGTTGACATTAGGACACTGCCACCACTCTGGTCATCTACACAAAAATCAAAATGTTCCCCCAAGATATAAATTATTTTCATATTTAATCTACTCTTTATCCAAACTATATACTATATATTACTGTAACTTGTCTATATTTAAATATACCAGTATATATAGAGCTCAAAATCACTGGAAGTACTGAAAAATCATGGAATAATTGGTTTAACAAATAATATATACTTTTTGTATATTTAATTTTGTGAAAATACATTTAGAATTAATATTCTGGGAAGATAAAAGAAGAATGTACCGACATTCTCCAATTTCAAACAAGTGCCGGATTTGTTAATGGGACTGAATTATTTAATTAATGGAATAAAACAATTTAAAATCCACCGGTGTATCTACGTTCATTAATGACAATGGATCATTCACAATAATTTATATACAAGTTGGTTAATGATAGCGATATAATGTATATTTGTTATGTTATTTCTTCGCGAATTTTTTTAATTCAAACTCAATTTCAAATAGAGAGTGAATTACTAAATAAAACTTTCACGGTCACTGTAAAAGTGCAAAATTCAATAATATTAATTCTAATTATACAGTTCTTTTATTAATTCATTATATGAACTTTTTTATACAGTTCTGATTTTTAATTTTGAGGCTTTCAAACTGAAATAACAATGTCTAAATTATTTTACTTTATTCAATATTTTAATTTTTTTTTGGTATACCAACTAAAAATTTGGTTTATAATAAGAGCAAATACACTAGCACTATATCTTCAAAAGTGAACTGCAAACTAGCAAATCCAACGGATGAGGTATTATATGCTACAAATAATTAAGTCTTAAAATTTAAGTATTTTATTTTTTTTGCTTAATTATTTAATGAACAGTTGATGTATATAGAATAAATAAACAAACAAATCCAAGAAAGACAACCGTAACCTTACCCACTTCAACTACCGTATTCTAATAGTCATGATTAAAGAATTGCAACGGACAAAAATATATATAGATACTTCTACTCATTTTAAGGGAAAAAGAATATATTTCAACACCATTTTGTTATTAACTTAAAATTTCCACTTTATAAAGTAAATTATATGCAATCAATAATTCACAACTCCCGTATCATTACATTAATATAATCACTGAATTATTGAACGTGAACTTGGGATTACAAGTTGCTTTTGGTCCTATGAGAAACATAAACGGTATAACAAGCTTAACCACATATTGAAATAATGAGTTATCTCATACGGCAAATCAGTATAATTGATCGGGCGACTAAATCTAGTTGAATTTTATGCCTTGATTACGTGTTCGATTTCCCTCGACGGAATGCGCATTCTCTACTGTGAGTCTGTCAGTTATGACCAACACCTAAACTGATTTAACTATCCTGTATGGTTTGCAGACTATTATATAAGAGCGAAAAACTTTGCATTAGAAAACGTAGAAAAGCAAACAATAGAGACAACCTAGCTGATCAAGCAAACTTAATTTAATCGAATCTTGTAGCATTGGTCATGGTTTCAATTTTTCTTAGAGAATTGTGTCTTCTCTATTGAGCTTGTCAGCTACGAGAAACCCAAATTGATTTAACTTTTTTATGTGATTTAAGTGGTTTGCATACTATTAGTCTATTACACAACAAATTTACTCAATGTAACAGCTTCGAGTTTCCATCGTTATAAAAAAAAAAGAAGCAAACAATAGTGTTAAATATCCTATTCAAATAAAATATGAAGTGGTTTCAATGAAAAATCATCAAGGAAATAATTATACTTTCTTTTATTATTTCTTGTATACCAATATGGGTGACATTTTTCTCCAAACCCAAACCACTAAGTATGAAGTCAAAATTAGTTTAAGTAATAAAAGTTAATGAAAAGACAATAATAGATTCACTAAAATAATCCAATCATCTATTAAGGAATGGAATTGTAAAATGTATTTTGGGTCCTTGATATTGAATTCAAATTATCTAGCTTCAAAGGAAAATGTGTTTTGAGCTTATAATTTGCTATTGAAAAATAAATAAGAATTATTTGTTTTGAATTATATATCATTTCGTATTTCATTTTTAGTATCACCACAAAAATTTGAAAAAAAATTAAAAATACATGTGGTGGGAATATTGTATGCCTTACATGTGTATATGAAAATAAAAGATGATATATCATTTCAAAATGAAAAACCCTGTGTGAACTTATTTGGTATTTGACCTTACTAAAATATTATAAAATTTTTTACATCTTATAAAATACTTTTAAATTTGCATTGAACATCTTATTTTAGAAATTTTATTTAAAATAGTTAGGTAATATAAGACCATAAAGCTTATAAAACATCAACAATGATGACTTTGTAATTTATATTATGAGTTGTTTCATCCAAGTTGAGTATTTTATAATATAATGCAGAATATAAGATATTTTAATGCCCATAAATTCAAATCTTATTGTTAATTAAACTTTAAAAGTGTTTGGATAAAAGTAATTATTTTAAATTACTTGAGAATATTGTGAAGCCCGTAGCAAATTGTACCACAATGGTAAAAAAATTGAAAATAAAAATATGTATACACAGTTTCCATGAACTAACTCCAAAATTTGATTATATGTATAAAACCACCTGCATTATATAAACAAATCAAAAAAAAAAAAAAAATTGGCCAATCATTTTTTGTATTATTAAAAAGCCACGTGAAATTTACTTTATATTCAAAATATAGAAGAAAATATGTATATTTTTGGATAATATATATTAATTTTCTAACGAAGGTGGGGTTTCATATAGGATTTAAGACATTAAAAGAGAGATTATGTCTATTATTTTAATAAATTTTTTTTTAGCAATTTCAAATTAATATAGATTGAATTTTTTGCATTAAATTCAAACAGATTATTAATCATCCTGATTTCGTTTTTAATAAACTCATAAAATGGTCCTAAATTTCATTTTTCAATAATCTACAAGAAAATTTGATATATCCCTAAAGTTGGACCATTTCAATTAAGGATGTCGCCCAAGTAAAATTCCTTTTGTGACGTCCCACCAAATTTATCTTTTTAATCATTTTAAGATAGTACTTATGCTTCTTACCTATAAAAAAAATAATTGATTTGGATAAATATAGATTATAAACTATTAATTTCCAATTCAGTCCCTCATTTCCCACGAAATTGCAAACTCTGCCACTCTTCTCGATCTCCAATAAAATATAATAGGTTCTAACATTTTGGAAAGAGAATGAAGCAGCGCAGAGAAGTTATCTCCGGTATTCGGAACATATTGTAGGGATATTCCGGTGATCTGAGATCTAACTCCGCGTTTCTATTCTTACGTATTCAGAGATCCGTGGTTGTAAGTTTCACATTTCACCTATTTCTCCCCATTTCTCTCTCTAAATTCAAAATACACACACATGTTGTGTCTGCAAATGTGTATTTTGTCTCTATTTATTGACTTTTAGCTTTAATTGGTGAAGATGTGGAATTTTATGGTTTTTTCTACGAATATTTTGACATGCCGACTGATTTCAGCTGCGTTTTGTGCTTATTCTAGGTTGTGGAGCTCGATTTGTTGACCTGTGGATTTAAGGTCGTTGTTTCGTTCTTGCAGACTGAGCGTTTGCTGTGGTTTCGAGAAGCTAGGGTTTCGAGTTTGGGTGTTATGGAATGTGGATGGTGAATTAGGGTTTATTTTTGCCGTTTCGTGGAGTTTCATTTGTATTTTGAGATGAATCGGAGTTTTAGGGCACCGGAGAGGGGGCATATGGGGAGTATGAGGATGAAGGACAATAAGGATGAGGATTTGGCATTGTTTCGAGAAATGCGAAAGCGCGAGAAGGAACGGAACAATCTTCTTCTTCTTCAGACCTCCGATGAGTTTGATGCTCCACTTAGTATGAACAATTCTGGTGTACATTTTCTTTTAAATTTTTTGGTTGAAATTTTTTATGAAGGTTTTGTGGATTGTGGTTAGTTTATTAATTCATTATCTTGTGTTGAATCTATTGGGCAAATATTGTTTTTGATATTCGTAGATTGTTGTCGTAACATGATGTGCTGTTGGATTAAAAAAGCATTGAAGTAAAAAAATTTTGTTTGGCCAAGTTGTATTGGGTGGATTCTTGTATTGATTGTATGTGAGTTTTGTTTCTTTTTCTTTTTCCGTTTTTTGTGATTTAGTTACAATTTGTGTTTGTTTTCATTTGTGTCCCTGTTTGCAGGACCGAAAAGTGGAAGTTCCCCAATATTTAATATAACTTCAGGTACACATGCTCCTGCTAGGAAGACTGGCACTGACGATTTTCTCAATTCGGACAATGATAAGAATGATTATGACTGGTAAATTTGCATATTTTTCCTGGATTTTTATTTGTTTATGCGTAAACATCTTTTGCTTGGACTAAATGGTTGAACTTTGGCATCTTGAGTCCTATGGAAGTGACCTTTTAAATTCCACTAGAAAAATAAAATAAAATCTCTATGTCATTATGCTATCAAAACCTTTTCAACTGCTGAGATTGAACTTTTTTTTAGTAAACAACAAAACAAAGCGAATGATCCTTTACCAATGAGAATAGCTGATATATTGCTATGGAGCTCCTCCACTATAACCATGAACTACAATAGGAAGAATGATAGCACTGGACCGCTAAGTGGAAATATGAGGTAATATGTACACCCCACTCTAGGAAAAACAAGTCATCATGATTAAAAGAATATGCCAAAGATCAAATAGTAATCAACAAGTTCACATTTCTGAGGCTGAAAAAATGATTACAATTTATTGTGAACTCCCGAAGTATTGAAAAGGAAAATTTTCAAGCATGGGAATTTAAGGGCAAAAATGTATTTCCTTGTGTCTCGCTTGTCCAGATTGATTTGAAATAAAAATTGTGAAGATCAAGATCATAATAATTCTCGTTTGAACTCGATGTATTATGCACTTCAAATACATTTCATACTAAGAAATTTTAAAATGCAGCCCACTGCATTTGACTCGTCTGGCATTATATAGAATGGTCCCAACTCTCCTTGGAGTCTCCTGCAAATAATTCTTGCATTGAAAGCTCAGCATCACTGGTTCTCATAAGTTGAATAATCGACATTTTGGTTTTCTTCATTTGCTGAAGTTTACTCCTGAAAGATTACTAACTCATATTATAATTGAAGTATGAGAATGTATGACCAGTGCATTGAGTTACTTCTGTGAAAACTTATATTTCGATCCAAACTGTAAAAGGTGTCATGTTATTGTCTACATTTCCTATCTATTTTCCTTGATGTTAAAGTAAGTGTGACTTGTGTGAGCTATTATTTTTTGGTCAATGGTTCATATCCCTACTTCATGTAATCTCATGCGATTTGAGATCCTGTTCAGTTTTATCAATTTAATTTTCTCCCATTTAAAATTACAAGTATCAAGAGCTACTTGCTGTTTTAAAAACCAGTATTACTGACAAAGAACTTATGGACACAAGTGTCAGTGTGAGATGTTATATTTTAGGTAATTGTGTGATTATCATCTTCATCAGATACATGATCGGATTTTAACTTTCCCTCTCTCTATTGCTCTCTCTTTCTCTCTATGCCGGGGGGGGGGGGAGGGCGTGTTTGTTTATTATTTGCATACTGCAAATAATTTTTCACCCTTCTGAAAAAATCACCATTTTGTTTTATCTTAGAAGTCAAACTATCGTTATCTCACCTATACATACCTATTAGGTGCGTTAATAGGTCTTGGATCAGCTTGTTTAGGATTAATTGAACTTCATCTGGGACCAAAAAAGGCCATGGGATTATCATTTTATTTTGTATTTACATATTTTCATTTTGTTTCAGGCTTTTAACACCTCCTGGAACTCCTCTTTTTCCTTCACTGGAAATGGAATCACAAAAGACTGTCATGAGCCAGCTGGGAACTCCTAAACCTCGCCCTACATCTCTGAAATCTAGGGTAAGCAAAAGAGATATTTGATTTCCTATTTTAATAGTTACACTTTTTATTGAACTGGATGCCTACAGAAATGTGAATCAACAGTTGGATAGAATTTTAGGAATTTGATTGGTCATGAATAAATTCGTTCTAACCCCATCAACTCTGAGGAACATGTCCTTTGAGTGCTTAGTAATCAGTGTGATAAGTTGCAAAATCTTGTGCAAAGCATAAATTATGTGCATTGTACATACAGGACTTTTTCATGCATCGTCATCATCAGAGTTTAGAATGGTAACTGACACATTATTTGGGAAAGTTTAACATGACTATATGTTTAACGTGCATGATGATAATGTGGATTAATTTCTTCGACATAGTTAAGTCTGTTATCCTCTTTAATGAACATGCTACAAGTTGTATATAGTAACTCTGAAGTTCACCTCTAATTACCATTTGCAATTTCAGTGTTCTTCCAGAATGGAAACTTATTCAGATGATTTTTGAAACATATACAGTTGGAAGAAGAGAGAGAAAATTGCTACGAAAAATATTTTCCTTAGCATCTCTTTTGAGTCATTTCTTATTTACATCTTATTGCAGTAACATTTATCTGAAAAAATATTCAACTAAATGTGTTTTCAGCAAAAATGTTGAACTAATTTTCTTTTTCTGCAAATGTATCGAATTAATTTTTTTTTCCGGGCAAATTATCTCTATGATTGAAGCTAGCCAATCCCCAGCCTGAGCCTGCGGCAAGAAGCAATTTATCTAGACAGCCAACTTCATCTTCATCCCCAGCTTTGAACACTTCAAGTGGAGGACTTCGCAGGCCATCTTCTTCCAGTGGGCCCGGTTCAAGACCCGCAACACCCACTGGACGTCCAACTTTGACCTCAACATCAAGATCCACATTTACCTCAACATCAAATAAACCTACATTATCAGCTAAATCTTCCTCAAACACATCATCTAAAATAACACCAAAACCTTCAAGATCTTCAACTCCAACTTCTCGTCCCACCTTGACTGCATCTTCATCAAAGCTCACAGTTCCTCCACGATCTTCTACCCCTACATCAAGGTCTACCGCTCGATCCTCTACTCCTACAAGCCGACCCTCCTCCATACCCCCATCAAAGTCTACATCTCGGGCATCAACTCCGACTCGTAGACCAAGTTCAACAACCACACCTTCTCTTTCAGTTAGGTCGCCAACTTCCTCTTTAACTTCAAGACCCATTTCAACCACAGGAAAAAATCCTCCGCCTGTGCGGTCTAATTCTCCTACTGTGAGACCTCGACCTTGGAAGCCCTCTGAAATGCCTGGTTTCTCCCTTGATGTCCCTCCGAATTTAAGGACATCTCTTTCCGATAGGCCACCTTCAGCCACTAGGGGTAGACCCGGGGCACCTAGTTCTCGATCTTCATCCATTGAGCCTGTTTCAAATGGAAGGATTAGACGGCAATCATGTTCTCCTGCTAGAGGGCGACCTCCCAATGGACTTATTCATAGCAGTGGAAACTCTGTCCCTGTGCATGCAATGAATCGGTTGCATGCTAAGGCTAATGACAATGTGAGCCCTGCTCTTGTTGGAACTAAAATGGTTGAAAGGGTGATAAACATGAGGAAGCTGGCCCCACCCAAGCAAGATGATAAGCATTCACCACATGGCAATTTATCTGTAAAGTCCTCGTCACCGGACAGCTCAGGCTTTGGAAGAACGCTTTCGAAGAAGTCTTTAGATATGGCTATAAGACACATGGTATGTACACTTTCCTCATCTGCTAAATTGGGAAATCTTTTTTTTATTCAATGCACCCACTTGAAGTAATGAAAGTAATGATATTACACAGCTAACTTTTAACCACTACTTTTTATCGCAATATTGTAAGGATGTTAGAAACTCACTTTTTCTACTCTAATTGTAAGGATGGTCGAAATACGTAGGGAAAATTGCATTATTGGTCTCATAATTAAGGCTTGTTGCAATTTTAGACTTGTAAAATTAGTTTGTGAATGCATTATTTTGCTATTTTGGTGTCACCAGTTAAAAGTTGGATGGAATTTGGTGCATGGGAGCCGTACCTAAAAAGTTGACGTGATCAAACTAACAATATCCGTCCATCTTTTAATGGCCAAGACAAAATATGCTTCACATGGGACTAATTTTGCAAGTTTTTAAACTTTCAGCTAAAATTGCTATGGTCCTGTGAAATTAATGTTGCAATTTTTCCGAATACATAATAATTGGGTCAAGCAGAGAATCGTTTCTGCTTAATAATACCTTTTATTTTACGAGGATTAATTTATTACGATGGCAATGTGCAGGGTGTACGCCGTACCATTCCAGGGAATCTACGGCCTCTGATGACTAACATCCCTGCATCTTCCATGTATAGTGTGAGATCTGGGCCTACTAGAAGCCGTACAGTCAGCGTCTCAGATTCTCCGCTTGCAACAAGTAGTAATGCCAGTTCTGAAGTGAGTGTCAATAACAATGCCCTTTGCTTGGATGGACTCGAATTAGATGATGTCAGCAGCGATAAGTTTATTCCATCACCACGCAGCATACATGGAAGGTGATATCTTGTTCGTTCTACTGAATTCTATTTTCAACCGCTACACCGGCAGCAAGAGAGACATTTCAGAGATATGACCGTTTTTCAAGGTAAAAACTGACTGAAGATCCATTTTATATGTTTATGTAAATTTCTATGAATGATTAGCATGTTATTTGAAATCTGTAGAGACTTGGTTACTAGCTGGGCAGTCCTGTTTGTTGTTCATTTGGCCATGGAAAGTACCTCAATCGGAATATTTAACCTCTTTTTGTGAAATTCAGACTGATATTTCTAAGTTGTTTATGCTAATTCAGAAAATTGAACAGTATCGAAATTTTATTGTTTTTGCTGCATGTAATAATTCTTAACTGCCTGAGGCCGTGTTCGGATCGATGGATTTCAGGTACGGGTTTAAGATCCTTGATCACAACTCTTGTATATACATAGTATGAATTTAAAATTAAATCAATCGATCACAAAGGATTCTAAATTTGCTCAATTTGGAGTTATTTGAAAATTTTAGTTCAATGTTTTCTCGGATCCACATTCTCCCTTCATAATACAATGTAAAGTCCTGTTAATTACTTTCATTTTTTTAATAGGAATCCTTTCATTTTTTATCCTCTAATCTTCCATTACAAAAAGAAAACTTCTAACTTAATTAGCACAATTAATAACTACATTAATTCAATTGTGGAGTGGCAAAAGAATTTTTAGATTTTAAGCACACAAAACAGCGCACAGGCTAACAATTGACAGTGCAAGTGCATTATGAACTTGTGAACATCTTAAAGCAAAAAAGCAAGTAGGCAAGGCATTGTTTGTTTATTTTCTTTAATTCTATTTTCTGTGTCATGAATTCTAAAATCCTAAAAAATCATATTACATCTCTAAATTTGCATTTTTTCTACTTCACCTTTTTCATTCTTCATTTCACATATAGTTAGCTATCAATCACTAATTCATCATTTTTCGAATCATCAATCAAAATTATTTAATCCAATCACCACTTTTTATCTTTCATATTTTATAATTAGTAATTAATAATTTGTATTTAGATTTTTTGTTTACATAAGTTTTATATAAATAAATGACTCAATTATTCAATACATCATATGTCAACCCATCACTATTAATTTAACATATTTTATGAAATTCAATATTTTTAAAAAGTAAAAACACTACACAATCACGTCATAAATATCGATAAATACACATTTCTCCAAAAAAAAATCTCAAAATTCTAACTCAAAAATTTAAACATACGAGGTCTTAGCATTTGAGCCATCATAAAATGGTTACGATGCAACAGCCGATTCTTAGCATTTGGAGGATGAATAACTTTTTTCTTTTTAGTAATCATTCATATAAGCCTTGCTTTGCAAAGCAAGCATCATCATATTTAGAAACTAAAATAGTATTAAATAGAGGCAATTTCATATCAAAAAAGCTATCATTTTGTAGTTAAGTTGCATCTGTAGTCTAAGCTAAGTTATGGATATTCTTAATAAACTAGTATTCCATAATTATAATTCCTCATGTTTAAGAAATTCCAAGGTGGTGGGTTGATTTTTCTCACCCTGGTACCGTGACTAAAAATGTGGTGTTGAGGGGGCCGTTACTCCTCATGTTTATTACGTAAAGTTATTATTTAATATTTTTTTTAAAAAAGTATCGAGTATGATCCCTTTGATTTTTCAATGTCAAGAAATTATTTAAACAATAATTTCATACCTTTTGTTTGGATTTGCATTTCCTATCTAAAAGATATTTGAAATGTTCCTGTTCGATTAGGAAGTCTCTGTTTTTGATACACAAAGTTAAAACATCAATTCAATTATAGTAAAAATAAGGTCGTGGGCCATGACTCTATTATTGTCATATTACTCTTGAAAGAACAAGCATGAGTAATAGTAAAAGGGGAGAAAAATGGGGGCAATCCCAATACAGTTGGTTGGGCAGCTGAATCTTGTGGCCTTGGTCACGGATTGCTGAATCTTGTGGCCTTGGTCACGGATTCGATTTCCACTGAAGGTTGGACGGACAGCTGAATCTTATGGCCTTGGTCACAAATTCGATTTGCACTGAAGGAATGCCTATTCGCCTTCTACTCTGAGCCTGTAAGTTATGTGCAACCTAAACTAGTTTAACTCTCTTGTTTAGTTTGCAAGTTATTATACAAAAGCGAGGTTTATCCAGTGCACACCCTAAAGATGGTAGCGTTCCAGGGCTAATCGGACCTTTCACTTTCTTATTATAGAAAAACAGTAAAGAACCCTAAAGAAAAGTTGCCAAGAGTTAAAGTGCTAGTTTCCAATACACATTTTAGGCTTCTCAATGGATAGTGATTACTCGAACTAGACCTGAACCCGCGGAATACCTGCAAAAGCGTTCTATTTGGATCTGAACCGGACCCTGTCAAATACTAACGAGTCCAAAGCAGGTTCGTGTTAGGTAAAGACCCACGCGTAAATTTCGAGTATTATTTGGGTAAAAACCCGTGGTACAAGGGTAGAGTCTAGGTGTTCTTCGAGTAAAATACTAGTGGGTAAATATGGACCCGAACCCAAACTAACTAATGCAATTAGGTCCGGGTCGAACCATGTCTTATACCTAGGGATGGCAAAATAGTTCCGGAACCATGGTTCGGACCCAATTAAACTAGTTTGGGTTGGGTTTGGTTCCTAAGAAATTATTTTTGGTTCTTAATTGGTTCTGATTTGGTTCCAAGTTGGGCCCAACTAATTTCAAGTTAGGCCCGAATCGCTTGCCAATAATCTAAATTATAAAGAACAAAATGTAAGGTATTAAACCGGGTTGGGCTTGGTTCCCTTTCGAGTTGACTTCGGTTCCGTTTTGGGTTGAGTTGGTTCTACCTTAAAGCCATTTAAAAACCCAACCCATTTAAGAACCGAATCGTTGGAACCAACCCAAACCCAACCCAACCCACCTGATTGCCACCTCTACTTATACCCTATAGGTTGGGTTATGTGTGAGTTGGGAAAACTTAACATTGAACTAGTCCGGGTAATCCATGCCCAATAACAGCCCTAAAGATGGTTCTTGTCCAGTTGCTCACATATCATCTGTATATACAATGGCTATCTTGGACCACATTATCTCCATATTGTTTGTTAGTTATACTGTGTTTTTTTATTGAACCACAGAGTCCTCAGCTCATGCAACTGTAGCTCTCTGTGTGATTGTACTTCTTTGCTGGATGAGTTGACAAGTCATTTTTGTCACTGGACCACCAATAATATAGTTGCACAAATTACCCAAGGATGACTTGGGTGTCATATCAGTTGAGCAAGCACAAAAGAAAAACAGCATGAGCCTTAAGTTTAACCTTAAAAATACTACTTATGCAACATACTCAAAATCATATCAATTTCACAAAATATGTTGGCTTGGCTCACAGATTGGTCAACCAAGAAACGATAAATCCCGTCTAATATCAAATAACTTTAATTCATGTTAAATGTTAATATACCTAAACTGGACATACAAAAGAAACTATATTTATGCAACAGCAGGAGCTGATGCTGGGGGTGGAGAAAGCTTCAAATGAGGTGGTGTGTCATGCTTCAGCTTAAGTAGTATCTGTCGCATTCTGCCTAAATCTGTTGGTTTTCCAGGTTTAGGCCCTTCAACCACTACTACTGAAAACTTTTTACCTTTTCTCTTTTCTATTCTTGAGTCTTCTTTTGGAATTAGCTCGGCTATTGATTTCCAGTAATCCTTGTCAGCTTCCACATGGAACTTTTCTTGGCTTGCCACAAAAATCTGATTAGAAAAGAGTGTTGATTCAAATTGTTTGCAAATAAATTCAATCACTGAGCTAAGAAAATATAACGAAAATGGAAGTCAATATGATGTCTCGCTAATAACAACATCAATCATGCTTTGACCTTTTTCGCTGTTCTCCTAATGTGCAGTCGTGCACTCTCTTTCAAGTATGAGTTTACTTGTAAAAGTGCAAAAATGTGTTGATAAATGTAAAATCTTAATCCTTCGATGGTTGCAACAGTTAGTCTTTCCTCCGTTTACAGTTGATGCCTGTTCTCTTTCTGGATTCCATAAATGATGCTAGAAGTAAAGTACCCATAATTGGGTGTTAAACAGAACAAAAAACAGTTCAGTACTTCAGTTTTTAACTCATCTAAATCTCAGTTTCAGTTCAAACCAGGACCTTGATTATCAATGGGGGCAGTATTAAGCAATGAAAAATGATGGTCCGATCATCAAATATATGTAATTTGCCCACCTTGACATCAAAAGTTCAATGGGGAATTACACAATCCTACTATGGAGACAAATCTACATGACACGTTAATGCTGAGTTTGGACCTCTGGTTTAAGGGTGGAATTTGGAAAAGGAAAGGTAAACGCAAAGGGTCAAACCCGAAAGCATGTAATGCAATAATTGAAATTGATTTTTTCTTCGTTAATGTTATTCTCACTAAAATTCAAGGACTAAACGGATTGTAAAACAATGGAAAATCACATCATAGTAGATTAAAAAGAACAGTTCCAGGGATGCAATTGCGAAACAATCAATGAGCTTCATATTAATCAAGGAGTACCCAAGAAAATGCAATAGGCAGCTAGATTCCTTCTGAGCTGATATAGTTTGACAGTGGATAATATGATGAAGATATACCATAGATAGTTCAGATTATTACGATTAATTATTCGCATAAATGCCAGAAGTTGAAAGTTGACCAGGAAATAAACATAATTATCTATTAATTTTAAGACTACTGCCACACTGACCTTCTCCTTTTCCCGGTTGGTTGCTCTGTTGGTTTCAGTTATAAGTTGCCTCTTCATGTGAAATTCAATTTTGTAGTCATCAGCTTCAACAATGATTTGGCTCAACAAATCCTTCTCTCTCTTCTCCTTCTCCTCTAACCTAATTGCATTTTGTCTGTTAACACATTACCAAATCAAATGTAAATAAACTGGATTTCTGCAAACACAATATACTTCAAATTCTTCTTATGTATCTGCAGATGGAGTTGCATATAGCAACAACATTCTGAGAACTAAACAAATGGCAGCAAAAAACAATGAAAAGAGTAAGCATATGTAACATATTTACATTGTCAAAACAAAGTTCGAATGCTTTGGACGGACTAAAAGGCTAGCCTAGCACAGACAAACATTCTCACCAGAAAATGGTTTACGCAAACCAACAACTGTTATGAATGTCATGGGTAACTACTTAGACCCAATAAACTAAATTTTGAGGTGTCACTTCTGACATCTAAAGAATAGTACAGAAAGTTTTTAGTTAAAATAAAATCTATGAATATGCAATTTTAAGGTCAACTAGTGACTCACGAACCAGGATATCAATCTGGCAGTTCTTTTGAAAACTAAAAAACAAATTCTAAAAGAAACCAAAATTTACCAATTTTCACCAGTACATTTTACACACGACCAAGTTCAATGAGAAATAGTTTTTGGGATCGTTCATTTGGACCTTTGGATCCAGTCTAGAAAATTATGCAGAAACTGAAATGGAGTTAATTTTATTTTAATGACAAACAGTCATGCATGCCTAAATGATTTTCAGAAAAAGGTTAAATTTGATATGCAATAACCTATCTATATATCAAATACACATACAGTCATGAATCTATAACAATCTAGCTAACTATTTACATCCATTTAAGATTTGATCAAATGTCTTCAACAATCTTATATCTAATATTACAGAATGGAGAAAACAAGAGTTTACTCAACCTATATCCCCTAGAAAAACTTTAAACCCCAAGATTGCAACCCTCTACAGTTATTTAACTGAAATCATGGTTCATACTTCATAGAAATGACCTCAGACATTCCAGTTTCCATTGCGAAGTCACCAAATGGTCGTGGCCATTCCACACATTTTCTCAATTACAGTGCAAAGAGAAACTAGAAATTTTCCAATAATAGTAAAATATGTGAATATATTTGCTAAGGTTTCCAAAATACTTAATGAGCACTATTTTAAGAACTTGAAATCAAATAAAAATAGAGCAGATAAGTAGCGGCGCAACTTTGAAAAATCAACTTCTCACGTCAGGTATCTCTACAGACTGAAAGCATAAATATTCAATGTCATAACCACAAATGTCAACTTCCAATGTTTATCATCATGTGAGAAGTTAATACATAACATCTACATAATCAAATACGACGTATGTAAAATTGTGAATATTATTACTTTAAGTGACAAAAGACGTAATAATACTAAGACAATTATTAAATAAAATAATAAATAAAGTATATACATTATATATTAAGCAAATTATATCTTAAGAATAAAGATTAATTAATAGCCTAATTGTAAAATTAAAGGACTGATAGTGCACTAAAAATACTAATCTCTAATTCATTGATAAAATCATTGGATGAGTTTGTATTTGACATGATACCAAATGAAAGAAATTATATTTGTTTTGAATAAACATTAGCTTTCCTCTCTATTACTTAGTATTTTTCACTTTATTCTATAAACTTATTTAGTATTAATCTCTAAAGTTTTGCCTTGGTTTGGTGATCTACTTTCTTTAACTATTCTTGTGTGCAATGCATTTTTTTGTGCAAAATGTATTTTTTTATCTGATAAATTACTGAATTAATTTTGGACTTAAAATGATTAAACATTTGATAATGCCAAAACTTTTGGAGTGAAAGGCAGTTGTGGAGGTCCACTTTGGTCCAAGGTCTATATGTGTGTGCGTGTATGTGTTTCTTTCCCGATTCCCATGCATTTCAGCCAAATTTCAACCAATTTTCTAAATGGAAGACGATGGGCGGCTTCTGTTTTATCCACAACTCACATAGACCAATCCAGTTAAGTCAATCTCATCGGCTTTGTACTTCACACAAAAACCTCTGGTCATCTTAACATGCAAACTCGCAATCAAAAGCCTATGACAGACTCGACCTCTTTCCACATACTCGTCTGCAAACACTAACAAGCATCTAAGCAACTCAGCGAACACTCAATTGCAACAAAATCACAAAATCAGCCTAAATTACTCCGAACAAAAAATAAAATCCAAAAAAAAAAAAATTAAAAAAAAAAACGTAAATGTAAACTAAGCTAAATAGCAAAATTAAGGAAATAAAAGCCTAACCTTCTCCACTCTATGACAGCATAACCTTCTTCAGGTCCGATTTCCTCCGGCTGCGGCAGAATTGGACCATCGACATTTGTTTCCGATGAGAAATACGCTGGATCATAGGGGAATTCTCCACCGGAAACGTGGATCGGCGAAGTAGAATCAGCGGCGGTCGAATCGAAGTTGTAAAAAGAATCAGTACCGAGAAAACCGTCGTCGAATGGTTGAACCTCACTGGCCGGCGTCGAATCATCGCCGTACTGATCAAATGCATCGGCGAAAGAAGATGACATCGTTTCTGGCTTTGGTTTTGCTGATCTTCTTGTGGAGGTTGTGATAATGGTAATGGTGGGGTTTTGGAAGAAATGATTTTTGTTATGTTAAAAAAAGTGAATAAACAAAATGAGAAACGGAAGAGGCCATACAAAATCTTTCATTAATTATTTAGAGGGTGTTGGGCCTAAGCTTAAACTCTTTTAAACATCTTATGTTTGAGAGCTTATAGATAATTTTTTTAAATAAAAGTTTATAAGACCAAAAAATAAGATGATTGGATCTTATAAGTTAATAAAAAATAAGTTGGCCAAACCCACCTTATTTCAAAATCTTAAATTTTGGATGTTGTTTATATTTTTAAAAGACACAAATAACTCTAGTTAATTTCCTTATTTTCAATAATACATTTCTCCGATAAATATTTATTTTTATTATTGCATAAATTCTCTCGTATAAGATTTGAAAACATCTTATAAGTCCAATACACTTATTTTATCCAAACACTTATGAACTTATTTTTAAAATAAGACCAAACATCTTATAAGCTCTTAAAACATCTTATAAGATGTAAGAACTTATAAGATATTTTAAATAAGCTTAGCCATACACCCTCTTAGTCCCATACATGTACAATATATAAAACTAGTGTGTAACCCGTGCTACGCATGACCTGAGTTCAATAAAAAATTGATTATGAAAAACTTTCTGAATTCTAAAAGCTTGATGTGGTTGTATTTTTTTCGCATCAACTCATTGACTGTAAATCGAAACAAAATACAATATATTATTAATATTGGGCATCAGAAATATTCATATATACATAAAATTAACAAAAACACATTCTATGATTTTCTTTATTTTATGATTTGTTTTTTAATTATTCAATAGTATGTCACCTTTATTATTATTATAATTATTATCATTTTCCATTAAGATTGATAATTTTTCATGTTTACTTTGTAATTTAGAAATTTTGTATCTTCATTCCCGAAAAGTATCCTTTGGGTTAGAGATCATCGAGGGTTTTATTTTCTTCACTTTATGGTTATTTATATAACATTTATTTTTCTTCATTTGTATTTTAAATATTACGTTAGTTTGAAAAATTGATTTATTTTTCGTTGGATCTATATTAAAAATATTCACCTACGATTATGTTTTTATTTCTTAATTTTATTTTTCTGCCAAAAAGCACCGATTATTAAAGTCTAAAACGATTGATCTTTTTAATTTATTTTTCATCATATTGTTTATTTTGCATTTTAGAAATTTTCTAAACCGCCACTATTATTTAAATTTTAAAATAATAGTGGCGGTTTTATATTCTTCTTTTTATATCAAAAAAGAAGTACATTGTGATATAACTGTCTATATACATATATATATATATCATAAAAAATTAATTAATGTATATTTTCTTTAATTTCTCTAATTCACACGTATAAAGAATATATTAGCACGTTATAAAAGACAATACTCAGTAATGAAAAAAAATTCAAGTATATTCATTAATTAAATCGAACAGAATAGTAAATGTGGATTATAATAGGAAAGATTAAGCATGTGTATAATTAGTTTAAAAATGAATCAGGAACTGAAATAAATGTTGTATAATACAATATCTCCTCACAATTTCGGTAAGAGTAAGTTTAATTACAGGTAAGCAAATTTCTAGATAATCCTAAAACATTGCACTATGAAATAATTTATGGAACAAATTTTACTAAAGGGAAAAAGAAAATGAATATCTATTAATATAAAGGTTAGTGGAGGCATTTCTTCAAGCATGTAATGTTTCAATCCAAATAATAATACAGAAGAATTTAATTCGTTTAAGAAAAATCATGACTCCAAACAAATATTGTAAATAAAATTATGAGTATTACCATTATCATGAAAGTGTCACATCCTTAGTAGGAACACAAAATGCTAAAATGGTGAACACCACAACAATTTAATATCTCCATTAAAGTAAATATTGCAAGTTAGAAAATGTTCTTTCTCAAGGATATAGAATCTTTTGATTACAAACGTGTGATATGGATAGATGATGGATGATAATGGGGGAAGTTAATTTTAGATTAGATAGTGAGTAGTTAGGAGGAAGTTAATAATTAATTTTATATATTAGTGTGTAATTCGTGCTACGCACGACCTGAGTTCGATAAAAAAATGATTATTAAAATTTTTCTGAATTTTAAAAACTTGATGTGGTTGTATTTTCTTTTTCCATCAATTCAACATGTTGATTGTAAATGGAAAAACAATGAAATATATTGGTAATATTGGCATCATAAATATTTATAGACACATAAACTAACTAAAATACATTATATTATTTGATCAATAATGATTAAACTCGATTAGATCAATTTATAATCCTAATAGCCGACACATGAACTTTAACCCATGTGTACATAAAAATATGCTCCAATCCCAAGTCCTACGGCATTTAAGCAATTATCATGATCATCAAATTAGTTTATGGTAAAACCCAACTACCCAAACCATAAAAATAAGAGACACGATATTGTATGAAGATCTAAAATTGTTAAAATTATGAATTATTAGACTATAATCACACTTATTAAAGCAAATTGAAACAAATTAAATGAGTAAAATTTAAGCAGCAGTAGACAAACCATTAATAAGAATTGCAATTAAATATAAATTCTATATAACATTATCTCTTGTATTCTTGGTTCGATTAAAACAGAATTGTGTGCCAACTAAAATTGAGAAGCTAGTGCAATCACCAAGCGACTAAAGTTTATCTAGCCACAGTCGATCCATTTCAAAATTTGATTGGCCTTTGATTCCGTAGAAGATACGTGGAGGACTTGTATTCAATTATATAGCTTGCAATGTCGAAATTCTGAAAAACATAGAAAATCAGACGTGTAAGAAAATCCATTTGAAAAATATATAAATTTGATGACATTAATAAAAAATGCATTGGGATTATGCTATGTTAGAAATTCCTCACATCAAATAATTTGCAATATTTCTTTGGCAAGCTTTTACCGTGTATGATTCTCATTATATGAAAAAAATTATCAAAGGAAGTAAAATTCCTCAAATATGAGACGATGATAGTTGTGCTTCGACCAACTAATTTTCTGTCAATAATTACCTGCAAAAAAAAAAAGAAATAATTCAAATGATAAACGCATAGCACCAAAGTAGAAATGAAGAAGGATAGATGAAAGAAACAAACAATAATACTATCATAAGAATCAAAAATTCGAAATCCAAAATCTCTCAATTTTTTTTTATGCTGATGGTTTCAAATATTAAATCAGAGAATATTACAAAAGATAAATCCTTGCTAATGAAATGTTAGACAATATATCCTGTTTTTGAAGATAACCTTGCCAAATGTAAAGATTAAATTAGGAGAAATTACTATACATTTTTCTAACCAAAAAAAGCTTATGAAAATACTTTTAATCTTAAAACCTGTTCTATAAAATTTTCATCCAAAAATATTAGATGTTAGAATTAAAACTTTTGGATTAAACTACCCTTTATTAAATAAGAATATCTCACACTCGAAAACAGTGACAGGTATACCACTCTTTGCAAGAATTGAGGCGCACATTGCTCCTGAAACTGATATTATTCTTCTCTATTTGGGACATCTATTATCATTTCATATTATTAAGTACTTTAACAAAAAGGAAAAATAATTTTTCTCATTTAATTTTATACATATAATGTGATCAGCATGTCGTTGATTAATTCTTTATTATTGAAGCCCATACGTCTAATGGGCTACAATCTGACAACCCAAACATTAAATGTTTACCTTCAGCCAAAAGCCCAACTGCGGAAGGGCCTAGTTGCAAAGTTCAAAACACGGAGGGACTGGAGTTGTAATTTTCTGTGATATATATAGTTTGTTCTTTAGGGTTTTCTCATTATTCATCTTCTTCACTAAGAAACCCTAGCCGCCTCTCTTTCTCTTATACAAAAACTCTGTATATTCTTCGTCTGATATTTTTTGGTTTTCAATAAAATACGAGTTCGTTTTTTTTTTCGTTATGGTTTTTAACATGGCATCAAGAGCCTAATTTCTTGGTTTCGTGTTGATTCGCGTTCTCTGTAACAATCTGTTACACATTTAGCCTTTTTTTTTTATCTGTTTCGACATCTCGCCGGAACACTCACTTGTTTTCTGAAAACCCGACGGTAACAACCTTATATTAAACCGTTTTTTGGAGGATGTGTCTGTGTGGGTGCTGAGCCGTGACCGGTTGTTATTCTACAGGAGTGCCTCAGTAGTGTGTTGTGCTTCTCGATCTGGTTTTATTTACCTTGAAAAAGGGAAGATCGGGCCTCTGTTGACCAGATCTGGATATCCTTCGTATTTTTTGAGTGGATCGGTTCTGTTTACCTTGAAAAAGGGAAGATCGGGCCTCTGTCGACCAGATCTGGGTATCCTTCTTATATTTGAGTGGATTGTTACTCAAATCTGGCCACTACCGTGCATGCTTCTTGTTTGTTGTCTTCTGTTCAGCAGTATATCCACCAGCACAGGCGTTCTTTGGTGGTTTCTTGGTTCGATCCACCAACAGTATCGTTCCTCCTTTATCATCTGGTTTAATTTCTTTTTGGTTTGCATCTGTTGGCTTGATAATGTGTAACATGCTTTCTTTCCTTACCTACAGGTTCTGGGAAGCTCGCTGTTAACTGTACCATCCGCTGCTGCATAAACCTCTATTTTTTCTGTATTTTTTTGAAAAATACAGGAGTATTATAGCTTTTACCCTTAACCTTGTGGTTGTTTATCCGTTGATCTGTGGTTATCAACGGTTGTTTTTTCTCGTTGTGTATGTGTGCTGGTGTATGCGTTTTCGCTGTGTGTATTGCCTGTTTTCTCCCTGCCTTGTTAATCTGTACTCTGTTACATTGGGATGGCTGATATCACCATTTCTGCTGCATCACCTAGCACTACTGTCCCTAGCATTACATCCATAGCAAATCTTGATCTTAATGATCCCCTATATTTGCATGCTTCTGAATACACGAACTCATCCATTATTTCTTATGTGCTCACTGGTTGTGACAATTATGCTATATGGAGTCGTGCTATGACCATTGCCTTAATTGGAAAAAATAAGTTGGGTTTTGTGTTAGGCACTGTAGCATATCCCACTGAACCCTTTCTTAGGAATCAGTGGGATAGATGCAATGCTATTGTTTTATCTTGGCTGCTCAACTCTGTTAGTAAAGATTTATATGCTGGTCTTGTCTTTGCTACCACTGCATCTGAGGTTTGGTCACAACTGAGCTGTACCTATAATAAGGTGGACGGATCTAGGATATTTTCTATTCATCAAGAAATTTCCCAGATCCGTCAAGGCTCTGACTCTGTCTCTGTGTATTATTGCAAACTAAAAATGCTATGGGATGAATACTCCGCTCTTATAAATATACCTCCATGTACATGCTCTGCCTCTGAAAGCACAAAAAAACATGCTCAAAATATGAAACTTATGTAATTCTTGATGGGTCTAAATGAAAATTGTTTTGCTGTCCGAAGTAATATCATTTTACGTGATCCATTACCTGATGTGATGAGTGCGTTTAATATTGTGTCCCAAGAGAAATCCCACAGACTCATATCCACTAATATTAATGTGGCTAAAAATGTGTCTGCTTTTTCATCTCAAACTGTTGATATGGCTAAAAATCCTGCTAGACTATGTGATCATTGTGGCAAAACAGGTCACACCATTGATAGGTGTTTCCAACTTATTGGTTTTCCTAAAAACTTTAAAAAGAAAAAAACCAGTCAGGTTCAACAATCTAATAAAGCTTCCAATGCTGTCTCTCTTGATAAAACTGATTGTGTGAAAACAGATGACATTTCCTTCACACCTGAACAGCGTGACAAACTTCTAAAATTGTTGAACAACCAAAGAGAATCGGATGATATTAAAGCCTCTATGGCAGGTATATCATCCAATTCTCTTTGGTTGTTCAACAATTTTAGAAGTTTGTCACGCTGTTCAGGTGTGAAGGAAATGTCATCTGTTTTCACACAATCAGTTTTATCAAGAGAGACAGCATTGGAAGCTTTATTAGATTGTTGAACCTGACTGGTTTTTTTCTTTTTAAAGTTTTTAGGAAAACCAATAAGTTGGAAACACCTATCAATGGTGTGACCTGTTTTGCCACAATGATCACATAGTCTAGCAGGATTTTTAGCCATATCAACAGTTTGAGATGAAAAAGCAGACACATTTTTAGCCACATTAATATTAGTGGATATGAGTCTGTGGGATTCCTCTTGGGACACAATATTAAACGCATATCAACAAAACAATACAGACAGTTTTAACCCTTTTAACAAACAAGGAATAATCATGCAGACTTTGCTGAAATCCAAAAGTTTCTAGGCAAGAAGTAAATTTTTCGTTCCATTGTCTTGGGGCCTGTTTTAAGCCATATAAGGATTTATTGAGCTTACATACTCTAGAATCACCTATAGTGAAATATCCTTGGGGGGGGGGGTCATATACACTTCTTCATTTAAATCACCATTCAGAAATGCATTACTGACGTCTAAATGAAAAACAGGCCAGTTACGAAAAATAGCTACGGAAAGTAAAGCCCGAACAGTGACCATTTGAACCACAGGAGAAAGAAAACAGATGACATTTCCTTCACACCTGAACAGCGTGACAAACTTCTAAAATTGTTGAACAACCAAAGAGAATCGGATGATATTAAAGCCTCTATGGCAGGTATATCATCCAATTCCACTTCTGACCACTTTCCTTTAACTGGCTGGATAATTGATTCGAAGGCTACTGATCACATAGTGTCTTCTATGTCTAGCTTAAAGTCTGTTAAAGCCATTAATAAAACCATGACTATTAATTTACCAAATGGAACCAGTGCAAAAATAACACACATTGGAAATTTGGAACTCCTTCCGGACATCACCTTTTGTGATGTTCTAGTGGTTCCAGAATTCCACTACAATTTACTATCGGTTTCCAAGTTGGTTAAAGACTGTAATTGTCAGGTTATATATTCTCATGACTGCTGCATATTCCAGGCCCCTCACAGTGGAAAACACCTGAAGATTGGTAAACAGGATGGTGGTCTTTACTTTTTTAATAATGTCACAGGTTCATATGATACTAATTTCTGTGGTTCATCTCTTTTATGCTATAATAGGTTAGGGCACCCATCTGATTCTGTGTTGCATGCCTTAAAACCTGCTATTAAACTGAATGTGCCTATTAAAACAAACACCATGTGATATTTGCCACCATGCTAAACAAACCCGTGAACCCTTTCCTTTAAGTATGCATGTTTGTAAATCTGTTTTTGATTTAATTCATGTAGATCTGTGGGGTCCTTACATGGTCGAGAGTCATGATGGGTATAGATTCTTTCTTACTATTGTTGACGATTTCTCAAGGGCTACTTGGGTTTACATGCTTTCATATAAAATCTGAGACTCCACATGTTCTGAAATCTTTTGTTACAATGATTCAAAATCAATTTTCTCAAACTGTGAAATGTGTTCAATCCGACAATGGCACCGAGTTCACTAATAATGAATTGCGCAATTTTTTTAGTACATTGGGAATCAAACAGCAGTTTACTTGTGTTGAAACCCCGCAACAAAATGGCATTGTTGAACGAAAGCACCGTCACCTTTTAAATGTTGCTCGGTCTTTGTTATTTCAAAGCAATTGTCCCATTAAACTGTGGTCTGAATGTATGCTTACTGCTGTCTTCTTGATTAATCGAACCCCCAGTTCCGTTCTTCATGGAAAAACCCCTTTTGAAATCCTGTTTGGATTCGCTCCTAATTTTATTGTTTTGCGCACTTTTGGTTGTTTGTGCTATGCTTCACAGTTTTCCACTAAAGATAAATTTGCCCCCCGGTCAATTAAATGCATGTTCATTGGTTACTGTGAAAATCGGAAAGCGTATAAACTCCTTGATCTTGAGACTCACTCTGTTATTATTTCTCGAGATGTTAAGTTTTTTGAGGATGTGTTCCCTTTGAAATCTGATACGTCTGACTTTGCAGGTAGAACCAGTTTCTTTGATCAAAGGGGGCAGGGAATTTCAGGTATGGTTGTCGATGAAGAAGAGGCTGAGTCTAGAAGCAACGTTAACAGCCGAACTGGAACTTTGTTTCCTAGTGAGGAGGCTGTCAACATACTTCCGGATATGTTGGGGCTCCCCAACTCCGATAGCAGAACTGGGGATAGTTTTCCCGGTGATGATGCTATTACTGATTTTTCAGATTCGTTAGGGACCCCCAACATCTGCCCGAGGACTGAGACTTCACCAAACACCCAATCATCCCTACTGCCCTCTAACCCATCTGAACACACTGGTCTAGATTCTGCCACGTCACCTGAATCTGGACCCAGTGCAGTTCAACGGAGATCTAGCCGGATTCATAAACTTCCGGAACGGTTAAAAGATTATGATGTTTCGATCCTTAATTCTTGTTGTCTATACCCGTTAAATGCATGTCTTAATTACGATTCTGTTAGTACTGTTCATAAGGTTTTTTTGTCAACCATTGATGTTAATTTATATTTTGTGCATATTTTACATGTCCATATTTAGGTTGAATGTTACGATTACTCTCCTTATTTTGTGACTTTAGGTTGATAATTGGATTTATGAAGATTAGAAGGAGAAATAATCAAAAGATACGAAAAAGAGGAAAAATGAGGAAGAAAAGATTTAGATGGAAAAGAACAAGGCAGAAAACTCTGCAGATTCCAGCGCGCCCACGCTTAATTGCTGGAAAGCTTCTGCCCAGAAAGCATATGGACGAAATTTTGGAAGAAAATCTTGAATTCGGATTTTTGGCTGATATGGAATTACTGAATATTTGAGATTTATTCCCTTATCTTGTTGGGATTTATTCCCTTTTATTTTGTTAGGATTTTATTTCTTTATTTCTAGATTTTGCAAGATTTGATTTTGTTTAGTTTGTTAGGATCCTAATCTTGGTTAGTTACCTTTTAGATTAGGATTCTACTATTATAAGTATATGGAATTTTATTCCATAAGACACCTTTGATTTTATATTTTAATTTCAGCATCGTTTTTCCTTTAATTCGGAAGTTCTCGATTTTTATTTACTGTTCACGTTACTGTTCACGTTTGATTATGAGCGGCTAAGCTCATACTTCTAGTCGAGGATTCTTCAAGGTTTGATTCTTTAAATTCGTGAGATCGAATTGTGCCATAATTTCTCTGTTATTAGGTATTTACTTTTTCCCTGATCTTTGTTGACAATATGTTTCAATAGGTTAGATAACCTGATCAATTATTTAATCTTTGAAATCGTATTTAGCTATTTAGGACTAAATCCGTGACTGGTGAACCCTAATTTTGTAGCAGTTAGCGACGTTGATTATTTAATCGTTTTCGATTAGTCGTTATGGGAATTAGTAACCTGGTCTAAATAAACCGAGCTTATGTGTTTGTTGGCTAGAATTGGTGTCTTTCTAATACATGCATGCTATCGATAGGCTAAATCCTAAGAGCTTGTTTAGGGTTGTCTACTTGGTAAGAGAAGTAATCAAAGAGCTTGTTTTGGTTATCGACGACTTAAGGAAAGACTAGGTTATTAGAGCTTGTTAATAACTATAGCCAATTTATCTATAGAACATTGAATTATCTTTGCATCAGTGATCGAATTAATTGAATCAATACCGAGAAAATCCGAAGACTAGAATTTTCCATCGTATAAAAAAAAATCCGAATTTCACTTTATTTGCGTTCTTCTAAATCTGCGTTTTTAAATCCTGTGCTTTTTAATTTACGTCTTTTTATTTTATTTAGTTAATCAAATTCAAAACCCCCCTTTAATCGATATTAGTAACTTAGAAATTAATTATACACCATTCCCTGTGGATCGACCCTACTTGTCACTATTTACAAATCTTTTCGAGTAGGTAATTTTATTTTTGTTGGATTCGACACCCACCAAATTTTGGCGCCGTTGCCGGGGAGTGGTGCTAATAGATTTATTTCTTTTGTTACTAATATTTTTGTTTAGTTTTTTTTTTTTTTTTTGTATTATTAGATCTCTTCATATAGGTGAATCTCAAATTGAGAAAGGAGCTCAACGTCTACAAAAAGAGATCTTGCAACGTTCTGAAAAGTCATGGCTACAGTCGAGAGGACTTTAAAGGAGCTGTGGGCTATGCCAAACATTAATGAGCAATCTTCTTACTTTCAATATCCTACTTTTGAAGATGATTTTGAATTAACGTATGAATTTATTCGCTCACTTCCTATTTTTCATGGTTTTGTAGGAGATGATCCTCATAAGCATCTAAATGAGTTCCATGCGGTCTGTTCAGTAATGATACCACGGGATGTCACCAAAGATCAAGTCATGTTTCGAGCCTTTCCTTTATCTTTAGCAGACAATGCTAGGAATTGGTACTACGATTTGTCTTTTGGTTTAATCAAGACATGGACTCAACTGGAAGCAAAATTTATAGAGAAATTCTCCTATGCCTTCCGTGTTCAAGAGCAGTCGTATGGACAAGCTTATGATGGATTCTGGGGTGTTCCGCAGAGTAATTACAACTCATATTTCAACGCTTATAATCCAGCGAGTTATCACTCCAATCTGAGCTACGCCCCACGACTTCCTAGCTATTACGAACAACAAGACCCATCGTTTCCTCAACAAACCCAATCCTCAGGAATGTCTGTAGAAGATATGATTAAAGCTTTGGTCACTAACACTCAACAAATCCAACAGGAGAATCAGAATGCTATCAAAAATCTGGAGAAACAAATCGGTCAAATGGCTACCTCCGTGAATGAATTAATATCACAAAATTCGAGTAAACTGCAGTCCGAGGTCATTATAATTCCAAAGGAGCATGCCGATGCAGTTACATTACAAAGTGCGAATGAATTGAAAGAAGCAGAATCGTTTCAAGAATTAAGCGTGCCCACGCCTAAAACTCAAAATCCTTCTGCTGAAAATACTTCAAAACACGAGGATGAGAAAGAGCTGGAAAAAGAAGAGGAGCCTGTTACCAAGAAGAAACCGATGACATTTGTGATACCTCCTCCATTTCCTGGTCGTTTTGCCAACTGTAAACACGTGGTGGATATAGAAGATGACTTTCCAACATATGAGATTTTTGGGGAAGATGAGTTGCTCACAGAATATGAGATGTTTGAGGAAGATGAGTTCAGTGATGATGAAGAGGTGGAAGGTGAGTCTAGAGAGAAAAATGTGGACCATCAACTAACAAAATCAACGGAAACACTTATCGAGCAATCTAAGGATATTGAGATCACTCTTCCAAAATATGAGAATGAAGTCAAAGAATATGAGATTTTTGGGGAAGATGAGATCAGTGATGATGAAGAGGTGGAAGGTGAGTCTAGAGAGAAAAATGTGGACCATCAACTAACAAAATCAACGGAAACACTTATCGAGCAATCTAAGGATATTGAGATCACTCTTCCAAAATATGAGAATGAAGTCAAAGAATATGAGATTTTTGGGGAAGATGAGATCAGTGACGATGAAGAGGATGATATGGAAGATGAATCTCCAACACTCGAAAAGGAGGTAACTTCAAAATGCAAAGACCCTGGTAAGTTCATTATCTCTTGTAAGATAGGTGATGTGCAAATTGAGAATACTATGTTAGACTTTGGATCTTCTATCAATATCATGTCTCGTTATATTTATGAGTCTTTGAATGTGAAAAAATTGAGAAAAACGGACATGATTATACAATTAACTGGTGGGTCTAATGCATCTTCCAAAGGGTTTCTTGAGAACGTATTGGTTCATATTAATGACCTGGTTTTTCCTACTGATTTTTATGTTGTTGATATGGATGAAGATCAATCTAGTGAGTTAGCCCCTGCCATTCTTGGAAAACCATTTTTCAAAACATCTAGGGCTAAAATTAATGTGCATGATGGAACTCTTATTATGGAATTCGAAGATGAATTTGTGATATTTAATTTATATGATTCCATGAAGTGTTCTACTAATGATTGCTCTATGTTTGGTTTAGATGCCACTAACCTTGTGATGCAGCGAATTTTTGAATTTAATGATGATCCACTAAAGGTAGCTTGGCATAGTGATGGCTTTGAACCTCCGACTTAAGCCACTTAAGGCATAGCTACGTCTAGCCGAAGACGTTAAAGAATTGCGCCGTATGGGAGGCAACCCATGAGTTTTTCTTTCCCTTAATTTCTTGTCTTTTATTTTCAGTTTTATTTTTTTACAGAAGCGTTTCGAAAGTTAAGCGTGCCCACGCCTAACTCACGAAACCCTTCTGTTTCGCACTTTCAATTTCTGTTATGCACTTTCAATTTCAACAGAAGACTTTGAAGAATAAGGCGTGCCCACGCTTAAGGCTTCAAACCCTTCTGTTTTGCACATTCAAATTTTCAGTCTTTTAAAAAAAAAAAAAAAAAAAAAAAAAAAAAAAACTAAACCCGCAACTGCTACTGCCTTTTCAATCGCTGCAGACTCGATACAACTGAAGCACAACTCGACACAATTATTGCCCATCTCAAGCTGCTCATTAATCACTTTGGCATCATGACCGAGTGATGCCGTAGGGAAGTCCCCCTCCTTGTTCTTTTATTATGATGCATTGCTTGTTATTTTATCATTTTTTACATTGAGGACAATGCATGCTTTAAATGTGGGGGGAGTTTTCCTATGCGATTGTGTGTGCCTTGGTGTTTTTGCTTAGTTGTGACTATGTGAAACAAAAGTTTTTAAGTTTTCGGTATTTTTAGACTACTTTACTTTGTGTTTCTCTTGAACGGTTAGACTTTGATAAACGAGCATGCTTTGATTGAATTTTTGTGCCATATGAAGTTTGTGTTATGTTCAATGATTAAAAGCGAGCATAGGAAAGCATGTTTTAGTCGATTACCCTACCTTGTGAGGACTTGTGCCATTTAATTGATATAATCTCTTTCTTTTTGTGTGACTCGCGTGTTTTTTGGAAATTCTAGAACTTGTTTTGAACCTTGTCAAAATTACACGAGTATGTGCATGATTGAATATGATAAAGGCATTTAGGATTTAGCCACTTTGCCAAATAAATCGTACCTTTGCATTATCCCCTAGTTAGCCCACTTTGAGCCTTTTTATCCTATTTTCTTGGTTTACCCCGAATATGAGCCCTTACCGTTTTTTATGCCTCCTCGTTTTACCCGTCTAGAAAATAAGTCGAGCATGGAGGTTGTATATTATTTGGGGACGAAAAGTCAAGAAGATGATGTTGTTGAATAAGTGTGGGGGAAACTCGTGAAAAATACAAAGAGTACCCAAAAAAAAAAAAAATCGAAAAAAAAAAAAAAAAAAAAAAGGGAGAGTAAAAAAGAAGTTCGAAAAATTGATGAGGTACCGAGCCCTCGAGAAAGATAGAAAATGTGTGGTATTTGGGTCCTTAACGTCAAATATACCCAATGCGATCTCGATGCTCGATAAAATTTCCAGACTTAGCTACTTTTTCGACCTCTCTTTTCATTCCTACCCCGAGCCTTAGCCCCGTTACAACCCTTAATAAAGACCTTTTGATTCGATTGTGCACACTCTCAACCGTAGTGGCGACATTGGTGTATAACCAAGCCTATGGAATAAGACTAACACGTTGAGATTCGAGCGATACACTTATAACCATACACGAGAGTTGGAGAGTATTTGAGTGAAAGTCGACTGAAATTTTGTTTTCCATGTTCAATTGAGGTCGTTGTTCTAGCATGAGATTATTGTGGTATCGAGAACTTCGATTGATTACGTGTTTCGTGCTTCGAGTTTGATTTTGTTCTTTTGATCACACTGCTGAATGGTTTAATTTGCCGCATGGTACTGTTTCGAATAGTTTTTACATAGTCAACTTTTGAGCATTGCCCGAGGACGTACAATGGCATAAGTGTGGGGGTATTTGTTAATTTATATTTTGTGCATATTTTACATCTCCATATTTAGGTTGATTGTTACGATTACTCTCCTTATTTTGTGACTTTAGGTTGATAATTGGATTTATGAAGATTAGAAGGAGAAATAATCAAAAGATACGAAAAAGAGGAAAAATGAGGAAGAAAAGATTTAGATGGAAAAGAACAAGGCAGAAAACTCTGCAGATTCCAGCGCGCCCACGCTTAATTGCTGGAAAGCTTCTGCCCAGAAAGCATATGGACGAAATTTTGGAAGAAAATCTTGAATTCGGATTTTTGGCTGATATGGAATTACTGAATATTTGAGATTTATTCCCTTATCTTGTTGGGATTTATTCCCTTTTATTTTGTTAGGATTTTATTTCCTTATTTCTAGATTTTGCAAGATTTGATTTTGTTTAGTTTGTTAGGATCCTAATCTTGGTTAGTTACCTTTTAGATTAGGATTCTACTATTATAAGTATATGGAATTTTATTCCATAAGACACCTTTGATTTTATATTTTAATTTCAGCATCGTTTTTCCTTTAATTCGGAAGTTCTCGATTTTTATTTACTGTTCACGTTACTGTTCACGTTACTGTTCACGTTTGATTATGAGCGGCTAAGCTCATACTTCTAGTCGAGGATTTTTCAAGGTTTGATTCTTTAAATTCGTGAGATCGAATTGTGCCATAATTTCTCTGTTATTAGGTATTTACTTTTTCCCTGATCTTTGTTGACAATATGTTTCAATAGGTTAGATAACCTGATCAATTATTTAATCTTTGAAATCGTATTTAGCTATTTAGGACTAAATCCGTGACTGGTGAACCCTAATTTTGTAGCAGTTAGCGACGTTGATTATTTAATCGTTTTCGATTAGTCGTTATGGGAATTAGTAACCTGGTCTAAATAAACCGAGCTTATGTGTTTGTTGGCTAGAATTGGTGTCTTTCTAATACATGCATGCTATCGATAGGCTAAATCCTAAGAGCTTGTTTAGGGTTGTCTACTTGGTAAGAGAAGTAATCAAAGAGCTTGTTTTGGTTATCGACGACTTAAGGAAAGACTAGGTTATTAGAGCTTGTTAATAACTATAGCCAATTTATCTATAGAACATTGAATTATCTTTGCATCAGTGATCGAATTAATTGAATCAATACCGAGAAAATCCGAAGACTAGAATTTTCCATCGTATAAAAAAAAATCCGAATTTCACTTTATTTGCGTTCTTCTAAATCTGCGTTTTTAAATCCTGTGCTTTTTAATTTACGTCTTTTTATTTTATTTAGTTAATCAAATTCAAAACCCCCCTTTAATCGATATTAGTAACTTAGAAATTAATTATACACCATTCCCTGTGGATCGACCCTACTTGTCACTATTTACAAATCTTTTCGAGTAGGTAATTTTATTTTTGTTGGATTCGACACCCACCAAATTTTGGCGCCGTTGCCGGGGAGTGGTGCTAATAGATTTATTTACAAAGGCACTCGGACGGATTAAGCATGAAGAGTTTGTAAGACTGCTTGGAATGCTTGACATATTTAGTCCCACTGTCAGCTTGTGGGAGGGTATTGAAGCCCATACGTCTAATGGGCTACAATCTGACAGCCCAAACATTAAATGTTTACCTTCAGCCAAAAGCCCAACTTGCGGAAGGGCCTAGTTGCAAAGTTCAAAACACGGAGGGACTGGAGTTGTAATTTTCTGTGATATATATAGTTTGTTCTTTAGGGTTTTCTCATTATTCATCTTCTTCACTAAGAAACCCTAGCCGCCTCTCTTTCTCTTATACAAAAACTCTGTATATTCTTCGTCTGATATTTTTTGGTTTTCAATAAAATACGAGTTCGTTTTTCTTTTCGTTATGGTTTTTAACATTTATGTTTCACTCTTTTTTAAGAATTGGTAGTGTCATATATCTTAAACATATATACAAGTGTTAATGCAAGATTTTAGATACCTAAGAAAATTTGTATTACATTTGCTTTCAATTTTAAATTGGTGTTCTTTAAAAATTTATACATTATGAAAGTATACATTTGTTCAGAATTTTAATTGTTATCCATTAAGTGTAAAAAAATATTGATAAAATTGTATGCACATAATATCAATATTTTTTCCGTTTTGTTATTTAAAAGCTCATCTTTTTCATTTTATTAGGTTACTACCAAAATAAAAATAAGTATTTTTTATTTTTGAATTATCTTTAATAATTTCATAATCACATGGTTTCACATGCAACACACATACTTTTTTCTATTAGAGGCATGTGCTATACAAGTAATGAGCCACGGTATATGAACTATACATAGCCTAACAGTCTATGGCATATGTTAGATAGATATTGATGTTTGTTCGGTAAGTGGTAGTAAAGTCTTCTACACAATTTAGAAAGTTGTATGGATTAGCAAGTATTTTTGACATATTGCAAATGTTAGATGTCTAACTTTAGATAAAGTGTATTTGGAAGATTAAGGACTTCCATTATTCCTTAATTTTGTTGGAAATAATTAATATTATTTATAATAAAAACAAACAAAGTCAATTCTATAACTGAAAGAAATACGTAATGTATTATGCATTTATATATGTACAAATTTGACTCAATTAAACCAATATCTTACCGGTTATAAGACATGAAACTAATAAGATAGAGAAACATGAAGCTTGTTGATGATTTTATGCTTTACATCAGTCGAGAAATCTAGATATTATTTGTCGTGTCAATGCTCAGCTTTGGAGCACTACTAAGTATATATATATACAGATAATTTATATTTACTTGTTACAAATTTGTAAGGATTAAGGAATATTTGAACTCAAGTAGAGGGTACTTTCTCACCAACTCATGTCTTCGAGGTTTTCTTTTGTTCCGACATTGGCACTGCTCTCAATCTCAGACTAATAATAAAATAATAATTTGAAGAGATGAATAAATAATTTTATGCACTCTGAATAAATATTTATTTGGGCATTCCACAAACTATTTTTCTATGACTATAATCCAAAATTACAAATGCAACACTGAATTTTATATTTTGTGAGAATGTATTTTAGTTTATATTTTACATTAACAAAGTTAAAATGTTTCTCCTAACTATACGCATTTTTTTATAGAATTATTTCTGTTCTAACCATGTTAAAACTGCATCGATTATGTATGCTAGAAATAGCTTGTAAAATGAGAATTCCACATCTCATATAGAAAAAGTAAAAAAGTTTTTAATACTTTGTAAGGAGATATTCAATTAATAAAGGTTTAAATGGAAACTTGGAGGAGAAATTAGAGGAAAGTCAAAATATTGAAATATTAAATAAAATTATGTATCAAAGATGTGGAAATAAATAATTATTTTTCGCATAATTATTTAATTAGTTTTAAAAATCAATTGAAATGTTGTGATAACTAGCTATAAAGACTTGTCTATTTCTAGAATTGAAATTTTGTAATATTTAGAGAAAATCATTGATCAAACAATTTCAATGATTTCAAGGTTGTTAATTATTTATAAATATAATCAAAGCTAAGAACTGAAGATCTTGAATTTTTATCTTTTTCACATAACAAATTTTAGTTTTTTGTATAGTTTATGAGAGAAATTTTCGAAATTGCTACTTCAGATGTTTGTTGTATTCTAAAAGTGAATTGTCAATTAACCCGTTAGCAAATTCATAATGAGGAAGAGATCATGCCTCAAATTGACATAAATTTTATATTCATACTAGCAATGCATGTTATTGTAATAATGGTATATTTTGGCGAAATATTCAACAAGAATTTTGGCACTTGCTTGACATGTGTCTATTCTAAGATGAAATATGCTATTTTAAGTGAGTTCTTAAATGAATTATCTAAGTGGGTGAATTGGCGAATTTGTGTGTATATATGTACATATTTGTGTGAGTATATAAATATGTGTACACATTCGCCACCGCACATCCCTCTGCCGCCACCATTGCGATCATTGCCTCCCCTTTAAAGGTGTCAAGCAGGCGTTGAAAGACCTGCTTGACAGTCGGCCTAACAGGCCGGCCTTAACCGGCCACGACCAGTATTGCCTTAATCGGCCACGGCCAGGCAGGCCCATTCCCTTATTTTGGCAAAATATTCAACAAGAATTTTGGCACATGCTTGACATGTGACTATTCTAAGATGAAATATGCTATTTTAAGTGAGTTCTTACATGAATTATCTAAGTGGGTGAATTGGCGAATTTGTTTGTATATATGTACATATTTGTGTGAGTAGATAAATATGTGTACGCATTCGTCACCGCACATCCCTCTCCCGCCACCCTTGCGATCATTGCCTTCCCTCTAAAGGTGTCAAGCAGGCCTTGAAAGACCTGCTTGACAGCCGGCCTAACAGGCCGGCCTTAACCGGCCACGACCAGTATTGCTTTAACCCGCCACGGCCAAGCAGGCCCATTCCCTTATAGTGAATGGGCCGCCCTGGCCCATTTATATATATATATATATATATATATTTTTTTTTTTTTTTTTTTAAAAAAAATCCCAAAACCCCCACCCCCTTGCTGGCCCACTGCTGAGCAGTGCCGTTGGGCACCCAACGGCTATTTTCATTATTTTAATTAAAAAACAATAATTTTTTTCTTCTATAAATATGAACACATTTTTTCAATCCACGACATCAATATTTGAAACTATAACTATTAAACAAAGTTCTATATTTGCAAACTGAGTGTTGTTGAATTTGATTTGGAGAAGCATCATTTTGCAACGATCGATTTTCCGATCCCGATCCCGATCCCGATCCCGAGCAATAATTATTGCATCGTCCTATTTGGTAAGATCTATTCTCTTAGCTATAATGAAGATGATCAAAGTCAAAATAGATATATTGCAGACGATATTTATGAGGCTATGCACAATCAATATTAGGACAATTTAATTTTGATATTCATTGGTATTTTGTAATGTACTTAGTAACTTTGTAATGGTAAATTTCTTTTGTAATGATTTTTTTAAATTTAATAAAGAGGGACGAGCGGCCCGACAAGCAGTTTTAGAAATATTACCTTCTCATTAAAACTCAAAAATATCATATACATATTATATAAATTCAAAAATATCAATACATTATATTATATATACTACTAGTCATTTACTAATTATATAATAATGATATACTAATTATATCAATACATTATATACTAATTTTATAAATATACTAATGATATAATAAATATTGAAATAAAATAAATTTATGAAATAAAGAAAAAAAATGAAAAGAAGAGATAAAAAAGAACAAAAAAAAAAAATATAAATTGGGCCAGGCGGCCTCTTTAGGCCTGGCCCCCTAAGCTGAATGGTCCAAATGGAACGGCCGGTTCCGACCCATTTTGGCCCGTTTGACACCTTTACTCTCACGGAATTTTAACCGCCGCAGTGAACCCATTGGAGACCTGACTTCTTATTTCTCCCTCTTGAATTCTATTTCGATTTCAATTTTTGGGTTTAATTACATGAAACCTTAATTCAGATCTATATATATATATTTTTGTTTGGAATATAATATTTGACTGAAGATAAAAAGAAAATAAAAGAAAAAAAATGGTTTATATTATATTTTGGTGTTTAAAACATCTAACTTATAACTTAAAACTTTGACAGTCAAGACTTGACGGCAATGTTTGGTTTTGTTTTGAACTTGATTTGGGCCAAAATTTTGGCCAATTAGTGTTTGGTCTAAATATTTTGGACCCCAAATAATTTAAAAAATTTGGCCCAAAATTACTTTTTTTATTTTTTGGAGGCACATGTCACATTTCACTTCCTTGTTTCCCTCTCCATCACTTATGTTGGCTAGCTCCATATTTTGCCTTACTTTATAACATGAAAAAAAGAGTATATGATAGTTGAACCCTTACAAACCATCTCCAAAAAAATTGACGAAGGTGTTGTGTTACTTTCATTTAAAATCAATCATTCAAATATTTGAATATTTCTTTAGATCCATGTATAATCTAAAATCTTACAATTTAATCTCAGCTTTTAATTCTTGAAAGCAATGAACATCATAAATTATTAATATTTTAAATTAACATATGATATATTTCTAGTTAGTTAAAATTTATATTATATTCATATAATACACATAAATATTTATAATAGAACAAATAAAAATTCCACGTATGGAAGTCAGACCTAACAAATAATATTCAAATTGTTTAGTTGAACCATATTATCATTTACTTTAATTTGGTTCAAACACATATACTAAAGAATTGAATCCAAAATATATTTTGACTTAAATTATTTATATTGAATAATATATATTAACTTAAGTCATTTATGTAAATATTTAATAATTTATATATTTTGAATTGTAATATATACAAATAAATATTCATCTATAATATTATTATTACAATCTTAATATTATAATATAACTTTTAATCATTATTTAATCACCAACAGACAAAAACTGTCATGATTTGACTGCTACAATAACTTATATATGTTCACTCTCAAAATAAAACCAAACACTAGCACACCAAAAACAATAATAAAAAAACCAATTCTCCAATTAAACCAAACACTATCTCACCAATAATACACGTGTCCCCAAAAATTTCTTACAAAAATAACCAACCAAAACAAAACTAAACATACCCTAAGCTTTTAAGAATTAAAACTTAATAATTTTTCATTTGATGAACTACATATTTGCACATCCTAAAGGTATTTGATGATTGTAACAAGTTATTAGAGATTTCAAGATTTTAGAAATAATTAAACCTAACAAATGAGATGTGGGTGTAATTCACCACTGACCACTATAGTAAAATAAAATTGTAAAGAAAAAAAGTAGAAAGAATTGCAATTAACCAAAATGAAATTAACTGTTGTGAGCAGTATTGATGGGTGTTCATAGGATAATATATTGATTACTATGGGTAAAAATGAGTGGACTTAATTGATGCAATAATTGAGTTTCAAAAATTATATTTGAACTTGTTTGATAAAGTTATATTTGAACTTATTTGATTATTAATTGAGTCAAGTGCAAACAAGTTTTAATTGAGTTGAGTTTGAACGAGCTTTAATTGAGTCGAACACGATCCGAGCTCGAATAATTTATTTTTTATAAATATTTTTGTTATTTTTCATTAAAATCAATAAGTTTTTCAAGTTTAGGATAATTAAGTTAATGAAATAAACTCAAATAAATTTTGACGAACGAATTCAAATCGATTATCAAATAAATTTATTACTCTTTAAAGTTTAATTGTTGTAGGGACAAGTGTCATCGAATTTTGAGGGTGATATTGACATGAAATAGTGTAAGGGTTGAGTGATTTAGATTTGGAAAGAAGATTTGGAGGAAAGATTTGAAATGACACCTAAAATGGAGTCATTTGAAATCCATCGTAGAGAAAATAGTTCAAAACGAATGACAAGGGATTTGAAACCCATGATAACTTGGATACATCCAAACGAATTTAAATGGATTTGTCGATAAATTTGAAATCTATAGATTTCAAATTATTCAATCCAAACACAACCTAAGGGAATCTTTGGCAGACACAAAAAAATTTATAACACACTCGACACTCGATTTCAACTTGTACATTTTTTATTGCACTCGCCTCTATGTAGTGTATGTTACAGAATTTATTAAACTCAATATATCATAGAATTACACATCAGCTATGCATAAAATTCATTTTAATTAGGACTCGAATGTTCAATTTTTGTAAGCTTTTTCAACAAATTAATACCAAAAAAAGTTCAAAATACCACAAAAAAATTACCATGATGTCCTTTTCTTAATGTTCTTTTTTATTTTTTTGATAAGGTTCCTTTTCTTAGTGTTCAACGATAGTTTCTACCAACGTTGAATGCTTAATTTACTTGAGAACCAATGACCGCACGCCACGTCACGCCATACAATACACACACACATATATATATATATATATATATATATATATGCACCTAAAGTTGTACACACACATAACACAAGCATGCATTTTGAGTTTCCTCTCTCGAGCTCCTCTCTGCTGTACCCCTAATCGGATACCCATTTTCTCTTTTAGCAATATTTAGCGAACAAAATATCAAACTCAAATCCCATTTATGCAGGAAGCATCACAACAATGCCGAGAGGAAGACCCAGAAAGGTTTTCATTTTATTATTCTTATTTTTCTTGGCAATCATCTTTTATATTTCTTGATTTTTCTTCAATGTTTCTACATATTGTTGGCGTATTATTTGGTGGGTTTTGATTTATAGCCGCGTTTGTCGCGAATGCACGCGGCAGTTGACGCCATGGTGCCGTATGGATTCTCGGAAGAGAGAGTTATAAAAACTGCGAAAGCACTTCTTAAGGTTAGTTCATTCAAGTTTTTTATTTTTGCCCCTCTTTTTTCATCAGATCTACTGAAATATTGTAGAATAATTACAGCTGGGGTGCACAATAGTGTGCTTTTCTTCGAGTTTTTGTGTATTTGTCTTTATATTTGTTCATTTCCCCTGTGTTTCTTCAGAAAACTTAGGATCAGACTGTAGTAAGGCTTGTTTGCTTGCAAATTTATATTAAATGTGATTCGAGTTAAGTATGACATTTTACCAGACAAGTTGTTGATAGCCGTCTAAAGCTCATTTGACACTTAGTTCCTAGTAAAAAAAAATGTATTTTAACTTGTTTAGTTGAGTCAGTGTAAGAAAAAGATGATCTTTGATATCTACGTTCCACCAATTAGTATCTATGCTGCACTTTTCCTTTCTTTTACTTGTCGATTGGCAAATGAGACGATTGGAAATCAAAGGGGGGAAGTATACTTGTAATAAGTGGAACATAGATATTACTATGTTCTTGTAGTATAAAGAGGCAATAAATGCATAATTAGTTCTATACATCGTCTTTATCAATGAGTGTATTTATACTAGAGGTCACATAGTCAGTGATTTCTCTTGTTAGTTCGAGCCTTTGGTCGTTGACCAGGTAGGATGGTCATATTGGAAATATACATAAATATTGACTTACTCGCTAATCATGAGGGTAATTGTATCACATGATGATATGAGAGGGATACATGTGCTTTAGTGCTAAAAATTTGAATAATTGTTGTCACAACATGGTCAACGTCTTTCTGTATCAATTTAAGTCGCCAGGTCGGATTATTTGGTGAGATGCAAGTACAATTACATGATTCTTTGTACTGTATGGTTAATAAATAACGCCCCTTGAGGGTATAGATTAGGCAGGAAATTTGTGAATATCCCATATCAAAATGGAAAAGAGAGTGAGTTGTAAGTCGTTTTTCCTTCCCTTGTTTGGTTTAGAATTTCATGGAATATGTGGAGGTAGAGTGCAGAGATTGGCAAGATTTGTATGTTTTTGTGTAAGTTAAAATATTCACCTTTAGTTTGAATTAATTATTCTTTCTATTTTCCCTTAATTATTAGGGAATTGTTTTCCCACATTTTCTCTATGTTTTCACAGAATTTATGGAGTTAAATATAGAGTAACAGTGTTATCACGATACCTTCAATCCGTTTAGTTTTCATCAAAATGCGCATATGTGCAATTTACGTGCAAATGGATTTGACATTGTTTGGATAATATTTTTGAAACAAGGAATATGGTGGAGAGGATGGATGGCCTTTCATTGAGGAATACTCATACAAGGAACTTATTGAGGCCCTTCTTCGGGTTGATGATCAAGAAAAAGTTGCAGAAGATGAAAATCAGCCACAGGTATGAATATGAATTATGATCAATTAGATTACAAGAACTACAATTATTTATTGCGAATTTCTTTTGAAACTTGAAGCAGCTACATGTATTGGTGCATCTTAGACTTAGAAATTCATTTTTTTTTTTTCTGTTTTAACCTTTATAATAATATACTTCATCTGTCTCCATATTATAGGTCATCTTGATTTAACGTGGAGATTTAGTAATACTTGAAAAAGTGAATGCAGCCTTCTTAGCCAGAAGAGCAAAAAAAAAAAAAAAAACGTAATTGCGTTTGCGCACTTATATTGCCCCATGTAACATGGTAAATATGATGGGGAAATTGGTATAGCTAAATTGGTATGTCAACTTAAAAGTAACATCATGAACAAACTTTTTGCAGAAGGGGATTAAACTTTTTCATACGTTTACTTATCAGCTTTAAGTTATAGGAATTTTCTTAAAGCTCTGGCACTTTAAGAATGAATTCATTTGAAAGACGAAAAATAAGTCTCGATTTTGCTTGCTTTTAATTGGACTGCTTATTTTGAACATGTAGCAAAAACTTTTATTTAAATTTCTATAAATGAAAGTTGCTTTCCTTAGGAAGTTCAGGCTCATATAATATATATAAATGATTTCGCATTCAACATTCTGTTTTAGAACATATATATATATATATATACATATGTCTCGTGGTTTCGTATTGACATTTACATGTGGTAATCCCTTTTTCCTTTCCAGGATAAGTCCTATGAAAATGAAACCACTGCAGGAAGAGATTCAGATACTCAACAAGATGAAAGACCCGAAGGCAATGCTCCAGCAGATGTTGCAATGCCCACTGATGAACCTACTACATGCCTTAAAGTCGTCAGCAGTTCATCAGGGATCAATAAAGGTAATTCTTGATTAGCTATCCCACTTAACACCCTTACCAATATATTTCATATTCAATCTTGTTAGATAATACTCAATTTTAGTCTCATAAAAGTTTGATTCATTCCATTGCGTTTGTTACACTACGTTATGTCAAATTTGATACAAAAAACATTGTTTAAAAATTAAATGTGTGTTTCAGGTTGGAAAGACATAGTTCTAGATGGAACGGATGATACACCTAATCCTGTCCGGTGCAACAACAGTGGATCAAAAAGGTGGCTGCCATGCTATGGGTGGATAGAGAGTGATGAAGAGGATCCTCCTGATACTATCATATGTTTAACACCAAACATTGGGACTAAAACGGGGAGAAAACGCAAGTCCAGATGGGATATTGGACCTTATGATGATGATGCTTAGTTTCTTTTGTATGTACATCCATTCCTAGTAAGTGTTGAAACTTGAAACTATACATTACCTCTCAAGTTCAACTAAGATTTGTTCTAATGCTTTTAGTTTCTAGATTCTGTCTTTTAATATGACTAAAAATTTCATTATGGAAATAGATGATTTCTGTTCAACTGTTGATGGGAAAGAGGATTATTCGTTTCCATTCTGATGGGCCCCACTTAAGCTCGGCCCAAAGTCCCAGGTTTAGAGGACTACGGCCCATAATGGACCTAGCTTCATTGGCTAGGGTTTCGACGTGGCAGGCCCATACCTCACAGGTCCGGCCCATTGACCAATCTGACAGCTATAAATATGACTTCAGCTAATTCATTACGTTCTGATCATTTGGAAAATTATCCTAATCTCTCTGAATATCCTTTAGCTCTCATTATTAGACAAACTCATTATATTGAACTACGAAGGGGTCTGTCGTGAGACGGGTCGGATCCCATCTCCACGTGTCGTGAGACGGGTCGGATCCCATCTCCACGTGTCTTTCACGTGACATAACTATTAGATCCCGCATCACATTCCATTTCAAAGGAAATTTTGTTATGAGTGTATCTAATTACGAATAAGATTTTTATCTCTCTTCATTTTCTTGCACACGTGTGATATCTATGTGTTCTATATGACCATTGTTAATAAATAATGACATTAAGGGCTTCCAGGAAGAACATTATGTGTTTTCTTAATGTGATGGATATTATATTTAAATACAAAATAAAATTATTAATACTTGTTATCTTAGTGTTGCAAAAATTTGACAATCAAGAGCATTTAACACTAACAATAACAATAACAATAACAATGTTTGTTTTTCTCATATGTTTCAATTGTTACGTCCAATTTTTGTTCACGATATGTAGAAAATGCTTATATATTGTATATATAAAAACATACAAAACTTGTGGGGTGAATGCATGTATGTAAGAGAAAGTTTGGCACCCATAAACATGAATAACGCATTCATTTTACACCTTTTTAATCAATATATAAATCCAATAAGACAACAGGAGAAAATTTGAAACAAATGAAAAGGAAATAAAATATATGAACAAATGTGAGATGGTTGTACTTGTAAGAAGGCGATTGTTGTTGGTTTTCTAGTACCATCTTCTAATGCTTCACTCACAATTTATAACAAACACACACACACACACACAATATAATGTAATAAGATACTAAAAAAAAATGGTGTCCTTTTCCTTTCTTTATTATAAAATTGTAGAAAAGGTATACAATTATGGTCAAACAAAGATTAAATATCTTATGTTGAAGAATTTCTCTTGATTAATCTCCAAATGAAAAAAAAATAAAAAAAATTGTCCACTGTGTATATACATATAATAATCGGTTTAGATGAAATCATAATGTTGAATATGTTGAATGTGATAAGCCTGGACTTTTGACTTTGGATAGAGAATTAATCCAATATTTGCTTTTGGCAACTTAGGTGAGTGTCTTTACATATGAATTGAGAAAATTACATGAGCATTTGTTATGCTTGCGCATTAAATCTCTAATTTATCTGGAAATATGTTATTGTGAGTGATTGATTTTCTTATCACAAACATGAGAAATCAAGATACGGTTCTTGCTATGGCGCATATAAATTATCGAAAACAATAAATTAGGAGTCCAAAAGAGTTTGATTTATAAGTCTACTAAATTCCATAACTTAACTTGTGATCATTTTCGATCATAGACATAATATATGAATCATAAGCTCAAACTTCTATTGTCAAAGCCTAAAGAACTTTGCATTTTATCTCCGCTATCAAATGCATATCAGCTATGAAGTGTTTGTTAATGACAACAACTCAGCAAGAAAATAAACTTAACAATCAACAATGCCTAATCATGAGTTTCAAGAAGGTGTGTACTAAGCTAGAGTCAAGTGTACATGAAATTTTTGAATAGGGTATCTAAAATTGTTTTCATTATGTCAGAATTCACAAATTTATTCATTAGTTTGCAATGTATAGTCACTATCTTTTGAATAAAGTATATTGTCTAATAGTCTATTACAAATTGCTAAAATGTGCAATGTTCTATTTTAATAGGCTTATATACCATCCATGTAGCAAGCTTTTAAATCAATGACTATCAAGTTTTAAGTCATTAGGTGTAAATACACTGATACGGGATTAAATATATATCAAAGGAGAGTGATGGGAATACATAAGGAGAGTGACGGGAGAGCTAATGAGATCGTCAGAAAGGCTGTCAGGGCTGAGAAGTTGGTCGCTCAGCTCACCCAGAAGCATAAGGTGGCCCTGAAGGACTTGGAGGTGGAGATCAGTTGCGGCCAGGACTTCATGTTGTGTTAATATTATTTTCACGAAGTGGTATAAGAGCACCGCTATTGGGGCTTCAATCCTCACTCGATATGTTTGCGGTTAAAAGGGAATGTCCATGCTCGCACACTTCTCGGGGCGATTGTGTACCTACAGTAGCTGGGGAAGCCTGATTTGTTAGGGCCCTTATGCCTCGAGTTGGGCTGTCGGGGGTGATTGGGGGAAGCCCCCATTGTTGGGTGGCCTCGAGCCTGAAGTGGGGGTGCCTATGAGAGTTGGGGAAGCTCCCATTACTGGGTGGTCTCGAGCCTCAAATTGTGTCGAATTAGGTTTAGTGTTTGAGGACATTCTGTTACCTTAGCATCTTGTTATGTTGATTGAAACATTTTCATGTATAAGTGGTGTGAGACTTAATGTAGTAGAATCATAACAAGTGTGCTTCGATGAGCATTTTATATAATGGTTGGCTCATTGGCCAACTCGGGGTAAGTTCAATAATGAAAAAAAGCATAAAGTAGCAACGCAAAAATGAAAAGAATAAAAACTAAACGATGAGGAAGGTTATTCTTGTAGTTAAGGTTCTACTAAGCATAATAACATTTCAGGTTGGAGATGTTCTATATACGATAGACCTCTTTGCCTTGCGACGTTTTTAGCTTGTAAACCCCTTGATTGATTACCTCTCCACTTGGCATGGACCTTCTTATTTTGCATTGAGCTTTCCTATGGACCCATTGCTTCCTACTTTCTCACACTAAGTCACTCACTTGGAAACTTCAGGGCAGACCCGAGCATTATAGGCTCGAGACATTCTTGAACCTTAATTTTCCATTCTAGTGGTTGCCTTGGCTCAAACGTCCGAGAGTAGATCTAAGTTGGTCCTCATGCTGTTTATATTAAGTGTGATGTCATGTGCTTCACCAGCCAACTCTCATCTTCTACCTCAATTGGGGTTGTGGTTTATGTTCCATAAACTAAATTGAAAGGTGTCTCTCTGGTGCTTGAGTGGGGTGTCATGCGGTAGGACTAGTGTATTGTTCGGACTTCACCCTAATTTTCCTTAGCCTCCCCTAATTTGGTTTTCAAGTGCTGCAACAATGTGCGATTCGTGACTTCTGTCTGTCCATTAGCTTGTGGGTTTGCTACAGAGGTGAAAAACTACTTGAGCTTCAATTTCTAACACCAATCATTTAGCTTAGTGCCTCGGAATTGTGTCCCATTATCCAAGAAGAGCGAAATTCCAAAGCGTGTTATAATATTCTTCCATAGGAACCTCATCACTTCCTTCTCCAAAATCCTACCTAAGGATTCTGCCTCTACCCATTTGGTAAAGTAGTCCACCGCGACTGCTAAGACTTTTCTTTGCCCATAGGGAAATGGCCCACTATATCCATACCCCATTTATCAAAAGGATATGGACTCTATAAAGGTTGTAAGAGAGCTCCAGAGGCATGGCTGATGACGTTGTGCTCCTGACATTTCTACATCTCCATACTAGCTCGCACGCATCATGTAACATGTTGACCAAAAGTACCAATGTCTTAACACTTTATCCGCCAACGCTTTGTCCTCTAGTGTTTAACGCAATAACCGTCATGTACCTCTCTTAGTGTATAATCAACCCTATCACTCGATAGGCACTTGACTAGTGGTTGGGAGAACCCTCTCTTGTGTAATTCTCCATCGATCATTAGGAACCTCGAGGTCTTTATCATGATGTTTCTCGCACAATATTCTTCACTTGGGAGGCTTATATGAACAATGTACTCCACAATTTCATTATTCCAGGTAGGCTTCTTTGGTTCTCCGCATATTATCTCCAAACTATCGCCGTCTATGTTTGATTTTTCCGATGCTAGGAAAGTGATCCTTCTATCTTATATGGAGGCTATGGGACTAGCTAGTTTGGCGAGTTGATCAGCTGAATCGTTATCTGTCCTTGGTACCTGTTTCAGTTCAAACTCCACAAACTCATCTTGTAGCTTATGGATCCGAGCTAGCTAACGAGCCATCTTCTCTCGTCTAGCTTCGTAAGCCTATTTCACTTGGTTGGCCAGTAGTTGAAAGTCACTGAATGCTACCAACTTTTTTGCTCCAGCCACCAAGGCTAGTTTCGCACCTGCTAGTATTGCTTCATACTTCGCTTCATTGTTTGAGGCTTTGAACTTAAACCTGAGAGCATACACGAATTTGTCTACTTGAGGCTCCCGTTTTGGTTAATAATTTGTCCATATATAAGCTCCAGGTTGGTGCCGACTTCTTCTTTCATCATCTTAACTACAAAGTCTGTGAGGACTTATGCTTTGATGACTGGTCTACACCGATACACAATGTCTTGCTCGCTTAGTTCATTTACCCATTTGACCATTCTTCCCAAAATTTCGACGCTGGAGAGAACTCGCAAGATGGGATGGCTCATGAGTACCACTATAGGATAATATTGGAAATATGGTCTTAGTTTTCTGACCGCCATGACCAAGGCAAGGGCTAATCTGTCTATAAGAGGGTATTTTGGCTCAGTTCCACATAATAACTTGTTGACATAGTGTATGAGTTTCTGCTACCCCTTCTCCTCCCTTACCAGTAAAGCACTTGCTAATTGAGTGGTAGAAAAGTAGAGTTATAGAGTTTTACTCTCGACTGGCTTCGTGAGCAATGACGCGAAAACTAAATACTCTTTTAGTTTCTCGAACGCCTGGTGAAACGAGGCATCATATTCGAAATATTTGATCTTCCGTATCGTCTTGAAGAAAGGTAACCCTTTGTCGGCAGATCTAGAGATGAAACGATTGAGGGTTGCCGCTCTCCTAGTTAGCTCCTCCACCTCCTTACTTTTAGGGGGTGGAACTCTAGTATCTCTTTTTTCTTCTCGGGGTTGGCCTCGATCTATCGTTCACTCACTATAACCCCAAAAACTTTTCCCCTCTAACGCCAAAGGTGCACTTTGTAAGGTGAGTTTCATGTTGTACCATCGGAGGACTTCGAAACATTCTTGGTGATCTCGAATGTGTTCACTTGTGGATTTTTTCAAGCATGTCATCTGTAAATGCTTTCCTGTTCTTTCCAAGTTGGTCTTTAAACATCATGTTGACCAACCTCTGAAAAATTGCTCTCGCGTTCTTGAGTCTGAAGGACATTACATTACAGCAAAACGTACCCTGATCTATTATGAAGCTTGTCTTCTCTTGGTTCGAGGGTTACAAGTGAATTTGGTTATACCTTGGCGAGAATCTAAGAAAGTGAGCATCTCGCACCCTGCAGTGGAATCTATAAGATCATCAATTCTGGGAAGTAGGTCTATGCACATCCTCCAAGTGCCATTTGATTTCTTACGAATACTACGTTAGCTATCCACTCAGGATAATGTACCAAACAGATATACTTGGCTGCTAACATCTTATTTACTTCATCTTTGATGGCTTGACTTCTTTCCATTCCTACTATTCTTTTGTATTGCTTAATTGGGCGAGCATCAAATGTACAATCTGTATATCTGTGATAACTTCAGGATCAACCGTTTGATATCGTCCAAAGCACGACTCTTTTTAATGGAATCAATCGACCCAGTTGAAATTAAAGAGATTAAATTATTTTTAAAAATAAAGTTAGAAAATAAATTATATTAATATTATTTTAAGCTTCAACAAAATTTGCATTTGGTTAAAATTTAGATTTTGTTCAATATATAAAAAAATCGAGCTGAAATTGGAATACACTTGGCACGCCTAAAAAAGTAACGAAATTTGATTAAAAAAGAATTAAGAATGTCCTTACACAAGAATGTCATTACACATGAAGACACTTCTATAAGGAGTCTTCCCTAATAAATATTTTTATAATTCCACAATCGGCCCCAAAAATCGGAAAGACAATCCACATCAAAATCCTAATAATATTAATAATAATTTATGTAACGCTATTTAATAAAATTGTATTTTGATAGGTTTCTGTAGCTGCAAATTGCAATTTCTTCCATTGTCCTTTTTTACTGGCGTTTTTACTTCCGTCTCAGGTACTTCACCTCTTCCAAACATAAATTACACACCCTGTATAATCACGTATTTATACTCAGTTTTATACTATATATATACGTGTATACATATGTATACAAGCATATATTATATAAAATTTATATGCTAATTGTATATATTTCTGGGGTTTGTTTTTTGCAGCTTGGACAACAATTAAAATTTATCAGCTTCAATGAGGAAACGAGCCCGACTTACGGAACCCAAGGTTTGGTTGGATGATGCTAATTTACTTTATTGAAGAATTAATATCGTAATATTAGTCATCGCCTTATTTATTCTTTGTTAATTTTGATGTTGGTAGAATGATGCCTATGATATTTTATCAAAAATTAAAATAAAATATGGCAATATTTGCCTACTTAATTAACTGTCCACTGTAATTGAAGTATCTGTTACATGTTAATGCAAATTGGGATATGATTTGTGAAATCATCTGAAATTTTTTATATGGTAATGCTGACCTTTTTTTGTTCTATTTTGATGTTGTCCGAAAAAGGATGAGTTTGATCCAAGGGATTATATCAGTTCATTGCCGGATGATATTCTTATTTCGATATTATCCCGTTTATCACTTAGAGAAGCTACGATTACTAGCAATTTGTCGAGGCGATGGCGGTATTTGTGGACCCATATAGCTGGATTAGATTTTGATGCTAATGATTCATTGGACAAGATTGCTGCAGACCCAAAACTGCGTAAATATGAGAGGTCAAAGTACATTAATTGGGTGAACCGTGTAATAAGACAGCGTTGTGGGCCGATTTTGGATGGTGTAAGAATTTGTTTCGACTTAGATAAGAGTTCAAAAAGTGCAATCGATAATTGGGTTAAGTTTGCCATTACAAAGAGAGTTCAAAAGCTCGATTTGGACTTGTTAGAAAACGGGGAAACTCTTCGTACGCCAATGCGTAACTATTCATTTCCGTATAAACAATTGAGCCATTTTAAAGAGTCTTCATTCATGATAACAAGGTTGAAGTGTCTTAAAGTTCTTTCGCTAAAATGTGTAAATGTGAGTGAAAAAGCTCTAGATTTTATCTTATCAAGCTGTACGTTTCTGCAATATTTATCAATACATGGCTCGGGGGATTTGGTTAACGTCAAAATCAGTGGCTCGTCACTTAAATTGAAGTACCTGGAAATAGTCTTTTGTTTAGGTATAGAAACCATTGAGATCTCTAATGTGAACCTCGCGTCGTTTAGTTATTTGGGTCCCGCCATCAATTTAGTCATTAGTAATGTTCCGATGCTTGATGAGATCTCGATTGGAGAGGGATACTCTGGTTTGGAGAACAATGTGTTTGGACAGCTTTCATGTTGTCTTAACCAGTTAGAGATTCTTACATTGGATATCTATAGGCCCGAGGTATATAAACTAAGTCCTATGTGTAAATGTTTCTTTTAACACTGAACATGTTATAACATGTTCTCATGTAGTTTCCTATTTTTCAGGAAAATATGAGGATTTTGAAGTTTCCCGTGTTGCCAAACCTGAAGCAGCTAATACTGAAGGTTGGAGCTTGGGATGATGATAGTCTACTTGAATTCACTTCCCTAATAAAGGCATGCCCTAAGTTGAACAGATTTGCATTGCAGGTATGTGTATAATTGTCATGTTAAATGTTTTAAAAAGAAAAGTTTAACAGTGAGTGCAATATTTAGAAAATTGCTATTTATTTTAACTATATGTAAGCATGTCTCTAATATTTATATATGGAAATTACAAATGACTATAGTGTCGATAGCAGCTGAACTGACTAAGCAAAGAAATAAACAATAAGCTGATATGTAAAGAAGGTGACATATGTATTAGGGGGCCAGATACAAAAATTCTTCATTTTCTGGAATTAATATTTATGCTTTTCAGTTATACAATTCACCGCTGCTCTACTTTAGAAATCATGCCTCTGTTTCATCTTTCCAGGGCAATTTTTGCGAATCATTAACTACGTACACGTCTAGGGGTATATCATGGTCCTGTGAAAGTCAATTCATAGCGTATTCTTAATTCTTAAGATAAGCCATAATTATTCTTCATTTTTTGTTGTTTCAATACAAATTACTATTTGGCACTTGATAGGATCTGGGCTGTATTTAAATAAATTCAGTGTTATAAGTTAATGCTTCTCAAGGACTGAATTGACCCACAAAACACACACACAAAGAAATATATGCCTGCCGGTTTTTCAACCTAATCCCTTCAAATGAGAGAAAGTACAAAAGCTACATGCATTTGTCGAAATGCCTATATAAATGGTTAAGATTGGCACATTACATGGATTTGATACAACCATTGAACCCATCAAAAAAGCTCTTGTATATAAATTTGTATTTGCTAATAATGTAGTTAATATGGATGTCACCCTCAAAGAGACGAAGAAAAATAAGGCGAGCCTCAACAAAATATGGGCATGAGTGCTTGAATTTGGTAGAGATATTTGGGTATTATGGGCGCACAAGTGAAGCTGAGCTAGTGATGTACTTTATTGAGAACGCTGTTGGTCTGAAGAAAGTGATAATCGACCCTCGAAGCCAAATTCTTGAGAGATCACCAGTAGTACTACTTGACCAAATTAAGAAAGAGGAAGCTGCTCGAAGACATGCTAAGAAACAACTTCAACCTAAAAACCATGCAGGACTCCAACTAATAATCCTATAATCTATCTATACACATTAGCTTTCTGCATTACGTTTTTGCTCGTTTACATGAAATAACCATCTCATGTTGTGATTTCATTTGTCTTTATATACCTACAATGTTTGTGTACAGACAAGTCTTTATTTACTATATCTTTAGGTAGATGAATTATGGTGTGTATTTCATTTCATGCAACAAATTATTTCAGAAAATATTTGGCACTAAATTTTTGGGTTAAAATGCATTTTAGTCCATGTAGAAACCGAAAACCACGAAAGTCTCTGTCAGGAGAATCTTTCTGACCTTTGTTTAGAACTAAGCTCACCACTTTCTCGATCAAACTAAACCATACGAGTTGGCTCCATTATAGCTTGAATTGAACTGAATTATAGTTCCCAGCCTGCAAGCTTTTATTGTTACTTCTTTTTATATTAATATATATGACTATGTCTAATTTATAACTTTCAATAGATGTATAAAATATGAAGCTCTAATATTTTTAAATCATATATTTTTCAAAATTATTATGAAAGTAATGTATCCTAATTAATGGAAACTAAATGTTAGGATTATTGGAAGTAAATATTAGAGGTGTACATAATTGCATCATTTTCAATCAAGAGTTAAATGATATGATTGGTCGGAATAAATATTAGGTGTACATAAGTACATTCATTTTTAATAAAGAGTTAAACTGATTGAACCGACCATATATTTGGTCCGGTTGAGCACATCACACTGTCAACATTTGGCTCAATTCGAACCGGCTGGGTCTCGCTTGAATTTGGTTGAACAAGCGGAAACAGTTTTCCCAGGTGGCCGGTTTGATGAATATTCCATCAATTTTTGGACTAGCTAAATAACACCATAAGAGGCACCATTGCAATTTAAACTCAAAACCTCCTCTTAAATATTCGAAAGAACTACAACTACACTAGAGGAATAGTCGTTAATAGGTTGTGTTATATTATTTACATATTGTTTTTTTTGGATGACGGGGGAACCCGTAAAACCTCACTCTTGTGTAATAGCCTGCAAATCACACAAGAGAGTTAAACTATCCTAGATTGCCCATAGCTGACAGGCTCACAGTAGAGAAGGCTAATAGGCACTCCTTCAGCGGGAATCAAACCCGTGACCAAGGCCACAAAATTCAGTTGCCCTACCAACTCTACCGGGGTTAAACCAATCTGTACAATGTGTTGACGACTAAAGATCTTTGGTTCCATCAAAAAATAATTGGAAAGGGACGACCTCGGTTTTCTAAATCATACTACGCAAGTCATTGGTCTTTTTAAAGTTCTGACATTGCCGATGGCGGACATGTTAACGACTTTTATCACACAGGTGTTGGAGTATTTTGATCCAACCTCCAACACCTTTTTGATCAATGGGCATAGACTTGGAATAACATTAGAAGACGTGTTATTCATTTTTCAGTTGCCCAATGGCCGACATGTTCTTATCAACCAATACAACAACAATGTTTACCGGGTTGTATTCGAAATGAATCCTACTAAACCTCGTTCGGTGACATATCTTACGAGTTGTGTTCACAACAGAGATCTTAATATCCAAGCACGGAAGGTAGCACTATTGCTAATAATTGTACGATATTTTCATCATGCCATCCAATGAAGGCAATAAGATCTACGCATCCTTCGTGTCGCTTTTGGAGGATTCAGATTCGACCTCCACCACCTGTGATTGGGGAGCGGCCATACTAGCCTACAAAAATATGTTAATTTTCCAAACAAAAAGAAATTGGATGAAAACTCTTGGTTGATACTGGTAAGCATACTGATTTTTTGTCACATCTTCATGTAATATATTGTGTGAACTCTCATTATACTCTCTTTCCATTTCTACAACTTGTTTTTGTTTGCTTTCTTCATTAATCCTTCCACCACTCGATAGTATGCTTACCAATTTTTTAATTTTTTAAAAAATATAAGTGTAGTGTTCTTTTTGATTCGATTCTAGAGCTATGGAATATTATTGATGTACAACCAAGGCAACAAGAATTTGACCGTAACTCTCCATTGCACTGGGTGATAGATAGTGTACGCCAATTTTCTTATAACCAACGAAGTAGCTATGGGTACAAGGTGAAGAATTTTCTCGAAAATCTTCAAAATGAAGTAACTTTAAAGATAGAATATTGTGTAGTGTTCGTGCGTATATATTGATAAACATAAACATTAGTTTTTGTGAAGACTAGTAGTGTATTCTGCTATTTTATATATTGGTATACACTGGCCTATTCTTATTATGTTATTTTATTGACAGACAATCGTTTGGACACCTTATATACTGTGGTCATTGCCCTTTGAGCTTCAACCACAAGAAAGTGACAAGGCTCAGCCCGATATTTTACAATAATCATGTGGTTCATCAGAAACCAGATGTTGTTGCAAAATAATTCGGCCAAGACGATGTCGCCCCGATTTCGGAGTACATTACTAAAACTAGAGATAATCGTGCATCTAGTGACCATGATTATTTTGAAAGTACAGGAGGGAGATTCTTTTATGAGAAGATTCACGATGTTTTTGAGATCCTTCAGAGCATTTGGATTTTGATGATGAGGATCTTGATGATGGGGATGTTGATGATGAGAATCTTGATGATATGGTGCTAAGTGATTGGTTAAACGACAATCACCGTTCCCCTCCAAGGACCCCTCCTCCAAATGACGATGATGTTGATTATATGACGATGAATGATTGGATAAATGATCATCTTTCCCTACAAGAACCCCTACTCTAAGGAGAGGCGGTCGTTTGCGTCCAGGCCCTTGGAAGAGGTTAACTTACCCTTTTGTACCTAGGCTAATAAATACTCCTTCAGCGGGAATCGAACTCGTGATCAAGGCTACAAGATTCAGCTGCCCTACAAATTCTACCGGAGGTTAAACCAATCTGTACAATGTATTAACCGACTAAAGATCTTTGGTTCCATCAAAAAATAATTGGAATGGGACGACCTCGGTTTTTAGAATCACATTTCGCAAGTCGGTAATCTTTTTAAAGTTCTGACATTGCCGATGGCGGACATGTTAACGACTTTTATCACACAGGTGTTGGAGTATTTTGATCCAACCTCCAACACCTTTTTTATCAATGGCTATAGACTTGGAATAACATTTGAGGACGTATTATTCATTTTTCAGTTACCCATTGATGGCCGACATGTTCTTATCAACCAATACAACGTTTACTGGGATGTGTTCGAAATGAATCCTCCTAACCCTCTTTTGGTGACATATCTTATGAGTTGTGTTCACAACAGAGAGCTTAATATTTGAGCGTGGAAGGTAGCACTATTGCTAATAATTGTACGTTGTTTTCATCATGACATCCCATGATGGCAATAAGATCTACGCATTCTTCGTGTCGCTTTAGGAAGATTCAGATTCGACCTCCACAACCTATGCTTGGGGTACAACCATGCTAGCCTACCTCCATTCTAGACTACTGAAATATGTTAAATTTCCAAACAAAAAGAAATTGGATGGAAACTCTTGGTTGATACTAGTAAACATACTGTTCTCTTATCATATCTTCATGTAATATATTATGTGACTTCTCATTATACTCTTCTTTCTATTTTTACAGCTCGTGTTTATTTGGTTTCTTCATTAATCCTTCCACCACTCAATAGTATGCTTACCAATTTTTTAATTTTTCAAAAAAAGTTTTTTGTGTGTGTGCCGTGTTTCTTTTGATACGGATTCCAAAGCTATGGAATATTATTAGTGTCAAACCAAGGCATCACGAATTTGACTGTAACTCTGCATTGCACTGGGTGATAGGTAGTATACGCCAATTTTTTTATAACCACAGAAGTAGCTATGGGTACAGGGTGAAAAACTTTCTCGAAAATCTTCAAGATAAGGTAACTTTAAAGCTTCCTAACTTTAAAGATAGAATATTGTGTAGTACTCGTGCGTATACATTGATAAACACTACTGTACATAAACATTAGTTTTTGTGAAGACTAGTAGTGTATTTTTTTGTTTTATATACTGGTATACAATGGCCTATTCCTATTATGTTATTTTGTTGACAGACAATCGTTTGGACACTTTATATACTGTGGCCACTGCCCATTGAGCTTCAACCACAAAAATTATAGGTGATGAGGCTCAGCCCGATATTTTTCAACAATCATGTGGTTCATCACAAACTACATGTTATTGCAAGATAATTCAACAAAGACGATGTTGGCCAAGATGATGTCGCCCCCTTTTTGGAGTACATTATCAAAATTAAAGATAATCGTGCATCTAGTGACCATAATTATTATGAATATACAGGAGGGAGATCATTTTTTGGGAAGATGCACGATGTTTTTGAAATCCTTTAGAGAATATGGATTTTGATGTTGCTGATGAGGATTTTGATGATATGGTGCTAAGTGATTGGTTAAACCGCAATCATCATTTCCCTCCGAGGACCCTTCTCCAAATGATGATGATGTTGATGATATGACGATGAATGATTGGATAAATGATTGGATAAATGATAATCTTTCCCCTCTAAGGACCTCTCCTCTAAGGAAATGCAGCCGTTTGCGTCCAGGCCCCAAGAAGAGGTTAACTTACCCTTCTGTCTCCTTCAGCAGGAATCGAACTCGTGACAAGGGCTACAAGATTCAGCTGCCCTACCAACTCTACCTGAGGTTAAACCAATCTGTACAATGTGTTGACCGACTAAATATCTTTGGTTCCAATAAAAATTAATTGGAAAGGGACGACCTCGATTTTCTAAATCACATTTCGCAAGTCGGTGGTCTTTTTAAAGTTCTGACATTGCTCCAAAACTTTTTTGATCAATGGGCATAGACTTGGAATAACATTAGAGGACGTGTTATTCATTTTTCAGTTGCCCATTGATGGCTGATATGTTCTTATCAACCAATATAACAACGTTTATTGGGATGTGTTCGAAATGAATCCTCCTAGCCCTCTTTTGGTAACATGTCTTACGAGTTGTGTTCACAACAACAATCTTAATATCCGGGCGCGAAATGTAACACTATTGCTAATAATTGTATGTTATTTTCATCATGACATCCCATGATGGTAATAAGATCTACGCATCTTTCGTGTCGCTTTTGGAGGATTCAGATTCGACCTCCACCACCTATGCTTAGAGAGCGGCCATGCTAGACTACCTCCAGGCTAGCCTATAGAAATATGTTAATTTTCCAAACAAAAAGAAATTGGATGGAAACTCTTGGTTAATATTGGTAAGCATACTGTTTTTGTACATTCCAGATTTTAAACATAATCTTGTATCTGTGTCTAAGCTCACACAAGATGATGACATAGTTATTAGATTTTATCCACATTTTTGTGTGCTGCAGGAGAAGTGGACTGGATTGATGAAGGGGGATTGGTAAACTTCACAATGGTTTATACTTCCTATGTCCTGCATCCACTGCTCAACTGCGCAAAATGTCTTTTCCTACAGAAAACTCTTCTTGTAATGTAGATATTTCAACTTCTTTAAGGCATGGTTCTAGTAATAAAGCCTTGTTATGGCATCAAAGGTTTGGCCACATGTCATTTGACAGATTTCAGTTTCTACCTGAACTTGGTATCCACATAAATAAACATGATAAATTTTGTGATATTTGCCCTCTTGCACAGCATAACAGGGATCATTTCCCCTCTAGAACCAATGTCACTAATGATATCTTTGAACTTATCCATATTGACACTTGGGGACCATATAGAGAATTGACCTATAACAATGAGAGATATTTTCTCACCATTGTGGATGACTTTTCTAGATGCAGTTGGGTTTTTCTCTTGCAATATAAATCTGATGCTTATGAATGTATTAAGAATTTTTTTATCTTATGTCCACACTCAATTTTCAAAAAGGGTGAAACACATTAGATCAGACAATGCAGTTGAATTCTTGAGCAAAGATTGCACTAAACTGTTTAATTCTTTGGGCATAGTACATCAAAGTTCTTGTCTACATAAACCACAACAAAATGGAGTGGTGGAGAGAAAACACGGACACATTTTAAATGTAGCAAGGGCTCTCAAATTTCAATCATGTCTTCCTATGAAATTTTGGGGAGAATGCATTAAAACTGCGGTTTATTTGATTAATAGGATCACTACCCCTCTCCTTCAAGGAAAAACACCATTCACTGTCTTATATGGAAAGCAACCTTCCTATATACATTTAAGATGTTTTGGATGTATATGTTTTGCAAAATGCCTGCCTCAACATGATAAGTTTCTCCCTAAATCAGTGGCATGTGTTTTTATTGGTTATTCCAATGTGCAAAAGGGATATAGACTTCTAAATCTGGAAACTCAAAATATTTTTATTTCTAGAGATGTTATTTTTCATGAGCATGTTTTTCTTTTTTGTCAACATAAAGATTCTTCATGTTCTTTTCCTCTTATTCAAGGTTCCAGATTTCATGACAATTTCATATATGATTGTCCTCTGGACAAATCTTCTACTCATAACTTGGATGTTACTGATTCTGATTGCTTACAGGTACCTGCTGTCCCTATTCAGGATCTTGATGATCATTCTGTTGATCATCCTACTGTCTTAGATAATGAGTTAAGAAGATCTAACAGAGTCTCTAAAAATCCTGTTTGGATGCAAGACTACATTACTGGCAATAATACCTTTGCTACTAGCGCCATTTATCCTTTGTCTCATTATGTTACTTATGATCACATTAAACCAAAGTTTAGGACTTTTCTTACTGCTTTGTCTCATGACAGTATTCCTAAGAGTTATAATAAGGATAAGAATGATCCTAAATGGTTAGCAGCCATGGAAATGGAGCTCAAGGCTCTTGAATTGAATCAAACTTGGAACATTGTGGATTTACCACCTAGAAAAGTTGCCATTGGATGTCGTTGGGTATACACTATTAAATATAGGTCTGATGGATCTATAGAGAGGTATAAGGCTAGGTTAGTTGCCAAAGGGTATACACAAGTTGAAGGGATTGATTATACAGATAATTTTTCACCAGTAGCTAAACATGTTACTGTTAGAGCAATTATTTCTCTTGTCTCTATTAAACATTGGAAAATATGGCAAATGGATGTCACCAATGCTTTTTTGCAAGGTGATTTGTTTGAAGAAGTCTATATGACCCTTCCACCAGGCTTAAACTTGAACTGTTTTGATCATAAAAATAAAGTATGCAAACTTGAAAAATCATTATATGGTCTTAAACAGACATCAAGACAGTGGAATCATAAATTTACTATTGCTATGACTCAATTTGGTTTTTTTCAATCAAAAAATGATTATTCTTTATTTGTAAAAAACAGGGGGAGTGACATTGTTATTCTTTCGTTATATGTTGATGATATTCTTATTTCTGGAAATAATGATGATTTGATTCTTGAGTGTAAAGCATACTTATATAGCACCTTTCATATGAAAGACTTGGGGGAATTGAAATATTTTTTGGGATTGAGGTTGTCAGGTCCAAGGATGGAATCTTCCATCCTTTTGAGCCAGAGAAAGTATACTTTAGAACTTTTAGCTGAGGTTGGGATGTTAGAATGCAAACCATCAGTGAGGAGTTGAATGTTTATATCATATTTCAAGTTTTGAATGACTTTTGAAATATTCAACTTAAAAAATTTCTACTTTATTAATGAAATACTAATATTTGGTTATTATTTACTTCAAAGTAGTATTATTAACCAATAGAATGTTGTTCCATATCAAAGAATCAACATCTTTTCTCTTCAATGTAGATACTGTAATAGTGGCTCTAATGAGTTGCAATCTATAGTCACTAAGCAACGTGAAGGATTGATGGAAATTTAATGGATGAAATTTCTCTTAAGTGTTTTAATAAGTTTTAAGTAGGAAAATTTAATTTGGGAATTTATTGAATAACAATTTTATCTTTGCTTGACAGGCCAGATATTACATATGCAGTTCAAATGGTGAGCCAATTCATGCACAAACCAAAGAAGTCACACCTTGAAGCTATGTTCAGGATATTAAGGTATTTGAAGAAACAACCAGGTCTGGGAATTATGCTGTCATCCAACAGTAAACTTGAGCTTAATGCATATTGTGATAGTGATTGGGCATCTTGCCCAATGTCTAGAAGGTCCCTTACTGGTTATGTGATTAAGTTGGGTGATTCACTCATTTCCTGGAAGTCCAAAAAGCAAGCCACAGTGTCCAGAAGTTCTGCAGAAGCAGAATATAGAGCCATGGGGACTGTCACAGCAGAGGTGGTTTGGTTGATTGCATTGTTCAAAGATTTGGGCATTACTACACTGCAGCCTGTCACTTTACATTCAGACAGCAAGTCAGCTATCCAAATTGGGGCCAACCTTATTTTTCATGAGAGAACCAAACACCTTGAAGTTGATTGTCACTTTGTGAGGGAGAAGATACAAGCAGGACTGATTTGTACCAAGTACATTGCCAGCAGTCAACAACCAGCCGACATACTTACCAAAGCTTTGGGCAGAGTTCAGTTTGATTTTTTGTTAGGCAAGTTAGGTGTTTTGGACTTGTATAAACCCCCAACTTGAGGGGGAGTATTAGAATTATAAAGTGCTAAAGTGTAGTTTGAGATTAGAAACACGCTTATAGGCTTTTTCTGTTAGTTCTCTTTTATAGGGCTCCTTACTATAAGGCCTTTATCTTCTTCATTCATATAGATGCGTTGTAATCCCTCTGTGGAATTCTTTTCTCCTGATTCAATATATGAAGTATTCTTTCTATATTAGTTATATCAATGGAGGCGATATGGTTCTTAACATATAACATCATTATAAACATTATATGAGCACAAAATATGATAGCAAAATACAATCAAATTAAACTACATTGATATACCATAGAAAAAAATATTTAAATTAAGACCTTGTATATATCTTCTTAAATCTATATTAAATGATGTTAACTTTACAAAATTAGCTTAAAATGCAAAAAAGGTTTTTCGAAAAAGAAGAATAAAAATCTCCATTTGAAGGAAAAATCAAACTAATATAACAATATAAAAGTTTGATCATGAATATGATGAGTTTAGTTTATATATCTATTTCGTTAAAAATGTAGAAAATGAAACTCTCATGTTGATAAAAGCTAATAATTTTCTGGTGAAGTTTTAGCAAAAAGCTAATTATGATAATGTCAAAATTTTGTAACAAAAATTTCTCACATTATTTACTGCTTCAAAATGTAAATTAATAATATAGAGATTGTGGTCAAGCTAATTATTTACTGCTTCAAAATGTAAATGTAAATCAAATAGCTAATTATTCTTTCTGGTCAAGTCATAGTATTTATGCCATATGTTATAGAAAGCAGAGATCATGCAATTATTGAAATACATTAATTATTCAGTAATAAATCAAAAAAAAAGTTAAGGCGGTTCCGGGTTGGACCCGGAACCGGAACCGCCCAAGAACCGTTTAGTTGGATGCGGAACCGAACCCGGAACCGTTTAGCATTGAAAGAACCGAAACCGAACCGACGGAACGGTTCCGGGTAGACCCAGAACCGTTGCCATCCCTACAGTCATCACGTTCAGCGTTGAACGTCAATGTCTTGTCCCAGCTCTTTTTTTGCAGCTTAAACATCATCGTCATTCGTCCAGGCATTGACATGTCCACGTCGTCTCTCGAGAGTTTGGATGAATAATTCTGAGAAAATTTTCTATACTATATGTGTATGCTTTGATATGACTTAATTTGCTTTAGCTTGATTTATATACTATTGGCTCAAAAATACGTAAAATCTAATGGCTGTCAACACCTCCAAACTAATCATTTCATCATCCTCCAGCAAAAAAAGATATCACAAAACCTGTTAAATCTTAATCACTTAGAGAGGACGATTTTAGTCTTGTGAGAGTTTAGATAAAATTTACCCCCGTCCCCCAACATCACTTCACAAGTTCAACTCATGCAAATTAACATACTGATCATAATCAATAGAATATCATCACATACTTTAGAGTTAAAAGAAATATCATATATATCGTGCATTTGCTCAATCTAACACCTAAACTCGAAAATATCCCCAATCTAACAAACTAGTTCGGTTATGATGTTTGGACCCGATGCGAACCGATCAAACCCAGTCTTACCTGAGTCGAGTGGTTTTACTCCTTTCTCCATATTTTGGCAAAAAATATAAGGGTGTGTTTGGATCGAGTCATTTGAAATCCATGGATTTCAGATTCATCGACAAATCCATTTAAGTTCGTTTGGATGATGATGGATTTCAAATCCCTCGTCATTCATTTTGAGCTCTTTTCTCCACAACTACGGTGGATTTCAAATGACACCATTTTAGGTGTCATTTGAAATCCTTCCTCCAAATCCACTCCTCAAATCCAAATCCATCGATCCAAACGCACCGTAAGGGAATTTTATATGTTTGGACATATAATTTAAACACTTACCTTCTAATTGGCATTAAATACACTTACCATTAGACTATGAAAAATTTATTCTAATGAATAACATTACTATTTATATATCTTCAAACACAAGTTTTAATATTTGAAAATATATAATTTTATTTTATTCTTTTTTATAATTTATTTTTGTATATAAATTGAAGTATTTATTTGGATGAAATTGGTCTTTTCAAGCTCTTGAGGTTAAAGGATAAACATTAATAAAAACATTGTATTTGACCTATTAAATATAAATGTATTTAATTGTACTACTCTTTGTTTTTAAATATATTAGGCTCAGATTAATTTTGTTTATAAAACTAATATGTATAGAATATAGGTATATATACGATATATATGACCCAGGTCAATCAATTTTTTTACACTGATCCAACCAGTGACCCAATGACTCAATAAATTATTCGATTGGCTCAACACTTCATAAAAAATCCCAAGTAAACTCATACAAGGGCATTCAAGGCTGGATTGAAGGAGAGTTTTTGTAATTATCAAAAAATGGGAAAACAAATATTGAATTTTGGAACTTTTGTTCCTTTTGAGCTGTGTTATGAATATACATTGACATGCTTCAAGTATAATCAAAGAATAAGGCAAATTCGTATCACAAAAGATACAAAAAACGCGGAGTAAAATTTTAACAGAAGCAACACATGTTCTAATATACTACAACTGCAGCCAATGTGTTAGTTCATCAGCAGAAATTATGACTCAGTAATGCACAGAATGAACAGCCTCCATGAAAGACAAGATTCGCAGTTTATCTTTTTGTATACCATCTGGACCACAAATGCCACTACTTACATCAATACCATGTGGTCTAAGCGTTGAAAGAGCTTCATATGCATTCTCAGGCTTAATACCTCCAGCTAGAAGCCATCCCTTTTTGTTCCTAATTGCTGGCAGCTTAAACCGGGACCAGTTAAACCCTTTACCACTGCAATCATGCAAACAAAGATTTATAGCCATCACTTCCTATGAAGTCCTTAAATAACCAAAAATAGGTCAACTATAAAAGAAGAAAATTATAAACACAAAGAGAAGATATTGTAACTCGACTTCATGAAATCAAGTAAAAAGATAACATTGTCGAGTGATAACTTATTCTGTTATCTTTTGTTGAGCACCCTCTGTAGTTTAGAACCTTGCTTGTGCATTAATGTCAAAGGAGACATGGGATGACATAAATTGGATGATGTTGGCCTAAGAAATCTAACTGTACTCTAAAAACACGCTTTTTTATCCATATACAGTACAAAACAGAAAAGAGAGAAGAACAATAATGCTCTAAAAGTAGTTCACTATAGTGAAGGTTTTAAACGCAGCTAATATTGAAATGTTACAAGTGAAGGTTTTTAGTTCTTTCAAAGGTACATGAAAATTGAACAGAGAGGGAGAGAGAGATGATCATGAAATGTTTAATATAAAACCACAACCAACTGACTAGATTTCGATAAATTTTCTTATGATATTGCTTTCTCAAAAGAATCATACATTGGCCCTAGATTTCGAGAGAAGAAGATCCAGTAAACCATGTAAGAAAGGCATAGCTACATTAGTCATTTGGTTGACAGTCTTTTCTGGGATAACAAGAGTTTCATATTTTCTATACATATCACTAGGTATATAATCACATGTATGTTATTGTTTTCTCAAAAGAATCAAATATTGGCCCTAAATTCCACGAAAGAAGATCCAGTCAATCATGCTAGAAACAAATAGTTAAATTAGTCATTTGCCAGATAGTCTTTTCTGTAATAACAATAAATTCATAGCAAGATAAACTTAGAAAGAGAATTGAGTGGGAAACAAAGCCAATCATCGAATAACGATAAACAGAATCATGTACCTGCCACCTTTAGCACTGTCCACAAGAATCCAATCAACTTGAGAACATTCTTCATCAGAAATTACATTCAAAAGATCCCCATCTTCATTTGCATGAAGAACATATATAACCCGGTTTTCTTTCACTACGGTCTGAAAAGCATCCCGAGAACCATCTCCATGAAGCTGCATTAAAAATAAAATATATGCTGCTAAAGAACAGATGGGAAGAATTGTAAAATAATAAATAACGGCAAATGCGTACTAACCTGCACATATCCAAGGTCTGCTTTCTCAGCGGCTCTTAACATTGTTTGTGCATCATCATCTACAAATACCCCAACGGGGTCCGCTCCATATTCCCTGGCCACTTTTGAAATTTCTTTTGCAACAGAAACTGAAACAGACCGTTTTGAGTTGGGCCAAAGAATCATCCCAATAAAATTTGCACCAGCTTCTGCTGCTAATGCAGCATCTGCAGCTGATGTGATTCCGCACATTTTAACTAACGGTCTATTTTCTTTCTGTTCTTTATTAGCAGGAGAAACTTTTGTTGACTGATCTAATGAGCACGTTATTCTCATCTTTGGAAAGGATATGCTGGTTGACGAATGCATTTCTTTCCATTGTAGCCCTGTGAATTGATGACCTGATCAAAAGGTTAATTTATATTTCAAGAGTTTAAATCAAGAAACTCTTAATCTTCTAAAAAGGAAATGTCTAAATCCCTGATAAAAGGTCCTCGATAGCCCGAATAACTATCTCTCTATATTTTGGGTGGTAGATATAAAGCGACTATATTGGTTTATCATGGAGAAGATGCAATCAGTTCAGTCAATTGAAAGAACAGTTTCACGAAGTTCTGATTGAAAGTGGACCTGCACAGATGTTGTCCTTGTTATTATCTATTACATTATAGTTTTGAAAATGTGTAAGTGAATTTGGATACCTGATGTTTCATTAACACTAGAAGACATAAAGAGCAGTATACCAGGACATTTTAAGCAATGACATGTCTTATCAAATGAAATTCTGTAGAGAACTTACAGAATTTCCATTCATCCAACTAAAAAAAAGCGTGCAGGCACATGGCAATGAACATCACTAGAATTTGACTGTCAGTTCATCACATAAGCAATTATAAGTCAAACATGCATGTTAGATGAGGATACCTATGTAGATAAGCTATCAAAAATACCAACCGAAATGCATGGAATATTTCAGATTTTTTATCATTCAGCTTCTAGATTCTATCATGTTGAATGGTTTTAACAATTTTTTCACTTTGTTATGACTTGTTGGAATACATCAGCACATGCTGAGAATATGTTCACCATCCTGATTCTGTTCTTTCGACTTTCAATAGAACTTTTCGTTATAAAAGATGTTAAATGGTACTTCTAATGTATTAGTGCCAGTACTAAGTATAAGCATTTCAAGCTAAGGGAAGCGCGAAAAAAGTTCAGAATCTTAGTCTCACGTACAGATGAATTAGTAAGATCCAGATTCAACTACAATAATAAACACGGAAGCAAAAGGGGCCATCAGATTTCCCCCAAAAAAAAAATCTGAATGACTACAAGACAGAAACAAATGATAGAAAAACAATCAATAGTAATACCAATAGTTTCATCGAATACCTGGACATTTGTGACCTGAAAAGACTCTGGATTGAAGCTGGTTTCCCACATTGACACCTGCAAATAGAACACTAGAGTTGTAAATATAAACAATCAGTAAATCCTCTGTGAGGAATTTTCACAAGCACCTGTGGTGCACACACAAATACAATGTTATCAGTCGTGGGCTGTAATAACTAGTTGTTACATGTGCATAAAAGCATAGAGACAGAACAAGATACCTAACAGCATATTAATACAATCTGAATTCTGGACAACAACAAAAGAGAGAAAAGAAGAGTTGGTTAGTGACTGTGCTAAATTAGAATGAGAATTGGGACCTTTTTTTATTTGGGCTTTTTGTATATAACCCGAGGTATTTAGCTTTAGCAAATAACCCCCGAGGTTTGAAATCTTGACAAATAACCTTTTTGGTTAAGTTGACCGTTAGTCAATGGTTAAGTTTATGGGCAAAATTGTAATTTTTATATAAAAATAAGAAACAATACAAATAAATAAATGAAATTTAATTCACTTTATACAACAATTTTTTTTTTCAATTTCAAATACTTATTTATTTATCTAAAAATTTGAATATATATTATATTATTTTATCTAATAATTTGAATGTAAAATTACATAAATTTAGATAAACAATTTGAAGGTAATAAAATATTTGAAATTGAAGGTAATTTAGATAGAATAATATAATATAATATTTGAAGGCAGAATAATATAATATTATAATATATAAATTTGAAGTTAATTTAGATTTTGAAGGTAAATTAAATAAATTTAGATAAATAATTTGAAGGTAATATAATATTTGATGTTTAAGTAATTTATATAGAATAATATAATATATAATATAATATTTGAAGGTAGAATAATATAATATAATATTATAATATATAAATTTGAAGGTAATTTAAATTTTGAAGGTAAAATTAAATAAATTTAGATAAATAATTTGAAGGTAATATAATATTTGATGTTGAAGTAATTTATATAGAATAATATAATATATAATATAATATTTGAAGGTAGAATAATATAATATTATAATATATAAATTTGAAGATAATTTAAATTTTGAAGGTAAAATTAAATAAATTTAGATAAATAATTTGAAGGTAATATAATATTTGATGTTGAAGTAATTTATATAGAATAATATAATATATAATATAATATTTGAAGGTAGAATAATATAATATTATAATATATAAATTTGAAGGTAATTTAGATAGAATAATATAATATATATCTACATTTTTAGACAAAAAAATAAACATTTGAAATTGAGAAAATTATTGTTGTATAAAGTGAATTAAATTTTATTTATTTATTTTTGTTTTTCCTTGTTTTTATACATAAATTACAATTTTACCCATGAACTTAACCGTTGACTAACGGTCAACTTAACCAAAAAGGTTACTTGCCAAGATTTCAAACCTCGGGGGTTGTTTGCTAAAGCTCAATACCTCGGGAGTTATATATAAAAAGCCCTTTTTTATTTAGACCAGCTCCACAAACTCCGGTTCATAATTCTTTTTCAGAATTTTGGGCTTTTCTAATCCTGAAGTAGAGATTAGCTTTTATGCCAAAAGCCCAGTGCAACAACTATTGAACTAGCACTAATAAAACTATGGGTTTTAGATGTAGGGGTGGCAAAATGGGTCCAGAATCATGGTTCCAAGCCAATTAAATTAATTTGGGTTGGGTTGGTTCTTAAGAAAATTTATTTGGTTCCTAATTGATTCCATCTTGGTTCCGAGATGGGTCCAACTAATTTCAAGTAAGGCCCACATCGCTTGCCAATTATCTAAATTATAAATAACAAAATGCAAGGTATTGAGTAGGGTTGGGCTTGGTTCCCTTTTGGGTTGACTTTGGTTTCATTTCGGGTTGAGTTTGGTTTCACCTTAGAACCATTTAAGAACCTAACTCATTTAAGAACCAACTCATTGGAACCAACCCAAACCCAAATCGAACCGCCCGTTTGCCACCCCTAGTTTTAGTATTCGGCCCAAATCATTGCTTAAAAACTCCTTTTTTTTTTTTTTTCCTTTTTCTATTTTTAGAATGTATTGCTCGACAATTTTATAAGAAATGTTATATACCATCGTTATTTTTCACCGAATTTTTTATGTCATTTGATATGGTAAAATATCTTTTTATTATAATTTAAATACATATATTCCATTCAATGTTTACCATATTTGAAAAAAATATGAAAAAAGGTGAATTATAATTGATGATATATAGCATTATTCATTTTATAATAATGGTGGCACTTGAGTCACTTTCTAATACAAGTATAGGGAGCTCACTGTGTGATTATTAATTAAAATTCCATCTAGATGTATTTATCCTTTCTAATAGCTCCTCTTTCTAAATTGTCTATCGTTTTCCCTTTATTATATTCTAATGGCATATTATTTATTTATTATATAAATCAACTTGACGAAAATAAGTCATTCATATTATTAGTGCTCTAAGGTGGTACTTATAAGTGTTCAAGCTTGTTTGAATTAGAATTAAGTTTTAAAAATTGTGTTTGAATTTGGTTTGATTGTTCATCGAGTCGAGCTCAAACGAGCTTTAATCGAGCCGAACTCAAACGAGCATTAATCGAGCCGATCACGAGTCGAGTTCGAGTAGTTTAAATATTTTGTACATATTTTGTTAGTTTTTGCTAATCGAGTCGAGCTTTCAAATTTATCGAACAGAAAAAGTTATTCAAGCTTGGTTTGGTAAAATGTTGAACCGAACTCGAACCGAACTTTTAGCGATCGAACTCGAATCGAATATCGAATATCGGGTATAATTTTCACCCTTAATTATAACTAATAAAAAAGCGTATGTAAAATATTAATAATTTTTATTATCTCAATAAAATTAGAATTTTATTATCCTAGTTATAATTATTTTAGTACCGAAATTCGTAAACATAAATAGCACAAAATATTGTCCAAAAAGGTTGAATCCCCAACCCCAAGGGCCCCCCATGCCCCGGCCCGACAGAGCTATGGGAGGAATAAATCATGGTAACCCAGCCAATCACAGGGGCTAGACCAGTGCCCACTACGCACAAGGAGCCCCCCTCACTTGAGAGGTTGCTCCCACACTGCCGCTGGTGGGACTCGATCCTTGGTCATTGTCCAAACTTCACCCTTCTGTGATCAATTGGGCTGAAAATACCACAAAATATTAATTCTATAGGAGGGTATATATATATAGTATTTTCATATAGAAATAATTTTATTTATCTAAAATTAAATAGAAAAAATATGCTCATCAGTATTTTGTGTTAGTGTTGGGTGCCCGGCAAGCCAATTGGTTGCTAAAAACTTAGCAACACTACGAAAACAGTATTGTTTAAATCGTTATTTATTATATGGCATCTTCTTTATTATATATCTTATGTCTTAACATATATGTAATAAAGTCCTTTGGGTTACATAGAGCTATGGGTACGGTCACGCATTGGATGGTGATCATGGGATGTACTCGAACGGCTGTAATCCTAAAAGCGTTCCAAGTCATAGAGTTATTGAGATAGGGATATCAATGACTCGTCAAGACTTGCTTGTACGTTGCATTTCCTTGGAGGAATGTACCTTGTTCCATGGGTATTGGTTGGGAACCTATGAAACGTATGAGGGTTCACATCGGGAATGGTGAATTGAGCAACCCCAGTGGAAATTCATATTGGTGGACGTGTCAAATATGAAATTTCACGGTCACGTAGGCTTGTGATGATCCTCATGACTTGAGGGATCACGGCTGTTCAAATGCATGACCCACTGCACTTTGATCTAGTTCATGATTACATGGATAATCACACATTGGGCTATTTTGGGTGTAGTCTGGTCATGTGATTTGGCAGGCGATTCCAAGATGGAATCTGTCGCTAATCATATGATTAGTGAATCTCCTATGCTATCTTGGGAATGACTTGACTGAAAATCTCCGGCCGGAGTAAGTCAATAAGAAGGTGTGTGATCCTTGCTTAGTTGACATAAGTCGTCATTTGCCAATTAACATAGTCATATGATTAAATTAGTAAGATTTCGACTGGTAACCAAATCCTAGATTTAATCGAGAGATCTGACAGAAGGATGAGACACATGCTACGATCGTGATCATGAGAGGTCTGTTATAATCATTTGAATATAGGGGTTGAGTCTACGTTGCTAGACATCGAACTCAATCTGTGAGAGTCATGAATTAATTGGTGGTTAATTCATGACCAAGATTAATCATTTGGCATAATGATTAATTGAGGTAATGATTGGCTAATTATTACCGAGCCATTTGGGAAATGGTCTCACTGCTAGCTTTCAAATGAACCTAAGGGGTCACACACAAACTTGAATAAGTTTCCTGGTTGTATGTATTGCATGACCAATTTCGAATTGGGCCTTATGTGGATTAATATTGGATATTGATCCATGATGGAATAAATTAATTAATTAAGTAATGGGCTTGAATTAATTAATTAGACTTTTTAATTAATCTTATGATTAGTTAATTAATAGGCTAGGCCCAAGGAGTTTATTAATTGAAAGCCCAATTAATAAATCAAAAAAGGAAGTTGAGATTTGGGTTGAAATATATGGAAAGTCTATCAAGAATTAATATGGAGATTTTTGGATAAAGGAAAATCCTAAAGAATCAAGATTTGAAGTGATAGAATAGAAGACTACAAGGATAGGATTCTTGAATCCTAATCCAAGTAGGGGAACGTTTTCTTCCTTATTCCGAGGAGGAAAAAAAACGTTCCCTCATGTATTGTATATGTGACTCTTTATTCTTCATTAAATAATAATTTGATTTACTGATACTTTACAGCTAAATTTTGAGTTATTAAATTTAGGTTTTCTCCATATTATTATCTTAGAGATTTTCATAGCCTTCCTCTAGAAATTTCATCACCCTACATATGATCCTATACGTAGTCGGAATTACGAATCGCTAGCACGATCGTTTTTATCGATGGAAGCGTTCAAGGTGTGGATACAACGCTTAGAGGCACAACATTTGGGATGCTAGAGATCTCCGCTGATCACTCAGGTTGAGGTGACTGAGGAAGCTTAAAGACCTTTGATGATCACGTGTTATTCGTATTCGTCATCAAGGAGAAATCAAGAAGGTTGATTAAATTACGATATTTAATCAAGAACGGTATGTTTACGCTTTTTATTTAATTGTGCATAAATGCTAGGCATTATATGGGTGAAACGTCACTAATAAATTTTTTGAACTCTATTTCCGCTGCGAGGTTTCACCCGAGGGTCTAGGCGATCCCAATATTTTGAAATGGGTGTTTAGAAACAGTTAGGGGTGGCAAAATGGATCCGGAACGATGGTTCCAACCCAATTTCGGTTGAATTGGTTCCTAAGAAAATTTTATTTGGTTACTAATTGGTTCCAACTTGGTTCTAATTAAATTTCAAGTGAGACCTAAATTGTTTGTCAATAATCTAAATTATAATGAACAAAATGTAAGGTATTGAGTCGGTTTGGGCTTGGTTCCCTTTTGGATTGATTTTGGTTTCATTTTGGGTTGAATTTGGTTCCACCTTAAAACTATTTAAGAACCAAAATCATTTAACAACCAACCCATTAGAACCGACCCAAAACCAACCCAACCCGCCCAATTGCCACCCCTAAAAACAGTATTTGAAAGTAGGTTGTTTCCAAAGTACCGACTGCAACACCGGAAACCCCTTCAAAAACTTCATTTTGAGAAAAAGATTATTGCAACTTCAAATATTAAATACACCGGAAACCTCTTCAAAAACTTCATTTTGAGAAAAAGATTAGGGAAAATTACAAATAACTCCCCTATCTAATGTCGTAATTCCAAAAAACACCCAAAAATGACCATAATTACAAATACCTCCCCTATTTTGTATTCCACCTCCCCTGCCCGTTTTTTCGGTCAGTTTTTTGCTGACGTCAGCGATAATTTTTTGTGGTTTTCCTATTTTACCCCTGATGACGTCATCAATTGGTGACGTCATCCAATGTCATATATTTTTTGACGAAAATACCCTCAGGGGGTGTAAATGTAATATTATTTTCTTGGCCATGACATGACCGTTATAGGGGGTGTAAATGTTACTATTTGATCGTTTGAGGGGGTGCAAATGTAATATTTTCCCTAATGAATATTGCAAAGGAACTAACAGAAGAAGTTAACTATTAAATATTAACCTGTAACACTATTTATTTGCTAATTAATCAGCAAAGCAATATCAAATTAAATTTCATTAATGAAATACCAAATTAAATCTCAAACAATAACTCAAACCTACATATTCATTAAACTATCAAAATGTTAAGGAGATCACTTGTAGTCTCTCCATGCTGTAGTAGCACCACCACACCACCACAACTGAATCTCCAGGCTTGCACAGTTTCTTCACCTTAGCTTCTTCCACACCTAAACACACTGCTTTGTTCCAACTCGTTGCCTCGGGACTCAATGTAGACGTGTTTTCCATTGTCTCCGTATTTAGTTAACATTTCCTTCTCAAACCCATATACAGATGTAAAATACTTAAACACTTGCCTCTTTGGAATGGTTTGTTATGTACCTTGGGGAGAATAAGAGCATCAATCAGTGCAAGGAGATCAGCTATGAGGTCCGAGGATGTGGCTTTCTTAGGTTCGGGTGCCACAGCTCTTCCCAACATTCAAACCTTCCATCAACACATCACATTAGCATTAATTCCATCAACAAGCAGGGCAAGAAGAGGGCTGCCGCGACGAGTCCAGGCGAGAACATCGCGACCAGTGTTCTTTTAAGCAGATAACATTCATACTATGTTTTAATCCTCTGCAACAAAGTAGCATCGGAATCGACTGAAAAGGCGGCGGCGGCGGTCGTGAGCGTAAAAGTGGAGAGGGAGAGAAAGTCTAGCCAGAAATCGGAGATGGGCTCGAGCTTGAGGGTTTCTAACCCACTCAACTCACCCTCATTGTTGAATTAGGGTTTTTCAAAAGTTTTGGCTATGGAAGTGGCTTGAAATTGGCCTTTTTTTGTCCTCTTACCCATGGTAGCAACAAACAAATTCAAGCCAAACAAGTATAAACAAGAAAATCGAAAATGCACAAAAAAACTCGTTTATGCCCGATATGAACAGTAACCGCGAATTAAAAGTGCAATAACTTCTTGTATACTTATCGGAATTAGGCGAATTTGGTACCAAAATGATCCTTAGGATGTCAGCTACAAAACCCCTCTGAAAAACCAACGAAAACGGAGCTGAATCGGAGCAGAAAATTCAAAACAGTCGCGCTGCTACAGTGCCCGTCGGCTGTGCGAATTTCAGCTGGTTTTTTGCAAAATTCAGCCTGAATTCTTGGAGTTAAAGGCTGAATGAGGTACCAAAATGCTCCTAAGGAAGTTGCCTACAATATTCAGGTGCTAATTTGTCCCGAAATCGGCTGAAATCGGAGCAATAACCATGAACAGCCCCGTTGCTACAGTAACCCGTAAATGTGATTTTTTGCGTTTAGGTTGGGGGAGAGAGGGGGAGAGAGAGGAGAGAGGGTTTTAAAGAGAGTGGACATGAGGTGGAATATTTTAATTTAATTGAGGTAAGGGTAATTTTGTCATTTCATATTTTACAATTTCTTTTCTTTTTTTTTCTCAAAAATTATAAGGGCGTTTTGGTCTTTTCACCCTTTCGGGCAGGCAAAATTACGGGCAGGGGAGGTGGAATACAAAATAGGGGAGGTATTTGTAATTATGGTCATTTTTTGGTGTTTTCTGGAATTACGACATTAGTTAGGGGAGTTATTTGTAATTTTCCCAAAAGATTATTGCAACTTCAAATATTAAATACGTGGCATATCCCATTTTAGAAAACGAAAAAGCATGTTTTCATGCTTTTATAGTGGAGACTGGATAGATGAGAATAAAGTTTCTTTTAGGGCGGCTATGCAATAAAGCAAAATAATTTAAGATTCCACTCACGTTGAAAACATTTGAGTTTATTCTTGTTTTCTTTATTAGTTGTGAGTTTTAATTCATTAGCACGTAACTAACTTTTAAATTAGTGGAAAATTCTTCTCTATACTTAATTTAGCATAGCTCAAGTTTAATTTACTATATGATTATTTATCATAAATAAATTATATTTGGAATCGATGAAAGTAACTAGATTCAATAGACAACATCATTCTAATTAAGAAAAGAAAAATGTACTTCTATTACTACTAATGCATTTTTATCACAATAAAGGTAATAATAAATTGTAAGTCATATTGAATCCAACATTAAGTCTCGATCAAAATTCAATTCAATAATGCAGATGGAGGTACATGGTGGACTTGCGATTCTTTCTTTTTATTGCCTTTAGTACGCGTATTAAAAAAGACTTGCTTCATCAAAATTGTTTGCTTTTAGAACTCATTATTGTAGTGTAAATGGCATTTTGCTAAGGTCAAATGAATACATTGATCTAATATATTATTTTAGATAAAATAATATGATTTAAATGAAATAAAGTTTGAGAACTAACTAATCTTTTGTGGTGAGTATTGTACAAAAATTGGTGAGTTATTGTATTAGTTTTATTTTCAATTAATTATAATGAGTAATTACTCAATCAATTTTTTTCAAACGATAAGGAAAACTTATGATCACAATTACGAAGAGTATGGTTGGTAGCCTTTTCATATAGTATGATTAGTAAAAAGGAAACAACTATATAAGACATTTAGAACTTTAAAAAAGTTGATACTTCATTAATTATCTTTAAAGTATGTTTTCCTTATTTATGACAAAATATATTCAAATATAACTCCACTTTGTTTTAACTAAATGAAATTTGAGGGTTTAGAGATTTTTGGACAATTGAAGTTTATGGCCTTGGTAACGATTTTGATTCCCGTTAAGGAATGTTCATTAGACTTCTCTACCGTGAGTCTGTCACCTATGTTAAACCTATGCTAAAGTTTTTGGATGATGGAGAAAATCCGTAGCCGCGACCTGTATGGTGCGGACTGGGTATTTTAGTCTTTTTGAAGGGTATTTTAGTTCTTTTATAAAAATTAATGAAAAAGTACCAAAGAGGAGGTTGATGCCAATGCGTAAAGTTTAGGGGAGGTTGATGCACTTATCCCTATATTTATATGTTGAGAAATATATACATAATAGATATATTCATACGTAAATATAAGTACATACATAAAATTAATCGATATATATTTTCAATTCAAAACATACTTAAGAGTTATATTCTAATGAAAAATAAAGCATGGACAATGAGTTGGTATCTTTTAAATATACTAATAAAACGTACGTGTGCATTGGCACGTGAAAATAAATTTTATATAAAGTAAAATATAATTATGGAATAACACAATTATGTAAAAATTTATTTAGTTATTTCAAATATTGTCAAGTTTGTTTAATTTACGTGCTTCAATAAGACAAGCTATATTAAGAATATTTTTTTTGCATTGAATTACTTTTTTTCTATCTATATTTCGTCAATAATTACTCTAAAAATACATTTAATAACATTCACATTTTAAATAAAAATTATGTATAATTTATAAATATAGATATTTTCTTTAGTTTTTGTTAGTGATTCTAGCTTATTTTAGAAAAAATATATGTTAGTTTCTACTCATATATAGAATTTTATTTGTATATTCAAATCTATACAATTTATTTTTTTAAATAAATTATACATAGGAGCTTTGTGCAAAACATAACTTTAGGTTAAACAGTTTCATAAACAATTTTATATCAATGAAAAAATATTAAACATGAAATTCTTAGAAGGGAAGAAATATTTAAAAAAAATTACAACAATAAAATGAAATTAAAAATATTGGATAGCTGAAAAATTAAAGATTATTACATCACCAAAACAATTTGGAGCAATGATGCAATTTTCACTTTATTTTCTATTTAAAAAAGTATATAATATTAATATTGTAACCTTAAAATGTATCGTGTACCTTATATGATTTCTCAGAAATGGGTAAATATGGAATTTTTCTTTTTAACTGCTAACAATTCTTAGCAAAACACATATGTATTCGCAAGTCAAAGTTGATTTTATATAGTATAAATATTAAAAAAATTAATAAAATATAAAACTTACAAATAGTTCGTATATTCAAATATTGTTGGACTTTTAATTTATTTGATAAAGTAGCATAATTAAGATCATATAAATTAAATTTGGTTTTGTATTAATTAAATTTCAAATTCTTAGTCAATATTGTTCTTAAACATGTTAAATATCATCTTATCAAATAGAATACAATGTATAGCACAAACTCGATAAATTAATACTCGATTATTTAATAAACTCTAAAAATAATATTTTTGGCCGGTCCCGACTCGTGGACAGTGTGCTAAATTAATAATTCACTAAAATTATAAGATAATACATTTTTGATAATTTCTATAGACCTCATATAAAATATAAATTAATAATTCCTTATATACTACATATTACATGAATGATTTAAGATGGGAAGCCATGTTGTGTATGATTTGTTTGTGTTAGCATATTTTGATCTTGTATTTATATAAAAAATAATTTTTAATGTCCATAAAGTGAGACACATTGAACACAAGAAGCATAATAAGGTGGGATATCGAAGGGTTCTTTCAAATTGGGCCATCTACTTGATATACGTACATGTATTATACAATAATTAAGTGAAAGTTTGAAAGGTGTTTGTAAATTGAGTATTTTATTATAAATTAATAAAATATTAATTAATATATAAATTAATAATTATTAATTTATTGATTAATTAATAACTCTTTTAATTAATAAATTTTGGTGGTCCCATGAGTATTAATTTATAAAGTTTCTACTCTATAGTTAATGAATGTGAACATGTTATTTCGTGTATTACTTTTTTTTGTTACTGTAGCTATTTCACAAATGGAAAAACAAACTTAGTAGTTTCTAAATCTTCGTTTCATATTTAAAAGCTTAACGTATTACTCAATATATGAAATATTTTTTCATTAGCCAATGAGTTTTTGATCAATTAAAATGATTATCAATTTTCTCATAATTAATTTTAGAAAAGTTACTAAAACTTCTCTATAATATACAAAATAAAAGTATTTTTTTATCACAAATGTCCATCCTAGAATCTGTTTATTGAACAAAAAATTAAAATTAATAATTTTCATACTAAAATAATTTTCATACTAAATTATCCTTGATTTAGATTGAATAGAAATCTTTGAACTAGTCAATTTGATAAATTTTATAATACAAATTTTATTTGTCAATTTAAGTATTTTGAATGTTGTTATATAAGAGTAAGGCAATTGAGGTCTTTGAATAATTCTTTAGAATTTGAGAGTTGACAGTTATTAAGAGCCAGAGATAGAAAAGATTTTCGTTTCTACAAATTTTATAAAAGGTCAATTATTAAAACTATTATCAAGAGTTTTTTTAATCTTTTAAACATTTTATATAAAAGTGCTTTTTATAATTGAAAGAAATATTTCAAAGTAAATATTGGTAAAGACTCAAAATAGTTGAGGTATGAATTTAAAGCATTATTCAAAAGAAATATTATCAAAAACTCAAAAGAGCTAAGATATAACAAAATAACATAAATTTTTTACTAACTTTTATATGTTATACTAATATGCATGTTTTATATTTTGATTTTCATATCAAAATATAAAATAAAAAAAGTTTGAAGTTTCTATCAGTGCGATTATTATCACTATATGTCTGCATAAAATGATTTATTATATATTTTTCATATTATTATGAAAATAGTGGATTTTGAGTTATGTTTCACACAACATGAGAAATAATTGACATCTTAATTAAATTAATAAATGACATATCAATAAAATTTATTCACATTAACGATCAAGACCATTAAAATTTTCTTAGAAGTTGAAAATATTAAAACATCTTTAAATTTCTAATTGATCACTACCTATGACTTTTAAATTGTTAATATTTTATTCATTTGAGTAATATAAAATATAATAATGAATAGTATATATTGCAGATAATTTAATAATTTTAAAATAATATAGCAATTACCGATAAATAATTTTCTAAATTAATTTATATTATACTAAATTATCACATCCTATTAATTAAGATAACTATGCATCAAAGTTCAAGAGTCACTAATTACTAATCTATCTATTTATATATAATTTCTATCAACACTAATTGATTTAATAATGTTTAAAAATTAAGATTCACATAATTTAGTAAAAATATATTGTAATTTGTCCATTTTTCAATTGTTATTATACAATTTTACCATTACCTATCAATTGAAAATAAAAACAATATAATTCATTTAATAAACATAAAAACCACTTCCCTCCAAAATTAATAAATCATAAAAAGGACACCCCATCTTACTTCAAATTAATATTCACTAATGAGAGTTAATATTGGTTTAATTTGTAAATTTCAACAGAAGTACAAAGGTGTAATATTTTAAATTATACATTTTTTAAATTATTATGAAAATAATGTATCCTAACTAATGGGAACTAAATGTTAGGATTAGTGGAAGTAAATGTTAGAGGTGTACATTAGAGCATTAATTTTCAATGAAAAGTTAAATGATAGGATTAGTGGGAATAAATGTTAGAGGTGTACATTATTGCATTCGGTATTGATAAATGGTTAAGTTGTCTTTTGACAATGAGAAGTAACACATACATACTTTTATATTAGTATAGATATATATTTAAGCAAAAAGCGCAATTGAGAGTACAACTTTAAAAAATCAATACACGCACGAATAATTCTCAACAACTAATTTATTTGTTAATAATATATAGTATTTTCTTATATATAACAAGCGAATTTCGATAGACAGTCTCTTGCGAGTTGCAAACTCTTACCTCAGTTAAAAGAAGAGCTAACTGTAGACAATATTAAGGGGAATAATATTAGTTGAATGGTGACCAAGAAAGTTGTTTGGCAAAGTAGAATTTTGTTGATTTAACAATACATGCTTTATCAGGTTTCTTTCAATTCACATTTCACCATTTTTGCTCCATAAATAAAGTGTAGATCACCTATAGGCTGTATGAATTATTTAGTGGACTTCAATACGTAGTGACTTCCGGCAGCATTGAGCATGAAATATTTCGTCAGTCATATTAATATATATATATATATATATATATATATATATATATATATTATATATAAATACACCATGCTCTCTATCAAGTAGGCTAAATCCCAAAAAAAGATTTATTTTATTTGCTTGCCAAGTAGATCCCAAAAGATTCACAAGTCCATAGAACTTACGAACAATTTTCAAAAAGCAAATAGAAATTGATCCAAATCAATGGTAATAGAAATTATTGTTACGTACTGAATAAAGGCATTAATTCCATGATTATGTATTGACCAGACTTATAATCTTCACACTCAATTCAAGAATGCATCTCAATAAGCATCTGTGACAGAATACAAAATTTATCAGAAAAAAACAGAAATATCTTTATTTCCTTTCCTCATAAGGGGTTACATAAGGCTATCCCACCAGGGAAAGAACACTTGGTATTAGAAAGTCAAAAAAAAAAAAAAAAAATTCTTTCATCAGTCTAATGTTTCTATCTGTTGAAGCAAACATATGATCAGTCTTTCTCCCAAGAAACTATTATCCCTTGCCCTTCAATATACAGTCTAATATATATAATGTTAAATAAGAATCTGAAAGAATTTAATCAAAGTCTTTAAGCTACCATCTGCTCTTGATCTATGTACATCTGAGTATATACCCGAGCCTCGTGGGTAGTAGGGACGTCTTTCACCAGCGTATTAACCCAAGACACATCAGGCTCATCTACATTACCGCCTCGAAAACCAAAAGATGCCGACTTTCTGAGTTTGTTCACCTCCTCACCATTAAAGCCCCAATCTAACCTCCCAGTGGGTGAACCCCATTCCGAAAGCTTGGGTTGCATCAGCCCAGCCCAGTTGCTAGCTCCATTTCGGTCCATAAAGCTCTGGCTGCGTTTCGTGAACGCATTTGATCTTGAATTCATAACTGCTGCAGATGAGTCAAACCCGTAATTTCTTGCTGGTGAGGATGGCATATTCGAAGGGTAGCTTGCCCGGAGTTGGTCCATGTTTTGGCGAATATGATGACCAGTTGGTGAGTTGATGGAATTGTTTACTTTGGGCGACATACGAGATAGTAACGAAGGATCAAGGGATCCAAAAACATCATCAAGATTAGTAGACTTCAAATCCCTGTAAGGAGAAGACATATTAGCCATCTGGTGATGTTGGGTTCGGATTTTGTCCAATCCAAGCATTTCCATATCAAATTCCACCTCTCTCGCGTTCAAACTTGTCTTAAGCCGGCTGCCCTGTAGCTGCAGGGCAGGTGGTGTGAGGTGGTTCATCTTACTGCGCCACATGGGTGATGAACAAGCAACAGAAGGGGACATAGGTGGGGTCAAAGTTGTTGTCAAGTCCAATGAATTATTAGGAGATGGCATGCCTGAACCAGTAGAAGCATACAAAGGGCGCAACTCTTCGCGTTTATGAGCGAAAAAGCACACTTTTCTCGAGCAACCCGTCTCGTCCTTGCAAAGACGAGTCCTATATTGAGCGGGATGTAGCCACGATTCAAAAACACCATGAGCGTATTCGCAAGCATCGCCCTTTGCACAACTCCCCTTCTTGAACTCGGGACAAGGGACGCAACTGTAACTATACTTTCTTGGATCACGTCTCTTCGCGTTCTCACCGGGATGGGCGAAAGGGCACTCCGTCCAATCATGAGTGTAAGCCCTCGAGCAAGGCGTCACCTTGAAGCTATACATTCTGAACTCATCAGTGCCGTACAATCCAATGTTTATATCCGGTAAAGATACCGCTATCGGATAATCTTTCTTCTCGATCGATGTGTGTACTAGTTCGATTCCATTCAATAGGAATTCCAACGTTCTTTTGTTCGACAACTTGACAGCTGGCGCAATAAGGTCGCCCGGTTTCTTACCGTTGATGTCAACAGAGTTGATATCGGCCGAGGCCTCAATCAAGAGATTGACAACCTCGATCGACGGCCATGATCCACCGGCTGCAGCGCAGTGAAGTGGCGTGGCCCCATCTGAGCCACAGGCTCTATTGACATCAACTTTGCCACTTTCAAGAATATACTTTAAAACCTTTGTGCTTCCATACAAAGAAGCAATCATGATAGGGGTTCTTTCTTCAAACCCCATCTTTTTTGAATGAAAGCTTTTGCCATACCAAAAGCTGGACTCATCAACATCACAACCCTTCTCCTCGACTTCGTAAATGAAGCCTGATAAATCGTCTTTAGCTGCCAATTCAAGCAATTCTGAACAGAAAGCCTTCATTTCTGAATTAAAGGGGTAAAGTTTACTCTTTGAACTAATGCACATCAAAGCCTGAGATGAGAGACAAAGAACAACGAATATTTAGGACTTGCAGATGAATGAAAAACAACAAATCTCAATGCATACATATATATATAAACAATGATTACCTAATCATAATTACATTTTTTAAAATTATAATTCATTCCCACCTATTTTAGAGTTGTCTTCACCATACTCTTGATTTAAAAACACATTTTTTTTTCATAAAAATGAATGACCCATTCCACCACATAGACAGGGTGTCAACACAAGTAACTCTTTCAACAAACCCTTAACAAGACTTGGCCCATAAAAAGATGACTAAACAAATCAAAACCCACATCACAAAATATTCAACCAATTCAACATAAATCACCGCCAATAAAATAATAATAAATAAAAATCCAGGCTTTATTCTAGAAATGCATACCTTTAGGATAGATCTTTGGACTAGTAATAAAGACTTGTGATTGAAGAAAATTTGAGTGATGGCTATGAAAGATCAAGTCTTTGGAGGTGTATATATATATATATATAAAAGAGTTGAAAATTTTAGGAAAAGGATTTAATTCTTGGAAGGAAAGGAGGAGGAAAATGTGAGCTTTCTTCTTGCTTGTTTCTGTTGTTAGTCTATTTTACTTTATAGTGTCATGCCTTTTTTCCAGATTGGTCAAAAGTCAAATCTTCATAAGAGGGGGTCAACTTCATACCACTTGTGTCATGTGTGTGTGGACTTTCGTACAGGTTCCATTTGAAAAAATTAAAAATGCAAATGCAAATGCAAATTAAAGTTAAATTAAATGCAAATGGAAATTCAAATGCAAGGTGAATTGTGGGGGTGGGTCCCAAACGAGGGCTGAGAATCCCACGTGCGGGTTTCACTCGGTTGGAATCTTTTTAAAATACTTTCGGCCGCGCTGTGACGTCACTCTGTTGTTTATTCTCTTTTTTCTTTTTCTTTTTCAATTAGTTCTTATCTATATTATCTATTATCTATTATCTATATTATAGCAAAGCGGTGTGTGATCCACTTTGCTATTTATCTTTTTTTTGGTGATTTTGAATTTTTTTTATTCAAAAAATTTATTAGTTGACTTGATTGACTTTATAATTTAAAATGATTAATCAAGTGACATAATATATGGCAAAAGAAGAGTAAATAGTGCATTCTACTTTATGATTAATAATATTTATGGTAAGTTTCTTATTTTTAAATGAATATTTATTCTCCTAAATTTTAGCCATTATTTTATTACAAAGACAACCAAATCAAATTTGACATTAAAAATAAAATTTACGGTAAATTTTATTATTACCTAAACAAGCCATCTTTCTTTGGAATAGGTTGAATTTTAAATTTTTTTATCATTAAAGGCACACCATTTTTATAGCTAGATTGAAGCTTTCCATAGCTAGATTTATTTATAATATATGCTAAATAATTTTGCAATCTTTCAAACCATTTTTTCATTTCTGAATTTCAAATCGCGTTCAAAGGTTGTTGCATCAGGAACTTACAAAGAGAAAACTCTATGATTTTTATAGTTATTCAAATAAGGATTGACAGTAAGTATTATTCACATCCAGAAGTTTCGAGTTATTTTTTTATTCTTAATAACTCTCTTTCATTTGGCTTTCTTGGACAATGTTGTTTTTTTTTCTCTATGTTCCCATATTTTTCTTATTTTATCTTGGACAATGTTGTTCGTTATTCATTTTATTTTGTTTATTTTGTTTTTTCTCTATGTTCCCATGTTTTTCTTATTCTTCTTCCTTTTCTAAAAAGTGACTAGGTTTTCATCTATCTAATAATGTTTTTCATTTTTGTATTCAAATTTATTGGTGGATTACCTCACTTTTATTCTAATTTTTTTGAATAGATTTCTGTTCTTATTTTGAATAAGTGAAGTGTTGAAAATTGTTCTTTGTTTTCTTTTAGTTTAATTTTTTTTATTATAACTTTGTTTCAACTTAAAAGTAAAATTTACGCAAATTTTGTTTTTATCTTTATAGCACATCAATTACATATCATTTGTACTTCTCACAAATTTATTGGTGCTATTATTTATCTTTTGGCTTATTCCTTTCTATTTGCTATACACAACCCATATAATGTTATTATGGATTAACGCCTTTTTTCCATAATCATTCAACGAAAGTATGTTCTTTTTTGCGAAAATTCTTTTAAATTTATAGTATATTTTACATGAGATTTATACCTTATGGCTTTATAAGTTTTAAATTCATCATTAGTTCACAATTTTCTTTTTTAATTTTCTTGGTTGTATTACTTTTCAATATATTTTTAATGCGATCATCAGTTCAGAATTTTCTTTTTATAATTTTCTTGGTTGAATTACTTTTCAGTATATTTGTTTTCTTTGTTTTGAAGAACTTTTTTCTTTTATGTTTTATAGAAAGGAAGTGACACCGATCTTATGATTGTTAACCTCCACAATTTAAGTTTATTAAAATATAAAAATATTTCATAACATTGTAATTTTAGGAATATATAAAAATATATTCCTAAAATATTTACTTGCGAACCAAAAAGAAGTATATGATTGATTCTGCTTTTTTTTTTTCATTTTACAAACTCACTTTCTATTATTATAACATGTAGATCATGTTTGAGCAATTTGTATAATATAATTATATATGATAAGAAACATTAATGTTCATTACCCATGTAATGGTATTTTATATTTGTTAATATTTTACCGTGCATAGCACGGGTTGCCTGCTAGTATATATTATAGAAAAGCGGTATGGGACCCACTTTGCACTATATCTTTTTTCTCATAATTTTGAATTTTTTTAATTATAAAAAATCTCCTCTATCAATGCTTGATATATTTATGGTGAATAAATCTCATTAATTTATTTGTATAACTAAATATATTATATTTATGGTAAAGTCGGAAATCTTTATTTGGTATGCTAAATTATAGCCAGATTTGTGGGTTCATAACATATTATTGATAGCACATTCAAAATTTAAATTGTGTTTTAATATATAAATTTATGGAACATTGACGGCTAAATATATGCAAATCTTGAATCCAATAATTAATTTCCATTTTAATATAATTGATTCAATATTAGTTTAAATATCATCAACTACAATTGGCTGAAAATGTATCCAAGAGTGAAACTAAAGAGTTGGAGTTGTTTGTTTTTTATGTAAGCTAACTATGCAGTTGTTTCTGAAATCTGTAAGTCTGAATTTTATCATTTAGTTTTTATTGTATTTATTTATTTCTGTCAATTTGTGTGGTGATACAACGTCAATTCAACAATATGCAGGGGTATAGCCTTATTTCAGTCATCCGCGTATATAATCGTTACTTTGGGTAATTTACTATGTTGCTTTATGCTTACAATTTTGCACAAACAAATATTCTTTGATTTTGAATTAACCTGATTCAAATCAATAATATTTTTGTATATAAATTTTCTTTACTTCTATAATATTTTTCAATTTTTTTTGTTATTATATTACAGTCCTTTTACTTATTCTTTTTTTCAGTTTTTATTTGAAATATATTGTTTAAATAGTTAACAGTCATCCGTGTATATAATCATTACTTTGGGTAAAATTTGCTATTTTGCTTTATGCTTACAATTTTGCACAAAAAATATTCTATGGTTTTGAATTAATATGGTTCAAATCAATAGTACTTTTGTATATAAATTTTCTTTACTTCTATAATATTTTTTTAATTTTTTTCTACTATTATATTACAGTCCTTTTAATTATTCATTTTTTTGAATTTTATTTGAAATATATTGTTTAATTCGTTAATATATTGTTTAAATAGTTATCCATACATAGATCAGAGTATGACTAAGCTTCTGATTATGAAACAAGTTTTTTTTTTACTTTTTATTCAAAATCTATATTTAATTCATTTGACCCAATTTGTAAATTTGACTAAATACTATTTTATATAATTGTGATATTTTTTTCGAAGGTAGTTGTTCAACGTCATGATAAGTTTTCCTTCCCAGATGATGTAATGAATTTCTTAAAGGTATATATATAATTTCCAAAATAAATGTTGTTATTTTTGTAGATTAAATTATGTTAGATTTAGTGGAAGTATTAATCCAATTTTGTCTTATCATATCTCAAATGTTGAAACTTGGTTAGTTTTGTTTATATATTCTCAACCGAGAAAAATAATATTTGGACTTTTCATGTTTCATTAAGTATACTAACAGTTATCTAATCTTATTTTGTTTCTATTATAGGTGAATCCTTTTGGCTTCATAATTGTCGGAGCCGCACACATGATATAGGATTCAAAGTTCAAATAATTTTAGTAGATTAGCCTGCAATCCTAATTTTTCATGAATATCAAAGCTTATTATCTAAATGTATTTAATTCCATTAAACCATTTTCTTTTAATCATTTCCTGTTATTGTTATGTTATTATTAAGTTTACGATTAAACCGACCTTTTTTTTCATTTCCATTATATTTTTCTTGATATATTTATGATTTTCTAAAGAATAAAATTATTTGGTGTTCTTTTAGTTTTTTAAATATTTTTTTTAATAATCCATAAGCATTTTTCTTTTCATTCTTTGACTTGATTGGTTTCTTTTGATTTTTGGAATTTATTATCAGTGTCTTAATTAAAGTTTTTCCATAACTCAAATATTCTTAAATTTTATTTAATGTTTCATGTTATTATAACTTTTCGTATCAATATATATATATATATCTAATCATTGGGTATTGCTATTGATAGGCTATCATTGTGCAATATTATTCTAAAATCTTATTAATGATCCTTTCAAGAATAGTATTTTTTAGTCTTATATTTCCTTATTGTTTTAGCGGATATTTTTATTTTATTTTTTCTGATAAATTTTCTCTACTTATCTACTCATCGTTGTTTTTTCTTCATCTTTCTTCGGAACATATTTCTTTAATTCTACTATTTTTTAACTCTAATTTTCTTTGTCCAGCATTACTATAAATCCGATTTTCTTTTTCTTTTTCTCTTATTTTTAATATTTTAATATTTCGCCAACCACATCTTATATTGTCTATATATTTGATTAAATATCATTTTTAAAATTATTTAGTTATTTGATTAATCTTCTATAGTTGGGTATGTTTGTTTATTGACTTTTTAGTCTCTAAAAGTTTTTTTGTTGATATATTTATAATCAAATTGATTTTTTCATCAACGACTGCCAAACAATTTTATTTGACTTGCATATATAATATGAACTAATAGTTCTAAACTTTTTTTACAAAGGTGGCAGTTCAAGATGTAATAATAATTATTTTATTATTTATCATTTGTCATCTAATATTTTAGTTTTTATTAAAAATTATGTGCTTTATATAAAAAAGTTTGATTTTAATTTTTAAATAATTTTGAAATTTCTTTCTATTTTATATATTTTAAACTTAATAATTTGTGTGCACTGAACTTTCTATTTTTTGTTCTTTTCTTTTTTCTTCTTTTTTACGACTGAGACCAAACTTGCAATTTTTGGAGTTCAAACTAAAGTTGTTTGTATACAAAGAAATCAAATTACAAGACATCCAATATTACAAAAGGTGTATTTTTTCTATTTTTTTATATATATATTTTTGATTACCCATGGACGAAAATTGTATTTTCTTTCTTCATTTTTTTTCCTTTTTCGATTGATACCGTGCATAGCACGGGTTATACGCTAGTTCGTATTAATCTATAAACAAACATTGAGACTACTGTGGACTGAAGACTGATGGGGTCCACCTCAGTGGATTACTGTTCATATGACGGTTCGGCACTGTTCATATAACAGTTTGGCACTGTGCATATGACGGTTCGGCACTGTTCATATGACGGTTTGGCACTGTGCATATGACGGTTTATCACTGTTCATTTGACGGTTTCATTCCCTATAAATAGAGGTCATTTCATTTATGAAATTCATAAGAAAAAAAAAGAGAGAAGAATGTGAGAAATCCAATCTAGAGAGATTGAGAGAAATCCACTCTTACGAGTGATGAGAAATTCCAATCTAGAGAGATTGAGAGAAATCCACTCATACGAGTGATGAGAGAAAATAGTAAGGAGAAAATATACGAGAGAAAAATACTCTATTTTTCTATTACTATTCCAAGTTTTATAAACTTGATGTATTTGTAATCCAAGAGATACACTCTTGAAGAATTTGTTATCCCCTATTGTGTTAGGGAGGATTTGTAAGCCCATTATTGATATAGTGGAGGTTTTCGACTTCGGTCCCGTGGTTTTTTCCCGATTTGGGTTTTCCACGTAAAAATCGTGTTCTCATATTTCTCTTTTCTCGCCCGTTTCACTCTACATATTATCAACTTGATTTATCTCATTTTTATCCAGTTAGTGGGAAAAAATTTTTTATCACTTCCGCTGTGCCGGTGGTATTATAATTAGTGCCACTCTTTCCCAACAAAGACACCATATACAGGATTAAATCTGGTTGGTTCAATTAGTAAGAACATCTTTTTATAACAATTTTCAGTTTGATTTAATTGGTAAAAAATTAGATAGTTCTTATCATAAATGGTGGTGAGTTCGATTTTCTTTGGTGCGTATGTTATAAATGGTTAAGAATTTGATTCCCTCTATTTATATGAATTATTATGTTAGATCTCTATTTGATATCAAAATTATACAATGACTCGTGGTAAGAAACTTTAATCAACATAAAAAATATTTTAGATTAATCATAATAAATAACTAATCTAAAAGTTGACATAAGATTTCGTTTTGTGAATATTAGGCAAATTGCTTCTGTTATTGTTGGATTAGACTTAAAGTCTGATTTCATTGGTTACAAGAACTTCAGTGTGTAGGTTAAGTTTTAGTCTTTTTTGTATAATTATACTAATTATCAATGTTGTTGTATTAAAATCTTTTTATTTCGAGCAAATAATAAATACTCTCTTCTATCAAATATATACAATCACCCATTCCGTTAGAAAAGTAATGAAATTTACTAACATCATTAAGATATTTTTTCTACATTCTCTATGTTGCCCTTGAGGGAGTGAATGTAATTTTTCACATTAAAAAGTATATAGTTTTACGTATATTTAATTTTAAATAAATAATTTCATCAAAAACTTATAACATGAAATGAAGTGCAAAATTTAGATATATATCGATTTGAATATATATTTAGAAAATGAAAGGCAATATCATAATTCAATATATATACATCTAAAAAATATCAAGCCATTTATTGAATTAAAATAAGTTAGAAGAAAATAAATATATAAGGTTTTATTTTTAAAAAATATTAAATTATGTGAGAATACATTAAAACAATAACTGTTGTTGTTCATAGGAGTTGAATATAATGTTTTATTATTAAAAGGATGTCTATTCTATGGATCAATAAAGTGGATTGCACTATAATTACACTTAATATGGAGGGTGTTAGTGTAATTAATACTTTTAACTATTTATAAAAATGTGGGTAAATTTGATATTAAACATTTTCCATGACGATTGACGAATGGCCGTTAGTGATTAAAATGGGTTTAATATTAGATTTTATTATAAGATGGGTGTATAAATTGGAAAAAAAAAAAGCAGAACTATATTAAATACAAGAGGTAATTAGTACAATAATGCCTACTTTTAAAAGTTGAAATTCATTCATCACGATGTTTAGGGTTTTCTAGTGAGAATGAATACATGTACAGTTTTATAATACTTTGTCCGAATTAGTTCTTGATGTTGAAAGAGTTCTTGAATCCACCTTATGTGAGATTGAGAGTCAAATATTTAGCAAATGGGATATGATAGATCGAAAAAAACATTAAATTTTAATTACTAAAGTTTCAAAATTAGAATTAGGGGAGTACAAAATTCCAAATTTAATAAAGATATTACATTTTAATTAATTAATAAGAAGGGGTGACTAGACAGATAAATTACTAAATTAGCAATTCTATCACAAAATCTCTATTATATTGTTTCCTTTTATTTTATTTTATTTTATAAAGAATGTCTGTTTTTTCTTCAGGATCACTACTTAAATATTATTATTAAACTTTCTTTTCAAGAATAATATTTTAACTATTTTAATTGAAATACACTGTAAGTAAATTAAGATAATTATACTTATATAAAAAATTGATAAGTATGTATTCTCTTCTAGGTCATGTAAATTTGAATTTCTTTTATATAAAAGCAAAATCATTACCAAATTCATACGCCGACAATCGTGCGTATATATGATATGAGGCCTATTAGCAAGGAACCATATTTTGTGATTCACTAGCAACAAAGTAATAAAAACACGAAAGTCATATAATTGAGTTTTGCAAATAGGCTAAACAAGAATTTGTAGAACTTGTTGTGAAAAATTTAGAGCGTAACGGACGGTGTTTATGAAAATGCAATATAATGATGAAATGTTGAGGTACGGGATATCCGAGTTCCTTAAGACAATATTGCCCCGCTCTTGGTGGTTATGATTTACGGCAATTGTCTCCGAAGATACAACGATATTGTCTCGATAATAGTACCACTACAAATTACCGAGTCTAGCGAACAAATACTTGTTCCAAACTCTCTTGATGGACTCGTATGGTTTAATACATATATAGACATTTAGTATGCAAGACTTTTTCTTAAACTATTAAATTAATATTTAAGACTATTCAAAGTACTCAATTTAGTACTAAAAAGTTCTTAGAAATATTATTCAAGAACTTCAAGAATATTTCAAATGCTCAATTTAGCATTTAATATTCAATACTATTTTTAAAATATTAAATCTAATATTTAAAAAATAAAAGAAACTCTCAAAATATTCAAATTAGTATTTTAGAGAAAAAGAGAGAAGAGAAATGATATTTGGTGTGATTAATTCTATAAATGGAGGGTCTATTTATAGATAATGAAAAGTTTTGGGTTAAAAGTTGCAACTTTTCATATATTGTAGGAGGTTACGTCTTTTAGACAAATACCCCTCCATAAATGCCCCAAAAGTTGTACCCATTCAAAAACACCCAATTAGAAATGATTTGATTTGAACGGGTGCACCATGCACCATCTCACCAACCAATCACATTTCTTTTAATTTGGGATCTAATCACATGCATCCAGGTGCACCAACAACTTTCATAAATTATATTTTGACCCCAAAACTCTGAATCTTGAACAATTACGTCCTTTCAAATTGGTCCTTAATTTTTTCGATTCTAACATTTTAGTCCCAATTAAATGAACTTTTCTCATACGATCGTGGACATTTTAGTCACAAATCATATAATCGATGTAATTATACAAATCATACAAATCACAAATTAAGGACCAACTTGAAAAGACGTAACTATTTAAAATGTGTCTGCAAATAATAAAATTACTCAAATTATTCGATTAATATTTTCCTTTGCTTAGAGACTCGAATAAACTCTATCAAATTAACAATTTATTTTCTAACGTAAACTTCATGGAAGACACCGCATGCAGCAGGGAACTGATTGTAGAGGTATCCAATGGCAACGGCAATGACTTGATGCCCAAAGACGGCCACGGCACGGCCAGCGCTTACGTCATTGTCGATTTTGGCGGCCAGCGCCGCCTTAGCAATACTATTTGACCGTCAATTTGGCCTTTTTTCTTTTTCCCTTGTTTTGTAAAAAGAATCACTTGGTTTGTAGTAAAATACAGAAATATTTTAACCTTTTTCTTAGTGTTATTGTCAATAAATGGGTAGACCACCTTCCACGCAGTCATGAATATGTAAGGGACATGGATAATAAACATCTTTTGTTTATCAAGAGACAATCTTTTTTTTTAATAGTTTTAAAGAAGAGGATGAGAAACGGGGGGAAGTTGATTGGGGTAAATGATTATGGCATAAGATTAGATTAGTGGGTAGTTATGTAGAATGGGAAGTTATAACTTTTTTATGTTAAATTAATTCAAAATTCAAAATCAAATTATTAATTATTGATTAAAAAAATCAAAATTTAAAGAAATTAGCATTTAGGGTGAAAATAACCGTAACTTTGTTTTAATATAGTAGATAGAATAGATTCCCAATATTTAACTACAAAATTTTCAATAGTTTACTGTGCTCTTATTTTCCCTACACAAATAAGTTGGTCATGTAAATACTATCAATATAGTATTTTGTTTTTACTAATTTAATATGTAAATAATATTTGACACGTTTTGATATAAATGTGGCCTGCTCTATTGCTGAAGATCTTGGAAACAAAAGAAAGGCCCAAAACGATTACAAAGAAACCATCACGGGCCACTGAGTATGATTGTCCATTTTAGTATCTGTTATTAGTCTTTCATTTTTAATTAATTAGTGGTAGTTTAGTTTGTGTAATATTAATTACTTGCTTTCTAAAGTTTATATTTATGGCTCCTAAATAGTAGGATCATTATTATGTACTATATAAAAAGGATAGAAAATATATTAATATAAGATGAAGTTTATTTAGGAAAAATCATTAGTCTATTTTCTCGTGAACTCTGGAATATCGTTCATCTAGCTGAATCAAAGAACAATCCTCGAGGGATTTAGCTATGATTTGTCATTTGAAAGACGATGGACTAAGTTAATTTGATCGGGAATCGAAAATTATAAGAGAACATATTATCTAAATAGTTTTCAAGTATTAACTTTTTAGAGCCCAAACAAAGTATTTTCCTGGACCTAGTCCAAAGTTGCTATGACATAATCCAAATCTCAAAGTGCTTTAATGTTGTGTTTATGATGTCTTAATTATACTTTCTTCAGACAAGTTATTTACCATGTAGCAAATAAGTGCCAGTTAATAGCGCATTGATTTTTCATTTCACATATTTAATTTTCTTGTCGGCTAAAATGGATATATTTGGTTGTTATCGTCGTGGCAGCCGCATGTGGTATTTAGTTACGTTGAATAATCGTACCTTCAGGAAATTGCATTCTCCACTCAGTGTTGGCGATGGATCTGTCTAGCCGTTCCTTAATCCTAGAGCCTTCCAACCTCTTTTGAATCCAAGTAAACTTAGGTCCTTGAAACCCCGGATCAATAAAGTCACAACGGTTAAGTGACTAGCGAAACGAGTGCATCTAGTCCAGATGGCAGCATTTCCACCACTCTTCTCAGAAATACAAGCAATATCATTAAAGTCACCGGTGAGAAGCCATTTGTCCTTGTTTAATAACTTTACTAATATATATAACTATTAACGTAAATTATCTTTATCATGAATTTTGTAGGAAAGTGAGGGTTTATATATAATAATTATTAATAATAATTATATTTATAATTAATAGGGGTTATAAAAGAAAATATATAATCGGAGGAACAAGTTTTAGTATAATCTTTTAGTACAGATATATATTTAGCCGAAGATGGTGTAATTGAGTTTGTAGGAAAGTGAAGAATTTTATATATAATAGTTAATATCTATTATCAACTACAATTGTATAGATATGTGGAGGAGTTTATATATAATATTTATATTTATTGTGAAATATAATTATAGTTAATAAGTATAAATATAGATAGATAACTTAAGAGTTGGTGACTCTTGAATTTAAATTAATAATTATTTTAATTAGTAGGATATGATGATTTAATATAATATAAATTGTATTGAAGATTTTATGACATTTCAACAATTGAAAGAAACACATTCAAAATTTATAATTTGATAATAGTGTAGATTGAAATTCATAAACTTAATGGTTAGACCATTTCGGTGACTAATCGACCATCCAGATATTAAAAATAAGAATTTTAATACATGACATTTGCATAATGTCAAACCTTTAATACACATATAAGTTAATTTTTATATATTTACATGATTTTTCACAATTTTGAACTTTATGATTTTTATATAATCTGATAATAAAGCTAACCTTTTTGTTTTTACCGTAGCATTCATTAACAGTTTTTTTTTTTATCGTTGACTCGTTGCAAAGTCTCCTGAGGATGAGAAAGACCAATTTCTCTCTCTTAAGCCTTCTTTATTGATGGAAATATACGTAAACACATAATAATGAGGGTAAAAAAGTAGAGAGGTGATCAATCCTCTTTAAATTAAACTCCAAGACTTGTCGGATCGTTCTATGTCGGTCAGGGTCCCAGATCCTTAAAGTTAGAACCACACATTTGGGGGTGGGGATGATTTTTCCACCCCACCAATAAAAAACCACCCCACCAAACATTCTAAATGTGTGGTTCTAAGTGATCCGACACTGTTGGTCCCGGACCAACTTAGAATTTTCCAAGACTTGTCTATCTTAAAAACACTTTTCCGATTATTAGAGTTATGATTTTATATTACCTAAAGTCATATCTATATTACATATTAGTATTGATAAAATAATATGTAATTTATAATAGGTGAGCTAAATAATTCTTACATTTTGTGTATAAGCTAATATTCTAAAACACTTATCCGGTAACAAAAATATTACTCAAACAATATTTGAAGTTAATCATTTGCAAGTTAAATTATTTGAAGTTAAACTCTTATCCATTATAATCTCAATTTAATTATGTCTAATACATCCTCCGAATATTCACATGTCATAGATTACTATATCCAATAAACAGTGCGCTTTTCCCTTAAACGGATGACTTAGTCACAATAAAAAATTAACCAATTCAATTAGAAAGAAGTAAGAATGAGGCAATGTGTTTCAGAATTATACGAAAATTGAGCAATGTTTTGTCAGAATGTATTAGCCGGAAAAAATATCAGCTTCCACCATGGGTTAGGAATATGGAATAGGATAATCATTTTCAAATTTACTTTTTAATTTAGTCTAATTGGTATGATATAGTTAGGAACATTCGTTTATTAAGAAATTTTAATTCTCACACAAAAATTAGTGTTTTTAAGTCAAACAGTCAGCCAATTCCGATTAATTACTATATGTGATGCATGTACACTTTAAAAAATCACAATGTGTCGTGTCAGACACCTGATCGGACACGACACTCGTCCGACACTTCCGACACTATGTCCCATAAGAACATAAATTTTCTGCTTAAATAAAATAAAAAAATAAAATATAAACACTGTAATGGACGCAATTATTGAAGTATTATTTTTTCAAGCATATATTACTTTACAAATCAAATACAAATTTATAATTTACAACAATCATTCTTATAGTTTATTTCTCTAACTTGTCGCGCCCCGAGCCCTGGGACTATGACAATTATCGCAAGTTTATGAGAACATCTCAGTAACATGCAAGGCTCACCTAACGATAACATTGGTATAAAGCATCTATACCTAAACGATACAAAACTTCCAATTCTAGAAAAGAAAAATTCCATTAAAGAACTCGATTCTTAAACGCCATACAAGCCAATAAAACTAATACTAATCTAATCTCCAAAAATGAATCGAAAGAAATTCTATTTAAGAGAAAACTAAAGTAGAGTCTAGCTACACCATGAAATAAAGTCCATCAAGATACGCCCATCCAAACTAACGACTTTTCTCCTACTAATCCTCGATATCTGAAAAAAGGTTTAATAAAAGGATGAGCTCGACGGCCCAGTAAGTAACTCCATCACTCAACCAGCCGGATCAAGCAAGCTAGAAAAATAATAGTTTTATCTTTTGATAGCATATATAATAAAATAACACACGAGTTTCCGAAAATAAACCATTTAAAAGAAGTTTATGAAAAACACGTTTTAAGATACTATAAAATCTCCACGTACAAAAATCACTACGCGAAACGAACACATAAGCCAAACATGGTTAGGGACAGACTTAACCCCCTTGTCTTAAGTCTTGGTACATGCTTAACCCTCCAGTACTGGGTCCTGATATAGGCATAACCCCCTACAAAAATTAAACAAACCATATATTAATATTGTATTAGTAATAATAATTAATCAAAGTATCAAATAAATAAAAGATAATTAAATACAAACTTAATAAAGTCAATATACTAACTGGTGGCTCCACATGACTCGTTATGACTAAAGTAATAGTTTTTTAAAAATTAAAAAAATATAAAGAAAAAATACATACCTCTCAAGAATTAAGATGAAGAAGACGATAGAGAGGAAGAACCGGAGAAGACTTATGTGTTGATTAAAGATGAAAATGTTTTTAATTTATAACTATTTTTAAGTATTTGACTTTAAGATATAAAGTTTTAAAACTATTTCACCTAAATTGAATTATAGTGAGCCTACAAAAGATTAAATTTGATGGATTGGATTTGGGCAATAAAAATCAATATTATTAGGTTAAAAAACCAAATCAATTATTTTCTTTAAAAGGCTAAAACTAATATAAAAAAGAATGAATTTGGGCCCCCAGATGGTTACATTTTCTTTCAAGTTTCCTCCACTACGTTTGACTTTTGAGTGAATTTCATACAAATACAATTCTATTTTTTAATGGTAAGATAAAAGGAATCATGAGCCCTGAGCCGGTTTGGTTGTATGTGATGTTAAATGGGCAATATCAACTAAACAAGCTCTATATCATTTTCTTCAAAAAAAAAAAGAAGCTAAACATAAAAATTTTCCCCCCAACCTTGGGCCCTGGGCCGGGGCCCAGGCTGCTCAGGTGGGTGGGCCGGACCTGGGCACAGCCCCCTTATACTGGATCACTAACTAACCTCACACGGTCTCGGCTCTATATTTCCTATTTCGGAATAGTCAACGATGTAATGGTGTCAACAATGGGTTTTGAAAACCACCACCAAAGAAATCACGTTCCTATCACATACTAAAAATCATCTCACTTTTCAAACACATTTTTCAGAAAACCTTGAAACGTTTAATTTTATCAAAATCCATATATATAAGCTTGCCCGATCCAAGTAATCAAAATCACAGACCCACACAAAAACGATTACATATATAATTTTATATAACTATAAGAGTGAAGGGTCACTTACCTTGATTAACCCGATCCTAAGCAACTTATGTACCCGCTATGAATTCCTTGACCCGTCTCAAACCAAATCTTAATAATACCAATATTAATTGATAATATTCGAATAAGAAAAGAAAAGCTGAAACCTTATCATCCAACACATATACAAATTACCGTAAAGCATTCTAACTCCTCACTTCCATGTAAATCTCAGTTACATTTGGTAATTCTCATTCTTTTCTCCATCTATGTCCGCCACTACCCAAAGCCCAAAAATTAATTTGTTCTCCCACAATCTCAAGAAAATAATAAATATAGCTTCTGCATTTATTCCTAAAATATGCTAATGAATAATTATTATTTAACTCCAATTGATTTAGAATAATTAACCTCACTCAAATAACTAATGCTTATGATGAAACATTAAAAAATATATACATACATATATGCTAATATGTATTGCTTTCATCTAACCAGCAATCATACTTCTCCATTAACCCCATTTTAAGTTATGACTTCAATTTAATTATCCCTCCCATAAGATTCCTTTTCTGTACGTATGAGTAGCAATTGTTTTCAGCAAGTTTGAAGCATAAAAAAATTGAATGATGCAATTATGATTACCTTTGCACTCTGCCGATCAACTTTTTCCCCCAGCCGCTTTTCGTTTTCCTTTTTTTTAGTTATAAAACTTAATAGTGGATTAACAATGTATTTATATTAATAAGGTTTAGATATTTTCTCTTTTATTTATTAATAAGATAGTCTTCTTCTTATAAGTATTGTGTAATTACCATTATACCAAAACTCCACTTTTTATTTATTTCTAGCTATATTACCACGTTATAATTATTAACTAATTTACCCGTGTATTACATTCTACCCTCCTTAAAAGAAGTTTAGCCCAATAAACTTAACCTACCTTGATCAGCAAAAAGTTGAGGATATTGGTTTTTTGATTTCCTCTGCAATCTCCCATGTGGCTTCTTGCTCAAAATAATTGCTCCATTGTACTTTTACGTAAGGTATCACGCGAGTCCGTTAGATTTTCTCTTGTTTGTCCAAAATCTTGACTGAAACTTCTTTAACAGTCAAATTTTCTCTTAACTGTATGGGCTCATATTCCACTACATTGCTCAGTTTAGGAATATACTTTCGAAGCATGGACACATGAAATACTAGCTTGATAACTATTATTATACACAAACTCTACCATAGGTAAATGTTGTTCTTAAGAACCCTTTAGATCTAGAATGCATGCTCTCAACATATCCTCAAGAGTATAAATACTTCTCTCAAACTGCCCGTCTGTCTAAGGGTGAAAGGTTGTGCTATAGTGCAAGTTAGTTCCTAATGCTGTATACAACTCTGCCAAAAACGAGATACAAGACGTGGGTCCTGATCCGATATAATGGTACATGGAACATTATGCAACTTCAGAATTTGCTCCTTGTATAGCTCTGCTAACCTTTCCAATGGTGTGCTTTCCTGGATTTGTATGAAGTGAGCTACTTTAGTCAATCAATCCACAACCGTGTATATATATATATATATATATATATTTTTTTTTTCTTTTTTGGTTCGAGGAAACCCTGTCAGGAAGTCCGTAGTGATGTGTTCCCACTTCCACTCTGGGGTGGGAAAAGGTTGCATCTCTCCCGCTCTCTCTTTACGTTCTGCCTTAAAGTGTTGACATACTAAACATTTTGAGACATACTCAGCTATTTCTCTCTTCATGTTGTTCCATCAGAACGTATGCTCCAAGTCTTTATACATTTTAGTACTGCCGGGTTGAACCATATAGCCACTACTATGAGCCTCTCGAAGAATCTCATCCTTCAGTGATGCATCACTTAGTGCACACAATCTATCTCGGAACAGCAGATGACCCTCATTGTTCGTATCACTTACTAAAAATCATCTCACTTTTCAAACAAATTTTTCAGAAAACCTTGAAACGTTTAATTTTATCAAAATCCATACATATATAAGCTTGCACAATCCAAGTAATTAAAAGCACACACCCACACAAAAACGATTACATATATAATTTTATATAACTAGAAGAGTGAAGAGTCACTTACCTTGATTAACTCGATCATAAGCTAACTTATGTACTCGCTATGAATTCCTTGATCCGTCTCCAACCATATCTAAATAATACCAATATTAATTAATAATATTCGAATAAGAAAAGAGAAGCTGAAACCTTATCATCCAACACATATACAAATTACCATAGAGCATTCTAACTCTTCACTTCCATGTAAATCTCTATTACATCTGGCAATTCCCATTTTTTCCTCCATCTATGTCCGCCACTACCCAAAGCTCAAAAATTAATTTGTCCTTCCACAATCTCAAGAAAATAATAAATATAGCTTCTGCAGTTATTTCTAAAATATGCTAATGAATAATTATTATTTATATCCAATTGGTTGAGAATAATTAGCTTCACTCAAATAACTAATACTTATGAACATTAAAATATATATATACATATATGCTAACATGTATTGCTTTCATCTAACCACCAATTATACTTCTCCATTAACCCCATTTTACATTATGACTTCAATCTAATTATCCCTCCCATAAGATTCCTCTGCTGTACGTATGAGTAGCAATTATTTTCAACAAGTTTGAAGCATATAAAAATTGAAGGATGCAATTATGATTATCTTTGCACTCTGCCGACCAACTTTTTCCCGCAACCGCTTTTCTTTTTCCTTTTTTTTTGAGTTATAAAACTTAATAGTGGATTAACAATGTATTTATAGTAATAGGGTTTAGATATTTTCTCTTTTATTTATTAATAAGATAGTCTTCTTCTTATATTAAAACTCCCAATTATTATGTAATTACCATTATACCAAAACTCCAATTTTTATTTATTTCTAGCTATATTACCATATTATAATTATTATTCAAACTAATTTACTCCACTAAAATTGTCACGCTCCGAACTCCAGGACCATGACAATTGTCGCAAGTTTATGACAACATCTCAATAACATACAAGCTCACCTAATGACAACATTGGTATAGAGCATCTATACCTAAACAATACAAAAATCCCAACTATGAAAATAAATAACTCCATAAAAAAGTTCGCGTCTTATTCTCCTGCACGCTAATAAAACCAATTTTAATCTAATCTCCAAAAATGAAAAATTAAAATGTGTTGGAAAGAAATTCTATTTAAGTGAAAACTAAAGTAGAGTCTAGCTAAACTATGAAATAAAGTTCCTCAAGAGATGCCCATCCAAACCAACGACTTTTCTCCAACTACGCCTCGATATCTGAAAAAAGATTTAATAGAAGGATGAGTTCAACGGCCCAGTAAGTAACTCCATCACTCAACCAGCCAGATCAAGCAATCTAGAAAAATAATAGTTTTACCTTTCGAAAGCATATATAATAAAATAGCATATGAGTTTTCGAAAATAAACCATTTAAAAGAAGCCTATGAAAAACACGATTTAAGATCTATCAAATCTCCACGTACAAAAATCACCACGCGAAACCAACACATAAACCAAATATGATAGGGATAGGTTTAATCCCCCTGTCTTAGGTCCTGATACATGCTTAACCCCCCTATACTGGGTCCGTACAAGCTTAACCCCCTGTACTAGCTCATGGTATAGGCTTAACCCTCCTATACTAGGTCCTGGTATAGGCACAACCCCCTATACTGGGTCACTAACCAACCTCACACGAGTCTCGGCTATAAATTTCCTATTCTGGAATAGTCAATGATGTAATGGTCTCAAGAATGGGTTTTCAAAACCACTACCAAAGAAATCACGTTTTCCAAAACCACGTTCGTTTCATATACTAAAAATCATATGTCACTTTTCAAACATAATTTTCAGAAAACATTGAAATGATTAACTTTATCGAAATCCATACATATATATAAGCTTACACGATCAAAGTTATCAAATTCACACACCCACACTAAAACGATTACATATATAATTTTATATAACTAGCAGAGTAAAGAGTCATTTACATAATACCCGGTTAAATTAGTTTGAATATTAATTATAATGTGGTGATATAGCTAGAAATAAATAAAAAGTGGAGTCTTGGTTTAATGGTAATTACACAATATTTTGGAGTTTCAATATTAGGAGGAGACTATCTTACTAATAATTAAAAGAGAAAATTTCTTAACCTTAATTATATAAGTGACCTTATTGGACTATAATTATTTCATAACTACAACAAAAGAATAGAATAGAAAAACAAAAGTGTAGAGTAAAAGCATTGGGGCGGTTGCGGAAAATTCAAGAAATGTGAGGTAACTTTTCGTTGAAATCTTTGAAATGTTCATTGAATTACATACTAAATAGCATGCGAAAATTCATTAAAAGAGAGATTAGCAAAATTATCATTGTAGGCTGCAATTCTTCAGATTTAAAAAGTAGGATTCACATGTAGGCAGCCATATTGTTTCTGATATAATATTCTCATAAGAATTGTGTTTTTTTTTGTTATGATCATTAGGAAGGAAGAGACGAAGCAACGGTCGATTGTGAGAGGAAGGACCAAACCTTATCATTTAAAACTTGGGCTGAAGGATGGAAGCGCAACGGGTCAACCAACAAGACCAAGGAAGCAGTGGGCTCAACCAAGAAAGACCAAAGAAGCAGTGGGCTCAACTAAGAAGACCGAAGACACCATGGGAAGCGTAGAGGATCACTCAGTCGAGAACGGGCTTTGTAATTAGTAAAGGGCAACTTTGTCAATAGTAATCATCTGTGCAAGTTAGTTAGGAGTGGCAGAATTCCAAAATGGATATAGGGAAGGATTGAGGATTGTAAGAAACAGATCATGGAATAGTTAATGCATTTACATTTTTGTTGCATTATTCTTGCTTCTTACATTCATACCTTGCTGCATTTTTTTCTTTTTTTTTGCATTTCGGATTGCATTTCTTCTTTCTGTTGTTGGTAATTAGTGTAAGGCTTGATCCTTCTCGAAAGAGTGGATTGAGTCTTAACAGTGGTATCAGAGCAAATCGATCCCAAGCTGCATCTCTTATACTCAATGGCGAAGAACAATTCCAGGTTAGATTCGATCGAAGAACAACTAGCTTCACTGTTGACAAAACAAACACAATGGGAGGGCAACAATCCAAAATCATGCGAATCAAAAGCTACCAGGAGAACTGCATCAAACAGCTAGAAGGCATGAAGGATTCACACCAAGAAACCAAAGGACAAATGGAAATGATATTACAAAGGATGGAGGAATTATGTAAGCTGCAAAAAGAGAAAGAGCCTATTACAGATATACCTGCTAGCTCCAACTTTCAGGCAACCAGAGGTGCTAGCAATGTGAACAATTCTCCAGGACAGACCAACATAATAGGAAACTCAAATACCATGAATGTGAGGATTCCTAGGTTCGATTTTCCAAAATTTGATGGTGAAAATCCAAGAGGCTGTATTAGAAAATGCCACAAATATTTTCTAATTCATCCCATGAGTGATTTTGAGAAGGTGCTATCAGCAGCCATGCACATGGAGGGTACTGCAGATAATTGGTATTTAGATTACATAGAAGGAAGGGAACTTATGGGGTGGCAGCATTTTACAGAGATGATTCTAACCAGGATTTTCACACCACAACAGGACAACCTCATAGGACAATTCAACAAGCTGAGCCACACAGGTGCTGTGGAGGAGTATATTGAGAAATTTGAGGAATTAAAGGCTTTTATGATTAGCATGAATATATTTCTAACAGATGAATATCCTCTTGTTAGAAGCAAACGGGAGAGGGTGGAAAACTCAAGGCAAATTTTCTACTGCTAACAATGGGAACAGGGGATGGAAACCGGACAGTGGTGCAGTGAGTACCTACAAGAAGGTTAATCAAGCAACATACACTAAATATCCTTCTATTAGGAAATTAAGTGGGGAATAAATGAATGAAAGGAGGAAAAAAGGGCTCTGCTTCAACTGTGATGAGCCTTATGTGTTAGGGCATAAGTGTAAAAGACTATTTGTGATCATGGGGACAGAAATGGAGGAGAGTGATCATGAAGATTCAGGAGAGGTTGCTGGAGAAACCATGGAGGAGCTCCATTACTCAAGACACTATCAAGGTAACTGGAAAAGTGAAGAATGCTACATTGTCTATATTGATTGACACAGGCAGTACACATGGTTTTTTAGATCCTAACACTACTAAAAAACTCAAATGTGAACTAGAATATACCAACCCTTTAGTAGTGACAGTAGCAGATGAAGGGAAGATACATTGCAATGCAAGATGTGTGGACTGGAGCATGGAAGGGGAGCAGTTCAAAGCTAATGTCAGGATTCTACCCTTAGGAGGTTGTGATATTGTGGTGGGAGTTGATCTACTTAGAAAATTATGACCTATCACCTTTGATTTCAAAGATCAGAACAAACTGTTCTTAATCAATTCAAGAAAGTGTTTAAAGAACCAACCACCTTACCACCTGAGAGGTCTCATGATCATCAAATTCTCTTTACAGATACCCCTACATTCAGAGACAAGAAATTGAGAGGTTAATATAAGAAATGCTACATAATGGGATTATACAATCAAGCCACAACCCATATTCCTCACCTGTACTGTTGGTAAAGAAGAATGATGGAACATGGAGGTTTTGTATTGATTACAGAAGATTGAATTCCATAACAATTAAGGATGGATTTCCAATACCCCTGCTTGAAGACTTACTTGATGAATTGGGAGGAGCCACTATATTCTCCAAGATAGATCTTAGAGCTGGATACCACCAAATCAGGATGGCCAAAGCAGACATTCACAAAACAGCTTTTGTCACACCAACTGGGCACTATGAATTCAAGGTAATGCTTTTTGGCCTTACTAATGCACCTGTCACTTTTCAATCACTTATGAATGAGGTGTTTAGGGCTCACTTGAGGGACTTTGTCCTAGTATTTTTTGATGACATACTGGTCTACAGTAAAGACATCATCAGCCATAAACAACATCTTCAAGTAGTGCTGCAGAAGCAGAGTGACCACTAGCTCTATGCCAATGATTCCAAATGCTGTTTTGGAATGAAGAAAGTGGAATATCTAGGGCATTTAATCAGTGAAGGAAGAATGGAAGCCGACCCCAGCAAGATACAATGCATTATGGAATGGCCTTAATCAGATTGTGTAAAGGCTTTGAGGGGGGTTTTAGGCCTCATAGGGTATTACAAAAAGTTCATAAAATATTATGGTCTCATTGCCAAACCCCTTACTTGTTGGGATCCCACTAGCCCCATGAGTGAAACCTCGCAGAGGAAGTACATTTTTAAATTTTTTAATTCGAGTTCCACTCAAAAGCCAGTATATGCTATATCGAAATAAACGTAAACAAAAACGGTAAACATAAATTGTACCTTCTTGATTACCGTAGGTATCGGTTCGACTTCTTTAGCTTCCTCAGCTACCTCAGCATGCGTGATCAACCGAGATCTCTAGCACCCCAAGTGTTGTGCCTCTAAGCGTTGTATCCACACCTTGAACGCTTCCCTCGCTAATAACAATCGTGCTAGCGATTTGTAATTACGACTACGTATAGATATAGGGTGATGAAATTTGTAGAGGAAGGCTATAAAAATCTCTAAGACAATAATATGGAGAAACCCTAAATTTGATAACTCAAATTCTAGCTGTAATGTTTCGATAAATCGATGATCTTGAATGAAGAATAAAGAGTCCTATTTATAGGACACAAGGGAACGATTTTTCCGCTTCTCCAAGAAGGGAAAAATCGTTCCCTACCTTCATTAGGATTCTAGAATCCTAATCTAGGTAATCTTCTATTCTCTTAATTCAAATCTTGATTCTTTAGGATTTACCTTTATCCAAAAATCTCCATATCAAATCTTGATAGACTTTCCTTATATTTCAACCCTAAATCTCAACTTCCTCTTTTGATTTATTAATTGGGCTTTCAATTAATAAACTCTTTGGGACTAGACCATTAATTAACTAATCATAAGATTAATTAAAAAGTTCAATTAATTAATTCAAGCCCAAGACTTAATTAATTAATTTATTCCATCATGGATCAATATCCAATATTAATCCATATAATTAAGGCCCAATTTGAAATTGGCCATTCAGTACATACAATCGGGAAACTTATTCAAGTTTGTGTGTAACCCCTTAGGTTCATTTGAAAGCTAGCAGTGAGACCATTTCCCAAACGGCTCGGTAATCAATTAGTCAATTATTACCTCAATTAATTATTATGCTAAATAATTAATCTTAGTCATGAACTAACCATCAATTAATTCATGACTCTCACAGATTGAGTTCGATGTCTAACAACGTCAACTCAACCCATAGATTCAAATGATTATATCAGACCTTTTCTGATCACGATCATAGCATGTGTCTCATCCTTCAATCAGATCTCCCGATTAAATCTAGGATTTGATTGCCAGTCGAAATCCTACTAATTTAATCAAATAAGTATGTTAGTTGGCGAATGACAAATTATATCAAACAAGCAAGGATCACACACCTTCTTGTTGACTTACTTCGGCCGAAGGTTTTCAGTCAAGTCATTCCCAAGACATCATAGAAGAGTCACTAATGAAATGATTATAGACAGATCCCATCTTGGAACCGCCAACCAAATCGCATGACCAGTCTACACCCTAAATACCCAATTATGTGATTATTCATGTAATCATAAACTAGATCAAAGTGCAGTGTGTCATGTATTTGAAGGGCCGCGATCCCTCAAGTCATGAGGATCACCACAAGCCTATGTGATCGTGGAATTTCATATTCGACACGTCCACCAATATGAATTTCCACTGGGGTTGCTCAATTCACCATCCACAATGTGAACCCTCATACGTTGCATAGGTTCTCAACCAATACCCATGGAATAAGTTACATTCCCCTAAGGAAATGAAACGTACAAACAAGTCTTAATAAGTCATTGATATCCCTATCTCAATAACTCTATGATTTGGAACTCTTTTAGGATTACAGCCGTTCGAGTACATCACATGATCAACATCCAATGCATGACCGTACCCATAGCTCGGATATACATTCTTTAACTTTTTCGATGATTAAATTTAAATTTCAAATATACATTCTTTTAACTTTTTCGATGACTAAATTTAAAGTTCAAATATACATTCTTGATGAGGATCACCACAAGCCTATGTGATCGTGGAATTTCATATTCGACACGTCCACCAATATGAATTTCCACTGGGGTTGCTCAATTCACCATCCACGATGTGAGCCCTCATACGTTGCATAGGTTCTCAACCAATACCCATGGAATAAGTTACATTCCCCTAAGGAAATGAAACGTACAAGCAAGTCTTAATAAGTCATTGATATCCCTATCTCAATAACTCTATGATTTGGAACTCTTTTAGGATTACAACCGTTCGAGTACATCACATGATCAACATCCAATGCATGACCGTACCCATAGCTCGGATATACATTCTTTAACTTTTTCGATGATTAAATTTAAATTTCAAATATACATTCTTTAACTTTTTCGATGACTAAATTTAAAGTTCAAATATACATTCTTGATGAGGATCACCACAAGCCTATGTGATCGTGGAATTTCATATTCGACACGTCCACCAATATGAATTTCCACTGGGGTTGCTCAATTCACCATCCACGATGTGAGCCCTCATACGTTGCATAGGTTCTCAACCAATACCCATGGAATAAGTTACATTCCCCTAAGGAAATGGAACGTACAAGCAAGTCTTAATAAGTCATTGATATCCCTATCTCAATAACTCTACGATTTGGAACTCTTTTAGGATTATAGCCGTTCGAGTACATCACATGATCACCATCTAATGCATGACCGTACCCATAGCTCAGATATACATTCTTTAATTTTTTCGATGATTAAATTTAAATTTCAAATATACATTCTTTAACTTTTTCGATGATTAAATTTAAAGTTCAAATATACATGCTTGATGACTCACGTCAAAAGACCGGATAAATTTATATCACGAGTCAAACAGTCAAGTTATCTCACTACAAAGATATACGAGACGAATTTAAATAATATTTGTATAAGTCACACCTAGTAATAATTCCCGAGCGAAATTTGTTATACTCACGTATCATATTTAGGGAGATTGAAATCAAAATGTTTTAACTATATAGAATCAGTGAATATCCAATGCCTCACATGATCACCATCCATGTATCTAAGACCCATCCTATCTAGATGTCCTTCAAATACTCTTTGGCTTAAGGGTTTGGTGAAGGGGCCTGCTACATTATCTGCCGAGTCTACACGTTTCACTCGAACGTCACCTCTACCAGTGATCTCGCGAATCATGTGGTATCGCCTTAAAATGTGTTTGGATCTTTGATGAGACTTTGGATCCTTTGCTTGCGCAATAGCCCCATTGTTGTCGCAGTAGAGATATACCGGACCAACAACGGAATGAATAAAATCCAAACTCTTGGGCGAAATTCCTCATCCAAACAGCCTTCTTTGTTGCCTCAGCAGTGGCTATATACTCGGCCTCAGTGGTGGAATTAGCCATCGTTTCTTGCTTCGAGCTTCTCACGGCTCCACCATTGAGCACGAATACGTATCCGGACATCGACCTTGAGTCATCTACGTCTGACTGAAAACTAGAGTCTGCAAAACACTCCATTTCCGATTCTCCATTGCCGTATATCAGAAAGAGATCCTTAGGCTTTCTCAAATACTTGAGGATCGCTTTCACGGCAATCCAGTGATCCATCCCTGGATTGGCTTGATATCGGCTAGTCACACTTAGTGCGTAAGCCACATCAGGCCTAGTACATAGCATAGCATACATTATACTTCCAATGGAGGATGCATAAGGTATGTGAGACATCTTCTCTTTTTCCTCAGGTGTCTTAGGCGACATCGTCTTGGAAAGATAGACACCGTGTCTCGCTGGCAAGAACCCCTTCTTGGATTCTTTCATGCTGAACCTCTTCAGCACTCTATCTATGTACGTAGATTGGGAAAGTCCTAACATCTTATTTCCTCTATCTCGGTATATCTTCATACCTAGCACATAAGATGCCTCTCCCAAATTTTTCATGGAGAATTGTGTCGATAACCATCCTTTAGTCGATTGCAACATCCCTACGTCATTTTCAATCAGTGGGATGTCATCAACATAAAGGACCAGAAAAACAATCTTGCTCCCACTTTCCTTCTTGTGCAAACATGGCTAATATATGTTCTTGACAAATCCATAAGACTTAATAGTTTCGTCAAAACGTATGTTCCAACTTTGGGAAGCTTGCTTAAGCCCACAATTGGAACTTTGGAGCTTACATACCTTATATTCGCTCCCACTAGATGTAAAGCCTTTCGGCTGCGCAAAATAAATCTTTTCCTCAATGTTACCATTAAGGAAAGCAGTCTTTACATCCATCTGCCAAATATCATAATGAAGAAATGCAGCTACATCAAGCAAAATCCTAATGGATTTCAGCATCGCCACTGGCGAGAAGGATTCCTCGTAATCAATTCCTTTCTTTTGAGTATAACCCTTCGTCACGAGACGAGCCTTATAGGTCGCCACCTCTTCATCTACTCCAAGCTTTCGCTTATAGACCCACTTACAGCCGATACGCCTAAAGCCCTCAGGTGGGTCTACCAAAGTCCGTACTTTGTTTGAGTACATGGAGTCCATTTCAGATTGCATGGCATCTTGCCATTTTCCCGAATCGATGTCTAACATCGCTTCCTCATAAGACTTAAGATCACAATCTATAGGAAGATTCTCCTAGTTGCCTTCAAGCAAAAGGTTTAACCTCTCAGGTTGCCTCGAGACCCTAATGGATCTCCTTGGAAGTTGTATACTAAAAGTTGGTGGCGTTGACTGGACCTCAACCGAGGTTTCAGTGGGTGTTTGTAGTTCTTGAGTTTCCTCAAGTTCTATACTTGTGCCACTCTTATCTAGTAATAATTGCTTCTCCAAGAAGGTGGCATTGCGAGAAACAATAATCTTTTGTTCCTCCAAGTCATAGGAATAGTATCCATAAGACTCCTTTGGATACCCTACAAACTTGCTTGTAGTGGATCTAGAATCCAACTTTTATCTCACTAACTGCTTTACAGAAGCAGAGCAACCCCAAACCTTCAAATACCTGTAGGTGGGCGCTTTTCCATACCACATCTCATATGGTGTCTTAGTCACACTCTTAGAAGGAACTCAGTTTAAAATATGTGCAGTAGCTTCTAAGGCAAAATCCCAGAAAGATGGAGGTAAGTTAGTGAAACTCATCATGGATCAAACCATATCCATCAATGTTCAATTCCTACGCTTAGACACACCGTATAATTGTGGTGTTCCAGGCGGAGTCCATTTTGAAAGAATCCCATGATCTTTCAAATAGTCTGTGAACTCACTGGATAAATATTCTCCCCCTCAATCCGATCGAAGCGCCTTAATATTGCTACCAGTTTGATTCTCTACTTCATGTCTGAATTCTTTGAACTTTTCAAATGTTTCAGGCTTGTGTCTCATAAGATACAAGTAACCATACCGTGACCAATCATCGGTAAAAGTTATGAAGTAAGAATAGTCCCCTCTAGCACTGACATTAAGTGGATCACATACATCAGAATGGACCAAGTCCAATGCACAAGTGGCACGTTCCATTTGGCCTCCAAATGGTGATTTGGTCATCTTCCCTTTAAGACAGAACTCACAAGTTAGCATGTCTTTCAAATCTCTAAGATCTAGTAGACTTGCTATCTTTTTAATTCTGTCAGGTAGACTATCAGACTTACATTTGCTCACATCGTTACTTAGTTGAATACACATAGTAGGAACACTTGGGGAAATAGTATATAAATCATTTGCTAAACTTGCTTTCAGAATTAAATCATCACACAAAATATTGATAAAACTTTGTCTTTTATTGAAAAACAATATCCTTCTCTATCCTAAACAGGAATAGAGATAACGTTCTTAATTAATTCAGGAACAAAATAGCAATTATTTAAAACTAAAACCCTACTATCTATCTTTAGGCGGACGTCCCCAACGGCTTTGGCAGCAACCTTTGGTCCATTCCCCAGCCTTAGGGTCATCTCTCCATAGCTCAGAGATCTACTTCTTGTCATCACATGCAAATCATTGCAGAGATGAGCACCACAACCGGTGTCTAAAACCCAAGAAGTACTGTTAATTGAAAGATTAACTTCAACAAAGTACATACCAGTTTTCGCATTTACAAGTTTTGGGCAGTCCTTTTTCTAGTGTCCTTTGCGACCGCAGTTGAAACAACCGCTATAGGCTTTTGCCACCTTTTTCTTTTGTACCGCACCACACTTGCCATTTGACTGCTTGTTGTTCTTCCTCTTTCTCTTGCTGCCAGCTTTCGTCTTAGGCTGAGAAGAAGAAGAACCAACCAGCATCACCGACTTGGTTCGGTTGAGAGTAGCCTCAACACTCTTAAACATGTTCAACAACTCAGGAATAGAAGCCTCCAGTTGGTTCATGTTGAAGTTGACAATGAATTGGTCATATGAACTTGAAAGTGAGTGAAGGATTAAATCCACTGCCAGGTCAAGGTCTAAGTCAACATCTATGTCAAGCAAGCGTTTAACAAGTGTATGCATTTTCAACACATGGTCCGTGATCGACGAGCCTTCAGTCATTCGAGCCCTAAAGAGCAAGGCCGCATATCTCTCTCTCCTAATACGCGTACGGTACAATTCATCTAGACCAGTGATAATCTCCCTAGCATGTGTCTTATTCTCATATTTCCTTTGCATGTTACTAGACATTGAGGTCATGATCATGCATCTCACTTGGACATTATCAGACACCAACTTAGTATAGTAGGTTTGTTAATTGTCAGTACTCTCAGCAGTTGGAGGTTGCACGATATCCTTGAAAAGGACATAGTTGTGATCCTCCGCTTGTAGTACAATTCTAATGTTGCGAAATCAATCAGCATGATTAGGTCCAATAAGCTTGTTAGTTTCTAGGATACTTGTGAGTGGGTTCTTAGCCATCTTAATTGTCTACAATTAAAGATCATGCGAGCAGATAATTAGCATTCAGTTTTATTACGTTAAACACATATATCATGGACTTTGAATAATATGTGTGCTCCGACTATTTTATTCGAATTCAATCACCCCCATGAAAGAAAACAAGAAAATAGACATTTTTTTAATGGGCTTGAGATCTAATCATAACCATCATACAACCCGAGAAAACGAGCACATATGATGTTTATAACTAGTAGACTCGTCTGCCCTTCCACAAATCTTTTGTAGTTCTCAAGATGTTTTTGCCTCACCTTTCATATATACCCCGAGAAAACGAGCCCATATACTAATCAATGTTAAGTCTAACCCATCAAATTATCGTAACTAATAGACCCATTCAAATGTCCCACGACTCGTAGGCAACACTTGGACTAGCATATTACTACGTGCCTTTAAAAGGCTTAGTAGACCACAGCCTTCTAGGCCCCACACCCGCCCCTACGACTCACAATCAACGAATATGGTCTTCGCGACATTTCACATGTTCTACTAGTGGTGGAAGGCAGGATATAATAAAACTTTCGGTCTTTGTTATTCCCATTCTAGACTTAATATTTAAATGAGGGAATTTAACATGCAAGGTCTCATCAGTTTTAGCGCTTAATCTCATCCTAGGGTGATCATGCAAAACATATCAAATAATAGAATAAGAAAAAGCCTAAAACTAGCATGCTTGATAACGTTAAATAAAAGCATATCACAAAATAGCATGCCAACATATGAGATATCATAAGCATTGATTTACCGAGAATTTTTAAAAATTAATTCAACTCGTAAGTTCATGCGTTTCGAAATAATTCTAAAATTTCACAATATAAAATTAAAACCCCAAAAAACATAGGCCCAATGGGCCAGGCCCGCACAACCTAACTGTGCGGGCTGCTGTGCGGCTTAGTGCGTAGCCCAGCTGCGTACGCGTGTTGCACGTTGCTGTGCTGCCGGCGGTGCGTGTCGGCGCACCAGCTGGCATGTGCCCTGCTCCCTTGCAGTCCGCACGTGTTGGCTCGTACACCACCTTGACTTGATTCAATTTGTTTTCTCTTTTTTTCTTTCAAAACCATGCAACAAACAATTAAATCAATTAAACAAAATTCATAAACAGAGATATATAAACCGATACAGTCTAAACTTTATATCGATTAAGCATATAACCATAGCTCTGATACCACTGTTGGGATCGCAGCCCCATGAGTGAAACCTCGTAGCGGAAGTACAGTTTTAAATTTTTTAATTCGAGTTCCAATCAAAAGCTAGTATATGCTATATCGAAATAAAGCGTAAACAAAAACGGTAAATGTAAATTGTACCTTCTTGATTACCTTAGGTACTGGTTCGAATTCTTTAGATTCCTCAACTACCTCAGCCTGCGTGATCAACCGAGATCTCTAGCACCCCAAATGTTGTGCCTCTAAGCGTCATATCCACACTTTGAACGCTTCCCTCGCTAATAACAATCATGCTAGCGATTCGTAATTACGATTACGTATAGGATCGTACATAGGGTGATGGAATTTGTAGAGGAAGGCTATGAAAATATCTAAGACAATAATATGGAGAAAACCTAAATTTGATAACTCAAATTCTAGCTGTAATATTTCGATAAATCGATGATATTGAATGAATAATAAAGAGTCCTAGAATCCTAATCTTGGTAATCTTCTGTTCTCTCACTTCAAATCTTGATTCTTTAAGATTTACCTTTATCCAAAAATCTCCATATCAAATCTTGATAGACTTTCCTTATATTTCAACACTAAATCTCAACTTCCTCTTTTGATTTATTAATTGGGCTTTCAATTAATAAACTCCTTGGGCCTAGCCCATTAATTAACTAATCATAAGATTAATTAAAAAGTCCAATTAATTAATTTAAGTCCAAGACTTAATTAATTAATTTATTCCATCATGGATCAATATCCAATATTAATCCATATAAGGCCCAATTCGAAATTGACAATTCAATACATACAACTGAGAAACTTATTCAAGTTTGTGTGTGACCCCTTAGGTTCATTCCAAAGCTAGCAGTGAGACCATTTTTCAAACGACTCGGTAATCAATTAGTCAATTATTACCTCAATTAATTATTATGCCAAATAATTAATCTTGGTCATGAACTAACTACAATTTAATTCATGACTCTTACAGATTGAGTTCGATGTCTAGCAACGACGACTCAACCCCTAGATTCAAATGATTATATCAGACATCTCCTGATCACAATCGTAGCATGTGTTTCATCCTTCTGTCAGATCTCCCGATTAAATCTAGGATTTGGTTGCCAGTCGAAATCCTACTAATTTGATCATATGACTATGTCAATTGGCGAATGACGACTTATGTCAAACAAGCAAGGATCACACACATTCTTGTTGACTTACTTCGGCCGAAGGTTTTCAGTCAAGTTATTCACAAGACAGAATATAAAATTCGCTAAAAACGATTACAGACAGATCCCATCTTGGAACAGCCTGCCAAATCGCATGACCAGCCTACACCTAGAATAGCCCATTATGTGATTATCCACGTAATCATGAACTAGATCAAAGTGCAATGGGTCATGCATTTGAACAGCCGCGATCCCTCAAGTCATGAGGATCACCACAAGCTTACGTGGCCGTGGAATTTCATATTTGACACGTCTACCAATATGAATTTCCACTAGGGTTGCTCAATTCACCATCCGTGATGTGAACCCTCATACGTTGCATAGATTTCCAACCAATACCCATGGAACAAGGTACATTCCTCCAAGGAAATGAAACGTACAAGCAAGTCTTAACGAGTCATTGATATCCCTATCTCAATGACTCTACGACTTGGAACTCTTTTAGGATTATAGCCATTCGAGTACTTCCCATGATAACCATCCAATGCGTGACCGTACCCATAGCTCTATGTAACCCAAGGGACTTTATTACATATATGTAAAGACAAATGATATATAATAAAGAAGATGCCATATATAAAAATAACGTTTTAAAACAAGACTGTATCAAAAGTATTATACAAACTTGGCAACCAAAATGGCTTGTCGGGCACTAACACTAACATTATGGGACTTACCAAAAAAGGGAGATTTCAATGGAATGAAGTGGCTGAATTAGCTTCAGAAGCTGAAACTAGCTATGAGCACTGCACCAGTCTTAAGTCTACCTGATTTCTCTAAACCTTTTACCATAGAGACTGATGCTTGCTACTATGGATTAGGGGCTATTCTGATTCAAGATACACACCTAATTGCCTACATCAGCAAGTCATTGGGGCCAAGGAGTCTAGGACATTCAGTTTATGAAAATGATTTCCTAGCAATCTTGTTAGTTGTTGAGAAGTGGATAGCTTACCTAATCTAAAGCCAGTTTGTTATCAAGACATATCAGCAGAGCCTTAAGTATATACTAGAGCAGAAGATATCCACACCATTACAACAAAAATACATGACCAAGCTGTTAGGATATGACTATAAAATTGAATACAAGTCAGGGTTAGCGAACAAAGTAACGGATGCTCTATCTAGAAGAGGACAAAGCTCTTGCGTAGCTATCTCAACAATTAGGCCTCAGTGGATACAAGAAGTCCAAGAGATTTACAAGAAGTCCAGGAGAGTTACAAGGGGATGAAGTTGCTGAGGACTTCATTGGTCAGTATATCCTCAACACTTATGATGTCTCACAATACTCTTATCAAGGGGAGGTGATAAGATACAATGGAAGATTATACACAAGGGAGGGTACAAAACTAAGAGAGCAAATCATCATGTGGTTCCATAACTCAAGTGTTAGGGGAGACAGTGGGTTGCAGGGTACATTTTAAGGGTGCAAAACATCTTCTTATGGCCAGGAATCAAGATACTTGTTCACACCATTGTCTCTCAATTCTTGGTTTGTCAATAGTGTAAGCATGAAAATGTGAGAACACTTGGACTACTTCAGCAATTGCCTATCCCAGAGTAGGCTTGGACCCATATCACTATGAACTTTATTGAGCAACTACCACAATCAGAAGGAAAGAATGCAATCTGGGTCATAGTAGATAGGTATACCAAGTATAGTCATTTTATTGCACTTGTACACCCATTCACTGCATCTCATTTGGTATCCATTTTCCTAAAATAATATATAAATTGCACGGTTTACCTCATTATGTGACAATGACAGGGATAAATTTTTTATTGGCAAGTTTTGGAAAGAACTCTTTACTACTCTTAGTATTGATCAACACCTTAGCACGACCTACCATTCTCAAACCGATGGACAGACTGAAATGATTAATCAATGCCTCGAATCTTACCTACGTCATATGTGTGGTGGTACCCCAAAGAAGTGGGCTCAACTGGCTAGCGATGGTAGAGTGGTGGTATAACACCAACTACCATACTGCCATCGCACTTACCCCTTTCGAGGCCTTTTACGGGTATAAACCACCACAAAATGGGAATTGGACCACTTATTGTAGGGACAGTGATCGGTGTAGAACAACTGATAAAGGATCGACAGTACATGGCATTCCACCTCAAGTTTCAGCTCAACAAAGCGTAGAACCCGAATGAAGCAAATGGCAAATGATGTGCCTAAACCGCAAGCGCACGGCTTCGGTGTAGTACAAAAGATATTGTTTCCACGAAGACCGAATAATCAAGTACTAATCTATCACTTATCAGTAATCTAAGCCTAATAAAAATACGAGATACGTTGTAAAGAAAACTAAACAGAATGCAAGGAAATTGATTCAAGTTATATATGGTTGGAAATTCCGGAATTAGGGTTCACCACGATAAACATTATCGACTCAATTATATTACCGATGAAGTTACGATCGCTACTTATGAAGGACACTATCCTATTGTACTCGCTACCTTCTGTCGAAGCATAACAATATACCCAAGCTAATTAATCAACTACTTTCGTGATGATTAGACTAAACTCAGACTCATTAATCTCTATGATAGTGTATCGATTCCTCAAAAGACCTAAAACTACTTTCGTGATTTAGGATCCTAAGTTTGAATTCTAGGGTTCTGATATAGATGTCACCTTTCAGAATTTTCACCTAATATCTATGAATATGCAAATAAGTGGCCAGCAAATTCACAAGCATTAATAATCAAGAATTCGAATCATAAGCATGCGCGAAGTAATATCAACGGTTCTATAATCTATATCGATAACACATTATCGGGCTAGTCCCGGTTCCAGAATAATATGAATTACTCCATAGATACGAAAGCACGATAAACAATTAATAATGTAAACATGATAAAACGACAAGAATTAAAAGAGATTAAAGAAAATAATTTCGATAAAACCCGTTGTCGAATAAAATTGTCTACAAAAATCTTGAATCTCGTCTCTCGATCTCCAATCTTACAACTCAATTCAAGAAAATAAAGTTCCACCCCATTACAATTTTGGGGGGGAGTATTTATACCCCCAGAAAGAAAGAAAAGACCGAATATAAGTCATAAGCGCTCATCCCCGTCTCGAGCGCTTAAGCGCTCCTCACTGTCCGGGGCGCTTAAGCGCATGCGCTTAAGCGCTCATCCCTATTCGGGGCGCTTAAGCGCTTGCGCTTAAGCGCAACGTACATTCCGATTTGGCCTTCCATGTCTTCTACAAAGTTGTAGATCTATGTCTTATCTTCAAAACCCAACTGATTTGGATCCAATCCAAGTTTTAGAACTCAAGTTTTGATCATTTTACCAGTACTGCGTCATTTGGTTCGAAACAGAGCGTATTTGTAACTTTCGGGCCTTTAAACGTTTGAACTGGATCTTGTCATCTTCACAAAACTTTTAAGTAATTGTCTTAGCTTTCCAAACATATAAGGCTCATTAACATTGGAGTTTTGTAGGCCAAGATATGATTGTATTTCCAAACAGCGCCCATGTATCTCTTTTCATACGTTTTTTCGCCATTTTCTCGAAGTTAATGATTTTACCCTACAATCATGTAACAAACCTATAAACGTATATGGGGTATAAATCATGATATAAAATGATATAAAAACGACTAATCTTAGGCTAGAAAACACGTATAATTGAGGTTTATCAGCAAACAAACAACGAACAAAAAGACAATTCAACCTAGGAGATTACGTATTCCTGAAGCTCAGACCGTATCGGCAGTGGACTCTCTATAGTCACAAGATTTGAAAACCCAGTCCTAAGTACGCAGGACCATTCAAGGTTATCGGCAAAGTCGGAGCAGTAGCATATCATTTACAGTTACCAGAGTCAGGACGCGTTCACCCAGTTTTTCACATTTCACTACTTAAGAAAGGGACAGGGATAACTTCAGCATCACCAACCATACCAACATTAGACGAAGATGGTCAAGTTAGTTTGGAACCAATGGTCATTCTAGCACGGAGACTCGCTAAACGGAATTACTCAGCTGTTACCCAACTACTCATTCAGTGGGCTCATCTACCCGAATCTGAAGCTACTTGGGAGGATTGGGGTCTCATTACACAGAAATTTCCAGAATTGAAGTCTTGGGGACAAGATTTGGCCGCAGGAGGGGGCAATGTTATGATCACTGGTAAGGAAGAGAGGAAGCAACGGTCGATTGTGAGAGGAAGGGCCAAAACCTTATCATTTAAAGCTTGGGCCGAAGGATGGAAACACAACGGGCCAACCAAGAAGACAAAGGAAGTAGTGGGCTCAACCAAGAAAGACCAAAGAAGTAGTGGGCTCAACTAAGAAGACCAAAGACACCATGGGTCGCATAGAGGATCGCTCAATTGAGAACGGGCTTTATAATTAGTAAAGGGAAACTTTGTCAATTGTAATCGTCTGTGCAAGTTAGTTAGGAGTGGCAGAATTCCCAAACGGATACAGGGAAGGATTGAGGATTGTATGAAATAGATCATGGAATATTGTTAATGCATTTACATTTTTGCTGCATTTTTATTTCTTCTTGCAATCATACCTTGCTGCATTTCTTTCTTTGTTTTGCATTTCAGATTGCATTTCTTCTTTTTGTTGTTGGTAATTAGCTTAAGGTTTGATCCTTCTCAGAAGAGTGGATTGAGTCTTAACATTTTTAGTTAATAACTCCTATCATCCAATTTTAATGTTAAGAATAGATTCTCTCTTGAGCGGGGTATCAAGTACATCTATCTTTACCGATTAACCAATTTCTAAACGCTGGAGTATATCCAAAAGAGATACCGCTTCCTCATGAATTTATCTTGAATCGTGATCTTTTGGCTTAACTTTATCCAAATTTTGTTGAGGGTGAAGTTTGCTGAAGTAGTGTACTTGTACTGTAAAGAAAAGAAGAATGAGATAAATTGGATAAATATTCAACCTGGGGGTAGTTAAATTAATAATTACATGATAGTGACCAATATTCATGTTGACAAGTGTCTGATGTCAGGCGAAAATTTTCTAGCTCCCATAGTAAGTACTGCTAATTGAGTATCTTTGGATTTTGATGTAAATTAAGAATTAGGATAATTATTATAAGACTGTTTGGTATCTGTTGGGCAATCAGAAGGAATTAAAGGTAAAAGAAAGTTTGATTATAATATAGTCTGATTAGGAGGTTGATTTCAGTGCACCTACTTCGAATACATATATGGATTAACAACAGGGTCATATTCCATATTAAGGCTTAAGTCGCGCTACCTAATAAGTGACTCTTCACTCTTCTACTTATATAAAACTTATAAATGTAATCGTTTTGGTGTGGATGTGTGATTTTGATAACCTAGTTCGTGCAAGTATATATACATATATATGGTTTTTGATAAAGACAAAGGTTTTTATGTTTTCTGAAAAAATGTGTTTGAAAAGTGAGATATGATTTTGATTGTGATACGAACGTGGTTATGGAAATGTGTTTTCTTTAGTGGTGGTTTTTAAAACCCATTGTTGAGACCATTACATCGTTTACTATTTCGAAATAGGAAATGTAGAGCCGAGACTGTGTGAGGTTGGTTAGTGACCCAGTATAGGGGGATTGTGCCTAAAACAGAACCCAGTATAGAGGGTTATGCCTGTACTAGGACCCAGTACAGGGGGGTTAAGCCTGTACCAGGACCTAAGACCGGGAGGTTAAACCTGTCCCTAACCATGTTTGGCTTATGTGTTGGTTTCGCGTGGTGATTTTTGTACGTGAAGATTTGATGGTATTTTAAAACGTGTTTTACATGAACTTCTTTTAAATGGTTTGTTTTTAAAACTCATGTGTGAAAAATTATTGTTTATACTATTGAAAGATAAAACTATAATTTTAACTTCTGGCTTCCTTGATCCGGCTGGTTTGGTGATGGAGTTACTTATTGGGCCGTTAAGCTCATCCTTTTATTAAACTTTCTTCTCGGATATCGAGGCTTAGTAGGAGAAAAGTCGTTGGTTTGGATGGACGTTTCTCGAGGGACTTTATTTCATGGTGTAGCTAGACTCTACTTTAGTTTCCTCTTAAATAGAACTTCTTTCGAGCACATTTTATTGGTTCATTTTTGGAGATTGGATTAGTATTGGTTTTATTGGCTTGTATGGCATTTAAGTATCAAGTTCTTTAATGGCGTTTTTCTGTTCTAGAATTGGAAGTTTGTATAGTAAGTATAGATGCTCTACACCAATGTTATCGTTAGGTGAGCCTTGCAGGTTATTGAGATGTTCTCATAAACTTGTGGCGATTGTCATAGTCATTTAAATTAGAATGAAAAGACTAATTTATATATTTTAACGTAAATTAATACACATATATATGTATATGATATATATTTTATTTTTTTATTTTATTTAAGCAGATAAATTTATTTTGCGGTGTCGGATAGTGTCTGCCGAGTGTCGTGTCCGATCAAGTGTCGGACATGACACGTGATTTTTTGAAGTGTCCGTGTTTCACAGCTTATCATATAAGGCAAAGTGCATACTCGACAAATCTCATACTTACATACGAGTAAAATGTATGTTGGTACCTCAATAATCTATTTAGAAAAAAGATTGGTCGACCCATCATACAACCCGATCCGACAAAGAGGATAGATGATCCATATATATGATGACATGAAGGATAGAGGAAGAACCAAAGCAAGGACTGATTATACCGCTCCTGACCCCACGGCACGTCTGGGGAGGGACTTCGCTCCCTTTCAAGTGAAGAAGAATTCTTGCTTCTAGAGCTGAAAAGAGCTTATTCGATTCTATCTCTAGCATTTGAAAATATTCATGCCATCTCTTGCTAACAAGCCCTTCTATTCCTCAAGTCCCTATGGAAGTTCCTTGTCCTCTTCTTGGCATCTTCCTTTATTATGTTTCATGTCCGCAAATTGTATTCATGTCCGACCTCCCTCGAGAGTTGCGGGTCCTTGCCGCTACATGAGTGGTAGCTCACGCTCAAAACTCCTCCGACACGAGTCCTAGTCGTTGCGCTGCGGTCCCTTTTTCATGGAGATTTACCCATCACAGAGATGCGCAGAAGAAGAAAACGATCATATATCACTTTTCTACTCAATCCAGAAACAAGATCGGACGTTATTCCGGTTCGTCACCATTTTCGTGAAACTATTCCTCAAGCAAGGCAACCGATAAGTCATCGAAGGATTTGTGTGAATAATAGAATGGTAAACATTATTCATTTGAAAGTGTCAGCCATTGTTAGCCCAACACACATTATTAATAGTAACTACATATAAATACCCCTTCACTAGTTTATTTACAAGGGATTAGGGATGGCAACGGGCCGGTTCCGGGTAGGAACCGGTGGGTCTAGAACCGGAACCGCATAATAATTTTTGGACCCGAACCCGGAACCGGAACCGCTTCCCCTATTATGGAACCGGAACCGGAACCGCCGGGTCCAACCCGCGGGTACCCGAATGCGCATGTAGTTTTTTTTTTGCCTTGTTTTATTTTGTTCCGGGTCTAATTGGTAGTTGTAGATCTTTTTCTACTATCTTGGTAGTTGTTAATTGTTTATAAATTAGTATTAAATAATTAAGAAAATGTTGGATAATATTAAATATATCATCGTCTTGAAATATATGATCCGTAGTCTCTAATCCTTCCATGAAATCAACTTAGATCGATTAAATTTTAATACACATTACAAGTATTGCTCGATTTAATTAAATTAAATACAAACTGCTAATCCAATTAAAAGTCAATAAATGGTTACTAATCCATTTTGCTTATCATTCTCGATCAATAAAATCTGCAGATTTATCAAGATATTACTGTTAAATTAATTTCAGTAATTGAAGGTCCCAATTATTAATCTTAATGTTTCTAAAATAAAATAGCTTAATTTTATGCTTCTCAGATCAACATCCAATGAATAAATACAATTAAAAATAAAATATAGTCACTCAAGTTTTTTTGGCTAGAAGTGTAAATTTATTTACATGATGAGACATGAAATTATCTATAATATCGTCATTTAATTTCAAATATAATCCCTTGTAATATATACATACTTGATTGAATATAACTATGGGGATATTTATTTTAAGGTTTTTGATATGTTACTTTTATACGTGAAACTGTGAAAAGACTTTCACGTACTTGTTTAACAAAGGCAAATATGTTTATATTGGCCAAAAAGAGGCAATCTTAAACTTCTCCAATATATTACAATTACTACATAAAACAATGAAAATAAAACATTTGTAAATCTGCAACCAATTTGCTTATTATAAAGAAACCAATAAAAAAAATAAGGCGGTTCCGGGTCTACCCGGAACCGGAACCGCTCAAGAACCGTTTAGTTGGATCCGGATCCGGAACCGGAACCGTTTAGCATTGAAAGAACCGGATCCGATGGGTCGGTTCCGGGGCGGTTCCGGGTAGACCCGGAACCATTGCCATCCCTACAAGGGATGATAAGTTATCTCTTGAAACTCTCTCAAATACCATCTCGTATTATATATGAGACATACTTACGCAACAATACTATTTAATTTATTAGAATTATGATAGATTTGATCTTATATAATTAGATATGTAGGGGGCTTAATATAGTTAAATACAATTTATAATTTTCTTATATTGAAATGTTGGTTTAACCAAGTGGTCATTAATTTGGTCCATATTGACTCAAGAAGATTTCAGCCGAATCATATGGTAACAAGAATTTAATCTTTTTGGTAATTATCGTATCAAGAATTTTTATTTGAAGGTAATTCTTTCCCAATATTCTTTCTCCCAATTAACAAACTACAAACATGTGCGTCAATCTTACCTGTAACCAAAGGGACAATAAATAATTAATTAAGAAACCAAAAAGGAAAAACGCAAAAAAAGGACTACCAGCTGTAAGCTCACATATATGCAATTGCCGACATCAACATAATATTGTAATATTTGTTATTATTTATTGAAGAAATGAATTAGGAAGGAAATCCTGTCACATTTTTTAATATTGATAAGTGATGCAAGATGAAGATTGTTCAAAACTCGAATCTCGAATATAATAATTAATAATACAGACATACGAGTTGTTATACTTATATCGGCATGTCGACTAATTGAAGCCTGACTAACTTTAAATTATTTAAAATCACATCAAATAATATAAAACATTAAATTCTGACCAAAAAGTGTCGAACTAAATTTTTCTGATTATAATACTAGAAGTAATTCTCATTGATATGTTATATGTAGTAGTTATTTATTTTAAATAATTTTTAAAATTTCAAATATTTACTTTATAGAGGTAATACCCATTCTTAATATCATGATGAAATGAATTGATACTGAAATTTTCTCTAAAAAAACAAATACAATATAAATCTTTTTGGCTTAGAAAGATTACCCAGTTTTCCCACTCAAATGCTTGCAAGTTAATTAACTACCTTATATTATGAAGGAAGCAAATTTGAACAATGGATGGAGTAATGTACAATGTATCAACTGTTTCAAAATCGAAAAGGAAATAGAACCTATCTTTAATAGGCACAGGCATAAGGAATTAAAAAAGATACTACTTTAATTAAAATAAATAATTGCACAACTAATAAAAACAATAATAAAACTCTATTTAACTGTATCAATCATCATATACTCAAGTATAGGAGTGTAAACGAGTTGAACTGAACAAACAATAAATTGTTGAAACTTATTTGAATAATGATTGGATTTCAAAATTTGTGTTCGGAACTGTTTCATTAGTAATTGATTCAAATTCAAACGTGTTTTAATCGGATCGAACATGAGTTAAGGTCGAGTAATTTTTTTTAACATATTTTTATTATTCGTTGCTAATCGAGTAGAGCTCGAACCACGCTTCAAAAGGTTGCTCGCTTCAAAAGTTAATGTGCTGAGTGTACACAACAAATTTGTAATTCTGAAAATCAAGAAACACAAAAATTGTGACAAATGAAATTTATATTGATCAAAATAAAATATGGGGTACAAATCTCTATTTTAATCCTCTGATTCTTCCTTCAAAAATATGTTGACTTGAATATTGGAGTTGACTTTGCTTCTTTGATCTTCTCCAACGTTGACTTGAATGTTTATAACGTTAATTCGAGGGCTTGACAGCTTAATCTCGGATCAAACGTTGAATTTGATATGGAATTTGAAATCTTCAAGGTTGACTTTGTGACTTTGATCTTCCTTGAATTTGATTTGAATTTCTATAACGTTAATTCGTAGGTTTAGCACCGTAATTACGAATCAAACGCTATAATTTGATGAATATCTTCAAGAACGCCTTGAATATCACTTAGAACGCCTTGAATATATGAAGAACCTTCGTAGAGAAAATTTGGAGAGCTTCTTTCGTCTTCTCTAGCTTTTTGATTGAACTTCTGTATGTAATTTATGAACTCCAAAGGACCCTATTTATAGGTGTAGGATGGAAGAGTTTTGGATAATTTGAAATCCACTGATAATTATCTATTTAATTTAATAAATAATTATCATAGTTTCGGAGCCATTTGATTGGCTGATAGAAGATTTAAATAGATCTTCTAGATATTATCCAAAAATCAACTTGATTTGATAATTATCCATAAATTAACTCAAATAGATAAATATCATTTGTCGTAGACGACTTTTGATTGGTCAGTATTTCCACGTGCCATGATTTGATTGGTTGCAAAATTTCAATATCTACAAATGCCCCCTTGCGACTCGTTCACGGAAGTTTGGTTATTTCAAAGCATACTTCGTAGTGGATGAGTCGCAACGTCTCAACATAAAAATCATGTCTTAAGAATAGCTTCGTCTTGTGCTTCTATACCACGAAAGTCTTTCCTACAGTTTGGTGTCTCCTCGAAAACACTTTGTTAGCTTCCATCGCAAGTTGTTTGTGTCACAACGAGATTAACATGCCCCCATGTCAAGATGAGATCTTTTTTTAAAATTCTTTTGAATGAGTGATGTCACTTCATCAAGAGAATGTGATTTGATTTTGAATTTATGACTGGACTTAGATATATTTAAGTTGCCTACGTACCCTAAGAAAAAGGGATCAAGTCATAACGTAGTTCAATTTTTTTTCATAGAGATGCTATATTTAGTTTATACTCTTCAAGGCTTGGAGTACATGATTTAGTTGGACTTGTAGACATTTTATACTCGTGTCAAGGAGAACTTCATTTGATTTGATTTGACTTGTAGACCTTTTATGCTCGTGTCAAGGAGAACTTCATTTGATTTGATTTGACTTGTAGACCTTTTATGCTCGTGTCAATGAGGGCTTCATTTGATTTGATTTGATTTGTAGACCTTTTAGACTCGTGCCAAGGAGGACTTCATTTGATTTGATTTGACTTGTAGAACTTTTATGCTCGTGTCAAGGAGGGCTTCATTTGTTTTGATTTGATTTGTAGACCTTTTATGCTCGTGTCAAGGAGGGCTTCATTTGATTTGCTTTGACTTGTAGACCTTTTAGACTCGTGCCAAGGAGGACTTCATTTGATTTGATTTGATTTGTAGACCTTTTAGACTCGTGCCAAGGAGGACTTCATTTGATTTGCTTTGACATGTAGACCTTTTATACTCGTGCCAAGGAGGACTTCATTTGATTTGATTTGACATGTAGACCTTTTATACTCGTGTTAAGGAGTGCATTTGCTTTTGTATTTATTGAAAGTTTATGCTCTTATCAAGGAGCGTTGATGATAGTTTATGCTCTTATCAAGGAGCGTTGATGATAGTTTATGCTCTTATCAAGGAGCGTTTGCTTAACATCTTTAGTTGAAGTATGGATGACGAACTTGAACGTCACTCTCTTCCATATGTTCATCACTATCAGTTATGGGCTCATCATTAGAAGCATTTGTGAATGGCTTGCCCCTTTTGTTGATTTCGTGTCTATAAGGCTCTTGGATATATGACTTGTCAACTCCACGTCCGGTCATACTCAACTCCATATCATGTGCTCGAGTGGCCAACTCTTCAAATGTTGTTGGTTGAATTCCTTGAAGGATGTATCGAAGACCCCAATGCATCCCTTGAATACATATTTCAATAGCAGAGGACTCATGTAATCTTTCTTTGCAGTTAAGACTCAAATTTCTCCAACGATTAATGTAGTCAATGACTGGTTCATCCTTCAATTGACGGGAATTGGTGAGTTCAAGCATGCTGATTGTGCGACGGGTGCTATAGAAGCGATTGAGAAACTCTTGCTCCAATTTCTCCCAGCTGTTGATTGAGTCAGCACCAAGATCAATATACCCGTCGAATGCATTGCCTTTCAGTGATCTAACAAATTGCTTGACTAGTTGATCGCCATAAGTTCCAGCATCATTGCATGTTTCAACAAAGTGCGCCACATGTTGCTTTGGATTGCCTTTGCCATCAAATTGCTGGAATTTTGGGGGTTGGTAACTAGTTGGCATCTTTAAATTATCAATTCTTCGAGTATATGGCTTGACATAAGTTAAAGGCATCTTGGATCTCCCATCGCGATTGTCTTGGATAGTACTCATGATAAACTCCTTAAGTCGAGCAGCTGGAATCGTCCCATCACTTAAAACTTGAAGCTCGTCGACAATGGAATTTTCCTTCTCAACTAGATGTTGATTCTTTGACGTCTCAGCTTCATCTTGCGCCTCAATTTGTTTTTCAATTTCGTGCATGGCATCCACGTCGTCTGCTTTCTTCATCAACTTTGCAATTAGAGTGGCTTGCTCTTGAACATGCTTCGTTAATCCTTCAACAACTTTTGTCAAGTTTGCAATTTTCTCCTCCGGAGTGGTAACATTCGTCATCATGACACATGCGAGGCTCAAGTCACTTGATGTAGAATATTGTGGAGATGGCAAATACTTCTCTTCATCATGATTGATTTCGTCACCAAGGTGGAATGGATCATCCTTAACATGCTCTTGTAGGAGAATCACATTTGAAGATGTTTGTAGCTTCATGGACATACTTCTTGTGGCAACGCCAATGACTTCACTCGTAGAGTTTGAAGGATTTGAGATGATCATCTTGGATTCCACTATCTTCATAGCTTTGACTTGAGCATCCATTTGAACTTGTTGAAGTGAGGAGATGAGAGGTAGAGATGGTCCCACTGGGCGTGCCAAAAATTTGTACACAATAAATTTGTAATTCTGAAAATCAAGAAACACAAAAATTGTGACAAATGAAATTTATATTGATCAAAATAAAATATGGGGTACAAATCTCTATTTTAATCCTCTGATTCTTCCTTCAAAAATATGTTGACTTGAATATTGGAGTTGACTTTGCTTCTTTGATCTTCTCCAACGTTGACTTGAATGTTTATAACGTTAATTCGAGGGCTTGACAGCTTAATCTCGGATCAAACGTTGAATTTGATATGGAATTTGAAATCTTCAAGGTTGACTTTGTGACTTTGATCTTCCTTGAATTTGATTTGAATTTCTATAACGTTAATTCGTAGGTTTAGCACCGTAATTACGAATCAAACGCTATAATTTGATGAATATCTTCAAGAACGCCTTGAATATCACTTAGAACGCCTTGAATATATGAAGAACCTTCGTAGAGAAAATTTGGAGAGCTTCTTTCGTCTTCTCTAGCTTTTTGATTGAACTTCTGTATGTAATTTATGAACTCCAAAGGACCCTATTTATAGGTGTAGGATGGAAGAGTTTTGGATAATTTGGAATCCACTGATAATTATCTATTTGATTTAATAAATAATTATCATAGTTTCGGAGCCATTTGATTGGCTGATAGAAGATTTAAATAGATCTTCTAGATATTATCCAAAAATCAACTTGATTTGATAATTATCCATAAATTAACTCAAATAGATAAATATCATTTGTCGTAGACGACTTTTGATTGGTCAGTATTTCCACGTGCCATGATTTGATTGGTTGCAAAATTTCAATATCTACACTGAGATTAAACGAACTTTTAACAATCAAGCTTGTATTGAGTATCGAATAGTTTGATTAATTTTTTAGATCTAATCAAGTATCAAAAATCAATAGAATATAACAATTTTCTTATATTTTAGTACGTGGTCTATATAGATTGTCCAATAATTTTATGTTAGTTGAATATAATAAGGTGACATGTTGCATTTTATTTTAGAAGATGGAAAATGATTGATTTTGTTAGTACATTATTATCAATATAGTGGTGGAACTATTAAATGTTTGTAAAAAAAATATGATCAGTCGTGGCAAATTATGGATCTTTTAGTTTAAAATTTGAAGAATCAAGAATGTTCAATGGATAGAGTATGTAAATCAAATTTTGGGTCAAGTTGATAAGCCCAAAATCTAATAAATTAATAGTCATGTGAAAATAGTAGCGAGAACCAAGTAACTATAAGTCTATAATCACAAAATGGCGTTTGTGATACCATTTTCGATGAAGATTATTATTTAATATGTAATAAAAATATTTTCATTTTAAGTGATATAAACAAATATATTTATCATGCATGTATTGTGGACCAAAACGCCCGATCGAGTTACGCCCACCGCGCCGTAATGGGCTCAAATCACCGCAAGTTGCTATACTATAATCTTATCCTGATTGGTGTTCATTAAAGTTGTGTTCACATTTGTTTATTTGTGGGTGCCACAAGCTCTTTTATTTTGATTCATGGTTACAGATTATTCAATTTTTTTTTAGAATGGTTCATTTAAAGATAAATTATAAATAATAATTTAAATAAATAAATATTTACCAATCTCACAATGATATAACATCATTATAATATACCATTGTTGAATAGGAAATCTGCTCCAATTAATATAACACTTGCCTTTTCATCTTAAAATTAAAATAGAGATCAAGAGATTCTCATTGGGAATTCTTTAAGAAATTGGGCCTTAATTGTTGGGGATGAAAAGTTTATATCAATTATAAGTACATGGTTAATTTATATCACCATTTTAATAGTATTAATTTTCAACACCTATTGATTTATAAAGTATGCATGCTATTAATCCATTAATAACAATTAATTCTAAATAATTTCTTATCAATACTTGCGAAAAATGAAAAAATTAATATTATATAAAAATCAGTATATAGCGTCACTTTTAAGAAAATTAAAGTTTAATGCATTGTTATACATCAATTTTAATTTAAAAAATAAAAATGTGAGGACATAGAATATAAACATAAAATATGTATGTATAATTATGTGTTTTCCAAGTTATGGCACCAACTACTTCAATGTTACGAACATGACGCATGCAAGTATGTATGTTTGATACGTACGTACATCGAACCTGTCACCATTAATCGTTTACCATGCTTTCCTTTGCTACAAAGATAAACACAGAAAATAGACATTTATGCATATAATAATGACACCCACAATTTGCTATTCCCACTTTATATATTTATCTCACACTAATTTCACGTTTTAATATCACAACGTCAACTTCAACAGCCACTTCCCTCCACCGCCCATTTTTCCTTGCTATTTAAGACCTTCAATATTATTTATTCTCAATACATTCTCATAAGCAAAAAAAAAAAAAAAAAAGCTTATTTCATGTATCCCTTGAAATAAATTCAACTACTATTTGTCTCTCTTTTAGGTTACAACAATGGATTGGCCGGAACCAATAGTTCGGGTCCAATCTTTGTCTGAAAATTTAAAAGACACAATTCCCGAGAGATATATCAAGCCACCTGAAGCCAGACCGTCGTTAGGGTCCACCGGTATCGAGGCCAACATACCTCTCATCGATCTCGGAGGTATATACGATGATAATCTTCGAGAAAAGACTTTGAAAGATGTGTTGGAGGCATGTAGTGAGTGGGGTTTCTTTCAAGTGGTGAACCATGGAGTCAAACCGGAACTATTGGACCAGGCTCGAGAGATTTGGAGGGAATTTTTCAAGCAACCTATGGAGGTTAAACAAGTGTATGCTAATTCACCTAAGACCTATGAAGGGTATGGGAGCCGGCTAGGGGTTGAGAAAGGAGCCATTCTTGACTGGAGTGATTATTATTTTCTTCACTATTTGCCTTCCAATTTGAGGGATTTTAACAAGTGGCCTGCTCTTCCCAATAAACTCAGGTAACACCAATATTATATTATAAATGATAAAAAAATATAACATTACATAATTTGGAATTTAATAGACTAGGTTTGACATGTTGCAGGGAAGTGATTGATGAATATTCAGCAGAAGTGGTGAGGCTAGGTGGGGTTTTACTAAAGATTTTATCTCTAAATTTGGGGTTGAAAGAAGAATTTCTACAAGATAGTTTTGGCGGGAATGATATAGGGGCATGTTTAAGGGTGAATTATTACCCAAAGTGTCCGCAGCCGGAGATGGCACTTGGGCTGTCCCCACATTCGGACCCCGGCGGCATGACCTTTCTTCTGCCGGATCAAAATGTGTTGGGTCTTCAAGTCCGGCGACATAATGATTGGATTACGGTCAAACCAGCTCCGCATGCAATCATCGTCAATATTGGTGATCAAATTCAGGTGCCTACTCCTTACTCTTTCTGTTTGATCGGGTATTGTTTATGTTTTTCAATTTTTTTTCATCACAAAATGCTAAATAAATATAACGTAACAAATTCTGATTCAAATTCACATTTGTTAACTCTAATTTTTGAATCTCATATATAGCGACATATTAATCATATATACATAATTTCACACATTTATGACTAAATGGATGTGTTTGACAAAAATATTTCTTTTAAATTATATTTAAATATTAACTCAAATAAATTTATTATAACCAAAAGTATTCACATCAACCTTGATTATTGCATATTTTCTATTAACGAACTCATTTAAATTCACTTCTCAAACCACATATTTTTATCCTTCATATTATTTTTTTCTCACTTCTAGTATTCAATTTTTTTTTTTTTTGAAATGGATATACCATCCAATTGCCTCTCATTCTGACACGAATTTCATAAAAATCAGTTCCCATAATTTTTTTAAAAATTTTAAGGGAAAATCATAAACAAACACAACCTAATATTGCAATATTTTCTAATCAATAAAATACTCCCAAGTTATGAAATATGTCCATAAAATATGGGTATCCTTTTGAAAAAATTAAAAACCATATGCTGTGTAATAAAATTAATAAGAATTACTCATGATAAAGGTCTCACATATTGCACTGCAATAGAATGATATGGAAGATAGTCATTCTGTGTGTATGTGTGTTATGAATTCTAACCGAACTCCTTAATTAAATGAGATATATATAGCATTAAATATGGTTATTGTACTCTTTAATTAATTAAATGAGATACATATAGCATTAAATATGGTTATTGTACTCTTTAATTAATTAAATGAGATATATATAGCATTAAATATGGTTATTGTACTCTTTAATTAAACGAGATATATATGACATTAAATATGGTTATATAATGAGTTAGAATTCATGAAACACATACACATGGAGGGACCACTATTCGATGAGCTTGGGCAAAAAACAATTGTTGCAAAAAAACGTGTATATATGAAAGATCTAGAAGTTGTATGTTACGTCATTTAATGTTGTGAGGGAAAAATATATCTTGGTCCGGTACCGCCAAGATAAGCCACAAATTTTAGATGGGGGTGGGTGGTTTTATCCACCACCTCACGTGTATACCACCCCACCTCCAAATGTAAATTTGTGGTTAAAATTGTGGTTTCGGTCCAGGATAGAATAACCAGTGATTTTTAGAGATTTTATAATTTAAATTTATTATTATTATTATTTATATATAATAAGACTTATATTTATGTGGTCTCAGTATTCTTTATAACAAAAATTAGTATTAGTAATCAAATTGAAGTAAAAATATTAATTATCATTAGATATACATAATAAGTGACTTTATTTTTTGTTTTGCCTTAATAATAAATTTTAGTTTAAGTTAACATGTAACAAGTATGAAACATATTTTGTACTAATTTCATAGTAAGTAAAAATAGAGTGATAACTTTCTTGTCGCTAATTATCTAGCATGGTAATTTGGACATAATTCTCGTCCCTTTCAAACTTGTAAACTATGTCTATGACAAAATAAAAGTTTCTAACATAAAGATAAAGCGAGTAATTAGTAAGCTTAATTATATCATATATCATATTAAATGTCTCGTATTTAACATTCTAGATAAGATTCATAATCAAAGAAAAATTCTTTGTTTTAAATTATTAATTATATAATATTACAACATGTGTTTATGTCTAGGTTCATGTACATACATACCGTTGAACATGTATAAAATTCGAAAGATTATTTTTTTTTATGATTTGAAAGTTCAAATAATTGTGATAATTATATATTGTATGTTATATTTCATGAAACTGAATTAGGTGATGAGCAATGCGATTTATAAAAGTGTTGAGCACAGAGTGATTGTTAATTCAGCACAAGAACGTATTTCACTTGCATTCTTCTACAATCCAAAGAGCGATTTACTTATACAACCTGCTAAAGAATTGGTAACACCGAACAGACCCGCATTATATCCTGCCCGGACTTTCGATGAATACAGACTTTATATTAGGACAAAGGGACCAAAGGGAAAATCTCAATTAGGAGAATCCTTCAAATCTCCTCGATGACAATGGATAAAAAGCCTTATTTTTGTTTATGTATAATCATTTTTAATTATTTACATTTTAAAATACAAAATTCTAGAAGAAACATGTACACCTAAGTAAATTAGAAATTTGATGGCTTTCGAAGGTGAATAAATTTCTAATGAAACTTTGTAACTTAAATAGATAGCTTTAAGTGATGCTAAATGTACTATCGAGCATGCATGTTATGCGTCGAATTGAAATGATTTAATTTTCTCATTTATTTCTTCTTCTTTTTTTCACGGTGTAGTTTCTCAAATTGATGTAAATCTCATATATGATATGAAATGTATGTCACATGTCTAAATATTCGTAAAATATTTTATTTTATTCAATCAAATTATAAGTTCAATAGTAATGTTTATAATAGAGTATTAAGTGCATTTTTTTCAAAGATTAGGGAAATAAGTATATATACCGCAACATATATATCTAAAAATTTTATTCTAATACTCGAAGAACGTGCTTTAATATTGTACTGAATCCAATCAGATGAGCTTAAATGTAACAATCACAAAGATCAGAATGTAGAACACATGTTTTGACTAATTTGAAGCAAAATGCATAACCCTATAAATTAAGGGTGTGTGTAATTATTTCTTTACCTTAATATATAATAATAATTTAATTCTAGAAATTCGACAACTACTACATATTATGACATATTTTATAGTGGTGTTTTCTTATTTGTTTAAATATGCTTATAATAATGTCTTAAAGAGTCGTTGTTCAACGTCAATGGTCCTGACAACTGGTGTTCAATATTGGAGGATAATAATAAAAATCATGCATATGCAGCACATGTAAGTTGCTTAAGTATTTTGCCTTTATGGTGTACCCCAATTGGATATTTATTTGACACGAAAAAGCATTCTATTAAAAAGATTACAATACACTATATAAATGTTTTTATCGTTTTATGTCAAGTCATCATTTGAAAAGACAACGAAAGAAAAATCTTGTTGAAAAATCTTTGTAATAATATATATAGAAAATTTTAAAGTAGACCTTTTTTTTTGTCTTGTTCTTTTTATAATTAAAAGTAATGTATTAAAAATAAAAGAGATTACAAAATCTAATACACTACAAATTGGGTTTAACTCACTAATACAAATGAATCACAATTTATACGACTCAAAGATGAGGCACAAAAACATTTTGCTTTGCTATGACTAGAAAATCTATAATGAAATACTAAATATGGTTCAATATTAAAAAACGATATCTATTAACACCACTAGAAAACAGAGCAAATGCGACGGGCGTTTCGCCCGTCGCCATTTTTTTTACGTTTTGCGACGGTATGGCGACGGTATGGCGTCGGTGAAATTCCAACCCGTTTTCTTAAATGGGTTAAAAATAATGCGACGGTATGGCGACGGGATGGCGACGGTACGATAAATAAATAATTTAAAATTTTATTTTTAAACTATTGGCGACGGGATGGCGACGGTATATACTAAAATATTTTTAAACAATTATTAATTTAATATAAATATATTTTACAAGAAATAATTATTATTATTTGGCGACGGGATGGCGACGGTATATAATAAAATATTTTTAAACAATTATTAATTTAATATAAATATATTTTAAAAATATGGCGTCGGGTTTGCGACGGGCTTTAAGAAATAATTATTATTATTTGGCGACGGGATGACGACGGTATATAATAAAATATTTTTAAATAATTATTAATTTAATATAAATATATTTTAAAAATATGGCGTCGGGTTTGCGACGGGCTTTAAGAAATAATTATTATTATTTGGCGACGGGATGGCGACGGTATATAATAAAATATTTTTAAACAATTATTAATTTAATATAAATATATTTTAAAAATATGGCGTCGGGTTTGCGACGGGCTTTAAGAAATAATTATTATTATTTGGCGACGGGATGGCGACGGTATATAATAAAATATTTTTAAACAATTATTAATTTAATATAAATATATTTTAAAAATATGGCGTCGGGTTTGCGACGGGCTTTAAGAAATAATTATTATTATTTGGCGACGGGATGGCGACGGTATATAATAAAATATTTTTAAACAATTATTAATTTAATATAAATATATTTTAAAAATATGGCGTCGGGTTTGCGACGGGCTTTAAGAAATAATTATTATTATTTGGCGACGGGATGGCGACGGTATATAATAAAATATTTTTAAACAATTATTAATTTAATATAAATATATTTTAAAAATATGGCGTCGGGTTTGCGACTGGCTTTAAGAAATAATTATTATTATTTGGCGACGGGATGGCGACGGTATATAATAAAATATTTTTAAACAATTTCATTGACTTACCGACGCTATTTTTATTTTTAAAATAAATTAAATATTATTATTGATATATTTTAGGATAAAATATAAATATATATTATTGGTTATTTTATACCGACGCTAACTACTATTTAATTTTTAAAAGTTTTTTATTATTAAGAATTCTAGAAAATATATTTAAACGTTTGCGTCGGTATGGCGACGGTACGATAAATAAATAATTTAAAATTTTATTTTTAAACCATTTCATTGACTTACCGACGTCATACCGACGCTATTTTTATTTTTAAAATAAATAAAATATTATTATTAATATATTTTAGAATAAAATATAAATATATATTATTGGTTATTTTATACCGCCGCTATACCGACGCTAATTACTATTTAATTTTTACACCGTAAGGATTAACAACTATCAAATTGTCAATCGTAGCCGATAATTGAACTATAAGTCGACACTCGATATACATATTATATATATATCACGAGTCCGTACTATAATACGTAGTTCGTAAATACTATGCGTTGTAACGATTTCTCTAGTTAACTTAAAGTAATAATCACTAACAAAATTTTCTTTTCTTTTTTATATTTTGCATAATTAAATGATTAGTCACAACGACTAGTAGTTCACTAAATAATATTTTATTTTTGTGTCACATCTTACAACTACCAATTACAATATATAAGTTCAAATTTATTTAGGAGGTGATGAATTAAGTTTTAAACAATTTTTGAGTGAATATGAAATGAAAATGAAACGAACAAGTACCTAAAAATATAAAAAATGATAAATAAACAATGAATTGTTTTAAATGATTGGTGAAATAAGTGAAGAACTCACTCATAAACGAATATTAATTATGTTAAGAGAACATTACTTTTAAATGAATATATATATATATATATTTGTAAGAAATGTGTGATTAGAAATTTATATAAGATATTTGACTGATATAAACTCAGGATCATACAATCACTTTGAAAATTTTCACACTCCGCTAAATAGTGGCGACGGGATAGCGTCGGGATGGCGATGGGATTTAAATTTTTGAAAATTTTCACACTCCCGCTAAATAGTGGCGACAGGATAGCGTCGGGATGGCGACGGGATTTAAATTTTTGAAAATTTTCACACTCCCGCTAAATAGTGGCGACGGGATAGCGACGGGATGGCGACGGGATTTAAATTTTTGAAAATTTTCACACTCCCGCTAAATAGTGGCGACAGGATAGCGTCGGGATGGCGACGGGATTTAAATTTTTTAAAATTTTCACACTCCCGCTAAATAGTGGCGATGGGATAGCGACGGGATGGCGACGGGATTTAAATTTTTGAAAATTTTCACACTCCCGCTAAAAAGTGGCGACGGGATAGCGACGGGTTGGCGACGGGATTTAAATTTTTGAAAATTTTCACACTCCCGCTAAAAAGTGGCGACGGGATAGCGACGGGATTTAAATTTTTGAAAATTTTCACACTCCCGCTAAATCTTATTAGGCGCCATATTGAATTTTTTTCACAAATAGTGGCGACGGGATAGCGTCGGGTTGGCGACGGGTTTTAAATTTTCGAAAATTTTCACTCCCGCTAAATTTTCGAAAATTTTACAAATTGTTACTCTATATAAAGCCTCATATTCACAACTTCATAATCCAAATCTTCAATCTCTTCTTCCATTTTTCATTACATGTATCATCTAATATTTTTATTTATATTTTGTTATATTTTGATTTTAATGTGCACTAATATCTTGTTGTTTTGTTTAATTGTGTAGGACAATTAAAAAGGGTAATTACGAATCAATCCCTTACAATTCAATTTTGTTTTTTAATTATTCATTATGATATGAATTCTATGTATTAATATTCTTACACTTTCTATTATGAATCCTAATTTTTTTATATTTCTTATAGGAAAAATTGTTAAATACAAATAAAGAGAAAAGAAAAGGTATATATTATATTTTTTAATTCGTTTTTAAGGCTTAATGTTTATTATCAATTCCAATTCTTTTTATTCTTGATGTATTTTGCTATATTCTTGATATTTATGTTGAAGTAGATAAATTATTAGTGTTTATGTTGATTTATTATTTTTGATGTTTAATCTTTTAATGTTTGATACATTTGAATCAGTGCAAGAGGTTCATATCTCCAATTATTGATGAAATTCTGAAATTGCAGCCGGTTGCTCGATTTGTTGCAGCAACCCGGCTGCATATTTTTTTACAAAATTTACCAGAAATGCAACGGGATTGCGACGGTCTTCAAATGTTTGGCGACGGGTTTGCTACGGGCTTCAAGAAATAATTATTATTATTTGGCGACGGAATGGCGACGGTATATAATAAAATATATAAAATTATTAATTTAATATAAATATATTTTAAACATATAGCGACGGGTTTGCGACGGGCTTCAAGAAATAATTATTATTATTTGGCGACGGGATGGCGACGGTATATAATAAAATATATAAAATTATTAATTTAATATAAATATATTTTTAAAATTATGGCGACGGGTTTGCGACGGGCTTCAAGAAATAATTATTATTATTTGGCGACGGGATGGCGACGGTATATAATAAAATATATATAATTATTAATTTAATATAAATATATTTTTAAAATTATGGCGACGGGTTTGCGACGGGCAATACCCGGCCAAAATCGGGTCAAGTGTTTAGGTAGATGGCGACGGGATGGCGACGGGATTTATTTTAGCGACGCCGAAATTGCGACGGGTCGATACCGTCGCGAACCCGTCGCAATTTCGGCTTTTGCGACGGTTTAGCGACGGTTTCGGCCGTCGCGTTTGCTCTGTTTTCTAGTAGTGATAAAGGCTTTCAGTCCCATAAAAAGAGATAAAAATTTGAATAAAAGAACTACATTTTCGTCTAGGAAATAGTTCTGATGAAAGTATCCATATTGAATCTTCTTTTTGCGATGAATGTGGATAAATTCATGTTTTGTACAACTAATCTACAAACTATTTGAACAACATGCTAATAAAACACAAACACAAGAGCCACAATCAAGATAAACAACACATAAAACACGATAGTGGTACATAAAAAGAAACAAAATTCTGTCTCAGCCAAGCTCCCATTCTGTCATTAGTGGAAAGTGTTGAATAATATAAACGCGTAAATATTATAGTATTGATAACGAATTATTTATAGAGATTACAAAGAAATCAAATGAAATCATAATCTACTTAGATTCAAGGAAATAAAACAAATTTAAATAACTGAAAGATACAGAAAGATATGACAATCTAAACTAATATATTTTATTCTAATACTCCCTGTAGTCGAAACAAGAGACTCTCGAACACGTTGAGACTGGATTGAAAAATCAGGAAGAGTCGGAACAGATTCCCTTGGTGTAGATGACAAATTTTTTAAATCTTTTAAAAAATCTGAGAAAGATAAGAGGAAGGAAAAGAGAGAGCGAGCGCCGTATGGAGGTGGTGCAACTGCGGCTCGGGTGGTCGGCACTGTGGTGGCTGCGTCGATAATGTCTTCAGAGAGAGATGTCGTGAGAGGCGCTGCCAATGCAGTGTGACGGCGCAGCAACAAATATATATATATATATATATATATATATATATATATACATTCATATATATATATATATATATATTTGAATGAGAGGAATTTAAGAGAAAATACTGCCGATTGCAGCCAACGTAGAGGGGCGCAACATTGACATAGATGAGAAGAAGATAAATTTCAACGGCAGAGATCATGCCAAAAATAGTAAGAAGAAAAATTTCAACAGCAGTGATAATGCCGAAAATAGTAGGCAATGGCGGAGGGTGTGCGGCTGCAGTGGTGAAGGCCAAGAGAGGAGTGGCCAAAAGAATATACATTAGAAAAAGATAGGTGTCCCAGACGGGTTCGTCAACTTAACCACAACGAAAGCAAAAGATCAAGAGACCAAGGCTTGAAGCCATGGCTCTGATACCATGTTGAATAATATAAACCCGTAAATATTATATTATTGATAACGAATTATTACAGGAAATCAAATGAAGTCATAATCTACCTAGAATCAAGTAAATAAAATAAATTTAAATAACTAAAAAATACAGAAAGATATGACAATCTAAACTAATATATTTTATTCTAATAGAAACTATGGAGAATTTAAAATTTAAAGACACCACAATATCATTTGACAAAACAAAAGGTTTTCAATACTTCTTGTAAGAACATAAATAGAAAATAGAGGCCGGACTGAGATTTAATATAAAATCCAAACTTTGGAAAGCTATCAAAACCTCCCATTTATTGAGCTTGAGTACGGGCTAAAGGTTTATCAAATTCATTTATCTATCAACACATATAATCAAACCTGCCCTAAGGTTGTATGTATTTAGAAATTTTAAGATACTTTTTATTTATTAAATTACCAAAAAAAAAAAAAAACATTTCCCTCAACTATGGTTTGAGGGAAATGTCTGCTTTACAACTTGGACTATAAAAATGTGCAGTCGAACCCCATCTAGTGGCGGAGACAGGGTGGGGCGGGGGGAGGCAACCGCCCCACCCAATTTTTTCAAAACATATGTACATTTTAAAAAATTTAATATTGTCGCCCCACCCAAAATAAATCAATCCACGTCTATTGTACTTTGGCTCCACCCACTTTCAATTCCTGGCTCCGCCACTGACCCCATCCAATAAAATTTTGAGGAATAATTCTCATTTTATTAGTCCAGGGCAAAGTGATCTATACACTCTCTTTTTAATTCCTTCTACAAATTTTCTTAAATAAGGACAAATTATTTCATCATTTATTACACCATCTTAATATCCAACTCATTCTCTTTTTATTTTATCATTTTTTATAGAATAAAATCCACATTCAATATTTTCAAACATTTCAATTATTATTATTAATAATATTTCCTCCATCCCTAAAAAATTATCCACTATTCAAATATTTTCTATTTCAAAATGTTTGTCCCTTACTATAAAATATATATAATTAATTCATTTATGCTATAAAATTGTTATGTACTTAGAGAATTATATTATATATGGATAATAGACAATAATCATAAATTAAATTAAAGTTATGTCATATTTTAAAACAAAATATCATTAATTATCTTTTATTTTCTGAAATTGGTATTTTTTGGGGATAACATTTTTTTATAAGCCTTGGAAAAGTAAATATGAACACACTTTTTGAGACAAATAGAGTATTTAATAACACATTCATATCAAATCTAATCACCAATTCGTTCATGGTAGTAGCCACTTGACCTATTTGTTTTTCCAAATTTTTAATAGCATTTTGGTTCTCTTGTTGGAGTTGTTGCATGCCCTGTTGGAATTGTCGAGTGTTAGTCATAAATGATTTGAACATTTCATCTAGAAACATACCTGATTGTTGGTTCATATGAGGGACCGGGGGCCCTTGTGGCTTTTGATATTAGGGTGGTGCAGCGTAGCTCAGGTTAGGATGATCCCTCCATCCAAGATTTTACATATTAGAAAAGGGATCATACTTCTTTTGCGATGGTCCCGGAAAGCCGGCTGCATTGGCTTGCTCGAGTGTCCCATTTTGAGCTGTAGAGCATACCTTAGCCATATGTCCAATTTCGGAGCATATTCTGCATTTGTTAACATGTTGAGCATTTCCTAGAGCCATTTTCTGCATAAGAGACATTAGATCGTTCATACGTTGATTAAGTAAATTAACATTTACCTCATTTGCTTCCTTAGGTGCGTGATCTTGTCGTATACTGAATTATTGGGAGTTTACAGCCATGTTCGAAATTAAGTTCCTTGCTTCAGTCTGCGTTTTGTAAATCAATGCACCACCGCTCACAACATCAATCAAGTTCCTATCCATTATTGTAAATCAATTTCACATGTGATCTGTCGAACTCCACATATTTCCTTCTTAATGTTCGCCACTCGAGATGCTGGAAAAAATCTTTCTAGGAACTGTTTTTCCATCTCGTTTCATGTGTTGATCGAACCAGAAGGAAGGAAATAGAGCCAATCTCTAGCCTTGTCGGCTAAAGAGAAAGGAAAGGCTCTCAACTTGATCTGATCCTCAGAAATGTCTTTCGGTCTCATCGTTGAGCAAACTATGTGGAATCCTTTCAAATACTTGTGCGGGTCATCTCCTGCAAAACCATGAAAGGTATGTAGTAAGTGAATCAGTCTAGATTTTAACTCAAAATCAACTTCTTGATCAGGATAGGGTATGTAGGAAGGTTGTTGATTCAGATTTGGCATGACCATCTCCCTCAAAGTTCTTTCATTGACGTTAGCTTAGCCATGGGTTCGTGTTCTTCTTCTGAATCACTAGAAGAATCGGTCTGTTCCAGCGTAGAATCTAATCCGGATGACGGCATTGCCTCGTATCCTTGTGCAAGCGACGAGCTCTTTTTTCGATTTCGGGATCATGTTCGAGTTCACCTGCACGAAGGCTCCTAGGCATATAAAAACTTAAACAAAAATATTAGTAACAAAAGAAATAAATCAAATAGCACCAGTCCCCGGCAACAGCGCCAAAATCTGGTGGGTGTCGAATCCAACAAAAATAAATACCTACTTAAAAATCTGTAAACAATGATAAGCAGGGTCGATCCTCAGGGACTGATGTAGAATTAAATCTCAAATTATCAATATTAATTTAAAAAGGGGTGATTTTCGAATTTAACTAAATAAAGCAATTAAAAACGTAAATTAAAACGCAAACAAAATAAGATTGAATTTAATAAGGTGGAGAAATTCTAGTCTTTGAATTATCTCGCTATTGATTCTATAACTCGATCATCGATGCAATAATGATTCAATATTTTTAAGTAAATTGGCTATAGTTATTAACAAGCTCTAATAACCTAGTTTTCCTTAAATCTTCGATAACCAAAATAAGCCCTTTGATTATTCCTCTTACCAATTAGACAACCCTAAACAGCTCTTAGGATTTAGCCTATCGATAGCATTCATGCATCAGAACAACACCAATTCTAGTTAACAAACATGTAAGCTCGGTTCATTTAAACTAGGTTACTAATTTCCATACCAACTAATCGAAAACTTGTCCATAATCGACGTCACTAACTGCTACCAAGATTAGGGTTAACCAAACAATCACGGATTTGGATCCTAATTGAAGTAGAAGCATGTATTGCTAAACAACTATGGTGCACAACCATGGGACACATGACACGGGGCACAATATGACAGGAAACAGGACACAACATTTTTCAAAAAGCATAAGACACGGCACAGTAGTGATATATATATATATATATATATATATATTACTTGTTTATTTGTAAGTTCAATATGTTAGGAAAAAATTCAATTACCTTAATTTAATAACAAATTAAAAGTAAAAGTAACGTCTTCAACTCATATAATATATAACAAAAATAAAATACTTTATTGTTTAAATCCTAATGCAAATAAGTGAAATAATAATCAAACATTAATCATCATACAAATATCGTAAATATAATGAGTATACTCTTCACTGTTTGGTCAAATATTAGAATCATTTAGTGGTTTTCACCACTTTCATCGACAAAAAAATCATGTTTTAATTTCAATTCATTGCAATCTCTAAAATTCAAAGTCATCATTCGACACAAAATCATCTCCAGATATCCCACATTTTGGTCTCGCCTTTCATACATTATGAAGTCTTTCTCGATAAAATACGAAGAATTTTTAGTTTTTAATTTATATACTTTTATACTCATATTCTTTTAGGGTTTAGGGTTTACTTTCTCTATACAAAATGGACAACCGTGCCTTAATACGTATCGGACACGGTCAAAAATTTGAAACATGTTAAATAAATAGGGCATATGATTCCCAAAAATTAAATAATATTATCAGACACGGGCAAATAAAATTCATATTATAATGTGTTTCTTAAATATCTTAGCGTTTTTTTTAAATTTTAAATAGCGCATATGATTCTCAAAAATTAAATAGGACATATAATTCTATTATTGGACATGGCCAAAAGTTTAAGAAACTTTTAAACTTTTATTTAAAAGATATTTACTTAATTTTTAGCACTTCACTAATTTATTTGGGATGACAATTAAGTTGTTCTCAATTAAATAGAATAGCAAAAATAAAATTTGGATCCAAGTTAGTCAAATGAACTAATAACATGAAAATTGTTATAACATTTATTTTACATTTGGTCCGTATTTTTAATGTTCTATTTGCATCTCTAATATTATGATTTATAAATGGTTTTAGTGTGTCAAGAAGAAGGCACTAAAATGTATAAAATAGAAGTCATAACTCCATTATTTTAATTAAGGAAAATATTTTATTTAAACTTTTCTCCCCAAAATCTAATATCTAACGTAGCATCATCAATACGTACATGTACATCTTACTGGTTTAATTAAAACATATAAAAATCACAATCTGCTATGGCCCATTTATATTTTTTGGAACATGGTTGTACTAACAGGATATCTTGTCCATTGAAGTTGTTACCTATTTTTTATTTTCTTTTTTCTTTTATATTTTTATTCTCTTAACCAGCAGCTAATTAACTTAATACAGCAGTTATCAATTATTGACCAAAACGAAACTTCAACAATTTTAATCTTCTTATTTCAAAACTAAGAAATGTAACAAACTTAGATAAAAGTATTGATTAACATAATCACAATATCTTTTTAAAAATATGAGAGGTCATAATTTCATAGTATTTTCAGTTGATCGTGTAATGAGTCATCTCAATTTTGTCACATGTTTTTCATTTCGATGTGATATGCGAACTACCCACTTTCTATCAAATTACCAAACAAATAGATGGTATGGCAAGTTGGCAACTATTAGCATAATTGTATTGTTTTCATACAATATGACTATGAAAAATAATATATAATATCGCTATAATATTATCAAATTTTCACCTCTTTTAGTTCAAACGGTATGAATATAATAAGTATATTAAAATTTATTAATTGCAAGTTAACTTTTACCAAATTATAGTAGATGAAAAATCAATATATATAAAAAGTGGTGAAGAGCATCACCCATATGTCGTATGAGTAAGTCTATTTTAAATCAAAACTTCTGCATTAAATCAATTTTATTATTTTATTATTAAGGTTTGAAATATAAAATATTGACTTACATGCTATAACTTTATCGTATGTACTGCTAATTATAGGTCTGATTTTTGATACATTATCTTATTGAATATATTTCCAAATAATATTAGTAAGATAAAAATAAAATAAATCTAAACGTATTATATATATAGGTTAAATTTTGTATTTTCAATGCAAAATATTGGCCACCACATGTTGATATGCAGCAGATATAATAAATGGAGGATAATAATACAAGTCTACCTAGGTACTATTTATACTGCCTTTCCAAACACCCAAATTATCCAAAGAATATAAGAAACGAATCTTTCCCGGTTAAGCAATATCTCAAATTTTATTTATTTTTTTTTTATCAAAAGAAAGGAATAATTTATATGCACGCACCCACATTATTGCTAATTACATAAACATCCCACAACTTTTAGTAAATTATAACAAAATCTCGCAATTATCTGTTAGTAAAGTTTAAAAGAGTGAAATTGTAAGAATTTTTAAGTACACATGAAATGTGATTGTAAAAATATTTTTTACTTATACAAAATTTATATAAATTCAAAAGAATCATAATTTTTAATAATTTAACAATAAAAGTGAAGAAATTTTTGATAATTTTCTCAAGAAAATATCTCAATTGAAAATCAACAAACTAAATGGTGAAGCACAAAAATCAATTAAATTGGAGCAAGTGGAGATTGAATTAGGTGGGGTCTTATGTCTAATAATTTTGGTACAAATAAGCAAAAAAATATAAGTGCACTTACTCCATGTTTCCACGTTTTTAGAATGGTTAGAATTTATCATGTGGCTCATGACAATGATTTCCTTCAATATTAATGTTTAACTTTTTTCTTTAATTCTTTTTTCTTTTTTTATATTTCGTTATCTACACTTATTCGAAAAATATCTATGCTATAATGATGCTACATTGAGGGTGATGCTATTAATACGATACACAATATAATCTTTTAAAGCGATAAATAGAATAAGAATTATTCGTTCTCAATTCTTTTTTGATGTATGAGACATTAATAGCATTGCTCATAATGCACTATAATTTTCTTTTTTTTTTTTTTTTGAGAATTGACATTGACTTTTAAACATTGGTCAAAGAACTTATGTATTACTATTAAACATCTATTTAGAATGCCAACCTAGATTTTCTAAAAAAAAGATTGTATGCTTAATCTAACTTATTATGAGAAATATGGTTGAAAAAATTGATGTTTAACAATATTTTTTAATTAATATTTCAATAAATGAGCTCTAGTACATACTTTTAGATTCCGAGGTGAAAAATATGAATTGAAAATGAATTTTACAATTTCAAATACCTAATTAAAGGCTAAACTTGGACGCTATATATACTTTGTTGGGTATTTGGCCTTGCAAATACGCTCCCCCAGAATCTACTCTTTGTGGAAACAGAAAGCAAATACGAGAAATAATAATGACACAAGGATTTAACGTGGAAACTCCAAAATCCGAAGAAAAACCACGGGGAACCAGACAAGAAAATACACTATGTAGAAAATTATTACAACTACACAATTCTTCTTCTCACCCCAAACCGACCCCGAACAAGCTTCCCACTAGCAACACTCTCTAACTTAACACCTCAACTCACTATAAGAATATGATTGAAGAATTAGAGAGAAAACTAGATAGCTTTGTTTTTCGGAATAATTTTCAGAAATGAAATGACCTCTATTTATAGGGAATGAAGCCGTCAAAGGAACAGTGATAAACCGTCATATGCACAGTGCCAAACCGTCATATGCACAGTGCCAAACCGTCATATGAACAGTGCCGAACCGTCAAATGAACAGTAATCCGTCAAGTGAACAGTTTTTCAATTGCTTACCATTGTTGAAAATAATGGACAAAATGTCCAATTAATCCAACAATCTCCACCTTGGACTTTTGGCTATTCAGTAACACTTCGATGAAGATACCCGTAGCTTCAGCTACTGCAGTCATAATTCTCACCGTAGAGAACTATCATGCTCCACCATAAAAGCATAACCACTTGGAATACAGCAATCCCAAGAATTTCAGTTTCGGCCCATGTCGAAAAATACCTTGCTGAAGATTATGGTGCAACTCCCAAAGTTGGTTTCCAGGGAGTTCTCAGCCCATCGACATGATTTTCCACCACACACCTTGCATCAATGCCAACCAATGCCCGTGTGCAATTGTGGACCCGCTAACATCACACATCCTCTATCATGGCAACCGCGAGTAACAAACTGCCAAAAGAATGTACATGCCGCTCTCAAGCGACATCGAGATAGGAGAAAGTGTTAGCTTCATCGTCAGTATCTCCTCTTACTGACCTGGAACCATTTGCCGAACCGGCTCCACCTTTTGGACAATTTCTTTTCGTGTGGCCTTCTTCTCCACACTTCCAACAGACAATTTTCCCAGAACTCTTCTTCTTCCCTCGACGAGCTACCACATTCAAGCTTGAATCACCGTTGACATTTATAACGTTACTTCCAGAAAGCCTTTTCTCTTCAGAGATAAGCTTGCCAGTAACATCAGATAAAATAATTTTATCCTTCTCGTGAATCAATATCGGCTTCATGTGCTCAAACGATCGCGGAAGAGACCAGATGAGTCTCAAGGCTTGATCCTCCTCATCAATTTTTGTTCCAATGGACTCCAGCTCAGCAACAATACCATTGAGAGTACCTAAATGATCTGAAACACTTGTACCTTCCTCCATTTTCAGCGTGTGAAACCGCTCTTTCAGGTACACCCGATTTGAGGCACCCTTTGCTTTGTACAACTCCTCCAGTTTTTCCCATAGCTCCTTCGCCGTAGTTAGTCCATGCACGTTTGCAAGAACATTGTTTGCTAGGTTCAAACGGATTGCACTTGCTGCTCTCAAATCCAGATCCTCCCAATCATCATCGCTCATAGCTTTGCCTGTCACACTAGCCCCGCTACCGGCCGTGCTAGTCTCGCCGTCCTTTTCAGGGACAGGGATGAATCTTCCCTTCAAAGCCTTGTGTAAACCAGACTGAATCAACAAATCCTTGACTTGAACTTGCCACAAGCCAAAGTTGATTTTACCGTCAAATTTCTCCACATCATATCGAACCATATTCGTGACCCTGTTTCCTGACATTGCTCCGTCAGAACTTCGGCGTGTTTACCGCAGACTTGAATAGTACCCACTAAGTAAGCCCCCGGAAAGAGAGAAACTCAATCTTCCCCGGACGGAGCTTCAAGGTTCCCAGGACAGACTGGTGGGGTCACAAATGGTCCCACTTAAGAACCAGTCTCCTTTGACAGAACCGCCTTAGACCGTACGTATTCCCACTACTACCACACCAGAGCTCCACCCAGCAAAAACGCGCTCCACCTCAGTAGGACCCGGGCTCTGATACCACTTGTTGGGTATTTGGCCTTGCAAATACGCTCCCCCAGAATCTACTCTTTGTGGAAACAGAAAGCAAATACGAGAAATAATAATGACACAAGGATTTAACGTGGAAACTCCAAAATTCGGAGAAAAACCACGGGGAACCAGACAAGAAAATACACTATGTAGAAAATTATTACAACTACACAATTCTTCTTCTCACCCCAAACCGACCCCGAACAAGTTTCCCACTAGCAACACTCTCTAACTTAACACCTCAACTCACTATAAGAATATGATTGAAGAATTAGAGAGAAAACTAGATAGCTTTGTTTTTCGGAATAATTTTCAGAAATGAAATGACCTCTATTTATAGGGAATGAAGCCGTCAAAGGAACAGTGATAAACCGTCATATGCACAGTGCCAAACCGTCATATGCACAGTGCCAAACCGTCATATGAACAGTGCCGAACCGTCAAATGAACAGTAATCCGTCAAGTGAACAGTTTTTCAATTGCTTACCATTGTTGAAAATAATGGACAAAATGTCCAATTAATCCAACATACTTGAGAGAAGAAAAATAAAAATAAAAATTGATAGAACGAAGTAGTTTTGGAACTTCTTGATTAGATAATGAACTTTATTGTATGTGATTTAGATTGCATGACAACAAAATGTAATAGGAATATCCATACTCAATCATTAGTTTATACAAATCAGAAGTGAAGTAAAAATATGTGATACAATTTACATGGTCCCAACACTTCCAAAATTATACCATAAAAGTATGACCTTTGATATATTTTTAACGGAATAATTGTACTAACAAGATTTTATTGTTGAAAAATTATAATGTTTCTCACCATCTCTATATAGAAAAAAGAAATAAATAAAAAAGGTGATTATGAATATTGTATTATCGTATAAGTTAACTCTTTCTTGATTTTATTTTTACTACGTCAGTACTTTAAAAAAATCAAAACTTGTGATCGAATTGAAAAGTCTAAAAAATTAGATCTGATAATTGGTTTAATTGTAATTGAAATGATGATGTCTAAATTATGTTATAGATCATTATTCATAAATTAAAATTAAATAAATATAACATTAACACATATGGCATAAATGTGTATATATATATATATATAAATATATGCTGAAAAATATCAATCCTTACAAACACACCTTACTCAAGAGCCCAAGATTCTGAAAAAGGCTCACTTTTTATTTTGATAATCAACCTCAAATAACATCATACAAATACAAATAAGAAAAAGAAAAAGATCACCCCACCAATTACACATGATCTAGCTCGTAAAATATCTACGGACCAAATCAAGCCGAGATTCGTATAGGACCAGAGGGTCGTATAACGGATATAGACTGCACTCAGACGTACTGAGCTACCTACGTACTTTTATATTAGGATCAAGTCTAAACGTAGTTCATGGTGGTGATTATGATCATATACGAGGTTCTTAACTCGGTTTATAGAGAAATGGGAACGTATTGTCAGATCGTACTTGGTACTGTATAGGCACTATCAATTGGTCAAAGGTCCTTTTTATAATATTAAATGGGGCTATTTATAGGTATTGTTCAGTCTGTACGGACGATCGCGGATATCTCGGGATGCTTTACACGTGTCCAAAGATAGACGTTCCTGATCATCCGGGTCGATATGGTATTTGACCCGGTCCTTAGAAAATACACGGGTTTAGTAGTGTTTTGCAATTAAGGTATCTATTGATTAGGGGTCCTTAGGCAATTAACCCATAGTAAGTTAATAGACCTCGTACGTGTACGAGGTTGGCCCTATACGAGGTGGCCTCCAAATCACCACATAATTCTCACCCATGATCCCACCAACCCTTTATCCCTTTGAAATAAACCACCCATTTTATTGCCCGTTTAAGTAACAGAAATTCACCATTTTTATATTATTTTTAGTATATATATATATATTACTATTTATGTTTTTTCTTCTTCTGATTTTCAACATTTTTATACTTATTTATGATTTTTTTAATTATTTTATATTAAAACTATTTTCTCATTCCATTTGTTTGATTCATTGGATAAGAAGAAATAATCCAAAGACTGCTTTTAAATGAGAATAAACATAATATTCATTAAAATTTAAAACCAAAGGTATAAGAGGCATACCATGTAAAAAATTAAGGATGTTAGCACTCACTAGCGCAAGTGGAGAGTGTGCAAAAAGTATTATCATGGGAGTATACCAGGTTATCTAATAAATATTTTAGTATATATAATAAATATTTTGAAGCGTGCCCTTTATTTACCGATTTTCATTTATTATTATCGTTTGGGATCAAAAGTGTCAATTTTTGGGTCCTAATAACATTAAAAGTGATAATAAAAATGGGCAACATTTTGTTTGGACAACAATGAAATTTTCACTTTATTTCATCATAGTGTCTTTTTCATGAAAATATAATAATTTCTACCCAAAACAATTCTTTTACAGTGAGATTTTAATCTTGTTCAATGACAATGGTATACCTCTATGGTAGATTGTATTTCTTCTTTTATTAATATTTAATTAAATGGATTTAATTAAAAATGAAATCTTTTAGGTTCTATTAATAAATTACTGTTAAATATTTAAGTTGCAACTATAATTAAACTGAATTATAATGAAGTACGGCTCAAATTTACTAACCTGCCAATTCAATGCCAGTGGCGGTCCCAGGAATTAAGTGGGTGTGACCAAAGTATAAAAACGATTATAAAATTAGATAATGATTAAATTTTATATTTTTTGGCTAAAGAAATTGAATCCAGTAACAAAAATTATTCAGTTTAAGTGTACAGTGCGAACTTGCAGTTTGGATCTTTGCAAATCATTATAATAGTTAATGTGAAAATTTAATAATAAATATTAAATACCATTGCTTGAACACTACCTATACAGATACGAGATATGGAACAAAACATGGTGTAAAACACGACACATATACAAGATATGATATTTTTCAGAAGTATCATGATACGACAAAAGTCTGACATTGACTTCATTTATATATATATGTATGTGTTTATTTATTTACTAAAATATGTAATTAGATTTTTTTTCTTTTAATTTCAATATAATTGAAATAAACTACGTTGTGCATTATAAAATTTAAATATTATTTGCATAGATGTATATGTCTAATAAAATCAAATATCTTATCAACAATAACTCAATTACAAATAAAAAAAGAGGTAAAAACTGAATATAAGACATATGTAATCAAATATGTGATATAAAAAAAACATATACTTTGTTGTTTGAAACAACCGAAAATAAGTGAAATAGATATCCAGTATCATATAAATAATACATAAATGTATTTTCTTTTGCTAAAAATTATATTAAGACTTTTATTTTTTTTAATTTTCAAATTGGATCCATATTTTAATATCTCACAAAAGTTATTCTTGTTCCAATGTGTAACGTTCCCTAAACGCGTGTTCATATTTTATTCAAGGACATGAATAATGGGAAAATAATAAAAAAAGATACACCTTTTATCCTGTAGAAAAAAACTCAAGATCTACATGTCGAACACAAACTCGAGATCAAAATTGTCTATCAAACACATCATGTGATGAATTTTTAAAGTTTTCGTACTTTATACCTAAAATATAACCATACATATATATATATATACATATATATAATATAGAAAGATTGCAATGGAAAAGAGGGAAAATAGTAAAGAAAAAAACACACTTTTAATTTCGTACAAAAAACACGAGATCGAAACTGCAGTTTAACAATCATGTTCCGTTAGAACCACAAGTGCCTAGGACTTGCCAAACCTAGCTACAAGGCTTTGCAATATATATACACTAGTGTGTAGTTCGTGCTACGCACAACCTAAGTTAATTTGGTATAATTTATAAGGAGTAATATAATTTTCTTTAGATTTGAAGAAGTATATTTAATTACAAACATTGTTTTCTCGTAGAGAAACATATTTAACAAAGAAAAGTCTCAACTAATAATACACTGGGTCTAATAGAATTTCCACAAAAATCTATGAGGGCTAATTACTTGGTTTCGAAGATGGCTTTTTTCAATAAACCTAAAATATGTAGAGAAATAAAAAATTTAGCTTCTTATCATAATTTAAGGTCAATCCACTTGCTCAAACAAAAATTTAAAAAATGCGAAAAGGATGAGCATTTTTTTACTAATTTGTTAAAGAAAAAGCATAATAATGAAAATATCAAATGTAAGACTATCAAATAATATATATATATATATATATATGTCAATAGTATAGAAGCCTTAATGCAATATCCATGATCAAAATTCAAAACCTCAACATGGCAAAATAATTGGACTATTATAAAATCAAGCTACTAATTACAACTTTTCATTAGCAAATGTTCTATCATATAGTAAATTAAAGTTAACTTGTGCAAATTAGAAAGAATAATATGATATATAGCAAAACTTGAGATATGAGATCTGATGTTCCATTACCAGAGCTGAACTCTTAATTTCTCTTTTTCCCTGGATCATTCAATTATTAGGCTAACATATGCATCATTGACAGAAAGTTGAAGAAATTAGAGAAACAAATTCATCAATCATTAACCTATACAAAATACTTATGATACAAAAAAGAAAAAGTAAAAATGATAAAAAGTTGTAAATAGTTTTCCCCTTTACTTTATTTTCCATAATTAATTTACAGCAAATTTGGTACGTAAGAGAGTAAATTGAAAAGTAATGTACGGGAAAAAGAAGAGTACATCTTCAATTTATGCTCTCACTCAGAAACCTCCAAAATCTCAAGGAGAATAATGACTTACAAAAATAACAAATCACCGAAAACTATAACGGTGCGTTTGGATTGATGGATTTGGATTTAAGGAGTGGATTTGGAGGAAAAATTTCAAATGACACCTAAAATAGTGTCATTTGAAATCCACGGTAGTTGTGGAGAAAATAGCTTAAAATGAATGGCGAGGGATTTGAAATTCATCATCATCCAAACGAACTTAAATGGATTTGTCGATTAATTTGAAATTCATGGATTTCAAATCACTCAATCCAAGCACACCCTAAAATGATTGAGCAGAATTGTGAGCATAGATGAAATAGATCACATCACTCACTTAATCCAAAAACCAACGAAAATTGACATAAATTGAAAAACAAAACCATTTATCATGAAAAGTTCCAAAAGTTCTAAGCTTTTGCACGTTTCAATCTTTGACAATCACTCCAAAAAATTTAATATAATTACTTATACCTCGTACAATAAAATCAACAAAAGGTAGCAAAACCCTTAATTTTGAGACATGCAATAAAGTTATCAAAAATAATTAAAACTAAAATCAAACAGAAACCACCAATATTAGGTCCTTAAAACACATATGTATGATTTGCATGTACGAATATAGGCGTACTGTAGAAAGATGTAGCATAAACACGAACCATATGTTACTAAAAAATGAATAAATATTACAAAAGTTATTAGAAACGAAGTAACTGAATGAAAAGCAATTTCAAGAGTTAATTGTATGGTAGGTAATATACTCACATGTAGAGAAGATCATTACTAATTATCGGAACATTAATACTGCTTCCACGAGGGTTCAAACCCCACTGGAGACATCCGCCTCCCCTTTGGGGAGATTTACCCGGTTGGTGTGGTTGCGGGTCTTGTGCCAACCTCCAGGTTTACCCTGTGCGCACTGGTGGTCGGGCCTCCGCTCTAATGAGTGGTCGGGGCTCCGCCAGTAGCGGCTGTGGGTTCCTGGATTATCAAAAAAAAAAGTGCAGAAGAACATTAACACTATTAAGCATAATTAAGCCACTAATCATAGAAAAGTAATCGCAGCTGCAATGGTCATATTTTTAATTTTGCAAATATATAACATTTGCACCCCCTCAAATGATCAACAGTAACAAACACAAAACCTATAACGATCATATTATGGTTAAGAAAAAAATATTTCTTTTACACCCCCTGAGGGTATTTTTGTCAATTAAAAATCTGACATCATTGTCAAAAGGATGTCGTCATCAATGGATGATGTCATCAGGGTAACATAGGAAAAATACAAAAGTTTTTTTGCTGACACCGAAAAAAAGGACAGGGGGTGCCCGTGTTATAACAAACTTATGATATGGGAGGTCCGAGTAATTATAGAAAAATGAGGGGAGGTTTTTATAATTACCACATAAGTTATGGGAGGTGCATGTAATTTTCCCTAATAATAATAATAATAATAAATCACAAAGATAACATACAAAAAGGATGTCACGAATTCGATGCACTTACATAGTCTTGGACCCCTTAAACAATGATGATCAATAGAATGAGTGTATGTTAATGATCAGGAAATGCAGAAGAACAAAAAATCCAATTGGGAGAAAATGGGCTTTGTGATGTAAACAAACGGTCAAGGGATGATGACTTCAATATTTGTTCTTTATTTTTTTATTTTCATTTTTGAATTTAAATAGATAACCAACTTGTGGTGGGAAGTTAACATGATAGGAGAGTTATTTGTGATATTATTATGATAGAAGTTAATAATTATTACCCAAAAATAAGTCTAAATTACCAAAAAATAAAATTGAGTTTTTAGATGATTATAGATGGTCAAAATTGGTCAAATACATCCCTCCTATATATATATATATTAAATAGATATACTAGTATGTAACCCGTGCTATGCACGACCCATATTAATTTAAATAAAAGACATAAATACAAAGAAATATAAAGTAAGAAAAAGAATATATAAATGATGAACAATTATCTCATGTCTTTATTTCTTAACTTCGGCATGTAGTCCTTTTTTCCAGTTGTTCAAGATTTCCTCACTATGCATAGTATCTATTTAGTCAAATAGGAAAAGTGATCATTCAAAACTTAGGTTGTGGGATTATTTTTGTTAGGTAGTTTAACCAAACTTTGTTATTTATTATCCAATCCCACCTTCAATGGCCATTCAAGCATTTCGAAATTTTTTGGCTTTGCTTTAGAAGGTATTCAAAAACAACAGTCATTGCACTTTCAGAATTTATCTTACGACAAAAACATTGATTTTGACTAATCTTAGCCTTTTTTCGGCTCGTATTAAGAATCAAAGGATAGAAATGCACTGACATGAATATTTTCTAAAATTATACATGATGATCTGCAAATCTTTCCCGCTTCTAACTCGAAACTTTTAGAATTTTCTTTACAAATTACAGTAATACTTTCCCATAGCAACCATTACATTGCCCTTTCTTAAATCAATAAAAGGGAGTATAATAAAATTGAAATTTGACGGGATAGAAAAATTAAAAAAAATCAATTACAATTTGAATAACATACATTTTTCATCTTGCTACATTACCAAATGTTCACACTAAATATGTGATGGAATTTTAGAATTTTGGCTGCAAGTTAGAAGTTGAAAATTTTGAATCTAATGGAAGTTGGCAAATGATGGATTTGGATGATGATAAGGACAAATATTAATTAAATTTTTTAATATAAAATTTTAAATTATCTTGTGGTAACCATAAATTTAAAATCATGGTAGTTGTTGAAACTTGAAACTAAAATTTAGGAAACAATTGAGATATTTTAAAATGAATTACAAATATTACTATTCAAATTTATTGATCAACAACCAATGAATTTTTTTTCTTAGAATTAAAAAATTCAAAATTCTAAATAAATTCTATTTGTTTGGTCAACAAAAGTCAAACACTTCCTTCAAATAATATAATAGATAGATAATAGATATATATTAATAAATTAGGAATTAGCACATGTTCCGGTGGGCAGAACGGTGCGGAGGAAGTAAATTACAAAATATTTTCATTATAATTATAAATTTGAATATTTACTATTTTCTCCTTAGTTATGGATAAAGAGTCGGAATGTATCTAAATTAATTTAGGATAGTGGTAAACAGTTGTGATTATGGAGGAAACCAACAATTCAAATTTATTTTATAAATTAAATTAATTCAAATGATATAAAATTAGAATTTAGTCTTTTAAGAGGATTTAGAGGGTCAACAGAAGTCAGTGATTGCCCTCCTATATATATTAACTAGTGTGTAACCTGTGCTATGCACGAACTAAGTTAATTTGGTATAATTTAAAAAGAGTAATACAATTTTGTATAGATTTGAAGAAGTCTTTAATTGCAAATATTGTTTTCTCGTAGATATGCATATTTAACAAAGAAAAATCTCAACTAATAATATATCGGGTCTAATAGAATTTCCACAAAACTCTATGAGGACTAATAACTTTGTTTCAAAGACAACATTTTTCACTAAACTTGAAATTCGTAGAGAAGTTAAAAAAAATTAGCTTCTTATCACAATTTAAGGTCACTCCACTTGCTCAAATCTTACTTTTTATGATGTTATTTCTTATTCAATTATATATAAATTTTGACTTTATAATTTTATTATAAATAAAAATATATATTAAAATTTGTAAGCAAATATATTTTGTAATTAAAAAATATTGGTATATTTAAATATTCAAAGCTTATTGATGGGTCTCCAATTATGAATAGGAATATTTCCATAATTTAATATTATAATTCTTTTAAGAGCAACATTAATACGTTGTGATTGTGGGCCGAACAGTGGTACCCGAGTCCACGGCCCAATAAGACGGGCCCACGGTCCACCAAAGATCACTATATATACCATCTTAATCATCTAGAAGGGTCATAATCTGGTTTACACTCTAAAAATTAGAATTATTAAATACTCTCTAAAATCCACGAGATTGAGGAGTACAATATTCATGAACTACGAAGAGGCTTGATCCTATCAAAGTAGGTACGTAGGCAGCTTGATACAATCAAGTGCAGCCCACCATCCAAAAACACTCAATCTGGTTTGTCGTGAGTCGGGTCGGACCCCAACTCCACATGCTCCTCACGTAACATTAATATTTGATCCCGCATCATTTTGGCACCTTTTGTGGAAAACTAGATCCACTCACTGAGAATGCAGACCAGATCTCAGGCACGTACTAATGGAGATAGGATAGGCACGTACTAATGGAGATAGGATGGACAGCAGCCCCTCTACAGGAAGCGTCGGCTCCCGTCCCAACGTCTTGTCCAAACCCTACTGTTGGTGGTACTCTGAATCCACCCCCCTCACGAGCTGCTCCGACCACGGTCCCTCCCACTAAGAGAGTGATCGAGATTACTCAAGAGGCACTCCTGGCGTTGATGGAGGATGCTTCCTTCAGAGCGGCAGCGCGGGCGGTCCAACATTATGCTTTAAACCACCCCTCTCGAGTAGAACCTCAACCTGCTAACAGAGCAGCTGATTCCCCTACGAGGGGAAGGCCACGAGTCGCTCATCATGCACCTACTACTCGGGGACCCCCACCCTAGAGGAGTTAGGCTCCGCGGTCTCGCGCGACATCTAGACGCGACGACTGTGAGCGCTCCTCAAGACACCGAGTCCCCTCACTCCGTGCAGAGGTAAAAAATCTCACACCCCATGGGCGTGGCGTCGAGACTTTCGGATGTCCGTGGGATGGAGAAGACTCGTGGGCTAATGGAGATTAGCGTTGATTCTTCTCAGAAGCGATCACCCCCGGGATCGCGACAAGGAGCTTGACCCTCGCAGGTCTCCTCGCCGAGGTCGGAGGTCTCCAACTCCCGAGAGGGCCCAATCCCAGGACAAGCGTCACAGGTACCCGCACCAAGGCTAGAGGTCCCGCGCCTCCGAGAAGGCTCAATCTATACAGGAGTCTCGATAGATCGGTGCTCCCGACCAACGACGCCCCCATCAAGGGGAGACAGCCCTACCGCGGGGTGCATACGAGGAACCTCGGGTGGAACCCTGGACGGTAGCGCCACCAAGAAGAAGCCTCATCTGCCCCATCATATTAGCTGAGGCGATTCCACAAGGGGTGAAAAAATTCCTCATCTCCGTGAGTATGAGGACACCGAGGACCCTCAAGAGCATCTGGACAAGTTCAATGCGAAGGCAGACGAGTATGATCTCAGTGACATGGCTTACTGCAAGATCTTTAGGACGACCCTCTCAGGTTGAGCCTTGTCCTGGTTCAACTAGTTGCCCTTCAGTATGATTATCGGATTTGAGCAGCTGACGCAAAGGTTCTTACACCACTTCTCTATGAATAAAAAAGTACCCTAAGACTGCGTCTTACTTGTTTACCATAGCGCAACGCGATAAAGAGCCACTCCGGAACTATGTGCGACGTTTCTCGACGGCAGTCTCAGAGGTGCCTCACGTCAACCATAAGCTGTTGTCTGGCATCATGCAGCAAAACCTCCATTTGGGGAGATTTAAAGAGTCAGTCCATAGTAGGAAAGCCTCCATCCACTCTGGATGAGTTGCTTGTCCGGGCGGAGAAGTATATACGTATTGAGGAAACAGTTGAGCCCGTAAAGGCTAAGGCAAGTGGAAATAAAAGGAAGGGTCGATAGGATGACAAACTCTTAGAGCCTAAGGAGTGCAAGCATATGTCTCCTGCAGGCTTCTCCCAATATACCTTGTTAACGCTACCTCGCGAACAAGTGCTAGCTATAGTGGAGCAACAAGAGATAGTGAGTTGGCCAAGAAAGCTGAAAGATAACCCTACTAGGCTAAAGTCGAATGAGTACTGTCAGTTCCACCGGGAAAAGGGCATACCTCTGAAGACTGCCATCACCTGCTGGTGGAGATAGAGAAGCTGATCAAGAAAGGTTTCCTGCAAGAGGTAGTATCCCTCACGCCAACTGCTACTATTGAAGGATTGGATAATCCACTGGTCTCCTAAGACGCTACCGACCTTAGCCTACTACGCTTTCTACCATGAGACAAACCTCTTAAGTTCTCACTTTGTTCTTTATCGTTTGTTTTCAAAACTCGTATCGAGTTGGCCAAGAGCCAAGCGTTGAATAATGTGCCCCTTCGAGCACACTTTTAGCATTTGATTGTTTGTTTTCGAGCATGTATCTAGTTGCCCTAGAACCAAGCATTGAATAATATGTCCTTTCGAGCGCACTCTTAGTAATAACAATTGTCTTATTTTCCTTAACATTAGCTGGTATGCTCCAAAGGAAATTATTTCGTTTAAGTATTATCGGATTTCTAAACCCAAGCTCGTGGGGATTCATTACCCTGGACTCGACCATAAATAAGATTTGAGGCTCCCAAATATGCGAGCTCCCCCCAACAAGCAAGCTCTAGGTCGAGGTTATCCCCGTGTAATCCCCTTATGAGTGCGTATGAGGCTTGAGGCTCCCAAGTGAGAGAGCTCCCCTCAACAAAACTTAGACTCTAGGTCGAGGTTATCTCGTGTAACCCCTTTATGAGCACTTTTGAGGCTTGAGGCTCCCAAGTGCGAGAGCTCCCCTCAACAAAATTTGGACTCTAGGTCGAGGTTACCCCGTGTAACCCCCCTATGAGAACTTTTGAGGCTTGAGGCTCCCAAATGCGAGAGCTCCCCTCAACAAAACTTAGACTCTAGGCCGAGATTACCCTGTGTAACTTTTGAGGCTTGAGGCAACCAAGTGCGAGAGCTCCCTCCAACAAAACTTAGACTCTAGGTCGAGGTTACCCCGTGTAACCCCCTTAAGAGCATGTATGAGACTTGAGGCTCCCAAGTGTGAGAGCTCCCCTCGATGAAACTTAGGCTCTAGGTTGAGGTTACTCGTGTAACCCTCTACGAGCACACATGAGGATTGAAACTCTCAAGTGTGAGAGTTCCCCCCAATAACAGACCTAATAAGGTCCAAACTAGAGGTGGCCATGAACAACAAAGTTGTAGCCTTTGTTCTTAGCTTCACAATGCTTTTGGAATTGTTGCATTTCGACGTTTGTAACTCAAGTTATGGACAAAAGAGCGGAGGCCGCCAAGAGAGACGCCCCTACCACTTGAGGTTGAGGCTTCCCAAAGTTTGGCGCCCCCTCCAATTCTAAGGTTCGAGGCTTCCCAACCATGGGAGCCCCCTTCCACATGAGGTTTGAGGCTCTCCAAAGTTGGAAGTCCCACCTACCTACTAAGGAGCGAGGCTTACCGACATTGGAAGCCCCACCAAACATAAACCTTAAAACCGCGCTAAGTGTCGAACCCATTGGGCCTCCCCAACAATAACGTTCACGCCAATGTCTTCGACATGGGGGGCATAGGACAGAGGAATGACATTAAGAAATCGAAAAATATTCAAGTCATTGTACCAAACAATGAAATAAGAAAAGTAAATCCCGTCTGGATAGTCTAAACTAAAATCAAATAAGTTAAAGTTACCCCGTGTAACCCTTCTACGAACACGTATACGAGGCCTGAGGCTCCCAAGTGTGAGAACTCCCCTCAATAAAAATAAGACCCTAGACTAAGGCTAACCCGTTAGAGGCCCACAAGTGTAAGAGCCCCGTAAGAGTATCTCAAGTGTAAGAGCCCCCGAATTGAGGTTCGAGGCACCAAAGTGTGGAAGCCCCCCTCTGAGAGGCTCCCAACTATAGAATCCCCCTTCTAAGATACGAGGCTTCCAAGTGTGAGAGACCCAAAAAAATAAACCTCGAGGCTACCAAGTGCGAGAGCTCCCCTCTAGGTTGAGGTTATCCTGTGTAATCCCTCTATCAACACCAAAGAGAATTGAGGTTCCCTAGTGTGAACAAAATTAGGATTCTAGGTTAAGGTTATCTCATGTAACCCACCTACGAGCACGTATAGTTGTAGGCTCCAAAGCGTGAGAGTCCCCCAACATAAGAATCAAGCTCGAGGCCTTGATCCCACGGTCGAGGCCTGGCCTCAACCAAGAGGCCGAGGCCATGCCTCAATCCACGGTTGAGGCCGTGCCTCGACCAAGAGGCCGAGGCTTGGCCTCGACCCTCTTGCCCGGTGAACCTCATCTCTGAACGTTCCAAAGCTCCCAGCGAGTCTAAACCTTCTCAGACGGAAGAACACTTAGGACTCTCGCTGTCGGTGGAGAAATAAAAAGATTAGTTTCCATCTCTCTAACTTTCTACTCCCGAAAGCCCATGCAGTCGAGCCCTCAGGAGTGGGGGGGCATATGATGGGTCCCCAATTATGAATAGAGGTATTTCCTTAATTTAATATTATAATTCTTTTAAAAGCAACATTAATATGTTGTGATTGTGGGCCGAACAGTGGTACCCAAGCCCACGGCCCAATAAGACGGGCCCTTGGTCCACCAAAGATCATTATATATACCATCTTAATCAGCTTGAAGGGTCATAATCTGGTTTACAATCTAAAAACTAGAATTACTAAATACTCTCTAAAATCCACGAGATTAAGAAGTACAATATTCTTGCCAAATAATAAAATGTATTTTATTTTGTAAATTTTAATAATAAATATATTTAATTGTGAATTTTAATAATAAAATGTATTTAATAATAAAATATATTTTAATTGTAAATTTTACTATATAATAAAAGAAAATAACAAAATATATTTTTTTTGGATGAAAATGCACAAAATTAAAAGTTTTTGATTTTATTTTGTAAAAAATTCTAGAATATTCATTTTCGATGCAGAAAATAAAATTGTGAGTTTGTATGAATTTACTGTTAAAGCAGTAAAATAATGCAAAAATTGCACCAAAATTGATGCAAAATTCATCATTGGATTGGAGATGCCTCCCAAATGGTGTGAATTTTGAGGGTGCTGAGGTGCAATAACTTGGTAACCACGACGTTCAGCCAAGTATTACCAATAAGTTTCAGAAAATGTACAGACCCAAAGAAAATTAAATGAAGTCGCATCTATGGCCTTGACACGTTGATACAAAAGAGTTCATTAGAAGATAAACTGTGTTGTTACAATGACTGAAACTCCTATTTTGGAGTCTATCGTACATTGACTAACAAAATTATTATTTACATTTCAAAAGATGACAATCTAATTCCTAATAAAATAGCAAGAATTAACCTCATATATGATATCGATGGGAAAGCCAAGGATGGTCTAGTGCCTCTCTAACGGTAGGGCGTCTTTTGGGATTGACCTCAAGTATGTATCTCAAAAAATCGATGAAAACAGAATCAGAAATCTGAAGGTGATGTTCCAATGAGGACTCCTCGGGTATAATATACTCCAGCTGATTTGTGCCCTATTATATATTTTATGCAATATTAACATTGCAAGAAAATTGAAAAGCTTATTAAATGAAATGATAAAAACATACCTCGTCTATATAATACAGATCGTATTCGTTTGTAAAATACTTGTTTGTCTCATGGCCCTTTTGTAACATATCCATGTCAATAGGACCAAACATTGATATCATGCGCGCAAGGAGCATTACAACTGATTCATTTGGAAAGAGCACCTACACAAATCACAACATTATTAGAGGTTATTGAGAAGATAGAACGTTCTAGAACAACTAAATAATAAGTGGCACCTCTGATGCACGGACACGAGACACGGGACATGGACACGAAATACGACATTTAAAAAATATTAGGACACGACACGGTCTCGAAACTTTTAATAAAATATGTACATATATATATATATATCATATACATATATATGTTCATTAATTTACCTTAAAATATATAAATTAGTCTCTTTTCATTTTAATTTAAATATGACTGGGTAGAGAAATAAACTATGAGAATAACTATTGTACATTATAAATTTGTATTTGATTTGTAAAGTTATATGTGTTTGAAAGAAAAATGAATACTTCAGTTTTCAAAATCACAAAAAATGAGTGAAACAGTATCAAGTGTCACAAATAATGCATACAGTGTAGACATATCCTCTAACTGCGTCTATTACGGTGTTCATGTTTTATTTTTCTTCATTTTATTTAAGCAGACAAATTTATTTTCATATTAGACATGGTGTCGGAGAGTGTCGTGTCCGGTCAGGTGTCCGACACGACACGGTGTGATTTTTTGAAGTGTTCGTGCATCACAGAGTGATACATATATATTCTAGAACATACCTCCCCAGAACATAACTCAGCCAAAATGCATCCAATTGACCACAAATCAATCTTGTGATCGTAAGGAAGGCCTAACATAACCTCCGGAGCCCTATATGAACGAGATTGTACATATAGGGACAAATTGTCGTTCTGAAAGCAGCTGCTACCTAGATCAATAATCTTTATTTCACATCTTTTATAACTTTTTATCACAATATTTTCTGGCTTTAAATCACAGTGAATTATTCCCAAATCATGCAGATATGATAACGCCTCCAAACATTGTCGTGTTATGCCCTGCAACTCTGATATTTATACTAAAATATTTTCGTTTATTTTTTTTAAAATGAAGATAGATATAAATCAAGCTTTTAATAAAAAATAACCTGTAGCCTGTACATGTTAAAGTACGGTTCACCTCCAGATTCGATGTTGTATTTCTGGAATTCATACAAGTTTGCTCGTAGAAGCTCAGTAACAATGAATAAATGCTCCTGCCATAGGAAAAAGATTCAAAATTGTAACTAACTAAACAATCAAATTTTTCATAATTCGTCCTAATTTCAGTATTTTTTTACGTACCTGATGATAGAAGTAATCGTAAAGACGTAAAATGTGTCGCTCATCAGAATGATCATGTTTGTTAACAAACTTGAGAAGTTTGATCTCATCTAAGCTTTGATCGAAAAATTCCTTGTCATTTTTTATGATCTTTAAGCAAACATCTATCCCTGAGCAAAGATCATGAGCCTTGACCACTCTGCTGAAAGCAGCAGATCCAAGAAACTGTGTTACATAATATCGACCCGCAATTATACTATTCATTACAATTGGAATCTCCTTGTTCTCTTCGAATCCTGTCCTGAAACATGTTGTAAGAAAATCAGTTTATTTGTTTGCTGCATATCAACCAGCATAAAAGAACTCCAAATACAGAGTTCACACTTTTTTCAATTTTGGTAAGAAATAAATGCAATACCTGTTTTTTCTATGTATAATTCTTAAGCTGAATATTTCATAATCATCTCCTTTATTATCATACATCACAAGCTCATCAGATATATCACCACCCTCTTTATTGAAGTTATCGGTATTTTTATTAAAAATCCCAACATCTTTATCACTTTCTTCAAGTCGAATCTCCCCCAATTCATAGTATTCTTTGAGATGATCATCTCCTGTTGTTATAAACTTATCTTCACCAAATAGTGGTTTCATAGCATAGTCTTCATCATCTTTCTCCTTGTACCAAAACAAGTCATTTTGCATATCAAAATCAGGGTAATCTCGAGCTGTCCCAAACTGATCCGATGAACCTTCAGAAGTCCGCTGAATCCCATAAGGATTTGTAAAATCTACAATTATAAAATAATAAAGAGAATAACAAGAACAAAAGTTCAGGATCATTAGACAGCCAAAACATTTGTATCAAAGCTCTTCCTTAATTTTGTCAAATAAAAACAATATATCATATGAGCTGTACATAAATTTATCCAAATTAATTAAACAATATTCGGAATGCTAACGAACAGTTCTTATTCGATATTTCGACTGAGGAACTTGATAGGTTCATTTGGGAATAATAGCCTCATTAATGTGCTTAAAAAGATGCATTTTACAAGGGAATAACACCAACATGTGAAATAAAAGAAAATTATTGAGGAATAGGAAAAATATGGATATTACCATGATATTACTAAAAAAGAGGACTTTCTGAATTAAATCACCAAGAACAGTCTACATACATATATATATATATATCAATTACTTAGAGGCAATTGGCCAACCTTCGAAATGCCATAATGCATCCCTTAATTGGACATAGCAACAAACAAGGCCTTAAAACTGATGAATCACCAGTTTACAAAAAACAGAAAAAAGATAAATAAACAACAATAATGAGTCAAAATTCAAGACAAAATAAATATGTAAAATATTAATTATGCCATGATAATAATAAAATAAAATAAAAAAAGAGGGAAGAATTAGAATAATACCAGAAGAGTACAATTCAGTAGTAGAAGAACCCAAACTCACGAACTCATCATCATCGGATGAAGTACCCTTTAAGCTCCCACCGCCGTCTATGAACTCCGGCGAGCAGCGAGTGGCCGGAATTCTCAACGGCGGCACCCTTGGAAAGACGAATTTGTCAAAATCAGAAGAGCCCAGTTGAGATTTGTGCATGATATCATCCATGAGAGCTGATTCAGACTCTAATAAGCCATTATTCCTCAAGAAATTAAACACCCCCTCCAATTCAATTTCAATTTCCGCCATGTGAAGCACAGGGGATGACTAAAGAATTCGATTTAAATAATTCAAAGAGAGAAGAGAAACAACAAAAGTGAATTTCATAATAATGGTGAGTAGTTCGTATAGAAGTGAGTTGTTGTCTGTAGATACAAAAGTGGGAGGATTGACGTTGTTCAAGTCCTGGGTTTTTGCATGTCTCTCTCTCTATATATATATATATACATATACGGTTTGTGTGTGTGTGTGAGAGAGAGAGAGAGGTGTGACTTTCAACTTTCTTTGTTTTAGTATTTTCTTTCTTTTTTTTTACCTTTCTTGCTTTGTGCTATAAAATAGAACCCTACAATAAAGACGAGGTACAATTCTAATTTTATTCTCATAATTAAAAAAAAAATTGTGTAAATACTTTAAATTAATAGAGAATTTGATCCTTTTCTTTAGCGACATTGATCGAATATGATATTTTTTTGGTAATTTTTAATAGAATCAACAATTAAAAATTATATTTTACCCCTCATATTATTTGCCTTCTATCAAACACCCATTAAAGATTTTTTTCACTTGACCTTTTGAAATATTAAAAAAGAAAACAAAACCAAATTTTCCTAAATCATTTTCTTAAAATTTTAGGGGGTAAGTGGCATTATACGGGTGTTTAATACGGGCAAAATGCAATTTTTTTTAAAACAAATTGGGAGCTAATTGTGTCTTAAAAAGGATTAATATTGTAATTTTGTTAAATTATTGAAACTAGTTTAAATCTCGTAAAAACACGTGGAACGAATACTAGAGTTGTAAGTTGTAATAGAATTTCTTAACTGAATGGCGATCGTAGCATCTCAATCCAATCAAAACTATGGGAGAGTTTTACAAAATTATTATTATACTATGCGACCACAATTTAATCTCTATGATCGAAGTTATATTCTCACCAAGTATAGGTCTTATTCATATCAGTAATGAAGAACATACAAAAGCATTGGAATCTAGAAATATTTTTCCTTTTCTCAATCTCACCAATATTTTCGTGGGAATAAATTTATAATGGTAAAGTGCACTTCATCCTTTCGAAAAATTTGTATTTTGCACTTTCTCTCCTAAAAACACAAAAAAGAGACATTGCCCCCTAAAAAGTTGATATATGCATCACTTTGCCCCAATTACTTTCGGTCAAATTTTGATCCAAAATTATTTAAATAATTTTTCTGTCAAGGGCAATATCATTTTTACCATGTATCCATGATTCTCTCACATACCCGAATTTGGGCTCAAAACCGTTGTGCTTCTCTAATATATCATCTTAGGATTGCAAAATTCTCACCATGATCTCATCCTGCATTTGTTGTGAGTTCATATTCTGATAAGCTTTTTCCTACCATTCTTTATATGCAAAATAATATCATGGTGAGAATTTTGCAACCTTAAAATAATATGTTACAGAAGTACTACGGTTTTGGCTCAAATTCATGCATGTGATAGAATCACAGAAAAATAGTAAAGATGGTAATGATGCCCTTGTCGGAAAAATCATTTAAATGATTTTCGATTAAAATTTGGCCGGAAAATTGTAATTGGGGTAAAGTGATGCATATATCATATTTTTAGGGGGCGATATCCCTTTTTTGTATTTTTAGGGGGAATGTGCAAAATATAAATTTTTCGAGGGAGTGAAGTGCACTATGCCCAATTTATAATTTCGCCTGGAGGAATATATCAAGTATGAACATTGAAAATAATGGAAGGGTTTTGGATTTCTTGATTGAGAAAAATTGGAAAGTGAACGAATTCAAAGAAACGTGGTGGACTTTAAAAGTGTAGGATTTAGATATTTTTTGTCTTTTTTGTCTTTTAATTTCTTTCTCTATTTTCTTAATTTTCTGTTTGTTTGTGTTTTCAATCCATAGACCACAGTATGTGAAAAGGAAAAATGTTGTATCCCAATAATTTTTATTATTGATAAATGCTAATTACAAAAATCAAATTAAGTACATCGTAAAGAATTTTTTTACTAAAATTAGAAGAAAAGAAAAACAGTAAAAAATAATAATATAGTATATATCATTACTCTATGAAAACCATTTTCCTCGTAAAAATTGAAATTACTTTTCTATGTTATTATTTGCTCATAGCTGAAATGATTTGTTAAGATAATTCAGCTAAATTAGTAAAAGTAAAATTAGTAACTTTCTTTACATATGTGAAGTAAAATATAAATACACTAGGTTATTTAATACTTCAAAATTCGAAATTGATGGCTACTAGACTAGTACCTCATACAGCATATAACTATCTTTTTATATACTCAATACAACTTAAAATTAATTAGTAAAAATTAATTAAATATGTGTAAAAAATTAATTATTCAATATTTGACTCTTCTCGGCTCCATTAAAATCTTTTGAACTCAATTTAATTAAAAATAAATTTAAACACAAATTCTAAAACTCGATAATATTTTACAACAATAACTTAAATTACTGAACTCAATTCATTTACAATTACCACTACAATGTCCAATTAAATTGTTGCCATAACTTGTAAAAGAAGTTTATAAAATAAGGTCAGTGATTAACTGTTATTAAGTAAAAGAAATTATTAATTATAGTCTCTCATTTTAGAACTAATATGGAATAGCTTATACTCACTATATATGTGTTTCTATTCATCATTTTCTTGCATTATAATTTGTAAGAATGTAATAAATTAAATTACTCAATATTCTATTCGATATCAATTATAAAAATTTATCTAACTCTTTTGTTTAACATAGAAAGTCAACTTTGAAAATTTATTGAGTGTTCACAAAAGGAAGTATGAAAATTACATTCAAATTATATAAATTCAAAAAAAATTAATAATATTAAAATGATGGTATATAGTGATTTTATTTTATTGTACGCTGCCAACCGACAAGTACGAGAGAATTATTTAAGAAAACTAACGGTTTGCAAAGGATTGCTTGTAAGTTAATTATGCTTGATAGGTTTATGAATGGTTATAGACTGTAAGCAATCATCAATTAGTCAACTTGATTAAAAAAGAATCACAACAAAATATTTTTCAACCCACCCTCTAAAACCATAATTATGCTTCAATTTATATATATAACTTTTCACTTTATAGCTGCTTTTTCATGTTATCTGGGTAAAGAATAAAGTTGATTCATATCTTGTTGCACATAAAGCCTTTTGTACTGATTCATATCGTAATCACCCTTTTTTTATGCTTAGATTTTAATGGTAAATTTGACTCTTTATATTTAACTATTAAAAAGGAATTCATTTCGAAAGTGAGAAATTTAATTTATTTGTGAGTGTTCACAAAAGGAAGTATGAAAATTACATTCAAATTATATAAATTCAAAAAAAATTAATAATATTAAAATGATGGTATATAGTGATTTTATTTTATTGTACGCTGTCAACCGACAAGTACGAGAGAATTATTTAAGAAAACTAACGGTTTGCAAAGGATTGCTTGTAAGTTAATTATGCTTGATAGGTTATGAATGGTTATAGACTGTAAGCAATCATCAATTAGTCAACTTGATTAAAAAAGAATCACAACAAAATATTTTTCAACCCACCCTCTAAAACCATAATTATGCTTCAATTTATATATATAACTTTTCACTTTATAGCTGCTTTTTCATGTTATCTGGGTAAAGAATAAAGTTGATTCATATCTTGTTGCACATAAAGCCTTTTGTACTGATTCATATCGTAATCACCCTTTTTTTATGCTTAGATTTTAATGGTAAATTTGACTCTTTATAGTTAACTATTAAAAAGGAATTCATTTCGAAAGTGAGAAATTTAATTTATTTGTGAGTGTTCACAAAAGGAAGTACGAAAATTACATTCAAATTATATAAATTCAAAAAAAATTAATAATATTAAAATGATGGTATATAGTGATTTTATTTTATTGTACGTTGCCAACCGACAAGTACGAGAGAATTATTTAAGAAAACTAACGGTTTGCAAAGGATTGCTTGTAAGTTAATTATGATTGATAGGTTATGAATGGTTATAGACTGTAAGCAATCATCAATTAGTCAACTTGATTAAAAAAGAATCACAACAAAATATTTTTCAACCCACCCTTTAAAACCATAATTATGCTTCAATTTATATATATAACTTTTCACTTTATAGCTGCTTTTTCATGTTATCTGGGTAAAGAATAAAGTTGATTCATATCTTGTTGCACATAAAGCCTTTTGTACTGATTCATATCGTAATCACCCTTTTTTTATGCTTAGATTTTAATGGTAAATTTGACTCTTTATATTTAACTATTAAAAAGGAATTCATTTCGAAAGTGAGAAATTTAATTTATTTGTGAGTGTTCACAAAAGGAAGTATGAAAATTACATTCAAATTATATAAATTCAAAAAAAATTAATAATATTAAAATAATGGTATATAGTGATTTTATTTTATTGTACGCTGCCAACCGACAAGTACGAGAGAATTATTTAAGAAAACTAACGGTTTGCAAAGGATTGCTTGTAAGTTAATTATGCTTGATAGGTTATGAATGGTTATAGACTGTAAGCAATCATCAATTAGTCAACTTGATTAAAAAAGAATCACAACAAAATATTTTTCAACCCACCCTCTAAAACCATAATTATGCTTCAATTTATATATATAACTTTTCACTTTATAGCTGCTTTTTCATGTTATATGGGTAAAGAATAAAGTTGATTCATATCTTGTTGCACATAAAGCCTTTTGTACTGATTCATATCGTAATCACCCTTTTTTTATGCTTAGATTTTAATGGTAAATTTGACTCTTTATATTTAACTATTAAAAAGGAATTCATTTCGAAAGTGAGAAATTTAATTTATTTGTGAGTGTTCACAAAAGGAAGTATGAAAATTACATTCAAATTATATAAATTCAAAAAAATTAATAATATTAAAAATGATGGTATATAGTGATTTTATTTTATTGTACGCTGCCAACCGACAAGTACGAGAGAATTATTTAAGAAAACTAACGGTTTGCAAAGGATTGCTTGTAAGTTAATTATGCTTGATAGGTTATGAATGGTTATAGACTGTAAGCAATCATCAATTAGTCAACTTGATTAAAAAAGAATCACAACAAAATATTTTTCAACCCACCCTCTAAAACCATAATTATGCTTCAATTTATATATATAACTTTTCACTTTATAGCTGCTTTTTCATGTTATCTGGGTAAAGAATAAAGTTGATTCATATCTTGTTGCACATAAAGCCTTTTGTACTGATTCATATCGTAATCACCCTTTTTTTATGCTTAGATTTTAATGGTAAATTTGACTCTTTATATTTAACTATTAAAAAGGAATTCATTTCGAAAGTGAGAAATTTAATTTATTTGTGAGTGTTCACAAAAGGAAGTATGAAAATTACATTCAAATTATATAAATTAAAAAAAAATTAATAATATTAAAATGATGGTATATAGTGATTTTATTTTATTGTACGCTGCCAACCGATAAGTACGAGAGAATTATTTAAGAAAACTAACGGTTTGCAAAGGATTGCTTGTAAGTTAATTATGCTTGATAGGTTATGAATGGTTATAGACTGTAAGCAATCATCAATTAGTCAACTTGATTAAAAAAGAATCACAACAAAATATTTTTCAACCCACCCTCTAAAACCATAATTATGCTTCAATTTATATATATAACTTTTCACTTTATAGCTGCTTTTTCATGTTATCTGGGTAAAGAATAAAGTTGATTCATATCTTGTTGCACATAAAGCCTTTTGTACTGATTCATATCGTAATCACCCTTTTTTTATGCTTAGTTTAATGGATTCATATTAAATTTAAGTTGGGAAACATGTTACAAATAATTTAGAAAAATATCAAGGATTTCTTTTTTTTTTTTGGTGAAATTCTTAGCCATTCTTCAACAATTATTTCCTTAATATTCATTGTAGTTGGTTGATGCATAGGGTTATTCACAAATCGGATAACCAACCTAATCGAATCGAAATCGAACCTATTAGTTAGTATCAAAACCAAACCGAAATTCGTTCAGTTCGATTTTGATTTTTATCAAAAAATTAATTTTTGGTTCATTTTTTATTTTGGTGGCCAGTTAATAAAACCGAAAACCAAAAGAATGTGTTAATATTTAATATATAATACTAAATATAAGTGGTTATGCAATATTTTAAACAATATCTAAGTTGTAAAATCACAAATAATCCTTGCAAAAAAAAATTTGCGTTTGACATTGACGGAATTCAACGGTGACCAAAAAGATTAAGTTAAGGTTGTGATTTTCGCGAATGGAATTTTAATTAATTTAAAATTCAATTCAGTTCGGTTTGATTAAACTGATTTGCACATCCCTACCGATGCAAATAACAAATTTAAAGATACTTAAATAATAGATATTAAAATCTCTTTCAAATAATATATTGTATATTTAAAACACCAATAATAATATTCTGAATCCAGACAAAACTATCAAATCATTTAGAAATACCTAAAATTTAATGGGGTAAATAAAAACTTTTGACTTAATTATCCTAAAATTTTCAGATAGGAACTAAGCAACTATTCTTTAATAGAAAATCGCATTAAATCTTTTTTAAATTAATAACTAGTACTAATTGCGATTTCATTTTAAAGTTTTACTATCTTTTGGTAGATTATAAAAACAATGAAACATTTTTTTTTAATTTTGTAACATGTTAAACTCAGAAGCAAATAAATATAACATTTTTAATACAAAAAATGAAAAGGTAAAACTCCGCAACTTAGCAATTCCAAATTTCAAAATAAAAAAAAAATTATAAATAAGAAGAAATAAATTAACTTTCGACCTAAAAGATCAAGGAAAATTTACTGAAAAAGTAATAATCCTTAGTTGCTGGACTTTCAAATTAAAATTTGATGATTGAATACTTTGAATTTATTTATTTAAGAGTATTAAAGTTAAATAATTTTTCATAATAAATAAAATGGTTCTGTGCAGTCACATTTATTAATTCTAAATATATAGGCTGAATGTAGTATGAGAGGTACGTCACATTATTACTATCTTTAAAGGGAATTACTATGAACTAAAACTTGGGAAAAAAATGACTGTGTACTAAAATCATTCTTAATTTGGAGTGTTTTTTTAACCTCAGTTCTAAATATACCAAAAAGACAATTAAAAATAAACTAGAGCATTTAATTATATTAATGCTAGAAAGTGAGATATAGCAAAAGAAATTAACTCCTTATTGAATTTTCTTAGCATTATTGCAGTCAAACAATTATTTAGCATGGTCCAACTGAACTGGAATAATTAGATGCCTTCTAAAGCATATTCAATCAATTTAAGGCACAAAATGTCAAATAAAATTGAGTATATAGACATCAAAATTAGTTGACTGAAGATTCTTCAATTACACTCTTAATTAGTCACCAATTTTAGAAAAATCATTTTCATCAAGCAATTTGTAACTTACTTATTTCTTTCCTTTTTTTATCTTTTTAATGGTTTTACCCACTTTTTTTCTTTTCTCTTTTAATTTTGTAACAATTTTATAAGTTGGACTGTCTTATTATGAGTTAATAGTGCAAATGAAATGCTACTTTTTTGGTAAATTTAATAGTTGTTTTCTCAACATAATGGAAATGTTTTTTTTTTTTCTAATGGATAACACATACAAACAATATAAATGGACCTTTTGGAAGCTTCAAATTATGCAACACAAATCCTTAGTTGATCTCATCCTTGCTTGAAATCTGGTTTTTAGTGCAACTAAAATAAAGCCCATCAGAATACAAACTAATTCCCAGCCCAACTTGAAAATCAAATAGAGTTAGATTTACACAACTGAATCAATCACAAGGGCCCAACAACATCATCTTGATGATGAATTTAATTTGGGATTATTTGCTGTTTCTTTAATTCTTTATTAATAATATTTCGCTCAAGTACCTAATTTATCACAAACACTTTATTGTGTTATATAGAAAACTATAATCTATTAAAACTAATCCAAAAGAACAGACAGACACCTTATTCCATAGGAACGATTTTACCTTACAAAAACATTCATTTGTGATGGGTGCTCAATTATGAATAGAAATATTTTTGTAATTTAATAAAATAATTAATATAAATATAATATTAATACGTTGCTATCATGTGACGTCCCATGGGCCCCAAGCCGACGGCCCAATAAGATGAGCCCATGGCCCATCAAAGATCGATATATATACCATCTTAGTCAGCTAAATGAATTATTATCTGGTTTACTCTCTAAAAACTAAAATTACCTAATACTCTCTAAATCTACGAGATTGAAGAGTACAATATCTAAGAACTACGAAAAGGCTTAATCCTATTAAAGTAGGTACGTAGGCAGCTCGAAGCCCCCAATCCATCAAAACATTATCTGGTCTGTCGTGGGTCGTATCAGATGCTATTCATGTGACTGACACATTTGATCCTGCATCAATTTCCAATGTGACCACCACCACCAATAGACTCATATGAAACTAAAAAAGAAAATAGAAGATATAAATCTTGAATATAATTACATACCAAAATTCCTCACTTGACAAATTGAAATTCCATAAATTACTTTTTACCTAACTTATTAGGATATTTATGCAATTTAAATCTTTGAACCAAGCGATAAAGAATCTTGAGCAATGCTCGAATTTGATAAGATTGAGATAGATTACATGTGTCTGTTATATGGACACATACATATAACATACTCATTTTGAAGGCGAACAATTTGTTTGATAAGAAAAAAAAAAAAAAAACTCTCATTAAAGTCTCTTTGCTATTGATGATATCCATGATTAAAGTCATGATTGATCTAGTGCCCATATTGACATCCATCCTTGTGACTAAAACCCTAATATTATGAGTAATTTTTAGAATATATTTTTAAAAAAAAAAATAAAAATAAATTCTTAACATTAAAGTTAAATCAAAGAAATAATAATGGTGGGAACGAAATAAAAACGTTCCTATTTATAGTAAAAAAGTCCAAGGGAGAGACAAGTAAGCCCCCATCCTAATAACATCAATTTCAACTTTAATTTCTTTTCCACATCTCAATTATTGTTTGTTTACGTGGAAATGAAATGCTTTATTTCCCCAGTTAAAGCCTGGACAAATGTACACTCACATTTTTCATTCATCATTCATGCCCCCTCTCATGACTCATGATATTATATATGATTTCTCTTTATTTTCTTTTAAGTAAATAACCATGTAGAAATATTACAACATAAAAAAGAAATATATTGGACACAATTGAGATAATTATATTTCTTTTATTCATCTTTTCCTAAAAAATAATATTTTATTCCAACAAGTGAATCTTCTTCAATGATACGGATTTTCTTATTTTTCTCTATTGCACGAGCTTAACTTGTGGATTTACTTTCAATCGATGTACAATTATTTTAGGTGATGATCGACTGATCAAATGCTTCTAGAATTTCTTCTACTTTAGCTTATATGTTTTTCGATTGGCAAACTTATGTTTTAAATATGAATTGTAGCGATAAAAGTTATCCTCCGATATTAAGTTATATTCTTTTTCGCAGTCAGTATTTAACTTTATGCATTGTTTTCAAACTCAAGCACTAGAGATTCATGCATTTTTCAAAAATAAAACCCTTTTGATCTCAATTGCTTGAGTAATGCAAATTTAAGGTTCCCTTGAATTTGCTTGTTTATGATTTTTAAAATATAAAAAAAAAACGTGACTCCCCCTAAATTATATGCCCAACAAAAGCATAATAATTATGATTTAAGCATTTAAATTAATCATACCTTGATCAATTTCTCAAGTGATAAATTAAAATATTGATCATAAATGCACTTTGGCACTGAATTTTTTGTTGAGGCTGAGCAACATTGATGATACACTTCTTCTCAAATTTGAAAAGATTTCTATGGTTAAGAAATTATGACTACTTAATATAACAAATTTTGTATGGTTCGAACTATAGTATTTAATTTATTAAGAATAATGTGTACATACCCAAGTTAATTATAAAGATGATTTCGAATGAATGTTTTTATGGGTCCAAACCTTGAACAATGATGAACATAAAAATTGAAGAAACAGTGTACTTAATTTTACAAGATTCGACTCTTGAATATTATATCTAGAAACAAAAGAAAAATATGCTTAGATAATAATCAAGATTTACAAGAATAATGTGGGTACCCAATTTATAAGAGTGTTCTTACCGTTCCAAATCTCAAACCAATAAAAACATAAAACTTGAGTATAAAAATCAATTCAAGAGTCATAAGAATAATGTGCATATCCAGTTGATAAAAAATATTTTGGATGAGTACTGCTCTTACCGTTCCAAAATTTCAAACAATTAAAAACATAAAACTTGAGTACAGTAATCAATGACACGTAGAAATAATTATGGAATCCGATTGATTCATAAGAACAAAAAATGAAGAAATACATAAAAGTTTATACAAAATAGATAAATATTAATGGGAAAATTGATTGGTGATTAAAATTTGGCTAGTCAAGTGATGAGAGTGTCTAGAATTTATCCCCTTTTAAATGTGTTTTCTCTAGAAATGATATTTTGATGATGATTTGGTGTAACCGATCTTTCATAAAATAAAATGCAACGTGTATGTCTGAAAGGTTAGAAAAAAGTACAGTATAACAGTAATAATAATAGTAATCATTAATTTAGTATTATTTCATATTTAGCCAAATCATTTTATCATTGCAATTCAAAATAAAAGCTGAAAATAAATATATACTAAGTTTTAAACTTTAAAGTATAAAAGAATTGCTAATAGATAATTTGTCGTGGAATAAGAAGTTATCATAAGTATTAATTTAAAGGCCTGCGGATTGGGAAGATTGTTATCTTTGATATGAAATGTAAAGGTTAAAGTCTTAGCTTTATAACGAAGATATGATCTGAATAATCAACCTTGAATCTGCACTTTTTGGGCATACTTGTTTCCCTGCTAATGTTCTTTTATGGAACATCTTACCCTAAAAACAACACTTTGTTACATGAATTATGGAATTGATAACATTGTTACTAACATCCTAATGAAAATAATGACATATGTCATCTAAAATCTTATTTATATTAACCTTCATATATGTTAAAAAAATATTATGGACATGCAGCCCTCGGCTCGATATTATAACTTTATATTGATTTATATATTAGTAAATATAATCATAATTTAATGTCAAAAATATTTTATGCATATATTATTATAATATATCATATTATATAAAATTATATGAATAAATATTTATTTTTATATATTAAATAAAAATTATTTTTTTATTCTAGCTCTCGAACCTGCAAACAAGCATTTTTTGGTTCGAGCTCGACTCGTATATTTTTTTCTATAAATAATATTAAAAAGATATATATATATATATATATTATTAATTTTATATTGATTCATATATTAGTAAATATAATCATAATTAATGTAAAAAATATTATTATTTATACATATATTATTATAAAATATTATATTATATAAAAGTATATGAATAAATTTTTTTTTACGTATATAAATTAAAAATTATTTTTTTATTCTAGAGTTTTGAGCTCTCGGCTTGATAGAAAAGCTCGACTCGTTAGGCTCGACTTGAGGTCAAATTTTCTCGAGCTTGGATAGAGGCATTTTCAAGCTGACTCGACTCATGAACACCCGTAAGTGCGTGATTCCGCCCGCCGCGGGTTGTATTGCCCGAGCACTAAGAAAACTATTCAAAAATTGAACTTTTATACACCATTCTGAAAACAAAGTCAATGCCAGACAAAAACTACGTAAGCATAATGTAATTGATTTAACACAATAATATTTCAATAAAATGTTAAATGTTCATTTACAAAAAGGAAAGAAAATAGCGGGCAGAAAAAAAGAAACAAAAAACTAAAAGTTACTAGTCACTCCTCACCACCATCCATGGCATCCTCATAACCGCCACCCATCAATTTATCTACGGAGAATAAGGGCTCTTCACCACCATCCGTGGCATCCTCACCCTCGAAAAAATGGAGAAATGTCGGTGGCTCAGAATAGGAGAATTGAGGACGGCCAGCACACTTGTTGCTCTCAATGAATAACTGTTTAGTGTACTAATTGCCAGTGAGAATCATTTCCTCCAATCTCACCATCCTCCGGTTGAAGGTAATTTGTCTGTCTCTCAACTGATTGAGATCTCGCCGAAGTGTATCCATGGCATCCGACGGGATGCTGTTAGAACCCGCATCACTCGTAGGGAGAGGACGGAGGCATTTGGGTAGGGGTGCCAGAGTGTCATCATCGTGATAGACCAGCGGCAAGCCCGAGACCATCATCTCCTCCGACTGCTGTGCAGTGACACCGTTCCTCTAACAAATGCAGTGGAGCAACAGAAAGAAATCAATTAAAGAAGCACCTAAGAGCCTGGGCCTGACCAACATAAATAAAATAATAAACCGTAATGTGTCGAATTTGACAAGAAATCCCTCGACGACCGAATCTAAATAATATTTTTTTTAACTAACATGAAATACTTAAATCTTTCACGGACATGAAAATCACAAACAAAACCAAAGACTAAAAAGAGAATAAAAAGCAATAGAAACAAACGATAAGGGTGGAGAGAATCGATGCTAGAGCGGAGCAAATCGACGGGTGGGCGAAGAAAATCGATGCTTGGACGGAGGAAAGGAATTGGGCAAGTCGGGCGGAGAGAATATTCGGTAGCTCAGGAGTCTTCAGATAATCCTGAGAGGTTGTATTACAGGTGTGCAGTTCATGGCTTCTTTCATTGGTGCGAGCCATATAATCAATCTGTGGAACATGAAGTCGAGGGCGGCTTCAACCCTCAAATGTCAATGAAGAAGCTCCCAAATTTGTCCAAATAAATGCAAATGATTCATACATTAGGTTAATCTATCTATTAATTTGTGTAAATTTATGCATATTAGCCACCTACTTCTTTTGTCACTCATGATTCAAGATGTAAAACATTAGAGAGAACCAATATAATGGTAGAATACTACTTATTTTGTCAAGCTTACTAGCTTATCCATGTACAAAATACACCAAACATGTTCATGTTCCTTGGATGTTCAAGTTTCAGCTTCACAAATCAAGCATAACATACCAAACAACAACAAAAGTATACATCTTCATCTTAGTTTCAACAACAAAGTTTACCAAAAACCAACTACACTTGTCCATCAGCCTCCATCCACAAAATATACCCACATCAATTCACAAATTCATCCACAAATTCACACGAAAACAGCTTAAATGCAAACCACCTTAATACCCCATAATTCCTATTAAATTAGACATCTAAAAGTGAAATAAATGATCCAGTGAGGGATCAAGTGTAGTATCAAATTCCATGTCCCCAACCCCTGAAGTACTAGGTACTTCTGATTATTGTTTTCTATAGTTGGAACATTTGGCTCTTGATTCACCCCTGACCATCATTCACACCTGAATGTCCAGCCTCATGATCATGTGCAACAGTTTTTGTTCTTCTATCAGACCTCATCCTGATTAGGATGTTTGCGGCACAACATCCTCAAGTGGTGGCCAAAATTTGTGGTCTAATATTTGATGGATCATGTCAGAATAACTCAGCATGTACTTTTCCTTTGAGTAGCTTTTGTCTGTGAAATTTTCAACTCTATTTCTGTTATGTGCAATGGCAGAACATGCATGCCTGCATTAAGGATGACAATGGGGCTGGGTAATTTAAATACCCGTATTGGACCCGTCCCGATGGGGCCGGGGCCGGGTCCAAAAAAACGAGTCCGGTTCCGGGTCCGGGTATCAAAAATCAAGACCCGGCCGGGTCTGGGGCGGGTACCGGGTCCATCATTTACCCGTTCCGGACCCGGACTCGCCTCGTTAAAATTTATATATTTTATATATTTTTATTATTATAAATAATACAATAAAAAATAATATAATAATATAGAATTTTAAATTAAACAATAATAATATGTGAAGAGGTTAAAGTTGCCCCCAATTTAAACTCACAAAACCCTAGCATCATCGTGCAGCTCCTCTCCAGTTCTCATCTTCACTGTGACAAACATTGTCCCTCTTCAAATCTTTTTCACCATCTAATTTTCAGTCTTCACGAATCACGCCGAGTCCATCTTTCGAAGGTAGATCTCAAATTTCTTTTTTTTGTGAGTTTTTTTTTCTATATTTTATGCTTTCTTCTTTAGGATTCACATTATTTGAGTTTTTTTTCTTTATTTTATGCTTTCTTGTTTATGTTTTGGTTCGTGATAAGTTAATCACTGTAGATTTTAGAAGTTTTCTCAGTTTCACGTCAAATTTGAGAAGAGCAATTTTAGAGAAGTAAAGAAACTAGTGGATGAAAAAGTAAGCTAGTGGATGAAAATAATATTCTTAATTAATGTCCTAATTTCAGAAACCATTTTCTTGTAAATTATCCATTAAAATCTATATATTGGAAATTTCAGAAACCATTTCTTGTCAATTGTCCATCCCAATTAAGATGAATGATTTGATTTTTGAATATCACAACTAGAAAATATAAAGTGATAATATTGTAGTCGTCACTAACTTGATAATATCTCAATTTTGATATTGTAATCGTCACTAACTTATCTTTTTAATTTCATAGATGGAATCACATGGTCACGGAGTAGAGTCTGTTCAGTCAATCAATCTTGGAGATGATAATACCGAAATTGAGATGACAGAAGGGAAAATCAGGAGGTGGAAGAAGAACAAGATGATACTTTGAAAACTGATTAAACTCCTGATCACAATGGGAAGAGGAAACAATCGGAAATGTGGCAATATTTCAAAAAAATAAAGGTTGATGACTTGCAATATGCTGAGTGCAATTATTGCAAAATTCGTCTTAAAGATCCTCCTGGTTTTGGGACCACAAGTTTGTTTAAGCACTATCGAAGAACTTGTAAAAAACGCCCAAGAGGCTCAGATATTCGTCAGACTCTAATCAAGACAAGTAAAAAAATTAGTGGAACTCAGGAGCTCACAACACATAGTTTCAATCAAGCATATTCAAGGAGTGAGCTAGCGAGAATGGTCATATTGCATGATTATTCACTTAGTATGGTTGAACATGTCGGGTTTCGGAGATATAGTGCTAGTCTTCAACCGGCATTTTCCATGATATCAAGAAATACTTTAAAGAGTGATATTTTAAATATTTATAATGATGAGAGGTTGAAATGTTATAATGTCTTGGAGAAGCTTAAGTGTCGGGTTGCAATAACAACTGATATGTGGACAGCGAGAAACAACAAAAAGGGTTTCATGGCTGTTACTGCACATTTCATAGATAACTCGTGGATGTTACAAAGTTGCATTTTAAGGTAACTTTAAATCCAATACATTACATTATATTTATTTTATATGCCTTTAGAAATATACTTATAATGTTTTCTTATTTTATAGGTTTATTTATGTCCCAGCTCCGCATACAGCAGATGTGCTATGTGATTTGCTAGTTGAATCATGGATGGATTGGAACATTGATCGTAAAATATTAAAGATCAAGGTAGATAATTGCACCACTAATGACGCAATGCTTAAACAACTGGTGGAAAAGCTCAATACTAAAGATATGCTCTTAGAGGGAAAGGTAATTCATATGCGTTGCTGTGCTCACATTCTGAATTTAATTGTGAAAGATGGTTTAGAAACAATTGGTAATGCAATTGAGAGAATACGTGATAATATTGTTTATTGGACTGCCTCACCATCTAGAATTGAAAAGTTTGAGGAAACTGCACGTCACTTGAATATAAGTTGTGGTAAAAAGTTATCACTTGATTGCAAAACTCGTTGGAACTCAACTTATTTAATGCTAGAAACTGCAATAGCATATAAAGATGTGTTCCCACGAGCAACTGCAAGAGCACGGGATGTACACTTTAGAAGTTTACCAACTGATGAGGAGTGGGAGAATGCGGTTGAAATTTGTAGTAAATTAAAACTTTTTTACAATGTGACTGAAATGTTTTCTGGTACTCGTTATCCCACTTCTAATTTTTATTTTCAAAGTATTTGTGAAATCAAAGTAAAGTTAGACGTTTGGGTGAAATGTACAAATGTGATGATCCAACATATGGCTGAACTAATGTTACATAAGTACGAAAAATATTGGGATAGCTGTCATATGTTAATGGGTGTTGCTGGCGTTTTGGATCCAAGGTACAAGATGAAGTTAGTTGAGTTCTACTTTCCATTAATATATCCTGAAAGCGCGCCATCAAAAATTGCTAATATTCGTCAAAGTTGTTATGATTTGTTAGTCGATTACCAAACTAGAAGTGCTACAAGTTCGAAAGAAACTAGGCAACCTCAATCGGTTATTGGTGGTAAGGGAAAATCGGAAAAAATATCATCAAGTATCGCTACTGCATGTGAGAGTGACGACTTAGATTTGTTTGACCAATTTGTAGCTTCAAGCTCAAATTTTTCTGATAAAGCGAAACTCGTAACGGAATTGGATTTATATTTGGAGGAATCTGTTTTGCCAAGAACTTCTGAGTTTGATGTATTGAGTTGGTGGAAGACGAATGGGGTTAAATATCCAAATTTACAGAAGATGGCAAGAGATATTTTGGCGATTCCGGTCTCTACGGTTGCATCTGAGTATGCATTTAGCACAAGTGGACGATTGGTTAGTCCTCATCGTAGTAAGCTACATCCATCTACTTTGGAAGCTTTAATGTGTGCTCGTCGTTGGTTGTGGAATGAGACAAATGGTATGTGGACTTTTATTTATATTTTAATAGTTATATCACACCATAACGTTTGTGAAACTAATATTAGTTATTATCTATTAAATTGTATTTTAGGTACATGTTCAAGAATTAAAGATTTGGATGCTTGTCCTATGATGTTAGATGAGGAGGAGGATGAAGAAATTACTATTGGGGCCTCCTAGTTATTTTATTTAATTGATGTTTATTTGGTATTTGATTTGTTTTCAAATTTGGACTTTGGAGAAAACTTGAATTATTTTACCTATTTTGATTTGTCTTATTGTGATTTGTGAACGACATAAGTGTGTTGAATGTTTTTTTTTGATGTATTTTAGTTTATATTAATTTTGTATTATTTATATTAGTTTTAAGTATATTTTTCATAAAAAAAATTGAAAAAAATCAAATTTTAACCGCGTCCATCGGGTAGGACCCGGACTCGCCGGGTACCCGCTGGGTCCGGGGCGGGACTGGGTATTACCGGGTCCGGGGGCCAAAAAATTCTGACCAGGACGGGTCTCGGGTCCAGCATTACCCGCCCCAGACCCGCCCCATTGCCATCCCTAGCTTGCATGGTATCTCAGTATCCCAGATACATCCCAAATCCTGCACTCACATGTCTGTTGTTCAAGATTTACAATTTAAGAAATGTCTTTGTCCTTCACTTGATACTCTACTGAGTTTGCAATGTCTTGCTCAAGTACTTTGGTCATTCATCTTCTTCAGAATTTTCGGCATAATTTCATTTGTCCAATTCAACCATTTCTGTCTTGGTTCTGCATCCATGTCATAACCTTGCTTTTGATACCTTCCAACAACAACAAAACATTCTTCTCCCTAAACTCACCTATCCAATCATTAAATGACTTAGCAATATTATTTGTGACATGGTCACTATTTAGGTTTGTGGGATATCTAGACCTAGACCACATGTGGGGCTCACTCTGCATGAGTCATTCATAAGCATCATAATTGAGGTCCTTCACTTTGTTCATAGTAAAATTGAAGTCATAGCTATTATATGACCTTGCTGCCATCCAAAAACATTTTCCTGAGCTACCTCCCAAAAAACTTTAGCCTAAAGTTGGCCAAAATGTGCCTATCACATCTCCTATTCACAACATGGGGCACCATGTCACTAATAGCCTCTAGTAGTCCCTACAATAATAAGAGGGAAGGTGGATGTAATTACAACATTAAAAAATAAAAAAAAGATGGGATTTCTGTAATTACCACATTATAGAGAGGAGATGGATGTAAGTTAGAGGATTATACATTTTGTCACACATGAAAGTCCATGGCCTATCTTGATTAAACTCTCCCAACATTTCATTAATTTCTTGGAAAAAACACCAACTATCTTTACATTCTGATTCAACAATTGCCCAAGCAAGTGGGAATAATCCATTATTGACATCCAAAGATATGACAGCCAACATAACACTTCCATAAGGACCCTTGAGATGACACCCATCAAAGGCCAAAAAAGGACTACAACCTTCCAAAAAACTTTGTTTCAGAGCATGTAGGCCAATGAAGATCCTTACAAAGTTTGGTATAACAACTGTAGATGAGATCCTCCTTCTTCATGTTCACTTTCCAGAGATGACTGAATTTTGACAACACTGTCAAGATTGCTTCTTCTAATCATTTATGCATATTTGGGCAGTAGGTCATATGCCTCTGCATAGCCTCCTTCTATCATCTCCATTACTTTCATATTGGACTTATAAATTTGCATGTATGGTATATCCTCCAGGCCATACTTCTGTAAGAAATGTCTGATGCCTTTTGGCTTCATGATAGGATTTGCCCTTAAAACATCTACCAACTTTCTTGCAATCCAACTGCTAGTAGCCTGCTTCACTCCATTTACCCTTACACAAGTGTGCCCTCTTGTAAGTGTTTTAATCATGTAAGTAACCTTATTTGCAATTGGAGATGCATGTATTCTCCATTGACAACGTTCAGCAGCATGCTTGATAGTCATTCTTGCTTTCTCAATTTTTACCCTAGCCAATTCGAATCCCTCCTGAATCGAATACTCTCTCAAAGCCTCTCTTAATGCTTTGACACTTATAAAAATATCACCAACCTTCAAATCCATTCTCTCGTGAGCCTCTACATCATGTTTATGATCACATTATCAAAGGAGTCTACTTCACACTCCTCATTAGAAGTATTTATATCTCTAGACCCATAATCATCACAGTTGTACTCACTCATCATATCATCATTGTCCAGCATCCTCTAAACATTTTCACCCTCCTCATTTTCTGTTGGAATGTTTCAGCCTCAATATTTTCCTCAAAATCATCAGACTCATCATATACACTATAATCTGATTCATTACCATCAACCACTCCATCAGAATGACTTTCACCATCAGTCTCATCATCATTACCACCCCACACTCACTATCACCCTCACCACGCTCACCAATATTGCCACCCTCGCGGCATTATCACCATCTTCATCAATATTTTCAGCACCTACTTCACCAACATTGCCATCCTCACCAACCATCCTATTATCATCCTCATCATCAGCTTCATCTATAGTTGCCTCAATCCATTGATCATGAACATCTTCATCAACTGCTTTATTCTCAGCACCTTCATCATCATTGCGATCCAAGTTTATAACATATGATTCATGGCTCTTAGCAATTGCTAATGGTTCAACAACATCCAACTCAATCCAAATATGAACTTTCTTAGTACTTTGATTCTTGACAAACAATGATGTGATATCTTCACTGCTATTTATTGGAAATCTTTCATATGTTCCTTCAACCTCATATGATATATCCATACTCAATGAAATCGAACAAGGCAGTAAAGTTGAATTGTTCACATCATTCAATAGGTTTCTATGGGTGTACCACCTTACATTAAAATTTGTTATAACTTCTTGTTCACCTAGTATGTGATGTACAATGTTATACTTTCCACGAAGTGCCATACCTGTACAAATATAAATGTATTACTGTTAGTATACTATAACATTACATATAACCACCTAAGTTAGTAAAATACATAAAAGAACTGTCTTTACACAACAATCCCAAAATTCTTAAACTAGGGCTTTGGAATTTTGGTAAAATAACCATATAGCAAAAAAGAAAAACTTTTAGGGTTTCATACGAAAACCTTATAGCAAAAAGATAACCGTATAATGGCTTTATATAATATTAATCATATGATTTAAAAAAAATCAACTGCTAGGGTTTTTTATAACTAAGCTAATTTTTAAAATTATAATAATTAATTAACTCTAATTTAATCTTCTCAATAATTCCGTTTGACAACAATTTCACCCCCTATTCATAACATATGTGCTTGTGTTAATTCATATTCTTTGAAGGAATACAATGAGGCCAAGAGCATCGATTAAGAATTTTACAGCGTGGAATATAGGTAGAAGAGTTGCTAGGAAGCTCCGAGAAACTTTATTTGAGAACTTTTTAGACTTTCCTGTTCATAGACAAACAGGAAATTTACTCCAAGCTATAGTGGCACATATAATGAAGAAGAAAGTTGTTTCTAGCTTGGGCAACAAAAAAATGGTGTTCGTTTATACTTGGTTTAGAGGACATCTATTACTTAATTAGCTTACATGTTGATGGGAAGCCGGTTATTTGTGAAGACCCTTTAGATTTGGCTACATTTTGTAACCAACTTCAAAGAGGTTCATATCCAACAGGGAAAAAAGACGGCATTCTAAAAATGAGGTGGCTGCTAGATAATTATCAAGTAGTTCCTGAAGAAATAGGAGATGACGACCCTGCATTGGAGTATGTTAGGGCGTATCTTCTGTATTTACTTGGGACTATATTATTTCTCGTTAGTGAAAAAGGTCTTGTTCAAATTTATTGGTTGATGTTTTTGAGGGACACGTCTATTGAGCCATTGAATGGCATTGCTTGGGGGCGGATGTTCTTGTATGCTTACACAATCGTCTCCAAAAGAAGCCGAAAAATCAGAAGAGAGCTTCTTGGATCTTAGAGGAGTTTTTTATGGAGCATTTACGCCCATTAAGACTTCCTTATTTTGGGTCCAATGTTGAACCCGACAATGTGTTTCCAACGGTTAGATGTTGGGGGAGATTGATGGCTCAACTATCCAAGAAATCTAATCAAGATGTCAGTGACCTTTTTGCTAACCTACTTGCTTGGGTGACCGAAGAGGTATGTTTGATGTACTTATATGTTCTTTTTGTCTTTTTCTTTAAAATTATTATCTTAACTTTTGTAATAAATATATTTGATAGATATATTATCAACTCCGTCTGTGAGGTTCGGACATTCGTATCAAATAATTTTCTTCTCTCAAGCGATTATATTTGATTATAATATAATCACATACCATAAACCCGCCTTAGCTCCCCGTCAACTCGGAATCCAGAATGTGGATATATCAGGATTAAGGAAAATGCCAAAGCTTGAGATGAAGTCACTGAAAGGCCACTTGAACTGAGAGTTAATGTGTCATTTTGCTTCTTACATCACTGAATGGAATGAAAGAAGATAGGATTTGTACATCAATAACTACGGTAAGTCGAATATTTGATTTTTTATTTGAATTCAACCACGGTCTATATTAATTATATTTTTATTATTCTTCAAAGGTTTTGCTCTTCCCGGTCGACCTCAAGTACAACAAGATCAAAAGCCAGAGGCTGAAAATCCTCCGAGTCTACATTCGCCAACTCCTGAAGACTTTTAAGGTAAGTCAAATATGTATGTTATCACTATTCACGCTTTATGAGTTTATTATGAAACTGAATGAAAATATGATCGCGTTTTATAACTTTTTTTTGCTTCCAAAATTGTCGGATCATCTTCGACACCGGATGATTCTACAGATGTTGCAGAGATTCATCATGATAATATGCAGCCTCAGATGGATGACATACCTCAACCTCAAAGATCAACCAGGAGTCGAAGGCCACCCGCAACACTTTTGACCCATGTAAGTATTCTTACCTTATACATTTAATCCAATCTTCGTGCATCTAACATTTAGACTTAGGTTTCGTTTGTTTGGCAAGTCATGGAATCTAAATGAAATACTTGACAAAAATCAAAAAACATTGTTCATAGCTCTTTTTTAAATAATGAAAAGTAAATTTCTTACTATAAATTGGGAATTTGCGGCCCAGAAACAGGAAATCATAATCTCAAAGTTTTTGAGGTTATATGGAATAAAAATTTAAAGACTCTCCTCCACACACCATTCCTTCTTGTTGGATATAAATTCACTAAGTATATTGTAGTGTTTTAGTCTTATGTATTGTGACATCAAATTGTATGTTTGTGCACAATTTAGTTGTATGAATTTGTGTAATGAATTTAATGATTTTGCTCTTATTTTTTTGTAATTTTTTGGCGTGTATACCTGTGCAGCCATGTGCCACGTTTGTGGCTGGTAGTAAAAAAAATTCTGTTTTTTTTTTGTGTAGCATATATGAAGGTTGAACCTTGAAGACATGTTTTGTTGTGTGAAGGCTGTTTTTTCTGTTTCTGAGCCTAATGGTCTTTTAGGGTTGGTTCTTCACTGCAATTTAAGGAACCAAAATTAAATGACTTTCCTGATGTTTCATATCAGATATTTGTTGAACTTTAGTCAAGTCAATTTTTCAAAAATTTGATTCATGTACAACCTTTGTACAATATATTTTTATCAACCTTCATCTACAACATTCGTACAACATATATTGTCTTGACATTTTTCAAAAATATCTTGGCTAATAAACAAAATAAATTAACTTGTACATATCTTGGCTGGTCAGAAATATCACAGGTACTTTCCCCGAAGTCATTTGATTTTGGTTCCTTCAATTGTAGGGAAGAACAAACCCTAAAAGACCCCCTTTTGGCTCTGTTGTGAAGAACAATATCATTAGGCCATAAAATAGAAATAGTTCTAAACCATTCTGACGTACAAAAGATTTAAAGTTTAATCTCAGCATTTTCCAAAACCCTCGACGACCAAATCTAGACACTGAAGATTCCACTACCGAAATCGCAACTCACCTTTATCCATGCTTTACGTTAATTACAATTTAAAAGAGTTTATATTTCCTTACCAATTAATTTAAATACAAATTTTAAAATGACACAATTAACCAACACAACAAATAAAAATTTTAAGCAATCAAAAGAATTTAAAAAACTACCATAAAATAATATTAAGTTCAATTTTAAAAATTAGTTAAACACCCAGTCTACAATAATATATATATATAACTGATTTGCCCTTTCATCATTTGGCATGGGATAAAATGTCATTTACACATATTGCGAATATTGCAATTTGGGTGCTTATAGTTTGAACATCTTACATTTTTGGTACTTCAACTTTATACTTTTAATCACTCTCAGTCCCTCACATGCACAATTGACTAGCAATTTATTGATTATTGTAATTAAATTTGTTAAGAAGAACTCTACAATTAAAAGGGTTAATTTTTACGAGGATGAGGTAAAATCGAATTGAATTCAAGTAGAATAAAAACTAATTATGGACCAAAATTTGAACTATATATCAATGACAAAGTAGCAGTTGAATGCTGTGGTATTGGGTGCCAAATAGGGAATTTATGTACAAGTGGGAATGATAGTTTAGTCAAGTTGTGTAATGTGGTCATTGGTGGATTGCATCTTCTAACCCTAATTTTTAAAGTTTCTTCCACTTTAGTATTGATGGCCCATTTTTATTATGATTGTCCTTTGAAGATTACCAACATGCACAATAATTCATTAAGAATAGTATAAAGGGAACATATGTAATAATATATGTCCACTAAAATCCTTACAATTACAAAACTTGGTTCAATCTCGTTATTTGTAATTAAATCCATAGGTATCTTTCAAAATTGGCTCCAAAGATATATTATTAAACAACATGAAATAAAATTTTAATCCAATGCTGAAAAATTATACTAAAATATTAAAATGGTAAAAATATGTAAATAACATTAGTTATGACCGATTAGCAAATAATAAACATATGTATTAATTCCATGAAATAAAGAGAATCAATACTAACATTACTATGAGACTTGAATTTTAATAGAATTTTTTTTTTTAATTTATATTTGATGGTTTAAATAGTTGTATGAGACTGATATAATCTTCATCAACCTTGATCTGACAAAATTTGGAAGGAATGTTAAATAGGTTCATGGTCACTAATCACGTTTTCATAATGGTCAAATATTAATGTATTTTATTTCAATACAAGTTTGATTTCTCTTCCCTTTTCATATTGCTATCAATTGCCCCCAAAAATAGAATTATCCATGCTTTCAAAAGGGTTCTTTCCCACTCTTATCTTTTGCTAATAATTCTCTTTAAATCGAATACATATTCAATATCACTTGGCATCAATTTTAGATTTTTGTCACCTTTTATTGTTGCAAACAAACACTTACATTGCTTGTCTATTCTTTTTACTACTTGTATATTTTAAAATCTTATTTTTATTGTTATCTATGAGGTCAATTTATTGTCATATATTTTAAAATTTTAATCCCAAAATTAAAAGGTATTTCTCTTAAAGATCCCGTCGAAATGAATTCTATAGCATAAATATAACTTTATTTTCAAAATTGTGGTTTTGAACATTCGAAATTTTTTATACTCTTTCATATATCTTCCTATATCTATATATCTATCTTTATAGTATATTGAGCAACACTTTTCAAATGCTCCAAAAGATATGGTAAAGGTTGTGCCACGGGGTTGGCCTAAAGACAAAAAGGGATTGATTAGATTTCTTAGGCCTTAATTTAAAGAAACCTTAAGGTAAAAAATAAAGTACAAAGATTCACTTTGAAATATTTCTGAGCCATATATGGTTTTTTGTTGTGATTGCCATACAAGTTGCTGTCTTCCAAGAACATAGGATAAAGTTTTTATGTTTCTTCATGAAATATGAACATTTCTTTGCAAATTCTGTCATGTTTATGTAGTTCATTAATTAATTTTTAGGACGTTAAGCTAAAAAGAACATAAGTGTTCTAATTTGTTGTTGTAATCATCGTGGGCGCAATCAATATCAAAACATTTATTATAGTCATTTAAAACCCAAAAGTAAAAAATAACCATGATACAATGTGATTCCTTTTAATTTTTAATATTTCTCCACAATTATTATTACTGTATTATTACCACGATATCAGTCATTTCAAATTTCAATAGTAACTAGGATTAGATTGTTCATAACTTTAGAGAGTGCCATATAGCAATATATGATAATATGTATGAAGGTTGAAATGAAATATTGTGCAACTAAAAATTGCATATTATGTGGGTTTAAATCTGTGAAAGTATGAGGATAGAGAACTTTTGGGCATGCGTGTTTATGTTTTTTAATTTATTTTTAAGATTTAGATCATAAAATTCTAATAAATTATATTATAAATTACTTTTACCTAAATTTATATTTTACCCAACTTTATTTTTCAAACTCCTATATTAAAAAAACCTATCAATCACCACATGCATTATTTTGTATATCACCACATACATTATTTTATACAATCATCAATTGCTAATCTTTTAACAACATTAATATTTTTCTTTTTCTCTCTCTCATACTTTTCAATTATTTAATTTTTCACACATCAACTAATTATTTTTGATTTGATACATTTCTCAATTTTTAATCAATTTTAAAAATATAATTAAACACCACCCACATCACATATTTTTTTACATGACTTTTCACAGAAAGCATTTTCCAATTGAAAAAAAAAATTAGAATTTTAACTCTAAGACATACACAAATTAGGCTTTAGCTTTCAACAAGTTACTCGTCAAAGTCTAAAACTTACCAAGACAAGATGTCACTGAAGTGATTTAAAACTTACCAAGACAAGATGTCACTGAAGTGAATTTTCCAGTATGCACATATTTGGATTAAAAATTGAAAAATAATATATGATGATATCATAATTTCACTTTATAATATTATATAAACACATTTAAAAATATTATTATATACACAAACAAGTGGTATCAAAATTATTGACAAGAAATACACATCAAAACAAGTGCTATATGGAACTTAACAAGTGGAGAAATTGTATGTCAATCACATCCGTTACACTAGAAATAGTGATACTTTAATTAATCCATTTGATTGAACTTGTTGTTACATGTGAAAGAGTTATTGATTAACTACACAAGCCCACCTAACAAGAGCTCCACTAATAATGTTTTCGATCACTGTAATAAAAAATAATAAAAATGGCAAAATTTGAAATAATAATATTAAATTATCATTTGATATATATAACAATAATTCTGGGTTTAACACAATCAAAAAAACTAATCATATGAATTATTTACAATTATCATTATTAACAATTATAGTGAAAATACAAATATAATAATAATAATTATAATTATTATCATCAAGTTGTCACTATATATCATGTAAATTTTTTTGACAAAATGAAAATTCTCCTAACGAAAAGTTAATCATTAGTGACAATTCACTATTATTTTTTTGAGTGGAAGTAAAATTAATTACCAACTTAAGGCATAAGATTAAACAAAGATTAGACACCAAATATTGTCTGTCTCAGTTTGACCATTGCAAATTGTTAAAGTGGAGGTCTAATCATGGAGAATACAGTAAAATAAAGATAACAAGATTTTGGCTTGAAAAGATTGACGCACTTTAGAGACAGGCCAAGGATATGTATATATATATATATATATATATATATATATATATATATATATATTGTAAAGTCAAATCCCATCAAACTTTATAGAAAAAGCTTTATATATTCACTAATAATGGTGCAAAAGAGTTTTCAACTGTAAAAGTGAAAGCATTGTTGAATATATTGTTGTAGTGGCGCAGAAATTCACTGTATTTTTTGGTCCCCCAATACCCTATTTTTCTTTGCTTTTAAGAAAATATGATATTCTTTTTTCTTGACTATCCCACGGGGCATAATGGCATTTACCATTTTTGCATCATAAAAAGCAGGCACAAGTGAGACTTTGATTTATATATATATATATATATATATATATATTATTTTAATTGTTGCAATATTAAAAGTCTCCGGCTTTTGACTTTGAAGAGTTTAATTTTAGAAAATCATAAGTAAAATCAGAATTTGCAAAAATATTTTTAGCTAAAAGATCAAAACTAATTTTGTTTAGAGTTTGCAATCACTTTCTAAAACTTAAACAGAGAAAACATCTCTACAATATCATCCATCACTCTTTCTCAAGTAGGTGTAGTCAAAATTATATTCATATACTATCATTTATCACATCTGAATAATACATGCTTTTATTCATTTCTAGGTACCTTTTTTTTACACTTAACCACCTTAACTGCACAAGTTTTGAACGTTTTTACATGCCATTTTTTTAAGTGCAAATTAGCTTAATGTTCTTATATTTGGAAAACTCACTAATCACTATATATTTTTTTTATATTTGCCCTATATTTTTAAGCAGAAAATGAGTGACTCTTCTAAGGGCGAAGTATAATAGTTATTAGCATAAAAAAATCGTAACCTATATGGCTCATTTGCCCTGAAAAAAGAGCACATTCTGAAGGTATATTATCGTTGAATACAAAAAGTGCAAAGCCCTAGCTAAGGGGGTTACATGTAATTAAAGAAAAATATTTCTCCTAAAAAATGGAAAAATTCGCACAGTCCGATGGGTTAATGTTTTCATTTATCCCGGACACACACACATATATATATATATATTAAATTATAAATACTTTTTCTCCAAAATGTGAAGGAATGAGATGTAGAAAGCCCGTGTTTATTATTACAAAATTTAATTTTCCTCTCATTCATATAAATTTATCAAATTTAGTTATATAGCTTTCAAAATATTTCATATTTTATATTCTACTGATTTAGGTCCAAATTTTAACTGTCAACTCCATTTATATATATTTTAATTGATTTTCTTTGGAAAAATTTATGTGTGAGTGTGATATATAGATTAAAGTAAATATTATTATATTTTAAATTTAATATCACATGCTAAAGTGCAAAAATACGGATTTTTTATGAGAATTTCGGTTAAAATTACACGTGAGATAATTTTTAAATTTATGGAATTATACATGAGAAATATGTGACGACGTACCCAGACCAAAATCAAATGGGCTAAAATTTCAAGATGAAAAATTAAAAAAATATAATCTTCCCAATTCTTTTGTACCAATTAAGCATAAGAGAAACTAAAGGTGTAGAAAGAAGGATAGATAAATAAGACATGCGCACTTGCTCCGTGAAAGTAATGAAAGCATCTGAATTTTTTAATGATAAACATAGAAAACTATTGAGTTATCAAAATGGTATCACAACTTAGATTAGGATCTTTTACTCCAAAATAATGTTCCATCGTTTATTTCATTATGTGGATTTTTGACGTGTGTCGTAGTGGATTAATTCTTATTTGTTATGTACTTATACTTATTTAATAAAAAATAATAAATAAAATAAATAAGAAAACAATTTTCCCAGAATCACCATGAACGAATCTGAATTCAATTAAACACTTCTTAATCAAAAAACACAGGCTGTTTTTATAATTATCATTACATGATCAAAACCCTGTTATATAATAAATAAATGGTGAAATATAACCAATAATATATAACATCACTCGTTTTTAAAACGCTTATTCAATCGTTCAGGAGAAAAAAGGAAAAATATAATTTAGAACTACGCTATAAATATTTTCTGGCAGGTGCTCCAAAAAAAAGTTCCCACGTGTCTTGACCGAGATGCCATATATAAAATGATATTTCCTTTCGGCGTTACAAAAAAGTTCTCAATAAATTTAAATATTCCAAACTTTTGTCCATCTTTTATTCTTCTACTTATGCACATGAATATGATTGTAAATCTAATGATGGTTACAAAAAGGATTAGATACAGTAAGATGAGACTGTTTAATTAATTAAAACACTTTTATGTATATATGATCTTTGATTCTTTTATCCAACGAAATGATAGATTATTCTAGTGGTTATATAAGTCATTAGCGTTCAAATAATTAATGCATCAATATTGTATAAAAATTATTATATACCACTGTTATAATATATATATCGATTTTCACTAAGTTTTTATTTAGAATTTATAGATGTAAAAAATTCATCAAAATTAATAATTTTTAAACATATTTTTTATAAGGGATATGAAAAAAAAGGTAGTATATAAAAACGAATATATATATATAACATCACTGTGTTGTAAATTGTATATGATTGTGTGAGGATGTGAGACATGAAATATCATGTTTAGCTTTGTTTATGGAATTGTTGGGACAATTTAAGTCTAAAATTCCATAATGTATAAAGACTATTATGAAACAAGCCCAAAGATCCTACACAAGATTCTTAAAACAGCAACCTCACATACAAACATTAATAGCTATAGTTCTTACACACCTAAGCCTTTTCAACTTGCATTGCATGTGGGGCTCTCAACAAAGACTGTGTTTATATATACATTTTACATAAGAAATTTACGCTGCATCGAATTTAACAGAGTCAGTGTAATATACAATACATATTTGAAAAAAAAAATGATTTTCACCACTTACTCTTAAGTGAAAACCACACGTCTTCAAACATATAATCAGTTGATTGAATCAAGTGTGACATAATATTTTTGGTAAAAAATGACCATGGATTTTAAATTGTGTGAATAAAAAGAAAAAAAGATATTCTATTTTGAGCTTGAAAAGAATCTAGCTAAAAGAGATCTTCCACTTGGAGATTCTTCTGTAGAGGGACCGGACCACTGCTCTGTCCTTTTGAAATTTGAGAGGCCATTAACAAATGCTATTCGAAAGCGATTGAGAATGAGACCTTTCAAGCTTTTTACTTCAATAATTATCATTACCAATTTTTTTTAAAAAATTGTTTTTTCGACCTACAGTGTAAACGGGTATTGAGTCAGTTAAGGGTATTCAATACGTATGCATACCACCTATGATGCACGGATATGGCACACGTGATACGGCGCATGACACGACACGAACACGGGACACGGCATTTTAAAAATATTAGAACACATATATATATATATATATACATATATATTCATTAATTTACGTTAAATATATATATTAGTCTTTTAATTCCAATTTAAATGACTGGTTGGAGAAATAAACTATAAGAATGACTATTGTAAGTTATAAATTTGTATTTGATTCGTAAAATTATATATGTTTGAAAGAAAAATAAATACTTCAGTTTTCAAAATCACAAAAAATAAGTGAAATAACATCAAGTGTCACAAATAATGCATACATAGTAGACATACCCTCTAACTGCATCCATTACGGTGTTCATATTTTATTTTTTTCATTTTATTTAAGCAGACAAATTTAATTTTATATTGGACACAGTGTCGGAGAGTGTCGGACGAGTGTCGTGTCCGATTAGGTGTCCGACACGACACGTTGTGATTTTTTAAAGTGTCCGTGCATTACAGCATACTACATAAAATAAAAGATGAAATGCTAAATTAAATTATAAAATTTTGACATTAAAGTAGTTTGGTAAATTTCTTACCCTACCTTAATTCACTCTTTTTAGATTCAACATTCCGTTTTCTTTTATGCTAGTGAATATATGCGCTTGAATTATTTGTACTTTTGGAGACAAGAAAATTTAGTTGAGAATATAATAAGAAAGTGGAATATTTTAATTTTATTTCTTGCTTGAACAAGTTGGAGTTTTTCTTATCTAAAAATTGGGGACATCCATGCATGTAAATTGTAATATATGGTGAAAATAATTAGGAAATAAATAAATTTATTTAATAATAGAGTCCTACCCTCCAATGGAATCGGAAAAAAAATCTTTTGAGGAAAGAATAGTTTTTGTACAAATAGAAAAAGTCGATGAAAAGGTTGCAAAAGTAAACAAAGGTGTGAAAATAAAGGAACATATCAAATCAAACAACTTTTTGGTGTCCGTCACAACCCTTTGGTATAACCACTTATTTGCCTAATTATATATTTAAGGGTTTATATTGACTAGAGCATTTTAATACATAATTTGTGATAAATAATTAATTAAATCTATTGAAGGAACAATTTAGAATATTTTCTTCAGAAAGTGTGTCGCGTAATTTGGTCATGACTAAAATAATTGGATACACAAAATGTATATATAGTGGTGCACAAAACAGTGAATTTATAATTCCAATGGACTTGCTCATCATAACTTACAAAAATTAGATACTCATCTATAAAAGTTAATAAATTGAGTACTAAAATATTTAATAATCCTAGATGTTTACCCTTTGTATAATGCAACCACGAATGCATTTGGACTTTGGAGTGTAGGATGTGTAACTTTTCTTCATTAGAGGTGTGTCTATTTAACCCATTTTGGGGGTGCAAAATGGTTTTTGTTTTTTATTTTGTTATAGTTGTGATATATCTTAAAGTTTTAAACCCAAATTAAGATGCAAACTCATTATCAAAAGATGTTCTACAAGATGTCGAAAATCCTATTTTTGGTACAACAACAAAATCCTATTTGTTTTTGTGTGTGTATTTGATTTTAGTCGTTTTTATATTAATTATTTTTCATTTAAATCCATTGTAAGATTTATTAAGTTTGAATTGTCTTGAATTTAGCCTTAATAAATTTTTAATTAGTTATGATTATATCCTATTTATTATATTCAGTTACGCATTAATTTCAAATTGTAATTCAATTATAAATATAAAACTTTATTATAACTTATATAAAATATATATTTTATTACTAATTAGTTTGAATTGCTTTCAATTTAGTCTATAAAAAATTTATTAGTTATAAATAAATTATGAGTTATATTTTATTCAACTTGTGTAAAATGCATATTTTATAATTTAATTTCTAAATAAAAAATTATCTTAAAATTTGTCTAATAATAAAATATTTTTATTTTTATGAATTCTATTGATAAAATATATGTTTTTGGGTGAAAATAAATAATAGGTAAAAATTTTGAGTTTTATTTGTGAAAAATTATAAAATTATTAAAAAGCTGGGGAAAAAATGATATAATGAAATATTCTTTTTTGGTGCAGTTAATAATGTTAAATGGATTGAAGTTAATTTATTGTAGTTGCAGTAAATTTGTGCAATTTTTATAGTAATTTGGTGCAAAATCACTGCCTTATATTCATGTTTGTTCTAATAATTGTTCTTATATTATAGCTAGAATATCTTAAAAACATACTTTATATCATAAAACAATCTCGCTCAAAAATATTTATCTATATAATTAACTATAAAATTCCATTAACTTTCAAAATTTGTGCCAAAATCAAAGTAGAAGAAATGAGTGAATTGAAAGGGTTGATAAAATGAGGAGGTGGTCCAAAACTTTTATATTCGGAAGCGATGATGACATGTTATATTGAGGTGGGTGGTGACTTTCATTCCAACGTCACATTCAACCTTTACAAATTGAATGGACAACCCCCCAACTCTACCTCATACCATTTTAGATCTTTCATATATATATATATATATATTTGATTTTACATTTTATTTCACAAATACAAGATAATTACATAAAATAAACCTTATAGAGACTCGTTTGATATGAATATCAAAACTAGACTAAAAGATGCTAAAAATGTCGAATCATTTAAATATTTAATTTTAGAATAATATTTCATTTTATACTAGTATGAACCCCATGTCTAAGCACAAGATACTCAATTACGAATAAGAGAAGAATTGACGACCTTTAACGTGGTTAGTCTTCATAAAAAATTAAACTTAGATTAATTTTTTGAAATTCACGGTGGATCATTTTTAAAGAGTTTTATCTTTGAATCGTTTGTATCGTATATAGTGTATATACATATATTTGTGGTGACAAGGATCATTCGAAATATTGAATTTTGAAAGCTACTAAAAATGCTCAAACTTCACATTTACTGAATATATATATATATATATATATATATATGTAATGATGAAAATTATTTCGAGATTTGACTCTAAAAGAATTCACTTATACGGAATAAATACCTCATACTTGTTCTCTCCAAATGCCACAGTCCCCACCACCAACACCATAGCATCACCTCCACTATCAACACCCCTCCTCAATAAATAATTGAAAAGCCCAAATCATTCAAAAAGCTTCATTTCAACTTCAAATGCACCACAAAATCCAATAATATATAGTTCTTTTTTTTAAAAAAATATATACAATTTGATCGTTACATCATATCAAATTCAATCCCTGATAACAACAACATCATACAAAAATACCATTATTTAAATTATATAAAACTGCTTCCCAGATTTCGTGCATACTATAAACAGCATCTCTTGCCATGCCGACGCCGGTTAACGCCGCCCGGCAATGCTTAACCCAGGAGGCAGCAACCGTCCTCGACGAGGCTGTGGCGGTGGCGCGCCGCCGTGGCCACAACCAAACGACGTCGCTCCACATGGTCTCATCGCTCCTCTCCCTCCCAAACTCTTCTCTACGTGAAGCATGCATGAGGACACGAAACAATGCGTACTCAACTAGGGTTCAGTTCAAAGCGCTGGAGCTTTCGTTGAGCGTTTCGTTAGATCGTTTGCCATCTTCACAAGCGATTAAAGTTGATGAGCCTGCGGTTTCGAACTCACTCATGGCGGCGATTAAAAGATCGCAAGCTAACCAAAGGCGGCAGCCTGAGAATTTCACGTTCTATCAGCAGCAACAGCAGCAGTATTCTTCTTCTTCTTCGTGTTCTTCTGTGCCTGTTGTGAAAGTTGAGCTGCAGAATTTGGTGCTGTCAATACTTGATGACCCTTTGGTGAGTAGGGTTTTCGGTGAGGCGGGGTTTAGGAGTTGCGATATAAAGATGGCTACGTTGAGACCCGTTAATAGCTTTCATGCACACCAGGTGTTTGGTTATTCGTCTAGGTACAATAAAAGGCCAAACCCTCCTTTGTTTTTGTGTAATCTGAGTAACAGTGATGATAACAGTGGCAATGAGGTGATGGGTGGGAGGGGTTTTAGCTTTCCTTTTATGGGTTGCTATTCTGGTGATGAGAATTCTAAAAGGATAGGTGAAGTTATGGTGAGGGACAAGAAAAGGAATCCACTATTAATGGGGGTTTGTGCAAATGATGCCTTGAGAAGTTTCATGGAAATTGTCGAAAGGAAGGTTGGAGGTGTTTTGCCTGAGGACTTGAATGGGTTGAGTGTGGTTTGTGTTAAAGATGAGGTTTTGAGGTTTGTTAATGGGGATTTGGATGAAGGGTTATTGAAATCCAGGTTTGAGGATGTGGAAAACATGTTGAAGAGTGTTGTAGGAGGTGGTGTGGTGGTGAATTTTGGTGATTTTGAGGGATTGGATGGAGATTTTGAAGGGTTGAGATATATGGTTAGTGAATTCAGTAGATTGATGAAGGCTTATGGTGGGAAATTGTGGGTAATAGGAGCAGCAGCAACTTATGAGATTTATTTCAAGATTTTGAATAAGTTTCCATCCATTGAGGATGATTTGGAACTCGAAATTCTGCCTATAACTTCGCTTAAATTTTCTGTGGGCGGGTCATATCCCAGATCCAGGTAACTTCGATTTAATCTCACTTTTTTTTCGTTCGTATTAGTTCTTGCACTCGTACAATTGTGAATCAGCTTCATAGTTACAAATCCTGAATACAAATTTTGGGTTAAAGAATGGTGAGTATATGATGATAGTAGAGGTTAATAGAGCTCAATTCCTAGAACTATGGTAACTTAATCTGAGTTGAGACGTTGGGGACCTGTTGAACTAAAGTGAGCATAACTTGCTTATCCACAGATATACTGAAGTTGAACAATTCTTACCATTTGGTTTAGACACCAAATTCCTAGTGCCTGGCTATAGTTGGTTCCAGATAAATGTTATAAAGTTAAAAATAAGTGCCAAATAGTTAGGTTCTTGATCCTCAAATCTACTCATTTTTGTCCTTGTGCTTGAAAAAGTTCCACCTCACATATTCTGACACAGATATATATATATATATTCCCACAGGGGCAACCCCGGTAGAGTTGGTAAGGGCATTTGAACTTGTGGCCTAGGTCACGGGTTCGAATCCTGATGAGGGATTGCCTATTTTGCCTTCTCTACCGTGAGCCTGTCAGCTATGGGCAACCTAGGCTGGTTTACCTCTCTTGTGTGGTTTGCAGGCTATTACACAAGAGCGAGGTTTACCCAGTACGCACCTCACGGTAGCGGCTGCGGGTTTTCCTCGTCATCCAAAAAAAAAAACATCTATTCCCACAACTTGGCATGAGATTAATCCTCTAAATAAACTTTCAATTGAATGGGGTATATTTTGGGTTGGTAAATTTATTGATGACAAATATCCAAGTAAATTACATTGAGTGACAGAGGAAATAATTTCTAATTATATTATATCCAACATACCTACCCCAGGTGTGTCAATCACAACAAACCCTTTTGACACTGAAAAGAAAGATGCTCTCAACAAGATGGGTTTAAGTGAATATTTTCCAAATTGCACTCATTGCAGTGAAATTGATTTGTATCTTCATCATTATTTAAAGTTTCTAATTTAAATTTCTATCAGTTAACCTCTTTACAATGATTTCATATTAATATATTTTATATACACTTCAAAATTTTGTTTGTGCATGAATGGTCAATCCAATTCACGTAACGCAAAAACAAGAACTTGAATTATCTCAGTAACAAGAAAAATTATGAAAAAGACAAAATCATAAAAAAAATTATTTAATTTAAGATATGATCTCTGGTTTCTTATACATATATATATATCTGTAAGTAATACATTTTTCTTAAATTATTTGCACCTAAAATATTTTTCACTAAAAGTCATATTTATTTCCCTAAACAAAACAAACACTTGTTTTAGTAATTACACTATATAGATGTTTATTACTGGATCTTTACTTTCTTGGGACCTCCTCTCAGCATTGGTTCTAAAACTCTGAGCATATGACTGGTTTAATTAAACTACATCAGTATATTTAATTTGTTTAGTTAAGTTCTCCTCTTAAGGGCCAAATAGATGACTGTATTTAATTCAAACTAGTATTTTCCATGAGAAACATAGAGAAGATTTTACCCTCATGATTTTTCTCTATATGTTTGCATTAAATATATAAATATAATATGGCAATCTTCAGATTATTTCTGCATCGGTTTTTAGTAGAGGTGGCAATCGGGTGGGTCGGATTGGGTTTGGGTTGGTTCCAACGGTTCAGTTCTTAAATGGGTTGGGTTTTTAAATGGTTTTAAGGTGGAACCAACTCAACCCAAAACGGAACCGAAGTCAACCCGAAAGGGAACCAAGCCCAACCCGACTCAATACCTTACATTTTGTTCTTTATAATTTAGATTATTGACAAATGGTTTGGGCCTAACTTGAAATTAGTTGTACCCAACTTGGAACCAAGTTGGAATCAGTTTGGAACCAAATAAAATTTCTTAGAAACCAACCTAACCCAAACTAGTTTAATTGGGTTGGAACCACGGTTCCGGAACCATTTTGCCGCCCCTAGTTTTTAGGCTTGTTTTTTTATTGAACTTGTGATAATCTTATAAATTTGCAGGTTAATGGATTCTTTTGTTCCTTTGGGTGGATTCTTCTCAATGCCACCTGAGACTAAAAATCCCTTGAACAATGCATCCCAATATGTCGTTCGTTGTCATTTATGCAATGAGAAATACGAACAAGAAATAGCTGCACTTTCAAAAGCGGGACTTTCTGCTTCAGTTGCACAACAGTATCAATCTAGTTTGCCTTCTTGGTTGCAGATTGCTGAGACTGGTTCAAAGGTGTGTGTGTGTGTGTGTGTTACTATGAATATTACATTGAAAACCAAAACTCTTTTGAATAGAAAATGGAAAAAAATATCAACTTTGCTGTAACAAGTCATAGCAACTTGATTTTCAATTTTTTTCAGTGCAGGGCAAAGATGATAATAGATTGTTACTGAATGCGAAAATAATGGGTGTCCAGAAGAAATGGGACAATATCTGCCAGCAACATCACTACAATCAAACTTTCTCCAAAGGATATCAATTCCCACGTGTTCTCGGGTTTCAAGTTTCTCAAACCCAAACCGAAAATCCAAGCTATGATGCTAAAAACCACTCTAATGAATCATCATCAGAACGAGGACTTAGTTCATTTGATATGGCGTTGAATGCCCATAATTTGAGTCTATTATCACAATCTGGTGAAAATGATGGTCACATATCTCCTACTTCGGTTACATCAGTCACAACCGATTTAGGTTTGGGGATTATTTCATCTAAATCATCTTCGTGTGATAATCATAGCCACTCAATCGTGAAAGATCCGAAATTACTCTACAAAACCCTTTTGGAAAGAGTTGGTAGACAAGAAGAAGCTATTAGTGCTTTTATACAAGCAATAACTCGTAGTGATGTATGGATAAATTTCCGAGGACCCGATAGATTGGCCAAGAGAAATATTGCTATGGTGATGGCCGAAATATTATATGGAAGCATGGAAAGTCTTATTCACGTTAATCTAGATTTTCAAGAAGAGATGGGCCATGCGGATACAATATTCAAATCCCGAGTGACGAATAAATATGAGTTAACAATGAGAGGGACTATTGTTGATTATTTAGTCGAAAAGCTGAGCAAAAACCCGTGTCTCGTCTTTCTTGAAAATATCGACAAGGCTGATGTTGTGGTTCAAAATAGCTTGTCTCGGGCCGTGAAGACTGGTAGGTTTGTGGACTTGAGTGGAAGAGAAGTAAATATTGGCAATTCTATCTTCATTTTAACTACTACAAAGTCCATCGAAGGTGGTAAATACTTGGAGGAAGATATATTAAGGGTGAAGGGAAATTTAATTCAAATATTGATAAGATTCGATCTTAATGATGATCCTGGCCTTAGTGAAAACAAGAAACAACTCAATGATTCGAGTTTGATGAATAAGCGGAAGCTCGTGGGCCATAGGCGAAGAATGGACGAGTGTGGAAGCTTGGAAATAGCAAAAAGAGCACACAAGGCATCAAACTCTTACCTTGACTTGAACTTTCCGGCTGAAGGAGGCGAAATATGCAACAACGAGGAATCGGACTCGGATTCAAATTCTGAAAATGTATGGCTACAAGATTTTGAACCACAAATTGATCGAATAATTGATTTCAAAGAATTTGATTTCGAGAGAGTTGAGGAGAAACAATTGAAGGAAATAAGTGAATTTTTGAACGAAATTGTTGGGTCGGAGTGTACTTTAGAGGTGGAACCAAAGGTAATGCAGCAACTAATTGCAAGTTCATATTTATATGGAAATAAGAGAGTGGAAGATTGGATTCAGTGTGTTCTTAGACAAGGTTTTAAGGATGCAATGGGAAAGTTTAGCCTCAATGCTCGTTCCATCGTGAAACTAGTTACGTGCGAGTCTCAAGACCAACCAGAAAGTGTACTTCTTCCTGCTGCAATTGTTGTGAATTAGTAATGTCAGATGATATGTATACTAATGTGTAGTAACACTTGTATCTATGTCCCATATTTGGTTTTATGCATTAAGTCTAGGGTCTTGTAATTTTTAGGCCTTTTGTTTTGTGTTCCTAGTCTTGTTCTAAATCTATTTTCTTGTAAGATAATCTGTAGTTTTTGTTTAGGGTTGTTTTTTTTCCCCTCTTCATAGTGATTAAGAACTAGCAAATATATAAATTTTAGTACGAGTGGTTTGTTTTTCTTGTTTAATGTTAATTTCTCATTGGATAAGATATTTGTAGTTTTTGGCGTAATTGATATATCACCAAATTCTAAATAAAATAGAGATAAATATCAGATAAACAAAGCCATTTCATAATTTTATTATGTATTAAATAATACTACATGCGTAACCATATAATTTTGCTAAAATAATTTATGTACATAATTATTGTTTAATTTAAAATTATTAAAAGTTTCAACTGAATTGTTATTCAAAAGTGATCTAATTTTGTGAGAATATTAGAGGATAATTTATTCACTGATTTAAAAGTGTCTTCTAATAGTGACCAATGTTTTTAAACCCGGATCGGTGATTGAACCGGACAAACTATTGGGTCACTGGGTCATTGGTTCGACCGGTCGGACCGCTCTAAAAAACCCGGTCAACCCGGATTATACATATATATTATTCTATGTATATACACATATTATAATAGTATATATTTAAGTTACAAATAAAAGTAATTTGAGTTTTATTTAAAAAAAAAAATTAATTTGAGTCAATGTAGCGAAATATATATATATATTATAATATTAAATATGTTAATCATAAATGTACAAATAAAAATATTTTTATCATTTTAAACTCAAATATTTCATGAGAGAATCTAAAGTAAGTGTTTTAATTTAAACTTTATAAATTTTAATAGAAAACCCCTTTGGTGTAATGGTGAGCCTCTTAAGTTTCAAATTTGTAGGTATAGGGTTCAATTCTTGATAATCACACACATCCATTTTTAGTAAAAATAAGAAAACCGGTTGGCAGTCGACCGGTCTAACCGTCCGGTTTGGGCCGGTTCGACCGGGTCACGGCCGGTTCGAATTGGGTCATTCGTCAACCGGACCGGTCAAATGACCGGTTCGCGGTTTAACCGGCTGGACCGGCCGGTCCGGTCCGGTTCTGAAAACATTGATAGTGACTAAGCCTTCATTTATATAGACTTTAGAGCATCTCCAATGGAGATCACTAAAATGCAGTAAGTTTTTCACCATTTTAGTGATTGCTACAGTACTGCTGCTCCAATGTATAACACTATATCTCACTCTAAAAGTATATTCCACAGAATATTCCTTTTTAACCCCATTTACTATTATTTCTTATATTTTACAAATAACACCCTATATTTAATTCTTTATTACATATTCATCCAAGTTAATATTTTTTTATATTTTATAAACTTATAAAATTATACAATAATTATTTAATAATAATAATAATAATAATACGTAGTATATATATTTTTAATATAAGTTATTTCCTATTTCATATAATATATCCATGTTTCAATTAATATTTTTATATATTTTAATTTATATTTATTATTGTATAATCAAATATAAAAAAATAACATATATATAAAAAATAACATATATCTAATCATAACATTTATAAATTTAGGGGCTTAATTGTAAATGGACCAAATTGTACTAAATCATAAATATATAAACTAAATTAAAAACAAAAAAAAACAAAAAGAAACAAAAAGAAATTTTAAAAAAAAAGGGAAAATCCCACGGCAAATTTGCCGTGGGGGCCCCCCCGTTTTGCCGTTCCATTGGAGCGGCATTTTGGCCCACCAACGCCAAAATGCCACTCCATTGGAGTTGGCCTTACAATGTGTTAATAAAGGAAATAACATAAATAAAGAAACATACTAAAATAAAGATCAATCAAATATGTAATAAAAAATCATCTAACTTAGGAATGGATCAAACAAGATCATCTAACTTAGGAATGGATCAATCAAATCAAATTATAATCTTTCAAATTTGGACAAAATCAATTATCTACGATATGTAGATCTGCAATTACGGATTGGACGGATTTCATTCCCATCATTTCCCCCGATTGAGAAAACCCGCCTTTGGAGTGGAGGAAATGAGAAACTCATCGAGTCCTCAAGGATCCAAGTAGCATCTGTAAGAGGACGATCTTTCCACTTAACAAGAAATCGTTGCAAAACCTCCACGAGAACCAATAACTTCAACATCTAAGTATCATCAACAACATCTTGAGGAGAAAGGGATAGGGGTGGCAAGCGAGTAACTGTAGCAGAAAAACTTGTGGTGGCCGAAGAACATGTACCAGTGAACAAAGATGGAGGCTCAACAGTACCTCGGTAAAGGGTTAAATCCTCAACATTGAAAATCGGATTAATACCCATATTTGAAGGTAAGTCAAGTAAATATGCATTAGTCCTGACTTTTAAAGAATAACGTTCAGGACAAAGGCGTTCCATAACAAAATCATCGACATTGAACTCAACATGCCTACGATGCACGTTAGCAACAAGTTTATAATCAATAGTATGCATGACAATATTTTGTTTAATATCAGCATGCAACTCATGGATGTGTTGTGCAAAAGAATTAGATATAGTGGTACGAGATCAATAGGGGAGCGTGGGGTATAACCGATAACAATCTCAAAAGGGATCTTTTTGGTAGACATGTTAACAGAATTGTTGTAGGCAAACTCCACAATAGGGAATAATAAATCCCAATTTTCCCGTTTCTCCCCAACAATGCACCATAGAAGGTTACCCAAACTACGATTAACAACTTCAGTTTGGCCATCCGTTAGAGGATGAAAGGTCAATGAAACTTTAGAGAGGTTCTAAATAGTTTCCAAAGGATCTTTCAAAAATAGCTAACATTTCTATCAGACACAATTGACACAGTTAAGCCATGTAAACGAACTACTTTTTTAAAAAAAGCTTAACAACATGCGACACATTACTATACTTACTACAAGGAACAATTATAGTAAGTTATAATAGTTACAAACTTTTGTAATCAGCACTGTTTGACATTTGTTTTTTTTTTTTGCATTATCAGTATTATTTTTAAAAAATTGGAACACTTGCAATGTAGTAACCTCTATATATATTGTGTAAATTCTACTTAAAACTTTCTTTTGAATTTTTTGTCTAATATTATTCTTCGACAATCGTCTTCGTCCTTGCCACACTCATTTTTTTCACACTCTATTATCACCCTATCTTTCACTATCAAATTTATAGACAATACATATGGAAAATTACATTTTTCATTCCATAATTCAAGTCTAGTTTAGTTTCGGTCCAATTCATTACGTGTTTCTCATATTTATTCTCATAAAATAAAAATTTCTTCACATAAAATCATCTTATGTGACATAATAATCATATTTGGTTATATATATATGTAGCATAAGTAGTATATGTAGATCATCTTATTTAAAAAAAAATCAATGGTTATATAATTGTATTTATATTGTATACATATATTCTCTAAAACGTTACTAAGTCTCCCTCAAAATAAAATTTGTTAAATCCAAAATTCAAGATAGTAATTGGACCAAAATTACTCATTCCATCAAGTTTACATTCACATATTTGAAAGTTAGGTACCCATATGTCTCAATTTTCCTTATTTTTGATAACTTTTCCTACTTAGAAACTTATATAATATTTTTGATGCGGGATCAAATAGTAATAGTCACGTGAGGGACACGTGGCAATGAGATCCGACCCGTCTCACGATAGACCAGATGAAGTGTTTTCGGATAGTGAGCTGTGCTCGAATGATTCAAGCTGTCTACATACCTAGTCAGATAGGATCAAGCATCTTCGTAGTTCAAGATAATGAGTTTCTCTAAAAATTGAGAGCTAAGGATATTCAGAGAGATTAAGATAATTCTCCAAATGATCAGAACGTGATTAATGAATTAACTGAAGTCCTATTTATAAACTCCCGACTGGGCATTGGGCCCTAATGTACGGACTTGGGCCTAAGGCATACATGGCCAGGCCCACGGCGCCCTTCTTCATCAAAGGGCTAGAATGGGCCGGGTATTTAATAAATCGCCTTCTTGGGCCGGATCCAATTGAGGCCCATCAATTTTATTTGCAAATAATTATTAAAATATTTTCGAATTGACCAATATATCATTATCAAAGAGATAAAAACAATACTAATTATTAAGAAGGTAATTTTTTTATCAAACAAGTTATGGATTAGACATAATAAAAATTCTGGAGAAAATAACTAATTGATTAATCCTTAATCTACCAAAGTGATATTGGTGAGAAACTAAAAGTAACTTAATCCGAAAATTAATTTTCCAAAACTATTGAGTTGGTTCAATTAAAATTTGGTTAAATTAGTATTTTCATGAGTTTTGTTAGATTGAAAAATTATTTTCGTGCATTTTAGATATATTTTAATTATTATATAATAATTGAGATTCCATTTGCAAATTTTGTCAAGGTTACGACTAACGGTACATTCATGCAATTTATACAAATTTTATTCTTTTGTTAGGAGCAACATTGACCAAAAACATACACAAACCTTATGGAACTATTCCTACAATTCTATAATAATAAAAGGAAAATTGCAATGGGCTCTCCCCGTAGGCCATGGGACCAATATTGTGACTTTAAATAGTTAATAATTTTTTTTTTGTATTTTGCATTAAATAATATGTTCATTAAACTTAATAACTTCACGCGTTAGGTATTCATGAGCTATATGTTTTTAGTATTTTTATAATGTAACTAGAAGGGGGGCACCACGCAAGGCACGGTGTTGTTGCCCGTATTATGAGGTAATATTGCCTGCAATGTCTTAATATTTATTAAAGAAAAACTAAACAACATTAAGAATTAGCTTCTACATATATATCCAACTGTTGTATATCGAAAAAGGCTGGCGATTGTCCAAAAGCACTTGTCCAAAAAACGATGACAGTTGCTAAAAAGAGCTGACGGTTGCCCAAAAGAAGCCCGCTAATCTTTCAAAAGAACCTGAATGTCCAAAAGCTGTAGATTCTCTTTAATATTTATCAACATAAGCTGATAGCAAAACAGTAATCGTAATTTGTTTCCCATATTTATTGCTCAACTGTCTGCTACAGATAACAAAACAGAAAACGTAATTTGTTTCCCATATTTATTGTTCAACTATTGAAAACTAAAATAACCTCTGCTACAGATAACAAAATAGTAAACGTAATTTGTTTCACATATTTATTGCTCAACTGTTGAAAACTAAAATAGGCATTGCTATTCACTGAAATTTTTTAACACACAAGAATCACAAAATCCAGTGTCTCTATCACACACAAACTTAAAATGACGTTGACAACATTCAATATTAAGTTGTCTTATGTATCAAGATAGATATACACACCAATATAGAGAATGGAAAATTCGGTAAGTTACATACCTGTATTTACATGGTTGTTAAACGTTCCAAGTGGGTATTAGTCGGATAGTTTAGCTGCATCATCCGTGGTGCTAGTTGATGGTCCTATATTTTAAGATAGAATAATATAGTAAATGAGAACCAGAGATATAAAATAATAAACCACGCTATTTTGAATGAATTGTTTTAAAATAAATATAACACCTGCAGTGGACGAAGAACTGACTGAAATATGCTGTTGATGTTGGGCAGACAGCTCTGTCGCTTCCACTAAAGTTAGCGATATGTATTGTTAATGGCCATATATATATATACCTTGGAAATTGACTGTTTTTGACTGCGCTCTGTCCATATTTTCGCCATCTATAACCATCTTCAAGATGATCAACTTCGCTTTTTGTAACGAATGCAAAACGTGACTGTCGAATTCGCTTTTCGCCCTTCTTTTTTCAATAAAACATATGTTTCATTACAAAAAATTTAATAATAAATATAAAGATTTAAAATCTTAACGTTTAATGTTTAAACAAACAACCTGGGCTTGGCAATAGCTTCTAATCGACAATAATTACACGGGAAGTTCCAATCATATTAACCACTTGTATGGGCCAAACATTTATCACACCCCATGTACCAAAAACTCTGTTTGTAGTCATCTATTTTGGCTGTAGCTTTTATCCACAACCTTTCATCCTGGCAACAGGTTCGAGTATGAATTTTGAAAACTATATCGCTTTAAGAAACCATAGATTTTTCAAAAAGAAAAAGAAGTGAAATATTTTTTATATACACAATGAAGAAAACTACCGATTTCTTAGAATAAGCAAAGAATGTACCGTGTTAATGGTGACAACATCCGCAATGGATGAGTAATTATCATGTGGAATTACTGGCAATGGTACAGACCTTTTCAGATACTTTTTCTCTTCGAGAACTTGTGTCAGGAACTCATGATTTTGAGATCTCCTAATAATGATTAACAAAATAGTTAAGTTCTTGTTATATTTAAAAGAAAAACAGAATACTAAATTTTATCTTGGATAAGTGAAATAGCATACCAATCTCTAAGAAGTTGAGATTGCGGATATGGTGGATTTATAGTGATGCCAGAGGAACCCTTCGCAGCTAGTGATAGGCCTGAAATAATATTATTTCACTTAAGGTTATTGTAGTAGAATTCCTGCAGGTTGGATATTAAATAAGACAGTTGGTCTAGACAAAGAAAACGGACCATTGTAATCAGACACGGTAATATGTGTAGCTGCAATTATTGGCATTTTCTCTAACGCATCAACAACCATCTGTCCCTCGCTAAAAACTAATTCGTTCCACAGTGTAAGCATTAAAGGTTTCCGCCTGTAAATTGCAAATGTCATAAATGAATTATAAAGAATAGCTAAAAATGAATAATAATTTAACTCACGTAAACTTACTCTTCATTAATAAGACAGAATTCCATAACTGTTGAATCACCAAATTGGGTTTTTATAGACCTTGGCTCTAGCTTGTCAACGACAATAGCTATTATGTCTACAACATGATAAATGTCAAAGAACTGATTAGCATACGTCAAAATATCTAAACCTTATTATAAGTATATATATTAAACTTACCGACAGAAATTTTCGTGTTAATAAGAGATGGTAGATGCTCAAATTTTGCAAATTCTGGGATGCCCAACTCTCTAGGCAAAGCATCATTAGTTGCTCGGCGAATAGCAGTTGCCTTACTGATAGTCCATTGGTACATGTACGGAACAACTCGATATTGGGGATTAATAAGTGTAACTTTAGCATTAGATATATAATATGTCTCAAGCAGCTGTAATATTTCTCCCATTACTGATATATCAGAACTGTAGATAATAGCTTGAACTTTGGTTCCCTGGAAAAACAATTGAAATGTTAATAGAAATGAAAAATCAGTATGATATATTTAAAGAGTAGTTGAAGAATTTTTTTTTTTTTTTTTTTTAATTTTGAAATTGATCCGTGCAAATGAAAATCGTAAAGGCTAAGAGTAAACAGTAACATTGCGTATCCACCTTTTTGGGGCTGATATATGAATTATTGTTGCATTCTTATGCTAGTATAAGGCCTGTTGTGTGACGTGTGTTATGCGATGCGTGCATTTAGATTAGAGAATGTTAATTTTCTATTTATGTTTCCGGAGAAATATGGTGTGCAGCTAAAAGTTTAACTTACATCTTTGTCGACCAGCATAAGTCTCTGATATGTCGTTGTTTTAGGTCCTGATTGAGAATGTCTAGGATTCAACTTTTGTATGACCATTACTTTCGCAGTCCAGGATCGAGAGGCTGCTGTAATTTCATCCACGGGAACAACCATACGATGCATATTTTTGCCAACTGTAAAGAATACAGTCAAATTCCTTACATTTTGTGATTTATGCAACGAAAACATCAAACATAAATATAAAAACTTATCTGAACAGGAAAATACACCGGAAATATTTACAAAGCGAGGAGTGAAAAGTAGCAAGAGCTGGAGTGTGCAAGTTGCAAATTATACCTGAAATAATGTCAATTTACTGTAAGGATGGAGTTATAGATTTTAAAAGCCAACCAGAACTTCTAACGTAAAAGCAATTTTATCTGACGTGTCATGTAAATAACATCATCAACGGAAATCTAAATAATCTGAAACTAAGACTCAATAATCTAGAAAAAAGCAAATTTAACCTATCTACGTCACGGCACTCAAAGCATTAATGACATCTAGTGAGCACTAATGATATTAATTAGGGGTGGCAAATGGGTGGATCGGATCGGATTTGGGTTGGGTCCAATTGGGTTTGTAAAAAAAATAAGTTGGAACCAACAAGAAACCAAAATGTCTTTTCAATATGAATTGGGTACTTATTGGTTTTGATTGGTTCCAAATGGTTCTTATACAAAGATCCATTTAGGAACCATAAAGGATCCAAAATAGGAGGTTGGTGACTTATGGATCCAACACAATGCAAACATTTGTATACTAATCACTAATCTTTTTTTCTTGTTCACCAACTAATCCAATATAATGCAAATAATTTTTTTTTCTTGTTCACTAACTAACTTATTACATTATATTTTTATAATTTTCTTATAAAAATTCCAATTATATTATACAAATGTAATAATTTATATGTAAAATATATTATTAACTAATGTATTTTAATTTATAACGAAAAACTTAATGTAGAGAAATTAAGGATATAATTTTTTTTTCGGTTACAAAAATTAAAAATATAATTTTTTTTTTCGGTTACAAAAATTAAAGATATATTAATTGATACTAAGTTATAATTTATGTTACTATTTGAAAGTTAGTCGGTTCATAATAGAGGTGTAAACGAGCCGAGCTTGACATTTTTTTCGAACTCGTCGAGCCCAAAGTTTTCGAGCTCGAGTTCGAGCTCGTGAGCATGGATTCGAGCCGAGCCCAAGCTCGCAAGCTCGAGCCCGAACTCGAGCCGAGCCCAAAATTTTCGAGCTCGGACTCGAGCTCGTGAGCATGGGTTCGAGCTCGAGCCGAACCCAAGCTCGCGAGCTCGAGCTCGAACTCGAGCCGAGCCCAAAATTTTCGAGCTCGGACTCGAGCTCGCGAGCATGGGTTCGAGTTCGAGCCGAGCCCAAGCTCGCGAGCTCGAGTCCGTACTTGAGCCGAGCCAAATATTTTTATTTATTTTTAATTATTTAATATATATTTATTAATTATTTAATATATATTTATTAATATAATAATAAAAATATAATATATATTAAAAAATAAAAAAGTTCAAATGACTAAAAATAATATAAAATAATTTTTTGATCTTATTATAAAAATTTATTTAAAGTATAAGTTCAAATGACTAAAACAAGTATGGGTTTAGTTCTTAAGCAATCACATATTCTTTACAAGTGAAATTTTAAATAAAGAAAACCAATTGGGTCTAAGAAAGAAAAAATGGATAATTATTTCTCTCTTTTTTAATTGGATCCATTTAGGAACCAAAATAGGCCCATTATTGGAACCAATTTGGACCCAATCAAAAACCATAAGAAACCAAAGTCTTGAAAATTCAATAAATACAAAACCAATTGGAACCATAATTCTTTTTTTTAAGATCCATCCAAACCCAAAACTAATTGGGTCGGGTTGGACCCACGGTTTCGGAACCAATTTGCCACCCCTAATATTAATTGTATTACAGTGGCAAAACTAATTACTGAAATTATTAGAAAATTGTCTTGTTGTACTGCACAGAAGAACGCAACTATCGCAAAACTGGAATTTTTGTTGCACGCGGTTTTCCCTCTTAGTTTTGAGTTTTAGGGACTACTCTGTTTTGGTTGTTGCCCACATTTTGAACGGTGGTCTCAAAAATTTGCCGGTTGAGGTACTGGCTGCATTTCCGATTGAGGCGCCTACTTTGACTACCTTGGTGTTGGGTATAACCGAAAGCACATGTTTTATGCAGTATTTATTTCTAATGTTATGCCTCTGTTGTAGTATCAAATCGTTTGTTTACAAAATGGATTCAGTGCTAATATTTATTTATGATCATTCACAAAGAAGCGGTTTTTCCCCTTTAATAAGACTAAAAACCTTTCTAATTTTGCAAAAGCCTGGCCTTTAAATGTAGATCTCAATGTGCAAAGTACATATGCAACAGACAAAAATAAGCAGGAAAAACTCCAGAGAGAGAATAATAATGATAATCATCTAATTCAATAATTAGGAAACATATAATTCTTCACCGAGGAAAATATTACCAACCCAGATTTGTAGCTTCTAAAATGAAAACATGGAAAGATATCATGTGAACTGACGTAAATAATAAAAAAAAGTCTCAGCTATTTTAACCTCTTGATGCACTACATCCGCAAATAATTATGAGTAGACCGAAAAATATAAACTAACACTAATCAAATCTATAAAGTAAGTACAGGCCTGGAAATGAAAATGACCACGTAGTTTTGCCTAGCGTTTAAAGGCTCAATTGCCATGCAACAGGGCCTCAAAACATCAGAAAATATTCATGTACACTAAAGCTGAAAAAATATGAAGCTAAAAATTGAAGGCAATCTTGCACATCCATGCAGTAAACCAGATAATGTTACAAGACAATAAAGACACAATAATGTCATTCGTCAAATGAGATAGAGATCCGTAAAACCAAAAAGTATGCCAAAGCAACAAAAACTTGTAATGTAAAAGCATTTTTATCTGAAGTGTCATATAAATAATATCATCAACGAAAGTCTAACGAATCTGAAACTAAGAGTCAATAATCTAGAAAGAAGCAAATTTAACCTATCTACGTCACAACACTCAAAGCGTTGATGACATTTATTGAGCACTAATGATACTAATTATATTATAGTGGCCAATTTAATAACAGATATTATTAGAGAATTGTCTGCCTGTACTGTCACTAATGTGAGAGAGTTTCGCCAGGCATTTGAAATTTAATGATCGGGCATAAATAAATATTAGCACTTAGTATAAAAAAAAAAAAAAAATTCAACCAGATACACATTATAATAATTCAAATCGAAAGAAAGCACATAAATAGTTAGTAACACGGCTGTAATCCATTTTTAAAACAAACGACTTGATACTATAACAGAAGCATAACATTAGAAATGAATACTACATAAAGCATGCGTTTTGTCTTATACCCAACTGCAGGGCAAAATTATCGAAATGAAACTAAGATGGATTTATTGTTGAGGCAATAAACTCAGCAATAAATTTGAAACTCATCTAAACGTACAGAAATATATGCAAGGATGTAAATCTGAAAAGGAAAAAATAATAAACAGAGGAACAAATGTCTCCTGACCGAAAATCTTTTTTGGTGTGTGTGCAGAAGATAGAATCATATTAAGGTAACACGACCTCAATATCTGTGTTTTTGCTACATGTTGATAACTCTTCACTCTTTAACCTTAATGATCTCAGATTTTTTTGGTTTAATGATGGTAATATGGATACCAGTTTTTTTGATAGAGTAAACTGCATTCATTACCTGTTAATGACCTTAAGCACAAATTTTCAATACCCCTTTCGCTTACACCAGTTCATACACGTAACGACATTTTCTTACATTGTGTTTAAGGGTTCGAAATGAACGGTACAGGTAGCACGACACAAGTTTTGGTGCAAGTCTCCATACTGCGGCAGTAAGTTATAAACAGTAAAAGGCTAAGAGTTGTTTTCTTATGTGATTTAAATAGTACTTACATTTTTTCTTTACAGGAGTTTCTTGCTCCTTAAAAAGTAACATTAAAAGTTATGAATTTCCAATAGAGATAATATCTGCTTTTGTAAGTGCAAGGTAAGTCTTTCAACAGAGGAATTAGGTTGTTGCTAAGCCTTTCTCTTTTCAAGTTCCTTTTTTAGATATTCCATTTTATGTATAATATAAGCCTCTCTTCACCACTAATAATCGAAAGGTTCACAGCAATTGCCAGCAGATGCGAAAAATCGCATTACATGCACCTAAATATTTCAAGCTATATACGCAATTAGTTGGCAACTTTAATTGAATTGTACACCTAATCGAACGATATAATGAACAAAGAACGAACTACGAACAACAATTTTTACAGAAAATACTGACATCCGCCCAAGGCCATACAATAAAAGCAATCCCTTCAAATGAGACGAAATCACAAAAAAGCGAAAAGTAGCAGCAAAAGTTTTTTGAAAAAACCTACCCCTTTTGCGAAGGCTCAGAGCTGCAGAAACCCAAAACCCTTATTTGCAGACTGAAATTCGAAGCTTCTTTTTGAAATTTTTCAGCATGCATGTTTAAATAAAACAGGAGACCTCGGGTGTTATCGTGGCAGGCGGAGGGAAGAACGCGTAGTTTATGGCGTTAGGGGTGAAGACACCTGGTTTCCACTGGGGGAAGTGGAACGGTAGCGTTTTGAGGAAAGGAGGGCAAAAGCGGCGTCGTTTTGAGGCTTTAGAAAACCCACGAGAAAAAATAAAAAAGGGGAAAATTAGAGGGCACAATCCTGTGGAACGTGCAGCCGGGCAACGAAATTGAGGTGCTTTGGCTCTTATATATATGTATAATATAATAATAATGCTCAGTCTTCCCAATTAATATAAGATATTTTAATAAAATCATCACAAAATTCAAATGACTAATAATTTTTTTAAAAAAAATGATGGCGTAGTTTACCCTTATAAATAGCAAATAAAAATCATTCACCTTCGAAGCATAAATAATGTCTGTCTTAACCTTATAATTTACAAAACAATATTGGTCCCCTTCTAAGAATGAATATTTAGTGAAAATACAGTGATACTTTAAACACATAAAATAATGAAAAATTGTTAAATTTTAAATTTGCCCATTTCTTGAGTTTTCATAGGAAAATGCCTAATTTAATGTGTAATCATTTATATTCCATCCATTAATGTGTAATCATTTATATTCCATCATCACCTCAGTTCTACTTAGTGCATGTATTCTTGTGAGATTTAGATTTTATTAGAAAATCTTTTTACGTGGTTTTACTTAAAACATGTAATTTAATGAGCTTTAGATTTTATTAGCAATTCCATTTAGGTTTATTTATTTTATAAAAAATTTGAATATTTTATCATAAAAAAATGAATCCCAATGCAAGTATATGTATATATATATATATATATATATTCCTTATTATAGAGTCCTGCCGTAAGTTTAGCATAAACAATTATCTTAAGTAATTAGTAATGACCTTTTTTGATATTAAAAGAATTATATGGGAATATTTTAGATACATAAAAATGTAAAAAAAAAAAGCACTTAATTTCATAATAATATAGATATAGATTTGTGCAAAGTTTTCGTAGTGTCTTTTATTCAAATTAAGCCAGACATGCATCAACATAGAATAAATATTTGGAGTAAGAAAGTAAAAACTTAAAAGTAAAACACAAGTTTTACCATAAAACTCAAGAATAGATTGATATTTGTTAGTCTTATGGTATTACTTTTTACCTTCAGTTGGAAGAACCTGAGTTCAATTATAGAGTATCCCAAGTTGTTTTTGTTTGCTTCTTGTTTGGAGTCTTTTAGGCTTCGTCACCCATTGCCTTGTTATTGAATTTGGATATTCTAGAGTCTATGTGGTACATACTTAAAAAATTAGAAGGGGTCTATAAGACTATAATTATAAAAAAATAAAGCTCAAAAATAAAACTAATGGCTATGAACAACGAAATAAAACTCTCTTCTTCTTTTCTATGAAAAAGCAATCATTTTCTTTATTTAATAAAAGAATTATAACATTAAGAATTATACAACTTAGATTGTCTCCAACAGTATAGCTAGTAAAGAACAATTGAAACATCCAATTAAGATTCCTCAAGATAAGAAGCAGAAGAAGACTATTGTTCAAAATATATGGAATTCTCGTTAAACAGAGAAAATAAACTATTAAATAAAAAATCTAAAAAAATGTATAACATATAATGTATTTGAAGAAGGGATACACAATTTAAAAAAGGGTGCTCCAACCCTACTCGTCACATCAGATTTGATAAGCATGGACTGAAGAGTAGTATTTTAAATATTTACTTTGGATTCAAGTTTTGATCATCTTATCAAAGTAGGATCAAGTTTACAACGCTTGTATTAGGTCTTGTGCAATGAAAGATTCAAGTTTTCTTAATTAATGGTTTTGGAAGCGTTGAGTTGATTCATGTGGAAGGTCATGAGTTCAACGTTAACTTATTTGCTTAGACTTTTATGGAACTTGTAAATGTATGCTTTCAAGAGTCTTATTTTAAAACTAATTATATTAAAATAATATCCGTTTTAATTGAATTTAACTCCTTTGAACTTGGAATTTAAACTTGTTTATGGGACGGTTGTTTATCCAAATTTTTTTATAACACACTGAATTCAATAGACCCAATATGTTATTCACCACATGATTGTTGGGTGGTGGGTGGTACACTAATTATATAGTGTATGCCACATTATGGTACATAATTTTTCCTGAACTATCTTCACTTGTCGAGAAGTCTTTTTGGCACTCAACAGTGCTCGAATAACTTATTAAACTTCTTGTTCAATTTGAGTAACTCACTTATATACAATCAACACTTCAAGAATTTAGCTTTTCATCTAAAATCTAAACAAAATTTAAAGACGTATACATTCTAATTGTAAAAACTATGCATCTTTTTATTAAAATCAAACTTACATATATTAGGGTCTAACAAATATTTGAATATTATTATAATATGTAGTGTTAAATTGAGAAGATGAATTACAAAGATAACAGCAAGAACAAGAAAATCCTTCTGATAGATTGAAGAATGAATAATGAAGAACCTCCCCAAATTACAAGAAAGTTAGGTATATATCACTACCCCGTAAGAACCTAACTAACCAAGGGTAAAAGGGTAAAATACCCTTTAGCACTTAACAAAATACCAATATATATATCTTAACACTCCCCCTCAATCTGAAGAAGGAGTTTTAAACAAATTATTCATGCCTAATTGTTTAAGAAGACAGTCAGCTTGAGCTTTCCCTAGAGCCTTTGTAAACACATCTGCTGGTTGCTTGTTTGTAGGAATATACTGAGTACTGATCATCCCACTTTGAATCTTCTCTCTGATGAAGTGGCAGTCTACTTCGAAATGTTTGGTCCTCTCATGGTACACAGGATTAGAGGCAATTTGCAAGGCAGACTTACTATCTGAAAACAGTTCTGCTGGTTCTCTCCCTTGTATTCCCAAGTCTTTTAGCACTCCTTGAATCCATATTACTTCACAAATGGCTGTTGCCATAGCTCTATATTCGGCCTCTGCAGAAGATCTGGACACCACCCCCTGTTTCTTTGTTTTCCAAGAGACCAAAGAAGCTCCCAGAAGTACTGCATATCCAGTTACAGATTTCCTAGTCATAGGGCAAGTTGCCCAATCTGAGTCACAAAAAACTTGAACCTGCAACTTACTGTCAGTAGATAATAATAAACCAGAACCTGAATTGCCTTTCAAATACCTCACAACCCTATAGGCAGCATCTAAATGAGATTTTTTAGGACTATGCATGAATTGAGTTAAGACATGGACAGCAAAGCAAATGTCAGGTCTTGTAATACAAAGATAGAGCAATTTTCCAATGATTCTTTGATATAAAGTCACATCTTTTAACAAATAATCATCTGAATTGACTTTATTAACAATGTCATAATCATAAGAAGTCAACCTCAAGTTACTTTCCATAGGAGTACTTACAGGCTTTGCTCCTATCAAACCTGCTTCTGCCACAAGCTCTAAGGCATATTTCCTTTGTGATAAGCATATTCCCTGATCAGTTCTAGCCACTTCAATCCCAAGGAAATACTTGAGATCACCTAAATCCTTCATAAGAAAATTAGAGTGAAGATATTCTTTACATAAAGCAATTAACTCAGTACTACTCCCTGTAATCAGAATGTCATCAACATACACTAACAGAATCACCACATCTCTCCCCCTTGATTTAACAAAGAGGGAATAATCATGTTTTGACTGAACAAAACCATATAAATGTAAAGCCTCACAGAATTTCTTATTCCATTGCCTAGGGGCTTGTTTCAAACCATATAAAGATTTATGAAGTTTGCAAACTTGAGATTTACCATATTGTTTAAAACCAGGAGGAATAGACATATAAATTTCCTCTGTTAAATCACCTTGTAAAAAGGCATTAGTGACATCCATTTGAAAAATAGGCCACTTATTAATAGCAGCAACAGAAAGAACAATCCTAATGGTAACATGTTTAGCCACTGGTGCAAAGGTTTCAGAATAATCTATACCCTCTTGTTGGGTGAAACCTTTGGCAACCAATCTGGCTTTGTACCTGTCTATGGAGCCATCACTTTTATGTTTGACTGTGTAGATCCATCTGCACCCAATAGGAACTTTCCCTTCAGGTAGATCCACCACAGACCAAGTTTGATTGAGTTCTAAGGCTGCAACCTCCTGCTTCATAGCTTCAATCCAATGAGGGTGTTTACTGGCCTGTTCAAAATTGTTAGGAATAGAATCTGCAGCTATGGATGACAGAAACACTTTATGATCAGTAGCAACAGTTTCATAGTTAATAAAATGAGAAATAGGATATTTAGTGCCTTTAGAAGAAATACAATTATCAGCAGTAGCATAAGGAGAAACATACTCTTTTGACCAAAAAGGTGGTTTACTTGGTCTAGTAGACCTCCTCAAACCTGTTTCACTAGTGTTCTGTGAAGAAGAATGAGTAGAAGGGGCCTCAAGAGAAGGAATTTCCTGACCAGCAGGAGCTTCAGGATTAGAGACTTCCTGATCAGCTCCAATTAAACTGTCCTCATTTTGTTCAGAACTTACTTCACCATGATCAATATGATCAGATATAGTTGATGGTACATAAGGATCAATCAATTCCTCTTGATACAGATTGTGATCCATATCAACAAATTTAGTACCTCTAGCACCATGATGAGCAGAAACAAAAGGCATAATGTTTTCATAAAAAATAACATCTCTAGATACCAAAAACATATCAGTTTTTAAACTTAATAATTTGTAGCCCTTTTGATGACTAGAATACCCAAGAAGAATGCAAGGTTGACTTTTTTCAAAAAATTTATCTTGAGATGGTAAAATCTTGGCATAACACAAGCACCCAAACACTCTAAGGTGTTCATAAGTAGGAGACTTACCATTAAGCATAGCAAAGGGAGTCTCACCTTTCAAAATCATAGTAGGAGTTCTGTTGATAATGTAAACACCAGTTTGCACACAATCACCCCAATATTTAATAGGTACTTGAGAGTGAAATTTCAGAGCCCTAGCTACATCAAGTATATGTCTGTGTTTTCTCTCCACAACACCATTTTGTTGTGGAGTGTAAACACATGAACTTTGGTGAGAGATACCAAGGGAGCTGAATAAATTGTGACATTCAGTGTTGAAGAAATCTTTGGCATTATCAGTTCTCACCACTTTAGTTCTAGTATTATAGAGATTATGCACCAGATTAAAGAATTTGCTAAGGGTCTGAGAGACATCAGATTTAAATTTCAGCAAGTATATCCAACAAAATCTGGAGAAATCATCAACAATAGTAACAAAGTATCTTTCTTGATTATAAGTAGGTTCCTTGTAAGGACCCCAAATATCAATATGAACAAGCTCAAAAGCAAAGGAAGTCTGAGATTGTCTTTTAGGAAATTTATTTCTAGATTGTTTAGCCAAGGGACAAACAGGACAAAATTGATTGTGCTCAGGTTTATTTTTACCAAAATCAATCTGAGGTAACATGCTAAATCTATTGAAGGCCATGTGCCCTAATCTGTAATGCCACAAGGCAGTCTTATTGAGATGTAAATCTACACTATCATAGTCCATACTAGAGTTACACAATCTCTCTTGAACAGTACTATTCTGAAAGCTAGCAGGGGTGATATTCTCTAGATAGTACAGCCCATTGCACTGCTTACCAAGTCCCTTGGTCAACCCAGTCCAGGTGTCCTGTATCAAACATAAGGAAGGATAGAAGCTAATGATACAGTGGGAGTCAAGTAATAACTGAGACACAGAGATTAAGTTGTACTTGAAATCAGGTACAAAAAGAACATCATGAATCTCTAAGTCTTTGTTTAATCTTATACTGCCAGTATGTGTAACTTTACTTAAACTCCCATTAGGTAATTTCACAAAAGTTTCTTTAGGATTCCTAGTCACATTTTTCCCAAAAAGACTAAAGTTGAAAGTTATATGTTGGTTAGCTCCAGTGTCAATTATCCAAGCATGCTTGTCACAGGATTTATCAAAGGATAGATTAACACATATACCTGCAACTGTACCTGAGTTATTGTCTGTGGATTTGGATGAATGTCCCTCAGCAGCAGATTTGCCAATCATCTTCATAATTTGCTGGTATTGTTGTTGTGTAAAGACTGGCATACTCCCTTCTTTAGTTTCACTGTTAGCCGGTTTTTCAGTTTCTGTTGACAGTACATTGGCATTGTAGTCTCCTCTGCCTCCATTATTCCTGCCCTATGAGCCTCTTCTGCCACCTTTCCTGCCTCTTCCTCTTCCAGGAGGATAACCTATAACCTTGTAACAAGAATCTTTGGTGTGTCCTATATAGTTACACACTTCACATTTAATCACCGGTTTGTCTGTGAGATTTGAGTTCTTGGCAGTTGTGTTAAGTGTGACAGTAGAAGAATCTTGTTGAGAGGTAATGCCGAGGCTTCTTTGTCCTTCTTCATTGCAAACAATTGCAAAAACTTGAGAGTGAGTAGGTAAGGGAGACATCATCAACACTTGGGACCTTGTCTGACTGTAGCATTCGTTTAATCCCATCAAAAATGTCATCATCTTGATCTGTGATGTGAATTCTGCATACTCTTTCGTAACAACAGTGGCAGGGCTAGGAATTAAGGACTCATATTCATCCCAATATTGTCTGAGCTTCGAGTAATACTCTGTAACCGAACTCGAGCCTTGATTAATCGTATTAATCTGACGATATAATGCATACATCCTAGCTCCGTTCACTTTATCAAATCTTTCTTGTAAATCTTTCCAGATTGAGGAGGCCGTCTCACAATACACTACCCCATGCACCAATTCTCTTGATAAGGATCTTGTAATCCATGATTTTACAAGGGCGTTGCATCGTTTCCACAGAAAATAGTTAGGAGATTCCTCCCCTGGATCTTTGCACTCTCCAGTAATGAATCCAGTCTTGTTTTTCGCCTCAAGTGCTACCCGCATCTCTCTACTCCAAATTTTGTACTTCTCGCTACCTTTTAGGGTTTCGGCAACCAAATCGATATTGGGCGAGTCGGATGGAGAGATATACAACGGGTCGTGAAAATCTACCTTCGATGCCACTGTGATTGTAGTATCTTTCACACCAGCCATGGTTGATCGATCAATTTAGGGCAACTTCGATCAATTAATCCCTCTAATCTATGATAGGGACGCAACGGAAGAAAAGAATTTAAAGAATCGAAAATGGCTCTGGTGCCATGTTAAATTGAGAAGATGAATTACAAAGATAACAGCAAGAACAAGAAAATCCTTCTGATAGATTGAAGAATGAATAATGAAGAACCTCCCCAAATTACAAGAAAGTTAGGTATATATCACTACCCCGTAAGAACCTAACTAACCAAGGGTAAAAGGGTAAAATACCCTTTAGCACTTAACAAAATACCAATATATATATCTTAACATGTAGAAACAAATTAAAGTATTAAGAATTATACTAAGATATTGTTTGATAGAATGCACACACGTTTCAATTCATGTTGATTTTATAGAATGCCACCTAAAGCTACTAACATACACACATAATTACATGATATATACTACATATGTATAACAGCCACATCACACAACCATGGTGAGTAGACATGATTCAACATCGTTATGCAACCACAATATGGTCTTCCTTTAGTCTAAATGAGCGGAAAACTGTATAAAAAGGTGAAATTTGAGGTATAGTACCTGATAATTACTTTGTATTTCGGTGGTGCATGTGAAGGGTAGCTGGGTTTGTAGACGGGGAAAGTGATAGAGAAGATGCATAACCATATATGATTGTGTTAGGTTCCTAAATATGAGTGAGGAACTACACTCCAAGTACGTAAAATAACCAGGAATAAAAACTACAATTCTGAAATATTTTTCTTCTATTTCATTAATGAATGTTGAACAGAATTTAAAGATATAAACAAATAGTCCTAAACACAAGGAAATAATTCTCACTAAGCTGTCACTAACTTAGTTGGATTCACCCACTAAATAAACTGCTACGACTAAATCAAATGAACTAAAAGGGTGGACTTTAATTGTAAAACAACAATTCAATGACGTTAACATTTGTTTGGGCCTTTCATCACATAGTCTTTGGTCCAAATGGGTTGTTGACTCTTGCGTTGGGGCCTTTCAGCTTGATCCAATTGCAGGGGCATATCAACTCTCTTCCCCAAATTTGGTCTTGTCCTCAAGACCAAGTTGTGATTGGTGCCCCAAGAGCAGATGTGGTTGAAAGCCCAGAATCGGATGGCTCGAATTGGATGTCAATAAGGAATTCGGGGTCCACAAGGTCACATTTAGGAGGGGTAATAATAGCGAGAAATTGTGGACTTTTGCATTTGTGCCCAATGTTGAAATCGTTCATCACAATTGAAACAAATGCCTTTTGTGCGCCGTTCTTGAATTTCTATGGCTGTTAGACGACGGTAGGGAAGGGAAGTGAGAGATTGGCGTGGTGTTTGGGTATCGCCGAGTACGGGTTGGTGGGGGTTGTCTGTAGAAATATTGGCCGGTGCATTCGGTGGTTGGTTGATAGTAGTTGGAACGTAAGTTGGCCAAAGGGAAATTGGATTGGTAACTGCTCTACTGGAGTTTTGCTTCAACCAATTTAGCGAGACCAATTCCGTCGGTGACATTTGAGGGGCGAAGGACCGCTAGTTCATTTTGAATGTCATTGCGAAGTCCAGAGGAAAACAATTGAGAGTGGGGGAGGGTGGAAGCCCGAGTACGCAATTGCATAGTTGTTTGAATTGGGTTTGATAGTCGAAAACTGAGCCGGTTTGACGTAGTTTAAATAAGGCAACTTCGGAGTTGTCGTAGGTAGTGGGTCCAAAACGGATAGCGAGAGCACGTGTAAATGTGTCCCAAGAATGCAACTGTCCATGGAGTGCATCCACTTGAACCAACTAAAGGCTAGGCCCTTCATAAGGAAAGCGACCAGAGCCAAACGTTGTTGCGGGGGAACGTTGTAATATGTATAATATTGACCGGCTTGAAAAAGCCAAATCGAGAGGATCCGAGCCATCAAAATGGGGAAGAGTTAATCGAGAAATTTGGTTATCTGGTGGTGGGGGATAGTTTGGATGTGGTGGCATTACGAAGAAAGGTGTTGTAGAAGAGGAAGCAACATTGGAACCAGGTTGCTTGGTGGACGAAGGGGCATCAGGTTTGTTGTTGTTGGTTGAAGGCATTAAATTGGAAATAAGAGATAATAAGGATTCGTGACTTTTAGATGCTTCTGTATCTCGGGTTTTGATATATTCGGCAAGCTGTTTGGAGCTCTCTTGAAATTTCTAGCCTCAGCTCGCTGGCAGCACATCAACGGTTGTGCCGAAGGTCTGTAAGTTGTGGGTAGTCCTCAAAAGAGTGACATTGCCGGTGGGAAGTTAGGTGGGAGGTGTTGCAGTCGCTGGTTGGTTGGTTTGAGCATCGGCAGATACGAGTTGGAGGTTCGAAGCACCGACCGTCACGATTTGAAGGGTTGGAGCGAAGACAGCCGTTGTTTTGATGGAATGCACACACGTGAAAGCATGCACACACTTGAACCAACTAAAGGCTGTGCCCTTCATAATGAAAGCGACCAGAGCCAAACGTTGTTGCGGGGGAACGTTGTAATATGTATAATATTGACCGGCTTGAAAAAGCCAATCGAGAGGATCCGAGCCATCAAAATGGGGAAGAGTTAATCGAGAAATTTGGTTATCTGGTGGTGGGGGATAGTTTGGATGTGGTGGCATTACGAAGAAAGGTGTTGTAGAAGAGGAAGCAACATTGGAACCAAGTTGCTTGGTGGACGAAGGGGCATCAGGTTTGTTGTTGTTGGTTGAAGGCATTAAATTGGAAATAAGAGATAATAAGGATTCGTGACTTTTAGATGCTTCTGTATCTCGGGTTTTGATATATTCGGCAAGCTGTTTGGACCTATGGTCGGTTGCGTCGAGTTGTGATTGCAAGGATCGAAGGGTGGCGGCTATTTGAGATACCTGATCTTCCAACGAAGGATTGGGAATGTCGATTTCATGACGGGGAGGCATGGTTGGTGAATGAAAGCACCAATGTTAAGTTCTTAAATATGAGTGAGGAACTACACTCCAAGTACGTAAAATAACCAGGAATAAAAACTACAATTCTGAAATATTTTTCTTCTATTTCATTAATGAATATTGAACAGAATTTAAAGGCATAAACAAATAGTCCTAAACACAAGGAAATAATTCCCACTAAGCTACCACTAACTTAGTTGGATTCACCCACTAAATAAACTGCTATGACTAAATCAAATGAACTAAAAGAGTGGGCTTTAATTGTAAAACAACAATTCAATGACGTTAACATTTGTTTGGGTCTTTCATCACATAGTCTTTGGTCCAAATGAGTTGTTGACTCTTGCGTTTGGGCCTTTCAGCTTGATCCGATTGTAGGGACATATCACAGATTGTCTCTTTTGGAAATATAGGAAAGTGCATAAATTTGGCGGACCCATTTTGTAAATCCCTTGAGAAATTAAATAAATTTAATATTTTTTTAAAAAAAAGTTGTCAGAGTGAGTTGGATTATCAAGTTTTCAACTTTAACACTGTAAATATTTCGTGGTAGGCAAAGTTAAAATTACGTAAAAATCACCATATGAAATGTATGATTACTACGTGTACAAGAACATTGTAAGTTATTGGTTGGCATATTCAACTTGAATAACCTTTTTCTTGATAAATTGAGAAAATTATTTTAGGGATAAAAGATATGATTTGACAAGTGTTTGGGTGAATTATTTAAAATAAAAATAGGCAATGATAGTGAGATGTGATATATTTTATTGTTGTAAGAAATTTATTTAGTTTGATATTTAGATAATTTTTATTAAGTATTTTTAAATAAAGAACGGTTAGAATTAATCTTATTTTAAATCTTATATTATTTTATTTTGCATTAGATTTTGCAATTAATTTGATTTCAGAAGCCGAAAAACTCTTTTAATCTACAACATTAGCTATCGAATAGTAAAACTTCAGATTCACTCTTTTTTTTTGCGATAATTTTTTCAAATTATCTAGAATTTTGATAGGATGTTCTTAAGAAAAAAATCGACATGACAAACAAGAGTTTTTTCATAATCTTATATGCTGAAATATTTTTTTGGACAAAGGTGATCAACTAATTGGGGAATAATTTTCTCACTTTAGTGAAAAGAAATGTAGTTTCGTGTTGTAAAGCAAAACACGTTTGTCGGGAACTTTAGACAATATTATTTTCGTACTTCAACAAAGAATTGTTATAAATGCAAATATTATTTTTTGGACAAGTTTCTCAATGTAAATGTAAGTTCACAAATGTAGATTGTTTAACTCGAGTACTTCATAGGGAAAAAACTGATATAATACTTTGTGCATAAAAAGAAACTAATTAATTTTCTTTTTTGAGTTTTCTCATTGGTATTATTAGAGTATATATAAGCCTATTTATGTGCAAGAGAATATACACAAGATATGTGCAAATATATACTCTAATAATATATTAGAATGTTAAGTTTGCGACGATATGTCTCAACGAGCTTAATATATATATATATATATATATTGTGACGATTAGATTCTCAAGTTAACTGGTACAAATAATCTTCTTGTAGACTTATCTTTTTGGTAATTAATTTTGTGGCTGCTAACATGTATGGAATTTATACCTTGGTGGGCAAGGAGTCAAATTAATTCATAGGAGTAAAGTTACGTCTTGCAAAGAAACTATTGAATCTCGCATACTTTTCTTTCTAGATTAGTGTGATATGATTTGTTAGAAGTCTTATAAATTAATAGGATAAATGTACACCAAAGAAAAAGAATACATACTGTCAAAATTGCAATATTATTAAAGTAGTTCAAATATTATCTCTAGATTATAAATTAGCCATACGAGGTACTTTGCATACGAGGCAGTATGCATACGAGGTACTTTGCGTACGAGGTAGTTTGTATACGAGGTGCCCATTCAGAAAAAGGATGGGTCGGGTCATCATACGACCCGACCCGATAACCCAATGACAGATGGTCCATAGATATAATGACACATGGCAGTCATTTTCAAGTCCCAACCATCACATCATAAATAGTAACCACTTGAGCTTATAAATACCCCTCTACTAGTTCATTTAAGGGGGGGTTCTCTCTAAAAATAACACCTCATATTCTATACGAGGTGAACTGATATAAAAGCTCTCTTTAATTTGTTAGAACTACGATAGACTTGATCCTAAGTAATTAGGTACGTAGGCAGCTCAATACACTTGAGTGCAGTCTATAATTTTCTCAAGAGATCGATTTGGTTCAAATTGACCCAACGAAATTTGAGCTAAATCAAGCTAGCAATGGATCCTATCCATTTTTCCAATTATTATTACATAATTTATTAGATTATTGAATTAATCACTAAACTAAATTCAAGATATTCACTGATCACAATTTGAAATCTAGCAACGTTAAACCTAGATACTAGTGATATATTCATATTTTGATCTTTGTATGAGTAAAATCATTCTATCAATTTACCAAATCAAGTCTATAATTTGAGTACAATGTAATTGAAACTCTATTAATCCAGATACTATGATTGTGTTGTAAGACCTTAATAATATATGGAGATAGCACCAGTCCTTTTTAATGACATAAATACTCTTATAGATGTAGATGGATTCTCTGTTGATTTCATTTATTTTGTTAGATAAAATAAATTCTGCTTAATATTATTGCATCCTATGATTTTCCTTATATGTTGAGATAAATCAAAGCACATTGAGTTGTGCACGTAGCAGCCATGACACTTTCAGATAAGAATATTCTACGTTCCGCGCAAAACCAAAATAAAATCTTAGTGGCTCACAGTTTCATGTATGGATCCTTTTATGCATATACGGATTACCCATGTAACAAATTACCTCATAAAAGAATGTTACATAACCAACTTTGATGAGACTATAATTTATTTTTTCAGGCCTTCTTAACTTTGAACTTGTTTAAAGTCAATCTATTGGAGAATGTTTCATAATCTCCACTGCATGTGCATAAACATGTCAAGAGAGCAAGCCCGGCCCATTGGCCCACGACTCGCGAGCCGTCGTGGGTTAAGCCAGCCCTCGGAGGCCCAGCCCAGCCCATTTATTATATATATATATATATATATTATTATGATTGATTTTTTTTCTAGTCTATAAATATAGGATTTTATTTGATATGTATCTCACAAGTTTTCATTACAGCATATTCAATTCAGTGTTTTTGCTCCCTCGGCTCTCGTTATCATTTTCGACACTGTGGCGTTCAATTTCTCGACGTGATTTCGAAGTGGTGCCGTTCAATTTCGACGTGATTCTAAAGTGGTGCCGTTCATTGTGCCGTTTGATCGTCGACAAAAAATAGAACTTCACTTCGGTAACATCGTTTTTTTTTAGTTTTTAGTTTGCATCGTTTTGTTATTTTAGTTATTGTTATAAGTTATTTAATTAGAAATTTTAACTAAAGATTACAGCTTAAAATATGTCTAATAGAAAAAGATTATTTAATACCGAAGATTAACGTTTTCTATATCACGAAACTTTTAATATGTCGGAATCACAATTTAATGAAGAAAACGAAATTGAAATGATAATGAACACTTAGAGGAAGAAAGGCCTCCGGCAACATTTAAACGTAAAAAGGAATAAGACCTACAACAAGTAAATATTGGAAATATTTTCAACTTATAGCCGGAAAAGGAAAAAATTTGTCGAATATATAAGAACGAATTTGTGTTTAAAAATAATAGTGGATGGGGTACCAGTAATATGGGAATGCATTTGAAAAATAAGCATTTAGTTATTCAAGCTAAATTTCCTTTTACTTTCGCTGAAAATGTATTTGTTGAAATTTTTTTAAAAGTGTGTTGTCAACCTCAATTTAAACGGTGTCACGTAATACTTATTATAATGATGATTTTAAGCAATATATAGAAGAAATGAATAATTTAAAAATTAAATTTTCTAATTTAATTTCTAGGATTTCATTAACATCGTATATGTGGAAAGGTAGGTGTTGTCTTTATTATATTTGCATAACGGCACATTGGATAGACGATAATTATCATTTAGAAAAAAGAATAATCGACTTTCAACAACTTGACCATCCACACACAAGTTATCGAATAAGTAAAGTTTTACATTGTTGTTGTGAAAATTGGAATATTTCGAAAAAAATATTGTCAATATCTTTTGATAATGCAACAAATTGCAGTAGAGCTATTGCAATTTTGAAAAATGAATTGCATCCAATTTTTTGTAGAAAATTATTTCATATTAGATGTATGTGTCATGTTATGCATTTATGTGTTAAAGATGGTTTGAATTTTATAAAAGAACGTACTCACAAAATTAGACATTGTATATCTCATATTAAAGTTTCAACCGTTAGACATCAAGAATATAAATGTGTCGTTGTGAGAAATATTTTGATATATAAAGCACCATATTTAGATGTGGAAGTAAGATGGAACTCTACCAATAAAATGTTGTTTGAAGCTTATCCTAATCGTACTATAATTAATTCAATTTGTAATCAAACATTCATTGGGTAAAATGGGTTGGCATATATTCATGAATTCGATTGGAATATCGTTAACACAATTGCTTCTTTATTAAACATATTTCGTGAAGTTACCACAATGATGTCCGGTTCTTACTACACTACATCTAATATTATGTTATCTAATATGATCGAAGTAGTTGAAATGTTTTCTCAAAATAGATATAATGACGATGTAAAAAGTATAATAAAACAAATGGAATTGAAATGGAACAAATATTTTTCTAAAATTCCTCAAATATGTATCTTAAGTTGTATATTTGACCCTAAATGTTAAAGAAATGGTTGTTTTATCTTAATGGAACAATATTATAAGTTAACTAACTTGCATGACATAAACATGAGGGACAAACAAGACCAAGTCGAGAATTTATTAAGAAATTTATTGTCATTATATGAATCTAATTCATCTTCACATTCTTCATCTAACATTATCCATATACCATCAACACCAAATGTTCATTCATCATCCCCTAATCTTTTTCCTTTCTTAGTCTCATTGCATAATACTCATGAAACAACAAATAGAGAAAATGTGAAATGCAATATTATCTTCAATTGCCCCTTGGTGGATATAATGAAAATTTTGAAATTTTACAATGGTGAAAAAATGAAAGTGCAACGTTACATATTTTTTCTATTTCTGGTCTGAAGTTGATAACTTGCGAATAACCCTTACTAATAGTATTAAGGGTTATGATGGGAAGTGCAGAAAAATAATTTACGACAATAGTTTTTTTTAATTACACGAGGAGCATGTGAGCTGACTTTAAAATAATTCGAGGAATTTTTGTAGCTTATTTTGTTATCAAAAGTTTTTATTTTCATTCTCGAAAGAATAATGGGGATATTATGCAATTAATTCTCAATTTTATTAGTGTGAACTTCTATATTTGTAAGAATATATCACACACCTCTACATAAGTTTTTAAAAATAAATTGAATTTCAATATATTTGTATCTATATTTTTACAATTCCATCAATAGAGTTATAGATACAAATATATGTAGAGGTGTGTTACAATTCCATCAATAGTACAAATAATTATCAAGACATATAAACGATTGGATACAGTTTTTTACCAATTTTAATTTCCTAAAATAAAAACCATGTCATAATAATTGTTACAGTGCATGCTCGTACAGTGGCGGAGCCAGGAATTGAAAGTGGGGGGAGGGCGAAAGTACGATGACGTGGATCGGTTTATTTCGGGTCGAGTTGTTTACGTCGGGTCGAGAGTTCGGATATTGAAAATCGTCCAAATACCAAAACTTGACAATTCAAATATGAATATAAACATGAACAAAAATCAAAATAAAACTTTATAATCACAAAAAGTTATCACAATATTTACTAAATATAAATATCGAACAGTCTTGCTATCGCATAATCTTCTCCTACTTTAATTGTACTCTGTGTGTCTTCATCCTATCAAATTCATTAATAACATTAAAATATGAAGCAAAACTTGTAGAAAAATAAAATGATAAAAGTAAAACTAGAAATACACAATATCAATATAGATAAAAGTGAGTGTATCAATTTTACCAATAATTTACCTAAATTTTACCAATTTTAATCAGAACAAATTTTACCAAAAAAAATTCATCATGATATATCTTATTTCCACATTTGTACCAAAAATTCAAAACTAATCTAACTGCACTTCAATTCTCCATCTCGAAAACTAGTCAACCATTAAAATTGATTGCCATAGCTTCAACGTCCATGTTTAACTATATTAAACCCTAAAATCAAACCCACAATTCCTTTTCACTAACTGAACTATCCCTAATCCCTCCTATGAACATCCTCAAATCAGATAAAAAAATCATCATAAATACGCTTTGATCATTCAAATTGATCTATTAATCATCAAATTCACAATCCAATTTAAACAATAAAAACAGACCTGTGGGAGTTTTCCTCTTTCCGAAAATCAAATTCATGGCGATTGATGACAGATTGATCGATTAATTCTTCTGTCTCGTATTAAGAAAGAAAAATTGATGGGAAAGTGGGCAGCTTTGTGTGGAATGAGAATGGGAGGGCGAGGCTTTTGTGTATTTAGAATTAAGATATTTTTTTATTTCTAATAAAATTAGGTGGTGTTATTATTAAAAAGATAAAGTAGGTGGGCCTAAACTATTATTAAAAAAATAAAGTAGGTGGGGGTGGGGCTAACTTTATAATTTATATAATATATATATTTTTTTAAAAAAATTGGGTGGGGCGGCCGCCCATCCCCGCCCCACCCTGTCTCCGCCTCTGTGCTCGTACCAAAACCTATAATTTTTACTAAAAAAACACCAATATATTGTCATTGCATGATTTCAAAAAAGCATACACATGCCTATCCAAAAATACTTGAAAATGGATAAATCAAATGCATTCCTGCATAAAAATAATATTAGTGTATAACCGATGTTACGCACAGAAATATATTAAAATAAATTGTTTATAAAAGAAACATAAACTTATATATTTTAATAATATTAAAATAATTTTTTATAAAGTAATAACAATCGAACACAATTAATATATCACAAAACTATAGAAGGTGAATAAGTCAAAACTAAAGAAATATGTTGAACTCATACTTTCTTTCCCTAATTACCAAGTGTTTCTTAGAATAAATCATTATACTGAAAAATGTAAATAGTAATAAATTATAATTCCAAATATTTGTTGCAATAATTTTTCCTTTGGACAAATGCTACTAATAGTACATGTAGTTTTACTTTTTTATCATATTAATAGTTTAAATACACATTATACTATTGCCATAATGTTTCATTTGTGCATCATATTTATCATTTAGAACATTTTACGATTGACTGTGACATAATCGAACACGTGTATCTCACATGTCAATCTTTAGGGACGATTGTGAGGTGTCACGATGATAATGATTACTATTCATATTATTATTATAATCAATTAAGTGATTAGGCCGATTACATAATAATTGAAATAATATAAAGCTATTTAGAATCCCAAATCCGTAATTATTTGGTCTATTGTAATACTTGTAGCAATTAACAATGTTGATTATGGACACGTTTATGATTGATTGTTGTGGAAATTTATGATCTAAGTTATATGAACCGAGCTTGCCGTTTTGTTAATTAGAATTAGTGTTTCTCTAGTCTTTGAATGCTCTTATTTTATTAAATCCTAAGAGCTTATTTATTATTGTTTAATTAAAAAGGGACTAATCAAAGAATTTTTTTATTATCGACAAACTAAAGAGAAACGAGGTTGTTAGAGCCTGTTGACAACTATGTTAATTTAGTTAAGAACATCGAAACATCATTACATCAAGGATCAAATTCGTGAACCAATACCGAGATAATCCATAGTCCAGAATTTTTCATCCCATTCAGTTAGTTATTTGTTTAATATCGTTTAATCCGACCTTAAAGTAATTTTATTTACTTTTAGTTAATCATTTTCAAAGGCCCCTTTTATTTATTATTTTTATTGGATTCAATACTCATCAACAGTTCCCACAAAAGTACACAACTTCCACACCAAATATTCCCACCAAAATTAACACATCTGCACTGGATTTTGATAAGCATTAATATTCTAGACTTTTATGCCTTAACTTTTGAATAAAGATTATCTGATCTTTTGTGTTCTCCAATACAAGTTTGGAGAACATATGTTAATCAATATTCTAGTGTTGAAAGATAATGCATAAAGAAGCGTACCCCATCTCTTATTATGGAACTATATGATGAATGTGGATCATGCATGCTTTTATATATTGAGTCAAAAACCAACACATTTACATAATACAATCTCAATAGATTGTGTGTAGACATATACCCATGCTTAGGACCTGGCAGAAGGTGCCTTTTGCTTAAGTTGATCAAATATAATACATTTTAGGGAAATTACAGTTTTCATCCCCGTAACTTAGCCCAATTCATTTTTGGTTCCATTTATTATGAGTTTTTCACATTTAGTCTCATAACTTTCAAAATATCTCACATTTATTCTCACAGTCCAAAATCCAACGGCCAAATCCGTTAATCAACACTTTTACCATACATTTTTGGAAGATTTTATGTATAAATGACACGTGATATTGAGTAAAATGACATAATATTGAATATGATATTCACACACGGATTCTTAAAGAAATATAAATTAAAATATTGATTAACGGAGTTGAATATTGGATTTTGGATGATGGCACTAAATATAATACATATTAAAAGCTATGTGACTAAATATGAAAAACTCAAAATGAATGAGGCTCAATCTAAATTTAAATAGAACGAAAAATATAATTTTTTTTATTTTATTAATTATTCGACACTATGATTTTGTTTGAAAAAGAGGGTTTTAATGGACTTGTTTCTAAGAAGCAACCCCATGTTCCTAAAATAGCTAAGATAAAAAAGAATATGTATATTATATATATATGTATGTACACTTTGTTAGACCATACATGTATAATGCTAATAAGTTAAGACTTCTTTTTGCATCAAATATAATATAGTTAAAACATAATCATGATGTTTAACTTCACTTTGTCATAGAAAAATAAACCCACAATTGCACCTCTAAATGTTCATTGTTATAATATCTAATGTATATTTATTTATTAGATCATATTGCAAAGTCTCCTTTGTCGAAATAATATCTGAAACAATGTAATTCAACAAATAATCTCATGGCTTCAATCGGCAATACATGTAAATTGGGAGAATAATAGATATCGATCGCCAGGTATTATATATGAAATCATTAAGACTCGATTAACATACATATATCGGAATTATATGAACCGATGCTTTAAACTATGTTAAGAATGCAGCTTTTGTGAACATGTAGATTACTTATTTGAAGTTAATTAATCAATAAGAAAATAAAGAACAATGAAACAAGCAGAATAAGCCAACTAATGAGACATAATTTATTTGTGATAATTATCAGCTAGAGGGATTTGAGCTCCATTTGTAATACATTAAACATTCTTATTGAGAAGTAATTTGTCAAACTCCTATTAGAAATAAATCACGATATTGGTGGGTGCTACATATATATGCACGGATTAATTCCTGGAACAATCTGATAGGCACTAGTAATAATGTAAAATATACATTAAAAAAAATTAAAGATATAGAGAAAAAAAAAACACATCATAAAAATGTTTGATGAAATGGAAAATGTAAATATAAAAATATATATAGTAAAGCTTTGAAGATTTAAACCCAAGAAAATACCCATTGAGTTATCATAAATCAAAATGAAAAAATTCACTGAGATTTTATTGGGTTTATCATAATTAAATAATCAAAATGTTGTTTGCCTAAGGTTAATCAAACTCTCATGTTCTTAACTACATAGTTAAAGATAATCTAAGTTCTATTATTTTTTATACTTAAATTTTTTATTAAATGAAATAAAATGACCATTTTTCATTAAAAAATTATTTCTTACAAGATTCTTCACAAAATTTAAAAAGATGATTTGTTTGTTTCCCAGTATTATATATAAAGTATCTTCAAAACTATAAAGCAAGTAATATTGTGCATGTGACTGTTCAACCTCATTTCTGATTACTATATTTATCTCATATATTTTGTTTGAAACCAAAAACTTACAACTCCTCTTTTCATATTGGGTCTGCTCAATTTGCTTCTTTTTCTTTCATCTTTTTCGGCTTTAAGCTTAGTGTATATATATATATATATATATATATAAAAGCACTTAGTCTAAGGTAAATAAATATTTTTGTTCATTAATGGCAACTTTGGTTAGGTGAAGAATTCATATGACAAAAGAGTATGAATTCAAAACAGACAATATATAAAAATAAATAGTTCACATTCAACTCCCCAAACACTTCAAACACAAATATATATATATATATATATATATATATATATATATATATATATATATATATATATATATATATATATTTTGATAAATCTAAATTACCAATAACTGATTTCTTCTTTTTTTTCCTTACAAATTTTTGTTAATCATATAATTAGGACAATATGAAAAAATTACATTTTTTATCCCATAACCAAGCTCAAGTTCAATTTTGATCTTATTCATTATGACTTTCTCACATTTGGTCACGTTACTTTCAACATGCAACATATTTAGTCTGACTGTCCAAAACTTAATAGTCAACTCCGTTAGTCTAACACTTGAAAACGTTTTGGGGAGATTTTATACATAATAGATATTAATATTAAGTAAAAATGTCATAATATATAATCCACGTATGAGTGTATTCACGCATGAATTCTTCCAAAAAATCAATTAAATGTGAGACACTTTGAAACTTATGAGACTAAATATGAACTCATAATAAATGAGACCAAAATTAAATTTAGGCCACATTATGGGACGAAAAATATAATATTTCTTAATATTAAAGATATCATTATTTTTTAGTTCGTTGAATGCATTCAATCACCAATTATAGGTTTATAAAACACAACAATGATTACGTTTATTGAATTTACTATTAACATTCTAATTAAAGGCAGAATGAACTTTGTCCAATACATATTAGTCTTAAAATTGTGAACATTCAATTTTATTAGTAAGTTTGGAAACCTTTGTGTATGTTATACATAACAATTCAATCTATTAACATACCAATTATAGAACAACACTTTCTAATCGTAGGCAACAATTCTCAATAAATTTTACTCGCCTTACCAATATAATCAATTATTAGCCGTTATCAATTTATCATGTAGCTGCTGCTAATTACTAGTTTTAAGAGCCTGTTTAACACAAGTTATAAATACCCGCTAGAATGACCAAAATGCCCTTAACTAATTTTGATTAATTAGATAATAAACTGCTTGAGATTGTTCACACACACAAAAAAAAAAACAAAGAGAAATCTCATGCATTGTATTGTGAAAGAATTCGAATTCACTTTAATTATAATTGCTTCCATTTGATGTCCATACCAAATATATTAGGTCACCGAAATAGCTAAAAATACTTTAAATTATTAATATGGGAAAATTTGTAAATTTTATATAGAATTATCCTTTTTCCGGTTTAAGAAAAATTAATGACAACAAGAAAAAGTTGTGATCTTTATATAGAATTCTACCTTTTCACTGTTTAGAACTTAATAATATTTTCTAGTCCTAAAATTGTAGTTGTTAATTAATGACGATAAGAAAAATTTAAATGCACGTCTTCATAAGTGACTCGAATAAAATTCGACACACATTTCCACATATTCCAATAACAGATTTTACTACAAATAATTTCTTTGAAGATTATTTTATCATCATTTGAAATTGATTATGAATAGTTAAATACACTAAATTAATTTACTTTTACAATAAATAAATCTTAACACGAAATTTTCAATAATTATTGCCACGTATATGTCTTTTCTTTGCCTGTCACAAATTCAATGTTTTAACCAACTTAAAAAATTCAATTACCCCCAAATAAAAAAGAAAAAAGTGAGAACATTCTAGAAAATCAAACCCCACCATGGAAAAAGCTAATTTTGAGGGGTCTCTCTCAATATTTTTGACCCATTTGGTTTACGTAAATCTATTTAGTCTCTAACAAAGTCTTGATCGAAAGCTTCTTGTAATTGGCTGTATAAACAAGAATTTTATACGAGAAGACTTGTAATTATATATTTTTTTTTTTATTTCTATCATTTACCACGTTATCACACACTTCACATTGAAAGTTGGACCAAGTAACACGTTATATAAGTTTTATTGACTTCAAATAATTTATTTTCTGAAGTTGAACTCAGAGTCCCATATTAGACAAAACCAAATATAATTTGTTTTATAGAAGTATGGAATATAACAAAATTAAATTAGTATTAATTTGGTGGACAAGTACAGTAGATGAATGAAAAAATTATGAAATATGAGCAACAAACTAAATAGAAATTGGTTTTGAATTTGACACCTATGATATTAGATATATTTACACCGTATTTATACCATCGATTTTTCACCTCCCCTTGATTTAGAAAGTATGAATGTATTAAATTCAATTGAATTAATTATACCAAATGATTGTTTACTAATAATAGAAGGAGTGAAAAATCGGTGGTATGAAAATGATGATATATTGTCAAATTAAAGGTTAAATGCAATACACCCTTGATATACTTTAATTGCAAAAAGGCCTCCATAAAAAAATAAATGTCAAAGAGCTTTAGTTCAAATAAAAAAGCGGCTCTAAGATCTTTAATTGCATAGTTTTTATGATTTTATTTTCTTATTTAATATTTCAGTTCTAAAAAAGTGGCCAACACATTTTCAGAATTTTTAATCTTGGATGTGTTTTTTGATACTTTTTAACACATGTAATAAAAATGCAAATTATTAATGAGCATTTAGTTTCAATAGTCATTTATTTTAAAACATATTTAATGTATGCAAAGCTTTTTAGGTATGGATAGAACCTCCTATTTTTTATTAGTTCTCATAAAACTGTTAAACCAATTTTTACAATTAAATTTCAGAGATAAAATCACTTAATCAAGAAATGTTATTTGTAAAGGCTCTATCCATCTATCAAAAGTTTTCATACTCCATTGATGTCAAGAACTCAAATTCTAGAAAAACGTTTCAAACTTGAGGCTTTTTAGTATTTTAAATATTTATCTTACAATGAAAAAATATACATTTTTATTAAGATATTAACCCTACTTGTTTGATACTTTTAAATCCAAACAATTAACTCCTCTAGACCATTTTATATGCTACCTGAAACTAACAATGACTGATTAACCATATATTAATGTTATTTAAATAGTATGGTAACAAGTTGTACTTATGATAATACTTAATTCTTATTCTTCCTCTAATTTGAAATCGGAAATTTCAAGTCAGTTTTTAACCAATCTTCAAAATTTGATGGCTTCAAAACGTCCAACTAACAAAAAAATATTCACAGCATAATGTATGAAAACATGTGTGAATCCATCATAATAAATATATATATATATATATATTATATATATATATATATATATATTCTAACATGCTTGTGGTTAATATTTCACAATTATCGAGAGTTATCAAAAATTACATAAATTATATAAATCAATAGTACTTGTTATCAACTTTACACAAATAATAAGTATGACCATCTAACAACTACGAAACCTCGTAAACATATTAAATCTCGATTTCACAACATAAATTAGGCCAAACTTTACTAATCCCACATTTAAATTGGGAGTTTTACTAGTTTTGTTGGTATACTAAATTATAGTTGGATTTTATGAGTCAACATTTGCTACCTTCATTCATCATACTAAGAATGCGTGTCTCGAGTATATAATAATTTTATTAACAATTAAATAAAATCATTACAAAAGATATAAAGCAAAAGTGGCAAGGCCTGGATTTTAATATTCGACCTGTAAATTGTTATATATTTTGTCAAAATCTCAAAATCTTTGACAAATATCCTAGATCAACATATCATTCTGTCATCTCACTATATTCATAGTTGTATATAAATATATAATAAAATCTATTTTTTGCTTTTTACAAAATAAAATAAAAAACTATTTGGACTACTCCAACAACATATATGAGTTATTATTTTTAAAGATTTTTTTAAAAAAATTGGCTAGTAGTAAAAGTTGATGGTACAGTAGAAACTCGATAAATTAATACTCGATTAATTAATAAACTCTCTAAGATAATATTTTTGGCCGGTCCCGACTCGGGGATAGGGTGCTAAATTAATAATTCGCTAAAATTATAAGATAATACATTTTTGATAATTTCTATAGGTCCCATATAAAATATAAATTAATAATTCATTATATACTACATATTACATAAATGATTTATGAATTTTTTTTTGAAAAATGATTCAATTGTCTTTTGTTTTTTTGTTGAAATTAATTTCACCTTGCAAATCAATTTGCAATTGTCCTTGAATTATCCTTGTTGTGCTTGCATAATTGCTAACATCCATTCTTACAATTGCTTTTGAGTGAGACTTGGATTATCCTTGTTGTGCATGCATAATGCTCTTCAAATCTCGTCGGTCATTATTGTTTTTTTCACACCTTTAAGATTAGAAGGCATGTCGTGTGTGTATGATTTATTTGTGTTAGCATTATTATCTTGTATTTATATAAAAAATATTTTTTAATTATTGTACATGCATTGTACTATAATTAAGTGAAAGTTTGAATGGTGTTTGTAAATTGAATATTTCATTATAAATTAATAATTATTAATTTATCGATTAATTAATAACTCTTTTAATTAATAAATTTTGGTGGTCCCAAGAGTATTAATTTATAGAGTTTCTACTGTATATGTTTATAAAATAACTTGTTCTTGATAAAATATTAGAATATTCGAACACCACAAATTATAGTATGTGTACAAAAAAAGGTTATTATTATTTTATTATTATACTACAATGATAATATTGTCATTGTGTTTACGCATCAAAAAGATCTGAGTTATAAAAAAAAATTATCAATATAAAATTATTTAAATAAAAAATACTCTATAAATAATTTACTAATTGCAAATTAACAAGAAATAAAAATTATACAGCATCCGCTAATTAGTTATACATATTTGAACCTATCCAATCAATCGTTACATATATTGCATTTAAATAGCTACATTGGTCATTAAAAATAATGAAATATATTTAAGTTTATCCGAGTCAATCCACAATTTGGATTTGAAATTCGAAATTCAACAAACAAACTATATTTTCGTATATTTCTTTGTTAAATAAATTGATACGGAATATCGCATATTGTTCCTTGATTCTAAAATCAGATACGCAATATTGTAAATTATCACAATGCACCATGCATAAATTATAGGCTCCAAATAAACCTAGAACAATTTGATTCACACCATGCAATAAAACAAATTAGAAAAAATTATATTTTCAGTCGAATAATTTAATAAAAATTCAATTTTGTGTCCATTCATTATAAGTTTTTCTATTTTAAAAATGTCTTATATTCAGTCCACTGTGGTCAACTCCAACTCCATTAGTCCGACGAAGGTAAATTTTTTTGCATAAGATATATTTGAATTAAAAAGAAATATGGCAATACTGAATATAATCCGTACATAATATAATTTTAGCTAAATTAAATTCAAGCAAAATTACGAGAAAAAAATAGAATTTTTTTTTAATAGAAACCAAAAAGCAATTATAGCTCTATAATTTAATTTGATTAATTGATTTTCCTAATACAAACTTAAATCCGAAGCATTATTATATTAATTATTATTTAGTCAAAAAACAAATAAAGAAAAAAAATACCCAGCTAACCAAATGTACAAAATATTTTTCAGTATGCCAAAAAAGACTACTGATAGGGGACTAGTATAATTATATAGATACAAGATCCACGCATATCCATTATACTTTCTCTCTCTATATTACTCCCCACTTTCTCTCTCTACAAATGAAGGGGTTCTACCCCTACTATCATCACTCCATAGCAATCAAATCTCCCCTTTGATGACGACGTCGTTTTCACTTTCAGCCGTCATCGTCGCCGTGTTTCTATTGATCTCCGCCGTGTCTCCGCCACCTTCCGTCCATGCACTCGGTGGCACCGCCGCAACCGTTGCCGTCGTCTACGGCTCCGCCATCACCATCTGCACCATTGCCGCGCAGCAACCTGTTCAACAGATACAGTGCTGGCGTAATGGCCAATTGCTGCCGCCGATACTTCCGACCACCTCCTTCGACGCCGTCGCCGGTGGCCGCGACACCTTGTGCGGCGTTCGCTCCGGCGGCTTCAGCCTCCTCTGCTGGAACACGACGTTTAGCCCCAAGAGAATTTACAACAACGCTACGGATACCCTAACTTCACTCGCAATTGGGGATACTCAAATCTGCGCGCTAAGGAACGTTTCTACAGGCAGGAATAATGCGATTTGCTGGCGCGGAAACGACGTCGCGTCGGCTCCGATCGTGAATTCGAGCTCACAATTTCGCGTGATTTCATCTGGTGTGGGGTTTTCTTGCGGCGTGTTGGAGGTCGAGAATCGAGTTCTGTGTTGGGGAGATGATGCGATTTCCAATTCGATACAGTCGCAGTTTGAAAATTCATCCATGGTGACTATTGAGGTTGGTGATAGATTTGCTTGCGGATTGGATAATTTAGGGTTTGTAGTCTGTCATGGTGTTAATGATACTGGACAATTGAATGTACCTTCAAATGCTGCGTATGAATACAGGGGACTTGCGCTTGGGGCGAATCACGGCTGTGCGATCAGAAGATTGAATCGCACAGTTGTTTGTTGGGGTGGAAATGGTCAATTTGCGAGTAATATTACTGATCAAATTTCATTCGAGTCTATTGTTGCAGGTCTGAATTTCACTTGTGGCTTGGTTACAAGCAATTTTTCAGTGATTTGTTGGGGTCCTGGATGGCCTGATCAATATTATGCTTCAGGAATTGAATTGCCTTTGCTGAGAACCCTTCCTGGACCTTGTGTCGATACACCATGTCAGTGTAACATATATCCAGACTCTCAAACGCTTTGTTCTGGAAATGGCCATATTTGTAGGCCTTGTGATATTCCCATTTCAGTTCCACCAATTTCACCACCATCACTTCCACCACCACCACCACCTATTAGTCCTTCCCCTTCTTCCACTTCGAGAGGGCTAAGAAGGGGTTTATTGATTTTCGCTATAGTTGGATCAGTTGGGGGGTTTGCTGGGATTTGCACTTTGATTTATTGTTTGTGGAGTGGTGTTTGTTTTGGAAAGAAAAAGATCCATAACTCCGTGCAACCGACAATAACAGGCTCTAATGGTGCCCAACAATCTAATAGTAGCCCACCTTCACGATCATCGACCCTTAGGCGCAACGGGTCTATATTGATGAGGCGCCAAAGGAGTGGAACATCGTCGAAACACACAGATAGGGCTGAAGAGTTCTTATTCAATGACCTTGTGGTAGCCACCAATGGCTTCTCTTCAGAAAACAAGATTGGCGCTGGTAGTTTCGGGGTTGTTTATAAAGGGAAGCTTATTGACGGTCGAGAAGTTGCTATTAAGAGAAGCGAGACGGGCCCGAGAACTAAGAAATTTCAAGAGAAAGAGACCGCGTTCGATTCTGAGCTGGCATTCTTGTCTCGGCTTCATCACAAGCATTTAGTTAGACTTGTTGGTTATTGTGAAGAACGGGACGAGAGGCTCCTAGTTTACGAGTACATGAAGAATGGAGCTCTTTACGACCATTTACACGATAAGAACAACGTCGAAAAGAGTAGTAGTGTTGTGAACTCTTGGAAAATTAGGATCAAGATTTCACTAGACGCGGCCCGTGGCATTGAGTACTTACACAACTACGCGGTCCCGCCTATAATTCATCGCGACATTAAGTCGTCTAATATATTGCTCGATGCAAATTGGATTGCAAGAGTGTCGGATTTTGGATTATCCCTATTGGGCCCTGAAAACGACCGTGATTATAGGCCCACAAAGGCGGCCGGCACGGTCGGGTATATAGATCCCGAGTATTATGGGCTAAACGTGCTGACATCAAAGAGCGATGTTTATGGTCTTGGAATTGTGTTATTAGAGCTTTTGACGGGTAAGAGGGCTATTTTCAAGACCGGAGAAAACGGAGATGCCCCGATAAGTGTGGTGGACTATGCCGTACCGGCGATTATGGCGGGCGAATTGGGTAGGATTTTAGACCCGCGGGTCGGCCCACCGGAGGTGAATGAATCGGAGGCGGTGGAATTGGTGGCTTACACGGCGATGCATTGTGTGCATTTGGAAGGGAAAGATAGGCCTAGTATGAGTGACATTGTTGCTAATTTGGAAAGGGCGTTGGTTCTATGTGATGATAGCCATGGAAGCATCTCTAGTGGTCCAATATCTATTGCTTCAGAATGAGAATTAGATTTATTAAACAAAAGAAATGTGATTCTTTTTTCTCTGTTTTTAAATTAACATTTTTTTTACCAGCTAATTTATGTGGTTTTGAGTTTGTAGTGTAAAGGATTTGAGATAGCATGAGTTGTCGAGTTGTAGTGTAGGGATTTATTGAACACTGACAGCCAATCTTAGTTTTTTAATTAGTTTTTTATTTCAATTTCAAATAATTAGTTCCATTTCATGCAAATACTTATTTTCTTGCTGCAATTCCTACTCTCGCATAGTTTATTAGTATATTTTTAGAATAAGAAAAGATAAAATATTTACATTAAATTCTGATGGCTCTTGTAAATTCAATTTTTGAGATTTTTAGTTGCTCCTGTTATTTCAATTTTCAAGAGAGATTGAACATAAAATATTTTAAGATATATATAATATATATATATATATGAGATTTATTAATAGTTTGAAAAAGAATTATGGGTAGGAAATTTCACAAGAATGCAAAAAGATTTTAGGTACGTAAGAAAAGTACAAGTTGACCAAGTCGAGGATTGGATTGGACCAAAAGTGTGGTCCAATGTGAGTTATGAAAGACGTTAGGAAGGAGGGTATGCTCTCCATTTGACTTTTAAATTTTCTCATTAAAAGCAGTCAATTAAAGCCACTTAACGCTAAATATATGTTAACACGTGCGGGCCCCGTCAGAGAATTTTTCCATGTATTGGACCCATTAAAAGGGAAATTTTTATTTATTTATTTTAGACAGCGGTGCAAATAAAGTGCCTTATTAAATAATTTAATTTAATACCCACCCCCAAGAAAATAGATGAATAGTTTAATATGAGTCGGTTATATTATGAGAAATTTAATTTCTTCCGTTGTAGAAATTAAGTGCTACAATGATTGAATTTGTAGAAACATGTGAGACCTTAGGGCGGTGGGTTTTACACGGTGGTGGCCGGTGATCCACCTCCTTGTTTTAGGTTGCAATTTTATTGATTTTTCGATCTATAAATTAATCGACTTTTATGCATTTTGGTTGTGTTTTTAATATATTTTAGATCATCCATGATTGTGATTACTAAAGTTTTGTTTGATTGTGTTTTTAACATATTTTTAATTGTTATTTCTAAAAAAATTATAGGGAACGAGCTTTTTTTATTTGTGTGAGAAAGTGAGAAAACTAGGATTATGGTTGTTAATATGTTTTGAAAATTTGAAAATTTCTCAAGATTTGTCTATTACAAAATTCATGAGAATGGTATGACCTCCAATTCAAATAGAGATTTCGCATCAAGCACCAATTTGATTTTCTGCACCAATTTGATGTAGCAATTTTCTACATTAAATTCACTTCAATCTAGAATTTTATTCACAAGACCACCAAAATATTCATTTTTTCCATCTTTTAAAAAAATTTCTATCTTTTATAAAAAAAAATTTAAAACTTTTACGAATTGTGCATTTTAACCTAAACAAAATATACTTCGTTAATAAAATTCAAAAAAAATATATTTCTTTATTAAATAATTAAAAATTATATTAATTGCATTTTGATATTTCATAAATTATTAATAACTGTATCTGATATTTAATTAATGACTAATTAGAGTTTTATGAACTAAAACAATTCAAACTAATTAGTGATAAAATATACATTTTATATAAGTTATAATAAAAAAATATTTATAATTTAATTATAATTTGAAATTAATGCGTAATTGACTAAAATATAATCAAATGAACATAATTATAACTAATTAAACTTTTAAAGGCTAAATTAAAAATAATTCAAACTTCAAAAACTTACAAGGGATTAAATTGAAAATAATTGAAAAGTGAAAGAACTAAAATGCAAAAATATAATAAAAACGGCAAAGTTGTTGCGCTGGATTGGAGACAACAAGCACCAGTCCATCTCCATCGACTCCAAATTGGCGCTGGGCTGGAGATGGCCTAAGCGTTTATTTATGTTTTTAAAAATTTGTTGAAAGTTGTAAAAGATATTAAATCAATAGAGATAAGTTAATTGATAATGTGTAGAATGATTATTCTCGTTATGTGTGATAATTATATTAATGAAAAATAAAAATTATGAAGTATGTAAGAGATAAAGAAATAATTATTACAATAAATGATTTTTATTGGTGAATGTGTAAAATGTTATATATGTGATTGATAGATAGTTATACATAGAATTGAGAAAGTAGATTTGAAAATAAATATTAATTTGAATGAGTATTCGGTGGTATAAATTAATTAAGATTTTGTAATCTTAATACTTGAATTGAAATTTAAAACTTAAACAAACAAGGCCTAGTTGTTTGGTTATGTTCTTGAAATTGTTGGAATTGGTGAATGATAATGTGTGTACGATTAAGTAAACATCTGTTAGACTAAATAAATAGTGATTAGACATCTTTGTACATGGTTAATCGTTGAATATAATTGGTTGTACAAACCAATGTTAAAAGGCGAAGACGCGAGACGAGGCGTAAGGCACAAGGCATTAGTCGCGAATTTTGTATTTTTAATATTTAAAAATATAAAAACGATATATAAATTGATCTAATTAGTTTAAATTACAAAACTTCAAGTCAAAGATATTGTTAATAAATTTTGATAGAAAGACTTCAAAAAATTAATATATTTAAGCATGTAAGTTAAAAATTCTTTACCGCATGACATGGATACATTAGAAAGAAATTAAAAAAATATAATGGAATGTCCAATTTTTCTGGAAGATAATTAAAGGGAGAAAAAAACATAAATTTCATTCTTCAATGAAAATTTCTCAAGAAGAAAACTTCTAGTTCTAACGTGTCAATGCATAGAAGAAAGAAGTAACTGATTGTCAAGAATCTGAAAAGGCTTTTTAAAAATTTGATTTGAACTTAAAATAATTTTTAATTATTTAACTTAATTTAATAGTCGTGATCTTTGGACTTCTTAATAAAATATTGAGCATATGTTGAGTGAGATAAAAATAGGATTCACGAACTTCAAAAGAGTCAAAGCGTAATTGTTTTGCTTTTTTTTTATACATCTTTGGTCGTATGACCATGCCTCGGGGCGCAAAGCGCGGACGCATAGGATTCTTTCCCACCATTGCCCCGACGTTTTTGGCACTACCCCGCCTCGAGGCGTGCTGATGAGAACGAAATTTGATAAACTAATGATATAAATAAAATAATAAATACTTTCGATCGCTCGAAAGTCCTACAAGAATAAATTCTTGCCCAACAAACCGAAGTTTGCCCCAAGCCTAAGCTCGATTATTTGATTCCAAATTGAATACTCAAAACATAAACCCTAGCCACCCTATTTATAATAGGGCAAACCCTAATTACCAAAAAGAGTCCTACTCAAACAAGGAAACCCTAATTACCAAAATAAACGACTCATAAACAAGGAAACCCTAATTACCAAAATAAACGACTCATACTTAAATAAGGAAAAGACTCCAGAATAATTAAAATAAAAGGGCTGAATGTCGCTTCACAACAATTCCACCCCCCTTAAAAACAGCCTTGTCCCCAAGGCTGAGCTTGAACTTTTTTCGCATGTGCTTGTATGGGCTTCTCGAATAATGATCATCAAACTGCACTATATATGGTACATTTTCAGCTTCTTCATCCTCCGGTTTAGCGCCCAATTCCACTAGTTCTTGACCACTCAAATCTTCCAACTTGGTTTTGGACATTACTCTGGCATTATCCTGATGGTCAAAATCAGCTTGCTTTTGATACTTGGAATCACTCTTAGTTTCTTTAGTACCAGTTTCATTGATATCATTTTTGTCAATTGGGTTTTGTGATATCACAGAGGGTTGAATTTCTTGAAAATTGGCCTCTTCTATATCACCATTAGCCACCTGATCCTGAATTGTGGAAGAACTAAGTGGCGCCTCCTCAATAACTAACATTCCTTCTAAGATATTTTCCTTACTACACCATGTTGTACCACAATTTTCTCGAGACACAGGAACTAAAACATCGATATAAACATCTAAATAAGCATCCAAGGTTTCTACAGCTTTTGTTAGACAAGGTGTAATCTTGTCTCCGCAGTTTCGAATAATTCTCATGGACAACTTATTTGCAACTGGCATGACAGCCTCACTGCCCCTTTTCAAGATAGCTAAAATTTGAATAAGTAAATTTGGGGGGATATCTTCACTTTCTTTTAAAACAAGAGTCATGATTGTCTCCATAGATGCAAAGATGACTTCAGTATGATAAACTTCAATAGCTCGAATAAAGTGTTGGAACATCTCAATAATCATATGGTAGCATTCTAAATCCAACATAATGAGACAAGACCTGACATTGGCCATAGTTTCAAGTATGGTGATTCTTCTTTCATGGTTTCCGCTGGATGTGTCCGACAAATTCTGAAAGGATGATACAATTAACTGGAATATATCCTTCAATTTGTCATCATCGTATGGAGCATCCGGTGCAGTAATTCTAATTATTTCACTGAGGCAAGAAGCTATACCAACCTTTACGTCAATATCTGAGTGTTTCACAAGCTCTTCCACAACTAGTGCCTTCATTAGTGGAGAAAGGGCAGCTTGCATGGATTTGCAAGGTGACTGCTGCACTTTGGATAAAAGTTCCTCGATTTGATTGAGAAGAGGTATCAATTCATCCAAAGAAGAGGGGTGTTGAAGGAGGCTATTACCTACTGCTGCAATTCGTTCTTCCAAATCTATATCAGAAAATGGCATCATCATTATTTGACGTCACTCCTTTATCAGATCTGCCCAGAGTAAGGGGAGATGAAAGAATCCGGCGGTGGTGGATTTTGATCCGGCAGGTCGGACCAATTGTTGAAAACAAAATTCAATAAACTGAAATAAATTGATAAGAACAAAATTCTATATAAACTAATAATATAAGTAAAATACTTTCGATTGCTCGAAAGTCCAACAAGAATAAATTCTTGCCCAACAAACCAAAGTTTGCCCCAAGCCAAAGCTCGATTCTTTGATTCCAAATTGAATACTCAAAACATAAACCCTAGCCACCCTATTTATAATAGGGCAAACCCTAATTACCAAAAAGAGTCCTACTCAAACAAGGAAACCCTAATTACCAAAATAAACAACTCATAAACAAGGAAACCCTAATTACCAAAATAAACGACTCATACTTAAATAAGGAAAAGACTCCAGAATAATTAAAATAAAAGGGCTGAACGTCGCTTCATAACACGTGCCCACAAGCTTTTAAAACAATTACACGTTTGATTGTCCTACTTGAAACAATTTTTTCAAATTTACTTTATTAATTGAGAAAACTAAACAATATAAGTTTTCGCATGTTTTCTTGATAATTAATTACGTTGTTGATTCACCAAATTTACAATTAATTTTTTTTACAAACCTTATGCTTCAGTGAATTATTTCCTTATAATGGGACTTCACTATTTTCATAAATGTAATCAATTTAACTCGCTATGCAAAGGATATTGGTCCATAAAATTCATGGCACTTTATCTCAGAATTTTTTATTTCACATTATATTTTACCAAGAATATTTAAAGAATTCAATAGATAAAAATGAAATAGGAGTGACAAGTTCATGTTTAACTGACTATAATGACTTGAGAAGAGATATTAACTCCCTGATAAGCATTATAATTGTATAAATCGTCTATTTTTTTTGCTATTAATCATCTCCATCAATGAACTATTTTTTCCCAAGTTAGTGTATACTTGTACTGTAAATACATGTCATAGCGGAATAACTAGAAATAAACAGAAACATCTAGCAAGTGAAACCAGTTCAAAAGGAAGTTGACAATATTAAAGGATCCTCCGCTGTCTTTCCAATGCGTTACATATTCGTCTCACACACAAATTAGCACTTAAAGGAATACCAGATACTGCAAACGCAAATCATAAAATACATCATTAGCAATAGATGATAATTTACGAATATCTATCCTTACATTATAAGACACTTGAAGATATTCTATTTTTATCAGACTGTAAAATGTTCTATTTTTTATCAGACTATGAAAAATACGAATATCTATCCTTACATTATAAGACACTTGAAGATCATTATATCAGGCAAGAAATTACCTGCTATAAAATCATCAATATAGTCGCTACTGATTTTTCCATGAGCCATTGCACCAATCTAAGAAATTAGTGTCAGTAAAATAAGTAGTCATAACAATATAATATAATATAATTTCACGAGGACAGAAAAAAATATACCACAAAAACCAGAGGGCGATCGCTGCCAATCGTATCAAAATATTCCCAAAGGTTTACAGCTTTAACAGAAGTAGATGAAAGCCCTGGTTGGTGTAACATTACAGTAATGAGTGAATAGATGAAACAAAAATTCAATTAATTAAAAGGTTTTACCTATTTTGTGGGAGCCAACTGGAAGATGGACGGTCACAGGGTTCTGAATCATCCTTAGCAGTTTTCGACATTTATTCCTGCCTGAACCTTTGATGCTCAAATTCTGAAACAACTGGGCTGTCAAGTATGCACACAAAACACGATTAAAATCAAGGCAAAAGCAAAACTGGTAGTACATTGAAAAATAAAAACTTACACATCATGGCACAAAATTTCTTCAATGTTTTTGGAACACATAAAGTTGGTTCAATTTTGATAAGATGTCCCTGAATGGTTTTAACATACACAGCTTGTATTCCACTGGCCAAATTAAGACGACTACCCAAAAGACGAGTAAGAACCTGTGCACAATAGGAGAAATGAGTATATATTAAATGTATATATAAAATACACCCAAAACAAAGAAAACCTACTTATCTTACCTCATGAATAATATCAGATCTATAATCACTTCGATTCAAGTTATGCTTTCTCATAAATCCAGCATGTTCGTCTGGATTAATTATTTGATAGCTCTGAAATGACGAAAAGACCAATAAAATACGACTCTTTTGTCTGAAAGGAACAGAATGAAAGATGTTTATATAATTATGCTATGCACCTTGTTAATTTTAGCCAGCACCAAAGAAGCTTTCTCAAAAACAAAGATAGCTCCAGGTCCACTCCTTACAGGTTTTAAGTTAGACAATGAAATTTCAGGAAGAACAATCTCAGAGCCTGAGATGTTTTTTCCCCTGCCTTCATTATTATCATCATCATCATCTCTTGCAATGATAACTTTTGATGATTCTGAAATTTCGTTTTTCATCACATCCAGTCTATCATAATTCATGTCATCTGCTGTAAATTCCATGCCATCCTTTATACCTGTTTTAAATCCTTGGCGCATTTTTTGTCTTTTGGAACCCCGATGAGAGGTCGTCATTCTTCTTCCCATTTTGAAGCACTAAACAATATTCCTAGCAGTACAATGAGAATGAATGGAAATAACTTAATCAATTAAATGAAAATCTTCTATTGGAAAACAAACACTTGTAATATACTAGTACTACTATAATTTGTACAATCAAATTTCAGAAAATCTCCCACCCAATTCAAATTGAATTTACATACCAGTACAGGCCGCCGCGGTTAATATATGTATATTTTTAATAAATTAATATTTAATCATATACAATTTTATACTTTGCCCACCATTCTTTCGGTTTCTGGCTACGCCATTGCGGCGACACTTGATCATATACTTAGAAATATATATTTGTTTTTCTTTCCTCAATGCATACCACGAAATAATAAACCTTATTTGATTAATACCTGAAACAATTGTACAAAAATGAATTGATGTTACAGAAGTTACATAACAATGAGTTTACCACTGAATTACACAATTTGGAATCTAATAATAAACATCTGGTCGAGTGACAATTTTAACAAAAATTACAGTATACTACTTAAGAGGAATCGGAATTGATCAAAGGAAAAAGACATACTAAAATTAATTGCAATTGCTTGAAGCCGGTGACCTGAGCTCCGACGCAGGTAGGGTTTGTGAGAAATATGGTATTAAGACGGAGATCAGCTTATGGGCCTGGGTTAAAATCACAAAGTTACCCTCGTAGACGTAGTAGAGTTATCCAAAATATACATTATATTATAGAGTTAAAACATAAAAGTTAGTTAAAAGTTGGAAATTTCAAAAGGACCACTTTGCCCTTCAAAAAATCATTTTCCAATTTTAAAAATTTAACCTTTTAATTTAGTGTGTTCTTATATTCAACCTTTGTTTGAGGGTGCACGATTCTCAAACATCTAATTAACCTGCAGTACGTAGTTTCATCTAATTAAACATCTATATGAAAGTTGCATATAACGACACAATACCTACATTTTATTTTAATGCCATTGCTATAGTATGGGGCCTTTTGGATGAATTTTTTGTCGGGCCTTTTGGTGAATTGTTCCTAAAATCCAATTTTCTTTATGTACGTGTCTACTTGCACATATTCTTTTTGTATTTAATTTTGGATGACTAAAATTATACATAAACATATATGTGTATATATAATTCTATAAAATTATCTATATATACCCTTATATAAAATGATTTGTATATACCCTTCTATAGAATTATTATTTTGTGGCATTATGTTTAGGACTATGATAATTTTATTGAGATAATATAAGTAAATAATGATAAATAAAATAAGTTTCCAATGACATGTATAATATAATATTTTAATTACCTTTTTTTAATTAATTATAATATTTAAATACTTGTTTATATGCTTAAAATTTATAAACCCAATTGAAACTACTAGGCTAAAATGTTAGGACTCAATTTATAAAAAAATTTAGTTAAATTTGGGTTCAAATATATATATCGAACCCTAAACACCTAAACCCAGATCATTACCCTTGCCTCACACCATAATTCTGGTGGTCTATTGGGGATTTGAAACCCTAGAAGCTGTAAGATGGAGAAGAAGAGACGAAGGGACGAAGAAGATGAAGTAACAGTGAGAGAGACAGCTCAAATCATTGTTCATCAGAAACCTAAGGTTTCGTTCATACTCGACAATGCTGCAATCACAAAAGCTTTTATTAAGAAGGTGTTAAATTCTTTTTACTAATTTATATACGTTTTTTTTTTCCTATCATTATATACATCTAACTTGAAACTGTTAATGAATAAAGAAGTGGGTGGTGGCAAACGGCATTGATGATGAAGCAGCTCTTAGACGTCAGAATAAAAATCCCGATCACTACATGTCTCATATTACCCACCTGGTTTCTTTCTTTTTCCTTTGAATAATAATCAGATACATATTTCAGAATAATATGTATGTATGTGTGATTGGATTTAAACATAACATAACATGCAGGCACTAAAAGAAATTCTAGATAGCCCACTTAATAAGTATGGTCTGGTAGGGGCTATTTTTGTGAAAATTGCAAATGGAGTGCTTTTTGAAGTTAAACCACATGTTCGAATCCCGAGGACTTTGCCTCGTTTCAATGGTCTTATGTGTAAGTAATTTTATATATATATAAATCCCCCCTAATCAGAATTCAGAACATAATCAGCTCATTGGTTTGATTTGTGGGAATTGATGTAAAATAATTTTACATATAACTTAAATCTTGATGCGTGTTGTTGAGGACCCTGTTACTAGACATTTGCCACCCAATTCTCGTATAATAGGTTCTAATGCTTTTTGTATTGTTCATGTCCATTACCTGCAAGTTATAATAAGCCAACTCGAGGACTAAAGTTTGTCGCGATTTTATTTGTAGGCATTTCAAAGAGTTCTCTGAGATTAGTAGATGTGGCAGACTATGTTAATGCCACAAGTGATGCTAGGCATCTTGTTTTTGTGGTACGTTTTTTACAAACACTGTCGAATCATTGCCATACATTATATAATTAAGATCTGAAAATATTTGTATTTAGGTGGGTGTATCGACCAGCGAGGAAATTAACCAGCGATATGTTCGTTTAGATGATATTATATCAGGTATATACTTGAGGAAATTAACTGGTATTTGAATACAATCAGATGTTTTGAATGTATTTGGTTGTGGTGATTTACAGTTACAGATTACCCGGTGGACGCCACAGCCTCTATTGATCTGATCTGTGGTGCATGTGAAGAAAAATGGATGTGCTTCTGAAGTCGTTTTCAAACTTAACACACTTGATTCACTTTGAACGAATTAGCTTGTTATGTAGGTTGATTTGATGTAAAATTTTACCTTCTATGTTTAGTTTGCATTTGAAATTGAACAAAATTGAAGTGTTATTAATGTAGTTCTAGAAGAATGAATTTGAGGCGGAATGTAGAGAAATTTTATAAACTGTTGCTCATTTTTATGTTGAGAGACACAACTGGGATTTTTTCAATGGAAGAGTGCATCACCAAAAACATAATAAATTTTTGCCATTAGCAAATGTTGAGGTCAACGAAAGATCATTAAAATAATTCACAAAGAGCTAATCGGTATCCACGAGATTAAAGCCCATTTGACCATCAAATTCAATTTATTTTTGACTTAATTAAAGTACGTTTGAATTCTATTTAATTAAACAAATTCAAATACAAATTTAAATCTCAATTATAACTTAAACAAGCTTAATAAATCATAACTCAACTCTACTTGCTTACGCACATCTAAATACACATGAAACAATGCATGCATGGAAGGTTTAATCATAGCGTAGTAATTATAATTTTAATGATTATTTTATTAAATTAGTGTTTCGATTATTATAATACTTGTGAGGAATTAAATGTTCTTTTAAATATATGAATATGTCGATACCTAGTAGCATACAATAATATAGAAAAAGGAATAAACTTATCAGACGTTTTATTATTTCATTGGTTCTAAGCTACCATAAGATTTTGCAACTTTTAGTTTGTAATTTGGTTCATACCATTTTAACTGAACATGGCACAAACTAATACTTGAAACAAAATTTTTAATTGAAAATATTACATAAGGACTGCTAATGTATTGAGTAATTATGAAGACCTCCCCTCATAGCTTAGGAGTTACCAATACAACCCTGTTAACGTGTATTTTATACGTGTTTCACATGTTTAATATGTTGTTTGTCACGTTTTTACTCTCTATCTCATAAGTTTGTGCTTTTATTGGTATGATTAGGTATTTGTATGAAGAAGGGATTAAAATGTGATAAAGAGGCTTGGAAAATGATGAAGTTTGGCTTGGTACAATAAAAGGGCGGCAGATTGGTCTGCAGAATTAAGAGTGCCCACTGTCACGGGCTAAAAATTTGAGACCTCGAGGTTTCACGTCACCGTGCAGCACCTAGTCCAGAATCCCGATCCCGGCTAGTCAGCATGTACCTCAGATTGGCTAAGTTGTGTTAGATAAGGAAGGGATGCTTTAGAGAGATAATATTTACAAAACTAGAAATAATATAAAGAATAGTTTTGTAAATATTCTCTCTCTAATCTTTCCATAGCCTTTCTAACACAACTTAGCCATATTCAGGTATAGGCTGAGGGATCGAGGCATTCTAGACTAGTGCCGCACGGTGGTGTGAAACCTCGAGGTCTTGAAGTTTCAGCCCGTGACACCATGCTTAATTTCCATGACCAATCTACCGAGAAGTGCAAAAACGGCTGCAACCGACCTATTTATTTGGAACACGGTTATTCTCTGATGGAATTTTGCTTCCCGTTTTGTTGGGATTATTTCCTTTTATTTAGGAATTTTATTTCTTTTTTCGAACAATTTTAGTTTTGGTATGATTCTTAGAATCCTATTTTGGTTGGTTTCCTTATTTAGATAGGATTCTTTTAGGTTTAATTAGGTGGAATATTATTCCACAAGGATTATCTTGTTTTTAGTTTTATTCTCGGAAGATATTGTAGACGTTTTTGCTTTTGTTATGTGTTGCTAAACACACTTTTCTAGTCGAGGATTTATTGAGATTTTATTCCCTTAATTCGTGAGATTGAACTTGTGCTTTTATTTTCTTTGTTTCTTTAAGTATTTACTTTTTTCCCGTGCTTTGTTGATAATATATTTCAATGGATTAGTTGATATGGCTAATGAGTTAGTCGTTGAAATTATATTAAGCTATTTAGGATCCAAACCCATAATTGTTTGGTTAACACTAATATTTATAGCAGTTAGCGACGTGGATTATGAACAAGTTTTTGATTAGTTGCTATGTGAATTAGTAACCTAGTTTAAATAAACCGAGCTTACGCGTTTATTAACTAGAATTGGTGTCTTTCTAATACATGAATGCTATCGATATGTTAAATTCTAAGAGCTTGTTTAGGGTTGTCTAATTGGTAAGATGAATAATCAAAGAGCTTGTTTTGGTTATTGAAAACTTAAGGAATGCCTAGTTTATTAGAGCTTGTTAAATAGCCAATTTACTTAAGAACATTGAATCATTATTGCATCGATGATTGAGTTATAGAATCAATACCGAGATAATCCGAAGACTAGAATTTCTCCACTTTATTGAATTCGATCTTATTTTGTTTGCGTTTCAATTTACGTTTTCAATTACTTTATTTTAATTAAATTCGAAAATCCCCCTTTTAAATTAATATTGGTAATTTGAGATTTAATTCTACATCAGTCTCTAAGGATCGACCATTCTTATTACTATTTACAAATATTAAAAAGTTGATAAGTCCTTTTGATGATTTTGATAGATGTCACATTCCTTTTTTCCCTTGATTAATTTTTTGTTATATTTATGTCTCAAATTGCTCGATATTTTTATTATATCACTTGAAGTTATGTTGACATATTTGTTATAGTTTATTCATTTGCTTTCTTTTGTTTCTATCTCTAGATTTTGAATAGTGATATGGGTTTATAAACCTATACTCCTGCTCGCATTATCTCCTGGCCAATCTTGGTTTTTTTTTTTTTTTCTCTATCTTTATTTTCGGTTGCACTCGTCCAATTTTATTTGTTATGATATTAAGTTTCCTTTTTATTTAATTTATACTATTCCTTTAAGTGTGGTGGAAAATAGTTCATGAATCGCCACTCCAGTTAAATCAATGTCGATGAAAAACAAAATTAAAAAATTAGTGATGTATATATTCTATAATTTGGCAAATGTTACTGTGTTCTTACGATATATACGTGCATTTTGCTAGTACATATATAAGTATTTAGAATTTTTATTTTTTTGGTAGTAAGAGGCAAAACCAATTATATATGATTTGATTTCACTATTAAATTTTGTGGAAAATTACTAACCCACCTAAAATAAACTATGGTATATTAAAACTCATGAAAAAATGTTTAAATTCAAAAACTCCATTACACGAAGTTTTCATTGCAAACCCCAAAAATGTAGGGTTGATAATTATAAGAACTTAATCAACTTTAACGTATTAGATTAAAATTAATCATTTTTATACAGATTATTTATTTAAATGTTTTATTGATAGTTAATACTAATTTAAGTTTAACCTTGAACTTTTGGATTTTTAGATCTTTTAAAAATTTTAAAAATTATATTTTTAGATAATTATCAAAAATATTTAAAAAATAGAAATCGTATTATACGATCTGCCAATCTTCAAATGTTAAACTAAATAATTCTAATAAAAAATTTAATTCATTAAATTCATAACTTAATGAATATACATGTAATTCCAACATGTTGTTAGCTCTAAGTTTGGTATTTTTGGAATTAAAAGTTGGTGGAATGTTTTTTTTTTTTAATTTAGAAGTATTTTAATGTAATTTGGGATACAAAAAATTTATATTTTGAAGGCTTTAATATTATGTTTTTTATAAATAAACTTGGTTGCTAGTATTAAGGTAAAAAGTTGTGACTTCTAATTTTATTATATCAAGAAGATAATTAAGTTGATGGTAAGCGGTAATTAAACTATAATATTAAATTATACATGTCATATATATATTCTTAATTTAGCTGGAACAGTTAATATTTTTTGGGTAAAATACAAAATGTCCCTGAATTATAAAGTTACATTACCCTTTAAGTATCAATTTTACGCCTTCCACATGGACTACGACTTTTTCAACTGTAAGAGTAAAAAACAATATTACATTTCAATTTTGGGCTAAAAATATATTTATAGAAAACCTTTAAAAAGTGTAGTAGAAGAGAAAAACACATTTTTTAACTATAATGCCGTTCTTAAATGGAAAACATTATAGACATTAATCTTGAGCAATAAAATATAAGTATCTTATAACCAAGAAATTTGGTTCGAAATATATGTATGTTTTTGGACAAATAAAACAAAAGCATAAAAACTTGATTTTGGTAAACTGTTAAAATTAACATTAAAAGTCAAATAAATATTGTTGGTAAATATGAAATTTCTAGGTATTATATATTAATGTTACTATATATGAAATAAGGGGATTGAAATTATATACTCTTTGGATTCAAATATGATCTTTTTGCAATTGTGAAAAAGCTAAGAATGTAAAACAATTCAATCTAAAGATTGTGTCATTTATCATTTAATGTATTATGTAAATTTCAAGGATTCTGTTCACTTATATATAAAAAGACAAACGTATATAACCCCAAATTCTTTTAAACTAACAACCATGTTCTCTTAAAAGCTATTTTGAGAATTTCACCCGTTTGGTCAATAATAATAATATTCTTATTGAAATAATGTTAGAGAGTAAATTACCAAATTATAAAAATCCCTCAACTTTTAGTAAATTACCTCCATCAGTTTTTTGTGGTAGAAATTTTTGATGTCATAAAAAGAAAAACCCTAATAAACATTTTGCCCATGGTCAATAACAACCAATGGTCAAATAGGTCATTGACAAAAATGTGCCTAGGAGTATATGTTAATATTGAATGCGTGAGTGTAAATGTCATACAATCGTATTTGAGCTTTTATTCAACTTCAGTTTTAATTATTTAGTTGATGGTAATTTCTATTTATTAGTCTTTTAAGTTCAACTTACTTGATTTACTAATTTTCAATTCAAGTGAAACTAATATATGTTTATAATTATTGAATAAATGAACAAAATCACTTAATAACCTTTCATTGATCAAGTAAATTAATATAATACATTGAATAAGTTTGTTTACTATAGTTACTTTTAAGTTGATGCACATACATTCGAGAATTTTTTAATTATTTTGAGTGACATCGTTTCAGGACTCTGTATGGTTGATTTAGAGGTCGTAATTTGCAATTATGCAAATCCTGGTCCATAATACAACTACAACTGTTTTCTTTTGTGTTTTTGGGGTTTGGGCTAGAAAATATTGCGCTTCACACAATCTAATTCAATATTCTAAAATTTGAAGCCAACTTTTTCAACTGTCGAAATAAATTTTTTCTTCTATATAATAGAATAAAATTAATTTTTCCCTTACTTTATGGAAGGTATATATTAAGCACAAACATGTTGTACACAACAAATTTGTAATTCTGAAAATCAAGAAACACAAAAATTGTGACAAATGAAATTTATATAAATCAAAATGAAATATGGGGTACAAATCTCTATTCTAATCCTCTGATTCTTCCTTCAAAATATGTTGACTTGAATATTGGAGTTGACTTTGCTTCTTTGATCTTCTCCAACGTTGACTTGAATGTTTATAACGTTAATTCGAGGGCTTGGCAGCTTAATCTCGGATCAAACGTTGAATTTGATATGGAATTTGAAATCTTCAAGGTTGACTTTGTGACTTTGATCTTCCTTGAATGTGATTTGAATTTCTATAACGTTAATTCGTAGGTTTAGCACCGTAATTACGAATCAAACGCTATAATTTGATGAATATCTTCAAGAACGCCTTGAATATCGCCTTGAGTCTCGCCTAGAACGCCTTGAATATTGCCTAGAACGCCTTGAATCTTCTTTGTATTTGAAGAACTTTCGCAGAGAGAATTTGGAGAGCTTCCTTCGTCTTCTCTAGCTTTTTGAATGAACTTCTGTGTATCTTATGATTTCCAAAGGACCCTATTTATAGGTGTAGGATGGAAGAGTTATGGATAATTTAGAATCCATTGATAATTATCCATTTGATTTAATAAATAATTATCATAATTTTGGAGCCATTTGATTGGCTGATAGAAGATCTAGATAGATCTTCTAGATATTATCCAAAACTTAACTTGAATTGATAATTATCCAAAACTTAACTTGAATTTATCCAAAACTTAACTTGAATAAATAAATATCTTTTGTCGTAGACGACTTTTGATTGGTCAATATTTCCACGTGGCGCGATTTGATTGGTCGTGGATTTATTAACTGCAAGACATGATTTGATTGGATGGAACACCTCAATTTGACACGTGTCGCCATTTGATTTGTTGATAAAATGAATATTGAAATATCAATTAAATCTAGGGATGGCAATTGGGCGGGTCGGGGCCGGGTAATGCTGGATCCGAGACCCGCCCCGGTCAGAATTTTTAGGACCCGGACCCGCCCCGGACCCGGTAATACCCGGTCCCGCCCAGGACCCGGCGGGTACCCGGCGAGTACGGGTCCTACCCGATGGACCCGATCAAAATGTAATTTTTTTTAATTTTTTTATCAAAAATATATTTAAAACTAATATAAATAATACAAAACCAATATAAACTAAAATACATAAAAAAAAAACATTCAACACACTTAAGTCATTCATAAATCACAATAAGACAAATCAAAATAGGTAAAATAATTCAAGTTTTCTCCAAAGTTCAAATTTGAAAACAAATTAAATACCAAATAAACATCATTTAAATAATCTTATTATTGTTTAATCTAAAATTATATATTATTATATTAATTTTTATTTGATTTTATAATTTTATTATATTATAATAATAAAAAAATATAAAATATATAAATTCCATGTTAACGGGGCGAGTCCGGGTCCGGGACGGGTATATGTTGGACCCGGACCCGCCCCGAACCCGGCCAGGTCTTGATTTTTGATACCCGGACCCGGACCCGATCCCCTTTTTTTGGACCCGAACCCGGCCCCATCGGGACGGGTCCAATACGGGTAATTAAATTACCCGGCCCCATTGCCATCCCTAATTAAATCAATTGTTTTATCTTGGAATTAAATTTGATAAATCCCAAAATATATATATTAAAAGATTTAAATTAATATTTAATATCATTCTTGCCACTTGTCATCATTTGATTGGACATAAAATTCCATTGTCTACAAATGCCCCCTCAAAACTCGTTCACGAGAGCTTTATGTGAAACATGCTTCAAAGTGGATGAGTCGCGAGCATCTTAATTTCAATATCCATGGGATGAGTCTAATTTGGATGGAATGTAATATGTGGCCCGACAATTTGCTCGGTCTATAATAAAAAGGAATTGATAGTTTGAGTAGAAAAGTATGGCCATCTTGTATATGCTCAAATTACTTGGACGGGCTTCATTGTCATATGAATTTGGGCTTCAACAATTAGATACAAGCTTGTGGGTTTGTGGGCCTCTTCAATTGGATGTAAGAGAAAATAATTATTTGGGCTAGTATGAGAATTCAAGTACAAAATCCATTAACATTCCCATCCGAGCACACTCCTCACTCTTTTATTTCCTTTAGAAATCGTGGGCTCACGGTCTTATAGACCAACAACATAAAATAATTTGCAAAGTCTCCTTCTCTAGTTCAACTTCTGCAACTTATCCATGTCCGAGACCCTAGACTCCCAATCTCATATACGAAATTGAAGAAGGTAGGATACTTAATATCATATACGAATTCGAAGGAGATACGAGCACTCGATATTCTTATGGAAATCGACGAATTCGTGTAATCCTTATCTCGTTCCGGATAATTTCAACATATTAGATAGCTCTGTCTGTGGAAGATCAGCTTCCGCGATTTGAAATTGATTACAATCAGGATTCCCAATCCTAACAGAATTCAACTAGCTGATTGAGAATAATTAGGATTTATTAATCCCAATTCTAATAGAATACAAGAGACCCGCTTTGATATGAGGACTTTGTAGCTATCTATATAAAAGCTTAATTGGGTCATCTCTTTTCCACCTTCAAAATTCTCATAACAGCAGACGTGAGAAAGCGTAGAAATTAATATTGTTCTTCTTTCATCATTCTTCCATACTTGCTTTCATACAACATTGGTTAGTTATATTTCTTCGAATTCACGTCACAAGCTGCACTTGTAATTTTAATTTTGATTTCTGAATCCTTGATCAGAATATGGCACCAAAGTTCCTCTTTGTTTATGTTGACAATTGTGCTTCATTGGTCAGCAGCTTCAACTTGATTGAAGGATCGCGATCGGTAGGAGCACCACATTGAAGTTTGCGAATTCTAGTGGTAATTGGTGGTAACGAACACCAATTTGTTGTGAATCATCTCGTCTTTTATTATGTTGATTCCAAAATTGAATTTTTTTTTTGTTTAACGAGAAATTCTAACAATTTGAATTATTCTCTTTTTTTTTTGTAGATATATTATGGTGGTCTTCAAGGATACTTCATTTTCGTCTAGCATAGATAGTTTGGTGATACTCGATGATGCCAATTAATCCATGGACGAGGGTGTGATTTTACAAGTCCATGCTCCCATCATTGGTCGAAAGGCGATATCGTGGCTGGCGTTAGTGGAATCTCTATCCAAAAGATTGGTGTCAAGTTTACCTTCACAAAGACGACCAAGGTGTGGCGATTGATGTTTTACTCACCATCAACCATCAAAGCAGCCAATTTTCTTGCCAATCAATCTGTGGAGGAAAGCGCGATTTTACAAGTTCATGCTTCCGTCAACAGTCGAGGCGAAATCGTGGCTGGTGTTGATAGATTCTCTATGCGTGAAAGACAAACAATACGTGGGGGAAGTTGTGGTTTTTTTTTACAAGTTCATGCTCTTGTCATCGATCGAAAGAAGAAATCGTGGCCAGCGTTGGTAGACTCTCCAGAAATATTGGTGTTAAGAAGTTTCTTCCATTGAGACGTGGCATTTGAGGGCACTTATAATTGACCATTGAAGGAGCCAATTTTCTTTCTGACACTGAGGCGTCATAGCATTGGAAGCAAGACCAAGTGGGACGGTGATGATCTCAAGCTTCCTGGCGAACATTGGAGGAAAGGCCAAGTGGGACGGTGATGATCTCAAGCTTTCCGGTGAACATTGGAGGCAAGGCCAAGTGAGACGGTGATGATTTTCAACTCCTTGATGGAGTTCACTATATCAAAGGCCATTAGCAGTGGATGGAAGACATACTTTGATGTGGATTATGGACTTGGAGATGAAGCACTTGAATCATCCTTGGTGATAGAGGGCATGCTTAGTTGAGGCGGAGACAAGATTCAAATAGAAGAATCCATCATATAACGAGGAGCAATTCAAGGAGATTCTTGCAGCCAATTCATTTAAGGCGTGACGTTACAAGCAACACACCATCAACACTCAAATGAGGATTCTTTCTCGCCGATTTTGGGATTCCGGATCATTGAAGGCATGCGGAGTAGGATCGTGATGGTTTTCAACTTCTCGGTGAATTCCACTACATCAAAGGCCATAGGCGTAGGGCGTATTCAGACGGAGCGACAATAATCTATTTTCCACCAAGATGTGTGATGTGGCGTGTACTTCTACATTTTCGATGCCATAAAAGCTATTCTCGCAATTAAGTCTCCTTCGGCATATACTCTGTTGGCTTCCACTGACCAGTCGTTCGTATCAAAGTGAGATTAACATGCCCCCATATTATGGTGGGATTTACATGCCCCCAAGTCATGAACATTACTTTTGTGATTAACTAATAGAACTTTATTTCTATCTTGTAATCCTTGGGTATATTCATGATCGTGAATTGTTTCTTGGAAAATTCTTTCGAACAAGCAACGCCACTTCATCAGGAAAATGCGATTCGATTTAAGATTATGACTGAACTTAGATATATTTAAGTTGCCTACGTACCCTAAGAAAAAGGGATCAAGTCATAACGTAGTTCAATTTTTTTTTTCATAGAGATGTCATATTTAGTTTATACTCTTCAAGGCTTGGAGTACATGATTTGGTTGGACTTGTAGACATTTTATACTCGTGTCAAGTAGTGCTTGATTTGATTTGATTTGACATGTAGATCGTTTATACTCGTGTCAAGGAGTGCTTCATTTGATTTGATTTGACATGTAGACCTTTTATACTCGTGTCAATGAGTGCTTCATTTGATTTGATTTGACATGTAGACATTTTATACTCGTGTCAATGAGTGCTTCATTTGATTTGATTTGACATGTAGACCTTTTATACTCGTGTCAGTCAAGGAGTGCTTCATTTGATTTGACTTTCTAGACCTTTTATACTCGTGTCAAGGAGGGCTTCATTTGATTTGATTTAACATGTGGACCTTTTAAACTCGTGTCAAGGAGAGCTTCATTTGATTTGATTTGACATGTAGACCTTTTATACTCATGTCAGTCAAGGAGTGCTTTATTTGATTTGACTTTCTAGACCTTTTATACTCGTGTCAAGGAGGGCTTCATTTGATTTGATTTAACATGTGGACCTTTTAAACTCGTGTCAAGGAGAGCTTCATTTGATTTGATTTGACTTGTAGACCTTTTAAACTCGTGTCAAGGAGAAATTAATTTGATTTGACTTTCTAGACCTTTTACTCGTGCCAAGGAGTACTTCATTTGATTTGATTTTGTTGAAAGTTTAAACTCTTATCAAGGAAACTTGTTGACAGTTTATGCTCTTATCAAGGAGCGTTGATGACAGTTTATGCTCTTATCGAGGAGCGTTGATGATAGTTTATGCTCTTATCGAGGAGCGTTGATTTAGCATCTTTAGTCAAAGTTTGGATGACGATCTTGAACGCTACTTTCTTCCACATGTTCATCACTATCAGATATGGGCTCATCATCAGAAGCATTTGTGAATGGCTTGCCCCCTTTGTTGATTTCTTGTCTACAAGGCTCTTGGATATATGACTTGTCAACTCCACGTCCGGTCATACTCAACTCCATATCATGTGCCCGAGTGGCCAACTCTTCAAATGTTGTTGGTTGAATTCCTTGAAGGATATATCGAAGACCCCAATGCATCTCTTGAATACACATTCCAATAGTAGAGGACTCATGTAATCTTTCTTTGCAGTTAAGACTCAAATTTCTCCAACGATTAATGTAGTCGATGACTGGTTCATCCTTCAATTGACGGGAATTGGTGAGTTCAAGCATGCTGATTGTGCGATGAGTGCTATAGAAGCGATTGAGGAATTCTTGTTCCAATTGCCCCCAATTGTTTATTGAGTCAGCACCAAGATCAATGTACCAGTTAAATGCATTGCCTTTCAGTGATCTAACGAATTGCTTGACTAGTTGGTCGCCATAAGTTCCAGCATCATTACATGTTTCAACGAAGTGAGCCACATGTTGCTTTGGATTGCCTTTGCCATCAAATTGTTGGAATTTTGGGAGTTGGTAACCAGTTGGCATCTTCAAATTATCAATTCTTCGAGTATATGGCTTAACATAAGTTAAAGGCATCTTGGATCTCTCATGGCGATTGTCTTGGATAGTACTCATGATAAACTCCTTAAGTCGAGCAGCTGGAATCGTTCCATCATTTGAAACTTGAAGCTCCTCGACAATGAAATTTTTCTTCTCAACTAGATGTTGATTCTTTGACGTCTCAGCTTCATCTTGCGCCTCAACTTGTTTTTCAATTTCGTGCATGGCATCCATGTCGTCTGCTTTCTTCATCAACTTTGCAATTAGAGTGGCTTGCTTTTGAACATGCTTCGTTAATCCTTCAACAGCTTTTGTCAAGTTTGCAATTTGCTCCTCCGGAGTGGTGACATTTGTCATCATGACACATGCGATGTTTGAGTCACTTGATGTAGAACGTTGTGGGGATGAATACTTCTCTTCATCATGATTGATTTCATCACCAAAGCAGAATGCGTCATCCTCAACATGCTCAAGTAGGAGAACCACCTTTGAAGATGTTTGTAGCTTCATGGGCATACTTCTTGTGGTGACGCCAATGACTTCACTCGTGGAGTTTGAAGGATTTGAGATGATCATCTTGAATTCCACTATCTTCTTAGCTTTGATTGGAGCATCCATTTGAACTTGATGAAGTGAAGAGATGAGAGGTAGAGATGGTCCCACTGGGCGTGCCAAAAATTTGTAAACAACAAATTTGTAATTCTGAAAATCAAGAAACACAAAAATTGTGACAAATGAAATTTATATAAATCAAAATGAAATATGGAGTACAAATCTCTATTCTAATCCTCTGATTCTTCCTTCAAAATATGTTGACTTGAATATTGGAGTTGACTTTGCTTCTTTGATCTTCTCCAACGTTGACTTGAATGTTTATAACGTTAATTCGAGGGCTTTGCAGCTTAATCTCGGATCAAACGTTGAATTTGATATGGAATTTGAAATCTTCAAGGTTGACTTTGTGACTTTGATCTTCCTTGAATGTGATTTGAATTTCTATAACGTTAATTCGTAGGTTTAGCACCGTAATTACGAATCAACGCTATAATTTGATGTATATCTTCAAGAACGCCTTGAATATCGCCTAGAACGCCTTGAGTCTCGCCTAGAACGCCTTGAATATTGCCTAGAACGCCTTGAATCTTCTTTGTATTTGAAGAACTTTCGCAGAGAGAATTTGGAGAGCTTCATTCGTCTTCTCTAGCTTTTTGAATGAACTTCTGTGTGTCTTATGATTTCCAAAGGACCCTATTTATAGGTGTAAGATGGAAGAGTTATGGATAATTTAGAATCCATTGATAATTATCCATTTGATTTAATAAATAATTATCATAATTTTGGAGCCATTTGATTGGCTGATAGAAGATCTAGATAGATCTTCTAGATATTATTCAAAACTTAACTTGAATTGATAATTATCCAAAACTTAACTTGAATTTATCCAAAACTTAACTTGAATAAATAAATATCTTTTGTCGTAGACGACTTTTGATTGGTCAATATTTCCACGTGGCGCGATTTGATTGGTCGTGGATTTATTAACTGCAAGACATGATTTGATTGGATGAAACACCTCAATTTGACACGTGTCGCCATTTGATTTGTTGATAAAATGAATATTGAAATATCAATTAAATCAATTGTTTTATCTTGGAATTAAATTTGATAAATTCCAAAATATATATATTAAAAGATTTAAATTAATATTTAATATCATTCTTGCCACTTGTCATCATTTGATTGGATATAAAATTCCATTGTCTACACATGTATAAAAAACTTTGAAACATTCTTTTCACTTGCGAAAAAAGTTACAAGAATCATCCTAAATGTATTAATGGACAAAATTGCACTTGTTTTCTGTCAAATTATAAATTCACTTTTCTCTCGTCTATTATAATTTACAGCACTTTGCCCATTTACAGTTAGTTTTTAATATAATTTGATCAAAAAATTAATTGAATGATAGATTCATTAAATAAACTAATATTATAAATAAGACAGATTAAGTATCACAAGTTTTTATGACCACTATTAGTTAAATTTTAAAAGTCTTACAATTTTTGTATTATCACTACTAGTATGCTAAAACAAATTATTTTAGTTAGTTCGATTTATTTTTTGTCCAACGTAATCGTTAATTACACTATTAAAATTTCTCCTATGAAAGGAACTAAAATAATATGATTAGAAGAGAAATAAATACAATGGCAGTTGAAACCGTCAGAGTAAAATTTTCATTTCAAAGCAAAAAATCTCATGCCAAAGCAAAGTGACTAAAATATTTATTATTCCCTTCATTGTCAATGACCATCAAATTTTTAACATACCAATTCCATAATTGAGAATTCCATAACTGATTGACTATTCCTGAAATGTTGTTCGTGTGTTCACAAGAATCTATTACTATGGATGACAATTAGTTACACTTATGTATTTGATCATTTGTAGTGGTGAATGAACTTTTAGATTGAGACCAGATATAATTATTTAATTCTCTCTAGAAATTATACCCTCCCTGCGATTTTCCTTCCCGTATGTCTGAACCAACCCCTCCTTCGCCGGACCCCTGGGGATGGCGGAGTTCACGGCCAAGCTGCCAAGAAGTCCCGCTCTTCCTCCCCCATCCTCCCAATGCCTTCTATGGGGATGGAAGAGGCTTGTCTGCCTACTGATGGAAGCCCCTCTAAGGCGGGCCCAATCTCATACTCCCAGAAGCTGGTGGGGAATGGTATGCGGAAAGAGGATGTCCGGTTTAATGCGAACGAAATGCCCCGGCTCCATTGTGTTAAAGTTTTGGCTTCTGATGGTTCATCCCATGCTAAAGTGACTTTGGAAGAAAACTACACAAAGTCCTTGAGGGCTTGCTGGCAAGACACTCTGATTCTCAAAATCGAAGGTAGGACAATACACTTCTCTACACTATCTGCCAAAATCGACGCCTTATGGAACCTCAAGGGTCAGTTCGAACTGATGGATGTGGGCTGTAACTGCTACTTTCTCAAAATCCAGGAAGCTAGCAAGGTGGAATACATCTTGACAGGAGGGCCTTGGAGGATTTTTAGCTATTACCTGGGGGTGAGAAAATGGTTCCCAAACTTTAAAGCTTCTGAATACCGTCTAACGACAGCGATCACATGGGTGCGTATTCAAGAACTAGCGGTGGAATATTACCAACCGGAAATTATCTATTCTATTGATCAACATATGGGAGTTCCTATCAAAATTGACCATAACACTTACACCACATCGAGAGGGAAATTTGCTAGGTTTTGTGTCCAGATCGACCTCTCGGCACCTGTTCTCAGCACAGTGGAGATAGATGGAAAGACCTATAATCTGGCCTACGAGAATCTGCCTGCCCTCTGTTTTGGTTGTGGACGTGTGGGCCATCGGGAAAATGAATGTAGCTTTGCAGCTACTACTAAATCCCCGGTATCTGAAATGGAGGTGACGGTAGAGGGCACAACGGAGGCGACGACCAAAGAACCGTTGGAAACGAAAAAGAAAGGTGACTACGGGGACTGGATGCTTGTACGAAAGCCTGCGGGTAGAAGACAAAACTCCAACAAAGCATTAAATGTTGAGGGACAAAAGACAAATAACCCTTTTAATGCTTTAGCTGATAAGAGTGAGTCATCTGGAGGGAACATGATCTTTGGTCAGACTGTCAATACCCCTACTGGGTTTAGTGCCAACAAGTCTCCTCAGTCCTTAGGGGCCCAGAACCCAAAGAAAAGGCAACTACATCCTAGGATACCCCTCTCGGAGGTGAAACACACGTCTGCTAGGTTAAACCCTCAACTTTTTGGTGGGACCGCAAAGCCCTCCCCCAACCCAAAGATTCTCACGCGCTCAGCCCCCCCTCACTCGTCCCCAACTATCTCTACATCCAAGTCCCGTTGCGAAGTCGTCTCTAGAAAGGTTACACATGTCAGCCCCGGCTTTCACTGCCTCGGGAGGTCTCTAGAGATGAGGGGAAACTTGAGGAGGGCTCATCGGCCGAGCCCATGGGTATGTTGGTGGATGATACTGCTGAACGAGGCTCGGACATGGAGTTAGTACCACTCCTAAGTTGCGATGTTGAGAGGTACACGGATGAGGTCCAGGGAGGTGTATCTATTTTAGAAACCTCAATGTTGGCAGAAATGGAAGGGGTGGTGAGTCCCCCACCTTCTCATTCTCTGCTCGTTTAGGATGTTTTCTCTTCCCTCTCTCTCAAGATTGGTTTACGATGAAAGTTCTTGCATGGAATTGTCAGGGGGCCGAAAACGCCGTCTTTCGCGCCTCCTTTAGGGACCTATTGGCTACTCATAAACCAGACATTATTTTCCTTCTTGAGACGAAAGTGTTGGAAGATAGAGCTATTAAAATCTCTAAGAGTTTGGGTTTTTCGGGTGTGTGTCGGGCCCCCACTGTTGGTAGGGAAGGGGGAATATGGCTACTGTGGCATCAAGAAACCTCCAATATTGAGATCCTTGAGGTCACAAGACAGGCTATCCACATCAAGGTAGAGGGACCCAATGGGCAATTTTGGCTTTGCTCTGGCTGTTACGAGAACCCTAATAGTGTCACCAGAGAGCGTCTCTAGGAGAACCTCAAGAGATTCAATGGTATTGGCGGACAACCGTGGATCATCACCGGCGATTTTAATGATATTGTCGCAGCCCATGAGAAACGTGGCGGGAGGCCGCATAACCTGGCTCGAAGTGATAGATTTAACGATATGATCAACCATTGCAACCTTTTGGATCTTGGTTTCCAAGGTCCTAAATTCAGGTGGATCAAAAGGCAAGATGGTGTGGTGGTGATTCGAGAAAGACTGGACAGGTCTTTGGCTAACTCAGCCTGGAGACTCAAATTCCCGGAAGCCGTTGTTAAGCACCTCCCCCGCACAAAATCTGATCACCACCCTATTCTTACCTGCCTTCTTGGAGACAACCAAACCACCCCACGTGCGACCCCCTTTAGGTTTCTGCTTGCATGGTCCAAGGAACCCTCATGTCGGGAGGTTATTACAAAAACATGGGAAAACTCGAACTCTATTGAGGAGGCGCTCGTTAAGCTCCCCGGGGAAATGAAGGAGTGGAACCGGACCAAATTTGGGAATATTTTCGGGAATAAAAAACGTACTCTAGCCCGATTGCAAGGTGTGCAAATGAGTCTTAGTAGATGGGACATCTTATTTCTTTATCGTTTGGAGGACGAACTCATTAAAGAGTACAACCATCTCCTCCGTCTTGAAGAGATGTTGTGGTTCCAAAAATCACGTGTTAAATGGCTCGCTCATGGGGATATAAACACAAGATTTTTTCATACAATGACGGTGGTACGTCGTCGAATGAATCGAATTGATACGCTAAAAATTGAGGGAACTTGGCAATCAGACCCTAGCATACTCCAGGAGCATGTCTTTAAATTTTATGAAGGCATGTTTACCCGGCAAATAAGTGGGGCGCGATGTATTATTTCACGCAGCCCGTTCCAAAGGTCCCTCACAACGGAAGAAACGGATTTTCTTAAGGAATATCCATCCCCCGAAGAAATTAAGAAGGTAATTTTCTCCCATAGCCCATATAAGGCCCCGGGTCTGGACGGTTGCCATGCGTTCTTCTATCAGCATATGTGGGACATTGTCGGAGGATCGGTTGTGGATTTTATCAAGCTCACCTTTGCTAACGGGGAGTTTTCGGAAGGGATTGGAGAATCCTTTCTTTGTCTGATTCCGAAAGAGAAGAATCCCGAAGTCATATCCAAGTTTCGGCCGATTGCGCTTTGCAGTGTTTTGTATAAAGCTATTACAAAGTTGATCACTTCGCGAGTTAAACACATGATGTCTGGCATCGTCTCACCGTTACAAAGTAGTTTTATTTCAAAAAGGGGGACTCGTGATAACATCATCCTAATCCAAGAGCTCTTGCACACACTTTGAAAGTCCAAAGGTAAAACGGGGGGTATGATCCTTAAGATTGATTTGGAAAAGGCTTATGACCGAGTTGATTGGAACTTCCTCAAAGAAACCTTAGTGCTCTTTGGCTTTCCCGAGCAAATTATTCGACTCATCATGTTCTGTGTGAGCAGTGCGAGGACACGGGTCCTTTGGAATGGAGAGGCTCTTCCCGCTTTATCCCCGAGTTGCGGGCTTCGACAAGGGGACCCTCTATCCCCATATTTGTTTATCTTGTGCATGGAACGTTTGGGGTATCTTATCGAGGAGGCAGTCCTTGATAAGTCGTGACAACCTATCTCAATCTGTCAAGGGGGCCCCCGGTTTTCCCACATCTTTTTCGCGGATGATCTAATCCTTATTGCCAAAGCGACTCAACAAAACGCTGACACCATTAGTCGTATTCTTAAGACTTTTTGCCGGAGCTCGGGGTTAACAATCAACGAAGCCAAGTCCAAGGTGTTCTTCTCTAAGAATTCTCCACGAAGCACTCAACGAGTAATTTCTGCATCTTTGGGGATGGGTTGCACTTCGGACCTGGGACGATACCTGGGTGTTCCAATCGTGCATAATCGAATGAACCCCAGGTTGTACCAACCCTTGATCGATAGAATCCAAACCCGTCTTTCGACTTGGAAAGCGAATACGCTTAACCTTGCGGGCAGGATCACCTTGATCCATTTGGTCACAGCTGCCATGCCCACGCACGTCATGCAAACTGCCTGGCTGCCAACCACCATTTGTAACAAGATTGACAGACTTAACCGTACATTCCTTTGGGGAGGAAATAATACCCATAGGAAATACCACCTAGTTAAGTGAGAGGAAGTCATTAAGCATAAGGAGGATGGTGGACTCAGGATCCGGGAGGCCCGTAAGGCAAACACGGCGCTCCTGGCCAAGATAGGGTGGAAGTTGTTATCTAAGGAGGAGACCCTGTGGAGTACGATGTTTCGCAAAAAATATCTGAAAGGAAAAGATGTGGGGTGCTGTGACATTAAACCCGCCGCCTCGGCACAATGGAAAGGTATTGTACGAAGTATAAGAGAAGTGGAATCCAACATTCGATGGAGGGTAGGGATTGGAGATCAAATCTCATTTTGGTTTGACCGCTGGATAGGGGACAAATGCTTATGGGAATGGATTGAGGGCGATATAATGGAGGAGGATGTTCACCTACGAGTTGTGGATGTACTGGATACAGAGGGCAACTAGAAATTAGATAGGATTAAGACCCGTATTCCCCCAACCATTGCTAAGAGGATTGTTGAGTACCCCATCCCTTTTAACCGGCTGGAAGATAAGAGGTTGTGGTGCGGATCTAGCGATGGCAAATTCAGTTGTAAATCAGCATACACTACCTTAACTGAGAAGGATGGCAATGGAAGCTCCCCCCATGGAAGCTGGCGGTGGCTTTGGAAGATTAAGTGCCCCCAAAAGATAAAAATTTTCCTTTGGCTTTTGAGTTGAGATAGACTAGTAACAAACGTGTTTCGATATGCAAGACATGGTTGTACTTCTAGCTTGTGCACAAGGTGTGTAGGTGAAACGGAATCCTCAATCCATGCAATTAAGGACTGCCCTCTTGCACTCATAATCTGGGAGGCGGTCATTGCTCCCTCACATATTGGGGAGTTTGTGGCTTTGTCTCAAGACCTGTGGATTCCTACAAATTTGCGTCGTAGCTTCAACAATTTAATACTACCGGAGGTCCCATGGAGGTTCATATTCCTTTCAACGAGTTGGACTATTTGGAAAAACCGGAACCAATTTGTCTTCTCAGGTCACCTTCAAGATATTGGAGCCACCATCTTTTGTATTAAGCGGCTGGCCCTTGACATGGTTTCTATTGTTAAATCTGAACGCCCAGGCGGTCTATCAAACACCGTCCAGAAGAACCCGCCTTTGGAGGTACGGTGGGCTGCCCCAACAGCAGGTTGGGTTAAGCTCAATACAGATGGTAGTGTTTGGGTCTCGGGGCAGGCTGCGGGAGGTGGCCTCTTGAGAGATGAACATGGATCGTGGCTTGGTGGTTTCAGCTTGAATATCGGGTGTTATATGATTAACACGGCTGAGCTTTTAGCCCTTAGAGAAGGGTTGCGTCTTGCATGAAACAGACGGATTGGACGTATTGTGGCGGAAATTGATTCGGAGGTGGTGCTTAACTGGGTTTTGAAGGCGGATACACCCTCACATCCTCTTGAAGGAATCATTGATGATTGTAGGCGCTTATTAGCGATGCCTTGGGAAAGTCGGCTTCAACATACAAAACGGGAGGGGAATGCTTGTGCGGATGCATTAGCAAAGTTGGGACACTCCATCCCTAGAGGAGTCTGTTTTTGGAATCAGTTGCCCGAAGTGCTTAGGGAGCTGATTTTTGAACCTGTGTAGCTGGTTTCTGTTTTGATTTTTCCTTTCTGTATTTTTCCCATTGTAACCAAAAAAAAAAAAGTTACACTTATGCGATTTCAAAGATTATATTATATAATAAGATAGGTTGATAATGCAATAATATTATTAATTTTAATAATAATAAGATAGGTTGATAATGCAATATTTTGTGTAACACAAGATTTGAAGTTCATTCAAATTTAAGATCATGTGTATTCTTTAATAGTGTATTCTTTAATGACAACTCCTTTTATTATTTGTCTAAAACTCATTATAATTATTTTTATAAAGACAATATTTGGAAAAGAAAATAGTTAAAAAGATATATAAATTTTAAATTTTGATTATTTAAAATTATATAGATCAAAATTGCAAAGATTATAAACTAAAATTGTTGATAATTTTAAATTATGTAGATGTTAAAAAATAATTGAAAGTTAAATAAGCTTAGAATTTTGATTATTGTAAATTTCGTTTGCCTTTATAATTATGTATCATTCAAGATCGTCAAATTAAGTAAGCACCAGTGTGTAACCCGTGCTACGCACGATTTGAGTTAATTTTAAAACTTGCTAACTCAAATTTTTTAAGCAAAAATAAATATAACTTACAAAAATTATATAACAATATAATTTTGTTTAGAGTTTGAGTTGAGTTGAATGAATGAATTATTTTTATTTAGCATAACATTAAGATTCTTTCAATGTATATCTATTGTAATTTTATCATTATCTTTGTGCATCATAAATGATTATAAATGCACTAAAATAACAAAAGCAAGATATTTATTATTCACTGAAGATAGCTAACAAAAAGTAAAAATATTTATAGCATTTAAACAACTAATCAAATGTATTATGTACATTAACATAAACTTCGTGAAATGTCTAAGGGCTTCTTGACGTTAGCAACCTGAAATAGGATGTGTACAAAGATGATGAAAAGTTCCAATGATCCCACTATGAAACTGCAATTTTGAAGTCTGAATATTTAACAAATTACACTCTCCAAAGAAAATTAACTTCATTCACGTAGAAAATTTCAACAACAGATGTCACAACCAAAAGACAACACTTAGTTAATAATATTAAACATACAAAAAAAATATATACAATTTTGTAGAACATAAGTTCATTAATTGAGCATGTCAGAATTTAGTCTACAAACGCAAGTGTTTATTTTAATTCTATAGAAAATCAGAATCAAATTTTCAGGAACAAAACTTGACTTTTGAAAAGGTAAGTATCAATCTTACAAATAATATAAAATATTGAATATTAGAAATGTCATCCACCCATTTTTATGATTGGTGATCACAAATAGGATTGTGAATTTTCATCAAATTAGTGAATTATCAATACATTTATGAATATATATATATGTATGTATAATAATTTACTAATATAGTAACGTAAATTGGTTAAAATGAGCAATTACAAAAGAGAAAAATTATTTTCATCTTTCTTACCTTTTTCAAACTTCAATAGACATATTTTTGCCCATTATATTTCTACCCGTCTTGGGTCGGATAAGACCTACTCTGCCTCTACTCGCAAGGTAATATGATCCAAATCCTTCATCACTTGCTCATTTTAAATAATGGCGCAATTCTATTTAGCCGTCGGATTTTCAAGTGTCGTATTTAAGAGTACCTAAAATTGGAACAAAGAACATAACAAAGGAGAAGAGAATTAAAACATAAAGATAAAAATAAAAAGAAAAAAGAAGTTAATTTGAAATGGAGAACATGAAAGTTATAATTTGAAATGGAGAACAGGAAAATAGCAACGTGAAGTTGCCTTACTTGAAAATGAGAAAAAATGGGATAGATAACTTGAAAGAATGAGTAAATATGGAGAATGATTGAAATTTTGCGGGAGTTAGAGTTGAAAGGAGAATTTTGCAATTCATTGCAAAAGTTAAAAGTTGACGCAATGTAAGCAAAATTAAAATTGATGAAAATGTAGACAAAAAAACAATGATTGAGCATAAACATTCATGTACATAAAGAAATTTTCTCATTCACGAACCAAATTATTTTTCTCAAATATTTGGAATCATTCATGAAAACATAATTCGATCATTATGTTCTTTCCAAAAGTTGTAATTTTAGATAGTAAATAGGCAAAATATGTTAATGAATTTACCTTTATAGTTAGTTATTGACGGTCATGTATAATGTATATATATATGTAGAATAACATACGATATCCTGGGAGAATTGTTCATTTCAAGTTGCAACATAAGTTTTTAGATTATTTACTGTCGAGAAACTCCCCAAATTGCAGTAGAAAAATACAACTTGTAAGTTGTAACTATATAACATAATCATAAAAAGAAAAAAAAGCAAACTATCATTCTATTGTTAGTTGAGGTTTCATCAACCTGAAATAAAAAAACAAAACCGAAAAGCTTAGCAAACTAAATATTTTTAGCATATACCAAAAATAATATCAATAATAATCTGAGCATACCTGAACACCCATAAAAATTTGCTTGGAAATACTTATTATTTAAAAAGAATGAAAATAAAATTAAATTGTCATCACTAAATAACCTGTTACCCGATCAAATAAATCTTCACCTTAATTTTCCATCGTACGACATATAGATCTGCAATGACATTGCAAATAGAATGTTATAGTTTTGAAATAAAAAAATTAATGGAGATAAAATTAACAAAATAAAAATTATATTAAATTGAAAATAACAAATCTAAGAGTAAAAAAGGAAGATGATTCGTTTTCTTTAATTAGAGGTAGGGGTGTAAATGAGCCGAGCTCGAGCCGAGCCTTGATAATTCTACAGGCTCGAGCTCGAGCTCGAGCTCGAACGAGCCTATTTTTTTAAGCTCGAGCTCGACACAAATGAGCAAAGCTCGAGCTCGGCTCACTAGCTCGTTCGAGCTCAAGCTCGGCTCGTTTGCTCATTCAAGCTCGAGTTTGCTCATTTGCTCATTTGAGTCGATCTTAAAACTTTGCTCGTTTGTTCATTCAAGCTCGAGATCGTTCGTTTGCTCATTTGACTATATGCAACATATTATTAATAATAATCAAAAAGTTTGTGAACATATATACCAAACATTCACGAAAAAAATCTCCAAGAAAGAAATAACATTGCAAAATAAATAAAAGAGTTATCTAATTTAAAAACAGCAACAATTTGCTCATTGTCAATAATTTCAGAAAAAACATAAGAAATCCTGCCAAATGAAGAATAGGTTTGTAAACTTCTTTTTGCTGCCAACAAAACACACCATCACATAAGTACCTGCAAATTGTTAAAAATAACAGAATTAGCATCAATTCATATTTCAGCAATAAACAAATGAATGCATATTTCAATAATAATCAACAAATGCAAGTTAACAACAATAATACCCACTATCAATAGATATGTGAATTGAAATTGGTTTGCACTATTTACCTTGAATATTTGACATGGCAAGGTTTGGAACTTGGCAGCCGAGGAAGAGAACTTGAAGTTTTGGAGAGGAGAAATTCAATTTTATTTCTTTTTCTTCTTTTTGTTAATGAAGATAATTGATAATTGCAATTTGCGTATGGAAAGATGAATGGATTCATTGGATTCCCTTTTGTTTTTGCCAAGATAACATAATTATTATCTTTTAATAATTATGTTATGTTTTCTAATATATTATTTAGATCAATATAAGTTGTAGAAAAATGGACATATAACATGATTCTTTTTTAAAATATTATCAATTTACATTTATTTTGTTAAAATATTTTATCATATTCCTCACATAAATACAATGTCAGTGGAAAATTCTAATAGGAATCTTTATTAGTAATTAGTGTATGTGATTATAATTATAATATAGAGTTTAGAGTTTAGGATTTAGAGTTTTTATGTTAGGAAATAACTCGATAAAACTCTATTTATTTCATCAATATAATGTGTATACGTAACAATAATGCTATGAAAATTATATATTATCTAGTAAATTGGTTAACAAAATAATCGTTTACTTAAAAATAGAATATATATGTTTACATAATGTCCATGTCCAAATAAATTTTGATTTTATTGTAATAGGTATCAAGGACACATAATTATGTCTCAATATTATTTTTTTTCATAATTATCAATTTATTATGTTAAATGAGTTAGGCTTAAGTTATTTTTTAAATATGTGTATGTTTAAAAACAGTTATATGAATATATGACAAAAATATTGTGAAAGCCAATTATTTAATTGACTGAAAGATTGTAATTAGGAATGAAAATTGGATTACGGAATAATATTATGACCATTTAAATTTTTTATTTGGTATTTTTAATATGATTTTTATAATAGTATTTAATATTTATATAAATTACTATTAATAATATTAGTATATAAGTAAAATGCATAAATAACAAATAAAACTGTTATTACTAATATATATAAACATTTGAAACTTCGAAGTAAACAATTAGTAATTAGGAAATAACTCGATAAAACTCTATTTATCTCATCAATATAATACATATACGTAACAATAATGCTATGAAAATTATATATTATCTAGTAAATTGGATAACAAAATAATCGTTTACTTGAAAATAGAAAATATATGTTTACATAATGTCCATGTCCAAATAAATTTTGATTTTATTGTAATAGGTATCAAGGACACATAATTATGTCTCAATATTTTTTTTTTTCATAATTATCAATTTATTATGTTAAATGAGTTAGGCTTAAGTTATTTTTTAAATATGTGTATGTTTAAAAACAGTTATATGAATATATGACAAAAATATTGTGAAAGCCAATTATTTAATTGACTGAAAGATTGTAATTAGGAATGAAAATTGGATTACGGAATAATATTATGACCATTTAAATTTTTTATTTGGTATTTTTAATATGATTTTTATAATAGTATTTAATATTTATATAAATTACTATTAATAATATTAGTATATAAGTAAAATGCATAAATAACAAATAAAACTGTTATTACTAATATATATAAACATTTGAAACTTCGAAGTAAACAACTAGTAATTAGGAAATAACTCGATAAAACTCTATTTATTTCATCAATATAATGCATATACGTAACAATAATGCTATGAAAATTATATATTATCTAGTAAATTGGATAACAAAATAATCGTTTACTTGAAAATAGAAAATATATGTTTACATAATGTCCATGTCCAAATAAATTTTGATTTTATTGTAATAGGTATCAAGGACACATAATTATGTCTCAATATTTTTTTTTCATAATTATCAATTTATTATGTTAAATGAGTTAGGCTTAAGTTATTTTTTAAATATGTGTATGTTTAAACACAGTTATATGAATATATGACAAAAATATTGTGAAAGCCAATTATTTAATTGACTGAAAGATTGTAATTAGGAATGAAAATTGGATTACGGAATAATATTATGACCATTTAAATTTTTTATTTGGTATTTTTAATATGATTTTTATAATAGTATTTAATATTTATATAAATTACTATTAATAATATTAGTATATAAGTAAAATGCATAAATAACAAATAAAACTGTTATTACTAATATATATAAACATTTGAAACTTCGAAGTAAACAATTAGTAATTGAAATGTGTACCAAATATGGTTTCATTAAAATCATAATGTATTATTTAAAATAATAATAATTAACACAATAGTAGTTACATATACACTCATATATAAATATATATAATTTTATATAATAGTAAGGCTCATGAGCCGGCTCGCGAACTTATGAACACTTAAGTCGAAGCTCGAGCTCGGTTCATCAATAGGCTCGAGCTCGCCAAGCTCGGCTCGAGCTCACGACAGTTCGAGCTTGAGCCGAGCTTTAGTCGAGCCTGTTCACTAGGCTCATGAGCCGGCTCGACTCACCTTACACTCCTAATTAGAGGATACTTTACCATAGCAACCAATAGTAACCACCACATTGCACTTTCTTGAATTACCAAAAAGGTGAATAATAAAAAGTGAAATTTGTGGATAATTAAGGCAGCCATAGCCGGATAGATCAAGGATCATCCATTACAATTTGAAAACATACACTTTTTTATGTCCCATAAATATGTCTATAAACAGGTTGGGAATCAAAGGTGTCAACAACTTTTCTCCATGGCTTGTCTATGACCACAGAGAATTTTTAGAAAGATGTTCGACGAATAAAACGGGATCTCTGAAAGCACAAAACTCAAAGTTCTGTTTACCATTGTTTTTTGTTTCTATTTCATGCAGTTTACGTTTTAGTACTCCATTGTTGTGTAACTTTGTTGTTGATCCATGACTGTTTGTTAATTCTTTGTCTTCGTCTTTCTCAATAGGCAATGTGAAGAAATTTCAGATTTTGGTTGCAATTTAGAAGTAAAGTGAAGATATTCAATACCATGAAAAAAGAAAGGGAGTTGGCGAGTATGGAGAAGTGGAAGACATTGGGGTTGGAGAAGAGAAGTTGAGAAAAATTCAAAACAAATTTGAAAGATAAAATTATCTTAAATCACGTTTAAATTAAATTTGAATGGATAAAGTTGGATACAATCTAAGAAACGGTTGAGATATTTTAGGGATAAATTATAAATATTTATAATCAATTAATAAGTACTTTAGTAATCATCAACCAATGAAAATTTTTCTTTGAAATTAAAAAACTCAAAATTCTAAGAAAATTCTATTTTTAAAAAGTAACTGAAACCTTGTTTTCATATAGTAGATAGAAGAGAATCGGATCACGGCCAAAAATTTCGAATATAGTAATAGAACTTCATATAAATCTTATAGAAAAATATTAAAGCAAATTACTAACTTCTTACATAGAATTGACTGTCATTTTATGAAAATAGATTAAATTTGTCTCAATCAACATATATTTTTACTAAATTTCTAAATACAGAATGACTCCAACGATTTATGCCAATTATATAGTATTTAGTTAGAAATGTTTATATGATTCCAAGCTGACATCATAAATTAAAATTGAAGAGAATTGTTTATACAAAATCTATCACAATTTAAGTCTTAAAAATAAAGGACCATAGTACTTACTAATAAATTTTATGTAGTATATTTTATTTCAATACAATATTCATTGGACAGTTTAATTTGTCAACAGATATTAATGCAATACTACATCAACCCCAAATCAAGAGAATTACATAAATAATTACCTAATGGTGTTTTTCATCAAATAACAGGAATGATTAAAAAGATATCGCCATAAACAATATTAGTATGTAACCTGTACAATGCATGTAAGCATAAATCGTAATAACCAAGATCTTCAACAATATGATTTTCACATGTAAGTTTAGATCAAAGAAACTTACCTTGATCCATAATGATATTTCATAGTAGCGGAAACGATGAAATGATTTATCTCCGAAATTGTATTTCTCTCTCTTGACCCCTTTAGACTTGAATGTTTTTCTTGATGGAGAGAAAATACGTAATGGGTTGAGATAGGACCAATTCCTAAGGTTTTCTTTATATAGACCCACCATTAGGGTATTTTAGGAATTTACCTTTTTCTATTTCTTAACCAATTAGAATTGTCCTTATATTATTAAACTACATAATGTATATAATACGTGGGCCACATAATAACTACCCACTAAATCTTTAGTGGATATGTACGTGGGTTAACATTCTCCCACTTGGCCCGTGTGCCATTATATATATACCATAAAGTTTAATAATAAACGTAATTGCGTATAGTATAGGATAACTCATCATTATATTGGTTAAATCATAAAATCACTATTAAGCATGACAACCAATAAGGATCATAGCGGTTGTACATCAATTTGTCGACATCGTCCCTTCTATGTATCATAATACCAGTTCCATACTCAACATGACACTTAATAAGGTATTCAATTACGATCCAACATAATGTCTTTGTCAGAGACAATATATTGTTTATTTCACATAATGCATTAATGTATATACTAATCATAAGAAACAAGATCCATAAATCCATAGCAGAAACAAAATAAATGAGCTCGAAGTGTCAATCACATGATAATATAAAACATAAACAACATTAACGATGACATTCAATAATCCCCATCCTTTCGACATGTTCAATAAATGCCTTAGGGGCAATGCTTTTGTCAACGGATCTGCAACCATAAGATTTGTGCTAATGTGTTCGATTGACACTCTTTGTTTCTGAACTTCTTCTTTAACGGCAAAGTATTTCAATTCCATATGTTTAGCACCTTTCGAATACTTGTCGTTTTTAGAAAAGAAGACTGCTGCGGAGTTATCGCAATAAATTTTCAGTGGCTTGGCAATAGTGTCAACTATTTCAAGTCCAGAAATAAAGTTCCACAGCCACAAACCAGAACTGTAGCCTCGAAGCATGCTACAAACTCAGCTTCCATAGTGGATGCAGCAATGACAGTCTGCTTCGCACTTTTTCATGAAATTGCTCCTCCAGCCAAGAGGAACAAATAGCCGAATGTGGATTTTCTTGTGTCGCACATCCGGCAAAATCTAATCTGAATATCTAATCACCTCGAGGTGATCAGATCTCCTATAAGTGAGTATATGGTCTTTCGTTCCTTGCAGATACCTCAAAACTTTCTTTGCAACTTTCCAATGATCTATTCCCGGATTACTTTGATACCTACCCAGCATTCCGACAACAAAACTGATGTCCGGTCTATTACAGGTTTGTGCATACATCAAGCTTCCAACAATGGATGCATAAGGAATTTGTTCCATCTGACTACGTTCCAATTCATTCTTTGGACATTGATTGAGACTAAATTTATCTCCCTTCTAAATTGGAACAATACTTGCAGAGCATTTCTTCATTTTGAACCTCTCTAGAACCTTAGTAATATATGCTTTCTGAGACAATCCCAACAATCCTTGTAACCTATCACGGAATATTTCGATTCCTATCACATAAGATGCCTCACTCATATATTTCATTTCAAAGTTCTTAGAGAGAAATTCCTTAGTTTGACGTAATAAACTAAGATCATTAGTAGCAAGCAAGATATCGTCAACATACAAAACCAAACTTATAAACTTACTACCACTGATCTTCAGATATATATACATCGGTCAACGATGTTTTCATTAAATCCAAAAGATGTGATAATATTATTGAACTTAAGATGCCATTGTCAGGAAGCTTGTTTAAGCCCGTATATTGACTTCTTAAGTTTACACACCATATGTTCTTTTCCATCAACCACAAAACCTTCGGGTTGATCCATGAAAACTTCCTCATCTAAATTCTCATTCAGAAAGGCGGTTTTCACATCCATCTGATGGAGCTCTAAATCATAATGAGCAACCATTGCCATAATAATCCTTAAAGAGTCTTTTTTAGAGACAGGTGAAAAGGTCTCTTTGTAGTCGACACCATCTTTCTGAGTAAAACCTTTGACAACGAGTCTCGCCTTGTGTCGTTCGATATTGCCATTTGAGTCGCGTTTGGTCTTGAAGACCCACTTACAACCAACTCTTTTACTTCCTTTGGGCAATTCAACAAGATCTCAGACTCCATTATAATCCATTGATTTTAGCTCTTCTTTCATGGCATCTAACCATTTAGCAGAACTCTCACTTTCTACGGCTTGTGAAAACGAAACTGGATCATTATCGAATCCTAAGTCGGATTCCAACTTTTGCAGATAAACCACATAATCACCAGAAATTGTAGGTCTCCGTTGTCTTACAGACCTTCTCAATTCAATTTCTTGTGGTTGATCTATCATTGGTTCATTGACAATATCTTCATTATGTGGTGTTTGGTCGTTAATTTATTGTTCTCGCAAATCATTAGCATGATCAACATGTACAGGAACAACAACTTGAAACGAAGGTAAAGACAAAGGAATTTGCACTCTAACTTCTTGAATTTCCACCTTTTGTGTCTCCAAACTCCCACTAATTTCACCATTCTCAATGAACTAAGAATTTCCAGTTTCAACGATTCTCGTACTATGGTTAGGACAATAAAATCTACACCCTTTAGATTTTTCTGGATAACCAATGAAGAAACAACTGATTGTTCTTCAGTCCAGTTTCTTTTCACGTGGATTATAAATTCTTACTTCCTCTGGGCAACCCCAAACATGCAGGTGCCATAAACTAGGTTTTCTTCCCGTTCACAGTTCAAAAGGTGTCTTAGGAACTGCCTTGCTAGGAGCCCTGTTTAACAAATATACAATGGTCTTTAAAGCATGCATTCACAATGATTTGGGTAAAGATAAATAACTTAACATGCTCCTAACCATTTCCATCAAAGTACGGTTACGCCTTTCTGCAACACCATTTTGTTGTGGTGTTCCTGGCATTGTGTATTGAGCACAAATACCATGACTTTCTAGAAATTTAGCAATTGGACCAGGGCACTGTCCACTTTCATCATATCTACCATAATATTCACCACCTCTATCAGATCTAACAATTTTCACCTTTTTGTCTAATTGTCTTTCAACTTCATTGATAAATATCTCTAAGGTATATACCGATTGAGATTTATCATGCAATTAATAGACATATCCATAACGTGAAAAATCATCAATGAAAGTGATAAAATACTTTTCTCCACCAAAAGATGGAATATCAAAAGGCCCACAAATATCGGTCTGTATTATTTCAAGGAGCTGTAAGCTTCTTGTGGCTGTTTTCTTAAGTTTGTGTTTTGTGTGCTTACCCTTAATGCACTCAACATAAATTCCGAGATCAGTAAAATTCAAATTAGGAAGGATTTCATTCTTTACCAGCCTCTCAATTCTTTCTTTGGATATATGACCCAAATGTTTATGCCACAAGTAAGCAGACAATTCATTAGATAAACCACGTTTAGTTCCAATATTATGATGCAAGGTCAGAAGAGTCTCAACCAAAAGGGGATCAAGTTTTAGTTTGTATAAACCATCACAAAGAAAGCCAGAACCAATAAAAAGATATTGTTTGAACAAATTAAAACGTCCATTACCAAATTTGAAGGAGTATCCAACTGAGTCGAGTTTGGACAACGAAATTAGATTGTGAGAAACAGAAGGAACATAAAAAGTTTGAAAAAGATCTAAATGATGCCCAATGTCTAAAGTTAAACGATAAGTCCCAATGGCTTTAACTGGAACTTTGACTCGATTTCCCATAAAGATGAATTTTTCATTTTTGCTTATGGTTTGGGTCGTAAGAAATTCTTGCATCGTATTTGAAACATGACTTGTACAACCAAAATCTATCCACCAAGTATTATAAGGAACTTCAGCTAAATTTGATTCGAAACATACTAAAGCACTAGGCTTACCTTTCTTTTCCAACCATGCCTTACGTTTCAGGCAATCTTTCTGATAGTGTCCGGTCTTTTTACAGAATCGGCATGTACCATTGCTTAGTTCCTTCTTGTGGATTTGGACAGATGACTGATTAAGCTTTGACAGTCCTTGCTTGCCCTTTCCATACTTATTTCCTGGTTTCTTTCCAGCTCCTTTATGGCCAACGAGATTAGCTGAATGAATTCCCGATTTCAGTCTTGCTGCAATATTCATTATTTCAACAATATGCTCATGCATGGTACGAGAACCATCAAACTTCATGGTGGTTAACGTGCTCATCAGTGTCCCAGCAAGCGACTTATCAGCCGACTCAGACTGGGAGCTTTCTTCCACAGACTTCATAAATTCCTTAGCACTTTAAGTTTTCTTAATTGTGGACTTGATGTTGTTTGCTACAGTCATTCGCATGAACATAAGGCACAGTCTGTTAGATCTTTCCCAAGCTTTATGAATAAATCGATCCTTAGTGCTGCTAGAATTAGTAAGAGCAGCGGGTTTCTCAATTAAGAGTGCTAAATCAAGATCCAGAACACCGAGGTAAAACTGAACTTGTTCACACCATTTAGAGAAATTAAGCCCATTAAACTTAATAACAGACGCAGCTTGCAAATGAAGAGAAACAGGGACAGATGCTACAAAACATAATATATGCTTACACTTTAATGCTTCGAGTAATAAACTTAATCTTTAATATAGATTCAGAAACATAACTAAACATGAATGTATATTTTAGATCACCTTCAGGTGAAACGACAACATACAGTAATCAAGCGTAATTGTAGTTCACCTTTGGGTGAAACAACAATGTGCGGTAACTTAAACATAATTGATGCTCAAATAATTTCACATAATTGGTAATTAATATGCACAAATTAGATATATTTGAAATCTTTGGATATACTAAAAATATCTAACCGATCACATCAATTTACCACGATAATGTTCATGAATTATAAAACGAGTAATCAACCTTTGGGCGATCCAAAAATATTTTATAACCATGAACTTTATAGAATATCATGAAGACATTCACTTGATAAGCATCACATAAGTCGAATCGAGAAATTTATTTCTTCAATTCATATACCGTAATCAAAATGCATAACTCGTAAATTTAATTAAAGAAAGCATTAAACTCCTGACAACATACTCTTTATTTTGCTTGTTTATAATTATTCTAATTATCATAAAGGTAGGTTTTCATCATACATGAAACTGGGCTTCAACAGTAGGTACATATCAAGAGGACTTTATTGATAGAAGAACAAAATTGCCATGCCATTATACCATTATCAACACCAATACCACTATTATATTGTTCTTCAAATTATGAATAATGTGTCATAAGCATGCTAAGATTGTGACTGTGTGTGTAAAACTTTAACAAAAAACATTAACAAACTTTAACATAAAAGTCCTATACATAGTTACTCGCATCGTTTACTTACTGCCATTCACATAAATCCATGCCTGTTCACATAAATCCATGCGTATACCCATACATAAACATATGTACATTTAATATATATTTATATATTGTCTAATCATATATATCATCCAATTTTGTTTACGAAAATTATGACACTTTTAGTTAATAGCAATTAAATTTTAACTCGAAATCATAAGCATAAAAAACAAATTATTCATGAATAATTTTCCATCGATATTCACATAATAATATTCGAAAATTAAATCAATGATTAAAGGAAAATCATATGGTTTCAATCAAGGCTCTGATACCACATGTAAGCATAAATCGTAATAACCAAGATCTTCAACAATATGATTTTCACATGTAAGTTTAGATCAAAGAAACTTACCTTGATCCATAATGATAATTCGTAGTAGCGAAAACGATGAAATGATTTATCTCCAGAATTGTATTTCTCTCTCTTGACTCCTTTAGACTTGAATGTTTTTCTTGATGGAGAGAAAATACGTAATGGGTTGAGAGAGGACCAATTCCTATGGTTTTCTTTATATAGACCCACCATCAGGGTATTTTAGGATTTTACATTTTTCTATTTCTTAGCCAATTAGAATTATCCTTATATTATTAAACTATATACTGTATATAATACGTGGGCCACATAATACCAAAATAACTACCCACTAAATTTTTAGTGGATATGTACGTGGGTTTACAATGCACGGTCTATTTTCAATAAAGAAACACATTACAAAAAGTTAGATTATTTTATAAAACTTGATGGGGTTGTATTCTTTTTGTATAAATTCTAGATATGAATTGTAAATGCAAAAATAATGAAATAAATTGCTAATAGTGGTTATAATAAATATGTTTACCTTCTATATTGAATTATAAAACATCATTAAACAAAAAAAAAAGCGTAATGATATATATGTAAGACAAAATGAGCATTAAGATAAATACATTCAAAGTTATTGGACATTGAATGATATTTGTTTGAAAATCATTTTTTAAAAATTGTTTGGACTTGAAAAGTTGAAATTATTGTATTAATTGAAATAGTGAAATAACCATAAAATTTATGAAAATAAACCATATTATACCAAGATTTTGAACTTGAGGTCTTCATATATGCATATATATATATATATATATGTATATATATATATATTTATACTAGTGTGTAACTCGTGTTACGCACGACTTAAGTTCAATTTAAATTTTGAAAATTCGATTGTTTTAAGGAAAATAAATATAGCTTACAAGAATTGTTATATCAAATTTTGTTTAGATTTGAGTGAAATGAATTATTTTTTATTTAACACAATATTAAGATTCTTTAAAGATTTTTTTTATAAAAGCAACATTATCATTACCTATATGCATCATCATTATAAATTATGCACAAATACAATGAATTATAATAAACAATCATGTACTACATAAGTCAATTAATTGAACATGTCACATATCAAAATTACAGTAATACCAATATAACATAATGAGGAAAAAGAAAGGGCAAACTATCATTCCTATGTTGCAAACAAATAAAATCAAAATACTTCATAAATTATAATATTAAACATATACCAAAAACACTAAAACAATAATTTTACCAGCCATAACCATGAATTGGAAGATGAGTATCCGCTAAAAGATTATACAAAAATGTGCCCATGCACATTGTTTAAAATTAATAAGGAGAATGGATGAAACAAAACTAATTTGTTATACTCATACGAATCATATATGAAATAAATTTTGAATAATTACAATACCTTGATGAAATTGGAGGACGTAATTACCAAAGGATTCTTCGGCATTCACAACATATGAAAGTTCAACAAAGAAAGTATTTTGAAGGCTGCATCTCAAGGCATTCACAGAAAATCATATACAAATGAAATTTCCCATAATTTAGAGGTTAAATGATATCTACTAAGTATGTGCTAACGACCCACAATTTAAGTACTATTGCCTTCTTTGGCAAATTTTACGTTCAATTAGGGTACATTGGAGAGAGATTTGTCTTGACATAGCATTTATTAGTAAAAAATCGAGTTACCTGCAAATCATTATATAAATGAAAAAACGAAGAGTTGGAATTGAAACGTTTTTTCGCATAACCTTCATGAAAATATATGCCAAGAATAATCAAAAACACAAATGCATAATAACCAAAATAAGTGTGTTTGTAGTCTGTGAGTGGAAGAATATTCAGACTTATGAATGCATAAGTTTCAAATGGAAAAATTTAAGAACTCACCTACAAAATACATTGCTCTGAATATCCTCTCTATGACTATATTGAAAGTATATGAATATGCCTACTGAACATAAAAGAAGAGAATATCATTTCCAGTTAGCTCATCACAATATATAAACAAAGAACTTGTGAAAAATTTATCAAACTCTTAAATAATTAAGAAACTAGTATGTAACCCGTGCTACGCACGACATATGTTCAATAAAGAAATACATTACAAAAAGTTATATGAGTTTTATTAGACTTGATGGGGTGTATTTTTTTTGTATAAATTCGACATGTGAATTGTAAATGCCAAAATAATGAAATACATTGCTAATAGTGTTTATAATAAATATGTTTACCTTCTATATTGAATTATAAAACATCATAAAATAACAAAAAACGTAATGATATGCAACCCAAAATGAACATGAAGATATATTCATTCAAAGTTATGGACGTTGAATGATATTTGTTTGAAAATCATTTTGAAAAATAGTTTGGACTTGAAAAGTTGAAATTATTGTATTCATTGAAATAGTGAAACAACCATAAAATTTATGAAAGACAAACCATATTATACCAAGACTTTGAACTTGAGGTCTTCATATGTAGTGTACTTTTAATCTCTAATGAAAATAAAGAGAAAACAAATTGTGAATGTCACTATATGGACGTACATCTCCACTCTAGAGTTAGTTCTTCAACATTGCATATGAGTGATTATTGGCTCTTGCATTTTATACTGAAATGGGTTATAAAGTGCCTCCCTACTTATCGAATAATCTCTATAAGATCGATGGGTGCCTGGTTTGACTCATGCCTTTTTTATTTTTTGACAATTTCCATAAGATATGATTTTGGAACAAAAATTCACATTTAGATGGAGATTTACATTGGCGCAGATTAAGATTTGGGATATACAACAACAAAAATCCATAGGAGCATTGTTGGGGCACACTGGGAGTTTTGTGTCTTCAATCTTCTGATCCAATATCATTACATTCTAAAACCCTTTGAGTAAACTATCATTGAAGAAGAAGACAATCAGAGACTACTTTCCTATTTCCTGATTAAAAATTCTTATGATTAATCCAGTGAATTACACAGTTGATTAATCAATTCATATCGATCTGGTTAAGTTATGTTTGGACTTTTGACTTTGGACGTATGATTTTGGTAAGGGAAGAATAAACGAAAACGAGAAGAATCAAATATGTCATGGGGGCGAAGTACCTTCTACCCTTCAAAATAAGAAAAATATTTTTTAATTGGAATCTACATATTGATTTTCCTCTCAATTGCAAGTAAAGTGCATGCAGTGCAATTTTTTTATCTTTTATTTTACGCTTTGCGGTTTTCATCATTATACAATGATGTCTCTGCAATTTTTCTAAACATAAGTTGGTCATATATACTAGTAATACAAAACACTAAAATTATTAATTTATCAATTAAATAAAAAAGGCCCGAGTTAGGTATTAGAATTGCATTCTACATTAGTCTAATCATTTGATAAATCCAAACTCCAATAATGAACACATGAAAATAAGGACGAATAATCAGCTCCTAAATTCCCAATCATTAGAAGCACACATCAACGTATAAAGTATCCTTTGAGGCATGCCGAAAGCAAGAACTGATTCTAATCATAGACGAATGAGTTTTAAATTTTTAATGAAAAAATGCTATATATATGTCAATATTTTATACCACCTTTTTTAATATATTTATATTACATTTGAAAGCTAGTGATTGATCAAATTTATTACAAGTCAGTTAGTTACGACAATTTTCTTGTCAAAATTAAGAGATGTGAGAAAACCGGTGGTGTTGGTATAAACGCGATAGGATATAACATCGATCTTTCGAAAATCACGTAAAAAATTCATATTTTGATATTTTTAATCAAGTTTATTTGTCACGTTATAACTTGACCTTTTGATAGGGTTAGGGAATAAAATATTTAGGGTAAACTATAGGCCGGTCACCAACTTCTCTTAATCTCCTAGTTTATATATAATTTCATATAAAGCTTTAGCATGGAACAAATTATAGTTAAAGATTCAGTAGGCCTTATTAAAAAAGTGGGCTCATAAATGATGATCATTATGATTGAATTATTTGATCCCATTTTATACAACCACGTATGATTCTGTTTTTCATAGGGGAGGTACATGTATCTATTCATTAGAGGGCTGACTATGGATTTCCATATATATCCATGTACTATGTGATATTCCCACTTCTCCATTTAGTCCATAAATGTGGCTGCTGATCATTACCCCTTATGTGAGTGTATTATATATACATATATATACATGTTAGCAAAAGAGGCATAAAGCTAACCCTTGTTTTGAATTTTTTTAATTGAGGTTATATCTACTCAAATCCAACCAATATAATTATTGTAAATTTGCCACCTCTTATGTATCACTAAGGACATGTTTTAGTTATATATATATATATATATATATATATATATATATATATATATATATATATGGGAGTTTTGGAAAATGTTTTTATTTCATTGTAAAAATGTGTCGGCGAGGAACAAGGGAAAGAAAATAAAGAGCGGTAAAGTGTAAAGGATAGATACATCAACTAAAAGTTAAATGTTTTCTCATTATTCGCCTTTAGATGAACACTTTTTGAAGTTTGCATGTAAAATTAATTACCTCGTATTGACTGTGTATTTTGACAATAGGGAAATTCAATAATATTAGAACTAAACACTAAAGGGGTTCATGGATCTTCAGTTGCACCGACACATTATTCAGGCTTCAAAGGAATTTATTTATAGTACATGTTTTGATAATTTGGTGCTGCTATCTTGGGATTCGATTATGACCCGGTGTTGATAATTTCACGCCCATAAATTATAACTTAACAAAAAAATATATATTTCTCGAATTCATTTCTGATCGCTAGTTGCTTGATTGGAACAAATAAATGAATAATAATTCAATTCAATTTTCATTCCTTCAATATACCAATCATATGATTTGTGAAATTAATATCATTCGTTTCACATTTTCATTCCATTCCTTATATCATCATTTCTCACTCAATTCCATTCATTCATACCAATCACGTCCTAAATAGATTATTCTGTAAAACAAAAGTTTTATTTGGTCATGCATGAATTTAACATGTATTATTTGCATTGGAATATATATTCACAATATTTCATTTGTAAAAAGTTAGAAACACAATTTGTGAATTAAATAGAATCGAGATCGTTTTTAGGCCATCTTCATTTTGCATCATTTTGGTGTAATTGTTGCACCATTTTAATGTTTTTACCATATATTCACTCCAATCAACAACTCTATGCACCTAAAAGGAATACCCTATAAAGTATTTCAATTTTGTGCATTTTCGTCCATGAAAAAATATTATGTTATTTATATTATTATATAGTATACTTAATTACTGCATCTTATTATTAAAATTCACAATTAAAATGCATTTTATTATACGTACTTTTTGAATTATTAAATATAGTATATGTTTTTACAGGATTTATTAAATAGTAAATTCATTAAATAAAATCTATACATAATTGAATATGAAATAAATCTAATAATTATAACTCATTAAATTTTTAAGCACTAATTAGAACATAATTCAAATTTTATAGACATTTAACGAGCTAAATTAAAAACAAAGAACAATTTTTATATGAACAGTATTGCTGCGCCATGCCAGGCGCAATGAATGGTGTTGGTTTGGAGTAACCTAACGACAAAAAATGGGCCTATCAATACCAATCTAATGCTGGTTGGAGATGGCTTATGTGAACTATGAATAAAGAGTTGGTAAGGTTAATTTTCTTACTTAATTGACTTTCTTGTTGAGATGAAATAACAACAGACACAGAAAGCAACTTTAAAAGCTTTGCCACCAAGGAAAAAAAGGGTTAAGATTTTTAGGTAGATTATTTTGATTAATGATATTTTGGAAATTCATTTAACTAAATAGATTATTTTCCCAAATTACGTACGGCTCTACCTAAATGAGTACTAATATTAATTAAATATGGATGTAATCAGGGTTACAGTTACAAAGCGACCACTGCAATATAACAAAAGTTATAAAACCAATCAAACATTGTGCTTAAACAAAGAAGAGTTCTTTCAATAGAATAGTCTTAAAAACAAGTTATATTATATTTACATTATATGTTAATCGAGATGTCTTAATTAATTAATAGTGTGTAATTAATTGGCTCACAAATATTTTCACTTCCTAGCTAGGGAACAACTGTGGCACATATATCTAAATCAAGATAATTAGACCTGAAATTAGTAGGACTTTTTGCATATAACCCTTCGAGGTATTTCGCATTAGCAAACAACCTCCCGAGGTATAAAATCATAGGAAAAAAAATCTTTCTATTAAGTTGACTGTTAGTCAACAGTTAAGTTAATGAGCAAAATTATAATTAACGTGTTTCTTGTTTTTAGTAGATACTATACAAAAAAATAACTTTTAAGATTCAACTAAATTGAAAGAATTGAAATTATATATATATATATATATATATATCTTTTTTCTCAAATACAAAAATTCTGAGGAATTGAAACCACACATGAGCAGAATTGGTCCGTTCATCACCCCTAATTGCAAACATAAAGCATGCTTACTAAACTAATGGTGTTTTGCATGAATACTTATATATTCATATGAATAAGTGCAGCATTTTTCATTCTAATTAAATGCTCTAATCATGGAACTATACTTGAATAATCTATTTTGAAACTGCAATTTCATCTTTATTTGATTTTTGCATATAGTAAATATTCTAAATTTATGCATACAATTTACCTTATTCATATATGTGAATTTTTTTTTTTTTATAAATACATGGACCTCCCATATGATATATTAATTTTCATAGGAAACTCCGTCATTTTTCATAATGATCAACTTCCTCTTATATTAGATTTGGATGACACGTGCACCCTCTAATCAATTTTTTTTTTCAAGAACCCATTTCTACAAGATGAATGAAATATTGGCTACTTCAATATTTGACTAGAAGGTCGAATTTGGATAACTAAAATGCTAGTGGTGGATGTAATTCTAATATTTTTCTAAACCAAAATATAATTGTTACAGATGTTTATGTAATACCTACTACATGTGAGAGGAGTCTGAACCAAAATATGATCATTATAGGGATTATTTATCTATTTATATATATTTTTTATTTTTGTAATTATCTATTACATTCATATGAAATATAGGTACTAAATAAACGACTAGGTTATATTTTGATTCCAAAACATATTACAATTTCACCCATGAGTATATTTAGGTCCCGGTTGTATAATGTAATTATTAGATTTTTTTAATCTGAAAAATTATAGATAAAAAGGGTATTTTAATCTTACAAACATGAAAACTTACGAACAAGAGCATGGTAGAAAAAACTCGTGTTAATTACGAAAGAGTGAACGAATTTTATTATAATTTATTTATTTATGTTAGATCAACTTAATTGGAACTATGAATATAACAAAATGCATTATGGTGTAATTAAAAATCTCCCTTCTAAAATCCATACAAATATTTGTTGTTCCTTGTTTTTATGTAGATTACAATTTTGTCCATACAACTTGTTGAGTGTTGACTAACGGTCAACTTAACATAAAGAGTTCTTTACCAAGATTTCATACATCAGGGAGTTGTTTGCTAATGTTAAATACCTCGAGGGTTATATAAAAAAGCTTGAAAATAGTATGATGGGAGAATAATTTATAATGTACATGTAACATATACTATGTTAGTTTTTACACTTTTTGGAAAATATATACTGTTAGTTTGAGGGCTCTCTTGCTTTGTTTAAATATTGATTTTGTGCTGCTCTATTAATTATAATTATGCCTGATAGAGCCTTTTGCTTTACATTCCTTAGTCATTACTCCTTTCTTTCACTCTCTCTCTCTCTCTCTCATCATTTTCTTCACCTTTATTAACTTATTGCAGGTTATGTCTTTCTATTGCTTCTAGGGTTTTCTCTTTTCTGCTCTTGTAAAATTTTGCAACTAGAAATATATATATATGTTTAAACTGATTGGATCATCACTTTGAAGTTAGAAGAATCATGGAATGAGATGATATAAACGAGAGATAAATTAGCTTTTTTTCTTCTGTAAATATAAGAAACCCTTTTTTTTTTAAGGAAGAATTTCAAGACTACATTCTAATTACCAGTCAGAAAAGGACAAAATACTTTGGGGCTTGCGAGCTTACAAATAAGGATAGATCCACTAATAAGAAGGTATGCATCCAAGTTAAATAATTTCATTCAGCTTATTTCCATATAGATCCAATATTTTATAATTTTGATAACTTGCTAGGTTACAGAATGATATTCTTTTTTTTTTTAACTTTACAATTTGAGATAGATATTTTGTTGGACATCAACTTGATATTCAGGTAAGTTACATGTATTTGCTTAATTAAGACAAATGCAGACTTTAAGTATATCAAGAAACATATATACAACTATATATTGTGCCCTTTTAAGCTTAATTCAGAAATTTGAATTTTGATGGTCCTAATGGTGCATCAATCCGTAATTAAACCATGTTGATCCTAAGCCGTGGGTAAAATTGTGCCTTAACTTTGATGTTTGATCTTTAATTTGCTACAATAATTATAATATACATGCCCTCTTTCACAATTTCACTCTCAAAATCCATCTGAGAGATATTCTTCATGTCACTTCAATTCTTGTCATACATAATTTAAATTTTTATGTAAGTTATTACACCAAATTTGAATAATTTTTATGTGTTCGTTGAGTTTTATATTTCTCGGTTTGATCAGTTAAAATAATAAAAATAATGCGCGAAATAATCAAACTTCTCGAGTTCGACTTGTCACCGGCTCGTTAACAATCAAACTAAGGTCAAACACAATTTTCAAAGCTTGATTTTAGTTCAAATAAGATTGAAAACTATGTGTTTGATTCGATTCGACTCATTTACACCTTTAATTATACAGTTTGAAAGTAGAAAACAAATGAAGTTTTCTATTTAAATACATGTTGCGTGTTTTAATGCGATTTTTATTTTTGTTGTCACGTGTTCAATAAAAAATCTAACAACCACTAATTTATACATAACAAAACATGCGTCAGTTACCCAATAACGAAGATGCAAAAGTCGTAATAGAAGATCATCCCGGTAAAAAAGGGTACCATTTTTTGTTAGTGAAAACACAAAAATTTTACATTTAGCATACATACATGATAATTAATTTTTCAAGGTTTTGTACCTATGTTGTGTATATATCATAAATGAATTTATTAATATTAAACTAGTTACTAAATTTTATATACAGCAGAAAAAAATGTCGTACTATTCAAACCCTCCTTGTGCTGCCTGCAAGTTCCTTAGGAGAAAATGCCTGCCAGGCTGCTGCATTTTCGCACCCTATTTTCCACCGGAACAACCCATTAAATTCGCCAACGTACACAGAATCTTTGGAGCCAGTAACGTTAGCAAACTGCTAAACGAAATTGAACCCCATCAAAGAGAAGATGCAGTTAATTCTCTTGCATATGAAGCCGAGGCCCGAATGAAAGATCCTGTTTATGGCTGTGCTGGAGCCATTTCTGTGCTTCAAACACAAGTCCTTAATCTTCAAAAAGAACTTGATGCAACAAATGCTGATTTAATGCGTTTTGCTAATAATCAAATGCTGTATCCTATGAATCAGCATGAGGCGGGTTATGGGTCGGGTTATTTCGACCCATATTCTTCTTCTTCTTCATGGAGTAATGGTCCGAATTAAACTAAGTAACAAGTATATATACATATATATATATATATAAAGGGATGTTGAGGAAGTAAAATTTGGAGTGTATTTTGAAGAATAATAAGGGGAAGGTGCATTACTATGTATCATGCATGTTATAATTGCCAAATAATTTTGTACTAAAAATGTGTCTGAGTGGTTTTGAGCTAGAATTTACTATGATGTTGTGTCAAAAATATTATTATACAGTGTATATAAGTAGCTAGAGTTGTATGTGAATGATATTTTATCGTAATACCTAGGTGATGGATGGTCAAGATTGGCATAATTATGTTGTTTACCTTATTTGATCAGTTTATTTGAATGATTTGGCTTTTGAATATGGTTTCCACAAGGTTGCTTTTGAGTTATCATGAAGTGATTATAAGTCAATGTTGATTTTTAATAGGGTTTTGATGTCTGGAAATGAAAAAGATTGTTTGAACCCGTGCTGCTGATCAGTGTTCACTGAATTAGTCAATTCAATCCATTTGATCATATTCTTTGTCTAAATTAAATAATTATATTAATTGCCTGATTTGAAATATAATGAGTTGCCGACATAGAGAAGAAACATTGGTTAATATTTTTTTTTTTTTGGGTTACAGAAACATTAGTTAATGGAAAAGTGTAAACAAATTCAATAAAGATTGTGAGATGATTCAAAGAATCAGTTATATATCTAAAACTTCTTAGCTTATCTTCTTAAGCCGACATATATATATATATATATATATATATATATATATATATATATATATATATATATATATATATATATATATAGATTTAGAAGTTCAGCAAGTGGAGTTACAATTGGGGCATAAAACCTATATTTTGCAGGGTTTTCTTAAAAACAACAGTACATAAATATATTACAGATGGCTTAACCAATAAAATAATCCATATATCAAAGTCAAACTATCATTTGATGACTGTCATTGTCAAGAAGGAAGAAAATAACACTGCAAGTCCGGAAAAATACTTCATTTGATGACTGTCATTGTCTATAATCTAACTTTTATATAAATGTGTGAATAACAAAATTGTTTCGTCCTATGTGAAAAGACATAATCGTCCTTACTATTAATTAATACTACTAATTAATAGTTGATTAATAATGTAGGAAACACAATTTATTAGGATTCCAAGTAAGCATTAATTCTTTATTCGTTAGGACTCTATTTTATTTATACTATTGTTATTTTAGGACTCTAATTTATTTATACTATTGTTATTAAATATAAAAATAAATATAGTCCTATGGGTATTTAGAATTCCACCAACCACCAATCGTAAGCATGAATAAATAATAGTACTATGTTTACACGGTTGGTATCATTAATAATTAAAAATTTCTAGAATTAAAGAATTAACTGTTACTTTGAAAACAGTATTCATAATGCATAATGCATAACTGTTAGAGTGATCCAACATTCAATCTAATGCATAATGCGTAACTGTTATTCATAATGAACACCATTTATTTTTATTGGTGTTTACACAGTGAATCAAATAATGAATTCAATCTATAGATATCCTTATTTAAATTTATAATCCTTTTAGTAATTGAAATTAGATATCTTTTAGTATAATACCATTTAATTTATTAAAAAATAAAGTCTAATTTTACCTAAAATATCTAATTGAAATAGAAAACTAATAAATAAAACCTAAATAATATAATACTATAAGTACCTAATGAACAAAACCTAAATATAATAATAGTAATATATAAAATAATAATAATAATATTCCTTATCCAACTCAAATTGCAAGTTAAAAGCAAGAGCGTCTCACGCACTTCTATTAATGCTAGAAGCTATTTAATTATATATTAATGATAAAAAGAAGAGACATACTAACAATAGAACACTACATGTGAAAAGACTTATACACCCTTACTTAAATCTAAAGTCCTACTAATACTAGAAACTATTTAATTACATGTTAATGATAAAAAGAAGAGATATATTAACAATGGGACACTATTTATTTATTATAATATAAAAAAATAGAAATTCATTAGTCATTAGATACTATTAAATTTAATCATGCTTGGGCTTTTCACTAGATAACATGAATTTTATAAATTAAATAAGATGCTTGTGGGGGATTTTTAGCAAAATAATACAAAGAAAATAAAACAATCTCAAATTAATTAATGAAAATAATATGGTCAGATGGCAATAAAAGGTAGAAGATGGCATCCTGAAGCCATCTTCAAATTCTTTAAAAAAAATTGGCAATAAATGTTGCTAACATTTTTGATGCCATCTTTATTGTAATTTAGAATGAGAGAAAGAGGAAGTGGGTAAGTGTTGTACTAAATTTGTCTTTATTTCTCAACTTCACGAAGCATTGTATATTTTTTAACAAAAAATATAAAATACAGTTTTCTTTTTACTTTTTTTAATTTTAAAAAGTAGAAGACCATGTCATCTAATTTTTTAGAAATTTGAAGATGGCAATTATAATCTATATTTAGTTCGATGACAAAATAAATTAAAAAATATGACAAATGCAATGGTCTACCATTATATGATGAAGATAGACTAATTACCATTATGTGGTTACTTAAATAAAGAAATTATATATTAATTTAGTGTATAAGACATTTATTATATATAAAGTGATGACATATACCTCTTTTTTTTACATACAGTTAATTTTTAACCACCTATAGTTAAGATAAAAATTATTCATAATTAATTAATTTTAATAAATTTATATATCTATAAAAGCATATTATCACTATTTTTAGAAAATAGACTGATTACCCTTTTATATTTTAAAAAAGGAGAAATAATACAACTAATGTCAACAAAACCTAAATATAATAATAGTATTATATATAATAATAATATTCCTATATGATATTCCTAGACTATTCGTAAAATGAACTCTTATTCAATTTGAATAAATTTCATATGCAGACGCGTCATTCTAAGGGTCATTCAATTTGAAAAAGATATTAGCTCAAATTTAAAGGATATTTAAAAGATCAAAGTTGACAAAAATATTAATTTCATTCTTTGCGTAAGTCCAATTCATACTAAAAAATTTAATAAACAAAAAAAAAACTAAGTAACATATATAAAATTATAAATATACTAATAAACAAAACTTAAATAATATAATAATAATATAATTATTATTATAGTTAATCTCTCTCCTATATAATACATGAATAACAAAATGATTTCTTCTTATGTGAAAAGACTTTCATACACACCATTATTATAATAACTGAACTTACTATATAAAAGAATTCTAATAGTAATAAGAAATCATTTATGTAACAAAAAACAATCTCTACAAGAAAAGGGGCATATTTGTATCATTATTATAATAACTTAATTTATCATATAAAAGAATTCTAATGGTAATAGAAAATCATTTATGTAGCAAAAACGATCTTTTCAATAAAAGAGACATATTTATAGTAAGATAAAATTTAATAAATAAATAAACTATATTTCTAAATCTTCACAATACCATGCCTATAAAAAATATTTAGCTATCTAAAGTTTAATTATATTATTGAACAAAATATTATTGTGAACATATTATATATTATATTATATATAGATATAGTAGAAAATTATTTAATAGTAGGATTTTATTGTATTAATAGGACTTTGTATAAATAGTAGAATAAATCTTCTAGGACTAACATAATGAAAACATTTAATTTTTTTTGAACTCATATTTACAAGTATCTATATTCAACTAAAAATTCTTGCAACACATACGTAATATAATAACAACTATGTGAACTCAATTATGTGAACTCTAGGTTTGTCATGGTCAAGTTCGTTTAACAATGATTTCACTAGCATTTGAAATGGAAAATTATATGCAATTTAGCGACACTAGATTCAATGCTAGAATGAGAGAAGTGACATGTTGCTTTTTAGTACACCAAGATAAGAAATCGTTACATAAACATCACGAGCGATAGTGAGTATAAGACCACCGATTGGTGAAAGTAAAATTGACTACTTATGCATAGCCGTGCAGTATACCCCAAATAATGGAAAGATTACCCGTAGATTTAAGGATGTGAGATGAGAAACATGGAATTGAGTCATCCGCGGAAGACGGGGGAGTTTCTGGTGTGAAAGATGGAACGGGAAGGTGTGGAAAATATATAGTATGCAAGGTAGGATTTTTCGTGAAAAGAGGGAGAGAGGAGAGATGGGGCAAAGATGGGATTTGGAGAAGTGGCGTGACAACAAGAGTTGGATTGGTGAGACGATGAGGAAGAAAGGACTTAATAGGTTTTGTTCGTGGTACATAGTCAAGATAGGGAAGAGTAAGTCGGTGTTTGGATTTGTAGTTTAAAGGGGCTAAGGTTTTAGTTGGCGGCACCAGCTTGGTCGGGAGGGTAAACAACATAGGTTAGGATTAGAATCAGGATGTCAGTTGTGTAATATATAATGGCTTTAGATTTGGAGTTTGTGTGAGAGAGATGCGGCATTAGTAACAATAGTGTAGGGAGGCCTGGGGTACCATTTTTGAGGGGGCAACAAGAGTGGTGATAATGCAGAGAGATTGTGTAAGAGAGTGTCATCGAGAATGATGATTGTCTTAGATGATGATGATGGTGTCGATGTTTATATTAAAAAATGATATTGTATATTAAATATTATTAAAAAAAATTAGATTTCTATAAGGAAAAAGAATGACGACAGTAATATATTTTAAGAAGATACCTAGATTAATATCTTATGCAGAAACGTGGATGTTAAAATAAAATACTAATTTGTCAAAAGTTTATTTTACAGTCAAATAAACAAAATAAGTTATTCAAAAATAATAGAAAATCATTTAGTAAAAGAAATTTAAGTATTAAGTAGCTACATTACTCAAAATTCTATAAACAATGTATTTAGAAAACTTTTTAATGCATGAAGAAATATAACAAATTAATAAGAATTTGAGTTATTTACCAATAAATTAAATAATTATAAAATCATTAGATAGGATAATAATAATTTATTTTAATTTAGTTCATTATTAAAAAAAATCACGTGTTAACCACGTGCGACGCACGTGATATTTTCTAGTAGTAAAAAAAAGTCCAAAGAAGATTTTTCTCATGTGAACCAACATGAAACTACAGAAATGAGCATTCAGGAAATTTTACATACCTTATTTCTATAAAGTTCTAATTGCATTAATGGTGGCTGTTTCATAAATGAGAATATATTCAGTCTTAACACATGAACCTGATTAATTTGCAAAACAGAATTATATATTTTATGTAAATATTTGCACCTTATTAATTTCAAGTTCAACCATCTTTCTTTTCACATTTGTATTAATTTTCACAGGGCGCACACACACACACATATATATATATATATATTTATAATCCCTCGGATCAGTACTTTAATTTTGATGTTTTGAACACAGTGACATTAATTTATTTTAATTAATTTATTAAATTCAATGTTTTTAAAGGAAAATCTCAAAGTAATTATACCTATTATATTATGGATTTATTTTTAATTTACGTAAGACTTAACTTCTGATATACAATGATCAATATTATACCAACTCAAGTACAATTCGTAGTATCAATATTCAAACTTTAGAAAGTGAGCATTTAATATTGTACTTGAAACTACATAATCATCCATATATAAGCAAACCTAAACCAAATGAAAATTATACAAAATCCAAACATATCAATAGTTCTTAGTTATACACCTCCAATTAATTTTTACCATTTTATTGAGAAAAATCTCTCACATTTTATGGGAATGAAGAAATAATTACGAATCTCATTTCAATTTTAAGAGGCCATAAAAATAAATACTTAATATTGTACAATATCATATCATTATCATTCCAACGGGTAATATTTGATGATACCTGAATGTCCATTATCACCGCAGAACGTGGTAAAAGAGTTTGAAGTTCACAATTTAATTATATTCATAAATATATTTTAAAATATTGAGTGATGATTATTTTTCAAATATTGAATATATAAGGATTTCAAAGCATATAATAAGCCCTATTGGCCCCCACTGCCCTACAAAGAAAGTTTGCATTTTGAAATGACTATTTTTGAATAAATAAAACATATGGATGTCGACTAGCTGGGGTCTAGTGTTCAAAAAATTATATTAGCAAAATATTTTCAATATCAAAACATGTTTGTTTCTCTTTTTCTTTTCATATAAAGTAATTCACGCCTGACATAAATATAAAATAAGGTCAAGAATAATGTTCAATATGCAATCTTTATTTATTTTTTTCTCTTTCTTATATATCTTATCTTATTATTTTATTTTAGAATCCTAGTGTACACATATGGCATATGCATATAGAGAGGATTTGAATTTTATCGAGATTCATTAGAGGATGAAACTATGAAAGTCTAATTTAATCTTCAAGCCACAAAGGTCTATCCCAGTAATAAGCCACAAAGGATTGGAATATGAGCATTTCAAATTCTTTATTTCACATTTCATCTTCTATTTTACAATATGTTCTATACACAAATATATATATATAATATATGTCGAAATTTATTGAAAAAATAAATTTATTCATTGGAAAAATATAAAATGCCATGTTAATTTTCCAACATAAAAAAGAAGTGGAATTTGGATTTGTTCTTAAAATTTGATAAATAGATTATTAGAAATTGTTATAGCTAAGGTAGGCGTGCGAATTAAATAATGGGTCGCATCAAGTCAGTCTAAATGATCGGGCCCTCCTAACCGACCCAAATCCAATGTTTTGATGGATTTGACAATATATAGGCGAAAATCCTAACTCTAATAACACCCAATATTTCTACTGTTCTATATCAGGATTTGTACCTTTCATTGTCTCAAATAATATTATTCTATTTACCTTTCATCTTTTTATATATGTTTTCAGGCTGTTCTTGGATAAAAATACAAGAAAAATGTGTAATATGGTTATTCACTTGATAATAGTTGGCGGTGATTATGAATCTTCCCAAGATGGGTTGATTCATTGCGAGATTTCCCCAAGATCAAAGTTTGCGCACGAGTGATTGTTGGATGGATGAATATTCTCAACCCGAAATTCTATAGTGACAACGAACCTTGGTATAGAAGACCTTGACCCGATGAATATATTTCCATATTTCATTTTTCCTTGTGATTTTTTGACTTCCTTTAATCTAATATTAATTTCAGCAAATATTTCTATTTCCATATAGAGTTTAATAGGATTTTATTCTCTACTATAAGAATATATTAATTTTACACGTGGCTTCCATCTGTCTCTTGCAATAAGAGATGAAACACCATTTTGCAATAGGAGATCTCATAGATATATGGGATATCAGCCATGTATAAATTTAACGTAGACAATTAAGCTATTAAACCCTCATTAACCGCAGTATAAATCAGAAAACAAATCTTAAAGCCTTGAGCAATTAGTCTAGTCTCCAAATTGTACTGTGTATTGCCATAAATTGAATTCAATTTAGTCTATTGGTATAGCCTATGTGACAACAATAATGTATAAAATGTCGATTATATTGTGCTGACCTATTGCATAATTTTTTCTAATGACACTATCTCTAAGTTTGAAAGGATTGGGCTAAAATTCACCAATTGAACATGATGAGATTTTCTATTTCAAATCCTATTACATCTTCTATTTTACATATTTAACATATCTAAATTTTTAACATGTGTTAATCTATTGAAAATCTTGATTGAGTAAATTATGTTTTACCACGATTAATCTAAAGATTAATGTGAATTCCATGTCGAAATCGGAATGTCTTTGGCTCAAATTAATTAACAAAGTCTTTGGCTCAAATTAATCAACGTTTCGACCAGATAAATTTAAAGTATTTAGTTACTCAAATCCAATTCCAGATAAATGAGAAATTAATTAACAAAGTTTTTCATTTAAACGTTCTTCATAATTGGAATCAATTTATCGATAGTACATGTGTATTTGATCACAAATCAGACAATTGACAGTTGCGATCATATGTTAAAAAGTTCATTTAGTTCGGGGACTAATTAAATGTTCAAATTGAAAAATTGAGAGACCAATTTGGAAAGATTTAATTGTTCAAGATTCAAAGTTTTGGGGACAAAATATAATTTTTTGAAATAATGGATTGATTTGCAAAGTTATTGGTGCACCCGGATGCATGTGATTAGTTCTCATTTTAATAGAAATGTGATTGATTGGTTGGATAGTGCATGGTGCATCTGTCCACACCAAATCATTTCTAATCGGGTGTTTTTCCATGGTTGCAAGTTTTGGGGCTAAAATGAAAAGATCTTGTTGGGGTGTTTGTCCGAAAGACACATCTTTTGGGCCCTTCTGCAAAGTACGAAACTTTTCACCCAAAAGTATTTATTATCTATAAATAGACCCTCCATTTATGGAATTAGGAGACACCAAAATCATTTATCTTCTATTTTTTTCTCTTAAATACTAACTAGCGTGTAACTCGTGCTATGCACGGCCTATCATATTTCTCATTCAAATTTAAAATATTTTGATGTGTAATTATTTTTATTTGACAATCAGATTGAATACCCTTTTAGCAAACATCTTGATACAAACTATTTCCAAGTTATGGATATAATAAATAATAGTTAATTGTTTAAGAATTAAATAAATAATCAACATTCATATTATTTGAACAAAAGAACATAAAGAGTTCAAATGTTTATAATATTAAGACTTGAAGTACTATATAAACATAAACGTTTATAAATTACCGAATAATATAATAACACTTATCAAATTAAAGCGAACCAGATCGTCTTTGCTCAAAAAGTGATAAAGGCTGCAAAATAAATAATATGTCATGAATAAATATATAAACTAATTAATGATTATATAAAAATAATTTATCAACTTTTATTTATATATACTTGTGAATTTGTTATAATATTGAGGTAAGAAACTAACTTCTCTCATTGCAAATTAATATCTATTATTGTAAGAAAATAAAATAATATAATATTTTCTCAATAAATTAACATGAAGTCAAAAAATTAAAGAGATAAATATTCCCAGTAGATTATAATTAATCATAACACTACACAAAGAATATTGTAGTGTTAACTAAAAGAATAGAAAGCGCCATATGATGAATTAAGCACACAATATTCTCTTAAAAATAAATTTTTAATGGAGAGAAATCGGCGAAACCCAATCATGTAATATAAAAGTTTTATACGTTCAATCTGAGTAAAAAAATTTAATAGTAGCCAAAACTTTCACTTTCAGTGTATAAAATGAATAGTTTTAAAACTATTTAAAGACATTACGTACGACTGCTTAACTTTTAATTTGGAGACTTGTGACAATTAAGCCCATTAAGTTATTGACCATAAATATCAGATTTTTTTTAAATGAATGTTAGTGGAATGTGATTTTTGAATTTAAAAATATCATCATAAAATTTTAAATAATAGAGATTATATTAGGGGTTTTTCGTAATTTTATTATATATATATATCAATAGTTAATTATATATTCGCACTCGAGTAATTGTGAATAATAATAATAATATATGTATTCATAATTTCATTTTACTAATACATATATATATATATATATAATCATTCAATATGGAAATAGTAATGACTAATGGTGAATAAATAAAAATCATAATTTATAAATGACATGATCTTTTGGAGTTCCTTAGTATGGAAACTCCTTAGTATCATGGAAAGTAAAGAAACAACATACTGTGTCATCAAGGAGTTCTGATGAAGCAGAGTACATGGCAATTGGGCATACTACATGTGAAGTCTTGTGGTTACTAAGTTGCCAAAATATTTAAAGGTTAATATTCAGATGCCCATGCCTATATTCACATACAACAAATCAGCCATTCAGCTGGCGGCCAATCTTGTTTTTCATGAGCGTTCTAAACATATTTCAAAGTTGATTGCCATTTCATTCGAGATATTATCCAACAAAGTGTTATTGCTACAAAGTTCATTCCTTCTTCGGAGCAACCTACACATCTTTAACAAAAGCCTTAGGGAGTTCGAATTTCTGTTGGGCAAAGTTGGTGTTTTTAATATGTATGACACCAAATTTGAGGGGGGTATATTAAAGTTATAGTTGTTGTTTGATTAGTTGTGTGAAAGTTGCTAGTTTATATTTAGCGATCTTTTCAGTTATTTCCCTAACGGCTAGTTCTTTGTGGATATAAAGGGAATTCTCTATTCTCTTCTTTTCCAATTCATTCTGTACACTCGACCATTCAATATGAGCCGAATTCTTTTCCTCTTTAATCTTTATATTCTTTAGAGTTAAGTGGTTGTATGATAAAATTATTGACGGCGAGAAAAATGGCGAGAAAAATGGCAAGAAGTATATGAAAGAAGAAGAGTTGGCACTATCCTGAAACATAATCATATCTTGAGTTGTGGACCTCCAATTTCAATAAGGCCTATATGAATGCTGAGACAAATATGAAAATTCATATGAATAAGTCATGAAAATTCAGAGGTTTGAAGGATAGAAATTGTGTGTGAGTTACAGACGAAATTTTGTTACAAACTAGGCGGTGTAGCTTTGGTATAAAACTTATAAATCAAGCTACCTACATTGCATGAGGCCTGTCCCATTTGGAATGCATCCGTAAAAAGTTTATTTAAAAATGTCTAGAATAAGACAAAATCAAATTCGAAAGGAATTATGGTAAAATAGCGCCCTTTAAACTAAGGAAGAAAGAGAAGACATTGCTTCCAACGCTTAAACGTCCGGCCACTAACGTTTCAATGTTTCAAACTTTTAAAACTCCCAAAATTAATGTTTAAAGTTTAGAGACAGATTCAGATTGAAAGTTTCTATTCCAAACGTTTAAACATCCAAAAAGCAACTTCTTGACGGTTCGACGAATTTTTAAAGAAGATTTTGAAGTCCAAATTGAAATATATTTTCGTCTCTTATTTTATATCACCTCTTCCTACACAATTAGATCAGTTATATATATGTATATATATATATAGATCAGTTATACAAAATCAAAAGGATATGATTGACTAATTTTCTCTATCAATCAAGCTCGGAATACATTGCAGCCTTTTGCTTAGGCTATTACCAACTTAATTTTCAATATTGTTTTTAAAAAGAATAAAAATGCCATACTTCCAACGGACTTTACTCTCAAACATTTGATTCAGGTGGATGCGTTTAAGTATTTGCTTCGAATGAGTAAATTTCTTGTTGAATATGTTCACAAAGATTCCCTCATTATTCCCATACATACATAATTGCACAAATACAAACATTACAATTAAGTGTGTCTATATGTGGTATACTTTTAATTTGTAATGAAAGTAAAAGAAAAATAATATTTATTTAGTTATTTTAGAACAAGGATTACATAATACAAAATTAAAAATGTCATCCTAACCAATCATGCATTTTGATTCGTGTAGGCGAACCTCCATTGTCGTTAAAATAAAAACCATCGTTTCGAGCATACCATAAGCAAAGACGATCATTACAATTCTTTCTCCCGAATTTGGAGGTAAAAACTACAAAACTTTGGTGCTTAGAACCCCACCAAAAACTGCAGAAGAAGAGTGTGTTCTTGATGATAACATGCTCACAAAATGAAAAATCCCAGTAATTATTAGATGTAAGAATGCGATAGCCAAGATCATCGTCGCCTGATGCACAATGAAATTTTAAAGGTAAAGCAGTATTCACAAGTTCATTTGTTATACCGACTGTAAAATTTCTTGACCAGCATGTACGTGCTTCGACATTAATGGTGGTAGCAGAATAAAGGAAGAGGAAAAATAATACCAAAGTTTTAGCTCTTGTATCATGAGACATTGTGTTTATAATTAGGGTTTTCTCTCTTGAATATAGAATATGTGAGGCGCTAAGTTATTATATATTAATATAGATAAAGTGAATACAAAATATTACATGTAACTTGAGTAGATTTTTAGAATATATAATTTATTATAGTATAAAATATCAATTAGTGGGATCTTTTATAAATATATTTCCCTTTTTTGCCAGATTTGGTGCCCTGATAGTAAATCTCATGTAATGAGATTTTATTATGTTATGAAATGTTATTACATAATTATTTAAGTAAAGTAAATTTTGTAGATATATTTATTTGATCGTACAAGTCCTTTGATTTCAAATAAAAAAGCACCTGATTTAAAAGTTACAACTCGATAAATATCCTACCGCTTGATACAAGATCTTCTATGAAAAACAAACTTACATTTTCAGGGGTCTAAGTCCTATCTTGTCATCATCAAAACTTCTAATAAAGAAATTCCTAACAGTCTATTCCTATTGGGTCTAAGTACCGACCTAATATATTGGGTTTGGGTCTAGGTAAGACCGATCCATTGACAAGCCTACACAAAGGGCATTTTAATGTTTAGAAAAATATTGTGCTTCACACAATCTAATTCAATGTTCTATGATTTGAAGCCAACTTTTTCGACTGTCGAAATCAAATTCTTATTCTATATAATAGAATAAAATTAATTTTCTCCTGGAGAAAAATTAAATAAATAATTCTAATTTTAAAATATTTTAGAAAAGTAGAACACAAATTGAAGGATGCGCCTTGTCCTAAGGCTCCACTCTTAATAATTGTTTCCAATTTCTAATTTTTGCCATTTTATTTCGGTAAATTGATGATATTTGATTTCATTTTTCTCGTTTATCTATAATACTTTAGACGTAGAGTTCAACATGAAAAATTTAGTTTGACATATATAGTTTTCAACCACACAAAAATTAGTTTATTTTGATGTCAGTGTAAAAAAATATGACCAAAATAAAATACTCCGGTAAATCATTTTTCTAAACTAATTAAACAACTTTTTCCTTATTTCAAACTTATTTTTCACCATTTTTAATATTATTTTGGGTCTCGAGTTGAACATAAAAAATGTAGTTTGATAAACAAACTTTCCAACGCCACAAAATTTTATTTCTTCCGATACCTGGATGAAGAAATACGACCAAAATAAAACACTACATAAAGAAAATAGAGTTTTTCCTTATTTCAGTACCGTTCTTCCTTTTCTATGCTCTTTTGACCCTCGAGTTCAACATGAAAAATATGGCTTAACAAATAAGGTATCCAACGCCATAAGAATTGGTTTATTTCGATATTCGGATAAGAAAATACGATCAAAATAAAACAGTATAGTAGAAATATACTTTTCTCCTCCTTATTTCTAACTCATTTCTCTCCTTTTTCTATGTCGTTCTAGACATCGAGTTCAACACAAGAAATATAGATCGACATATAAATTTCTTATACACATAAGAAACGGTCTATTTCAATAACCGGTGAAGAAGTACGATTAAAAAAACATAGTTTAATTTGGCATATAAAGTTTGACATATTGAGTTTCATTTGATCGTACTTCTTCATCGAGCATCGAAATAGACCAATTCTTATGTGGATGAGAAATTTATATGTCGAACAATATTTTTCATGTTGAACTCGATGCCTAGAACGACATAGAAAAATGAGAAAAATGAGTTAGAAATAAGGGGGCGGAATATACTTTTCTACTATACTATTTTATTTTGATCTTATTTTCTTATCCGAATATCGAAATAAATCAATTCTTATGGTGTTGAATACCTTATTTGTTAATCTATATTTTTCATGTTGAACTCGAGGGTCAAAAGAGCATATAAAAGGGAGAACGGTATTGAAATAAGGAAAAACTCTATTTTCTTTATGTAGTGTTTTATTTTGGTCGTATTTCTTCATCCAGGTATCAGAAGAAATCAAATTTTGTGGCGTTGGAAAGTTTGTTTATCAAACTACATTTTTTATGTTCAAATCGAGACCCAAAATAATATAAAAAATGGTGAAAATAAGTTTGAAATAAGGAAAAAGTTGTTTTAGTTTAGAAAAATGATTTACCGGAGTGTTTTATTTTGGTCATATTTTTTTACACTGATATCAAAATAAACTAATTTTTGTGTGGTTGAAAATTTTATATGTCAAACTAAATTTTTCATATTGAACTCCATGTCTGAAATATTATAGATAAACGAGAAAAATGAAATCAAATATCGTCAATTTACAAAAATAAAATGGCAAAATTTAGAAATTGAAAACAATTGTTAAGAGTGGAGCCTTGGGCCAAGGCGTTTAGGACTACAATTAGAAGTCCTTCAATTTGTGTTAAACTTTTCAAAAATATTTTAAAATTAAGATTATTTATTTAATTTTCTCAACTTTATGAAGGTATATATTAAGCACAAACTTTTATAAGAAACTTTGGAACATTCTCTTCACTTGCGAAAAAAAATCTACGAGGATCATCCTAGACGTCTTAATGGACAAATTTGCACTTATTTTCTGTCAAATTATAAATTCACTTTCTCACGTCTATTTATAATTATAAGACTTTTCCTATTTACGATTAGTTTTCAATATACTTTAATCAAAAAATTAATTGAATGATAGACTCATTAAATAAACTAATATTATAAATAAGACATATTAAGTCTCACAAGTTTTTATGATCATTATTAGTTAAATTTTAAAAGTCTTACAATTTTTGTATTATCACTACTAGTATATTAAAACAGATTATTTTAGTTAGCTGGATTTATTTTTTGTCCAACGTAACCGTTAATTACTCCTATGAAAGGAACTAAAATAATATAATAAGAAGAGAAAGAAATACAACGGTAGTCGAAACCATAAGTTTAAAATTCTCATTTCAAAGCAAAAAAATCTCGTGCCAAAGCAAAGTGACTAAAATATTTATTGCCCTTCATTGTCAATGACCATCAAATTTTTAACATATCAATTCCATAACTGATTGATTAACTGTTATTCGTGTGTTCACAAGAATCTATTACTATGGATGACAATTAGTTATACTTACGCAATTTCAAAGATTATATTATATAATGAGATATTATATATATAATTCTCATGTAGGCTCTTTTGTTTATGTCATTTCATACAATAATATTATTAATGTTAATAATAATACTAATAATAAGATAGTTTGAAAATGCAATATTTTGTGTTACACAAGATTTGAAAATCATTCAAATTCAAGATCATGTGTATTCTTTAATAGTGTATTCTTTAATGGCAGCTCTCCTTTATTATTTATCTAAAATTCATTATAATTATTTTTATAAAGACAATATTTGGAAAGGAAAATAATTAAAAAGATATATATATTTAAAATTTTGACTACTTAAAATTATATAGATCAAAATTGCAAAGATTATAAACTTAAACAGTTGATAATTTTAAAATTATGTAGATGCAAACTTGATAAAATAATTGAATGTTAAATAAAGCTTAAATTTTTATGATTGTAAATTTGGTTTGGCCTTTATAATTGTATATCATTCAAGCTCGTGAAATTAAGTAAGAAAGAAGCGGATCGCGGCCAAAAAGTTAAAATACAGTAATAGAACTTCATATAAATCTTAAAGCAAATTATTTACTTCGTACTTATAATTGATTGTTGTTTTATGAAAATAGATTAAATTTGTCTCAATCAACATATATTTTTACAAAATTTCTAAATGTTGAATGACTCCAACAATTTATGCCAATTATATAGTTTTTAGTTAGAAATGGTTATATGATTCCACGATGACATCAAAAATTAAAATTGAAGAGAATTGTTTATACAATATTTATCTCAATTTAAGTCTTAAAAACAAAAGACCATAGTACTTACTAATAAATTTTATTTCAACACAATATTCATTGGCAAAATTTGATTTGTCAATAGATATTAATGCAATACTAAGTCAATAGAATTACATAACTATTTACCTAATGGCGTTTTCCATCAAATTACAGAAATAATTAAAAAATATCTCAATAATCAGAATCTTGAAAACTTAATGAATCCCAACCGTAATCTCGGAAGAAGAAGAAGAAGAAATGCAAAAAATTGTGTGGTTCTCAGGCCGACAACGTAATGGATTTAAATAGATCTTTAAAATTGGTCCTTTCATATCCACAATAATCATGTAATTTAACATTAAAAACTTGCTAAACATATACATTAAACTATCATTATAACTATTAATTTTAAGGTCATGAATATTCATTGAATAATAACATTGATTTATTTAACTCGTGGATAATATTAATTTATTATTGAAAGGCTTGTGTTTATCTTAAAATAATTAGGAAATATAAATCATGTGAGTCATTCCTAAACAAATTACCTAATTTATTATTAAAATACATACAATGAACTAACACAAAAACGAAAAAGTAGATATAAATAACTTATTAATATACAATGAATCAATTAAATCATATATTATAATAATACATGCAATGAACTAACACTAATTTTAAAAATATTAACTATAAGTATGATAAATTTATTTAGACCTTATATTTTTCATAGTATAATATTTATATAGGGATATTTTAGACTTCACAAAAAAAAATGAGAAATGTAAATCTATCTCTTTATATTCGTACTTTTATAAAAGTTATAATTATAATAATAGATGGATAAGATTTTCCAATCCTGACAAATTAAAGTAAATTATAGATTGCACAAAGTAAGGGCCCAATTGGCTGGCTAACATGTCCTTCTTTGAAAATTCTTTTTCATGATAAAAATAAGAAGAAAAAAAATTCAGGAATAAAAAATATGATGTGTGTGTTTGGATGAAATTTTTAAGAGAAAAATATGTAATGATTATAATTGATGTGATATGTTTTTTGTTGTGAAAAAATGTTGGGATTGTTATTCGAATATAATTTATAATAAATCATTTTAGTCAAAATGATCGATTTAGATGTCAAAAAATAGCCGCAACGGATCTTATTTTAAACGTTGTATTATTTTACACTAAAATATGTGATTAATTTAATTTTTGAAGTTGAAAACTAGTTGGAAAAATATTATAAACTGATTGTGTGAACTGTCAAATCATGAATAGTAAAAAAAATTCTCATTTTTTGCACAAATTTCTTCAAAATATAAAATTTGGAAAGTTCTTTGAAAAAAAATTTCCTAACATGCCAAACAATTGATACTTTTTAAAAAAAATTACTTTGAAATTATTTTTTGAGAATAAACTAACCATCCAATTGATCCCAATTTTATCCCATTTATGCATCACGGCAATTCGGAATAGAGAACCTACTGAAAGGTCTCCCTTGCTATTTGATCCGGTCTATTAAGTGAAGGTACAGAAAGAGAGGGATTCAAACCGGGCCTAAATAACTCAGAGATTGATTTGGTTAGTGGTCATAAAAACACAGCCAATTAGCAATGGAGTCTATATAATAAGACAACATTTCTTCTTTAGTTTGTTTGGAAAAATAACAAAATTCTCATCGGACTTTATTTCTCACATTTTCTTTTCCTAGAAAACACTAAAATTTGAGCCCAGAAACTCTCATATTCCTGAATATCTTCTTCTGGTTCGTCGAGCTTCTTGTTCATTCATCCAATCAGACAGCCAAATCAGCCCTTTGTACCCGAAATATGCAGATGCAATTATAATAACAGCAATAGCAATAACCAGAAGAACCCGTTGGATAACACCAACCACTTTCTGCACAAAGGAAAATACATTAGTACCAAATCAAATATTTTCTTAAATACATAAAAAAAAAAAAAAAAAAAAAAAAACGGACTATTAATCAAAAATTACAAGAAGACCCCCTCAAGGACTTCAATTTGTAAATACACATGGGGTGTAGTAATTCTAAGAATGTCTTAACCTGAGGGGGACTTTATGCAATTTCAAACTACCACTAAAGTGCGGGGGTCTGTATGAAATTTTGTCAAAATAATATAAGACAAACCTGAAATTTTGAAATATTCTCATCTTGATGCACCCTCTGTTTTCGTCTTCTACGTTTTGATGTATTATTAGCTTTATCAGACTCGTTTTCCTTCAAAGAATAGATGAACGAGTATAAATAAATATATGTATAGCTAAAACTGCATAACAAGAAGTTTAGTATTATTATTACCTTATGGGAGTTTGTTTGACGGAAATGTAACTCAGCCTCGGGCACTTTGATTTTAGTCTTGCAATCAGAATCACAAGGTAAAAGTCCGACTCCATATTGATTCTTGGATACATCTTCGGGATTAGTACCATTACTTCTATATGCTGCTTGCACGTCCTGACATACCCACTCCTTTTTTAAGGTTTGACATACACATCGAACGCTTACCTTCTTAGAGCATTTGTCAGGTAATGGACAGGGACCAGGATGACACATTTCTGGGCATAAATGTGTACAATATGGTAACTTTCTGCAAAATGTAAGCCTTAAATAAACAAATGGACCTAAATACAGGAAAAAGGAAACCTTCTTCTATTTTATGAACTAGGGGTGGCAAAATGGATCCGGAACCACGGTTCCAACCCAATTATACTGGGTTGGGTTGGGTTGGTTCCTAAGAAATTTTATTTGGTTCCTAATTGGTTCCAAGTTGGCCTCCAATAATCTAAATTATAAAGAACGAAACTTAAGGTATTGAGTCGGGCTGAGCATGGTTCCCTTTTGGGTTGACTTTGGTTCCTTTTTGGGTTGAGTTGAAGAACCATTTAAAAACCCAACCCGTTGGAACTAGGGGTGGCAAAATGGATCCGGAACCACGGTTCCAACGGTTCCAACCCAATTTGGGTTGAATTGGTTTCTAAGAAAATTTTATTTGGTTCCTAATTGATTCCAACTTGGTTCCAAGTTGGGTCCAACTAATTTCAACTAGGCCCAAATCGCTTGCTTGTCAATAATCTAAAATTAAAGAACAAAATGTAAAATGTAAGATATTGAGTCGGGTTGGGCTTGGTTCCTTTTTGGGTTTATTTTGGTTCCCTTTTGGGTTGAGTTGGTTCCTTCTTAAAAACCATTTAAGAACCCAACTTATTTTAGGACGAAACCGTTGGAACCGACCCAAACCCAACCCGCCCAGCCCATTTGCCACCCCTAGTTGGAACCAACCCAACCTGCCCATTTGCCACCTCTAATTTTATCTATAACTCATAAAAGACATTTTGTATAGAAATTACCTATGGCAAGGCCCTTTGCATGAACGAGCAGCCATTCGTTCTTTTTCCGACATTCGGTTAAAATTTACACACTCGAAAACATTTACGATGGACCCACAATGACATGAACGCTTTATTAGGGCTTTGCAAGGGGGACATTCTCCTGGATGACAGCGTAGGGAGCAAGGATGTCGACATCCTGCTTCTCTCTCCTGGAAATCAACAAACAAGATTTACTATGAATTGCCTAGAATTGAAGTTTCATATACATAAATAAGGCTCGAAAATATCTGAATAAGATAAAGTACACTCTTTTACCTTTTGACAAGGGAGAGTACACTCTTCACAGGACTCGCGTATATCTGATTTAGAAGAATTAGTTTTGAGGGCATGGCATACATAAGTGCAATAATGATTGCCACAACGAAGAGGATTTCCACACAAGTTATCACAAGAAAATTCTGCCCTTTTTGAGCAAACCATCTGAAAAACGCAACAAAAAGGGACCATAACTATATATATACCCAATAATTATGAGAAACACGTCATAACAAATCAAGGTTGAACAACAGAAAAATCTATGCTGGTTCGAGACCAACAGCTTTAACCACACACTCCTCATGAGAGGGGGGTGGTTTTTCCCACATGGGTGGCTGAAAAAACCACCCCCCACCCCCTTGGGGAAACTTGTGGTTAAAATTGGTCTAGGACCGTTGGTCCCGAACCAGCATAGAATTGCTCTTTGAACAACCAATTACCCTCAAATCTCTCATATTGGGCCGAGGTGAATAGAAAATTATAAAGAAAATATAGAACACAAATGATCATAAAGTGATTTAAAAGTAAAATAATATATTCCGTGTTAAGAAACCAACCATCCTCTCCGCTCCCATATGATTACCGACACATGGCCGCAGCACAACTTCCGGGCATGGAGGACATGTGGAACCCGGAGTCATTTCTCTTACATGGTTCAACATTTTTTTCGTGGGCTTTAAGGTAAATTCAGCATTAGGGGGTGGCTTAGGCCCGTGGCACCTATATATCACATGTAAAGCATTCATTAGCAAAAACAACCCCTAACGAAACAATTTCCAAAAAAGTCCTCAAGACAAACCTTAATTGACATTTGTGGCCACATGGATATTCTTCATCACAAATTAGACGACATGAGGGGCAAGCACCATAGTGGCACCTATGTGGCTGGAAAAAGAATAACCATGAATTATTGTTGAAAATAGTTTCTTCCTAATCAATAAATTAAACGCATATCGATGAAAAGGATTTACAATTGGCAGCAAAGCTAAATTTGAACCTTGGAAATTGATGCATGTCTACACAGAGGAGCTATGCGACACAGTTTCCGACACTTGGGAGGTTTTTGTTCATTCTCTGTGCCACAAGGAACCTAATCAAGAATATAATGAGTTAGAAAATTTAGTAAGTTGAATAGGAATACTAAATTGAATCATATCAACGTCATTGGAAAATTTGGGACATTTTTCTTTAAATATTTTATGAGACATGACAAAGATATATAGTATGGTTCCCCACGCAGATAAATGCGTCCATATATCAATGTCCATAAAGAGGTGAACATTTTAATATTTATAGTGCCTATAACATTATAGACAAATAAGTTTTTTTTTCTTGGCATATCAGTGAGCCTTCATCTAAAACGCCACATCTTGTTACTGTTGAAAATTGGAGTTCCAATAAATTTGCATACCACATTACAAAATATAATCTATATGAAAATGATAAGATAGTTTAATTCATGGGTGCCTTATTCTGAAAAAATATGCTTCATAATAGTATATAAACCATTATTTTGATGTTAGAAACAAGATATTACGATATAAAAATTCATCATGCTTTCAACTACCAGTTTTACATGATATACTACCACAGTATAAGTTATACAAAAGTAAATTAGCTCAGAATTTGCATGGTTGATTCTAAATAAAACTCATGATCAATTAACAAATATTAGACATGAAGTGAGAATATTTTCAGAAATGAAAGGCAAGGAGACTGGCTTTCTTGGTGCCTCCTTACTGCATGTGATAACAATGAATTCTACCGAAATTCATACGTGAAACTTCATAACTATTTATGTTTCTGGTTCTCATTTCCGGCAACTCAAGCATAGCGTTGCAATAATTTCAGAATGGTTAAAGGTATTTTATAAATTATATTTATTGTAAATAAATCATCAATAATTCTAGAAGAATATTTAATTGAAATATGATTAGAGCTGTGTTTATAAAAATTGGTAGCGGCTGGAAATCAAATTTAAGATGATAACAAGAATCAATTAAGAAATGAAAAGACTTCAACAATTATGCTTGTATAATTCCACGATGTGCATCAACTTCTGCGGACAACATATGTATCTTCTACTTCTCCCATAGTTTTATTAATAAATATAAGAGAAAATTACCTACAAACCTCCTCGCTTTGGTGCTACTTATTGAAACCCTGACCTTTTCAAAATCACATAAAGTCCACCTCATCTTAAAATATTCTTACAATTACAACCCTGTGTATTTAAAAAATTCTTACAAATACACCCCTGTAAACTTTACAAATGTCCTTAAGGGGGTCTCATTGTAATTTATTAAAAACCAGGGGTGTTATGTAATTATCACCAAAGTGAGGGATGGTCTGCATGTAATTCACCCTAAAAACTTTTATGCTAGTAACATTTTTTTCGGTCTTGTTTATCCATTGGGGTTAAGATTTTTATTATGTTTGTGAAAATTTATATTTCATTTTACATGAGAATATAATTTTAAAATTAAAATGAACGCAATTATTCATGTGCCCGCATGTCTAAATTACTAGTTCCAGTAAAGAGAGGATAATAAGTATGCTATCAGAAATCATAATGTTATTACACGTAAAAGTGAAATCAAAATAAAGTGTTTACTACAACCAAATACAAATTAATATGTACCTCAAAGTGAGTCTCTCCACATGAACATGAAATTCTCACCATCAACGGGCAAGGAGCACAAGCACCTCTACAAGAAAAATATGCTAATCATCATACAAACTAGTTGACCAGGCATACATATGCAATAATACAAGACATATGACCTTAACATTAATTAGTGTTGATTTTGATCTTACACCATGATTATTTTAGCACGGTATTAGCATTTTTATAGGTTGTGCCATTTTCTTTAACTATTGACAAGGGAATTCACAAACTTCCAATTCTAAAAAGAGCAAAATAGGCCAAATGAATAGCATATATCTCTTACATGATTCATATTTTAATATATTATGTGGTTGATTTCAGTAGAAAAGTGCTTCCCAGAACTAGTTTTCAAAGAAACGCGCTTACAAGGTTTACATGTCTTTTTAATTAGAAATCAGACTAAAAGGAGTAATTTTGTAATCCTATATCCTTCCATTCAAACAACACTACAGGCTTAAACGCTCACATTTCATACTTGGAGTAATTGTATAAGATCATTAACTCTAGTTCAGAAAGACAGTACGCGGTGAAAGAACACCATTTTTGGAGAATATTCCATTTGACTTTAATAAGATACGATACCGCAAAAAATGCAGCTGAAGAGATTATTGCGACTGTTTTGTCCGCTTCAATAATTTCAATTCTTATGTGTTCGTGTATGTTCCATATAAATGCTAAATGTACTTCTCATCCAAACATAGAACGAAAAACTTGACAACAAACAATACCTGTGACATGGAGATGGGCACTTGTGGTTCCTACACCGAAGCCTCCTGTCACAAATCTGCACTTACAAAGTAGTGTGGTACTTAAACAATAATCCCAACTAAAATATTCATCACTCATTACATATAATAGCAAAAAACAAACCTCGGAACAAGGTGGGCAATCCCCATCACAGCAACGACGTTTACAAGCATGCCTTCCACAATCCCTCATTTTCTGACACTTCCTTTCGCACGTCAATTCTTGATGGCAAGGAACCTATTCTAAATCACAAACATTATTCCAAATTGAATATCAAACGAAAAGACACGAAAATATATAACACGTTTCACAAATAACCAACTTATAGAAAGTTTAACCTGTTTCTTATAGCTCCCACACCTACAAGACTTTGTCACGACAGTCCTACAAGTTTCGATGCAAGGTCCACGATGACACCTCTCCGGACACCTATGGAAACCACAGCTCAACACCTTATCACAAGTGGCCCCACATAGTGGCACGGTAACATCACAAGCCATCCCTTCATGTGATCTCTTTCCACAAGGACATGTCCTCTTCCCTTGAAGAGGGCAATCCCCACATTCACCCTCATGACAACCCCTCTCACAAACATGCCTCCCACAACTTAACTTCTTATTACAAGCATTATCACACCTAAAATCCCTATCACAGCACTCTCTCTTCATTTCGAATTTCCCACATCGACACCTATAGGCATCCTTTTCCTTACAAGGAGAGCAAAATCCATCATGGCAAATCTCACCACACCTATGAACTCCACATTCCAACAACTTCCTACACACGTCATTACACGAAAAATTCTTGAACCCACATCGTCTAACATCATCCGACTTCCCACAGAAACACTTATTCTTAATCAATTTGGGGCAGGCCGGGCAGGGACCAGGGTGACACAACAGCAGACAGAAATGCCCACATTCATATTTCAATGCCCGTCCACAAATTTCACCACAAGAATGAGGTAAAACCCATGGATCACGAGGTGGGTCCTGAACTTTACCACAAAAACAGAAATAATATTTGGGGGTTTGGGATTTGGAGTAATCCACCCGGCACTTGGGGCAGGGCCAGACAAGGGAGTTCTCGTCCGGGACAACGGCGGCACGTGCGGAGGCGCGTGAGGCTGCAAGAGAGGTGGACTGATGGGCCCAGGACTGGATGCAGAGGAGGTGGAAGATGGCGAAGCAGCCGGAGGAGCAAGACCAGGTGGGATCGGTGGGTTTGATGCGTTCGAGGCAAATGAGACATGAGAGAGCGCCGGAACGTGAGGAAGTGAGGAAAGATTGGATCTTGGTCAGATCTTGTTGTTGCTGATTATGATTATGATTATGGTTATGAGAAGAGTGGGTGAGATAGGATTGGAAAATGGAGGATGAAAGATCGGCGTGGCGTTGGTGGTTGGAATTGGTGTTAGGGGAGCCGCCGTCGGAGTCTGAGTCGGAGGAGAGCGGCGGGGGTTGGGTGGCGGTGGAAGCCATTTTCGTTTTTCCTTGGGTTGTTGCAGACTTGCAATGAATGAACCGGATGTATGAAACTAATGTCGGAGCTAAATGTAAGAAGTGAAACAAATCCGAGTTATGTTGTAAATATTTTGCGACCTCTGTATAAAATAATAAAGTACTCTTAAAAAATATTAATGAATTTTCCTAACTTCATCATATATTTATGAACCAAATTGTATAAAGATTCTTAAAATACAAAGATATACTAGTAGAGAGTCGATACGGAGTTGTTGTCTTAAAATCACGATCACCTCTATGTCCAAATTCGATGATTAATCACGTTTCATGATTCTTTTTTAAACAAATATTGTCGTTTGACCAAAAACTAAAAACACATTAGCTTAGCTCAAGGTTGTCTTAAAAGTTTGGGTCGTACGAAGAAGTTACTGTGTTATTGACAATTGACAAATACTCTTTCGATCCGTGCGCCTTGGGATGGCCATCTCCCCTGCTTGTATGAAATACGCTCCCTGATCGTCGCTTTGCTGTGTCTGGCCCCGATCTTTCTTCACAATCTTGGGATCATATTCCTTAATTTTTGGACTATTTCCAATTGCTCACGACGCTACCTATCTCTTGAGAAGATGAATAATAACAAGATCAAACCTACTTATCGACAATCCGTTTCTTGAATAAAATTTCCAAAGGAAAAAGTTTTGACTATTTTTGAAAAAATAGCAAAATAATACTAAAAATGAGTTTAAATGTTTTCTTTTTTAGGTAAAATGTGTAATACTTACTTTTGATGTGTAGGGTACGCTTTTCTTAATCAAATTTTCTTTTCTTTTTTTTTTTTGAAAAATTTATAAGGTTAAGTTTGTTCTCTAATAGAATTTAGACAAATGTAAGCTAAATTTATTGATTACAACAACAAAAAAGTAGGGGGCCAAAATAAAAAAAAAGTAATAGAAAAAACAAATTTACTTTCACTTAAGTACTTTTTTGTTATGATTATTATACTTTCTAATATATTTAAATAATAAATATTTTAACCAAATGATAATTATCAAAATTCCACGTCATCAATAATGAAACATTTTATACTGATTCAATATTTTCTAAAAACATTAACATAACACGTCCTACATGAACATCAATCCCAATTTTTTTGCTCTCCATGTATAAGCCTTCTCATATTAACTTCGTATTAAATACACATGAAAACTCAAGTATCAAGATCGTTGAGCCATGAATTCCTGTACATAAGCAGAAGTGCCCAGCGAGTCAGACACAGCTACACAACAAACCACAATAATAATATCAAGTATATACATACATACATTATTATTTTTGTTAATCAAGCAAGAGCGAAAACAGACTCTCATAAGAATTCATTCTTTATCAAACAAATTCAAATCTCATAAGAAGCTTAACAGAGTTGTACTTCTCCCCCTTCTGGTTATGAAGTGGAACGGCTCGTATTCCTTTTCTAAGCTCTGATACTGGAAGGCACGTTTGGCCGCCAAAATCATCCTTCTCAGACATATCGTACTCATGAACTTCAATACGAAGTAACGCGAGCTCTGGTACTGTTAATGGAAACTCAAACACCTCATCCCAAGTTGGTATCCAGTTATCTTCAAGAGTCTTTGTTTTCTTCATCACAACATCAGCACGCACTCCGGCAATTCCCACCTGAAAATTTACAATTTTCTTGTGACTACTGATATGATCCATATCTATGTATCTTACGAAGTATCTCTGCTCACTCAAAGAGGCATATAACTTAAGATGACAATGGAGTTCTAGAAAATAATTCCGAGTGGTGTTAGTTTGGGACATTTTGAGAAAAAAGAAACACTTTTCAAAACGAGTACACCTACTTTCAAGTGATACATACACCTTAATTTTCAACCCAATTTCCAGAAACAGAGTCTACTTCTCTAATACATCACGCCACATTATCGAAGATAGCTAATCTTACATTTGAAGAGTAAACCAAGTGCATTTTATCAAAATGAAATGTTAAAATGACCCTGTCAACTTGTAGAACTTTGCAACTCAACCAACCATACACATTCATCTCAACACATTCCCCTAGGGAATCTCTCAAATACATTTCTCAAAATGAATCCATACATTGGTTTAACCTTCGAAAATTCTTGTATAGAACCTGTGTAGTCTGGATTATGCCATATCAGCAGATGCATGCACAATATATCGATGTGGCATAATTTGGACTTTTTGGTGTATCTAACACCAGGTGCATGGAAAATCTGAGGGTGGATTGGGTTGTTGTCTTTGGCTCACATGAACATTGCAGCTATCTTTGAGAACACTTGTTATGTGGCTGCAAAGGGAGATTCAATGTGGATTCGTAGGTTAATGCTTACTATCTGAAGAACATTTCTCTGTGGTTGGTAGAAGTTAAGAGCTCTGTGTCTGGGTTTTGGCGGCTGATGGGGATTAGGGACATATTGATTGATAAAGTTGATACTCTCCATAATAAGTGGAAATTGGGAAAATTTTCAATAAAAGGGCCCTATGAACATATTCTGAGCATGTTGAAGAAGCACCATGGAGGAAATTGGTGTTGGGGCCTGGGCCTATTGATAGGCACCAGTTCATTCTTTGGTTGACGGTGCTAGGAAAACACAAAACTAGGGTCATAATTAGTAATGGAAAGATGTTGAGGATATGAAGTGTGTGCTTTGTAACAGTGAGGAAGAGTCTAGGGATCATTTGTTTTTCAGATGAGAGTATGCTAAAGAGGTGATGCATAAGAGCTGGGTGAAATCGTAAATTTGTTGTAAACTGCAGGACTGGAATCAACTTCTTACCTGGAGTATGCGGTTTACTGAAGGGAAAATGGTTGTCAGCAGGGAGAGATTTGCAATATTTGCTGCTGTGCTTTACTCTTTGCGGTTAGAATGTAACAGTAGAATTTGAATGAATGCAACAACTGATGTAAATCAGTAAATGGTATAGTTGAATGGATATTGTATAGTGTAAAGTGCAAGTTTGATTGTTGGTAGTCCAGGTATACCTGGCGTGTTTGTAATTGGTTCTATTGAATAGGAAGCTTACCAAGTTCCAAATAAAAACACCAGGTGCATGGAAGAATTTTCCGGCTAACCTCTAGACAGAAAATAAAATCACAAAATTTGCTCCATTTTTATCTATTCGCTAGTATTAGACATCCTTAGAGAAGCACCGAGTCATAGGAGAAACCCACTGGAGAGAAATCTGGTAGGAATTAGCTACTTACCCTAGCATAAAAATCTGGAGGAGAATAAGTATCGAAATGTGAATGACTGAAGTCGTAATACCATCCTTCACCCATATATACAGTCACCTGTTAACAGAAAGGATATAGGATGAAATAAAGAAGACAATAAATTACACGAAACTCCATACATATAGTCAATCCTTATGTTATGAAATCCAGGAATCCAAAATATTAAGAAAGCCATAAAACATTTCAGCATACCCTCAAAGTAGTTTTGACAGGTAATCTTATACTAGGATCGAAGATCTCGCCATATGAATCAGCCTTCAATAGGAAATTTGGCTTTTTAACGTATCCACAACCACCATTGGCCCTGAACATGCCGTGCATTAACCAAAGTGATCTTCCATACCCCTGTTGAGACAAACATATTACTGTTTAACTTGCGCAAACATTATAAAATATATCTCATAGTGCATAGCCAAGTTACTTCTTTGAACCAGATGTGCTATTTGTTTATAAAGGACTCTTTTATTCCAGAACAGTAATTCTCACATTCATATGACTAATTTTAGCAATTTGTTGAAGCATCATGTATCCAAATTACACACTGGAATTGTTAGTGATGCCAATTGATTCTCTTAAAATTATGAGATTGAAAACTGCTTATTTGAACTTGTATTTTTATGTAACAAAGCTTCTATTTCAAAAAGAATAAAATAAAAAATGCTCAGGCTCAAGTTGGACTAACCTGCATATTGAATGCAACCATTTGAGCTCCATGCATCCATCCAATTAGTGGGTTGTAATTGGATGAGTCAAAACGTATACCTTTAGGATAGACTCTCAAGATATTCCTCTGTGTAAACCTGAAGCAAAGATACATGACAATACTAAACTCACCAACATATAATCCTGATCATGATCATTGCAGGCACTATAATTTTAATTATTCTAAAAGCTGAGGTCTTGTAGTTTCCTTAGAGACTACTTTCAATAACATCATATCTCCAACATTTTTTTTCTTATTCTCCATGCTTTCAGAATTGTGATAGTAATGGAAAATTGGAAATGCCTAACTATACAGCTAAACAAAAAATTTCATATGTTGATAAGTAGATAAAATATGACCCAAAGCTAAAATTATTACATAGTATAGGTACCTCACAATATCTTTTCCGTAAGTATCAATGGCATTTTCAAGCTCTTGCTCACTCAAGCTAAGACGTCTCACTTTATCAGGATCCACCCTCAGCCAGTCCTCCATTCCTCCCTTTCCCTTTCCCGCATGAATAGCAATCAAAAGCTTATATTCGTTTTTCTCTCCTTCATCATCTTCATCCTCTGAATCATCATCGTCATCATCCCCCTCTGAATCATCATCCTAGTCAAAACATTCTGAGAAGGTAAGAACTATAGATGATGAAGTGAACTCTCATTATTAGAGGTGTTTGGCTATGCTTATTTTAAAAAGCTTATAAAACTCTTGGAGCTTCCAAGATGTTTTTGGAGCTTATCTTCTAAGATCTTGAAAGTAGGTTGGGGTTTGCCAACTTGTGTATAAGGAGTTCTTTACAAAAGTTACAAGCAGTCAAAATAAGTTGTAACTTATAAGATCAGCTGGCATCCTCAAAATGGGGAAATGGTTTAACGACACACCTTATTGTCAATTTTGGCTTTAAAACTGTTAAGTTCTCTTCCCCAAGGTTCTTCCATAGCTGAAACCTTCCCTTTCTCCAAGTTTTCTTTTACTTTAGCATCCTTGGCCTTTAAGTACTCTTTGGGTGGTTTGGTTGATATAATAACCCTTTTCTTTAGAACTTCTGGGGACGGGAACTCACTCAAGCGTTCTGAACCAGGGGAAAATAGCATGTCTCCAAATGTTTGAGTGATCATCTAGATTGAGTCAGAAATAAGTATTTACAAAGAATTGACGTCACTAAACTACACCTACAAACTCAAAGCCTACCTCAGCTGTTTTAGCTTGAAGATCTGGAGTTAGATGATCTTCAAGAGTTATTACAACAGGATACTGTGATGCAACAAAAGCGTGTTCCTTAATTGATCTTAAACATTTGATGAGCTCAACAGGAGTGGTCAGTGTCCTGCACACACAAATATAATAAAAGGAAAGAAAATCTTTAAGAAGGCGATGGAGAAAAAGATCCTTCGGATTAATAAACACCTACACAAGGATGATGTACAGTCATGATATTCAGCACACATGAGAACCTTAGATAAGAAGTCCTGAACACAGATGGGATACTTCCTTTCATGCTCTCTTACTATTCTTTTATATTTAGAAGGTGAACAAAGATAAAAGGAAATGGATTTACTTGCAAGAATATCACTGACAAAAGTGTTACACACCATAAATCATAGTTATCAAAGTAGTTTTCTATAGTTCGCCGATAGTAAAGTTTTTGTATCATGTCATGTCGTTTACATGCTATGTTATCTATTAAAGGGCTAACATATTAAAAAGCAGGATGATTAGAACACGTGTTTAACCTTAATCTGCATAGAATTCAAGTAGTTAATTACGTAATCAAGTCAGGAATATCCAATTCTAAAATAAATGTATACTCAATGGCATACCTCCCATGAAGCACATTGACATTGTCTTTTGTGGAATTCGGCCATATATCCAATTCAATAACTCTTACGCCTTTACGTAATGCATTTATGATTGGAACGTCACTACAATCACTGCTTAGTTGGTTTCCCGTTAGATAAGAATTATGGCCGGTGTATATAAAGTAATGAGACAATGGAGCATTCATGTCATGGTGAACCTGAAAAAGTTTAGATAATTAGTCATAGATGATCGCCTTTCATTTTGTAGTCACAGGCTTAAAACAGGATATGTGGGCTTCCATGTTACCTAAAATGATAATCACCAAGTAAAGAATAAATATATTAGAGTAATATATCTAAGAAATTAGACAGTTTTCCCCCTATTCATTGTAAGCGAAAAATGCCACAGGAAACTGCTATGTTAAGAAATTAATAAATAAATAAACATTTCAAGATAAGTTACTGAAATGTGAACAGAAACTTAAAAACATGTTTTATTGAAACCAGTGAAAAGAGAACCACAAACAGTGAAAATAAGCAAGAAATCAACTTCATCTAATTTAAGGAGCAGATAGCCTGTTTTGAATTGATTCCGAAAATGAGGGCTTTCAATGGGACTGCTTTAGTCACATTTACAAAATAGTTGAATATTTTTAATCCATTTCTATATTTGAATTCTTCCAAAAAGGAGCATTTTGTTGCGAATACTGCAGAACCTACTATTTATTAATAATAACTATTCTTATCGGATGAACCTTGAATAATTGAGTCTGTAGTAAATAGTTTAGCTAACTTTTTTATTTATACTTCTATTAAATGTGCAGTTGGTGGAAAAATACAAAAATCGCAGCGTTTCAAATGTAATGGCATATACATGAAGAACTTGAGAGACGATGTTATAAAGACAAAGAAGATCGCTATAAATGCTTTGGATCTACTACCACAATAGCTTGCATTAGAACTAGGAAATATGGAGGAATGTCTTTTTATATCACCAAAATGTTGGTAGCATTTCAGACGTGGCTTTGAATACGACGTTAGCAATGCTACACGACAGATGTAAGCTTATGCAACCTAGATATGACTCAGAGAAAAGAGATATTATACTCATATCAACATGAGAAGAAGAAATGCAAATTCATGGGGTACAGTAAACCAATGAGTAAGACAGGAAATTAAACATACTATTTGTTTTTAAAAAGGCCGACATGATTTAATTGTTCTTGCCAAAATAATAACTTATGTGTCAAATTGTCAATTAATCAACGTTCAACAACAAAAATTACTTAAAAATAGAATGCTGTAAAAGAATTTTCTCTGGTTTGTCAACTGCAGTCATGAAATTTTCAAAAGCTCATTCTAATTCTTCATCTTTTTTTCCTTCTTTTTTCAAATAGAAAGGAAACAGAACAAAATATGATCAATTCAATCATTTGAATTATCCAACGAACATCACAAACCAAAAATTCACTAATCCGATTAATAAAATAAAATCGCAGGAACAAGTGCGCGCACATTACCCCGAGTTTAGGATTAAGAGGCGGATTAATATCCCCAAACAAGTACTTAAAAAATGACTCGAGATTGAAACCCCGACGATGAAATATGTTGAGATGCCTGTGAATTCCATCCATTATTGCCTGCGCATCCTCGATCGTCGCATCCTTCTCCTCCTGCACCTCGATCAGGAACCGCAGCAGGTTATCCGCGCTCATCGCGCCGTTATCGGAGTAGCGCCTGAATATGTCCTTGATGTCGCCCGGCGCCTCAACCGCGGCCTGGCGGAAGCGCCGCCGGAAGCAGAAGCACACTCGGTACGTCTGTTTCGACATTTTAGATCGAAAAATGAACCCGAATCGGATGATCCGATCAAGCAACAACCGGATTAAAATTGATTGCTTGTGGAAAGGGAATGGAACTGAATGGGATTATTGAATGGATTGATGAAGATGCATTGATTGATTGAGTGTGAGATTAAATGTGGAATAAAACTTTGAATCCGGTAAAGAAGGATGGAATGAAATGAAAAATGCCGGGAGATGGAGGTGGGGCCCGCAGCTCATTATACTAAATCTTAAAATTTATTAATTACACACTTTATTTAATTTAATAGCTTCTAATATATATTTGTAATTTGTATTACTTTTGATTTTTGAACTTGTCGGTTATGTTTTTGAACTTTTAATATTCTTAATTCATCTTTATTATTCCATTTATATTGTTTGTATATAATATTGTCATAAATATATTTAAATATAAAATGAATATATTGAAATGATTTTAAAATATATGAAATATTTTTTTTTTATAGTTTCATATTTGATAATATTTATTTAATCTATTTATTATTATATATTGCATAATTATAATGTTATTAGTTGGATCGCAGTTGACTAAATAAGTAAACCGATAATTCATGAACCTGTTAATTTTTTAGTTTAATATCCTAATTGTGTTTGAAAGCATTGAATTTGACATTAATTACAATGAATGATGAGTTTTAATGCGAAAAATTGCCGTGTACGTTTATTATGAATTAAAACCCAATATTTCATAATTAAGATTTTGGGTCTCCGGTCACTTGGTTCATAACTTCATATTCAACCGTGAATCATCAAACTAGTTAGGAAATGTTTGTTATGTTTTTCAGTATGGATTTTAAATATACTGCAAATATTTCAAAAGAAAATGTATAGTATGAAAATTCATAAGAGAATAATACATGTTTATTTAATTTTTTAAAAATATTATAAAATATATTTCAAATCAATAGTGACAAATTGATATATATTGAATGATTTGATTACTTTGATGTATAATAATTATATGAATAAAAAATAATTAAAATATAATAATAAAGTATGAAAAATAATAATTACAATATAAATTATTTTAATTGGTGAAATAATTTATATAGTGTGGAATAGATATTTAATTATACAGAATTTATTAAATAAATTTGAAAAAATTATAAATTTAGATAAGAATAATTTATATTTTATTCTATTTCCCTTGGGAAATGGAATTCTCTTTATTCCCTGTCAAAAGAACAGTCATTTCTGTTTTCCAACTAAGCTGCTTTTTGGAGGATTTTCAATTACAATGAGAATTTTTAATTACAAAGGGGCTGTTTAGAAATAGCACCTCCAAAATACGCTGATTGAGCCTTTAAATGCTGAGTCAGCATTATGTTGATATAATTTTTATATCAACATCATTATTAAATAAAAAAGTATTTTTATTAAATTTTTTTTATTATTATCGTATTTTTCATATTTCGTCTAAATAGCAGTAATAAATACTTAGATAATTATGTATTATTATTTAAATGAAAGTTGAATTTACTTAAGTATTTATTCAATACATTATTAATTATACTTTATTAAACATGGAAATGAGGTTATAATTCATTTTTATTAAAAAATTTATAATTTTTGTCTAAGCTTTTTTGTACTAAAATAACAATACCTATAATAAATTCTATTTATTCTTTGAGAATAATAATAAAATGATATTAAATAAATGATGATAATTAAACTAAGTTTACAATAATGTATAAAAATATATTATATTTTTTATAATAATAATATTTTTATAGTTATTTATATATACTATTAAATTTAAAGTAATATATGGTGAAAGATGACGTGTCATTGTGGGTCCAAAAGAAAGACTTTACTATTGTAGGAAAAATATTATGAGGCTTTTTATTTTGGAGGGAGATGACTTGACATAAAAAAAAAAGGGAAAATTACAAATAACTCCCCTATCTAATGTCGTAATTCCAGAAAACACCCAAAAATGACCATAATTACAAATACCTCCCCTATTTTGTATTCCACCTCCCCTGCCCGTTTTTTCGGTCAGTTTTTTGCTGACGTCAGCGATAATTTTTTGTGGTTTTCCTATTTTACCCCTGATGACGTCATCAATTGGTGACGTCATCCAATGTCATATATTTTTTGACGAAAATACCCTCAGGGGGTGTAAATGTAATATTATTTTTTTGGCCATGACATGACTGTTATAGGGGGTGTAAATGTAACATTTTTTTCTTGGCTATGCTATGACTGTTATAGAGGTTATCTATGTTATTATTTGATCATTTGAGGGGTTCCAAATGTAATATGTTCGTATGATTTATCAACAAGATAATTCACAAGTTTATCGACATGCAAGTCTTTCATGTGATTTTATCCAGCCACACTTTCTGCACAAATTCCAAATATTTACGAACACCCTAAAAATATTTTTGTTTCAATTCCAATCATACACAAAATCGGTCTGAACATTAAAACAACAAAATCGAAAGGGTAAAAAAGAAATTCAAAATTAAAATAGTTCAATGGCAACTTCAAATTCCAAACACAATCCGAAGATGAAGCCCCTCTAAAAGCCGTGTTCACCCTAAATAATGATCAGAAGATAAACAAAAACAATGAAAATGGCCTTCTTCTTCTTCTTCTTCTTCTTCAAAAGCTAAGTAAGGAAGCTAAAGATTTCAACTCCAAGCCCCATTAGAAATATATCAAAAACCTTTATACGCAGATCGCTCAAGTTCACTGTATGTCGAACTTCAAGTAAAGGGTACCAAACAGAAGTATATGTTCCATCACCAATGTTATGCTTAAATCATAACTAACTGATACCCTCAACATTGAGATATTATATCATATCTATTAGCATATGGTAACCCTAAAGCCTCGATCTTTTAGAAAATTTGATTTCACCCATTTTTTCCAAATATATTTTGAATCCGTGGAAGTTTTTGTTGTTCGCATGCCACTACTATTTCCACCTGGCATTCATAAACCAACCGACTAGTTACATTCTGTTTGGCTCGAGAATCAGTTTGAGGCAAAAAGAAAATGTGAGAATTAAACAGAAAAAGAAAACAAGATCAAAGAATTTCAAAGCTCAATACTTGTTTAATTGAGAGAATAATGGAGATAAAGTAACGTTGGAGCTAACACATGATACACAAACCTCATAACACAAAATCCATCGTATTTAATGGTAGGTTATTTCACTTATTTGAATCACTGATATTCATGGTAAAGCAACAACTCTTCATTCATCCAAACATCAATTCTTCATCAGCTATTATCCACATTCAATCTACAAGTCATTTCACAAGTTTCATGTTTGTACAAACAATGAGTTAACAGAAAACATGAGCAAATCTGAAGAACAAGATGCAGAAACAGAGGAAACAAAAGATTACCTGCATCATCTTCAATCCATCCAATTCGCAATCATCCTATCCAACAAATCCACCACTTCCTTCGAACACAAGTTGCCTTCAGTACACCTATCCAACGCTGCATTCACCTCCAACGCTTTCCTAACCCTAGCCTCTCTCAATAACCCCCTGTACACGCAATTCCTCACCTCACTCCCAACCACCAGATTATCACTCGCCATCGCCCTGACAACACGAATCGAATCCAAAATCATACCATTCCTGCAAAATCCATCAACGAAAACGGCATAAAGTTCCAAATCCTTGGCCACAGGAAAATCAGACCGCGATAACCACTGGAATATCTTGAGAGCTTTCTTCGGCTCATTACTTTCGAAAAAAGACGAAACGAACATTTTAAGTATCTGTATCAGGTGAGGACTTAGGGTTTCGGTATTGTACTTAATTGCGTTTAGAAAATACATAGGGTGAGTGAGATCTGGTTCCTGAGCAAGCCTGTTGACGAGCAAGCCTGTCTGAAGAAAAATTTGAAATTTGAAATTTGAAATTTTATAACTGAAGCTTTGTGACTCAGGCCATATTCATGTCGATCAAACAAAATTACAATCAAATTAGGGTTAATTGATTCTCACGTTTTAGTACAACAAAAAGTCGACCAGTTTACGGTAATTTCAGTTACCTTTTGTATCCAAGGATCGTTCCACGGACATAGAGCCTGACGCGTTCACCTTGACGCCCCTTCACCATTTTTGCAGTATGATAGCTTCGGCGCGATGAGGAGAAGAAAGTATAGGAAATGAAGTGGGTTTAGGTGATTCTTTTTCTCTGTGTATTTAGGTTGAAGGAGAGAGTGTAGTCACGGGGAGAGAGGGTGGAGTGTTAGGGATGAGGCGGCTGTGAGGAGGGAGAGAGAACATATTAGATATTAGGGTTTGGGGTATTTTGGTCATTTTATATTTCAAAATTTGTTTTATTTATTTTTTTATTTTTTCTTCAAAAATAGTAGGGGCAAATAAGACTTTTTACCGTCTCGGGCAGGAAAAAATATGGGCAGAGGAGGTGGAATACAAAATAGGGGAGGTATTTGTAATTATGGTCATTTTTGGGTGTTTTCTGGAATTACGACATTAGATAGGGGAGTTATTTGTAATTTTATGTGAAAAGTTCAATATAAAGGCTTACTGTTGCACCCCAAAATGTCAAGGCTCGGATGGACTAGGCCACCAGGCCGAGATGCGAAGACGAGTGCCGAGAATAGGCGGCACATGGCTAAGTTGGACATGATTCGGAAGTATTGCAGGCAATGAGGGCTAAGGCTCGGAAGCTATGTGGGCTAGCCGAGAAAGGACTGAGGATTGTGGCAATGCGGGTTCGGATATGCGGGAGTCCATCGGGTTGTGCGTACCAGATGGGCAGTTGGTCGGATCAAGGGACGACACTGCGCGGGAGTGCTCGGCGGCTACCGAGGATGGCCGGCTGTGTGTGGCATCACTCGGCAAGACTGGCCGAGACGGGCCCGACTATGGTCGACAAGCATTCGGCAGGGAGTCGGCAGGTAGTCGACTTTGCTCGGCGGCACTCGGCTGCGTGCTAGTGCCGGCCGACAGTGGTCGAGAATGCTCGGCATCGTTCGGGAAGGTCTCGACAGGTTGTGGGCAAGACTCGACAGTGCTCGGCAAGAATAGGCAGGGCTCGGCCACGTGCGAGCCTGCCCGGCGGTTACGATGAGATCCGGATTATGCGGGATCCATGCGACCGAGTCTCTCGACAGGTGGGCGAACCGTGCGAGAGACGTGCGGCGGTTGCGAGGAGGATTGGCACGATGGCGGAAAACTCAGAACTGGGCCGAGAACGTGCGCACGTGTGCAGGATCGTGGGCAGCAGTTGAAGGATCATGGGCGGTTGCAGTTGAGAACGTGCAAGACATGGACTTCGAACGTGGGCCACTATCCCACGTGGTGGGGGATGTCCACCACACATCTTTTTGTGTTTATAGCCCCTCTTCGAGTGTGTTCGAAAAGTGGAATAATGTAGGCCTAAAGTCGGACGATGGATCAAGTGGATCGGACGTTGACTTAGATGGTAGAGTGTAAATACGATAGGATCCTTGTATATTTACTTGATGAGCAATAAATATAAAAGGTTGGCTCCGGCCGTAAATGTGCGTGCCTTTACATAATTCATCATGTGTGCGTGAGTCGATTATATACACTTTGGGTTTGGGTAATCGGGCTCACGGGGTGTTGAGTTATGGTCGTATGAGACTCATTTCCACCGGGGTAAACACGAGTGTTGTGCGTGTTGAGTGAGGGCTGACTGGTTTTGAGGGAAAGCCAGGCCGTGCTGGACAGAAATTAGGCCGAGAATTTTGGGTCAGAAATTAGCCCCGCAACAGTTGGTATCAGAGCCAGGTTTGCGGTAAACGGGTGCTCTTGATATAGCCGGAACAGACACAATCCGCTGCGCGTGTCTCTGGTCCGTGTGTGAGGCATGGACAACCGAAGCTTCGTGTTGTGGCAGTAGCTTTGGAAAAGGCTCGTCGGTATGGGACGGCGGGTGCGTGGTCAAAGTCGCGGTGGCATGACTGCGTGAATTTCAGGTCAGTCGAGGGCAAGGGATGCGAAGATTGGGGAAGGTGGTTGCGAAACGACGCCTGTTATGGGGAGGCCGAGAGCCCAATCACCGACTTCAATGGATAAGGCATGGGTTGCGAAGCTGATCGGAAATTGGGTCGAATCAGTCAAGGCAGGGCTGATTTTTGGTGTTCTTGTGAGTGCACAAGGGCTAAGGGCAAAGGCTGCGAAGGTTGAGGAAAGTGGCTGCGGAACGACGCTTGTTATGGGTGGGCCGAGAGCCCAACCACTGACTTCAACGGATAAGGCAGGGATTGCGAAAATGCCGGAAGCTGAGGGATTCGGACGAGGTCGAGGATCGTGAATCAGGAAGAACCTAGAGTTGGGGCCAAACGGTTGCGGTAATCGGGTTGGCAAGACTCGCGGAAGTTCGAGGGCTGATTACGGTTCGACGAGGACGTCGAACTCCGTTAGTGTGGGTGGTTTGTTGCACCCCAAAATGTCAAGGCTCGGATGGACTAGGCCACCAGGCCGAGATGCGAAGACGAGTGCCGAGAGTAGGCGGCACATGGCTAAGTTGGGCATGATTCGGAAGTATTGCGGGCAATGAGGGCTAAGGCTCGGAAGCTATGTGGGCTAGCCGAGAAAGAACCGAGGATTGTGGCAATGCGGGTTCGGATATGCGGGAGTCCATCGGGTTGTGCGGACCAGATGGGCAGTTGGTCGGATCAAGGGACGACACTGCGCGGGAGTGCTCGGCGGCTACCGAAGATGGCCGGCTGTGTGCGGCATCACTCGGCAAGACTGGCCGAGACGGGCCCGGCTATGGTCGACAAGCATTCGGCAGGGAGTCGGCAGGTAGTCGACTTTGCTCGGCGGCACTCAGCTGCGTGCTAGTGCCGGCCGACAGTGGTCGAGAATGCTCGGCATCGTTCGGGAAGGTCTCGACAGGTTGTGGGCAAGACTCGACAGTGCTCGGCAAAAATAGGCAGGGCTCGGCCACGTGCGAGCCTGCCCGGCGGTTACGATGAGATCCGGATTATGCGGGATCCATGCGACCGAGTCTCTCGACAGGTGGGCGAACCGTGCGAGAGACGTGCGGCGGTTGCGAGGAGGATTGGCACGATGGCGGAAAACTCGGAACTGGGCCGAGAACGTGCGCAATGCGTGCGCACGTGTGCAGGATCGTGGGCAGCAGTTGAAGGATCATGGGCGGTTGCAGTTGAGAACGTGCAAGACATGGACTTCGAACGTGGGCCACTATCCCACGTGGTGGGGGATGTCCACCACACATCTTTTTGTATTTATAGCCCCTCTTCGAGTGTGTTCGAAAAGTGGAATAATGTAGGCCTAAAGTCGGACGATGGATCAAGTGGATCGGACGTTGACTTAGATGGTAGAGTGTAAATACGATAGGATCCTTGTATATTTACTTGATGAGCAATAAATATAAAAGGTTGGCTCCGGCCGTAAATGTGCGTGCCTTTACATAATTCATCATGTGTGCGTGAGTCGATTATATACACTTTGGGTTTGGGTAATCGGGCTCACGGGGTGTTGAGTTATGGTCGTATGAGACTCATTTCCACCGGGGTAAACACGAGTGTTGTGCGTGTTGAGTGAGGACTGACTGGTTTTGAGGGAAAGCCAGGCCGTGCTGGGCAGAAATTAGGCCGAGAATTTTGGGTCAGAAATTAGCCCCGCAACACTTACCATTGTGAGTGCTCTAATTAATTTAAACTAATTGGTGGACATTTATGTCCTTATCTTTAGTCAACGGTGCTTTCAATTCAATTATCCACCCAGCTAACACCAACAGTCCCTAAGCTAATAATAACAATAATTAACAAAGAATTAATAATTTTATTCTTTATTATTATTACTTATTACATCACATGAGCCTCTTGTATTTTTAAATACACCATTGTACGTATGCTCAAGCCCTCTCATGTTGCACACTATTTCCAAACATTCTTATTTTTTTTAGCACGCAACACCAATTTTATCAGCCTGTTACCACATTATATTCCAAAGCAAGGAAATTATCGTTCAAATTTTACTATCATTTTTAATTTTATAAGATTCAAGAATTGATACTTGTTAAAAAATCAAATAGAAATTCAAATATTAATAAACTAAGAAACAAAGATATTAAAAATAAATGAAAAAAAAAAGAAGTCGTCTTCGTCCTTCTCTACATCCAAAGAAAATTAGATTTTGTTTTCTACAATATGTTATATTGTTAATTTTATATATTATCTATTATAATATGTCTATTGATTTTGATTTAACCGGTTTTTAGCCCTAAGTAACGGAAGTTATTTATTATATTATGTTTGTTGATTTTCTTAATTAGATTTTGTTTTCTATAATATGTTATATTATTACCCATAAAAAGTTGAAATGTGTGGATGAAAAAATTTGAACATAAATATACAACTTATTTATTATTTAATATATGGCTATTTTTTCATTCGAAATGTGAATTACATCTAATAGAGTTCTAATTTAATTATACATCTTATTATTTGACTATTTTGCCATTAAAAAGTAAAATATATAGGGATATTTTATGTAAATCAAAATTTTAAAGAAATAATCATACTTTTATAATAGAGTATATAGATAGATGAATTTGATCTTTATATTGATTTATTGATAATTTATATATTTTAAATGCATTTACAAGAATATGACAGATAACAAAAAAATTCAAAATTATAATTCTATGTTGATCAAAATTATAATTATATCGAGTCCGAATATTAAAAATTTTGAGAGTGCTAGAGTCCCTTATTACCCGTCGGAATGGGCCCCACTTCCTTATTTGGTCAACTGAGTAGTTGGCTACAATATCATAATGAACTGAATCATGAGATCTCTTTTCTTCACTAACCCACATCATTTCTAGATTTATTTGACTTGAAAAAAAAAAAAAAATACTATACAACTTCTCAAAAAATGTCGATTTTCCAGATGCAAGAATTTATGTCAAAACTCTTTCTACTTATCCTCATCATCATCTTATTCTCAATATATTATCTCACCAAAAAGCTATATCAAAACCCTAGTAACAGAAAACTGCCACCATCCCCACCGAAACTACCAATCTTAGGAAATTTTCACCAGTTAAGCCCGTTGACCCACCGCGCATTCCGATCCTTAGCCCGTAATTACGGCCCGATTATGCTTCTCCACTTCGGAAGCCGGCCCGCTATCATAATCCAATCACCTCAACCCGCCATTGAAATCATGAAAACGAACGATGTCATTTTCGCCGATAGACCCAGATCAAGCATAACCAGAAGACTCTTCTACGACATGAAGAACATATCAGCAGCGCCTTACGGTGAGTATTGGAGGAAACTGAAGAGCATTTGTGTTCTTCAGCTTCTGAGCCACAAAAGGGTTCAGTTCTTTCAGTCAATCAGGGAAGAAGAAACAGCGCTTTTGGTGAAAAGGATAAAAGCGTGTTTGGCAAAGCCAGTGAATTTGAGTGAAGTGTTTATGTCGCTAACGAATGACGTGATTTGTAGAGCTGCTTTCGGGAGGAAGTACAGTGAAGGGGAAGATGGGAAGAGGTTTTTGAATGTTATTAAGGAGCTTTTGGAACTGTTGGGGAGTTTCTGTATTGGTGAGTTTATTCCATGGCTTTCGTGGATAAATCGTGTTAATGGTTTTGATGATCGAATTGATAGGGTTGCTAGAGAAGTTGATGAGTTTTTGGAAGACGTGGTTCGGGAGCACGACAATGGGGATGGAAGTGGAGTGAATTTTGTTGACATTTTGCTTAACATTTACAAGGATGGTGTTAATGGTGTGTCCATTCATAGAGATAGTATCAAAGCTATTATTCTGGTATGATATGACTTGTTTTATTGTGTGTAATTAATTAGCTTTAGACTCTTTCTTTTTTAGCATACATCACCATATAGTGTATCATATGTGTTACAGTAGAAAATCTCGTAGATACACTACCAAAATTGTTTGCATTGGGCTGTTGGGTCAAGCCCAAACTCCATGGGCCACCCCAATAGGCTTGGAACCAGCCCAATAAAGCCAAACTTGTGGGCCTGGGCCGAACTGACCCTAGGTTGTTCATCTTAGGTCTAGCTTGGATTGGCCTGTTTTAGCTCAGCCTTGGGCTGGGTTTGGCCCGTTCCATGGGTGAGAGGGACGTTAGGTCGGGCTTAAGTTAGTCTGGCCCATTTGACACATTGAAATTAGTTGTGTTTAGGGGTGTTCACGAGTCGAGTTCGAGCCGAGCTGGACCAAAAAAACCCAGCTCGAATCGGGCTATTTTCGAGCCGACTCGACTTGCAAACACCTCTAATTGCGTTTGCCTTTTCGAATAGAGGTGTGGGCTGAACCATGCCCCTACGGATTTTACGCTATAGAAAGGACTAGGATCATTACTTTTTTCGCGATCCAAGTTTACGTACCTCATGTAATCCCATTTTAGTGAACCACATGTATCTTTTGCGTATATTTCTCTTCGTGTTTTAGATTTGTGTCTTATTCTAACATAAATGATGTAAGATGTTAGACTCCTAGGAACATTGATTTGCAATCTTTCATATTGTACAACTACCAAGCAACAAACTCTTGATTCAAACCCTTTTTCATGTGTTTTCTAATCAATATCAGGACATGCTCGGCGGAGGAACCGATACAACATCAGCAACCCTAGAATGGGCAATGACAGAACTCCTAAGACATCCCATAATCATGAACACCTTACAAACCGAAGTTAGACAAATCCTCAAAGACAAACACGACATAACCGATAATGACCTAGAGAAAATGCACTATCTTAAAGCTGTCATAAAGGAAACTCTTAGGTATCATCCTCCTATACCATTTATGGCCCGAGAAGCAAGAGGAAACGTTTCGGTTATGGGATATGATATTGAGCCCGGTACAATGGTCATAGTTAATTCTTGGGCTATTGGTAGAGATCCTTTGTCTTGGGATGAGCCCGAAAAGTTTAAGCCAGAGAGATTCTTAGATTGTTCTATAGATTTTAAGGGCCAAGATTTCGAGTTGATTCCGTTTGGGGCGGGGAGACGTGGGTGTCCAGGGATAGCATTTGCCACTGCAAGTGTTGAACTTGTATTGGCAAATCTTGTGCACAAGTTTGAATGGGATTTGCCTGAAGAGTTGGATACTATAGAACACCCTGGTGTTACAATTCATAGGAAAAATCCTCTCTTTGCTGTTCCAAATCAGTGTTATTTTTAGTATAAAAATTCCTATGGTAATAATAGTTTGGTTCAGAAGTAAACATGTTAATATCTACTTGGGCTTTCTTTTTTTTTTTTTTTACCCTTTTCTTGCCTCAAAAGATAAATTATCATTCTCAAGATAAAATTTAATGTGTTGTTCGTTATTATCTCGTCAAATCTGTCTTATCTTGTTATATTCATCTTCGTCTCTTCAAATATGCGATAGAGATACACAACAATCTGCCAAATATTGATGACAATAATGGCAATGAAAACGACTATTTCAACAAATTATAGTTGACCAATAAATGTATAGAAGACTAGTTTATGAGAGAGGAGTAGTCGGCTAGAATCTCAACCGTCAATTCTACTCTTCAGTTCTTTTCCTCATTGGCTCACAAGTCACAACCCATGATTTTCTTCATATGTTCACATTAAATTTTTATAAATAGCTACTAGTATTTTTTTTTTTCCGGTTCCACGGTTTCGGTTCCGGGCCGGTTCCCGGTTCTAACCGGATTTTTTTAAATATATTATGTATAAATTTATTTCTGTAATGTTTAAAAAATAAACCGGATAAAGTAAAGACAAACATTAAAAATATTGAACAATAGACGAACAATTTTTATTATTAACAAATTTAAACAATACAAATTCGGATTCGGTAAGTAATAAAATACAATCACATTCCAATTTTCATGATCCTAAATTCCTAATTACAAATTTTGTTATTACAAGTACAAGCTAAAATCTTATACGCTACAACTTACAACGAATATTGGAAAAGAAAAAGAAAAAAAAATGGGCTTGAGTTTTATTTTAATTAAAAAATTAGTGATTAATTTTTAACTTGAAATAAAATTGCCTACGTATCATTCACCGTTTAGTGAATGAATCAAAGCTCACGTAGTTCTTCTTACCTTGCTTACCTTTCGAATATGATCTTGATTGGTTGTGGTCGGTTGAAGGTCAAGCATTGCCTCCTTCCTCGGATGAACCGGTTGAAGTTTCCCACGGGATGTAATTTCCCTCTTCATCAAAGTTGAAGTCTTCCGCTTGTTGTCTTTTTTTGGCCTTTGTCCAATCTTCAAGCAAACATTGATTTTTAACATTTTCAACCGTCAATCTTGATCTTCGATCGTCCAAGATGTTGCCTCCGGTACTAAAAGCAGACTCAACGGAGATAGTTGATGCCGGTGTGGCAAGAATCTCCTTTGCAATGAGGGAAATGATCAGAAACGCCTTGGATATCCTATGCCACCACTTCAAAAGAGAGTTGGTGTTGCTAAAATTCATTTCTTCGAAGGTGGTGTGGAAATATCGGTCAATCTCGCCATATGGGTTGCTTGATGAAGACCCAGGTGCCTTTTTGTCGTAACCTTTCCTGACTAGAGTTAACATAGATACTTTGGGAAGAAGTATTTGGGTTAGACGGAACAAAATCACTAGACTCACTAGAGTCATCGCCGCCACCATATTGAATTCTATAGTCTCGAAATGTTGTATAAAAAACCTCTTTCACATTAGCGACAACATGTGTGGCACTTGAAGGATCATCGTGATCCGAGAACAATGTTTCATAATACATTTTTAAAAGTTCAATTAAACCATCCTCTTTAATTCTAGGATCTAACATTTTAGCAATTAAAAATACGTCCGGAATTTCATAAAAATATTTGACCCATTTTGTTCTCATTTTGGAAATAGGTTCACTTAAAATTGGGGCATTTTTGTAATAAAAAAATGTTAGAGCAATAGCGACACAATGATCAACTACAAGGGGTAAAGTAGGGTAATAGCAACTGGAAAGTTCTTTTGTTACATTTTCGAATTTTTTTAAAAGTGTAATCAAGTTTGAACAACTATCCCAAGAGTATGGAAACAATTGAATATCGTTCATTGGGTTTTGCACAAAAAAATCACACAAAGGCTCTTTGTATTCATAAGAATCACTCAACATTTTATAAGTAGAGTTCCAACGGTGGGGGACATCCCAAACAAATTTTTTGGATGCATTCCTTTGTTTTTGCAAAATCTTGAACATTTTTTTAACAAAGTTTGGTGCTTCATAATCATTTTTATTCTCATCCGAATAGGGTTGATGTGATCACTAAAACATTTTATACCATCTTGAACAGAAAGATTTAGACAAAGACATAGACACCGAACATGAAAAAATCTTCCTCCACAAGTTGGTTTACAATAATTGATCAAAGTGGACAAGGATGCCGTGCCATTAGCATTATCAAACGAAATTGAGAATCTTTTTTGTTGCAAATTATAATCTTGAAGAATTGTCATAATTTTAAGTGCAATTCCTTGTGCGGAATGTGGTGGTGTGCAATCCATATATGTAATCAAACGTTTTTGCATTGTCCACGTATCATCGATCCAATGCAAAGTAACACCCATATAAGAATTGGTTTGGTAGTTATCGGTCCAAATGTCCGCACATATTGAAACTTTTTATTGTAGTGAAGCAAACGTTTCTATTAAAACAAATTTATACTTACCAACAACTTTTGCAATATCACGTATAAGTGAGCTTCGTGGAACTCTTCTAGCCACCAGGTTAAAAGCTAATTTTTGAAAATCTTCATAAAATTTATTATCGGCAAAGTTGAAAGGTTGGTGTGTTGCACAAACATATTTTGCTAATTGACGACGGACGTTTGCTTCACTATAACGAAAAAGGGGGGTATTAGAATCCGTACCTTGCGAGCTACCGGTTGTAGCTCGAATTCGAGTTTGTGTAGGATCAATGCCGAATTTGTCGGGGTGGTGACTTTCGAGATGCTTCTTGTATGGACCGTATCCTCTACCGGACTTCATGATGTACTCTTTTGTGCAATAGTTGCATCGAACCGAGTACGTCTTGGGCATTCCCTCTTCTTGGGGAAGTTCAGTCCTAGTCATGTGATTAGGCCCAGGCCCGTCAACGGGCGGGCAATACCCAGGCCCAGACCCAATAAAACACTGTAAGACCCTACCAAGACCCGACCTGTATAAATTTATACCCGAACCCGGGCCCGATTATTTTTAATATTTGGGTCCCGGACATTACCCGCGGGTAATATACCCGGACATTACCCGCAAGAATTAACCCTAAATTAGAATTAGACTCTTCACGTTTCTCCCAATTCTTCTCTCCCAATTCCCCCAAACTTCTTCAATCCTTCTTAGCGATTGACAGGACTTCATCGGCACTCAAACTGGAAAACATCTTCATCTGCTGGAGACCTTCTCCCTATCGGTAATCAATTCCTCTCACCGCAAGTTTCCCTAACGTATGTGAGATGCTTCATTTGCCATATTAGTACTCTGGATGATGTGTAAATATTTTGTTCAGCAATAATTTGATCCATTCTGTATGTATATTATCAAGTAACTCTTAACTATCTTATCTCACTCGAATTGGCACTAGACCTACTATTATGTTTCACAAATTGAGTTTGCTTGTTTTTAATTCCACCTATGTTGTACAGTGTATTGGCTATTGACGGTTCTGTTCTCATGTTTTGATGATATTAAATTCTTGTCGTAGTGTATAAGAACTTGAATTGAATTATCATCATATCAAAGCATTGTGACTTTTGGATCATGAAATGAGCATATACTGTCAACTTTCTGCTTAATTGTTTTATATTATTTTATGCCTTGTTACTTATGATCACAATTCCTCCCTCTATATCTCCATCCATGTAAATATACATATATACATATACGTATGTGTCTGTGTATTATGTAACTATTATTCTATAACAAGGGTTTAGAGTTGAATTCCATTTGACAATCAAAAATGATTGTTATTATTCTTTCTGAACAATATTGTACCCTTATATATTTTTTTCGTGTTTTCAGTGATAAAGAAACCTGAGGTTGGAATTGTATTTTTTTCGTATTTTATTGGCCCTTTACATCCTAATATTTGTCCATCTTATGGAATTGAGTTGGATAGTCTACAATGATGAGGCTATTGGCATTCTCTCAATATGCACGTAGAGATAAAACATTTATATAAATTTATAAACTAATTAGTGGCATGATATACAAAACTGTTGTAGATTACTGTGAAAATTGCTTGTCAGTTGTCAATGTCACCCAAAGCTTTATATATAGTTGCTTGACATACATCATTATATTATTGTTTTCGCAGGTTTTGATGTGTCGACATTGGAGTTGAGTCAACCTAGTCATGTTAGTGGCGACGAGGATGTAACCAATCAATCTCAAGGTAGAAAAAGAAACATTTCATTCGTTTGGAGCCATTTTACTAAGATAAGAGGGGTGGATAACATTATGAAGGCTAAATGTATCCATTGTGGTAAGTTAATGGCCAGTATGTCTTCGGATGGGACAACTCACGTAAAAAAATATTTGTTCAATTCATGTCCTAACAAACGGAATATTGGATCAGAATGAAGTCCTGTGGTTCAATTTGTGTTTGATCAATCAAAAAGTAGGACAGGATTGGCAATTGCTTGTATCAAACATAAGTATCCCTTCAATATGGCTGAGCATAAATACTATCAGATCTTCCTAAAAGGGTTGAACCCGAAATTTGAGCTTCCTAGTAGAAACACACTGCGTGCGGATGTGCTTAGTGTCTATAGAGACAAAAAGATCAAAATGTACAGATTATTAGGTAGTGTTCAATCTATAGTATCTTTAACTACTGATATTTGGTCTTCTGATCATTCACATGTTGCATATTGTTGTCTAACCATTCATTTTATTAATGAGGTTTGGGAGCTTCAAAAAAGAATTATAATTATAGCTTTTAAGAAAATTCCATATCCTCATGGAGGTGATAATTTATTTGATTTTATGCGAGATTCTATTTTGGAGTGGAATTTGGATAAGAAAGTATTTTCCGTTTGTTGTAGACAATGCCACAGCTAATGATTCTATTATTAGTAGGTTGAAACATTGGCTTGTTTCTAACGAGTTGATTGATTTAAATGGTGACTTAGTGCATGTACGGTGTAGTGTACATATACTTAATTTGGTTGTGCATGATGGATTGAGTCAGATTAGGGGACTTCTTGAAAAGATTTGTGAGACAGCTAAGTATTTAAAAAAGTCTGCTCAAACGTTTGAAACTGCATTAGATGAGTGTAACTTGAAGGATAAGAGGCAAGTGGCGATGGATGTGCCTAACAGATGGAACTCGACATATGAGTTACTTGAGTCAGCCTTGCCTATTAAAGAAGCCTTTTTTCGACTTCAAAGGATGGATACAAATTATTTGTTTAATCCATCTGAGTCAGAATGGGAGGTAGCTAGAGTTATACATGGATGTTTACGTATCTTTTATGAAGTCATTAGTCGTTTTAGCGGTAGTAAGTACCCAACTGCAAATGTTTTTTTTCCTGATATATGTAAGATTCATTTGAAGATGAATGAATGGGAATGTAGTGAGCACGATTTTATTAGAAGCATGGCTCGTCCGATGAAGGAAAAGTTTGATAAATACTGGGAGAAGTGTTGTTTAATTCTAGCTATTGCAGTAGTATTCGATCCTAGATATAAAATGACTTTGGTGCAATATTATTATACAAAGATTCACGGTTCGAGTGCCGATCGATATATCAAAAGGGTTTGTGATACTTTGACGGACTTGTTCGTCATTTATGGGGGTTCCGTTTCTTCAGTGAGTGATATAGTTGTTGCTAGTAGCTCCATCACCAAGACAGTTATTGAGGATGATGACTATGAGAGATGGTTGGGTGAGGAACATGGTTTTACTACTCAGAAATCTAAGTTGGAGAGCTACTTAGATGAGTCGAGATATCCCAAAACTGAGACTTTTAGTATCTTGGATTGGTGGAAAGCGAACAGTCCTAAATTTCCCATCTTGGCAAAGATAACACGTGATGTATTAACTGTCCCAGCTACTATAGTTGCATCTGAGGCTGCATTCAGTGTTGGGGGTCGTGTCATTGATGAGTCACGCGCTTGTTTGAATCCAGATGTGGTCGAAGCACTTGTAGTAGCTGATGATTGGATTAGGGACGAGTAATTAGATTTTTATTATTCCTTTTACTGTTCTTTTTATTATCTCTATAATGTGATTATCTTACACTTAATTGTATATTTTGATATTGTTGCAATTTTATTGCTACTCAATCAGTTGAATCTCAAGCAGATAGCACCCAAAGGCTATGATGAATAAACACTACTGGTAAATATAAATACATCTAATTGTATATAGTTTTATTTTATTTTTTTATTCCCCCACTATATAAATGATTTAGTTTTTTTTTTGTCTAGACAATATCTCAACATGAAGGTGGTGTTATTGATCAAATACTAATCATTAGAATATTTTACTCGATGATGTATGGTGACATAAATGTCATTTTGAATGATGACAGCTTGGGAGATTTTGGTGAAGATGTCATAATTGTATATAGTTTTGTTTAAGTTTTGTTTACATCTTTGGAATTTGTATTGAATATTCAAATTTGTTTTAGTTTTGATGACAATCGAGTATTTGGATATTTTTTATGTTTGGTGTCTAAAAATACAATTTTATTCAGATTTTTATTTGTTTGGATTAAAGTTTGTCCAAGTTTGGTTTGATTAGTAAATAAATTAATATCATAGTTTCTATGTGAAAATGAGTGGTTTTCTCCCAAAACTATAGTCTATATCATTAATGGGTTTTTGTGACCATATTATACTGTTCTAAATGTAAAGTTACCATTACGAATTTACGATCAATCTACAGTTAAGTGTATGTCGGAATAATTTCGAACTTATTGTCCAACACCAATAAAGTTATTCATTTCTAAGTGCTCGAATTAAAATAATTTGGTCTAGTATAATTTTATAAAATCGTAATTAATAAATTATGTGAAAAAAGTAATGAAAAAAAAGTAAAAAAAATTGATCGGGTCGGGCCTTACCCGACCCGAACCTTCGATTTTGGTCGGGTATACCCATCGGGTCGGGACCGGGTCGGGTAAAAAATATTTTTGTGGGCATTGTGCAGGTCTGGGCCGGGTACGGGCATTGCCTACCCGTTGACAGGCCTACATGTCATAGACGAAAATTGAACTCTTTGACTCATTTGGTGGTCTCGGAGCTCTACCTCCACCTCCACGCCTTTCGGTAGAGGAAGTCGGGGCTCTACTTGGATTTGTTCTCGGCCCTCCACTTTCTTGAGAAGGAATGTCGGTGTCCGGAAATAATTCTTTAAAAGCGGCATAGTGGGCGGCGGCGTTATCTCCTTCGAGATCAATTTGGATGTCGTCCAAATCGTCCAAATCGTCCAAATCGATAGGATTAGAATGAAATGGAGGTGGTGGGTGGGCATGAAGAAGATGATGGCCCTCGTTTGTTGAAGAATCGGCCGGATGATGATGATCTTCGACCACTAGACATATTGATTTAGTTGAAATAAAAGTAGAAATTATTGAAATACAAATATAATTGAATTGAATTATTGAGCATATGTTTTGTTCGCATATGCTCCTCGTGTGTTGCATTTGAATCTCGACATAGTTAATTATTGTCGGGTGCACCTCACGTGTATATTGTAAGTCCAATTTGACCGATGAGACCAAAAGTTTTAGTTTTTGAATCACAAAATATCAAATTGATGAACTTTTATGATACCAAAAATGAATTTTCCCTCTCGTATAACCTATACTACAGGCTATAATACTAATTACCTATAATACTAATTTTGGAATTGAGTTCTCCTACTTGCAAGGGGAAATTTTAAATTTAATCTCACATGAATTTGACCATTTTTTCTTCTCCTTCGGATATTATTATTAATTTGATGGCACAAGACAGAAAAATTGACACATTTTTTGTCCAATACTTTAGAAAATAAAGGAAAAATGACAAGTGCAGCTCATATATTGTATCTCAAAAACAAAATTATGGATGGTCTGTTCATCAATAGATATCTTGACATCATGCGAAAAATTGTATCTAGTAGTCCACGAGTAAGCAGTATTAGGGGTTCAATTTGATAGGACTTTTAAGTCTTTAACGAATAACGATAGGGTTTTCAATTTTTTTAGGAATAATATGAGTTTGGGGATAGATATGCGGGTAACAGAAAAAGGAAAAGGCTAGTTTGAATCACACCAATGATCCGATTTCATCATGTGACAAAATGACTAAATGTTTGAAAGGACTATATGTGTAATTATAGTTCGTAAAGGGCTGAAAGTATCAATACCATATAGTTAGGGGAGCAAAATGTAAGAAAAATATAGGTATAGCAATCAATACTTTGGCTTAAAGAGAGTATGAATATGAGACAATTCTAATTCATTAACACTCCTATCTTTACTCCTATCTTCACGGTTATGGATCAAACAAATTCAAAACTTTAAGAATGATGGATCAAATAAATTCAAATCTCATAAGAAGCTTTACACACTTGTACTTAACCCCCTTTCGACTGTAAAGTGGAACAGCTCTGATACCTTTTCTCAGCTCCCACACGGGTAGGCACGTTTGGCCTCCCAACTCTCCTTTTCCGGATGTATTATAATCCCGAACTTGAATATGAAGCAAAGCCAGTTCAGGAACTCTTAATGGGAATACAAACACCTCATCCCATGTTGGTATCCAATTATCCCCCATTATCTTTGTTTTCTTCTTTGTAGTATCAGCTGGTATTCCAGCAATTTCTACCTGATTATGCCACAAAGATGTTCGTTTATAAGTATTAGGTAAAGGAGTAAGAGGTGACACATTATTAATTAGAAACTTTAAACTAGAGGCTAGTTTTGAACAAAGTTCCACTTTAGGAGTAGTATATACTAAAAATGAGATCCTCAAACTTTTGATAATTATAAAAAACTGATACACAAATTCATAGTTCATGGGCCATGGCAGATAGAAGACTTATTTGAGAGTTCATTATTAATGCATAAAAAAAAGGAAAGGTGCAGCTTTAGTCCTATAGAACAGGCCCTCTTGCAAATTTACTCGAAATGACTTGCAAAATTAGCCCATAGGATACATTTGTTTTTCATTTTAAGTGTCAACCGTCAAAAATGGAAGGAAATCATTAGTTTGGTCACATGCAAGGCACGTGATTAGCATTTAGTAGTTAAATTTAAGGTTACTCAAGGAATTCGATCCATTTTTTAAATGGATGGGACCCAAATCGCAAAAAACTCCATCCCATGTGACTTTTTCTACAAGTATGTAAACGATGAGACGAAAATTGCAGAATGCCTTATGGAACCAATTTAGAGATTTGGAACAAAACATAGGAAGAGGATGTTAAGATGACCAATGACAACTTACCTTTGCATAAAAATCTGGAGGAGAATAAGCATCAAAGTGTGTGTGAGAGAAATCATAATACCATCCCTCACCCATATACAAAGTCACCTATTTGAAACAAAAGGAAAGTTAAGTAAGATGCACAAAATAAGCTAACTCAAGAGGGAAAGGAATAAAGAATATTAATACCCTCGGGAATTAACTCACCCTTAAAGTAGTTTTGACAGGTAAATTGGCTTTAGGGTTGAAGACCTCACCATTGGGACCAGCCTTCAACAAAATATCTGGTTTTTTAACATAACCACAACCACCATTGGCCCTGAACATTCCGTGCATCAACCAAAGTGATTTCCCGTAACCCTGTTACATAAATTCTTGTTTATATTTCTACTCTGAGGAGATCTGTTTGACAGAATTTTTGTTAAGACATCAATTTGAGCCAAGTATTTCGGGATGTTATTTAATGTTCACATGCTCATGACAAAGTTATTAGTTTCATAGACCATTATGCAGGAAAGCATTGTTTTCTGAAAGATTATCTGCAGTTTGTCTCTCGTGTGATTTCTCTAGTAAATACCATCCTTTACTAGTGGTTGCCAAACTGTTATAGACCATCTACAATAACACAGTCGATAATCTTATTCTTTCATTGTATAGACATTTCTATATAATTCATGATTTAATATTGTCAATATATAGATCCATTTAGAAACTATATATTTCAACACAAACACAACATAGCTAAGAGATTAACCTACTCAGATTCCACTGAATGACAGACATGCATACAAAGTAAATATCCTTAGTGTAGAGATATGCAGTAACTAACCTGCATATTTAATGCAACCATCTGAGCTCCATGCATCCATGCACTTAGGGGATTGAAATTGGAAGAGTCAAGCCGTATACCTTTAGGGAATACTCTTAATATGTTATGCTGAGTGAATCTATACAAAAATTGTACGAGAATATAATAGCTTTAGACATTGTTGAAGACATCATTCAAACTATTGGTGAAGCATGTAATTTGTCGAACAGTTATAACACACAGAATTCTGCAGAAACATTTACAAATAGCCAATGACCACACGGTAATAATTTGCCTGCCAGAGTCATCTTAAGCATTATCCGATGGCAGGGTGAATTAAACTGAGGGAAACTTGGTCCTTTTTATGCTTTTCATCAAGAAAATCCAAAGTTCTATTGCCTGGAATTATTTAAGTTCTATTAGAGAGAAGAAGACAAGAAAGTTCCATAACATGTTAAAATCAAATTGTTTCAATAAGCTATTTGATAATAGTAACTTTCTTCAAGAATTCACATTCTTCTTCTTTCTTCTTTTTTTTTTTGTTTGACTGCATTTACGCTTTAGTTTTCCTCGATTAGAATAAACATTACCACATTCATTTGCTTTCTCAAACTTAAGAGGACATTAATTAAATTCAAGAAAAAGAATTAGCATCCTTTATGAATAACCCAAAAGATACACAAACACACACATATGTAAACCCTACCTACTATATTGACCTTTTTGCTTGTATTAACTAACATGACTTATGATTCTAAAGAGATTCAAATATGTGCAAGTAGTCTTAAATTTGAACTCGTTCATTAAATAAATCCATATTACCAAATTAAGTTCGTCTGATAAAAGGAAAGATAACTTTTCCGACTTTAGAGTCACTTTTAACTAAACTGGCCACCAACAACCCGTAAACGCAATTGCAGGTCTTATTAACTTTCATATTCAAAGTCACTAGATATATAAAGAACAATGTGGTTATTTTCATAAGCCATAACAAGATTGATTTGTTTTCTTTACAAACAATATACTTGAAAACTTACAAATGACAAAAAATTCAAAAGTTGCCCATATTTAACTAATTTTTCTTTGACAAAGAAAATTTACTAGAACCTTTATCAACGTTCCAGGCAAGTAAACAGAATATGAAACAACTATCTTGGTTTTGCAACATACTTATTGGGATTTTTCCTTTCTTTTGATTCCTTTCACTGTTAGGGAAGGGGGGGGGCAGGGATTGGGCAATTTATTGTGATTCATTTTGCACCTAACTAAAGCCTTAAATGAGACAGTTTCCTCAGAATGCTAAATCGATATAGCATTTTATCTCTTTATCGCTCCAAAAGCAAGGGAATTGCACAACTTATATCGTTGTTATATTTAGTTCTGTAAAAAGTTGGCAATTACCAACATGGCACTCAAAAAGAAGAATCACAATATTTTAATATCTAGACATGGACAAGAATTGGAAGTACGCAGGCAAGGAACAATATTTGTGTTCCAGGTTATACCTGACAACATCGTTTCCATATTCTGTGGTGGCCTTTTCCAACTCATACTCCTTTAAGCTAAGACGTCTGACTATATTAGGCTCTACCCTCAGCCACTCGTTCATCCCTCCTTTTCCCTTTCCAGCAAGAATAGCAATCAAATTCCTGTATTCTGGAGCTGCTTGCTGCTGTAGCTTTCGATCCTCTTCATCGTCTTCATTAGTGTCAATACTACCTCCATCCATATCATCATCCTAAAAGAGAAATTTTGGTCTCTTTAGACAATGAGGATAAGAAAGAACCTATAGGGGGTTTGGAAAGCTTATAAGCTTCTTAAAACAGTAATTAAGTTGTTACGGTAACTTTATTGGTAAAAAAACTTGTAAACTCTTAAAATAAGTTGTTATATCAGGAGCTTATAGGCTCATAAAAGATAAGAACGGAGACCCCAACTTATGTTTAAAGAGTTTATAAGATCTTTAACATAATCTTACCAAACACCTTCTTAGTTTGTTGAGGCACTGGATTGTTGGGAAAAAATTGGAGCGTAATGGTCAGTGTTTATAAAGATGCAAAATGTAAGCGTAGAGGCACGAGTTTAGACTCGCTTTCTTTAAGACAATATTACCCCGCGTTTGGTACGACGACGTCTCGGTAATAGTGCCACTACAATCTTCCGAGTCCAGCATAAAAAAATTGTTCCAAACTCTCTCTATAGACTCATATGAATTAAATGCTGATTTGACATTTAATATGCAAAACTTATTTTTAAACTATTAAATTAATATTTAAGAATACTCAAAGCGCTCAAATTAGTACTACAAAGTTTTCAAAAATATTTATGAATTTCAAGAATATTTTAGATGCTCAAATCAGCATTTAATATTCAACTCTATTCATAAAATATTGAAACTAAAATTTTAGAAAAAAGAATTCTAGAAATATTTAAATTAGTATTTAAGAGATCAAGGAGAAGAGAAAAAGAATTTGGTGCAATAATTTCGAAAATAGAGGGCTATAGAGAATGATGAAGAGTTCTGAGTCAAAAGTCGCAACTTTTTGGACATTGCCGAGCCCAAAAGTGTGACTTTTGGACAAACTACACTGAAGTAGATTTTCATTTCAGCCCCAATAATTGCAACGATGGACGATACACCCCAGGCAAGGAGCCATCTAGTGTGGGAGGGTGCATCATGCACTTAGTTGTGCAATTTAGTCCACAACTTTTCTAAACTTAAAATTTGACCCCAAAACTTTGAATCTTGATCTATTAGGTCATTTTAAATTGGTCCCGCAATTTTTTAATTTGAACATTTTAGTTCCCAAACTAAATGAACTATTTTCCATACGGTCGCGATTGTTCATTATAAAATTGTCATCATTTAATAGCATATGTTCATACCAATAAATTGATTCTGATTATAAACCACACTTAAAGTATCGCACTTTGTTAATTAATTTCTCATTCCCTCGAAATCGGATTTGAGTAATTATATACTCTAAATTTATGTAGAGTAATTTAGACCAAAGACATCTCGCTTTCGACAAACGGAATTCACTTAAATTTTTAGATAAATTGTACTAAAACACAATTTACCCAATCACGATTTCTAACATAGATTCCTTAATAATGTACCTTACAGTAGTCATTCTTTGGTTTAGAATCTGTAATTTCTCTCCTCTCAGTTTCATCCTCAGTTGAACTATGTCCCTTCTTCGAGATACTTTCTTTTACTTCAACTTTCTTGGCCTTTAAGTACTTCTTAGGTGGCTTAGTTGATATTATAATGCGTCTCTTCAGTGATTCGGGGGAGGGAAATTCTCTTAGGATATCTGAATCTGGGGAAAACAGCATGGCTCCAAATGTTTGTGTGATCATCTACATAGTCAGAGAACATGAATTATGAAGTCATGAGAGTGTTTAAATATTTCTTATAGACTATTTATACCTCAGCCGCTAGAGCCTGAAGTTCTGGAGTGAGATGGTCTTCAAGTGTTATTATAACAGGATATTCAGATGCAGCAAAAGCATGCTCCTTAATCGACCTCAAACATTTGATGAGTTCTACAGGGGTGGTCAATGTCCTACATAAAAGATTTTTCTTTAACACATGGAATCAACTTTGCAAATCCGATATGAAATAACAAATAAGGGTTCTATGCAACTGCGAAATGATTATTCCCTCCGGCTCATAAAGGATTTCTGCTATGTTTTTATTGTCCCAAAATTGGTTGACCAACAATATAGAGAGAAAATATTATAACTTAACTTCCTATTAAGTGAATTACAATCATTACTGCTATAATGCAATAGTCTCAAGTTGGAAAAGAAGATCATATACAGACAAAAAAATCATACTTTTTTCTTTTTGTTCGTGAAAATTATATTTCTTCAAAGACCTAATCGAAAGAGAAACCAGCAACATTGTACTTCTTTTACAATCAACAATCCTGTTTACTACACTTGCAGTCCTTTTATTTCATCATCTAACTCACTCTATGTTCCTCAACTTTTCCTTTATCAGATCCAATTGGAAATCAAAGGTATCATCTGAGTTTAAGTCTTTTACTTGTACATTATCCCATGAAAGGCTAAGCACCAATGATATGCTACAAATTAGGTGAGATTACAAGGCACTCTGTCCCTAATGACATATCATGTGTAAATTCACGAGGATAACCATAGAATCTTGTTGTTGCATTGTCCGTTTCTCAAGACACTTTGGAGAGATACATTTTGGTTTATTAAGAGAGCCTTTTAGGTCCCATCTTCTATAGATGAGATGTTCTTCATGCAGGTTTTGAGGAAGTAAAAAACTAAGATATATTGGAATCAACTATTTTGGTCATGACTTGAGTGTATTTGAGTCAAAACAAATGCAAGTATTGGAAATACGTCTCTACTCATAGTTGCACATTTGGCAGAAAAAATACTTAGCCTCTCGTTTGTGCGAGCCATAAGATTTGTTTAGGGGTCGACCTACAGAGAGATTTTGTTTAAATTTGCAGCAGCCTTTTTGAGGACATCACTCTTCCTTGTATTCTATCTTCCCTTTTTAACAAAAGTCATTTTATCTATAAAAGAAAATCAAATGGATTTTCTCAACCTAAGGAGTTTAATCACGAAGAAGTTAAGAATTAAGAACCGAGTTTCTTTTACCAATGGCAAGTCTCTGGTGGAATATAAATCATGGATTATAATACTTAAAGTAAGTTTTAAAAGTACACCAGAAATGAAAGGTAGTTCTGGAAGGAACCACAAAAGGTTCAACTTCTTGTTCCTATAAAAAGTCAAACAGGATCTAACTTTTGGTATAAAGGGTCCATCATATATTCAAGGGTCAACATCTGGTGAGTGGAATCTTATTTAGTATTCAAATATATATTGCATATATACGTGAAAATATCGATGAATAACCAGGAGAATTGACCTTCAAAATAATGTGTTTAATGTTCGTACCTGCCGTGTAGAACGTGCACATTAGTCTTTGTAGAATTTGGCCATAAATCTAATTCAATGACTCTTACGCCTCCTTCAAGTGCACGTATGAGAGGTATATCACTGCTGTTGCTACTTACTTGATTCCCAGTTAGATAGGTATTGTGACTACTATATATAAAGTAATGAGACAGTGGAGCAGTCATATTATGGTGAACCTGAAACTCAAACAAAAATAATAACAATGAGATAATTACTTATGAATGAAAAAGTTAGTGAATTGCTCATGATGCAGTATTGTTTATCAACTCAAAAACTACTAAATGCAGTGTTATTTGTTGTGAACGCCCTATAATTATCATCATAAAAAATAGAGATTATGATATACAATTATGTACCAGAGTAATTTATTAAGAATATATTGGTTAATTGTGTTTTAGTTGTGCAGTAACCTAATTTTTTTTTTAGGATTACTGATGAAAAAGAAAATATATGTCAGTTAAACTCGTATTATACCTGTATAGTACACTAACATAGGTATAATTGAAAAACACTCATTATTTTCTGTTACACATTCTGAACATAATGAACTAGTCCTAGTACTTTTGAGTTAAAATGCTAGTTACACATATTTTATGAATCTTGTAATATACTTAACAAATAATACTCCATATTTGACAAAAAAATATTATTATTTTTGTGTAAATTAAAAATTATATTAGAAGTGTTATAGTTATTGATTGAATATTATGCGAGGCACAAACGTTAATCTAGCTATTTATCAAATTATTAACTATTGTCGAGTGAATCGTACGTACACACTATTATTTTCCATAATATAAAAGCAAGTATAAACAATACACCTTACAAAATAACACAAAAATAACTCGTAGTGAATAATATATTTTATTCGTATTTTACTCATACCATTACTAATCCGTTTTTATTTGGTTCCCGAATTTTTTTGGTCGATTTTTTTCCACGTAAAACTTCAAGAAAAATTTACAAAATACCAGTACGAATTAAACACAAATACTTGCGTGAATTAACCAAAAAATTACCCCGAGTTTGGGATCAAGAGGCGGATTGACATCCCCAAGCAAGTACTTAAAGAAACCTTCCAGATTCAGTCCCCTTCGATGAAATATGTGCAGATGCTTCAATCCATCCATGATTGTCATAGCAGCATCCTCAATTGAAGCATTATTATTCTCCTCCCCCTGCACCTCCACCAGGAACCGCCGCAGCTGATCCACGCTCATCACGCCGTTGGACGAGTATTCCTCAAATATCTCCTTCACATCCGCCGGCGCCTCCGCCGCGGCGAGGCGGAATCGCCGCCAGAAGCAGCAGCACACTCTGTAGGTTTGCTTCGACATCGAGTAGACAACGATTGACGGCCATTGTTTCGTATATATTCCTACAGGAAATCGAGGGGAGTAGAACTGGAATCGAAAGGGAATCTGATAGGAACCCCTAATTTGAGAAAGAAATATTACTTTAATTTAAAGATAAAGTTTGAAAACTGGATTTGATGAATAAAATGATCAATCGTGTGCTTCACGTGGAATATTTAAGTGGCATAAGAATCTTTTTTAGTGGATTGTTTGGGTAATTGAGAATTTGCACCCTCCATTTTGAGAAATTCTAGAAAATGTATAATTCAATGTTAGTCTCATTTTGCACTCATGACTTGTTGTAGTATCAATTTGGTCCATAAACTTTATGATATTGCTTAAGTTGACCACAATAAGGCACTCAAGCACATGTCACTTGTTGGCAGACAAATTTGACTGATATATATATATATATATGTATGTACACACTGAAAGAAAGTGGACATAGATTCGAAATAATCTAATGAATTATTAATCTTTTTAAGAAAAAAAGAGGACACAAATGGGAAAGAGGATAGATACTCTATAAAATAATAATGAAGATTTAATTAAGAAAAGAAAAGGACACGATGGATATCTGTAATTGAATAATAATTATATTTTGTTCTTGGAATCATCAATTATGTTATATTTTTGATATAACTCGTAAAATGCTTACGGGCCAAATCAAGCCGAGGCTCGTATAAGACCAAGGAGGGTCGTAGAACGGATATAGACTGCACTCAGACGTACTGAGCTACCTACGTACCTTTCTATTAGGATCAAGTCTAAACGTAGTTCAAGGTTGTAATTAAGGTCATATACGAGGTTCTTAACTCGGTTTTTAGAATAGTGGGAACGTACTGTCAGATCGTACTATGTACTCTTGAGGTACTGTTCAGTAAGTCAAAAGTCCTTTTTCTAATATTAAATGGGGCTATTTATAGGCACAGTGCCCAATGTACGGACGATTGCGGGATACGCGGGATGTCTTACACGTGTGCCTAGGATGGACGTACCAGATTGTGCGGGTTAGGGCAACACTGGGTTTGACCCGATAAAAACACGCGGGTTAGGTAGTGTAATGCAAATAGACATAATTAAATTAAGGACCTTTATATAAATATGCTATAATATTTATATTAAGGTCGTATGGTTCTATACGAGGCTTCAAGTTTGTGGGTTCAAGCTCGTATAATACAAATACGAAGTTATACTATATCATTTTTGAATTCAATTATGCATGAAATCTGGTTCCTTGTTTGATTCCAAAATGTATTCCTATTACGCAAATGTTTCTTTAGAAGGAAAAAAAAAAAAAAAAACATGAATTACTGTACAAATAAAGATAGTAAATTATTCGAATTGAAAACGCATAAGAAGCCTAACAGATTTATACTTAGTTCCCTTTTTGTCGAACAAAGGGATAGAACGTATCCCGGGTCTCAATTCAGAGACAGGATAACAAGTCTGGCCACCAAAATCATCCTTTTCTGATCTATCATATTCACGTACTTCTATCCTTAGTAAAGCCAGCTCTGGTACTCTTAATGGGAATGTAAACTCTTCATCCCAACATGGTGCCCAATCATCTTCTATTATCCTTGTTCTTCTCTTTGCTGCATCAATTGGTACTCCCACTATATACACCTGCAAATATATAAAGTTTTGGTTGTTTATGTTTTTTAGATGAAATTTTGAATTTTTTTCAAAAATTACGTATTATGAAAATTCGTGTGAAATGGATGGTGTTTATTTATGTTTTTAGAAATACGTTAAAAGTTGTATGACATATCAAATCAATAGTGATAGTTTGATGGATGTTGGGTATAATAATTGTGTTAGTGGTGGTGTATATACTGATTATGAAAATTAAAAAGATAAAGAAATATAGATAAAAAAGTGTAAAGTATGAAAGAGAAAGTGAAATAATGATTGATTTGATTGGTAAATGTGTGAAAAGTTGTATATATGATTGATAGTTAGTTATATAGGAGATTGGAATGTAGAGTTGAAAAAAGTAAAATTTGGATGAGAATTTGGTGTGTTAAGTTTATTTTGAATTTTGCGATTTAAAAAGCTGAAAATGGGTTTTGAAAACATAAACAAACAAGGCAATACAGTTTTAGTCTCGTTCTTCATTCGAATATACAGTTTTTAAGTTGATTTCACATTCTTACCTTTGTATAGAAATCGGGTGGCGAATATGAATCGAAATGTGTATGGCTGAAATCCAAACGCCAACCATCTCCCATGTAGATACGTACCTGTCGATTGAATAAAACTGAGTGATATGAAATTATACCATCAAATGAATGAGTTTTAACCATGCAGTTTTACCTTCAATGTTTTCCTCACAGGCAATGGTAATTTGGGATCAAACACCTCGTCGTTTGGACCTCTCTTAATAAGCAAATCGGGTTTTTTGAAATAACCGCACCCTCCATTTGCTCTAAACACTCCATGCATCATCCATAGAGATTTTCCATATCCCTATTCATCATCAATACATAGTAATAAGACGTAGAGGCAAAGCCATTTAATCTATACTATTATAAAAATATGGATGATGGAAGGCGTTTCTTCCCATTGTGAAAGGACGATTTTACCCCTATTAATTCATTTAATAATTGTTCTACCCCTGATACATAGTAATAAGTACTCGAAAGCCATTTAATTACATTAAGTTGATAAAACTAACCTGCATATTAAAGGCAACCATCTGAGCACCATGCATCCATCCATTAATCGGTCTAAAATTCGAAGACGTTACTCGTGTTCCCTTAGGATATACCCTCAATATATTCTTCTGAGTGAACCTACACAATAGACCAAATACGAACAAGTTAAATAAGGAGATATGAAAGCACATACGTAAGTTAAATCCAAGAACATTCCGAAAATAAGTACCTCACAAGATGCTCTGTATATAATTCAGCAGCCTTTTCAAGTCCTTGTTCACTTACACTAAGTCTCTTGAATCTATCCATTTTCGCTCTTAACGAACGCCTCAAGCCTACATGTTTTGCGTTCCCGGCATGAATGGCGATCAGACGCTTATATTCTGACGCTCCCAAATTGCCCGATTTCTGTTGTTCACTCTCTTCATCATCACTATCACTCTGAAGAACAACCAATTAAAATATTTCACCAAGTTTAACTAGGGGTGGCAATTGGGCGGGTTGGGTTGGTTTTGGGTCGGTTCTAACGGTTTCGTTCTAAAATGAGTTGGGTTCTTAAATGGTTTTTAAGAAGGAACCAACTCAACCCATAAGGGAACCAAAATCAACCCGATAGGGAACCAAGCCCAACCCGACTCAATACTTTACATTTTGTTCTTTAATTTTAGAATATTGACAAGCAAGCGATTTGGACCCAACTTGGAACCAATTAGAAACCAAATAAAATTTTCTTAGGAACCAATTCAACCTATATTGGGTTGGAACCGGTGTTTCGGATCCATTTTGCCACCCCTAAGTTTAACTATTTAAAACACTAAGGCTGTGTTTGTTTATGTTTTTGAGATAAAATTTTGAAATTTTCTCGGAAATTGTGTACTATGGAAATTCGTGTGAAAATAGTGGGCGTTTGTTTATGTTTTTTAGAAATAGGTTAAAAGTTGTAAGAAATGTCAAATCAATAGTGATAGGTTGATGTATGATGTGTATGATAATTGTGTTAGTGGTGTATATAATGATTATGAAAATAAAAAATAAAGTAATATAAATAAAGAAAAGTGTAAAGTATGAAAGAGAAAGTGAAATAATGATTTATTTTATTGGTAAATGTGTGAAACGTCGAATATATGATTGATAGTTAGTTTATATAGGAGATTGGAATGTTGAAAAAAACAGAATTTGGATGAGAATTTGGTGTGTTAAGTTTATTTTGAATTTTGTGATTTAAAAAGTTGAAAATGGGTTTTTGAAAACATAAACAAACAAGGCCTAACTATTTAAAGAATAATAATAAACCTTGTCATCAGCTTCAGGCTCTTCATCAGTCGAATCTTTGTCCTTTGGGGATGAGGTTTCACCATCCTTGCTACTATTGTTGGATCCTAAATATTCTTTTGGCGGTTTTGTTGAGAGTATAATTTTATGCTTTAAGGCTTCGGGTGAAGGAAATTCATCCAAGCATTCTGATTCACGGCAATATACCATTTCTCCAAATGTTTGTTTCACCATCTACAAATAAGTTTTCTTATTACATACAATAATAAACGAACAATTACTCCACATTAGTGAATTATAAAGATTAAGGATGTTTTTTAATTACCTCTGCAACTTTAGCTTGAAGGTCTGGTGTAAGATGATCCTCTAAAGTAATTATGACGGGGTATGGAGATTTAACAAAAGCGTGCTCTTTAATCGACTTCAAGCATTTGATCAACGGTACTGGAGTCGTTAACGTCCTGAAAAATTTATTCAAAACTTGTTCACATTTTATGACCATCATAAAAAGGATGTAAGAATAATAATAACTGATATAGAAAGGAGCTTACCATACCTTCCATGAAGAACATGCACATTATCTTTAGCAGAATTTGGCCATAAATCGAGCTCGATTCCCCTTACACCGTTTTCGAGGGCTTTAATGATTGGGATTTCACTACAATCACTGCTCAATTGATTCCCAGTTAAGTAGGAATTATGGCCTGTATATATGAAATAATGTTGCAATGGATCTGTCATATCGTGGTGTACCTGCAAATTCGTCAACACCATACATACTTTTATGTTCAAATTTACTGACAAATGAAAAATGATGTGACAATTACCTAATTATGATGAAATCCTTATTCTACCCTCAAAATTACACTTATATTTTCAAACTATAAAAAAAACAAAGGGCTAAAATGCGTAAAAAGGCTCAAAATAACTTTCATTTGTGAAACAGCGGTCTTTCTTTTTATAATAGTATAGATATATAGACTTATCTGCATATTTACCTTAAATTTCAAAACAATTCATTTATCTCCCTAAAGTTTCAAATCTATGAATTGACTTTTACATTAGAAACTATGAGAAAATGGAATAAAAACCTGATTATTAATGGGGGCATTGAGATCATCTTGGAACAAGAAATAAAAGAAATCCTCAAGGGTAAACCCTAGGCGCCTTTCGGAGTGGTGGCGATGGTTGAACACGGTATTCATGAGGATCTCCACGTCAGCAGGGGTACATTCGTCCTCGCACTGGTGCTCGACGAGGAATCTCAAAAGCTGGTCGGCCCTCATGTGGGTCCCGCCCTCCGCGTACCGCCGGAACGCCTCCCTGACGTCCGGCGGCGCCTCCGCCTCGCTGATCTTGAATTTCCTGTTAAAGCACCCGAACATCTTGTAATAATTGTAACTTCCCATTTTCTCTTTTTTCTTTTCTCTCTCTATAATTCTCAATGATCATATATTATTACACCAAGAACTTTGTGTGTATAATATATATATAACGGTTACGCGTTTGGGTGATGTTTCATGGATGTTGATTATACAGATTCATGATGAATTTACTGGTGCAAAAATGGTAGAATTTGTCGGAAAATAATACTACAAAAAAAGGGCAGAAAAAAAGGATTTATTAATAAGAAAATAGGTTATGAAGGAAAAGAAGACTTTTGATCGAAAGAAGAAGAAAGCTACATTTTAGGAGAATTTGTGGCTGGGTCGTTTATTTCTTTCATATATTATTATTTATTTTATTTTATTTTGACTTGCTATATATTTCTATTTGTTTATAACTACCAAACACGGTGCGAAATTGTAAATCCTCTACTTTCTTTCTACTTTTTTTTTTCTCTTTTTGCAAAATAGCTTTTATGATTAGTTTGGATTGTTGCATGAGGACATATGAAAGTGGTAGGCACTAAATCAATTTATCTATGTATATAGCTCAAAAGTATATATATATTTTTTTTTATGACAAGGGAACCCGCAGCCGCTACCGTTAGGTGCGCACTGGGTAAACCCCGCTCTTGTGCAATAGCCTGCAAACCACACAAGAGAGGTAAACCAGCCTAGGTTACCCATAGCTGACAGGCTCACAGTAGAGAAGGCAAATAGACATTCCCACAGTGGGATTCGAACTCGTGACCTAGGCCACAAGTTCAAATGCCCTTACTTATAGGATGTACTTGTAACGACGTATTTAGGTAATTGGTAAAGATTTTATATTCATTTTTTTTAAGAAAAGGAACTGGGTATCCTCTCACAATGTGCAGGCAACAAAATTTTGATATATTATCTTAATAATCTGAATATGATGCAGTATACTTAAGGTCGTAATTAATGTGGATAACCAATGGTTAACCACTCACTTCAATATAAATTACTATACTAAATAAAGGGACTCTTTCATTGCATTAGTATAATGAATTCTTAAGTGACGTGTTTACATATCTTTGTTTTTACTCTTCATCTTTATTTAAATATATACTTTTTATCACTTGGATCGATTTGTAAAACAGTTAGTTGTTTATTGAAAAAAATTAAATGAATTTTCGAAAATAAGTTATTTCTAAAAAGTTCATTTTGAAAAAATGTATTTTAGTAATTTGTTTAAGAAGTTTTTGTAAAAGAGAGAGGCTCTATATTTCTTAGAGGAATTCCTCTTTAGTTTTACAAGAGCTAAATTGAATGAATGAGAAAAAAGAATAAAACAGACCTATATATACTAATTTAGCTCCTAAAATACGGATAGGCTGAATCAAGCCGAGGCTCGTAGTAGACCAGAATGGCTCGTAGAATGGATATAGACTACACTCAGGTTCACTGAGCTACCTAAGTACCTTTCTATTAGGATCAAGTCTAAACGTAGTTCAATGTGTTAAGTATGGTCATATACGAGTTTCTTAACTCGGTAATAGAGATGGGAACGTACTGTCACATCGTACAAATTAATACGGATGTATCGTTCAATTGGTCAAAAGTCTTGTTCATATCATTAATGACAGATATTTATAGAATTGTACATGTTGTACGCATGATTAAGTGACATGTGGGATGTCTTACACGTGTCCATAGGTGAGTGTTCCAGATTAATCAAGTCACAATCATATTTGACCCGGTTAGTTAAAAACACGCGGGTTTAGTAGTATTTTGCAAATAAGTATTCTTAATTTGGGGTTTCCGTCAATTAGCCTTAAGTTCAATATATAGGTCCTAAGGTACGACCCCATGTATACGAGCTATGACGTATACGAGGTATTCCCCTATATCATTAAGTCCCCTAATTAATGAATTAATGTTATTACATTAATTAATTTGCACGGGATTTCGAGTCTCTCATCATTACTATTTTGGCATGTCAGAATTCTCGCAGTACGTGCCACAGTAAATGTGCTACGTGTCTTGCCACTTGAAACGCCTAATGCTGTGAACAGTTGGATGACTGACAGAGAAGCCATCTGAACCGTTACTTTTGGCGGTTCAATTCTAGTATAAATAGTCTGATATTTCAAATCATTTTCACCACACTCTGAATATTTTTACTTTTCTCGCTGGACTCGTTTTCACAGCAAGGTTATTCCCAGAGCTTCGTACTTCTACTTACGAGTTAATCATCTCAGCATCTTCGACTTAACTACTCGGTATATCCTTTCTTCTCTCTTTATTCTTGTAACCATGGATCATAAGGGGTCAGATGAAACTGTAGATGTTGTTGGACCCCATGAAATAGACCACCTTGATGGTGGTTCGGATTCTGGGTCTTCGAAATCTAGTGGGTTGAGCAGTAGATCATCGACGGGTCATTCCCGTCTATCGATCTAAAGGGCGACGACGATGTAAATCACGACCTATTTTCTGACACTCTTCTTGAGAGTGGTAGAATTAAGCGGTTGGATATACAATCCATAATGACTGAAGGTCGTGCACAACAAATTGCGAGAAAGTATCATATTCCTTCGAATTTTCAAGTCCTGATTCCTAGATCTTCGGATCGTATCCATACTCTCCCCCTAATTATCGTTCATTTCATATAGCTCATCTAATGGCTGGGCTTTGGTTTCCTTTACATCCCACCATCATCGAGATTCTAAATCATCTTCGACTCTGTCCTTCTCAGTTATTGCCTAACTCGTATCGTCATCTTGTATATTTTATAGCGGTTATGCGGGTACATAATTCCAAACCTAACATCCTAAATTTCAACAAACTTTTGTGTGTAAACCGATGTAAATCAAATTCAGATCTAGGTTTTTACTATCTCACTCCACAAAAAAGGTTCCGAGTACAAGCCATGCGCGATCTTTTTCTATCTAACTTGATCTTTAGGATGTCTCGCGCGCGCTGACACCCCATGCGCGATGGGGTCCTGCGCAGACCCCCCGCGCGAAGGGGGCTCGAGCTCGATTAAGAATTCGGGCTCATGCTCAAGCCGAGCTCGTTTGACATAAGCCGGTTCAACTTACACCCCAAGTTAAAACGAAGAAATTGAGGGATGATTTTTTCTCTGCATTGAAAATTGAGGAATTAAAGTGATATTTTCCCTAAAAAAATTAGTTCAATTCCACAAATTATGAGTTTTAAAATATGGAGAGCAGTTGGAAATTCATTAAATAGATCTTTTCTTTTATGTCTAAACCACAGTCCACAAGCATTCTTAATCTAAATCACATCAAGACCATACTGTTTATAATACTCCCAAGTCCTAACAAACAATGACTCCGTTTACAAAGAATTTAACAATCGCCAATACAAAAAAGTTGAAAATACGACTTATCAAATAATTAGATATTGATCAACATTTAAATAAATTACATCATCCAAAACCAATTTTGAAAATGACTTTCATCAAATATTTTAAATTTTTAAAAGCATTTGTTAAAAAGTGCATTTTAAAATATTTCCTAGATAACGTATTAATTATTGAGACCAAAGTAGAAGCCCAAAAGACCAAAAGACCTAATTGCTAAAATCACAAAGGTAGGCCCATCCGCCCAAAATAGGCCCATCATTGAATCAGAGATCCACTCGCCGTTGGATCTAAATCTGAAACACCAATCTCAACCGTACATTTTAGGTCATTTCATCATTTTTTCTTTATATAACCCTCCTGTGCGTAATTAGGGTTTATACGTTCCAAAGCTTTCACGCCCCTAAAAAAATCAAACAAATCTCACAGGTTAAAGTGACGGCGCCGCCACCGTCCGCCTTGACATAGCTACGCCGCTGCGTCCTGGCCCTATTTTTGTCCAGATTTTCATTTCATTTCTAGGTTTTTGTAGCTGTAAGAGAAATGGCACGTAAGACTTCCAAGGCCGACAAGAAGATCGCTTACGATGCGAAGCTCTGTCAATTGCTCGATGAGTACACGCAGGTTCTGGTTGCAGCGGCTGATAACGTTGGATCCAATCAGCTGCAGAACATTAGGAGAGGTTTGAGAGGTGACTCTGTTGTGCTCATGGGTAAGAACACTATGATGAAGAGGAGTGTTCGGATTCACGCTGAGAAAACCGGGAACAAGGCTATTCTTAACCTCATTCCTCTCCTTGTTGTAAGTTGATGCTTCGATTTTGACTGTCGTTTCATTCTTGTATGATGTTGATGAATGATTTTTATTGGATTTTAATGAGTAATTGAATTGTTTGTGTTTAACTAGTATTCCGTTGTAATACTGGTGCTATCTGAGTTGAGATCTGTTTTTATATTGTTGCTTAGTAGTACTTTTAGTTTGTATTTTTGCTCTGATACCAGTGTTACTATGTTCAAGTGGATCCTTGTTTACTTTGTCCTATGTGATTGTTAACTTTTTTTATCTGTTGTTGCTTAGTACTAACTTCTAGTTTGTATTCGACTATAATAAGTTCAAATAGATTCTTGTTTATTATGTCCCATTTGATGGTTCAAATTTATAATCTGTTGTTGGTTAGTTCTAATTTTAGATTGTATTTGACCATAAAAACCAGTGTTGCTAAGTTTAGGTAGAATGTTTTTCATTATATCTTCTGTGATGTTTAAATGTTGACCTTGTGATATATTGCTATTTGTTTAATTTACTTTTTGGCTTAATTATGAGAAACGATGCGACTGAGTATTAGTTGCTATTAAACTTTTTCATCTCTATCTGAAATTGGTGGTATCTTACTATTCTGCCTTATTCTTTTGACTCTCTCAGGGTAATGTTGGATTGATCTTTACCAAGGGTGACTTGAAGGAAGTCAGTGAGGAGGTTGCTAAGTACAAGGTGAATTATTTAATACCTGTTTAATTATTTTCTGATTTCTACTCTATGGCATTTGTGAAAATCACAAAAATTTCCAAGTTTGAAAATTGCAGACTTAATTAGTGTGCAAATTGAGAACCAACTTTTTTTAGTGCATCTTTTGTTGCAGCTGTATTGGAGAATATTGACCAATTCTAAAGTTGTTAATCCTAAAAACTGTGAATTATTTTCTTAAATCAAGTTGGAGGTCCTGTCTTTTTTGGTTGCATTTTTATTGAACTAATATGATATATGCCATTGCTAGCAAGTTCATCGTCTTATGCAAAAGCTATCATATGATATATTGCATATAAAGAATGTCATATACTAAGCTAGCCTTAGGATTTCGTAAGAATCTGGATAATCTTTACCATCTTCGTTAAATATGGTGGTTTGATCTTCTCTAATTGGATTAGGAGATGCATATGATGCAAGTACATAACCTTTTTAAGGAGAAATGTTTCTTTTTGAGATGTAATAATTTGAAGTATGTGATTATGAAATAGTTGAAATCTGAAAATGTTCACTCTTTGAGCTATTGAATTCCTAATCTTGTGAGCTTTTTGTGATTGTTTTTATCTGATGTTGGTATTGGCATGCCCACATGTTTCGATTATTAACAGGTTGGAGCACCTGCTCGTGTTGGTTTGGTGGCCCCAATTGATGTCGTTGTCCCACCTGGCAACACTGGACTCGATCCATCACAAACTTCCTTTTTCCAGGTCTAATTAAATTGATTATTTTTTTTTTACTTTAATTCAGTTTGCTTTGCGTTTTACCAATAAGATGCTTATCTCTTGGTCTACCCTTTCAGGTTCTAAACATTCCTACCAAGATTAACAAGGGTACTGTTGAAATTATCACCCCTGTGGAGCTTATCAAGAAGGGTGACAAAGTGGGTTCCTCTGAAGCTGCTCTTCTTGCAAAACTTGGGATTAGGCCATTCTCATATGGTCTCGTTGTCGTCTCTGTTTATGACAATGGAACTGTTTTCAGTCCTGAGGTGCTCGATTTGACTGAGGATGACCTAATGGAGAAGTTTGCTTTGGGTGTTTCCATGGTTACTTCCTTGTCACTGGCCATCTCATACCCCACCATTGCTGCTGCACCACACATGTTTATCAATGCATACAAGAACGTTTTGGCCATTGCAGTTGATACTGATTATTCCTTCCCACAAGCTGATAAAGTTAAGGAGTATCTTGCGGTATGTGGTGCTACTTTTTATCGTTATGTATAAATATTTTATAATTTATCAATAAATAAGATGATTATATTTAATTATATATAAATTTATATCAAAATATAAAGAAGCTTGACTAATCAGTTTGTTAAATGATGCAGGATCCTAGCAAGTTTGCTGTTGCAGCTGCTCCAGTTGCAGCTGCAGCCTCTGGAGCTGCACCTGCTGCTGCCAAGGAAGAGGAAAAGAAGGAAGAACCTGCAGATGAGTCTGATGATGACTTGGGTTTCAGTCTTTTCGATTAAGTTTATTGTCGATTGCACTTTTGAGGCTTTCTATTATGAATTTCATAGTTTGACTTTATGTTTCCGTTTTGTTAGGGATACACTTTTATTTTTGTAGTTCTCATTTCCGAAGTTGCTTGTTTAAAATTAAGTACTGCAGTTTTACAAAGTTTATTTGCTCTTTTTTGAGATGTTATCCTTATTTAGTTTTTCAATTATCATCTTTATTTTGGTAATATTAAAATTGATTGCGGGATTTGTTGGAGCTTCATAAAAGCTGTAGCCAATGGATCTTGTCCGTTGCATACGAAGAGCTTACATGTTTGATGTTGGTAAAACTAGTTGTTGACTTGGTTGTTTGTCATTGTTGCGGAATAGTTTATCCGAGGTTGATACCTTGGCTGTTGCTCCTCATTGAAGTTTTATATAGTTTGTAGACTGGTTGATTTTGTGGTTATAGGGATACTTACTGTTTCTGCATTTGGCCAGGTTTGATCAATTTTTTAAGTTAGGCCAATATAGCAATGGTCCACAGATTCTAACCGTCTAGGATGGACTATGATGTTCCATTTATGATTGTTATTTATAGCATACAGTGAAACATGGTCTGTTTTTTGCGGTATTTTTACTAAAATGGTCTTTTCTGGAGTCGATATCAATAATTTAGGGGTCTTCAAAATTAACCGAATCGAAATTGAATAATTGAAATCTTGAAGAAAAAAAATCAAAAGCAGAACTGAATTTAAATATATAATATATTAATTATTATTTTAATTTACATATAATTAAAAAGTATTATGAAAAATTTAAAATATAAATAAAAGAGTAGGTTGGAAACCAAAGTTGAAATTTTTTTTTGAAAAATTGAATTGAACCCAGTCTTTTTTTCTTTTCTTTTGGAATTTTTGGTTATTTTGGTAAAAATCGAAGTGAACTGGTTCCTTTTTTTGGATTTGGTTTTCCGTTTGTACTTTAATAAAATCAAAATTTTAGTTAATCGAAATTTCGATTGAATTTTTGACCGAACTGATGCACAACCCTAATCGATATATTTGGAATCATATGGTTTCAATATGATATGGTACTATTTAGTGGTATTTTTATCTTAGATTATAAATTTTTCTACATTTAATATTGTCTATTGTAATAATATATTTTTTAATTCAGATTTGCTTAGAAAAAGAACAAAAAAAATATTTATCTCGTGCTTTTTTTAGCTTACTTTTATTAAATAGCACAATTATTTTATGACTAGTCATAAATTTTAAAATATTACTAAATTTATGTAAGAACAATAACATTGTCCAAACTTCACCATCCTGTGACCAACTGGGCTGCCCATAATATATATATTTTTTTAGTGTTATGACTAGTCATAAATTATTATAAGTGTTAAAATATTACTAAAGTAGTATTGTTCTTGGAAGAAGTTGTTGGGTTTTATTATGAATAAGTTTTTCTCAATAAATTGAATTTTAGGTACATAAAGATTTATTAAATTCTTACTTCTATATTTCTGAATTTCTTTTTTAAAAATAAGAAATCAAAATTGTTTAGGTTTCTAAAAAATATTTGAATTATAATGACATACTTAAGAAATAATATTACAGATCGCAAAGTGAATTCATTAGTAATGTATATGACAATTATATTTATAGGATTTTAAATGTAAATGTCTCATTTTTATATTATGTCATATAATTATCTTTTGATTTTTTTTTCATTTTCTAGAATAAGTTAACCTTTTAAATAAATAGTAAAGGGATATTAGTTTGTCCAATATGAAGGAATGGAGGTCCGTGTCTCTATTTTCAAGGCGAACATGGATACCAAATGTTCAAAATTCAAAAATTTCAATGCGATTTTCATACGTGCATACACTCATATATATATAATTATACTTATAATTGTATTATATATATATAATTATATACGGCCCGATACATTCTTTGCCGATATGAATGTTTCAGAAATAAAATTATAAAAAATATCTGGGAAGGTACTAACTTGTACCAAAATCAGTATTTTTCTTAGTAAAATACAGCTAGTTCGATTATATTGTACAATTCAATTGGTATGGTGTGATTTCGAAAAATCATGAACACCCCTTATGCGATGATATAGGGTGATACTATGCCTCACATGGTGCACATTTAAAGGTAATATTCCCTGCTTGACACCGGGCCAAACGGCATTGTGCCAGTCGGCCTTAACTGGCCCTGGCCAGGCCAGCCCATCCGTAAGGGATAATGGGCCGGTCAGGCCCATGGTCTTTTAAAAAAATGTATGGTGGGCCCCATCACCATATATTATTTAAAAAAACTATATGAATGAATGGGGGACCACCCCCCATTAATTTCCTCTTTCCAGTTGGAATTTTGAATTTTTTTCCTATAAATATAATTATAATAAATATTAAAAGAAAATATTAATTATTAGTATATGAGTTGATTATTAGTAGTATATACTAATTGTATTACAACACTATTAATTATATTAATTATCATTATATACTAATGATAATAAATATTAAAAGAAAATATTATATTAAAGAGAAAAAAAAATGAAAAAGGCAAAAACAAAAAGAAACAGAAAAGGGTGGTGACCTGCTGACCGAAATGGCATACCAAACCTAAAGTGGCCGGTTTGCCAGTTTGCCTTAGGGGCAGGCCCACCCTAAGTAGAATGGGCTATAGTGGGCCAGCCTGTTCTGACCCGTTATGGTCCATTTGATTTCTTTATGCACATTAGGGCTTTAATGATGGTCAATAGTCAATACTCACCGAGGGAAAATTCTATCCCGGACCCATATCAATGGGGCCGGTCCTTTTCCACCACACAATTGTGGTGGGATGGGTGATATTTTACCTCCACCACCCATACAAAAATCACCCAACCCACCACAATTGTGTGGTGGAGAAGGCCGGCCCCATTGATATGGTCTGGGATAGAATTTCCCTCACCTGGGGATATGTCGAGCCTCGTGCACATTACTCGATGTCTATTCTTGTACATAACTTTTAGTTTAGGTTTTGATCAATTTTGACCAAAATGTCTATCGTGTGAAACGCAAGTGTCATAGTTTAGCTGTTTAGGTTTGTACTTTAGCCTATTAATTTCAAAATTATTTTTAATTTTAGCCCCTCAACTTTAAAAAGTTCTCACTTAGTCCATCAACGTTAAAAAATACGACATATGCGTTACATGACTAACTTTCTAGTTAACGTTGACCGACTTAATTGATGGATTGAAAGTAAAAGCACTAAACTGATTTTAAATGTAAACTTTAGAGATCCTTTTTATTGATAAACAATTACAATAACTTCAAATTATTCTATTATTTTTTCTATTTACTAACTATTAACGATACAAATAGTATACATGACTACCACGATAACTTTTGATCGTTTTCAAAGTAAAATGATATACAATTTCAGTAAAATGCGTACATCCCAAAAAGATATTCTAAGCAAATAATTAGGCGAACTTAGTCTAGAGTTTTTAATTATATATTCAAGAGAATGTTAACAAATCAAGCAATTGCCAAGATAGCTTTTCAAAGTTACTTTTATGCGCTATAAAATTAGAATAATTGTATCTTCGAATGACTCATTTGTATGATTATCACTACTACAATTTGTGATATATATCACCTCTTTAATGAACACTCAATTATTTTGGATCAACTAGAAGGCAAATTACATGGGAAAAGCATTATCTCTTACAAGATAATACCAAACTAATATATTCCCTAAATATAAGATTAATTGGGATTTGGGATCATAAATCTCTAAGAATATATAATCTAATTTATGTAGAATTCATCGGTATATCATCGGATGGCAATTACTAAAAGCCCCACCCCCTAAAACATATTTGTATGTCTTTAAAATGATAGAAATATTTCAAATAAAACAGGGTCATTTAAAATATAAATACTAGAGAAAGTGTCGCATATTATTGGAACATAACCCAATATATAATAATGTTTTTGGTGTCAAAATCAACAAAATAGAAGTATAGAACTAAATCTAGTCCACATAATTTCATTAATATTAATGTCCCCAAAAAGAATCATTAATATAAGCAAAATGTTAATACGTGGCGGTTGTGACTTGCCAATCCGCCACTATTGTCTCATCCAAACCAACATCCGATTTTCTTGAATATAATATTGTGTGATTAATATGCATATATATATATATATATATATATATATATATTTAATATGATGAGTGGATCATCTTGAAATTTAGCTGTTTGCTTCACCACATAAAGAAATTAGATACCTTTCTGATAAGAACAACTAAAAGATATACGGATTTGGTGATATATACCAAAGGTTATTAAATCAATCTCCAAAAGTTTATAATTATTTGGTTTTGACAATTGCGTGACGGCAGATAGTTTTCATGAATCATAAAATACGCACCTCAATTATCTGACTATGATTCACATATTTCCATAATCTCTTTATTTGGATAGTTTTAAAAGTTGAAAATAAAACTAGACTGGTTAATTAGGTTGAGTGAGTTGAGCTAAATTTAATTTACGTTTTGGTTTGATATTATATGAGATTTATTATCAAAATTTATATTTGTATGAATTTTGAGTCAACTCAGTCCGAATCTGTTCTATTTAAAAAAATTATAACTAATGAATTACATTTAATATATAAATTAAAGAATAACAATCTTAGGGTAGCTTTTGGGATGCAAAGATAAGTATTAGGTTCGAAATTGACCCACTTAAGACTGGTTTAGATTCACGTGGCGGGTTATGAATTTAAAAATTATGATCCTTGTGGATTATGGAGAATAATGAGTTTGGTGTATCCCAACCCGCCATTGTTATTCATAAATTTATTTTATATTTTCAGCATAGTTATTTAAGTTTACATAACTTAATATATTTTATAATTATTTATTTGTGAACAAAAATTTTAAGTTGAATAGTCTCAAAAAGAGACAAATCCTTTCTATTCCAGGAAATAACAGTTGCACCCATTCTTCCTTCTCTCATAGCCTTGCTCAGTGGGTTTGATTGAGTAAATTGTGTTTTATCACGATTTATACAAAATTTAAGTGAAGTTTGTATGTTGAAAGCGGAATATCTTTGGCTCAATTATTCTACATTTTGAGTAGATAAATTTAGAGTATTTAATTACTCAAATCCTATTTGAGGTGAATGAAAAGTTAATTAACAAAGCTTGTCACTTAGAACGTTGTTCATAATTGGAATCAATTTATTGATGGATATATTGAGATTAAATAATCACAAATTATACAATTGACGGCCACGATTGTATGTGAAAATTTTTATTTACTTCGGGGACTAAAATGTTCAAATTGAAAAATTGAAGGACCAATTTGGAAGAACGTAATTGTTCACGATTCAATATTTTGGGTCAAAATATAGTTTATGGAAGTAATAGACTAGTTTGCATAATTGGTGGTGCACGTGGATGCATTGATTAGCTCTCATTTTCATGGAAAGGTGATTGGTTGGTTGGTGTATGGTGCATCAGGCCACACCAAATCATTTATAATTGGGTGCAACTATTATGGCTAAAATGAAAAGCTCTTATGGGAGGTATTAGTCTAAATAACACATTTTGGAACCTTCTGCAAAGTACAAAATGTTGCAACTTTTCACCCAAAACTCTTCATTATCTATAAGTAGGCTCTCAATTTATGAAATTAAAAGCACCAAATATCATTTATCTTCTCTATTTTTTTCTAAAATACTAATTTGAGTATTTTGAGAGTTCTTTTATTTCTTAAATATTAGTTTTAATATTTTATGAATAATGTTGAATATTTAATGCTAAATTGAGCATTTGAAATATTTTTAAAGTTTTTGAATATTATTTTAAATTTTTTTTAATACTAATTTGATTACTTTAAATATTCTTAACTATGGATTTAATAGTTAAAAATAAGTTTTACATATTAAATGTTTAAATATGCATTTAAATCATACGAGTCCATCGAGAGAGTTTAGAACAAGTATTTGTTCGTTAGACTCGATAATTTGTAGTGGCACTATTATCGAGACAGTGCCGTTGTATTTTGAGAGACAATTGCCGTAAATCATAACCACCAAGAACGAAGATAATATCGTCTTAAGAAAATCGAGTGATGTGCCTAAACCGCAAGCGCACGGCTTCGGTGTAGTACAAAAGATATTGTTCCCACGAGAACCGAACAATCAAGCACTAGTCTATCAATTATCAGTAATCTAAGCCTAACGAAAACACGAGATAAATAGTAAAGAAAACTGAACAGAACGTAGAAAACTGGTTTTGATTATATTGTATTAGTATTCCAGAATCAGGTTTCACCATTACATACGTTATCAATTAAATCATACAATCAATTCAGTACGATCACTACTTATGAAGGATACTATCCAATTATACTTATTATCTTCTGTCGAAGTATAACAATTTGCCCAAGTTAATTAATCAACTACTGTCGTGATGATTAGACTAAGCTCGAGTTCATTAATCTCTATGATAATGTATCGATTCCTCAAAAGACCTAAAACTACTTTCGTGATTTAGGATCCTAGGTTTGAATTCTAGGTTCCGATTTAGATGCCACCTTTCAGAATTTTCACCTAATATCTATGAACATGCAAATATGTGGCCAGCAAATTCACAAGCATTAATAATCAAGAATTCAAATCATAAGCATATGCGATGTAACGTAAACAATAATATAATTCAAGCTGATAACATATTATCGGGCTATTCCCAATTCCAGAATAAAATAGACTACTCTATAGATGCAAGGGCACAATCAATGATGATGAAGATAAACATGATAGATAGATGAGAATTAAAAGAGATTAAAAAGATAAACTCGATAAAACCCGTTGTCAAAGATCCTGTTTACAATCAATTGTCGAATCTCGTTCTTGAATCTCTAATCCTTCCAATCAATCTCAGAAAAATAAAGTTCGAACCCTAAAACAAAGTTTGGAAGGAGTATTTATATCAAAACAAAACGTAAAATCCGAACTTGGGCCGAAAGATTTGTGCTTCGTTGTTCAGACGCCAATTAACAAGGCGTACGTACGCCGTGTATTTGGTTGTCTGAACGCCGCTCAAATTCGCGTACGAACGCGAGATGGCCCAAACTTTCTGCCTTCGTTGTCTGAACGCCAATTAACAAGGCGTACGTACGCCGTGTATTCTCGTGTGTTCTTTTATCGTTTTTCTTTCGTGCGTTTATTCTCAATTGCGATCATATTCCTAACAACTGGTATCAGAGCTCCAGGTCGAGTGGGAGCGAATATGATGGGTGAAGGAAAAACGCCGATTGAAAAGTTTGACGGGACGGACTTTGGGTCTGGAAGATGCAAATCGAAGATTACTGTATGGTAAAGATTTGTATGAGCCCCTTGGTGGTAAGCCGTCGGATATGAAAGACGAAGAGTGGAAGGTGCTTGACAGGAAGGCAATGAGTGTGATTCGATTTTGATGACGAGGTTAGAGCCCTAATTCTGTTGTCTTCTCTACCAGAAAGTTGGAGTGGAACGGCTACCGTCTTCAGCAGGGAAATAGAGGTTCCCAGAAAGTTGGAGTGGAACGGTTATCGTCTTCAGCAGGGAAAGAGAGGTTCCCGGAAAGTTAGAGTGGAACGGATACCGTCTTCAACAGGGAAAGAGAGGTTCTCGGAAAGTTGGAGTGGAACGGATATCGTCTTCAGCAGGGAAAGAGAGGTTCCCGGAAAGTTGGAGTGGAACGGTTACCGTCTTCAGCAGGGAAAGAGAGGTTCCCGGAAAGTTGGAGTGGAACGGCAACCGTCTTCAACAGGGAAAGAGAGGTTCCCGGAAAGTTGGAGTGGAACGATTACCGTCTTCAGCAGGGAAAGAGAGGTTGAAATCTGACGAAGTAAGATATTTGATTATGAGCGAAGAAATTCGCAGGAGAGAATCGAATATAGCTTCGGGATCAGTTCTGAATACAGAAATTAGAGGCAGATCGGAATCAAAGCAATTGGCCTCGGAACTTGAGGTGAGAGGCTTGGCGCTGCCGTGAATCATGTTGTGGGCTACTGAATGAGAAGATCGAGAGATGGCTACATTGTTTGTTGAGTTCAGTCTCCAAGTGGGAGATTGTTGAGTTATGGAGCCTGAAAGACTGTAAATAGGCCCAAAAGTATTTTGATGGGCTTATGTCATTCTCCTATTAGGGTTAGGTATATTGTATTATAAATAACCCTAATATCATTGTAACCCTCAGAGTCCTAAGACTCTCATTGGAATCACAATGTAATCTCATAGTGAATATCCTGGCTTGGCAGCGCCCTCAGACGTAGTCAAATTGTTTTGACGAACTGGGTTAACAACTCTCGTGTTCTTTCATTGTCGTTTTATTTTCATGCGTTTATCACCGGCATCATATTCCTAACAGATGGCCCAAACTTTCTGCCTTTGTTGTCTGAACGCCAATTAACACGGAGTCTGTACGCCATGTATTTTGTAGTTTGTACGCCGTGTATTTTGTAGTCTGAACGCCGTGTTCTTGCAACTTTCAATCGAATCAGCCTACAATTGGTATTTCCTTTTTGCAAAATAGAATTTCCCGTACCTCGGCATTTCATTATCATATTGCTATCTTCAAGTTTTTTTCAACAAACAGTGATGATTTATGAATGTGATTTGATTATTATTAGTTGTTGAATTATTTTGATTCGTGTCAAATCGATGGAGGATGAGTGAAGTTTTTATTTTTCATGGTTCATTTGGTTTTAATGGATAAAATCCAAACTCAATGAGTATTTGACGGGGCGGAACAAAGTTTGGGTTGAAGAAATATATATATATATATATATATATATATATATATATATATATATACTTTGTCCAAATTCAGCCTGTCCCATCCCTAATTATTATGGTGCATTTCAAATGATTCAATTTTAAATTAATTTAAAAGCTTTTGTCCAACTCTACTCGGAGTTCGAGGGGTGGTTGTAAAAATTTGATGAAAAACTTTGACATTGTGAGTGGTGAAAAATTAAAACTCAAAATGTTAAAATTAAAATATTTATAAGGCAATTTTAGTACTTGTAACTTGTAAGATTCTAATTTCTTATGCAAGTACACATATAGAGGTTTTTTGGATTCTGTGTATGGACATCGTGACATTAATTATTTGATTATTTCTTGGTAAAACCATTGGCACATTTTTTATGTCTAGCAATATCCACATTTATATAATACATTGTACAAAAAGCATGGCTGAAAAGCTAAACATAACAAAATTCATATAGTAGATTATATGGTATCATTTATGAAATAGTAGACTTGAAAATTTATAAAATTATAAATCTTTGTGTGATGCTCCACGCGTATGTTGACTACCATTCGATTTATATTAATTTCCTAAATAAAGTCTGATTCAGAATTTTTTTTGTTGATTAATTAGTCATTTTTTATATTAAAATTGAGAATAAAATACCGATTAATATGAACTCCCCTTGAATAGAGTATGTATGTGTTTTGACTTGTTCAAAAAATAATAAATTCATAGATATGGATAAGTACGAAGAAAAATAAGGCCATAATTTTGAACAAAACATGGCATGGTTGCTTCCTAGGAAACCAACGGCAACTAAGAATTTACAACCTTCCAAGTCAAACCTTTCATGACATATATATTGTATGTATTTAGATAACTATTGACGTTTTTTGTTTTAAAGTATATTGAATTGAAATAATGTTATGTTTATGTTTATTTTCACACCCAAATTAAAACTAGATAACATACGTTGAATGCATCTTCATGTCTGTAGTCATCATGGGCATCAACTCGGGTTTGTTGGACGAAATGCACTACAACTATAGGATAATGTGGGACCAACTCATTATATTGGATATATGAAATATAACATATATATATATATATATGTATGAACTTTTAAGAATTTAGCTGTCAAAATAGTTTCCAATTATATATAAATGTTTACCTCTTGAATACAAATCTATACTATTATAATTTTTATATTTGGAGGGGGCCTTTTTTGCCAAATTAGTTGATTTTGAACTACAAAATTTTCTGGTGATTGATTGTAAATTTTTTATTTGGTTGGCCAAATTTATTCTCTAAATGTTTTAATTGATAAATTTTCAATTTGCATTAAAGATTGTCAGTCAAGTTCATACTTTTAAGTACATATATTTATAACATATCTCAATAATACATTGCATCATTATTTATATTCAATTGTTTAGAATATTATCGATTATCTAAAGTGACATTTGTGCCTATGGACTTGTGGGGCATGAAAGGCTTCAAAATTTATATTAATCACCTAAGGAGCTAGAAGATCCAATATAATCCTTGAAGAGGGATATAACATTTATATCAACCGAAAAAATTAGTTTTATTCAATTGATACTGCTTAGGCCATTTCCAACTCATTTTTTCGTTTTGCATTTTGCATCAAATTGGTGTAAAAATTGCACCAATTTGGCGCAGCTATAGTAAATTCACTCCAACTCAGAATACTATTTACTCGGAGAACCAAAAATGAATCTTACAAAATATTTCATTTTTTCTATCTTTTCAATATATTACAATCTTTAACAAATAAAACAAAAAACTTTTACGTATTATACATTTTCACACAAAACATATATTTTGTTAATATTTTTTACAAAAAATAAAAATATTTTATTATTAAATAATTAAAAATTATATTAACTGCATTTCGATATTTCAAAAAGTAATTAATAATTATATATGTTATTTAATTAATGAAAAAGTATGCATTTTAGACAAGTTTTAGTATATTTTTTAATTTAAAATTAAGTTATAAAATTTATATTTTATTCTAGTTGAATTAAATATAACCTAAATGATTTATTTATAAAAAAATAAATTTTATATACTAAATTGAAAGCAATTCAAGCTAATTAATAATAAAATATACATTTTATGTAAATTAGAGCATAAAATATTTATTTCTAATTCAACAATAAACTTAAATTAATAAATAATTGAATAAAATATAATTAATAGGATATAATTATTATTAATTAAATTTATAGGGGATAAATTAGAAATAATTTAAACTTTATAAATTTAAAAAGACTGGAATGAATACAAAACAAACATAAAGATTAAGGACTAAATTGCAAAACTCTAATTTTTTTTTAAAAAAATATAAGAAAACACGTTGGGTTAGAGACAACTCAGTGCCAAAACCATCACAATAACGTGCGTTGGAGATGTTCTTAATGTGGCTATATTTTATCATCTTTATTGATGAAGTTTAACATTTTGCAATTTTTCAAAAATCATATTAATATATTGTTACAAATTTAATTTAGCTAAGATATCATTCCATAAATAAGTAAAAATCAAATGTTTAGATAATTATTCTCATCAAGGTATTAATTTCGTCTTCATGTAAATATATGTATTTAACCAAAAATAATTGATCAACATAAATTAATAAATGTGTTTATATATATATATAACAAAATATAAAAAAATAAACAAAGTTGAAAAAACGAATAATTCTATAATACACAAGTTTTAATATATCCACATTGGGGTGGTGTTGGTGATTTTTATCACTCACTCACCGCACACATACACTAAATAGGAGATGAATGTCACACTGAATTTATTAAACTCAGTTTAGCATAATCTCACCTTCAAAGAAACGAAGGTGAATTTAGTTTGATAGAATTGAATTTCATTAAATTTTAAATTAGTAAATAATTAATTACTTTTCCAAGCACATCTTGTTTATGGTTATTAGTTCGAACTTTTACTATTTAAATACAGTACAATTTCAGTCATTGTTCCTTCCATCACCAAACAAATTGATGGCGAATTAATCCCTCAATCCAGCCGTAATTTGTTCCAATCATTTTTCCATAAAATAACCATTTGGAGTTTGATTTCACTTCTTGAAAGAGTTTGGTTATAACTTATAATACACTTTACAAAACATCAACGAAGTTTACACTATTTTTGAAACTATTATTTTTAGTTGATTGTAAATTATTATTATAATATTTATGATATATGTCAAGTCAATTTTTTTCTTTTTTTACAAAAAGATGGAAACTTGAATTAGAAACTATTAGTCCGAATATTTACTCTGAATAACTTTTTGATGAAGGATGAAACCGAATCCGAATTTCCAAGATATTGGATGTTTAGGGTTAATTCTCGTATTTTTATAAACAATACTGGACATAATTGGACAAAATATAGTACCGTATAAATAATACTTTCCCCGAGTAAGCTCACTAGACAGAACTTCCCGATAGTATTTAATTTATACTACTAAAATTATGTATACACCAACAGAAACTTTCTTGTGAACGGTACTTCAACCACTCTGATACCACTGTTAGGCGGTACGCGCTGCGGAAGCGTTGAAATATGACATTATTTGAGTTGAGACAACAGCAAAATATAGAAAATAAGGGACACGAAATTTAACGTGGTTCACCTAATTTAGGCTACGTCCACGGGACAAGGCTGTGATAATATCAATCTGAAATGAATTACAAACGTCTTCACTAATCAAAAGAACGGAATAATTTTATCCATTCCGAACTAGGAAGAACACTCTTACACTCTCTTTTATAACAAACAAAAGGAGAAAAACTTTATAGGGAGAAAGAGAAATGCTTTTGGGATGGATGCTAACAATGTCCTAATAGCTCAATTTATAGGAGAGCTTCATTACACAAATGAACCATAATGTCTTTCACATTTTCCACAAAGTAGTGCTTGACATTAAATGACATTACTGACATAACTTAAATGATTATAATAACAATTTAATCAAATATGATTTTAATGTGATAATCATTATTTGTATCATATAATTAATTAATTAATAAAAAAATATTAATTAAAATCAATTTATTTAATATTACAGCTAGCATTTAGCAAAAAAAGAAAATATTACAGCTAGGGTTATTGATTCCACGCGGATCGACTTAAAAGTGGTTTTCAAAAGTCAAAGAAGTTGGAAAGTAAGCTGACGCCTGTCGTGTGTCCAAACTTGTAAGCCAAACAAACCGTTGAGAAAATAAGATTATTCATATTTAGTAGAAGCCAATAACATGCCTCCAGGTGCATTCGGCATGCGTGTCACGTGACAAACATATCCTCGTGTCAATCAAGAACTGGAGATGGCAGCTCACGTGCATGGTGGGGTCAGAAAAGGTTGGAGAATAGCAAAATCATGAGTATTCTGTTTTTTTTTTTAAATACATAATTCTTTTACGTTAAGATACATCATATATATATATATATTATATATATATATATTATATATATATATATATGTTTTTTCCCCTAATTTCATTGATGGAATAGATAGATCTTACCATATACAAATCTTAATGTAATAAATACTTTACGTACGTTGTACCATTATATTTGCGACGTATTTGTATATTATTGCATTTCAAAATTTCAAATAGAAATGATAATTAATTAGGTCCACATATGTAGAAAGAATATTAAACGCCGTATTTTAGTGTAAATTTGCATTTCGAGTCATATATTCTTGACTATGTGCGATGGGGTGTTGAAAATAGGGTGTTTAATGTTTTCAATAGTTGAAACCATTGAAAGAGGGTGTTTAATGGTGATGTGGATTAAATTGGTGGAGAAATTTTACATGGTGTTGGAAAGCTTACATGTCATGATCTTATTGGCTAACCATATTTTAGATATTTTTATCACACTCCAATTATTTGATGTTAATTATTTGATAATAAATAAATTTTTTTATATAAAAAAAATATATCGAAATTCATCATTTTTTTCTCCTCTATAAATAGAGACTAGTTTCACTTGATTTGAATACCAAAAAAAATTCGATCATTTTCAATATAATCATATTATTATCCTTTACTAAACTATTGTTCTTTATCTTTTAATATTTTGTGAGTGAAATGGATCCTAACAATAATCCTTTCAATTCTCAAAATTCGACTAATTATCCTTTTAACTATCAAAATCCCAGTAATTATCAATTTGATAACCAATCTTCATACCAACCACGTCCTCAAAATATTCCTAATTTTGGTTTTCAACCAAATTATCATCCATATTGTGCATCAATGATGCAATATTCCTCTCAACCACCTCATAATCCATATATGCCAGTGGGGAATGAAAATGTTCCAAATATTGGAGCAACCGAATTTCCAGGATTTTCCACACAAATGTCTCTTGGTAACACAAGCGGTGCTAAGGAAGATGATTCTAGCACTATTCGAAATAAAGTCCCCAACTGGACCATTGAGCAAAATTTGGTGTTACTTAGTGGGTGGATTAAATATGGAACCGACAGTGTTGTCGGTAAGAATCAGAAAAGCGAAGCATACTGGGGTAAAATTGCTGAATATTGTAACGAGCATTGCTCATTCGATCCTCCACGCGATGGAGATGCATGCAGAAATCGTTGGAATTATATCAATAAATTATTGGCCAAATGGACAAGCGCTTATGATAACGCTTTACGTATGCAACAAAGCGGGTGGTCGGAGAACGATATATTGGCAAAAGCTCGGGAATTGTATAAAAGTAGTAACAAAGGCAATTTTAATTACATGTCAGAGTGGGAGGCTGTTCGAGATCAACCACGTTACAGCAGTCAGGTAAGACAAAATAGAGGATTGGGTAGCAAAGGATCTGGTAGCAGTGGATCCAAGAGAGCATATGAGAGTGATGCAGGTGATTCAAACTCCGTGGAATCCATTTCTCGTCCAATAGGAAGGGATGCAGCTAAAAAAAGGGTAAAAAGAAGGGGAAAGGATTGACCTTGGAAGTGGTAACTGAAGAGTGGAACGAATTAAAAAAATACAAGGACAAAGAGATGGAACGCTTGGAGAAAATAGCTGCACGTCAAGAAGAGACAAACAAAGTAAAGAAGATGGAAATGTATGTTAAGCTGACTGAGAACATTGAACGATATAAATGTTCTAGATCGGTCACCATTATTTGATGACGTTGAACAAGGAAACACTCCAAGAGTGAACTTCCTTGTGAATCAACGTCCATATGATATGGCGTACTATCTTGCCGATGGTATCTAACCTTCTTACCCAACTTTCGTGAAATCAATTAGACTTCCTCAGAGTGAACCAGATAAGTTATTTGCAAAATATCAGGAGGGATGTCGCAAGGACATCGAACGTGCATTCGGAGTGCTCCAGGCTCGATTTAAAATAATTCGTGAATCGGCTCGATTGTGGGACACAGACGATTTGGCTATGATTATGAGATCATGTATTATATTACATAATATGATTGTTGAGGATGAACGAGATTCATATGCTCAAAATTGGGCCGATTATGATCAATCTTAGGCAAGTGGTTCTAGTACACCACAACCATTCTCGACCGAGGTACTACCTGCATTTGCAAATCATGTACGTACTAGATCGGAATTGCGCAATGCAAATGCACATCATGAATTGCAGGAGGATCTAGTAAAACACATATGGGCAAAATTCGGAATGTTTCTTGATTAAAAGTTTCTTGTATTGTCAGTCTACTCTATTATACTGTGTGCTTATTTGTGTTTAATAATTAGTGGTATCATGTGCGTTTATTGTACTGAATTTCAATAATATTTATAACTTTGTTTTGTTTTAATAATTACTATTGTCAACTCTTGTGTTTATTTGCTAATACAAAAATTAATAATATAATAAATATTTAAACGATAATATTATTATAATCTAATCATAAAATTAAAAGGATAAATAAATAAGATTAATATTTAGATAAATATTTAAATTTTATTTAAAAAAAATATCGAAAAAGAAATTATTTCATCATTATTTTTAATTATAAACGATAATTTTATTATAATCTAATCATAAAATTAAAAGAATAAATAAATAATAATATGAGATAAAAGTAGTGGGGTAGGGTGTTGAATATTATTAAACAAAACCATTGTAGAGTGTAAAATTTGAATGAGTGTTTAATTATTACGTGGAAGAGAGATAAGATGATGTGGAATGTTGGGAATTGAAAAAGAAGGTGTTTAATGTTGTGACCATTGTACATAGTCTAAGAGCACTCACAATGGTAAGCGCTTATCCAAGAGATTTTCACATTTTTCTATATGCCAAGTCATCTCCCTCCAAAATAAGAAGCCCCATAAATTTCTACCTACAATGGTAAAGCCCTTCTTTTGGACCCACAATGCCACGTCATCTTCCACTATGTATTACTTTATATATAAATAACTATGAAAATATTATCATCATAAAAAATATAGTAGATTTTTATACATTATTGTAAACTTAATTTAATTATCATTATTTATTTAATATAATTTAATTATTATTCTCAAAGAATAAATAGAATTTATTATAAGTATTATTATATTAGTAAAATAAAGTATAGACAAAAATTATAATATTTTTAATAAAAACTTATTATAAAACATAATAGAGTAATAAGGGTATATATAGATAAAAAAATTTATAATTAAAAAATAAAAATAATAATAATAAATTGGGGCTGATTGCATGTGCCAAAATTAATTGCACATTTTATAATTAAAATTAAAAACAAAATAATAATAATAGTAATAATTAAATTTAAATTAAAAAATAATGCTGACTCAGCATTTAAATGCTGAGTCAGCGTATTTTGGAGGGGCTGCTTAGGAGCAGCCCCTTGAGAGGGGCTTTTCAAGAGCAGCCCACCAAAATCCCCCCAAAATTCCCATTGCAACTAAAAAGCCCCATGAAAAGCCCTATGAAAATCTCCATTGTGAGTGCTCTAATGTTGTTTGAACTCAATTCCGATCCTATTAATTATGAGATTTTTCCATTGCTTCTAGTAAGGTACAAAATGTTTCATTGGATTTTTATCAAAATTAAATCTCCATTAACTAAAGGATCGGTTGCACATGCCTAGGCGATTTTGATCATTCAAATCAAGTTTAAAGATTTTTGAGCTTAATTTTGAATTGATCATTGTAATAATTTATCCTCCTATGATGATTAAACTCCATGATGCCTGACCTCAAGTCATCATAAGCTCGACTAGTATATAAAAAGTATATTTATCTATTTTTTTTCATATATCGCAAAAAATATAAAAAATTTATAGAATATTATATATCTTATAGAGAAATTAAGGGTCCAATTGGACGGTATGTCCATCTCCGAAAAATAATTTCATGATAAAAATGAGAAATGTGATCTGAAAGATGAGATTTGGTGAGATTTTTAAGAGAAAAATAGATAATGATTGTGGTTGATGTGATATGTTTTTTGTTGTGAGAAATTTGTTTGGTTTGATATTTAAATATATTTTTTATTAAATGTGTTTAGTAAAAGTCGTTGATTTAGACGTAAGAAAATAGTCACAATGCATCTTATTTTAAACGTTGCATTATTTTGCATTAGAATATATAATTAATTTAATTTTTTCTTTAAAAGATAGTCGAAAAACCATTTTATTTGATTGTATTAACTGTCGAATCATGAATAGTAAAATTCATTTGTTGTCAAAAAAAATTTAAAATATTTGTAATTTTGAGAGATTTTTTTGTAAGAATTTTTCCAGGACATACTAAACAATTACGTTTTTACAAGATTTTTATCTTGAACACATTTTTTCATCGTAGATGGTGTCAACCAATTGACCCTTATTTTATAATAATAATAATAATTATTATTATTATTATAATTTTACTTTTGAATTATGTTTTTAATGAAAAACACATGGCGTGAGATAGAGAGAAATTTGAAGCGGTAAATGCGGAGTAGGCGAGTCCTTGCCTCGGCCGCCAAAAGTTGAATTATTTGTGGAATTTTGGTCTTCGGACAACCTTTGCCAACATTTCTCTTCTAATAGTATATTCCACATTTGAATACCTAAATGACTTTAATGCCCTTATTTATTATATCTACGATTTACTAACCAATAACTTATCAACTTAAACCCATAGGATAGGTCATCCTTCATAAACAGTGTTGAAAACTTCTTATCGATATTTAGGATTCAATACGCAAGTCGAGTTTGAGCCGAATCTAATTATCTGACTAAATTACTTGCCTTGAGCTCGTGTTTGAACTTTAAAAGAATAAAATGTTAAATAGTATAATTTTAATTGATATATAAATTTTGTATTAATATAAATTATCAAAATATTCATAATAAATATTATATATTAGTAGTTATACATACACAATAATATAATATTATAGATCAATAAATAAATATTATATATCATAAATAAATAAATATATTCGACTTATATATTTCACAAATATATAAAATGACATTTATTATGGTCTAAACTATGTATACTACATCAAGCAGTTTATAAATTACTTTGTGTACATGTGTAGTTTTAAAAAGAATTGTATTACATACGTAATATCACATGTAATATATATTTGTTTATATAATGACTATTTTCTAGAATATAGATATAAAGAGAAAAGTTGCAGAATATTTATGCTTGCAATCCAATTTAAAACCAAACAAGAAACAGAAGAACCTGATTCTGAAACAAGGAGAAAGAGGAGAATTGTTTCATTACATTAGTGTCTTAGCATTTTAGCAACATTTAGCTTAATCCACTTTTATATGTTATATTAGATTATTTTCTTTAAATTTTTTATAAAATAATTTTGTATGTATTATGTTTTCATGTATTTATGGTTTTTTTAGTGAAATTAAGTTTACCTTAATGACAAACCTTTCAATTTTATATATACCTCTCATTACCAATAATATTAACAATTGAGTTTTCTCTAATCTAACACTATATTCTCTCGATCAAGCCTTCAATTAATTTTTCGTCCACAGTCGTGTTGATTTTCTCCAGAAGATTCCAAAAACGAATTGATTTTATGTGCTTGAAAATTTGGAAAATGCATTTTTTTAGAGTAATGATATATACCACCGTTTTCATACCACCGATTTTTCACTCTTTCTATTATTGGTAAATAATTATTTGGATTTAATTAATTCAATTGAATTTAATACATTCATACTTTCTAAATCAAGGGGAGGTGAAAAATAGGTGGTATGAAAACGGTGATATATAGCATTACTCTTTTTTTTATAAGAATATGCCTTACTGGTCTATCCGATTTATAGTACCAAGTTTTGTTCGACTTATCTTAATCTCTTCATATCAATCCAAACGAATTCTCTACAGAATCACTAGAAAGAAATTGAAATTGCTTCTTTGCTCGTTAAGTAATGTAGAAAGTATTATTACATCAACAAAAAAGAAATGTTTGTGAAGCCTAATTTTGAATGATTATCAATTTATTTTACTATCTAATGTTGAATAAAATAAACTCGTAAATATTATATTATTTGTAATGAACTATAATTACAAATTACAAGAAAATCAATTGAAATCAGAACCTACCAGTAAAACATTTGTATCAAAAAAGCATTTGTATGTTTCAAACTTATATCCAGATTTCATTCGATTTAGAATCTCTCCCAAAATTAATTATATAGTGCCTAAATTCACAAAATAAAAACGTGATATGTTAGCTATTGCCCCATCAAGGTTTTCGTCAACTCTTAATACAATATGGTATGCATTTAATACACAAAGTCAGTCAATTGCATTCATTGCATGTATTTCTTAGTGAAATTAAACAAGTAATATACCTCTAGTGAGTAAAAAAAATATTATATATGTATACACAGAATTACTGAAATTAAATAATAAAAATAACATTAAATTCTGCAGTAAAGTTACATAGAGACAAGTACACTGTTTTAATTAGCAGAAATTGTGGAAGTTTGGCTGAGTTGAAAAAGATCCATGGCATTTCAACAGTCGTTTTCCCTACTAACACGGGAACATTTTGCAGTCTTAACTTTATTTACATTAAATGACGAAATCATAGCTTAAGCCGTTATTTGAACTCGACCACTAAAGCCATCTCCAACCCAAAACTCTAATTTGGTGCAAAAATTGCACCAATTTGGCGCAGCTACAGTAAATCCTCTCCAACCCAGAAAACTATTCACTGCACCAAAAAAGAATCTTACAGAATATTCCATTTTTTCCATCTTTTTTATAATATTATAATCTATCACAAATAAAGCCCAAAACTTTTACGTATTGTACATTTTCACCCCAAAAAATATACTTTGTTAATAAAAATCACAAAAATAAAAATAAAATTATTATTAAATTATTAAAAATTATATTAATTGCATTTCGATATTTCAAATATTAATTAACAATTGTATAAGTTATTTATTAAGTTTGGATAATAAAAGAATTCATCCAACGGATGAGATCGTGATGAAATCTAAACGAACGGTTGAGATTGTGATAGGATTTCAAATAATAGATATACATTATTTGTGGCTATAAAATTGCCAAGTCTTGTTCAAATTGGCCATATCTATTTCCACATTTACATTTTTATATTTATTAAGTTTGGATAATAAAAGAATTCATCCAACGGATGAGATCGTGATGAAATCTAAACGAACGATTGAGATTGTGATAGGATTTCAAATAATAGATATACATTATTTGTGGCTATAAAATTGCCAAGTCTTGTTCAAATTGGCCATATCTATTTCCACATTTACATTTTTATATTTATTAAGTTTGGATAATAAAAGAATTCATCCAACGGATGAGATCATGATGAAATCTAAACGAACGGTTGAGATTGTGATAGGATTTCAAATATAGTACATGTTTCTTATCTATATATAGTATACCATACCAAAATTTTTAATACACCTCATTCTATACTCTAATCAACAACTCATATCTTATTCAAATATCTTTCATTGCTTCTTTTTATTTTCAATCATGTCTCGATCAGCTGGATACGCTTGTCATGAGGATATCACTTTGTGCAAATGCTATATGCATATTGCACAAGATCCTATTGTAGGTGTACACCAATCACGGACTGTATTTTGGGATCGAGTGGCTGAAGAATTCAATAGTGCAACACCCGCTGGTTCAGTGATTCGTACTAGCAGATCAGTGCAATGTCGAATACAGACCATAGAAAAAGATATGAAAAATCTACATGGGTGCATCCGACAAATCGAAAACACCAATCCAAGTGGAGCATCAGAACAGGATATTGTAAGTATAACAAATATTTTACTATGACTTGTGATTTCATATATTTTAATTATTTAAAATTTGACGTGTGAATATTGTTTACAGTTAGATCGGGCCAAAATGTTGTTAATGCAAGATCCAAACTACAAAAGAGGTTTCCAATTTGACCATGTGTGGAACTTGTTTAAGGATTTTGTAAAATTTAAAGATGATGTTAGGAGAAATGAGTCTCAAATTCCTACAAATTTTAGTCCAAATTATGTCTCGTCTGAGTCGGATAATCTCACCCCCGACTCTGTGGATTTAAATGATGATCATATTAGTGGATTTTCATTTGGTAGTGGATCTTCACAACCTCGACCTTCCGGGGTAAAAAAATCCAAACAAAAGAGAAAAATTGAAGAAAATATGGCATCTAATATTGAAAATGTGAAAAATCAATCTTCGTCTCTCTTGGATACAATGAAGGGGGTAGCTCATGGTAGAGAAGAAATGCTTGCAAATTCAAGGGCTATGTTAGAAAATCAAAGGCGTAGGCGAGATGATGAGATGTTGGCTCGCGATTTGAATACTATAAGCGATTTGCGAGTTCGGGCTGAGTTTGAAGCCGAAAGAGTAGAAATTTTACAAAGACGAGCCCAGGAACGAGCTGAACGAAGCCAACAGTCGAATCCGACAAACTTTTTTGGCCAATATTTTGGTAATATTCATTTTGTTTGGTTCTCTAATTTTATTAAATCAAACTTAAATAATATTTTTATCATCGATAAATTTTGAATCTCGACTGAAGTTCGATTCAATTAACAAAAAAATAAAAATAAAAATATGTACAAAATAATTAAACTACTCTATCTCGGCTCGTGTATGACTAGATTAAATCCCATTCAGGCTCGTCTCGATTGAAAATAAACTCAAACCCAAACATAATTTTCAAACATCGATTGTAATTAAAACATATTTAAACAACTATACATTTAATTTGACTCGATTCATTTACACTCATATATACCTGGTACATTTTCTATGAGTTGTAATAAACTAAGACACTGTTTTCTTAATCGAGCCATGTGCATTTGTTGAACTTAGTCCAAGTATTGTTTCTTGGTCCCATTTTCTAGTACTTTGATATTAGTCCTTTATTATTATGATAAGAATCTCGTACTGGCTAATCCTGAACGCAATTTCAACGTGTATTGTTGAAAAAAGATGAAAAATTCATTCAACATGATGTGATATGCTTCGTGTACCTTTTATATGAGACAATGAATTACAGACAGTTCAATGCCATACACAAGGCAATACATCCTTTAATATTATTATTGTCGGGAATTAGATACTCAAAATTTAGTTTGACTATAATTTATGAATTATTTAAATGGGTTTCATTATTTATGTTTTTTATTGCTGAGACTAATCTGCACTTACACTAAATGAGAAAAATACATAGGCTAGCTAACAAACTCAAAACAATAAAAAATAGCCAAACAATTTACTAATAGTTAAAAGGATTTCCTAACATATGTAAATCATTGTTGCATTTATTTAGAACTTTTGTTTCAACTAATTGCATAAATGTATAAGAAAATACAGAAAATAAATTACGAATTCTTTGTTATTTGTAATCTTCATTGACTATAACAAAATTAAATGAATACTCGAAATCAAAAGCTAAAATTGATAAGCGCAATAAATGAAATATTTTTTTAGTTTTTCAGAAATTTAAATTATGCAATACATTTCATTGTCACGTGAAGCAAAATTAATGTAACACATCTAATATTAACTGCAAATAAGAATACAATATATGTAATAGTAAACATTCAATACTTATTAACATTATGTTTACATAGGTGCAGTACGTTTTTTCTCTAGTAAAATTAAATCTACTAAAATATGTTTGATGTAATTTTAGTTATATCTAATATGTAAGAGATGGAAATAAACATCACTGCATACATGTAAGTTTACATTGCGGCGATTAAATTAAATATTGTTTGAACTTTAAACTCTTATATGATTATTTGTAAAAATAAGTGAAAAATCGATTAATTAGTCCATGTAATATATCAAAAACAAAAAAGAAATTAATTTGAGGAAAAATGTTGTAAATGAATTTATTAAAAAAAATAGTCCTTGTCTAATAGTATATCAAAATAAATCGACGACTTTCGAATTTGAATTTTTTTTTTTGAAAATATATATAGTAAGCTAAAACGTAAGACCTAAAACTAAAAACTTACACGTGGCCTAAGTATTGGTTGTAAACCTAAAACACAATCTAGTAGTTTCCTCGTTAGGCAGACAGCAGACTTGGTTGAAATACAAAGCATTAGTAGGACTATGGTCCAACTTCCAAGCAAAGGACACTTTCGTCCATCTATTATTATAATTTATAATATATATATATTAATAATATATATTTTGATTTGTAGCAAGTTAGCAACCCTGTTCGTGTTAGGTATATCCGTATTCGGATAAGGTTACCATATTTAATTTTCAAAATATTTCCTTAAAATCCATTCAAATATTACTTTAATTAATTAATACTAAAAATAAAATGTTAACCTTCCACACGCTTTTCCTCTTCCCCTATATATAACCCTCTTCTCTCCATTGTCTATTCTCAAACCCACAACACAAATATTCAAAATTTCTCAATTACTAAAATCTTATTCTTTATTTATTCTATGATATTAAAAATCAATTCAAATTAAAAAGAAGATGGTTGATTTGGATTGGAAAACAAAGATGATCTCTTCAGATATACCTAGTAAATCGCCCAAATTTTCCAATAAGCTCCAGATTTCAATTCCGGCTCCGAAAATTCGGATCGCTGAATTATCGGCGGCGTCGGAGCCGGCGTGTTCGGCTTACGAACAATATCTTCGGCTTCCGGAGCTGAGGAAGCTATGGCGCGCTGATGAGTTCCCCGGCTGGAAAGCTGAGGCGCTTCTGAAGCCGGCTCTCATGGCGCTGGAAATCACTTTCCGGTTAATCTCGACAGTTTTGTCCGATCCGAGGCCATACTCGAACCGACGGGAATGGCGGCGGCGGCTGGAGGCTTTGGCGACGAGCGAGATCGAGATCATATCTCTGTTGTGTGAAGACGAAGAAGAAGATGTGGAGACACGCGGCACAATTCCGATTCTGGATCTGACTTCAAACGGCGGCGTTTTGGCGAGGGAGAATAGCTCGGCGGAGGTTTGGAAGATGTCCGACGACGTCGTCGTGGTGAGCCACGTCAGCGAGGCGAGCCTGCTGCCGCAGTTGTCCACGTGGCAGAAATTCGAAGAAGTTGCGAGGAAGATACAGTACTCGATCGAGTGCCAGATGCAGAGGTGTCCGTACACACTCGGCCTAGGTGAGCCGAACCTGAGCGGGAAGCCGAGCCTAAATTACGACCTAATCTGCAAGCCGTGTGAGATTCACGCGCTGAAGAAATCCCTAAACGACGACGTGGAGCCTAGAAACTTCGAGAACCAAACGCTATACTCAACACATCAGATTTTGGAGTCGTGGATCCGTGTCGCCAGAGAGCTATTAAACCGAATTTCAGACGAAATCGATTCACGGAGATACGAAAAAGCGTCAAACGAATGTTGGATACTGGAAAGAGTATGGTCAATGATAACGCAGATCGAAGATCTGCACCTGTTAATGGATCCAGACGATTTCCTGCGCCTCAAGAATCAATTATCGCTAAAAGCGAGCTCTCAATCAGAACTCTTCTGTTTCAGATCTCGAGAATTAGTCGAGATCACGAAATTGTCGAAAGATCTGAAGCACAAGGTGCCTGCAGTTCTGGAAGTGGAGGTGGATCCTTCCGGTGGGCCGAGGATACAGGACGCCGCCATGGAAATGTACCGTAGAAAGGAAGAATACGCGAAGATTCATCTATTGCAGGGGATGCAGGCGGTGGAGGCGGCGGTGAAACGGTTTTATTTCAGTTATAAACAGGTGGTGGCGGTGGTGATGGGGAGCTTGGAGGCAAGGGGGAATGAAGTTGGATTATCAGATGATATATTGAGTCAGATATATATGGAGCCTACATATTTTCCCAGTTTAGATGCTGCCAAGACGTTTCTCGGTGAGCGCTGGTGTAATGTGAACAACTGAAACAGGGCATATATACATATATATAATATATATTATATAATTATTATATATAGGTAAATATAAGGATTAGCAAATTGATTTTTTTTTTTAGTATATTTAATATGATGATGATGATGATTTGCAGTTCTATCAGTTTTGTAAAATTTTGTGGTCTCATGATTATAATGGATTTAAAAATTCTTTCAAGAAATAATAAATCTAGAAGTTAAATTGTTTAACGAATTTGTAAGTTCTTAAACTTATTTTTAACACGTTAAATTTGGAAAACTGAAGAGATGTTTTTTTTCTTCGAATATATTCCTTGTAGTTCAACCCTTGTTCTACTAACTGTACATTTTCAAAGTTTTCAGAGTTAATTCTATCTAGTAAGTAAACAATAGATAATAATTTTCTTATGCTTTTTTTTTTTACTCTAACAATTTCCTTGAACCGAACATAGTGTCCGTTTTCCTCGAGTCGAATTTAATAAAATTTTCAGGTTCAAGTTCGTGATCATTTTTATTTTTACGAGTTTGAGCTCGAACGCGATGAGCCTAATTTTTAAAATTCAACCTCAAACTCACTAAAGATAAGTTGAGCTTGAACAAAAAATTAATTTTGTTACTTTTTAATTTTTTTAGAAAATATTTTTTATTTAACTTATATTAATTATATCACAACATTCATAAATAGAAATATTATAATTTGTTATTACATATTTTGCATGGCATACAAAAATTAAAATGTTACTTATGTATTATTAAAATATGTTTTAAACAAAAAATTAAGTATTAATTTTAAAAGTTTGGGTATATATAAAAATAAAAAATAATACTAATAAAAAGTTCACGAATCAAATAATTACAAGTAAGCTCAAACTCAACTCAGAGGAATATCTCGAACTCGAACCGAGTTTCAATTGAATCGGCTCATCCAACTCATGAGCTGGATTGACTTACCTTACCCCTATCTTACTTTATGCGAGCTCCAATCAATCCAATTCATTCAATTAATGAGGGATTCACAATTGTGGTACAATTAACTCTTTCAACTTGTAATCAAGTTTTTATCTTTAATTTTTTTTGACGATTTCGATCTTTTGAGTGGCAATTTTATATCCTTAGAGCCAGAAAATTTTGAAAAATGGAGATTTTGCATCTAAATTTATTAATTATTCAAATTTTGGAGGAAAAATTTGAACTTTTACTTATTGTCGGGGAGGTAAACTTAGTAAATAACTATATGCCGAGTAAACTTAATTATTCAACTATTAATGATTAAACTTAGTAAATATTTTCATTGGTTATTTAAAGTATCTTAAATTAACTTGCCGAGTACTCCTCTCAGATACATTATAAAATCTCTTTTATTTTATTTCGGCACGTTGTGCCTTCAATTTTACTAAAGGCATATTGTGCTAATTTAAAAAAATAAATAAAAAAAATATGCTATTTTTCTACAGAAATTTAAAATCTATATTATTTCTTTACATTTTCATTTTCTTCCATCTCTTTCTTTCAATATTTCTATTTGTATTTTCACTCAATTAAATATACCATTTGGTAACCTACAAATAATTTAGTAGTTTTCTGTTTTACTATTTGGTAATTTGGTTAATTTGATTATTATTTCGTTTTTTTTTAATTTTTGTTGCATATTTATATATTTTATTATTTTTAACTAATATTAATAATAACTTATGATGTTATAAGTAAGATATCAACGATCAGATCATGATTAAATCATAATCTGACTTTTGAATATAATTTTTTGAATTCAATAACCAATCCAAGTTAAAACAATATTATATTCGTGCTGGACCCAATATAGCAGCAAACAAAAAAAAATGTGATATTGATTGAACGCAAGCCTTAATAATTATTATGGCCCGATAAATCATTATTTGGGAATATAAATCATTGGCCCTTTTACTAAAGAAACAAAATACTACATTGAGGCCCAAATCTGGAGAATATCTGATCCTCCAAACTTTGATACAATGACAGGCCTAAGTAACTTGTTTTGGATTTGGAAAAGTAACTTAAATGGATGATTTTTATTATGCAGTAGTTGCCAATAAAAGAACTGTTGCAATTTTTATTATTATATTAAAAAGGATATTAATCAATTAAAAGTCATGTCTTTTAATGAGTAACCACATCTAGTAGACATGCCTCTTAGATTGGATGTTATTAAATATTACTGTGGCGGTTTTCAAGAAATTTTTAGTTCATAGGAAAAATTAAATTAGAGTTGTTTATGTGTATTTCTCTTTTACATAAATGTTGGTTTCTATTAAATCTTGATAGGAATAAACCTAGAAATAAACGGATCCGGTTCCTCTTCAATATCCTTCCCAACCAAGTGTGCCCAATAACATTCTAGATGGAGGACATATCATTAATGACTTAAAATAATAGGTTAGATTAAAAATTACTTAACTAAACAATTGACTCAAGTTAAACATTTATTATTATTAAAAAAAAAAAACCTAAAAATCAAAACTCCTAAACTCTGTCCCCTCTCTCACTCACGTAAATCTCTCCCCTCTCTCCCCTCTCTCAGTCACATGCAATGAAAGAAGTAGTGAAAAAATTAGCAGAAATCTTCAATGATGAAATATGCCATCGAAAAAAGGAGAGACCAGAACAAATGCGCCTACGGGGAACCCCATCCCTCCGGTTGCCCGTTCCTCTACCTCTGGCATTTTCATCTCTCATGAGAAATATGCCAGTAATCTGCTGAAGAAGTTCAACATGCAGAATAAAAAAATATTTAATAATAAAAAATGTTTTTTTTACTTATTAAAAAATATTTAAGGATGGAACGTGATTGAGAGAGGGGAATGGGACGTGATTGAGAGAGAGAGGGGGAATGTGGGGAGAAATTTTAGGATTTTTGTTAGTTGTTTTTCTTTTTAAAAATAACTAGCAACACGTGCACGTGATACTCGCGCGCATTAATTTTTTTGTTGTATTATTTTGCCTGAGCATTTTTAGTTTTAGTTGTCAAGACGTTTGATTTTTAAAAACTTGAAATTGAGTTTTCTATTGTTATCTTTTGAAAAATCATTGAAAAGAATGTACATGAGATCTACGATTTCTACAAATAGAAAGTTGGTATTGTCCATAGTTCAAAGGTTAATTAAGATGTTAGTGTGCCACTAAACAAACTAATGATTGAGATTTTTTCAAAAATTACATATTTCAAATATTCTCCTCAAAGCAGAATGTAGGTCATGCATTAAATTCATTTTACAATATTAAATCTCCATTATTATCTTTCCTTTATATGTTCAATTTATTATGGCACGAATTCGACTTCAGGACTCTTCTCCTCGCCCTACCCAACAACGACGTCTAGATTTTACGGAGAGTGGCTCAGGATCTGAAAGTGACGGAATAAGTGAGACTCCACCCCATACTGTTGACTGCAACTTGCCACAACAAACAACAACATCAATACCAACAGTTGTTGCTCCAAGCACAAAAGAGGCATCAGGATCACGAATAGGGGCTCCAAACACAGAAGAAGCAACCAATAGTTGTTGCTCCAAGTACAGAAGAGGCACCAGGATCGCGAATAGAGGCTCCTATGGTGAGTAATGCGATTGTCCTATACTGTGAATATTGTTCTCAATATCTATCAATATTTTTCTAATAGTATGATTAATTTGATTTGCAGGTTTGTGACATCCCTAAGCCTATTTTTTCTATTGAGTTTTATACAACAAAATTTCTAGTGCAAAATTTCGACAAGTTGTAAATTGGTAAAAGAAGTCTAATTTATTACAGAATGCTTGAGAGACCATCCAAATTGAATGAAATGGTTCAAAGAATCACAATTTGGCAATCTTTTTGAAGTTGCTCCGTATATCGAGATGTGCTTAACTCCAATATGGATGCTCTTAACCAGAAGAGTAAAAACGACAAAAAAACTCGAAATGTGGTTCGTCTTCAATGGCACACCTATACGATACTCTTTAATGGAGTATGCACTTATAAGTGGCTTGAATTGCAGTCATTTTCCGCAGGAGTATCCAAGTGGTGAGAGTTTTGTGAAGCGGAATTTTAAAGAAAAAGTCAATTTCAAAATTGTTAGGCAAAAACTTAAGGAAATGGTGATTCCACTCGGTACAGAAGAAGATCAAGATGGTAGGAGGAAGAATGCGAGAAGAAAAAGTAAATTTAGAAAACAAACATCGACAATTTTGGACGATAAGTTAAAAATGGATGTGTTATACTTTGTGTCTTCCATATTGATGAGCCATATGAAAGATGGAATACAGATTAAAGACTATCTACTTAGAATTGTGGAGGATCTTGAGTTCGTAAACACATGTCCATGGGGTAGAAAAACTTACACCAATTTGAGGAATGACGTGGAGCACTTAGACTTAAAAAGTAAATTAAGTTCTCAACATTGGTCATTTCTTAGGTTCATTTTACCTCTAATGGTAAGAAATTTATATTTCAATTTTAAGAATATAAATTTTTATATAATTTATAATCTAATGATTACGATTATCATCTGTGTAGCTACTTCCATTTGAGTGCATTCCAACACTATCGCCAAAATTTGCTCGTTTGAAGAAGGGTGTCAATGGATCACTACCGAGAATATGTAAGTGGAGTACTCAACTATAAAAGAAAAAGCATACTCCAACTTTGCAGAAAATCCTACAAGTGGTCGGGAACAGCAAGGTTGGTATCTTCTTTAATAAAGAAAAATATTTGGCTTCTATTTATTAATTGGAACTCCTAAATATATAGGATATCATGAGCATACTTACACCCACGTCAGAGGAGAAGCAAGCAGCGCATATGCGGGGGTTTGCTCTGTATGAAGAATCCCCTAACACCATTATCGATCAATGGATGACTATACTGAATAATGAGGATCGTATTTTTATCGAAAATATATGGCGTGAAGATGTGGAAGGTCAACGTTCTTTCCTTCAAGTGATTAATCATAGAGAGAACGTAGAACAACCGAGAATTGATGTCATGACAGATACATGACCTCCATAGACTAGCGTTATAGATGACACAATAAGACTGCCACAGGTTAGCATTGTAAATGAGCCACCCAGAGCAAGGGTACCCCAACCTGTAGAATCTGATAAATACATTAGAATGATGGGTGAAATAATAGAAAGATTTAATGTAGTAACACATGAGCTTTCAAAAGTCAAACAAGCGGTAAAACGAGTTGAGCGAATGGTACAAGGAATGGTACAACACTCAGATGATGACCTTGGAGAATATAGTGGGCACATAGATTATGGCATAAATGATGATATAAATGTTTTGGGTGGAGATGACATTGATGGAGACAATATAGACTGCAATGTTCCGACTCATTTGATTGATGGAGATGAAAATATTGAATGTAGATATTGAAGAAGATGTAACCATGAGGTCAAAGTAAGTGGAACAAAAGCAGGAACGACCAAAGAGAAAGATGAAAAAATCAAGATTTCAGAAGATTCCATACACCCAGTCTCCAACGAAGTAAACATATATGATTATTTATTCGTATTCTTGATTTTGTTATTGTGAAACTATTATAAGATAATTTTTTTTGTGTTATATGATGTTGGACCTATAATATGTTTTTATTACTTCGGATTACTTTTGTGCTGGTTTATTATATGATGTTTTTTTATGTGTTTGGACTTTGGATGAATTTTTATTGAATGGTGTTTGTTTCTTGATGAGTTAGAATATAGGTGATAAATATTTTATAATATTGGTTGAAAGATGTATTTTATTTTATTTGGCTAATCGGAATCAAGGTTTTATTTTGGGAATATTAATTGATTTTTCGGGTTAAGATATCTATCCATCCATTCAACTCGTGCGCAAATTCTGATCTTGGAAAATTCCGCAATTAGTCAACCCATCTTGGGAAGATTCATATCAGGTGGTATCAGAGCTACGTTTGCCACGTAGTTTCTGGAAGGCCCTACAGACAATATCTTCTATTTGAGGTAGAAGTTTTTTCTATATCAAATAGAAATTAACCTTCTTTTTTTTTTTTTTTTTTTTTCTAGCTTGTTCTGTCTAATTAATTTTTGTACGTGCGGGTCTCGTTTCGCAAAAAAAAAAAAAGTTAGAAAAAAAAATCCGAAAAAAAAAATCCGAAAAAAAAAATCGAAAAGAAAAGAAAATATTGGCACTTTGACATTAAAATGTCCAAGGAAAGTTTTCCTTAAAATATAAAAGGAGGGATTGACATTAAGTTCCTCATTGAGGGGCTAAAGACTAAGATGAGGAGGTTGATAAGAACTGAAGTGAAGCGCCTCGACGAGAGGTGATGTGTCTAAACCGCAAGCGCACGGCTTCGGTGCAGTACAAAAGATATCGTTCCCACGAAGAGTGAATAATCAAGTACTAATCTATCACTTATCAGTAATCTAAGCCTAATTAAAAGCACGAGATAAATTGTAAAGAAAACTAAACAGAACGCAAGAAAACTGATTCGAATTATATATGATTGGAAATTCCGGAATTAGGGTTCACATCAACTGCTAAAGGATTGTGGCATATAGCTTGGTAGTTGATTTACTTAGTACTAGGATAAACCCAATTTGGGTATTCCTTGTAATTTGGAGTAGCATACTATAGCTACATTGGTGCGGTAAGGGCCATTCCCTTATGCGCTTTTTTGTACAAGTTTTACTTTTATTTTAATGCAATTGAACCTTAAACCAAAAATTAGGGTTCACCACGATAAACATTATCGACTCAATTATATTACCGATTAAGTTACGATCGCTACTTATGAAGGACACTATCCAATTGTAATTACTATCTTCTGTCGAAGTATAACAAAATACCCAAGATAATTAATCAACTACTTTCGTGATGATTAGACTAAACTCAGATTCATTAATCTCTATGATAGTGTATCGATTCCTCAAAAGACCTAAAACTACTTTCGTGATTTAGGATCCTAGACTTGAATTCTAGGGTTCTGATATAGACGTCACCTTTCAGAATTTTCGCCTAATATCTATGAACATGCAAATAAGTGGCCAGCAAATTCACAAGCATTAATAATCAAGAATTCAAATCATAAGCATACGCGATGTAAATCAACGATTCTATAATCTATATCGATAACATATTATCGGGCTATTCCCGGTTCCAGAATAAGATGGATTACTCCATAGATACGAAAGCACGATAAACAATTAATAATGTAAACATGATAAAACGACAAGAATTAAAAGAGATTAAAGAAAATAATTTCGATTAAACCCGTTGTCGGATCAAATTGTCTACAAAAATCTTGAATCTCGTCTCTCGATCTCCAATCCTTACAACTCAATTCAAGAAAATAAAAGTCGAACCCTAAAACAATGTTGGGAAGGGGTATTTATACCTAATCTAAACATAAACTCCGAATGTGGGCCGAAAGTATTTGGGCTTCAGGTAAAGCGGCGTACGTACTCGATTTAACACGGCGTACGTACTCGATTTAACACAGCGTACGTACTCCGTACAAATCGGCGTACGTACGCGAGATGGCCTAATTCTCTGCCTTCGTTGTTTGTACGCGATTTAACACGGCGTACGTACGCCATGTATTTGGTCCGAATTTGGCTTTGGTGTCTTCTACAAAGTTGTAGATCTATGTCTTAGCTTCAAAACCCCACTGATTTGGATCCAATCCAAGTTGTAGAACTCGAGTTATGATAATTTTACCAGGACTGCGCCATTTGGTTCGGAACAAGGCGTATTTATAACTTTCGGGACTTTAAACGTTTGAACCGGATCTTGTCATCTTCACAAAACTTTTAGGTAATTGTCTTATATTTCCAAACATATAAGGCTCATTATCATTGGAGGTTTGTAGCCCAAGATACGGTTATATTTCCAAGCAGCGCCCATGTATCTCCTTTCATACGTTTTTCGTTACTTTCTCGAAATTAATGATTTTTCCATACAAACATGTAACAAAACTATTAAACGCATATGAGGTATAAATCATGACATAAAATGATATAGAAATGACTAATCTTAGGCTAGAAAATACGTATAATCGAGGTTTATCAAGAGGATATATCGGTTTGAGATCAGCCAACTCAAGAGGAAGGGTAGTGTTCACCCAAATACAGATGCTTGAGAATCATACCAATGGAAAAAAGAAGAGCAGCAAGCCACGCCAAAGTCAAAGATAGAGCACAAACATGAGACGAGCCACTATAAAATCAAGATGATGAAGTTTCAAACACTAATGAGATGCCATCATTGGAGGATTCGAGTGAGGGGTTTATAGCTCATGATGCATTGACTTTGATTTCGAAAAGAACATTGAGCGAACACGTGAAGGTGGTTAAAGACAAGGTAAGTAATCTGACTATCGATGGTGATAATTACCCAAATATCGCTAATACATCTATGGTGAAAAATTAGACCTATCTCTTTTGGAGCACCTTAGACCATACAAGTTACAATGGGTCAATGATAGTGGTGAAATAAAAGTGAACGAACAAGTGATGGTTGCACTAACACCTCAACAAATTTATGAAGATCAAGTGAAGGTAAAGAAAGAGAGTGAGCCAAAGGACGCGGGTGAACAAAAGCGCAATGGTGATCATGCTCAAATTCAACAACGCATCGATGATACTGCATACAAATGACGCTTTGGATTTTGAGGACAAATCCTTTTCAAGAGGAGGGGAATGATACGAATTTATTAGGGAAACATCCAGATCTAGATATAGAGATTGTCGATTGGGAGTTGGGATATGGACTATTGATGTTGTAATTTGATGAAGCACATTTTCCACGGACATTGACACATTCAAAATATCACCCTCACAACCTGACATAGATGTAATATCATAAACCCTCGACTCTTCTATGTTGACGTTGAAATATTCATCTTGACAAATTTCATCATTGTCATTGTGATATGTTTTTTCGTCCACAACTTCAAAAATCCCTTTGTCATTTCTTATCTCAAGTTCCTCATTCTTGATCAACTCGATATATAAAATGCTTCTACATTTTAATATATCACAACGATCAAAAAAATAACGCTTAACTTCAAAATCATCTAAGATATGTATCGGACTTAAGACGTTATAAGACAAAGGAATATAACTCAATTTTATTTTTGTAGTTGTCCGATCCACCTGATACATTTCGCATATACGATCATGAAGCTCTGAAAGTTTTATCTTGTTTGGATCAGCTAGTATTAATAAAACAAAACTAAAGAAACAGTACACGAGGTTTAACGTGGTTCGATCATTAAGACCTACATCCACGGGAAGGAAAATAGATGATTCTTTTTATTTTTTGTTGTGACATTACATCAGAATAGGACTCCTTTATATAGGAGCCAAACAAACACCAAAAAAGGAATCTAAATATTCAAGAAATCAGGGCAATATTTCCTCTTGATTTCCTAGGATTACAATCATCAATATCTTCCTAAATAGGAAGATTCTGCTCCTATAAAATAGGTAACAGATCTTTAGTTTTCAACAATAATCTAATTAGATTTCCAACACTCCCCCTCAAGCCGGTAAATAGATATCAATCATTCCCAGCTTGCTCACACATAAATCAAAACTTGGTTTAGACAATGCTTTTGTGAGGACATCGGCTTCCTGGGACTTAGGAGGAATATATGACAGAATGATTGTCCCATTTTCTATCTCAGTCTTGATAAAATTTCTGTCTATCCTCACATGTTTCATTCGATCATGCTGAATTGGGTTGTGAACCACGCTTATGGCTGATTCATTCTCGCTAAGTAGGACCTGTAAGTGGCATATTTAGATCAGCCATCAACATTTGTATCCATACAAATTCACATGTTCCTTGATATAGCTCTATACTCGGCCTCTGCACTACTTCGAGCGACAACAAATTATTTTTTGCTTCTCCAAGTAACCAAGTTTCCCCATAATTTCGTACAATATCCAGTAGTAGACTTGCTATCTTCAACTTTCCCTGCCCAATCTGCATCTGAATACTCAACTATGTCCCGCATTTAAGTTTTTTTGAATAATAATCCTTTTTCAGGGCTTCCTTTGAGGGATCTTAAGATGTGATTCACTGCATCTAAGTGTCTTTTCATTGTGGCATGCATAAATTGACTTACTATGCTCACACTAAATGCAATATCTGGTCGTGTAAGGCATAAATAAATCAGTTTGCCTACTAGACGTTGGTAGCTCTCTCGATTAACTTGAGGATCTTCATTCAATACCTTTTGCTTCCAGTTTCGCTCTAAAGGGATTCCAGCTGGTTTGCATCCAAGCTTCCCAGTCTCCTTAAGCAAATCAATAGTGTACTTTCTTTGAGAGATAAAAATCCCTTTTTTGCTTCTTGCAATTTTCATCCCTAGAAAGTATTTAAGCGATCCAAGATCTTTAACTTTGAACTCGATTTGTAGTTTCTTTTTAAGGTTCTCGATCTCATGTTCATCATCTCCTGTAATCATCATATCATCTACATAAACGATAAGAATAGCCTGTTTTCCAGACTCACTTCTTTTAACAAATAGAGTGTGATCAGCTTGCCTTTGCTTATAGCCAAGATGATTCATTACAATACTAAACCGAGTGAACCATGCTCTTGGAGATTGTTTCAAGCCATATAAGGACTTCTTAAATTTGCACACCATACCGGCATTTCCTTGAGTCTCAAAACCTGGTGGAAACTTCATATAGACCTCTTCCTCTAAAGTTCCATTCAAGAATGCATTTTTAATGTCCAATTGATGCAATTCCCAATCCAAGTTTGCAGCAAGTGACAATAGTATTCGAACATAATTTAATTTTGCGACCGGAGCAAACGTTTCTTCGTAGTCAATCCCGTATGTCTGAGTGAATCCTTTGCCACCAACCTTACTTTATACCGTTCAACTATACCATCTGCTCTATATTTAACAGTAAAGATCATTCACTACCAACCGGCGTCTTCCCCATTGGCAACGGACAATTTCCCAAGTTTCATTATCATTGAGAGCCCCCATTTTTTCTAACAGAGCAACCTTCCATTTTGGGTCTTGAAATGCCTCGTGAACATATCTAGGTAATTGTATCTCATCAACTTGGGAAGTGAATGCCATGAAATCACGAGATAATTTGGAATATGTGAGATGATTCGACATTGGATATTTAACACATGATCTTACCCCCTTCCTGACAGCGACAGGAAGCTCTGAATCATCTTTCATCTCTTCTTGAGATTCCACAATTGGAAGATTTGCCACCATTTCAGATTCTTGGTTTTGCAGTGAAAATCGTGGTCTCCGAGATAGGTACTGATATAGTGGGATCCCAATGTTTATCTATTCGAGTATCATTCTTCTCTTGGACATAAATTTGAGGGTAAAAGAATTGATCTTCTACGAATGGAACATCACAAGTGACAAAAACCCATTTTGAAAAAGGGTGATAGCATTTATAACCTTTTTGTGTTGGGGAATAACCAAGGAATATACACTTGAGCGCCCTAGGTTCGAGTTTCCCAAGGTTTGGTTGAGCATTATGCACAAAGGCTACACACCCAAGCACATGAGGTTGGTGAGAATTATGAGCTCGAATAGATGGAAAAATTGACAAGAGCGTATCCAGGGGAGTACGAAATTTGAGAATTTTAGATGGTAGACGATTAATAAGATACGCTGAAGAAAGGATGGTGTCACCCCAAAACGAATGTGGTACGTGGCTAGTTAGCATGATTGATCTAGCAACTTCTAGTAAGTGAAAGTTTTTTCTCTCTGCCTCACGTGTTGTAACGTGCAGAAGTGGGATCTGGTGTAGCCATGGCTCCCGTGAGGTACCCCATCTTACCCTTTCCTTTAATCACAAGTAAGATTGATTCGTACCATTCTCGAAAATTATTTCCATTCAATATATGGATTATAATCTGGATGGGATGATTATCAATCGATTGAGATGGAGCACGAAAAAGTTGTGGGTTAAGGACAGTCGGAGCCGATGAGGACTCCCTGTGGAAAAATAGGTTCTTGGCTCGTCATATGTTGGCTTTGATTGCTGGAGAAACAAAAAAAGGTTTAGGCCGACAGGAACGTCGGCTCTGATGCCATGAAACAAAACTAAAGAAACAGGACACAAGGTTTAACGTGGTTCGATCTTTAAGACCTAGATCCACGGGAAGGAAAGAGATGATTTTTTTTTTATTTTTTGTTGTGACATTACAGCAATATAGGACTCCTTTATATAGGAGCCAAACAAACACCAAAAAAGGAATCTAAATATTCAAGAAATCAGGGCAATATTTCTCCTGTTTTTCTGGGATTACAATCATCAATATCTTCCTAAATAGGAAGATTCTGCTCCTATAAAATAGGTAATATATCTTTAGTTTCCAGCAATAATCTAATTAGATTTTCAACAATTAATATGCTTATCATTTGATTATTTCTTGACATCCATTCATATGATTTATCATCTCTTTTGTTCCATTCACCATCATATCAGTAATATAAAGGAATCTCACACATTTTTCTATAATATAAAAAAGAAATACATATAATTGGAAAAACCAAAAAAACAAGGGGCAGTCAGACGTGGCAGACTGGGAAGATTGGTCTACCGATCTGACCGGTCTGTCAGTCCAAAGATTGTAAAAATCCGATTGGACCGACTGAGTAGACCGGTTAACCTTAACACCGGTCTGCTTATACTGTTCATCGTCTTTCCCATAAAAAATTTAATATTTTTAAGTGTAAAAGCCAAAAGAACACATTGTTGATAATATCTTATATTAATATTCTTAAGAATGACACCTAATCTTTAAACAACAAAGTTTATACAAAATATATGAAATTTGAGATGAAAGTACCAATGTTGGAGTTTATCTCTCAAACTCTTGAGGTGTTAGTATCTTCAACTCTTCTTTCTATGAGTGTTGAAAATCCAATGATGGTGGTTAGAATTGAAAATGACTTTGTTAATAATCAATGAAAATGTAGGAGAATGGAATAGGGTTTGAAGAATAGTGATTTGTTTTTTTTTTTGTTTGTTTACGGGAATGAAGATTTAGTGAATATTCTTGGTGGGGATTGGGTGAATATTCTTGTGTGGAGATTGAGTGAATATTCTTGTATGGAGATTGGGTGAATATTCTTTGGAAGAATATATTTTCTTTTATTTTTTATTTAAAAGCGTATTTTGGACAATTTGAAAGATTTCTTCTAACTATTTCATTTTATATTATATTTATTAAAAAAGGTATTTTTGGGCAACTCAACTTTTTATTCAGTGAGAAGGCTATGCCATTTAATTATGTCAGAATGAAGGCTAGTTTTAAATAAAAATGTCAATTTAGGGCTATTTGAGATGTGAATGATGTGAATGAAGTGTGAACTCAGATTTGAAATTCCAATCTTACCCCACATACTTTTCATGTTTGTTTGATTATTGGAAGAGAAAATGAGAGTATGCCAAAATTTGGTATGATAACTGATTCTAAACATGGTTATTTTTCTATTTTACCCTTACAACTATCAAATATTACATACACTTCATTTTATCATTAGATATATGTGGAGGTCAAATATGTAAATAAACGATAAAACTTTCATAAAAACTACCATTTTAGACACAAAAAGGCTTTTTTTAGAATAGTATAGATAATAAATATTTAACTTTAGTTAATTATTTAGTTAAGTGATTTTTAATCTAATCCATTGATTTAAGTCATTAATGATGTGTCTTTCATTTAAAATGGTATTGAACACACTTGGTTGGAAAGGGTATTGAAGAGGAGCCTAATCCGAAATAAACCTCACATAGCAAATTGCCCAAGTTCATGCCGATTACTCCTTCTGGATCGAAACAATAAATCCACAAAATTGACTGCAAAACCCTTAAAATTCTAAGACTCCAACTAAATTATGAAATATATATACCAAAATAAAAGACTTCAGCATAAATATATTCAACAATATAATAAATATGAATAATAATTAATTTCATCATTTTCCACATCTAGAAAACAATCCACGGTTTTATGTTCTTCCAGCCATCTACTTCTTCATCCGCCATAATCGCAACAATTCGACACATGCTACACCAAAATTTATATAATCTTGAATGATGCCGATTTATTGTTTTTTAGTTTTGAAGGGCCCTTTTTCGGTTTTTAGGCACTTGGTAGTTCCATTACTTGTAAATCAATTATATAATTCGACATTAGGTATGTTGCACTTAGAAAAACAAATGTCTTCTTTTTTATTTATATATTTTTGATGGGTCGATGTTGACGACCACTATTTAAATGTCTTTTTCAAAAAGCAAAGAGAAAAATTCATATTTAAATTTAATAATCATTAAAATTTATTTGAGCTCGACTGTCATGGTAAAAGTAACGTGTTTTAGGATAAAAACCGTTTTACATTTATAGATTAAATTCGTAACTTTCTCTTGCCATTTAATTTGGTTACCATGAAATGATGATCCATACTTAAGTGTCACAAAAACTTGACATAATTGATTAATTAGAATAGTGGATACAAAATGCAGATTACTTTATGTTATCCTTGACCTTGGCCGGAATTAAAAAATTAATTACACCAACTAATTTGAAGTGATTTATAAATAAATAAAAGTGGTTAAATCATTGCTTATAAACAAAAGTCCGCCAGCGTGGATATCTGATTGGCAAAAACAATCACCAGCTCATAAAGATAACAAATGATTAAGAAGAATATATTTACCAAATAATGGAAGGATAAGCCACTCCGGCACCGGCCATGTAATTCTTTAAATTGTTATTAGTATAATAATTGATAGTGCTAATGACGTTTTTTGAGTATAGAAAATATGGATTATTAACTTCAACAAATATTTGGAAATTAATTTGTTTTAGTTTAATTGTTGACGTCCATTTAGTCGCATATTTAATTTAGAATTTGAACAAAAATTGTTTTAGTTGGTACACACAGAGGTATATTTTCTTTATGACGAGGGAGAATTTACAACTGCCATTATTAGGTTGCAGTGAGTAAATAACTTTTTTTTAATAATAGTATATAAACTTCATTAGAGAGTTAAACCAGATTAAATTGTATTTAATTGATAGACTCTCAATTGAGTAGGACAAACAAGTCACCTTTTGAGGAGAATCGAATTCTGAATAAAATTACAAGGCCAACTATCCGATCAACTTTATATAGACTTATTACACTTGATATGTGGTATATTTACAATTTAGTGAAAATATACAATAGAATTACATCACATCTGTGAATAAAAATAATCGTTTAAGTAATAAGTCTATATTGAAATTGTAAATGCAGAAAATGTAATTTTTTTTTTGAAATAATTCTCTAATTACTTAAGTAAATAATTTTTTTTATTAAAGTCTTTATGTATGTATATAATTTATTTATTAATGAATTCTCGCAATTATACTTATCAAAGAATTCAACATCTCATCTTGCCTAATACAGACAAGAATACACAAGCTCAAGGTGACTGGTGATCGCCCATCTGTCCTCTGTGTGCCACTAAGACTATGTACAATGGTCACAACATTAAACACCCTCTTTTTCAATTCTCAACACTCCACATCATCTTATCTCTCTTCCACATAATAATTAAACACCCATTCAAATTTTACACTCTACAATGGTTTTGTTTAATAATATTCAACACCCTACCCCACTACTTTTATCTCATTTTATTATTTATTTATCCTTTTAATTTTATGATTAGATTATAATAAGATTGTCGTTTATAATTAAAAATAACGATGAAATAATTTCTTTTTCGATATTTTTTTAAAATAAAATTTATTTAAATATTTATCTAAATATTAATCTTATTTATTTATCCTTTTAATTTTATGATTAGATTATAATAATATTATCGTTTAAATATTTATCATATAATTAATTTTTATATTAGCAAATAAACACAAGAGTTGACAATAGTAATTATTAAAACAAAACAAAGTTATAAATATTATTGAAATTCAGTACAATAAACGCACACGATACCACTAATTATTAAACACAAATAAGCACACGGTACAATAGAGTAGATTGGCAATACAAGAAACTTTTAATCAAGAAACATTCCGAATTTTGCCCATATGTGTTTTACTAGATCCTCCTGCAATTCATGATGGGCATTTGCATTGCGCAATTCCGATCTAGCACGTACACGATCTAGCACGTATTCCGATCTAGCACGTACATGATCTAGCACGTTGGAATTATTGATATAATTCCAACGATTTCTGCATGCATCTCCATCGCGTGGATGATCGAATGAGCAATGCTCGTTACAATATTCAGCAATTTTACCCCAGTATGCTTCGCTTTTCTGATTCTTACCGACAACACTGTCGGTTCCATATTTAATCCACCCACTAAGTAACACCAAATTTTGCTCAGTGGTCCAGTTGGGGACTTTCTTTCGAATAGTGCTTGAATCATCTTCCTTAGCACCGCTTGTGTTACCAAGAGACACTTGTGTGGAAAATCCTGGAAATTCGGTTGCTCCAATATTTTGAACATTTTCATTCCCCACTGGCATATATGGATTATGAGGTGGTTGAGAGGAATATTGCATCATTGATGCATAATATGGATGATAATTTGGTTGAAAACCAAAATTAGGAATATTTTGAGGACGTGGTTGGTATGAAGATTGGTTATCAAATTGATAATTACTAGGATTTTGATAGTTAAAAGGATAATTAGTCGAATTTTGAGAATTGAAAGGATTATTGTTAGGATCCATTCACTCACAAAATATTAAAAGATAAAGAACAATAATTTAGTAAAGGATAATAATATGATTATATTGAAAATGATCGAATTTTTTTTGGTATCCAAATCAAGTGAAACTAGTCTCTATTTATAGAGGAGAAAAAATGATGAATTTGGATATATTTTTTTTATATAAAAAAATTTATTTATTATCAAATAATTAACATCAAATAATTGGAGTGTGATAAAAATATGTACAATATGGTTAGCCAATAAGATCATGCCATGTAACCTTTTCAACACCATGTAAAATTTCTCCACCAATTTAATCCACATCACCATTAAACACCCTCTTCCAATGGTTTCAACTATTTAAAATATTAAACACCTTCTTTCAACACCCCCATTGTACATGGTCTAACATTTCACTTTTTTTTCTTTCTCCTAATTAAATTTGTTGACACTCGAATTTCAATTTATTTATTCATTACATTACTAATTACATAACAAAAACCAGCTCAACATACAACTTGTATAAGTTTGGATCCCAATTACACAAAAATTCCTCCATTCACAAATGTAAAGGGTAAAATTAAAGGAAATCCAATTAAAATCCCGTAATTACTATAATCGAAATCAACCTTATACAAAAATACGGGAATAAACATATGCTCGTTTGTAAAAAATTGAAAAAAAAGTGTTTTAAGTGGTTTTCGAAAAGTTTAAAATATACTTTTTACTAACTTATTCTAATTATTTATTTGATAAATTTTATAAACATATTCAAATTCAATATTTTTCTAAAATTCAAAAATTCCTTAAAAAAATAAAAGATTCTACTATATATCAGACATTAAACCAAAATTTTTAGAATTTTGGGTTCTAAATCTTTTCCACATATTCAAAGTGTGGGCGGTGGTCGCCATTCTATGTGTTACAAAAACCTATGGACCTATTTTTGCCAGCAGTGATGAATACCCAGCCGTCCAAACTAACGTCGTTTTCACTAATGCAATTCCATCACAAAATTCACACGAAAGAAAAAACAAACCCAATATTCTTGGGGTCCATCCCATGTGAGACTTAGTTAAAAAATAATAAAAATTAGTTTAAATATTATTTTTATTTTTATTATTGAGATATATAGAAATATAAAGTGGACTGAATAAAAATAGTTAAAAATATATAATTTTTATATATTTATATCTTATAATATTTATTGGTATGTTAGTTATTATCTATTATAGCACATATTGGATCACTATTGATCCAACTATTGAACAATGATTTAATATTTTTCCCAGTTGTATTTCCGAAAAAAAAATAATAATAATTAGTAGGTCCCATCCTCCCAACAATCCATCTATATAACCCCATTCTTATCACTCAAACTACACCACACCACTTAAACACACACAGATTCTAAACACTCTTGCGATCATTTTCTTACAAATATTTTAATTTATTTCCCGACAAATGGAGAGCAAAGAAGAAGATGTGAGACTAGGAGCCAACAAATTTTCGGAGAGGCAGCCAATAGGGACGGCCGCGCAGAGTCAGGACGACAAGGACTACAAGGAGCCGCCGCCGGCGCCGCTGTTCGAGGCCGGCGAGCTGGCGTCATGGTCGTTTTATAGAGCTGGGATAGCTGAATTTGTTGCCACGTTTCTGTTTCTGTATATAACAGTTTTGACAGTTATGGGGGTTAGCAAATCTGATTCCAAGTGCTCAACTGTCGGAATTCAAGGGATTGCATGGGCCTTTGGTGGGATGATCTTTGCCCTTGTTTACTGCACTGCTGGAATTTCTGGTATGTTTTTTTTTTTTTAATTTTTTTCTTTCTTTTCTGCTGATTAAAAATTGCAGTGTTAGTCGTATGATATCTATGTATTCTTGCAAAATTGGTCCATTTTTAGAAGATGTGACTGCTTAAAATGGAAGAAAACCATTAGTCTGCATGTGTTCAGTTCATAATTTGCATTAATTATACATTAAAAAACTCTATATTATGTTAGCAATTTTGATTAACATTTAGGGTTTTGGATTGTAAAAACCCTAAATGTACTGAGACTAATATTACAATTCTCTCTTTATTTAAAGAGAAAAAGTGAATGTTGATATGAAAATAACGTATATTTATTTTGGTTTTCCAGGGGGACATATAAATCCAGCAGTGACATTTGGGCTCTTTTTAGCGAGGAAATTGTCGTTGACAAGGGCAGTATTCTACATGGTTATGCAATGCCTTGGAGCCATCTGTGGGGCCGGTGTGGTGAAGGGCTTTGGCGAGGCCTTATACCAGACCAAGGGCGGTGGTGCTAACGTGGTCGCACACGGTTACACAAAGGGTAGCGGTCTTGGTGCTGAAATTATTGGTACATTCGTTCTCGTTTACACTGTCTTCTCCGCTACTGATGCTAAACGCAGCGCTAGAGACTCTCACGTCCCCGTAAGTACACTATATGCTTAGGATTTGGTATATATTAAGATCTTAATGCATAATATAAAATCATCTATATTTAATCAAAACTAGAAGTTATGTGCTTAGGATTAGGTTAAAATTCTGATGGAATTCAAATTAAACGTTGTTTTGCAGATATTAGCACCATTGCCAATCGGGTTCGCAGTGTTCTTGGTGCACTTGGCCACTATCCCAATTACTGGTACTGGTATTAACCCTGCTAGGAGTCTTGGTGCAGCCATCATCTACAACAAGAGCCATGCTTGGGCTGATCATGTAAGCTTGTTATATATTATTTCAATTATTATTATTATTATTATTATTATTATTATTATTATTATTATAATATTATTATTGCAAAAAAGATATATAATTGGATTATATTATGCAGTGGGTATTCTGGGTTGGACCATTCATTGGGGCAGCACTTGCAGCTCTGTACCATGTGGTGGTGATTAGAGCCATCCCATTCAAGTCCAAGTGAAATGTGCTTTTCAATTGTGTCACAACATGAAGATGAATAATATTTTAATATTATTGTTGTATTTTTCTATTTCCCTTGTATTGTCACTTTGTTGTATGTACGTATCTGAATAGGAGAATTTCAATTATAAAACGTAAGTTCAACCAAAATTAGGTTGCCTTTGGTGTCATTGTGATTTTTTTTTATTTTGTGGCTGTGCAATAAGATGTCATAATAATAGTACACCGACCATGTGTGTTGTTTATTTATTTTCGTGTTTAATTACATAAATGACGTTGGATTGGGGAATCTAATATGTATTTTTTGGTCAATATAGGTGAGTGTCTTTATCTAAGAACAAAGAAAATTATTTAAAACATTTATTCTTCAAGCCCATTAAAATCTCTAACTTATCTAGAAAAATATTTTGTGACATTATTTAATTGCATCACATACACCTCAATCTACTTTGTAGACATTTAAATCTACGAGTAGAGTTACTACTTTATAGTTTATATTTATATGCTAATATACATTAAACTAAAAGTATGACTGATTTTAGTGTTTTTAGTAAATTTATGTTTTTACTCTTATTAATTATAATTACAGTTACAATTAAGAATAAGTACAAGAATAAGTAATATTTATTATATAAAATGATTCCCTTTCCACTAAAACTAATGGATATTGAAGGTAAGTAATGAACAATGAATGTCATTAGCCTAAATTTTGTAACTTTCATCTCACTAAATCTTACTAAATTCTACTACACCACTTTGTCCTTATCAAAATTAATCTTTTATCTCAACCAATGTCACTATTGTAAAATTCTGAATTAGTGGTGTCGATGTATGTAACAAAGTCACAAATCAAAATTATGACTTGAATATGTGTTCATGGATATTGGGTCACAACTCACTAGATTAGTGCATGCCTAAAACTCAATATTTGGTATTTGACTATTTAGGAGGCTCGAAAATTAAAGAGTAAGTGATTCGTGTCAAAATTTGTTGGTTCAAATTTTGTCCAAATAATTGAGCTTTGGGGTTAAATAACATACCAAAACAATTGGATTATAGATTGTATTGAAGAATATAGAAATACTTATTTGCTAAAATAGTAAAAGCTTGAATTTTATTGAGCTTGTGTTAAGGAATTACAACTAAGAAATAAGAAGGAACAATGGTCTGTTAACAAGAGAAAAAAGATGAAGAAAAATGGGAGAAAACCCTTGATTTGAATGTCTAAAGCAAGTAGAGAGGCTAATCAATTATACACTCTTTAGAGCTTTTACAAGCACATATATAAGCTCCATATTGAAAAAACCCTAAGATTTAAAGGCCTTAATAACAACCCACATGGGTCTTCAAGATGAGCCCAACAACCACTTGAGCTAAGCCCAAACAATAGTTGAATATTATTTAACACCCCGATCAAGTGGATGGTTGGTGAATATCTAATAACCCCATTTTCTTTTTTTTTTGGTCGGTAAAAAATAATATATAATCACAAAGTAACTATACAATATGTCATAGGGCATACCCCAGGTAGACCAAGGAGGTCATCAACATGATGCCTCGTGTCTCAAAAGATAAAGCAAAGAAAAGCCTATCAAACAAAGCAAGAAAAGCAAAAATCCTAGTCCCCAAGAACAAGAAAGTCCAAAACATTAGGGTATAAAGCATAAAGAACTGTGTACACATGTGTTTTGATCTTGTAAACAATACGTTCCGGATGGGGACGGGTACTATCAAAAATACAAGCATTCCTAGCGAACCAAATATGATAGACGGTGGTGGCAAATGCAATCCTCGCCGCCCTCGATCTCCATGAGGTACCCCTAGCCTCCTTCTTCAACCATTTCAATGCGCTCGGTAGAGTAGACATAAGACGTGGGAAGGAGAGCCAATCGCGAATGTTTTGCCAAATATTGGCACAGGTAGAGCAGTCAAAGAAGAGGTGCTTGAGTGTCTCGTCACAAGTGTTGCAAAAGATAACCCCATTTTCATTTTCAAAAGATGATGTTGAGCTTTGCCGAGGGCTTTAGTAAGGATATCAGCTATTTGATCTTGTGACTTCACGAATTTGGTGACAATCTTTCCATCCTTTACATAATTCCAAACAATGTGACAATCAATTTTTACATGTTTCGTCTGTTCGTGGAAGACCGGGTTGGCAGCAATGCGAATAGCAGCTTGATTGTCACAAAATAAGGAAACTGGAGTAAGATGGAGTGTATGAAAATCAGAAAAAATGCCTAGTATCCACAAGAGTTCACAACATGCGGATGACATAGCGCGGTATTCTGCCTCAACTGAAGATTTGGAAACAGTGGATTGTTTTTTGCTTTTCCAAGAAATCAAGAAATTTCCGGAAAAAAAAAAAACGCAAAATCCAGTAACAGATTTGCGAGAGATTGGACATGAGGCCCAATCAGAGTCGCAATAAACAGACAAGTCATAAGAAGAGTCTTTAGAGAAGAAAATACCTTGCCCAGGTGAACTTTTCAAGTAGCGTAAAACATGAATAACAGATTTTAAGTGAGATTGTTTGGGCTTAACACTACAAGAAAACAGGGTATCAGAGACAGAATTTTAGAGACAGACGCAAATCTGTCACTAATAATAGGGTATCTGAGATGGATTTTGTGACGGATATTCACTCCGTCTCTCTTTGGCGACGGATTAGCGACGGCTATAATATCCCGTCGCATTTTTTAAAATAAATACAACATTAGAGACGGATTTAGAGACTGAAGTAAATTCGGTCTCTAAATCCGTCACTAAACGCTAATTTTAGAGACAAAAGTTAGAGACGGAAAAAATCGGTCACTAAATTTTAAATTTGTGACGGATTTAGAGACGGCTGTAGAGACGGAAGTAAATTCGGTCTCTAAATCCGTCACTAAACATTAATTTAAAATACAAAATTAGAGACGGAAAAAATCGATCACTAAATTTTAAATTTGTGACGGATTTAGAGACCGCTGTAGAGACGGAAGTAAATTCGGTCTCTAAATCCGTCACTAATCATTAATTTAAGATACAAAATTAGAGACGGAAAAAATCGGTCAATAAAATTTAAATTTGTGACGGATGTAGAGACGAAAGTAAATTCGCTCTCTAAATCCGTCACAATTTAGTGACGAAAAAATCGGTCACTAAAAATTTAACTTTGTGACGGATTTAGAGACGGATATAGAGACGGACGTAAATTCGGTCTCTAAATCCGTCACTAAAAATTAATTTAAGATACAAAATTAGAGACGGAAAACATCGGCCACTAAAATTTATATTTGTGACGGATTTAGAGACGGAAGTAAATTCGGTCTCTAAATCCGTCACTAAAAATTAATTTAAGTTACAAAATTAGAGACGGAAAAAATCGATCACTAAAATTTAAATTTGTGACGGATGTAGAGACGAAAGTAAATTCGGACTCTAAATCCGTCACGAAATATTAATTTAAGATACAAAATTAGAGACGAAGTAATAAATTAGTCGAATTTCTTTAGTTTAAATTCGATTTGAAGTTAAAATTGCATGAATTAAAGTGAGAAATGTGTTTATGATGTAGGATTATGAAAGAAGAAAACAAGACATGCCCTATATGCCGGAGACATATTGACAAAGTAAGGAAGTTGCATATTGTATGAAATAATATGGACAATACGGATTTAGTCTAATTATTTTGTAGTATGAATTAAAGGCATAATTAAAGGCATAATGATTTAAAGTTATAATTATTTTTAATCAATTAAAGGCATAATTATTTCATATTGTACTTCGTCTTATGTGAAGAATGAAACAAAAATATAATTAAATAAAATAATAATTAATTTATAAATATAAAATATATAAAAATAAAATTTGTGAAGTTCATGGTTTGAACCCAAAACCTCCAACTTTATATTTAAAGTCTTACCACTACACCAAAGACTGATAGGAGTTGGCACATATAATAATTATAAACTAAATCAGTTTCTTTATTTCTTATACAAGATCAAAACAAGCAGAGGACTTCTTCCCCCAAAAAAAGCCCTAACGTTCGAAGCAGCTAGTTCGATTCCCCTAAAGCAGCGATCCTTCTTCGATTCGAACACCTATCTCCGGCCGCCTCCGCACACTATCTCCGGCCATCTATTGTTGAGGTAAGTACTTTATTTATTGTTCCTATTCGATTTCGATTGCAAATGACAATTTAGTTAGGTTATTCATTATTGAATTTGGTAATGAAATATAATAAGTGAGTTATGAATCGAAACGATGATATGTTTCTGCAATGAGCATCTTTGTATCATAATGAATAGTAAGTTTTGTAGGCTTTTGATTTGGGCAATTTGCTTGATCTATGAATCGAAACTATGATATGGCAGTTTGCTTGATCTATATATATATACACTTATATGTATACATATGTATGTATGTATAAGTTGCGAAATGTTGAAGGTGATAGAGTTTATATGTAAAATTATAATTAACCTTGAATTGGAAAGGTGATCTTTTACTTGATGTGAATCCGGACTTACTTAACTATGAGTTCCAAGTGAGATTACACTAGTCTTGTTATCATTTCTAGAATGAACTGTGATCAAGTGCATATGTGTTTGTGTGTTAGAGGCTTTGTTTGTATTTTGATCAAGTGCATAGGTTGTCTTACTTCTTTGAAACAATTGTGATGCCTGAGTGATGAAACTTTACCTGAACACATTTAATATAAGTTCATATTTGTATGTAAAAATATTTATATTTGTATGTATTCTGCTATTTCATTTTACTATATTTCTCAATGTTTTGCATCTCCTATTTCATTTGTATGTATTCTGCTTTTTGGGGCTTTTGGTTTTTATTTTGTTTAACTAAATTTTCTTTATCAAATATACTTGAAATAGTGTAGCCTTCTGCCTTATTACAGCTTTTCTATCAAAACTGGTTTATTTATTCATATGTGATAAAAATCTGTAGAGACTTTTGCTTTTCTAAGTTGAACTGAAATTTGATTGTGAACTTTACCTTTATCTATCATTTCCTTTACTGTTGGAGCTTGCTTTATGGCATTGAAGATGCTTTACTTGGCTCATTTACTTTATTGTGTGGGTTCTTACCAAACGACATATCTCTAGTAATGAAGATGATCTTTTGTGAAACTAAGAATCTTCTTAATTGTGTTTTTAGCTCACGCTCGTGTTAAACTAAGAGGGTTATGGAGAAAAGTGTCAAAAGGCTAGGCAAAATCGCATGACTGAGAAGGAAGGCTCCATCACAAAGCATACTTGTGGTTCTATCACTCGGGAGGCACATCGACAAAAAATGGTATATATTTTAATTAGAAAATTTTCGTCTTTTTAGTGCAATGTATTGAATATTGATTTATATTTTTGTGATAATTGTAGGAAAGCGAATTGAAGCGCCCTGTTGATGATTTTGAGCTATTTGAGCACACCCACAAAAGTAAAAGAAATTTTAACTCGTTGATAAATCCTGTACCATTGTCACTTCTTAATATTTTAATGGTTCTAGTGAACTGATTTTTAATCAAGTAAAAGAAATTTTTTATTAACTTAACAGTTTCAACCTTAGTACTCATGAGAAATAACCAAACAGCTCTAGAGAAGTCATCAACAATAGTTAAGAAATAATTATATCCACTATGACTCGTATTTCTAAATGGTCCCCACAGATCAAGATGAACCAAATCAAAAACAGATTTCGTCTTATGAATGCTAGAGTTAAAGGGTTCCCTAAATTGTTTGGCTTTATGGTAGATCTCACAAGGTGAAGTACTAATAGTTTCATTTATTGTCAAATTAATTTTTAAGACATTTAGGACATTATCAAAAGGATGACCAAACCTGGCATGTCAAATATTTGAAGAAATAAAAGAATTGCAGAAATTAACAAACTCTCGAGATGGAGAGTCAAAGAAAGGAGAGAAGAAGTAGAGACCTCCCATCTCCTTACCAGTCGCCAGGCATATTCCATTTTGAGGGTCCTAAATTGAGCAACCATTATTATCGAAAATAACATTAGAATTACTGACCTTAGTAACCTTAGAAACAGAGTGTAAATTGAAATTAAAATCTGGTAAGACTAACACATTTTGCAGAATAATACCAGGAATGAGGTTTAATTTACCATAACAAACTACGTTTACATTTGTGTTATTAGGTAGCTTAATGGACATGTCTTGAACATAGAAAATATCATACAAATTAGCAATAGTGAAAATCATGTGATCCGTGGCTCCTGAGTCTATTATCCATCCATTAATGCTAAAGTTGGAAGAAAGTGAGGTAGAGGACATACCTGCCATACTGGCTTTGGAGTCCTCAACCTCCTTTTGTCCCTTTAGAATTTTCAAAAGTTGTGTGTATTGTTCAGAAGTCAATGAATGTGTGGAGGGATGAACACCCTCTGTAGGGTTTTTGTCCACTATTACCGAATTTGAAGCCTTAGAAATTTTTTGAATGGAGGTGTTCCCTTTTTTATTTTTATTCTTATTGGGAAAGCCAATCAACTTAAAACATCTTTCAATAGTGTGGCCAATGCCATCACAGTGTTTGCATACAAGATTCGGATTCTTAACATTGGACTTGCCATTCATTCTCCCCAAAAAAGCAGATGCAGTTTTATCCATATTTAGTGTTAACATGCATAGAATTTGATCTATGAGTGTCTTCTTGAGACACGATATTCACTACTAGAAAACAGAGCAAACGCGACGGAAGATACCGTCGCTAAACCGTCGCCAATACGACTTTGGCGACGGGGTCGCGACGGTATCCACCCGTCGCAATTTTGGCGTCGCTAAAATACATCCCGACGCTATCCCGACGCAAAGTACCTAAACACTTGACCCGGTTTTGACCGGGTATTGACCGACGCATTCCCGTCGCAAACCCGACGCCAACAAAAAATAATTATTTTTTGAAGCCCCGTCGCAAACCCGACGCCAACAGATAATAATTATTTTTTGAAGTCCCGTCGCAAACCCGTCGCCAACAAATAATAATTATTTTTGAAGTCCCGTCGCAAACCCGTCGCCAACAAATAATAATTTTTTTTGAAGCCCCGTCGCAACCCCGTCGCCAACAAATAATAATTATTTTTTGAAGTCCTGTCGCAACCCCGTCGCCAACAAATAATAATTATTTTTTGAAGTCCCGTCGCAAACCCGTCGCCAACAAATAATAATTATTTTTTGAAGCCCCGTCGCAAACCCGACGCCAAAAATAATAATTATTTTATGAATCCCCGTCGCAAACCCGTCGCCAACAAATAATAATTATTTTTTGAAGTCCCGTTGCAATCCCGTCGCGTTTCTGGTGAATTTTGTAAAAAAATATACAGCCAGGTTGCTGCAGCATATCGAGCAACCGGCTACAATTTCATAATTTCATTATTTCGAAATGATATATATATATATTACTATTACATGATTTCCATAAAGCCTTAAACATTCAATCATAATTTTTCCAAGCCTCATCACAAAATAACTTGTAAGTTAGAATGTAAATCAAGCTAATTTTGCAATATTTGCATCTAGATCTATCTGTCGCGAAAAAATATATATACTTGAAAACAAATCGATAGAAAACTCAAAGTTGGAAGCACAATTGAACGAGAGCTAAGAAAATACATTTGCAAAATGGACTAATAAAATGAAAAATCATCTGAAAAACAAAGAATATGCAATTTTAACTTTCGTTTGGCACAACGAGGCGATCTTTGCCTTCGACCAGCTTTGCAGATCTCGTCCGATAGTCGTGTAACTGTTCATTTTTCTTAATATTATCAGCCAAAAATATCCAAATTTAACTAAAATGAAAGAAAAATAAATCATTGATTGATGAACTATAAAAGTATATATACATACCCAAAAACAGAAAATTGACCTTCATCAAAGGATAGCCCTCCTAATCCAGCCTGCAAAAATACAATTTTTACTCAATTTTTTTACTTGAATGAATAGAATGACTTTATAGTAAGAAGAAATTGTAAGTTTGTATCACATAATTGCTCACATTTCTATTGTCATAGAGATAAAAGAAAAACTGATTTGGCGAAGAAAATTCCTCAGAGACGTCACTATGAGCCATCACAACTGCACCATAAACTGATAACGGAAGCACAGGCAACTCCCCATCCTTCATGTACAAATTTTGAGTTGGCTGTGTGTGTGTGTGTGTGTGTGTGAATGGTGTGGATTGAGAGGGAAAACAGTTAGGGTTGAAGATGAGGGTTAGGGATTGTGAAGATGAGGCTTTATATAGAATCGAAACCGTCGCGAACCCGTCGCTATCCCGTCGCAATTATTTGTGAAAAAGTTTGAACTTAGCGCCTAATAAAATTTAGCGGGAGTGAAAATTTTCGAAAATAATCGAAACCGTCGCTACACCGACGCTATCCCGTCGCAACCATTTGTGAAAAATTTTGAACTTACCGCCTAATAAAATTTAGCGGGAGTGTGAAAATTTTCGAAAATAATCAAACCGTCGCCATCCCGACACTATCCCGTCGCAACTGTTTGTGAAAAAATTTGAACTTACCGTCGCAATACCGTCGCAATTGGAACTTACCGTCGCAATACCGTCGCAATACATCAGGACCAGTGAAAAAAATATTGCGTTTTTCCACCTAACACCACCTGCAAGTATAGTAAATTACAATATACAAACACGGTAAGGAAATCAACAGTACACAAAACACACTACCACATTTTGTAATATAATAAAAGATCATTCAATACAAACTCGTCAATTATTACATGAGAAACTGGAAAATAAAAACGGTGTACTCCTAATAGTCTAGGATTCGTCAATCTTGTCCCCCCCAATAGTCTTCCTCTGAGTAGTCATCGGGGTAGTCCGACTCGTATTCCGAAGCACTGCTATCTTGTTGTCCCGCATCATCATCCTCCCCCTCTCCCAGAACAACGAAAACCCCTTCTTCAACGATATCAACTTCATGAGGTGGATCCACGCGAACCGGCGAAGGTTGTTGTTCCTCTTGAAAGATATCTTCAGTGTCTAATGCCGACACATCCACATTTTGCATATGTGTCCAATCAACTCGACTTCTAGCATTCGTTTTCATTGCCACACACCACTGCTTATGATCTCTACTGGTAGAAACATAACGAAGATAGTATACTTGTTGTGCCTGTGATGCTAGGATAAATGGGTCATCTTTAGAACCTCTACTTTTGTGTTTGATTTGAACCATTCCATTTCTCGGATGCACCTGCATCCACTTACTAGTGTCATACCAGAAACATTTGAAGAGTAACTTTGTCATTCATGAAGCCGTACGACAACTCCCAAATCTCTTCTATCACCCCATAGTAATCAACATGATCATCATCTTCATAGCAAGAACCTTTGACGCAAACACCGCTATTAAAATTACTTTTATTACCATCACCCTGCCTGATGTCAAAGTAGTAGCCATTGACGTAGTAACCCTTGTACCTTTTTATTTCAGCAGCTGGACCACTTGATAATGTCCTGAGGTGTGCAATTGTGTCCATGTTATTTCGTACATAGTTGCGCAACCATGTAGCGAGCCTAGACATCTTGCTCACTTCACGAATTCTTTCTTCAATTGTCAACTCGGGACACAACTCTTCAATCAAATCGTGGTACATCCTATGACAATAGTTATTTATTTAGTTAACTACTATATTATATACATACAAATTGATTAATTTAAAGGTTATGTATACACTTACTCAATGTATTCTTGTATTTCGGGTGTATTGCAGAGAATATACACATGAGCGGTGTTGTATTCTTCAACATCCATGTAATATCGATGTTTCACTACAAACGTGCCTCGGCCTGGATAGCGAAACAATGGCAAACAATTTGGGTCTTCCGGTTCGTTTGGTACATCGTGTCTCTTAGGTCGATTCAAGTTGGTTTCTATATCTTCCTCGAAGTACATTGAACAAAAGTTTGAAACCTTTTTCACCAGATATGCTTCACATATTGACCCTTCAACACGTGCCTTTTGTCTTACCAATTTCTTCAACCCCCCTAAAAATCTACAAACATTAATAAGAACAAACGTTAGATAATAAACATGTATACTCATATGAAATTATAATAAAATAAAATACTCACGACTCAAACGGGTACATCCATCTATACTGTACAGGACCTCCATTTAATGCTTCATAAGGCAAATGTATTGGTAGGTGCTCCATCACATCAAAGAATGCTGGTGGAAATATCTTCTCCATCTTGCAAATTATCTCAACGATGTTACGCCCAAGTTCCTCCACATGTTCCACATTAAGTGTTGTTGCTGAAATATCTCGAAAGAAATAACACCACTCAGTTATGGTTTCCCACATCGGATCAGGCAGGATGTGACGGAGTGCGACTGGAAGTAACCGTTGGACAATAATATGGATATCATGACTTTTGAGTCCACTAAAGTTTACATTTCCTGCACATCTAGCAATGTTTGAAGCATATCCATCAGGTAATTGCAAATGCGACAACCATTTTCTGAACTCTTTTTGTTGTGTTGTATTTAGTGTATATGTTGCTTTAGGTTTCGCTTTCCTCCCACCAATACTTTGCATATTCAATTGTGACCTCGAACAATGAGTCTGGAGGTCGATTCTTGCTCGTTCGTTGTCTTTTGTTTTTCCAGGAACATCCATTACAGTGTATAATGCATTTTCACCATTATTCTTCTCTGTGTGCATGAAGTCAATGTTGTGTCTGATTTTGTTTGTAGACCAATAGCTCAAATCCCATAATATACTCTTCTTGCACCAGTTGTGTGTTACATTATACCATGCTGTTCTATGTGCCGCACACTTGGTTTTTCCAAACACATCAGGATCCAACAAACACACATCTTCATATATCTCAGCTCCATCAAGTCGTTCTTTCTGTTGCAAATCTGGATAAGCCCGTCCCCTAACAAACGCATTCCTTTGGATCCTATACGGATGTCCATCAGGCAAGAAAGGGCGATGACAATCAAACCAAGAAGTCTTCCGACCTGCTTGTAATCGAAAAGCTCTCGTTTTCTCCATACAATACGGACAAGCTAACCTACCGTGTGTGCTCCAACCAGATAACATGCCGTATGCAGGAAAATCGCTGATAGTCCACATCAAAGCAACTCTCATATTGAAATTTTGTTCCATCGACGCATCAAATGTCTCGATACCCGTAGTCCATAACTCTTTCAACTCATCAATCAATGGTCTCAAGAAAATATCTATATCTCTCCCAATATTTTTCGGTCCCGGTATAATCAGGGACAAGAACATATATGGCTCTTTCATGCACATTCCCGGTGGTAAATTATACACGCAGATGATAACTGGCCAACAAGAATATTGGCGTCCAAATTTGCCAAAAGGACTAAAACCATCAGAACACAAACCGATGCGAACATTTCTCGGCTCAGCTGAAAAATCTGGATATATCGTATCGAAATGCTTCCACGCTCCACCATCTCTCGGATGCGTCATCCACCCATCATCTGTTTGAGTTTGATGGTGCCATGTCATGTCATGAGCCGTCTTCCTTGACATGTACAATCGCTGTAATCGAGGACCTAGTGGTAAATATATCAAAACCTTCCGTGCAACAGGCTTGCGTTGTCCCATCCTTCTTTGCTCGTACCTAGGCTCCCCACAAACTCGACACGACTCCAGCAGTTCATCCTCTTTGTAAAACAACATGCAATTATTCACACACGCATGAATTTTCTGTTTAGGCAAGAACAGAGGAGTCAACAATCTTTTTGCCTCATAGAAATCATTGGGAATGTTTTCTCCTTTATTAGGAGTGCAACACTTGATTATGGAAATCCACCTCTGGAAATATTGTTGCGATATTTGTGACTCGGACTTTAAACTAACAAACTGAGTTGTCATCGATAACTGTGTAAATTCAGTGCAACCATCCCACAACGGCTGATTTACAGCTCCCATTAAATCATAATATTTTCTCGCTGCTGTATTTGGGTCTTCTCTAATATTAGAACACCCCCCAAATTCAAATCTTGTCTCACCATGACGTAAGTTTAAACCATCTTCAACCAAATGCATATATTGATTGTCAGCAAATACTTCATTAGTAGAGGATGTGCTTATTTCATGATCACAAACATTATTTGAAGGAACATACGTCTCACCATGGTATTGCCATATATAGTATCCTTCAACAAAGCCACTAGAAATCAAATGCGCTTCAACAGTACTAATATCATGCACATTTCCATTTTCACACCTCCTACACGGACATCTTATCATTCCCACTATTCCTTTTGACAACGAATAAGTTTTAGCAACCTCAAGAAATTCAATCAAACCATTCAAATATTCATCCTGATATAGTCCATCTCGACGAAAACGATTATACATCCAAGAACGATGTTCTGACATTTTTTCTGGGTACATATATTAAAATTAAAGTAAGCTACACAATAATATAGTAACCTAATCAATTCAAGACAAATATAATTAAAATTAAAATAATCATAAAAATACTTTATCCCAAGATTTTGAATCTCCAATTAAGGGTTTGATTGTCACTTTATGGTTGAAATCTTCAATGAAGATGTGGAGAAAAGTGGAGAAAAGTGTATTTATTAAGAGTTTGATTGTCAATTTATGGTTCTAATATTCAATTTTGGGTTAAAGATGTGGAGAAAAGTGTTTTTTTGGAGTGTTTCGGCTGAGATATATTGTGGCATACATTTTTTTTTTTGTGTTTCTCTTCTGTTAGGTTATTAAAATCACATCTGTTTTTGGCGACGGGTTTGCGTCGGGTAAATACCGACGCCAAAATCCGATTCTACCCCGTCGCTAATCCATCGCCATATTGATAAAAATAAAATGAATTGTACCGTCGCTAACCCGTCGCTAACCCGTCGCCATATTAACCCGTCGCTAACCCGTCGCTATCCGATGGATATTCAATTTTTAAGGTGCCTTTACCATGGTATTGTTCTGGTATTTATCAACTTGGACATAGAAAAGAAGGGTCTTTTCTTCTTCTATTAGAGAAATAAAGTAATATAATAATTAAATTTCATATATACATGTTCAGTGATTAATAGGACTAAGAAATTATATTAAATGTAAATTAATTAACTCAATTTCCTTATATTTTTCTTTGGCCAACTAGGTATCATTAGAATTTGTTTTATGTAGTTGATTACTATACAAAAGTAAACGAGAAAAGTTAATAAATACATCTAATAAAATGTATGTACACGTTGTTATTTACTTAGTATTTTTTCTCAAAACAAAATGGAAGTGTTTTTGTTTTATAAAAAAAGTCTAAATTTATCAAATTTAAAATCATTTTAAAATATCAAAAAATATGCAATGTGGATATCATTTAATACAATGACTCACGATTTGGAATCAAAATATGTGATTGTTTTAATGCATATGTTGAGATTATTGCAACTAAACTTGCTATTGAGAATATTGCAACATCATCCACTCACTCACAACCCCTTAATGATTGAGAGGCCAATTTAAATTAAAACAGCTAGCTAGCTATATTGATGCCTAATGACTGGAAAAAACAACAATGACAGTTTAATTATGTTTATATAAAAACAATCCACATTTTCAATTTACAAGATTTTTCCCACCAACGCACAGAGAAATGAGACAACAACTAATAATCACAACTAAATATCATTTGCCTATACAGTTATACTACTTTAACAATTAACATTACCCTGTCTCTGTCCTACCCTTCCATCCTTCTCCATCGCATTACAGTCCAGGGGAATTTCAAAAAACGACAACGAAAACTGCTTCGAAACCACACCAACATCAAAGTAAATCAAAATAATTCAACATAAAGTTTTAACTAGACAAACTATCAACTGTTACAAAGTATCAATAAATAAAGTCAAGGCTGGGATTCGGGAAACGAGGAGTGCGGGTGATCGGCCTGTGGAGTCGGGACCTGAGGCTCTGGAGGTGTGAATGGCTGCATCGATGCCAACAAACCTGTGGCGGTCGCTGTACTCCCTACAGACAGGATGCTGCACATACTACCCTGTCCCGCTGCGGCTGCACCTGCCATGTAGGCCTTCACCAAATTGGTCAAGTTAGCCAGATCTCCCTTGACGCTCACTACCTCTTCTTTGAGAGTCTTGTTCTGCATCTCCATCTCCAAGAGTTTCTCTTCTAGCGCCTTGTTTCTAGCCTCCACGGTCTCGTACTTGCGCCTCAATTCCTCGTCTGTTGACCCAGGTGCTATATTTGATGGACAAGGTGACGATAGCATCCGCTCTGCAACTAAACTAGGACCGGCTCCAAGCACGCGTCCTTTGCCCAAGCCCGCCTTGACCGGCACAGTCTGATACCACAAACTCTTGTCCCACGGCTGCTCTAAGGGGTCTACGTCCTGCCCATATCGCTCGTGGAACATAGCATCGTACTGTGTCTGAAAATAAAAAACAAGTGTCATAAGAATAAAAACTAAACGTACAAAATACTTAAAAAGAACAGGCAACACCGTTAAGCTCACGTGTGACTAAACTAAACTTACAAATGCCATCTCCAAGTTCGGGTTATACACGTCACCAGTCGCTTCATTCGTCACCTTATCCTTCTTCTTGTTAAGCTCAAGAAGAATAGGCAACGCTGATGGCGTCTTACCAGTCTGACGCTCCTGAGATACAATTAAATGTAATGTTAATAGTGATTTGATAAAAAAAATTAATCACTAATATAAACTATAATACAATTTTTGATAAAATTACCTTCTCAAACATTCGCTCCTGAATGCTCTTACTCCCGAGGGCATGCACCGATAACATCCCATCTGGTCGTCCCGCTGAACTCCGACGATTGAGGCTGGCTTGTGCCGATATTGCCCTCTGGTCTTCCCGGCACCAATACCGGACATACTCCTCCCAAATCGCTGGGTCACTCAACCACTTCGGGCACGGCTTCCCAAGCAACAAAGCGACATCCTCGACCTTGTTATCCTTTAGCGCCTTCTTGCGAGTCTTATTTAACAAGTCACTAAACTTCTTCTGGTTTTCCGACTCCCATACCTGTCTGGCCAAAGCGACGGGCCCTCCAACCACATCATATATATCCTTAAAAAATACAAATTAAGTAAGTATAAATTTATTGATAAAAATTTAAATCAAATGTAATCACATACATACCAGAAAAGATGACCAGATTTTATCCTTCACGTCCTGCCCGATTTCACTGTAGTGTTTCCAAAATGCTTCCATGTTCCTTTTTATTTGTTTCCCAAAAAATCTGGGAACTCCATCACCAATAAGCTTAACATAAACGATCAAATTGATTAATTAAAGAGATGAAAAAACCAAAACAGTATAACATTATTAGATTAAGCTAGTATGTAACAGATTAGATGTCGATCATTTTTTGTTTAACTTACTTGCCCATGTATAATGTCGCAATAAGCTTCTTAGCACCGGGACGACGAGGGGAGATAGGACGGTCAGCTCCGCGCACCGGAACGCTCCCACTACTATCTGGGCCGATCGCGTCTGACCCGTCAACCTCATCAGCAACCGTATCCCCATCGTCATTATGAGAGGAGTCAGAATACTCGTCGGCAAGAGCGGTACTGCGGTGACGGACATCTGAGGACTGCTGACTACCTCCAGTGGGCGGCGATGATCGGGAAGCCGTCGACTGTGTAGGTGTCGATCCTCGGGGAAGGGAAGCTGTCGACTGATCTGTGGGCACCGGTGATGACTTGTCAGTGGCTGACATAGATGGAGTCGGAGCCGGATCAACTACGGTCCGCTGACGATACTTCGGAGCGGGCCAGTGACCGGCTCTATACTTATGCCCGAATGACAACCCTTCGGCCTCTTCGGCGGCCGGCCTGCAACTGCACACTTCTTCGACCTTACACTCTTCCCACCACGAGGAGCCATAAAAAACCTGTAAAATTTGACTTTGTTAAAACCACATTTAAGCTATATATGCACTATATATCTACTAATTTGTCCCATTAAGAAGCAAAGACAATTTATAGAAAAGGTGATTCGAAATTGTGAAAACGAAAGATGAAGAAAATGGGATGAATATTATAGGGGTGGATGAAGAATCACTGTCAAAAAGTATTTGTCTTTATATTTGGTGTTGATTTGTGTCCAATCTTCCTTTACTATTTTCACTAATTGATGGGTATATCATATATGTAGATTTGAATTCCTGTTGATGATATTATTGGTAGTATTATATATTTTTATCACCATAGATAAAGAGCCTTATTAACAGTTCAAAGACTCCAAAATTAAGATATGGAGAAAGTAAACTTCAAATGAAGCTAATAAATGAAGCCTTAATGCACTTTTAAACAATGTCGATATGGAGCAAGTAATAAAACATTTACTATGAAACTAATCAATAACAAAAAAAGATTTCCACATGAATCACATCCAAAACAAGCGACAGAAGAGCATTAAGTCATTCGACAAAGATTTCCTCATTCTTTAGACTTTCATTAGAAAACAGAAAACTGCTAGAAAACAACACCTATTCATGGTACACTATTTTTCAGAAGCCTATACCCCATTTTTCACAAACAATGTCCTTTCTCCAAGATGATCTTTGTTACACACTAAAAAACACAAATAAATCAAATAATTTTCGAGCAACACCTTTTTTCTTATTGAAACACAAATAAGATGATAAATAAAAGTAGTTAATAATTTAAAGCAACACCTTTTTTCTTCTTTCAATCACAGTTCTTTTTTTTGAGCGATTTTCAGTTTTTGAAGATTCTTGATAAAGATAACCAAAAAGCATGGTGATTTTGGTGGGATTTATTGAATATACCTCATGTATATATATATATATATATATATGTGTGTGTGTGTGTGTGTGTGTGTATTAACAAGAACAATTGCTCCAAGAATACTATGATTCATATCTTTGATGAAAATATTATATTTGTTTGTGCAGAAAAGGCTAAAATGGGAGAAAAAAAATGGTTCTTTTTTTGCCAAAGAGATAGAAAATACCCAACAGGGATGAGAACAAATAGAGCAACAGAATCAGGATATTGGAAGGCAACTGGGAAAGACAAGGAGATATACAAAGGTAGAAACTGTCTTGTGGGGATGAAAAAGACCCTCGTTTTCTACAAAGGTAGAGCTCCTAAAGGCGAGAAAACCAACTGGGTGATGCATGAGTTCAGGCTTGAAGGCAACTTTTCTAATTATACCTTCTCTAGAGCAGCTAAGGTACATATATACTCATTTCACTATCCAAAATTTCATACTTACTAATAACATGACATTATAATGATTTTCTGTTTTACTTTGTGATGATGATTTACAGGAGGAATGGGTTGTGAGTAAAATTTTCCACAAGAACACAGGAATCAGAAGAGGGCCTGGTATTGAAATAGCAAGAATTGACTACTCATTTATGGATCATCTCTTAGATACCCCAACATTACCATCACTCACAGATTACTCCAATCAAAATACATCTTATGAACAACAATTCAAATCAAATATTACCACATCGATGAACAACAATTCAATTCAACATCGATGATTCAATAAGTTCACTGCCGAAGCTGAGGCATCCTAACAGATCAATGACCTTGAAATTCGTTCCTACACGACCCAAGTAATCCAATATTATAATAGTACATATCGAGCTCATTCTTTGAGGAGAAAAATTACCTTTCTCGCTGATTTTCTTCGACCTACAGCCCGAGAGATCTTCTCAGTGGTACAATCTTCTAAAAAGAGCAAAGCCCGAAGTTGGAGAAGATGATGGAGCAGCCACAGTCGGCAATGGTTTCGACCTAGTGTTTTGATTTGTGATCGAATTCGGGCAAAAGGCAAGGTCTCGTTTAGGGTTTTGATTTCTGATCAAATTTGGGGCAAGGCACGATTGATTTGATTTGTGTTCTACAAACATTTTATCATTTTTATTAAATTATTATTAGTTTTTAAAATATATTTATATTAAATTAATAATTGTATATATTTTATTACATACCGTCGCCATCCCGTCGCCAAATTATAATAATTATTTCTTGATGCCCGTCGCAAACCCGACGCCATATGTTAAAAAATATATTTATATTAAATAAATAATTGTATATATTTTATTACACCCGTCGCCATCCCGTCGCCACATAATAATAATTTTTTCTTGAACACCGTCGCAAACCCGACGCAATATTTTTAAAAATATATTTATATTAAATTAATAATTGTATATATTTTATTATACCCGTCGCCATCCCGTCGCCACATAATAATAAATTTTTCTTGAACACCATCGCAAACCCGACGCAATAGTTTTAAAAATATATTTATATTAAATAAATAATTGTTTAAAAATATTTTAGTATATACCGTCGCCATCCCGTCGCCAGTGGTTTAAAAATAAAATTTTAAATTATTTATTTATCGTACCGTCGCTAACCCGTCGCTATCCCGTCGCAGCATTTTTAACCCATTTAAGAAAACGGGTTGGAATTTCACCGACGCCAGACCGTCGCGAAACTGAAAAAAAATGGCGACGGGCGAAACGCCCGTCGCGTTTGCTTCGTTTTCTAGTGGTGATTAAAAGCTTGTATGACAATGGAGAGGGGATCTTTCATGAGTAATTGACTATGAATTGGAAGATAAATATCATTTAATCCCATTAAAAATTGCATTAATTTCATATTTTTATCATGCATAGATAACTTATCTGAAGCAACACAAGTACAAGCAGGTAAAAAAGTTAAAACAGCATATTCATCCCATAATAGTTTTGGTCTAGAATAATAAGCAATGACAGCGTCAATTCCTTGTGTTATCTTAGATATCTCTTGATGTATATTAAAAATTCTAGAGCCATCAATTTTATTGTATGTTAGTTTCAAATCCGACCACACATCATAGGCTTTTGTTGAAAAAACAAGACCCACATAAAGTTCTTTGGATACAAAGTTAAGAATCCATGATAGAACAACCGCATTACACCTATTCTACTAATTTTGTAAAGTAGGCTCACGGGGATAGGGTACAATACCATGTATAAAATGTAATTTGTTTTTTCCGACATGAGTGATAGTCACTCCAAATAGAACAATTATTGCATCCAGTTAATTGATAAGAAATTAAGTTTGAATTGGTAGAGTCCGAAGGATGCAGAAACAAGGGATCACTAAAATCAAGATTAGACGTGCAAATAGGAGTAGCGGTTTTTTCAGATTTTGTAGTCGGTCACCTCCCAAGGGATCACCAACTCGTGAGGGTGAATTAAATCCCGGAGGGGGAGCAGAACCCCAAACACTAGTCATAATCAGAAAAAAAAAAAAAAAAAAAAAAGAAAGAACAAAAACAACAGCAACAACATCAACAACAGATACAGTTTAAACAAGATAGAGTTCAAGCTGATTTACTCCTATGTTTTTGTTACCAAAAAACAGAGAAAAACAAACGGAATAGACACCAAATTGTGTATAAAGAGCGGAAGCGTCAGGATTCAACACAACGATGATCGTTCAACACTAACTCGGAAAGAAAAATTCAGATCTGAAAAAAGAAAAACAGCAATACATTAGCTATGATGTAAAAAAATGAAATATTCAAAAGGAACGATACTAAACCCGGTGGTTTTACTAAGGAAAACCACCAAAAATTATCACGAGTCAAGGAGAGAGCCGTGAACTATTGTAGATCAGATTGGAAGTGAGCATGTCGATGACGAGATTAATCAGTCAAGAACCTTGACTAGCAGAAACTGTCTAGGTTGATCAAACGACAAATAGGATCCCCAAAAAAAATGCGAAATAAAGGTGTCTTGAGCCTATGCTCTGATACCATGCTAAAATAGTAAAAGCTTGAATTTTATTGAGCTTGTGTTAAGGAATTACAACTAAGAAATAAGAAGAAACAATGGTCTGTCAACAAGAGAAAAAGATCAAGAAAAATAGGAGAAAATCCTTGATTTGAACGTCTACAGCAAGTAGAGAGGCTAATCAATATACTCTCTAAAGCTTTTACAAGCATATATATAGGTTCTATATTGAAAAAACTCTAAGATTTAAAGGCCTTAATAACAACCACATTGGTCTTCAAGGTGAGCCCAACAACCACTTAATCTAAGTCCAAACTTCTAGTTGGATATATTATTTAACACTATCTAACTAAGAATTTAGGATAAAGTTGTATAGTTCTAATTGTAATAACTAAAAAAATTATAAAATTTTCGTTCTTATAATTAAATTGATGATAATGGCAAGCAATTTTTGTATAATAATAAGTATTTGGGTAAAGTGCATTTCACCCCCTCGAAAAACTTCAATTTTGCACTATCCCCCTAAAAACACAAAAAATAGACATCACCCCTTAAAAATTTGGTATACGCATCACTTTGCCCCAATTACTATTTTTCGATAAAATCTTGATCAAAAATCATTTAAATATTTTTTCCGTCAAGGGCATGATATCATCCGACATATAAAGAATGGCAGGAAAAAAGAGGAACACACAACAAATGCAGGATGTGATCATTGTGAGAATTTTGCAACCCTAAAATGATATATTAGAGAAGTACAACGATTTTGACTCAAATCCAGTCATGTGAGAGAATCACGGAAAAATGGTAAAGACGATAATGTCCTTAACAGAAAAATTATTTAAATAATTTTCGATCAAAATTTAGCCGAAAAATAGTAATTGGGGCAGAGTGATGCATATATGCATCAAATTTTTAAGGGGTAATGTCTCTTTTTTGTGTTTTTAGGGAGTATAGTGCAAAATTGAAGTTTTTTGAGGGGGTGAAGTGCACTTTACCATTTTAAAGCTAGATATAATAATTTAAAACACACATATATAAATATATATGTATATGTATATATATATATATTAAGTTATAATTGTGAAAAATTTATAAGAATTCTTATAAGTAAACATCGGAAAAATTTGAATGAATTTTAATTTCGTTGAATAACATTATAAAGGTTGCTATAAGAATAACCACAATCTATATACTACTATAAAAGTATGGATGTATTTCTCCTTTTTATGAAAAAAATCATTTAACATTTTATTAAAGATAAGTACAATAATGTACACCTCTAACATTTATTCCTACTACTCCAATCATTTAACCCTTTATTGAAAATAAATGCAATAATATACTTCTCTAACATTTAGTCCTATATACTTCTATTGAAAGTATAAATGAGATAAATTTTAACTTTGATTAGTGGATACTAATTTGAGGTAATATGGGTGTGCTTTTTATAACTCTTTAATCTTGTAAAGAAATAGTGGATTTTATGTTTACTATTTTTTTTTTCAATCTTCAATTTCTATCTTTTATTGTAAAGACACAGTTAAAACCCCATAACACTACCAAGGGTAATACTGTAAAATAATAATTGGACAATGGATTAATTACAATATAATTTGTTAATGTGATTTTAAAAAAAAATATTGCTAAATCAATTAGTGTAGATATATAGATATTAGAAATAAATAGAGTAGGAGTTGGTTACTCTTGAATTTTGATTAATAGTTATCTTAAATAGTAGTACATCATGATTTAGTATAATATAGATTAATTTAGAAAACTATTTCTCGGTGATGCTACATTATTTTAAAATTATTAAATTATCTTTAATATATGATATGCATAATTATACCACATCATTCAAATGAGAAAAATGTTGACAATCTCAAAGCCATACGATATTAGATTCAAAATTTAAAATAAAAGATGATTTTTCATCATCACTCAAAGCCTTTTCCAATAAAATCATTATTTCTAGTTATTACAACTTTATTGGATTCCAAGACTAGTTTGAAACCATTTTGAACTAAATACGGCCCGCTAACTAATTTATTTCTAAACATCAGGTACGTGTTGCACTCAATCTAGGGTTAATATCCTACCATATGTCATCTTTAACTCAACGCTCCCAATCCCATGCATTTGTGCGACAGTGATGTTTCCTAGTGTCATGCTTCCTCCACTTAAGTTCTGATATGTTTTGAAAATAGATTTTTCAAAACAAACATGTATATTAACTCCTGGGTCTAGCCACCATTCATTATTTTTATATGTAACGTTTATTAAAGGTTTTATCGGTTATGATCTTATAGGTGGTTCTCCACTAACCAGCATATTCACTTGTTGAGTTTTGAGCTTAAGGTTGAACTTCTCAGTTTTCTTGTAGTAACAATCTTTAGTCATGTGATTAGTCCTTCCACACACGAAGCAAGGCTTTTCTATCTTTTCTTTTCCTTTATTATTATTATAATTATTATTTTTATTGTGGCCAGGGCTGTTCTTACTTTCTAAATTTCTTTTAAATAATGTATTTACATACTTTTACATTGCTTATACTACATTCATGATTTAAGTATATATTATGTCATTTGCATGAACTAGATGAAATTTTACAACAATCTAAGATCGTGATGACCTCCCTCGTTCAGGTACTGTCGGTTCACCACCACCCCAAAATAAAACACAAGGAGGCCACGCCGGTGCACTTTGTGAGCACATTCACAAGAAAACTATGTGAACAAGACCTTATCTTTGTTGACCAAGAATATAGAGAAAATATATGATGTTGTATGCTTATATGTGTCCTATGTCTAGACTCCTAGAACCTATTTATAGTGTAGGAATGTAATGTGTAACATTCAAAATTAAAGGAACAAAATGAATGCAATGTGGGAGGTTATGGTCAAATTAGTTTAATGAGAATAATGTTTCAAATGAATGCAATTTTAAATTTTAAAACTTTTAAAATTCCAATACTGGCGTAATACAAGGTACTTATTCGATCTAACAGAATTATTTATATTATTAAGCAATAAAATTCATATATGTTGAAAGAGAAAAGGGATTTTTTTTATTATAGAAAGTAAAAATTCCATCCATTTCGATTATTTCTAAAAAAGAACCAGAATAAATTCTTCATGTTGCTTTTAACTTAAAAACTACTGTCATACTAAGTTTGTCAAATATATTTTGACAAGGAATTTATGTAGTAAACTAAACGGCACTTTATTCACATATAGGAGAGAATGGGGTGTCTCCATCTCTATTTAAAATGTCTTTATCAATTCCTATTTACCTATAAAGCACGGACATTCCGAATGGGACACGTTTAGGACACGACCCTAAATGGGACACGTTATCCACTTTTTGTTAAAGAAATTAAATATTTTAGGTTCAAACTATAAATATATAAGTATAGAAACTAAATATTTAAAAACCTTTGTCTTTTATCAAGAAAGACTCCACAATGTATGAAAGGTGAGACCAAAATAAGGGATGTCGGAAATGCTTTTGAGATGAGTGATGGTGTTGAAATTTTAAAAATTGCAAATCTTCCTCTGGATGAATCATAATTGGAACACGATTTGTTTAACGATGAAGTTGGTGAAAACCCACTTTTAATATTCTAATATTTGACCAAACATTGAACATTATACTCTTTATATTTTCATTATTTGTATGATGAATGTTTGATTGTTATTTCACTTATTTGCATTAGGATTTGAACATGATACATTTTATTTTTATTATATTATATTTTGTGTTGAAGACGTGGTTATTCATATTTTTCATTTGTTATCGACGTAATGAATACTAATGAGTATTTGAATTTTGTCCTGATATATCGAGATTTACAAATAAACAAGTAATTTATATATTCTATATTAGTTCCATATTGTATTCTATATTTTTTGAAAAAATACCGTATCATGTGTCTGTGCCGAATCGTGCCCTATCACATATCCCGTGTTTGTGCATAGTAGGTTTTCACAAAATAAAATATTATTTAAAAGGGAATCATGTACGTCTAAAGTCAAACTCTCTTTCTATTCCCCATTTTTTTAAAATTTTCCAATTTGTGAATAAAGTTCAGATGCATTTAAAGTGGCAATGAGCTTTTTCATGTCTTTCATAAGGATGTTATTTGACATTTATTTTTCTGCCAGTTTGTTTCTATTTATTTTGTTATTACGTATTTTTAGGTAAGTAAATTGTAATCAACCCCTTAACCTATATAAATTACAATTCTAAATTGGAAAAACTTAAAAAATTCATGATGATTTTACTGTACGTTAATATAAATCATAATAAAATAGGCGAAATTAGATGTCCATACTAAAGGATACTACGATTTTAGTACCACTCTTAACACAATTTCATTTTAAGTTCCAATTGTTCAAGGCATTCACAAACTTAGGGCCTGTTTGGATGACTGTTTTTAAAGTGTGTTTTTGTTTTTCAAAAACAAAAATATGAAAAAGGCGTTTGGTTGGGCTTGTTCCCACTTTCTGTTTTTGAAAAACAAAACCCCAAAATCTGTTATTTTGCAAAATAGGTTTTACCTGTTTTTAAGTTTTACAGAACACTTTTACACTCCAAACTAAAAAAAACACATCACTAAAACCCTCATTGAAAAAAATATATTTTCTCTCTCCTCATTTCACTCTTTCTCGTATCAAAACACTCCTCTTGCAAAGTGTTCCCGATTTTTTTTTTTTTTCAGAATAGTCAACCAAACAGGATTTCAACATTATTTATACTCCAAAATTGTTTTGATAAAACTGTTCTACAAAACTATTTTGCAAAACTTCAAAAACACAAATCTGTTAAAATTATGGTTATGCATGCATTTTAGTGCTCTTAAACTACAAATCTTGTCTAAAACACTCTCTCAAATAAAATTTCGAATCATTGAACCTAAAACTTGTAAAATAATACACATTACCACCTTCCATAACTTGTATATTATCACTAATACCCTTAACCCTTTATTTTTGTTTTTGTTATTATTTTGTCTCCCATACCAAATGATTGCCTACATGAACTTGCACAATTTTAAGACAGTGTTGAAAGTCGATACAACTGCTTCCAAAAGATAAGTGAATTTGCCTAATACAATAATTATCCATCTATCTAAATACTAAAAAGTGCATGTTTCATCCAAGATCTGCACTATTATACTTACAAAAAAGAGAGGAAAAAAAGATCTAGAATAACATATAACACAAAAAAAGTACAAGGTACAATCTCTTCTTTTTTTCCTCTTTCTACAAAAACCTTATAACTATTTGTGATGGACTGTCAGCTGGCAGTCTATATATGATTAGTAACTCTGATAATAATAATAATAATAATAATAATAATAATAATAATAATAATAATAATAATAATAATAATAATAATAATAATAATAATTATAATAATAATAATAATAATAATAATAATAATAATAATAATAATAATAATAATAATAATAATAATAATAATAATAATAATAATAATAATAATAATAATAATAATAATAATATAGTGATGTCTCAAACATGGGTGTTAGCTCACAGCAAAAACTTGCATATAAAACTGAGTGCATACTGACAAACATTAGTGGAGACAAGAAAGAAACAGACGGAAATTAGGGCAATCTAGATTTCACGCCCATTTCCATCTGATGTTATAATGTTTTTTGGGGTCATATTTAATAGCTTTTCAAACTCGAAATTCATTGATTTATAATTTTATATCATACACCTTATATATAATTATATGAGAAATTTAAAACATCATTATTAGTTTATTAATTAAGCTTCTCGAATCTCACTGAAAAAAAAATTGTGTAACTGGAATAGAAAATATTTTCCAGGGTGATAAGAGATTATCAGTATCTACTTGGAGGAATGGAAAGGGACATGTAAATCGGACGCATGGCACTTTTATCCACCCATAATTTTGGTTCTTCCTATAAGTTTACAGCTACTAATTAAATCTATAGTAACATATGGCTTTTCCAAAATAATAATATATCACTCAACATTTGAATATAATTCTAATAATGAACAATGCAAACTAATAAAACTTTTAATAAAAGTATGACCTCAAAATTTATTAATACCTCAACTAATTATGTGAGATATATAATTTCTAGTTTAATATGTTTCATTTGTACTATTTTATTTATATCTTAAAATTTAATCAACTGATATTTGATATTTGATTAAAGTTAGAATTAAATAATATTTCGGTTGATTTAATTTAAATTGACATGTCGATATTAACATAATTTAAAAGCATTATTGTCAATCGATATTGTATCGAGGAATATTTGAAGTTTTTGTTAGTAGAAAAAGTACTTGATACAATTTAATAATACAAGGAGCAAAGTAAATTCAACCCATAAATATAAATCAATTTTTTTTTACTGGTTTTTTCTTTCCTTTTACCTTTCTGTTTTTAAGTTATATGTAAAATTATTTCATTCTCTTCCCCTTTAATTTTTTATTGCGATTCAAAAAAACAAACAAACAAATTTTCCAAAACATTATATCGTATGAATTTTAACTGGCCTAGAAAATAGGAGTTTGCTATTAAGATAAAATTGTCATTTATTAGATAATTTTTGTTTTAGATACACCCTATTGTGTTTGATCAATTGACTTTATAGGGATTAGTTCACAGCAAAATGCAGAGCCAAGTGCAAACGGACAAATAAACTTATTAGTAAATTATGAGATTATATATAGAAATCCAAACATTCTTGGGACTTGCGGAAAGCACGCACAACAAATTGGCTACTTGAATTTCCCAATTGTTTTTTATTGAATCATGTGCACAACAATTTTAATAATACATGGTTCCTTGACTAAGAATTAGTGCAAGATAATTAATTAATAAACAATTGATTAAGTGGAAGCAGGCTGATTTCACGTCAAATGTGAGTTTAAGAGTTTTTGAAATAAAAAAAATGAGTGCAAAAAGTAATTTTGAATGAATTTTTTTATTAAAAGATTTGATAATTATTTGTTAATGTGATATGATTCATATATAAAATATTTATTCAGATTGAGTTTTAAAGATAATTTTAACTAAATATTTTTAGTCAAGCTCATCGATTTAGAGATTAAAGTAGTCATGGTAGATCTTATTTCAAACACTACGTTGTTTTACATTATAATATATAATTAATTTAATTTTCAAAGTTGAAAGATCACCGAAAAAAATTATTTTAACCAATGGTGCGAACTCAAACTATAAATAGTAAAAATTCATTTAATCTCCTTTTTTTTCAAGAATTTCTAAAAATAGTAAAAATTGTTAAAGAATGGATTGTTTCAAAAGAGACCTAGCAAAAGGGAAAGAAATAATAAAAGTTTACAAACTTGAAACCACTCCATGAAGAAACAAACCCTAAAAAACAAAATGAGATCACTCAATAAATGAACTACCCATTTTAAAATACATATAAAACATGCATGCGTTTCTTGGATAAATTCCTTAACTTTGGTCTAAGTTTCTTGGATTAATTGAAATAAACCAACACAAAGTTGATGAAACTCACTAAAGAATTAAACCTATATGTATAGTTTTCTTTAAGACAGGAAGCAGTGGACATTAGAAAAGCCAATTTTGGTCTCCTTTTTTTATTTGGTCGTTTGTTGTCTCTTTCTATCTCAAATCTCAAATTGATGGCTTTTTATGTCCTCTAGTTTCTGTCTCCACATCCCTCTTAAAAGGAGGGCTTTCATTTTTATATTTTACTCATCAATTAATTTCAGTATCTATGTCAGTAATTTTGTGATCACAAGCCTCCAACTGGGATCAAACAATGTGAACTTTTGACTTTCATCACCATCAATATTCTTGGTTGCAAGTAAATACTCATATACAGTACTGGCAGATATTTATCTAATATTTTATTTATACAAACTTAATTGGAACACTTTATGCATGAGGAAATGATTTTTGTTTTAATAGTTCTGGGTCAATCTAAAATTAATTTGAGTGAGTTCAATATTTACGTTTATAGACAAATAAATTATAAATACCGAATATTTGGTGCATATTTTTCGAAAAGTATTCATAAGAAGAAATCTATTATACTTATCCTTTACAAGCATGCGGTGTGATTATTGAACAAATTGATTGTTAGGATGTGGAGAAGGAAAGCGTTAAAAAAAAAAAATTATCTGCATCTAAATCACTTTTGTATACACTTGTTAAATTTTGTGTAACAAGAAACATGACGGGGTTGTGTAAATTAAAATTTGAACTATCCATTACTATAAATGTAACAGGAAAGATTACACAATTATATAAGAGCCATTGAGTTAGTCACAATTATATAAACTTATTTAGACATTTAATGTGAATATTTATTAATGTAAAATTACATTTTAGTGTGTTCTGATATGATTTCAAGTTAAAGTAATCATTTTTCTTTCTATATGGATTATAAAAATAGTTTGAGGATGTGATTGTTTTCTTGAGTGTGCTTACAAATATTATGATAAAAAATAAAACATTAATACTAATAAAAACCCCTAATTATTCACATTTATTTTTACAATTCACAAGTTTTAATTTGTGGGCTTCTACAAAGTATACATCCTATTGTGTTATTGTTCCTAACTTTCTAGGCATCCTTCACTTATATTTGTTCGCCAATAACAGAGTCTCTTAGAGTGATGAGTAATATATTTTATCATTGTTGAATAATGGTTTATCAATTTTTAGTTCAAGCGTCTATAATATTTAGGTTGTAATAAAAATGAAATTCTATATATGAATGACTATACCATCGAACTTTAAAGTATTTTTACAATGTTAAAAAATTAATATTTACTTTAAGTATTGCGTAGTATGTAACTTCATTATAATGTAACGTAAAATGAGGCGAAATAAGAGAAATAAAAGAATATTGGTGACACAATTTTATCTCATAAAAGAATAATGAAGTAAAAAGTAGATACAATCTCTTTGAGCCCACAAAAGAAAATTTATTTTGATTTCCACAACCTGATTTTAATTATAATTTCAGTATTATAAATTATTTTATTGATGTGATCAAGAAAATGTGTCGTTTCAGTGAGCTGATTTTAAGCCTGAATATTTAATACAAAAATTCGACGACTCACCTCATTGTCTGCTCGTGGCCCAAAACTTTGAACCGTGTCAGCTTTTGTGCATCTCTATCTCTCTACACAAAAAACCAGGCTAAAAAACAATGCCATCAAATCCTCAAACTTCTCTATTTCTTCCCTAAAATCAATGCACTACTGTCACAATATTAACAAATTAAATTAACCTCTTATTATATATTACAACTTAATAAACTTTCCTTAAACTCGTACTTGTGTTACATGTATGTATATATATACCACTCAAAGTCCACTTCATTTTGTGTTCAAATACTTAACAAATTTCATTTGCAAATTAGGTTAAATGGAGGATTATTCAACAGGGTATTGTATTAGGGCATCACGAGGTGGCGGTGGAACGGGCAGTAAGTGCGGGCGGTGGAACCCGACAAGCGAACAAGTTAAAGTTCTGACCGAACTGTTCCGGTCAGGTTTGCGAACTCCAAGTACTGATCAAATTCAAAAGATATCTTCACAGTTGAGTTATTATGGAAAGATAGAAAGTAAGAATGTCTTTTATTGGTTCCAAAATCATAAGGCCCGAGAGAGACAGAAACGGCGAAGGGTTTTGGTCGATGAAGGCAATGAGAATGTCAACATTAGTGACAAAACCAAGCTCTCATCAACAAAATGTAAGTCAAGTTATACCAAACCATGCATTTATGTATACAAACTAATTTTTGTCATTGTAATTTTTGACTTAGTGTTTGAAATTTAAACTAATATGAATATAAAAGTGGCTTAAATATGATATGGTATTGTAAGATTATAGAAACTCAATAGAGAGAAATAGAGGATATGATTTTGAACACTATATCCTTTGTTAACTTCTCAATAACAAATAAAAAAAGAGAAAAAAAATTATTATGTTTCAAAAAGGCAGTTATAATGATCTAATTACTAACCTTATTTTACTATTATTTGATGATAGATTTTACAGAGATAAATCAAGTTTCGGAACCAGAACGAGTGATTGAAACTCTACAGCTATTTCCACTCAACTCTTTCAATGAAATGGATTCAGAGAAGTTCAGACTATTTGCAGACGATTGCAAGAAGAATTCGTCGTTCACATACAATATTGGCTCAGAAATGGCTCATCCCACTCTGGATTTGCGATTAAGTTTTATTTAAAACTTATAAAAATTAAATCTTTGTATCTGATCGTGATATTTCTTTGAAGGATTAATGTTGTAGCATTATTCGAAAAAAAATTAGGCTTTAGATTAATGCATGAAAGATGGGGTTTGATCCAGAAATATTCATATATAATTGCTAACGAAAGTAATTTTAATTTAGATATATGCAAGTTAAATGCACGTAGCTCTAGATAATGACTCAGTGTTTTGAAACTTGAAAAATGCTTCGACATTCTCCTCTATTTGCTCGTCACGACTTTTAGGGTTTTCCTCTGCACAATTTGTTTTGTTAAAATATATGTTAATCCTTATATGTGAAACTATTGACAATTTGACATAATCTGGCTATTATATACTAAGTAATGAATGCACTCGAGTGTTATGCATGCAATTATTTTCTGCAAAAGTTGAAAATTAATATTATTTGGATTATCGGTAAACCAAATCTTCAGGTTAACGACTCTATTCATTTTTCGGGTGTAAATTATCATTTCCAAAGTACCATAAATATTATTTTAAGGTGGCTAAATTCGTGCCAAAATTATATCTATAACGATTAAGTTTATGATGGTTCCGACTAATAAAAAGGGTATTCGCGTAATTTAATAAAATAAGCTTTATGTAAGTGTGATATTAATATATATATAATTAGACATTTATTGATTTTGATTTTGAAGTTAGTCATATTTTATTAATTATCACAATCAAATTAGACATTTATTTAAATGAATATGTTTCTTATCTAAAAAAAAACATTAAAGATAAGAAGATATTGAATATAACAAAAAGTTATAAAAATAGGATTAATTGCATGAACTACTCCTCTTATTTCGTATAAATACACTCCAGTTCATTTATTTTACAGAAAAGTTTATCAAACTAACTACTCTTCTTATTTAATGTACTTGCATTGAATATTCTTAATTTTTGCGTATAATAGATGTATCATCTTATAATAAAATCGTACATTCACTTCACGACTAACTGTTGTACTTTTTCCTATTAACTATTTAATTATATATTTTTCCAAAATATACTTTTTGGTTCTCTTTTTTTGTTATAATCTTATATATATTATTTTCTACTAACTTATCTCAATTAGTAATTGGTGTAGTATTGTGTTCGCAATTTGCGACTTTAAATTATTTGCATTGAATTATGATATTGTTCTTAAAATTAATTGGATCTCCATATTTAATTTTATTTTAAAAAAGTATGGTGTTGATTAAATTAGTATTGGAGTTCGTTTCAATATACACAACATTATATAATCAAGGAAAATTGCAGTATCAATATTATATGAATCTATTGTAATTTTAGTTTCATTTCCTATAAATTTGCAAAGTTAGTCTCATATGTATCTTATATTTATTGTCCCAATTGTTAAAACTTATGAAAACAGTTAGTTTGGCAACATATCTTGCATGTGATAATTACTTATTTTGTATTCCTTTTCATAAAAAAAATATATTATATGTAAACTTGCCAAAAAAGCCTCAACTTTTATTAAGGTGTAAAGTTAGTTTTGTAAAAGTTAGGGGTACTAATGCAATTTCTCAATATATTTTAAGCACTTAAAAGATGTGTGAATGCTACTTATGAAATTTCATCAATTTTTTTAAGCACATGAGACTATTCAAGAAAAAAGACTAAAATTATAATTGCCACAGTTGTATATGACCAATATTATAATTTTCCATATAATCAACAATGCGAATCGTTTTTGTGTATTCATGTTGTAAGTATTCGTTGTGCAGATTATCTTATGAATTTGTGTGGTTTAGAGTGAATAAAAAGTTAGATAGTCAATTGATATATTTTGTAGAATAAATACAGTAATATTATTATTATTATTTTTTAAAGTACATACATATTATCTACACTGGGCAATGATTATAGATGTGTAGCAGCCATTCTTTTAGGATTAATGAAATGTTTTTATGCAAATCTGCAGATGCGCAAGGTAGAGCTTAAATAGCAACTCCTTTCTTTAGGAATATATCTTTTTATATCATAAGGTTCTATTATTTATTATTGCTTAGTAAGTAACAAAAAAAAACTCTAGTAGTTAAACTGCTACTTAGTTTTTTAAAAAAAAGGGAAAATTACAAATACCTCCCCTAACTAATGTCGTAATTCCAGAAAACACCAAAAAACGACCATAATTACAAATACCTCCTTTATTTTGTATTTTGCCACCCCTGCCCATTTTTTCGGTCAGCTTTTTGCTGACGTCAACGAATTTTTTTTGTGGTTTTCCTATTTTACCCCTGATGATGTCATCAATTGGTGACGTCATCCCATGTCATATATTTTTTGACGAAAATACCCTCAGGGGGTGTAAATGTAATATTGTTTTCTTGGCCATGACATGACCGTTATAGGGGGTGTAAATGTAATATTTTGGTCTTGGCCATGATTTGACTGTTATAGGGGTTATCTATGTTATTGTTTGATCATTTGAGGGGTTCCAAATGTAATATGTTCGTATGATTTATCAACAAGATAATTCACAAGTTTATCGACATGCAAGTCTTTCCTGTGATTTTATCCAACCACACTTTCTGCACAAATTCCAAATGAATTTCAGTTAACATATTACATAAATTTCAATAAACCCTTCTCAACTGCAAAACATCATCTAAACAAATGAATGTTCTTTGAAAATTTCAATGTAATAAATAACCAAATTCACATAACTCCTAGCACTTCATTTCCTATCTTTATTTACATAATCCCTAAAAATAATTTTTATATAGGTACATACACAAAATAAGGCAATCTGTGAATCAAAATCTGAATGTGACACAAATTTCAAAAAGCCCTTTCTCATAAACACAAAACGTTTTAAGTAAAGGAATACTTGGAAATTTCACTAGGATCAATAACCCAATCCCCATTGTTTCGAGCAGAAATTTTCTAAAATTACATTTTCTATCTTGTTTATTTACACGAACACCCTAAAAATATTTTTGTTTCAATTCCAAATAAAACAAGACCCAAATCTACCAGAGTGTAAGGATCATTTTCCATTTGTGTGGAGCTTCGTCGAAATCTATCTTTTCGTGGTAAAATGGTACCCGCCCGTTGGAAAGATGGTATTCTATCTTCTGAAACTTCCAGCTTATGAGTTATTCCTCCCTTGTAAGCATATCCAGTTTTCATGTCATACCAAGATTCATCCCCAGGAAGATACACCGAAACGTGTTTAGCTCCCTGTTAAGAACATTTTACATATAATCAGTTTGAGATACCAACAAAGACTAACAAAATAAAAAGAATAGATGCAATTGAAAGAAAGATCGTGTTCGAATGCTAAAAGCTTTCTCATCAGCAGGAAATTCCATCCAAAGTGGACGTGCCACAGGTATACCATTAAAAACATCCTCCTCGTCCCTATAATTCCACCTACATTGAAAATCGAAAATCGCGAAATAGACAAAAGCTCCTTCGATTAAAAACGTGTAGGTCTTGGATCGGACTGTGTGGGTGAAAATCGAGTGAAACGTGAGATTCAATTAAGGAAAATAGAATTAATTGGGGAATGGGGTTGAATTTCTAGGGTTTGGAGTTGAGCCATGGAGAAGAAGAAGAAATTAAAAAAATTTCTATTATTATGGGAATTGGAAAATATATACCCATTTATGGGTTTTTAAAATTGAAAAATAAAAATATATTTATAAAATAAAAATAAGGGTATTTATGTCCATTCAGAAATTATAATTATCAATGTTTTTATAATTTTTTTTTCTCAAAAATTGTAGGGGCATTTTGGTATTTTCACCCTTTCGGGCAGGTAAAAAAACGGGCAGGGGAGGCAAAATACAAAATAGGGGAGATATTTGTAATTATGGTTGTTTTTGGGTGTTTTCTGAAATTACGACATTAGTTAGGGGAGGTATTTGTAATTTTCTCTAAAAAAAAAGATAAGTCATTGGGACTCATTGGTACTACTGTAAATATGTATATACATATATATATATATATAATATTTAATATATTATAACATATCATGATCGAGGTCAGGGCCGGCCCACCCACCTGGGGCCTGGGTGCCGGCCCAGGGCCCAAGGTTGGGGGGGCCAAATTTTTGAGAGGCTGGGCCTGTTTTATCGTTTCTTGGACTTGTTTATCTGTTATCTCTTTGAGGGGATTTTCTATTTGTGGCAACGTATCCAAATAGTGCTTCCATAAGGTCACCAATCCATCAAACCTGTGTTTGCATAAAAAAGGCTAAATTAGACCTCATATAAGAAGAAAGTTACCATGAATATGGAGAGTATTAGAAGAGAATGATTAATGGAAAGAACCCTTGTCAAGTTTGTCCCACACCATAGAATGCTGAACATTTGGATTCACCTTATCCCAGTGCAAGGGCTTGAGTTTCACTTGTCCATTCCCCTTGTCTGATGTGCCTTCCCTTAGTGAAGTAGCTCGCCTACTAGGCGGGGCCATGAAGCCGGAGCTCCAGGTTGCGGCGGGGGTGGAGGACTTTTATTTGATGGGATTGGTGCAGGAGGTGGTGGTGGTACGGCGGCTAGAGCCGCTGGTGGTTGTTGTTCAGTGACTATCTCTTTTAGGGATGGCAACGGGCCGGTTCCGGGTAGGAACCGGCGGGTCTAGAACCGGAACCGCATGGCTGTTTTTGGACCCGGAACCGGATCCGGAACCGGTTCCTCATTTTGGACCCGGAACTGGAACCGCCGGGTCCAACCCGCGGGTACCCGTTTAGAATTTTTATTTTTTGGGTTTTTTTTTGCTTTTGCTTTTTGGTGCTTTTTAATAGTTTACTACCCAACTTTCTCTATAATACACTAAAATAATTGGTTTTAATATTTATACAATTTATGGACTTGATATTTATTTATTTTTTTGCAATGAAATAACCTAAGAAATATTTTCAATTGATTTTGGTTGGTTGGATTTTAGTGTTTAGTATAATATTTTAACTCAAAAACATAAAAATAAAATAAAAATTTAAGGAAAGAAAGCAATGATAATATATGAGGATAGACCTATTTGATTTGGGATCATATTATATATATGAGGATAGATAAAATATCCATCATTAACTTTAATAAAAGAAATAAAAAAAATTAAGGCGGTTCCGGGTTGGACCCGGAACCGAAACCGGAACCGGAACCGCCTAAGAACCGTTTAGTTGGACCCGGAACCGGAACCGGAACCGTTTAACATAGAAAGAACCGGATCCGACGGGACGGTTCCGAGGCGGTTCCGGGTAGACCCGGAACCGTTGCCATCCCTAATCTCTTTGGGAATCGTCGCTAGATCCACTGGCGGCTGTAGTGGTGGTGGCGGTGATGATGCAGGCATTTTTCCTTTTAGAATCGCCCCGGAAGCTAATGGTGGTTGTCATCGTGCTCCTGGCGGTGGAGGAATTGTTTGAGTAGAATAATTCATAAGTTGATTTGATGAATCTTGCTTTTGCTGAATTGAAGGTGTTTTTTTGATCCTCTCTGTCAACCCAAACAGGACTTTGAGAAGATGATGACTTTCCTCTAAGCAAAGGAACTTCATGTACTGGTGATTTATTCTTTTTACTTACTACTACTACTCTTTTCACTTCTTCATTTTGATCATCTTTCAAGTTCTTACAAGACTGTTTTTTAAAGCTACCTCTATTTTTTACAAATCATTCGAGTATGTTTTGTTTTTATTGGATTCGACACCCACCACTCGAGCTCGAGGTAAATGAGTAAAGCTCGAGCTCGGCTCGTTTGTTCATCCAAGTTTGGGCTCGCTCGTTTGCTGGTTAGAATCAAACTCACACCTTTGGTTATATAATATATTTTATGATTTTGATTAAATGATAATTAAAAAAGGTGGATAAAATCTGCTTACGTAACATTGTATTTCATTAAATATGTAAGTAATTAATGATTAACTCGTTAAAATCGAACTTGTTTCACTAATGTAATGCATTTATTACATAATATTAAGAGTTATGAGAATCATATATTATCTACTAAATTGGTAACAGAATACTGATATACTTAAAAATTAGTGTGTATATATATATTATGATGTCTATGTCTAAATCATCTATTGATTTTATTGAAATAGGTATAACAAGAATAGAGAACTATGTCTCTAGAATTTTATATCGTAATTACTAATGAATTATGAAATGTTTACCCAATTTTATTTTCATTAAAAATATAATGTATCAATTTTTTTCTAAATTAAATTATATAAACACAAATATACTATATATGTGTGTGCAAACATACACATATATACATATATATATATATGTATATATGGTTACGTGGTTATCAATAAAAAATTTTAAAACGAAAATTTTGAGATTGACATTATTTTTCATCAATTTTTGTATACTAGCAAAATGCACGTGCATCCGCACGTGAAAATTAATTTTATAATGTTAAATAATTAAAAATATTCAAAAACTTTTTTAAAATAATATAAAACCTATAAACAGTTTATTTTTTCAAATATTGCCAACTTTTGAAGTAAAAAATTTTATTTTTTAATTTAATCACTAAAGCCTATGTCATATATACATCTTTTAGATTTGTATCATATTATAAATAATAAGCATCTACATTTCTCACTTAAGTTTTAAATATAATAATTTTTTATAATTTTAAATATTATATTGTTTTCAACTTTTAACCCCCAAAAGTTGTAATTGTTATTTTCTTACAATCAATTCAAAATAGTGACATAAATGTACATTAGTTGATATATTTTCGTATTCAATTGAATTTCCCCCTAGCTAAATCATATAATCCTATGATTTTGGAGAACAGAATAACCTAAATAAAATAAGAAGGTAAATTATTGTTTTATAAGATAAATATTAAGAATTGAAATAAAAAGGTTACTCAATCTATTTCTATATTGATCATCTTTTATATTACTTCAAGTCCATCTTGATCCATCCATAGTTAGAGGTGTTCGTATTTTTTTTTAAGCTATTGCAATTGACCATTGGAAATTAAATGCAATTCTCATATTCAAAATTGTATTTAAATGACATAATTGGGTTCTCCATTCCACCAATTTAATTATTTTATATGGATACAAGGTTTTAAATAGAATTAAAATAATATAAAAGAAAGTAATCATAATAAAATATATATAGTATAATAAAATTTGAATATTAATTGAGATAGTTAAGTGTCATCTTTGTTATGTCATTTCAAATGCTGAAATTAGAAGATGAGAAGATCCCCACTAACTATTATGGTTGTATAATTAATAATTTATTTATACCATTTCAAAGAATTTATTTACAAAGCTCTTGATATCCTTCATTCATTTTTAATTAGTTGTAGATAAAATATTTCTAGTTATTTTTATTAAGTTAGAATCCATTTTTAATTTTGAAACGAAGTGGTAATATTTAATATTTATACTATTGTAAGTACATATAGTTATATTTTTCAGTGTAATAATATATACTTAGCAACAGGTTGATGAATTTACCACTTCACTTAAAAAACAGATGGATGTACAATAAGATTCAAACTATTAATCATTAAATCTAATGGATGATGATAATGGTGGCATAATTTGATAGTAATATACATGTAAAATGAATGATATTATATATTAATAATGGTAACATTTATTTATTAAGCTAATAAGCAAGATAATATTGTCATAGAATTTATTGTAATAAAGCTTTTGTCATACTCCATTCAGTTTAATTAAAAGTTCAAGTTTTTCGTTATCATATAGATAAATATATTATTGTAGATATAAATATATTTTTAGTATAATAATATATACTCAACAACAAAATCATGATATTCCAACTTCACTTTAAAAAATGGATGGATGTACCATAAGATTCAAACTATTAACCACAAGGATTAAATCGAAATGAATGGTAATAATGGTAGTATAAATTAATAGTAACATATATATTAGTAAAATGAATGATAGTATAGATTAATAATAACATTTATTTATGAAGTTATAAGCAAAAGTAATATTGTTTGTAAAGCTTTTGACATCATTCATTCATTTTAATTAGTCGAAGTTCAAGTTTTCGAAGACATTTTTATTAAGTTAGAAATCATTTTAGGCCTTGAAAAAAGTGCTTATAATTAAATATATTATTGTAGGTAAAATGATTATATTTCTTAGTGTAATAATTAATATATACTGAACAACTAATATGATGATTTTTTAATTTCACTTTTGGAAAATTGGTGGATGTAAAATAGAACTGAAGCTATTAATCATTATGATAAATGTAAATAAATGATAAAAATGATAGTATTGGAATATATACAATCATATAGATGCAACTACAAGTTAATACTTTGATTCAATTTCTTACAATATACGTCTGTCGCGTGTTGCATAATAAGTAAATTCCAATGCAGCAAACCATCTACAATTATCCATATACGAATATATTGGAATATCTACATATTTTTTTTCATGCACCAACATTCTTTACAGGAATCATTAATTAAACCCAAAAGCTTACTTGAATACATTACCATAATCAATTCAACGTCAAATCTTGTCTAAATATCATTTTTGACCTTAATAAGATATCATAACACTTCAAAAATTATAAGTTTCTTAGATTATTTTGCTTCAACTTAAAATTTCCCTTTTTGCAGCAACTTCTCCTCAAAATAAAAATTAAAAAGAGGAAAAGGGAAATAGATTAAAAAAATCAACAAAATGATATTTTTATTACTATTATATATATATAGTCTCTTCAATTGCTAACACTATTTGATTCAATGGTAATAAATGATATCATTATAAATAAATCATTAGGTCCATTCAATTATAACATCCATTTATCCATTTTATAAAAGCATATTATGTATATCATTTTCATAGTAAATGATATTATTTTTATTATTCACTTATTCAATTCAATGCTTATTATATCATTATTAATATTATTATTATATATATTTAGTTTCTATTCACTCTTCAATTTTGTAACATTAATATAATTATTATATATATATATATAATTTCTATTCGCTCTTCAATTTTGTAACATTCATTTTCCCACTAAATGATTTTTTTTTTAATATTATATATAAATATATATATATAGTCTCTTCACTTGCTAACACTATTTGGAATATTTAATAAGAGAGGCATGGTGAGCAATCTACAAACAAGTAGACACGTAAACATGCTAATACTAAAAATAGAGATTCTTATTATGAATTTTTATTAATTGATATTTTATTAACATTACAAGTCATATTTTCGTACTAAATGTAAGAAAGTTTCGTGGAACACTGTAAGAAAATTAGAAGCAAAAAGAAATCAAATATTAATACTAAAATTATAATTTTCAACTCATAAATAAGATTAAGTTCGTATCAGACCTTTGTAGCAACATTGTTTGTCTATCTACCAATTCTGAATGATCATGTTGGTCATTTAATAGTTACTTCTTTCTTCTATCTCCCAAATTTGTATCGTTTTGAAAATCACTTGTAGCAATATAATAGCAACACCCCCCACTGTCACCCCCCTTGGCTGCCTCCACTTATCCCTTGTTGAAATGCACCATTCTATTTATAATCAATTTATAAATAAATATATATATTAATAAAATGCATTGTCAAAATATTAATAATGATATAATAATAAGAATTGAATTGAATAAGTGAATAAAAAATAAAATCATTTACTATGAAAATAATATACATAATATGTTTTTATAAATAAAATGGATAAATGGATGTTACAATTGAATAATTGAATGGACCTAATGATTTATTTATAATGATATCATTTATTACCATTGAATCAATAGTGTTAGCAAGTGAAGAAACTATATATATAATAGTAATAAAAATAATATCATTTAGTAGGAAAATGAATGTTACAAAATTGAACAGTGGATAGAAATTAAATATATATATAATAATAATAATATTAATGTTACAAAATTGAAGAGTGAATAGAAACTAAATATATATAATAATAATATAATAATAAGCATTGAATTGAATAAGTGAATAATAAAAATAATATCATTTACTATGAAATAATATACATAATATGCTTTTATAAAGTGGATAAATATTAGTGAGAAGTTGAAAAGTTAGTACAATATTTAAACTTTTTAATGAGTGTTTGCATATATAAATATAATGGTATCTTTTAATTTTATTTATAATGGTATCTTTTAATTTTATTTAATATGAGCTCTTGTCTATTTAACTTCTCTTATATTAGTGTATATGATTCATTATGAAAATGGATGTTACAATTAAATAATTGAATGAACATAATGATTTATTTATAATGAAATTATTTATTATCATTAAATTATAATATAATAATTATATTATTAATATAATTAGATATCAATTAAGTGAGGACGAAAATGTAATTTCACAATGAGGAGAAATAACTAAATTTATCCATACTTTTATAGGAGTATAGATAACAAGTCATTTGTGTGGAGTTTTTAGTAATCTTCCCTATAGTATAATGTAAGTACAGTTGTCATATATATGTAAAGTAACATATATTTACGATATATAATGACGTTTAGTAAGATACATAATCTTTAGTTTATTTTGTTAAAAAATGTACACACTAAAACAATCTTAGACTACTTTTTCCTGCGAGATATATGTTACCCTATATTATGAAATACATATTTTTCTAATATCAATTATATTTCTTTCTCTATCACTTAACTTTCACAAAATCAGATGAGTTAATTAGATTATTATATTCCATGTGAATTATAATAAAATATATAAAAGAAATAAAACTACATGATATGATCTTATTTGCGAGAAAACTTTAAGTTATTGAAAACTCTAAAGAAATGATAATTTTAAACTCATTGATGCATATGTAGTAGAAGATAAAGCACAAGCTGTCAAAAACTAAATGGAGATATGACAACTATAGTTAACAAAAAAAATAAGAAAGAAAGAGAACAAATGAAATTGGATTAACGCTTTTAGCTAATTATCAAAGATAGACAATAATGACTTCAAAAAAATAATTAAATATTTATCAATAAAGATGTCGAAGAATGTAAAATGACAAGTAATAACTTACCAAGAATAGTATCAGAAAGATTTTTTTTATTAAATATGGAACTTATTCATCCTCTTTACTTGATCACAAGAATACAAAATCCCAAATAGTGATAAATATTATATTTTTCAGTAGGTTTCAATTATAATAAATCATTAAGTTATTGTAACTTCTACATATTCAAAGTGTATTTTATAATCAATTGTATGTTCACTAATATTTTTTCGTTAATGTAAATACAGTTTTTATTTCTAATTTTCTAATTGTATTTTTGTTACTCGAAGAGCGGCCTATATTTTTCAATAATAAATATATAATATTATAATTGGGTGTTCATGTGCAACGTACGTATTTTATGCTAGTTCTATAAATATGTCTATAAATAAAAAAATAAGAATAATTTGTTTCTACTTAGGACCCAAATCCGTAATTGTTTGGTTAACCCTAATATTTGTAGCAGTTAGTGACATCGATTATGGACAAGTTTCCGATTATTTGCTATGAGAATTAATAATCTAGTTTGAATAAACCGAGCTTACGAGTTTGTTAACTAGAATTGGTGTCTTTCTATTACATGAATACTATCGAGAGGCTAAATCCTAAGAGCTTGTTTAGGGTTGTCTAATTGGTAAGAGGAATAATCAAAGAGCTTGTTTTGGTTATCGAAGACTTAAAGAAAGACTAGGTTATTAGAGCTTGTTAATAACTATAGCCAATTTATTTAAGAACATTGAACTATCATTGCATCGATGATCGAGTTATAGAATCAATACCGAGATAATCCGAAGACTAGAATTTCTCACCTTATTGAATTCGAATTTAATCTACTTGCGTTTATTTAGTTTATGTCTTTTAATTTTATTTTAATTAGATCTCAAACCCCTCCATTTTTAATTTATATTAGTAATTTAAGAATTGAATCTATATCATTCCCTGATGATCGACCCTACTTATCGCTATTTACAAATCATTAGAGTAGGTTTTATTTTTGTTGGATTCGACACCCACCAAATTTTTGCGCCGTTGCCGGGGATTGGTGCTAATAGATTTATTTCTTGTTACTAATATTTTTGTTTGAGTTTTTGAATGCCTAAAAACCTTTGTGCCGGTGAACTCGAATACGACCCCGAGACCGAAAAGAGAGCTCGTCGCTGCGCAAGGAAACGAGGCAATGCAATCGGACCACCCCGCAGATTTCATCTGAATCGAACTTGATACTGGAGTTGACTGATTCTTCCAGTGATTCAGAGGAAGAACACGAACCCATGGCTAACGCTAACGCCAACGAAAGGACCTTGAGAGAGATGGCCATGCCAAATATGAATCAACAACCTCTCTGTATACCCTACCCTGATCTTGAAGTTGATTTTGAGTTAACATCTGGACTCATTCACTTGTTACCTACCTTTCATGGTTTTGCAGCAGATGACCCGCATAAACATTTGAAAGGATTCTACATGGTTTGCTCAACGATGAGACCGAATGACGTTACTAAGGACCAAATAAAGTTGAGAGCCTTCCCTTTTTCTTTAGCCGAGCGGTGGTGTATTGATTTACAAAGCGCCGACTGAAACAAGGAATTTGATTTCCAACATGGCCGCGAACTCCCAACAATTCAGTATACGATAAGATCACGCACCTAAGGAAGTGAACGAGGTAAACATTTTATTTCTTAATCAACGTATGAACGATATGACAACTCTTATGCAGAAAATGTTCGGACATATGGCTGAGGTATGCCCTACTGCTCAAAACCAAATGCTCGAGCAAGCCGATGCAGCCGGTTTTCCTGGACCTGCACAAAGGAAATATGATCCCTTCTCTAACACGTACAATCGTGGATGGAGGGATCATCTTAAATCACATCCAACCATATCAAAAGCCACAAGGACCTCCAATGTCTCAAACGAACCAACAACCAGGTAATTCTTTAGAAGATATGGTTAAAATTTTGGTGACTAACACACAACGTCTTAGCAGAATACCAAGCAATTCCAACAAGGCATGCAACATTTTCAAAATGAGAGTCAAAATGCCATTAAAAACTTGGCGAATGAAATGAGCCAAATGGCTACTACCATGAACGAATTGGTGACACAAAACTCGAGCAAGCTTCCATCTCAAGTCATCGTGAACCCAAGAGAGAATGCAAATGCCATTACTTTGAGTAGTGGAAAAGAATTGAAGGAACCCGAACAAACTTCTAAGCACGAAGAGGAGAAAGAGTTGGAAAAGGAGAAAGAACCTACTATCAAGAAGAAACCAATGACATTCATGATACCACCTCGTTTCCCAGGCCGATTTGCCAAGTCGAAGAAGGAAGAGCAAGAAAAAGAGATACTCGAGACATTTCGAAAGGTTGAGGTAAACATCCCGCTTCTCGATGCTATTAAGCAAGTACCTCGTTATACTAAATTTCTTAAGGAATTGTGCACGACTAAGAGAAAACTTATAGGCAACGAGAGGTATATGTAGGAGAAAATGTATCCGCTGTGCTTCAAAAGAAATTACCTCCAAAGTGTAAAGATCCGGGTATGTTCACGATTCCTTGTAGGATAGGAAATATATGAATTGAAAAACTCATGGTAGACTTAGGAGCTTCCATTAATGTCATGCCACGATCAATTTATGAATCACTGAATGTAGGGAAGCTAAAAGAAACCGGTGTTGTTATACAATTAGCTGATAGGTCTAATGCTTATCATGATGGTGTTCTTGAGGACATCTTAGTTCAAGTTAATGATCTAGTCTTCCCTGCTGATTTTTATGTTGTTGACATAGGTCATGACGAGTCTAGTAATTCTACTCCTATTTTACTTGGTAGACAATTCATGAAAACATCTAGAACCAAAATTAATGTAGATGATGGGACTCTTACTATTGAATTTGATGGAGATATTATAAAATTTAATATATACGATTCCATTAAGTACCCTCATGATGTTCATTCTATTTTTGGTATAGATGTTAATGATTGTTTGGCGAAGATTATTTTCAGACTTGAGAATGAAGATCCGTTACAAGTAGTATTGACTACGGCCGACTTTGAGACGAAGAAGAAGGAGTTCGAACTTGATGAAGAACTTGAAGAGACGAAATTGGCTCTTGATTCCCTTCCATCGCTTCCTCTTAATGTTTCTCGTATTTCTTTACCTATTTCGACTTCTAAACTGCTTCATTCTATTGTGCAGGCACCAAAGTTGGAACTTAAGAAGCTTCCCGATCATCTCAAGTATCTTTACTTGGGAGAAGGAGAGACATTACCAATGATCGTCTCTAACAAGCTGAGCCCATTGCAAGAAGAAAGACTGATACGATCATTGAGAGAGTACACAAAAGCCATCAGTTGGACTATAGAGGACATCAAAGGTATTAGTCCCTCCATATGCATGCATCGAATACTACTGGAGGAGGGAACTAAACCTTCGATTGAAGCTCAAAGACGACTCAATCCACCGATGATGGAAATGGTGAAGAAAGTGGTACAAAAGATTCTCGACGCATGTATAGTCTATCCAATCTCTGATAGTGCTTGGGTAAGTCCTGTTCAAGTTGTTCCTAAGAAAACTGGCATCACTGTGATCGAAAATTCGAGGGTGAGTTAGTTCCGACTCGTGTTCAAAACGGGTGGCGAGTTTGCATTGACTATCGAAGTTTAAACTCTTCAACTCGTAAAGATCACTTCCCTCTCTCTTTTATCGATAAAATGTTAGAACGTTTAGCTAGTCGTGCTTACTTTTGCTGTCTAGATGGCTATTCAGGTTTTCATCAAATTCCTGTTGCGTCAGAAGATCAAGAGAAGATGAATTTTAGTTTCTCTTTTGGTACGTTCGCATATCGAAGAATGCCATTTGGATTATGCAACGCCCCAACGATGTTTCAAAGGTGCATGATTAGCATTTTTTCTGAGTATGTTGAAGACATCATCGAGGTATTTATGGATGATTTTACGGTACATGGTGATTCTTTCGACTTATGTTTAGCTAACAAGTCATTTGTGTGGAGTTTTTAGTAATCTTTCCTATAGTATAATGTAAGTACAGTTGTCATATATATGTGAAGTAACATATATTTACGATATATAATGACGTTTAGTAAGATACATAATCTTTAGTTTATTTTGTTAAAAAAAAGTACACACTAAAACAATCTTAGCCTACTTTTTCCTGCGAGATATATGTTACCCTATATTATGAAATACATATTTTTCTAATATCAATTATATTTCTTTGTCTATCACTAAATTTCACAAAATCAGATGAGTTAATTAGATTATTATATTGCATGTGAATTATAATAAAATATATAAAAGAAATAAAACTACATGATATGATCTTATTTGTGAAAAAACTTTAAGTTATTGAAAACTCTAAAGAAATGATAATTTTAAACTCATTGATGCATATGTAGTAGAAGATAAAGCACAAGCTGTCAGAAGCTAAATGGAGATATGACAACTATAGTTTAACAAAAAATAAGAAAGAAAGAGAACAAATGAAATTGGATTAACACTTTTAGCTAATCATCAAACATAGACAATAATGACTTTAAAAAAAATATTAAACATTTAACAAATATTTATCAATAAAAATGTCGAAGAATGTAAAATGACAAGTAATAACTTACCAAGAATAGTATCAGAAAGATTTTATTTATTAAATATGGAACTTATTCATCCTCTTTACTTGATCACAAGAATACAAAATCCCAAATAGTGATAAATATTACATTTTTCAGTAGGTTTCAATTATAATAACTCATTAAGTTATTGTAACTTCTACATATTCAAAGTGTATTTTATAATCAATTGTATGTTCACTAATATTTTTACGTTAATGTAAATACAATTTTTATTTCTAATTTTCTAATTGTATTTTTGTTACTCGAAGAGCGGCCTATATTTTTCAATAATAAATATATAATATTATAATTGCATTGCACGTATTTTATGCTAGCTCTATAAATATGTTTATAAATAAAAAATAATAATACTTTGTTTCTACTTAGTCACATTAATAAGTACATATATATATATACAGACTACAATATTCTCAAAAGAAATAGAGCAACAATAATAATTCGTTTCTGTCAGCCAAATTTTATTTAGAAATTCCAAAGCATCAAGGGGATAAACATACCACTCTCTATTGCAAAACCACAACAAATCACACGAACTCACATAAATCCCACAAAAAAGTTGAACCCATCTCACAAAGTATGAAGATCTTACCAGTATCAGCCATAGCTGCATTTACAAAGAAGCAACTGCACACTGAAAATTCATCGTATCGTTCGTGATGGATCCATTGGCGGACGAAACCTGACGCTTATAGCAACCCAAACTATCTTCCACACTATAACTTTGAGACGAAATTGCTGCACCAGACAATACATCATGATCCTTCACAAACATCCAACCCTCTGATTTTTGAGTATTCTCCAAATTGCTTGTAAAGTTACCATCCGATTTCATCTCCTCATACGAATTCTCCAACTTCGTGATCATCAAGTATGTATCCTTCTCCGATCCAGGTAGGGTCGATGTCGTTATTTTCAGAGGATACTTTTTCTCCACCTCATTGCTCGAAATCAAAATCCCTGTACTGGATTTGATTCCAACTTTATCTGTAACCTTCACTTTCTGCTTTAATTCCTTCTCAGTTCCATTGTTGCTCAACTTAATTGTGTTCTCGAATTTCAGTTTATGCGAAACAGAAACGGTGAAATTGCCAGCACTTGAATTCACCCACCCTGAGAACTCGGTTTTCCTTTTCCCTTCAATCTCGAATTTCCCATCGAGCGTTTGAAACTTGGCTTCACGTTCAAGTGAACAGCTAGGAGAACTGTATTGAACAACCTGAGCTTGAACCTTATCAGCTTTGTCATCCAACCATAGATGCAAATTCGCATCGACAAGCCAAAACGAAATCGCATCAGCCACACCGAGCCCTATGTAATGCGTTTTGTTATCAAGCAACATGCCTAATAACGGAGTCAATTCAATTTCATAAGAAGGCAAATCAAAAGCCCCAATCGAAACAACGGGCTCCCAAAACAGAGGATTTATCCCTCCTGTGAAGATCACAGGAAATGGAACTACTGATCCGACTGTAATGTCGTCGAGCTTCACCAGGACTTCACGGTACGCGCCATGGCCTCGTTTCGTGGGCAATTTGTTCATCTCGATGTATGCATCGGGCGGATTCGAGTACCAAAACTCATCGTTTCCGTGAAATGAAACATAAACCTCAATCACAGCTCTGTATGTGTTCGATGGAATTTGAATTCCTTGAAAAACCGCATCCGTTTCGCGCTCAATTCTGAACCAAAATCCTTCGTCTCCAGATGCAGATATGGGTATAATCAGATCTGCCGGATTTTCATCCAGCGAATTTTTCAAAATCGGCGATGATACTGCTGGATTGATTTTCAATTTTCTTATAGTTGACTTTCGATTCGAGTACGGAGAGTTAACGGTAGCGTTACTAGCAACATCGTAGTAAAGGAAGGTCACATTGACGTTATAAACGCCGGTGTAAACGTCGTTAACTAGGTTTTCGAGAATAACGGAGAGAGTGAGGTTAGATTGCCGGAGGAGAGATGAGTATTTGGTGATATCCTTGCGAACATTCCAGAAGATTCCATCGGCGGTAGGCTCGGGGGTGCTGGTGCGGAGGATCTCGACGCCGGAGAGCCAGACGGCGGCGATGCGATCGTACTGAGAACCGTTGGATGCGCCGGAGAGGTGAACAACGGCGCGTGACCAGGTGCAGTTGAAAGGGGGAGCGTAGGTGGTGTTGGTAGGGGGGAGGTTGATGGTGTTGGCGAAGGTGTGGGAGAGGATAGGAAGGGTGCATGAGGGGGTGGTGTAGGGAAGGGGGCGCGTGACTGAGATTTGTTCTTGGGGTGGTGTGGTGGAGTTGTAGAGGAGGTGGCTGGAGAAGTGATTGGGGTGGTCCGGTGGTGGTGACGCGGCGGCGGAGAGGAGGAGGAAGGTGAGATAGAGGAGGAGAGATGGATGCATCGTTGAGAGTGGTGGGAGGGTTGTAATTGTATTGAGAGACTTTTGCTAAGATTTAAGATAGAAATATGTGTGTGAGAGCGAATAAGGCGGGATGTAAGATGTATCATCTTTTGACTAAGTTTTAATTTCCCAATGATCAGCATTACTTTTCTTTCCAAGGAACAATCACAACTTTTCGGGCTTTTTTATATAACCTCAAGATATTTAGCATTAGCAAATAACTTCCGAATTATAAAATTTTGTAAAGAACTATCTGTTAAGTTGACGGTTAGTCAATTGTTAAATTAATGGGCAAAATTGTAATTAACATAAATTCATATAATAAAAAAATATTACTTACAGTACATTATATTAATTTGACCTTCCTTGATCTTGTCCGCTACTTTTAGAGAAACCCTATTATTGTCCCAAAAAATCTAAAAACTCCATTATTGATCAATCTCTGTGTTCAATGTAAAGTTCTATCGTTCGTGATGACTTGAGTTCCTATTAAATATTAATATTCTCTTTTTATTAGATATATAACTAATTTTTCTATCGTTTTTCTTGTAAAGTTTTTTCTAGCTTGACTTATTATATGCCAAAACAAGTTTAAACAGTCTTTTGTGTGTTTCAAGCAATGTTTTGAAACCCAACCCAGTTATCGAACCGGAAAATTTATCGGGTCACGGGTCACTGGTTCAACCGCCGGGTCAACACCGGTCGAACCGGTGACGTCATAATTACGCAATAAATATTAATAAAATACTAATAAAATATTATTGAATACATAAATATGAAAACCACTATAAAGCAATTGAATTTGTTTACATCTAAAATCGTACAATAAGCTGCATAATTAACTATACATTAAATACTTCAAAATTTATGCTGATAAGTGATAACAATACCAAAATCAATCGATTGTTTCCAGAATCCAATTAAAAACACGCATAAAACAAAAAACACAGCTCGAAATAAAGTAGGTTTTACACTTTACAGATCATATGATTCATGACACAAATTTTGATTTAATAAAAGCTACTATTTTCAAAATTAATGAGAATAATAATTCATCAACAAAAAAGTTATGGAAAGAAATTAAAGGAGAGAAAACATACCTTATTTGATTTCAACTTTCAATCTCTGTGTGAATTGGCAAGAGATTTAGCAAGAGTCAAAACTTGGAGAGTGATTCAAAAGCTCATAAGAACAACAGTAGAGTCACGAGGGTTTAGGTTTTGGGAAAAATTCTATAAATTATATAAGTATTTTGCCTTTTTGCATTTTTTTTTGAAATTACTAAAACCCGGGCGGTTCTATTGACCCACCACCGGTTTTACCGGGTCACCGGTTCGACCGGTGGGTCGAGCGATTTTTCATGAATTTGAGCGGTTGTGTGTCCCGAACGGGTTTGTGGCCCTACCCGGTTCGTTTAGACGACCGGTTCCGGTTCAAACTGGTCGAACCGTCTGGGTTGGGCTGGGTTTCAAAACCTTGGTTTCAAGTTTGAAACTAGATTAGAAATCTACTTGATTATGTGAAGAATGATAGAATACGTGCAAATAAATCAAGTAACTTGAGATCAATTAATATTCAACTCTGTTCAAGCTCATTTGAGCTTGATTTGATTAGTAATCAAACGAAACTCAAACATATTCTTTTTATTAATTTTACTTTCAAATTATTAAATAGAATAATATAATATATCTAAATTTTTATATAAATAAATAAACATTTGAAATTGAAAAAAATTATTGTTGTGTAAAATGAATTAAAATTTATTTATTTATGTTAGATCAACTTAACTGGAACTATGAGTATAATAAGATGCATTATGGCGTTGTTGGAAATCTCCATTCTAAAATCCATATTAATATTTGTTGTTCCTTGTTTGTATGTAGATTACAATTTCGTCCATAAATTTAATTGTTGACTAACGGTCAACATAATAAAAAGGGTTCTTTACTAACATTTTATACTTCGGGGGTTGTTTGCCAATGCTAAATGCCTCAGGAGGTTATAAACAAAAAGCCCCAACTTTTCGTCTCATAATTTTATTTAGCCGATTTTAATTTAATATATTTATTAGTTAATTTTAATCAATTTTTAATAATAATTTAATTATAAACTTTGATAATCAATTTTTTAAATGTAATTTTAGACATAATTTTATGTGTAAATGATAGATCATACTGAATAGTTATAGTGTAATATTAAGTACAACTCTTATGTAAGTTCATTAACACATAAATTATTCCAAAATGTTGGCCAAATTGACCTCTAAATTTTGAAATAAATTTCTATTGGAAACAAATATATGATAATTTAAAATCTATGCGAAAATGTAAAAATTTTATAATAAAGGAAATCAAAATTAAACTCGAAGATTAGAAGTATGATCATCCCATGCATTAGTTATGTTAGTTATGTCTTTGGGTTAATTTAGTTTGATTTGGCGATCATGAGTCTGAGCCTATGATGCACGGATACTCCGAAAAATTGCTCCGTGCAGTATCGGATACGGATACGGGGTGGATACGGGGTGGGTACATATGAGATACGGATTCGAAACACCCGAAAATAAAAAAATAAAAAAATTAGGATACGGTATCCGATACGAAAAATAAGAGTATTCGATACAGTCCAGATACGGAACCCTATGTGTTTTTTAATTATTTAATATTTTTTTGTCAATTTTTTTTTGTTTTAAACTGGTCTTCCTTAAAAACTATAAATTAAAAGCATAGTTTAATAAAGAAAAATCAATAATTAATTGGAAAGATATTGAAATTACAAATGAGAAACCCTCATTCCACCTTTTTGTATTTATTTGTTGTAATTTTTTTCACTGCAACTATGATCAAAATTCATATTTTTCTGCAACTATGATCGAATCATCTCCTTCCACCTTAAGCTCTTCGAGTAAATTTTTTAATATTTAGGGATATTTTTATAATATTTTATATATTTTTTAATGCTAAATATGAACATTGAATATTAAATACATCGTGTCAAATAAAACTAAAAGAAGTTAGTACTTCTATTTTGAATAATTGATCGAACTACTTGATCATTTTGTTGCATATATTTATGATTATTATTTTTAGAGGTTTTATATATTTAGTAATTATTACAATTAATTGAATATGAAATTCATTAATGAGAATAGTAAAAGAATTCAAATTTTTATAATATATATATATATATATCATCGTATCTTCATCGTATCGTATCCTACAATTTTAGAAATTTTGATATTTCGTATCCATATCGTACCGTATCTGTATCCCCATATTCGTGTCCGTACATTATAGGTCTGAGCCCATCCTGTGGGTGATTATCTTTATACAGTACTCATTCTTTATAGTTTTTTGTAGGAAACTATTAATCAATAATAATTAATTGCTCATTTATGATATTGGATCTAGGTTTTGTTTTAATATTGTAACCCTCCCATTAAAATAAGGATAAGCATTAGCTATAAAGAAATGCTATATATTATTGTTTATTTTTTTATAAACATTGGATTTGGTAGAATATATTTTTGTTATAGTAAACATAAATTAGAGAGATCATAATAAATGCATTATATAATTTTTATCATATTTTAAAGAATTAAAGAAATGATAGAATTATAATTGATCATATATATTATCACTTTTAACTATATTGAGAGAGAGAGGGGGGAAAAGCATGTTTGGCCTTTGACTCAAGCATCAGATCTCTTAAAAAGGATCTATTTACTACTAAATTACACGTTGTAGCATGACTGACTAGCATTTTAGGTACTGGCAGATCTTTCTCAACTATAGTTTTCTATTTTCTAAACTTTTTTTGATTGTTGAATTATACCACAAGATAAATCGAGCCCATAAAATATTCATAAAAAAATATTTTACCCAAACTTGATTCGACCCCGATCGTATACTTAAAGGGTCCAAATAGAGTTAGACTCGAGCGGTCAGGTACGTCGGGTCGGGTCCAAGTCGGCCAAATGTCCACGAGTAAACTTCGGGTATTGTTCGGATATAAACTCGCGGCTATTTTTAAAGGATAAAATTCGAGTAATATTCGGGTATATTTTTTCAAACTACCTAGTGTCATCGGGTCCGGGTTGGGTCTGGGTCTCAGACCTTACGAGTTGGGTCCGAGTCGGATAATTTTTGTCTGTGGAACGTGTCCGAGTCTGGACAATCCCACCTATTGACAAGCCTAGTTATCACGATTGAAATGACAAAAGTTTCTTTGGACTTTTCTAAACTAATATTCCAGTTAGGGCAAAGTGTAGTTCACTCCCTCAAAAATTCACCTTTTAGCTTTAAGCCCCCTCAAAATCACAAAAAGAGCTTGTGCCCCTTAAAACATTTAAATGTGTAATACTTTGCCGCAAAAATCAACATTTATGCATAATTTTCGCCAAGTTTTCGGTCGTATGTTAAGCACCAGGAGTTTGTAAGGTCATAGATATCATTTATCATCTCTTACGAAAACCAACTATGCAGTAATATGTAATTTGGTGCTAAAAATGACAATGTGTGTTTCTTTGATATATCTCCCAGCCATTGGATAGAAGAGGGGAAGGACTTTAGACAATGGTTCTTCGAGGCATATTTCATCTATTACAGATATCTTAAAGCTATGGAGATTCGAGGCAGTTGGGGTCAATGGCTTTATCAGCTTTCGGCTCAACACATTCACCTTCATGCTTATGTATTTGATCTGATATGATATTACCTGCAGAACAATATAAGTTCAATTTTGGTATGATTTATTACACGTATTGTCTATTATAACGTTCAAATATTCTCATATTTGAGATACAATATGAGAATTTCGAGGATAAACATTAAAAAATGCAAAACTTATAGAATCAAAATGTAATTACCCTAAAAAGAAACACACAGAGAGAGGGGGGGGGGGGGGGGGGCTGAAATTCAATGGTATTTTGGGGTGGCTATTAGGAAGGTTAAAAAGCTGGTTTGTATAGATTTTGTGGGAAGGGGCAGTCCGACAACGTTTACATTTTATTCAATTTTATTTAAGGATTTCACATAAATATTTATATTTTATTCAATTTTTATTTAAGGATTTTAAATATCTATTTTTATTAAGGATTTCACATAAATATTTATATGAAAATAAAATAGAAGAGGTTAAACATAAATCATTGATCTCTATCAAGGACAATGGCCATTATTATTCAAACTACTACATTTATATCAATTAAACTTTGATCACGATTTAATCTGATACGATCCAATAAAGAATGTTCATTATAATTAATTGTGTAGGAAAATAGAGGATTCAATATGTAATATTTACTTATTCTCAATTATAATTGTTATTAGCAACAGTAGATAAGTAAATTTACAATTGAAAGAAACACCAACATTATTCACATATTCAGTGTAAAATATAGATATTTATATTTATATGTAACTACTTCACAATAAATAATATTAAATATTAGTATTTTATTAATAACAAAATTATTATAATTTAAATTTATATTACATACTAATATATATAACAATAACTTATGTGTATATTTGATTTAATTTTTTATATTTAATATTGCTAGCAAGATGAACGTGCGTTGGACGTAAACACCTGATTAATTTTAAATTTAAGAAAAAAAAATGTTCCTTTATTAAAGTAATAGAATTTTGGCTTTTATTTTATACACATTTTACTATTTTTTTCTTTACTCACTAAAACGTTGATCAGATCATAATATTAATGTTTCTAATGGAACATTAAAAGGTCATATTTTTGTAGTACTTTGACTCTGAACGTGTATAATATACGATTTAAAAGACAATCCTGTTGGTTTTCTAATGTCAAAGGCCATGCATGAATTGCAATTTTCTACATGACTCGATTAGTAGACACTGCCAGATTCATCGAATTTGAACTGAATCACCATATGTTCGTATCATTTTGTTCATTTGATAGTGAGTAGATCATATGAACATTTTCTGGGATTGAATTCTTCATTCCATCAAGAGCATCAAGTTATTGATTGTTTCGTATAAATGGAAGATTTTAAAGAAAATAAAAACTATGCAAAAGAAATATAATTCTAACAAAGTATATATAACATAATAATTATTAATTTTCTACATTAGTTAAGATAACCAAAGGTCATCTTGTTTTTATTATTATCAATTAAAATATTGAAATTTTTAGGAGATGATAAGTTAGTATGCTCTCCATGGACTCTACTAACTATCATTGATTTATGTTCTTAATTTATTAATACCATGTTAAAAGAATTTGTTGTTACAAAATTATCTATTTATTGTCATTAATTTTTATTTAAGTTTTATTATGATTTATGAGCAAAATAATTAATTATAAATGAACTAAAATAATCATGGTATTAGTAGCAATATTTTATAAATATTAAGTTTAAATAAGGGTAGTTGCGGTCTTTCAATGTTTAAAATAATAATATCATTTATCATATAATAAGTAAATAACCATGATTGTTGTTAATAATAATAACTATTATAATTAAAAATTAAGTAAGGACAACAATGTCATTTCACAATTGAAAAAAATAACAAAAAAATTACATTTAACAGTATAAAGAGTTTTACGATGAAGAGTAAGTGAATAGACACTTTATATATTTCTATATAGTAATATCATTTATCATAGAATAAATGCATGTCTATGATTATTTCTAATAATTATATACATACATGTATAATAATATTATTTATCATAAAATAAGTAAATGGTCATTATTTTTAGTAACAATTATTATTATTGTAATTAAAAATAATTATTAAAGATTATAATTGTGTTATTCAAGAGAAAATTTGAAAATTTGAGATGATATATGTTTAGTGGATGATTTATTAGGAAAATGATTGTTACAAAATTAAAGAGTCCTACAATTGATGAATAGCAAGTGAAGAATTGATGATTAGCAAGTGAAGAAACACTTTATATATATACATATATGTATAATATCATTTATAATAAGTATATAGCCATATGATTGTTTTTAATTATCATTATTATTATAATTACAGATTAATTAATAATGTCATTCACAATAGGAAGAAACAACAAAAATTATTCATAGTTTTATAGTCGTATAGATAGATTATTGTTGGACATGAAATACTAATATTTAATTGTTATTTATTTCAAAAGAGTTACATATTAAATGGACATAAAATTTATTTAGTTACTTATACAGTAATTCGATAATGTGTGATTAACATAATATTTTCTAGTTAATTATAATTATGAAAGGTAGTGGAATTAATAGTGACCATTAGAATTCTAAGACCGTTTATAACAATATATATACATGAATGTTTATTTGTAATGATATGTGAGTGACAGTGGCATTTAGAATTACAGCATTATATATGTACGGTTAAGCAGATGAAAAAGCTGATTGTCTCCTCATTATGATTCTCACAATATAAATCTCATGCACTAATATATTAATAACACTTACACAATACCGACTCTTCAACTCTCATGTCCATCATTTTTTTGATAATATATTATATTAAGTCTTACCTTACTTGTTAATTCAGTGATTCATATCTATACTGTTATAAGAAAATAAATAAAGAATAACATCAATATGTATTAAGTTAGTAGCATATTTAAATATTTTAAAAAATGTTGACATATTAGGCATGAAAAATTGTTACTTAGTTATTATAATACTAATATTTAATTGTTATTTATTGTAAAGGAGTTATATATTAATAATTAACTAAATTAAGAGCATCTCCAATGGAGATCACTAAAATGGGTAAGTTTTTCACCATTTTAGTGACTGCTACAGTTATGTTGCTCCAATGTATAACACTAAATCTCACTCTAAAAGTATATTCCACAAAATATTCCTTTTTAACCCCATCTACTATTATTTCTTATATTTTACAAATAACACCCTACATTTAATTCTTTATTACATATTCATCCAAGTTAATATTTTTTTATATTTTATAAACTTATAAACTTATACAATGATTATTTAATAATAATAATACGTATTGGGTCATTTTGGATATATATAAAATTATTAAATAAATTGATCTCAAATAAATTTTAAAAATCAAATATTGAATATATTATCCAGTTTAAGCTAGCAACCACTAAAGAATTAGAAAAACAATTATAAAATTTTAGTGTAACTGTAATAAAAAATCATTGTAAGAGATAAATTTTATATGATTGATTTTTTGTAATTAACACAAAATTGAAGGTGCTCTCTGTAATAAAAAAAAATAAAAGCCTTTTATTTTCTTCTCCTTCATCAATCGTCCCCTTCTCTCATCACTCTCTCTCTCTTAAGCATTCTTTGTTTCTCTGTAAAACCCATCTCCCTCTCTCTCTAAAATACTCACATTCAATATTTGCTTCTTCCTTTTAAATTCACCATTTCTTCTCCCAATTAAAAAACAAAATAATAAAGATAAAATGATAAAAATATAAATTTAACCCACGGCATATTGCCGTGGGTGAACAGTAGAACGGCAATTTTTAAATTGCCGTTCTATTGTTGGGGCCCCCTTTTGCCGTTCCATTGGAGCGGCAATTTGGCCCTCCAACGCCAAATTGCCGCTCCATTGGAGATGCTCTAATAGATGTAGAATGCTAATTAAATGAATTAAGTGGTAAAATATAATATTCACAATGGGAAGAAACACTTTCCAATATCCATACTTTTATAGTAGTATAGATATAGATATAGATATAGATATAGATATAGATATAGATACGTATATATGTATGTATAACAGTAAATCTCACGAGCTGGCTCGTGAGCTTATGAACACCTAAACAGAAGCTCGAGCTCGGTTCATCAATAAGCTCGAGTTCGTGAAGCTCGGCTCGAGCTCGCAATAGTTCGAGCTTGAACCGAGCTTTAATGGCTCGACTCACCTTACACCCCTACCTGTGATGATTGGGGGGCAGTCAATGGATCAAAGAGGGATTCGAGGCATTTGTTGAAAAATATCAAATCCAAATTGGGAGTTTCCTTTTATTTTGCTATGACGAAAACATTCTATTATGATCTGAGCTGTTGATGGTGCGACGTCGTTCACTACAAGAAAACGGGCTTTATAGATGGATTATTCCGCCTCAGATGCCCTAATTTTTGTGGCTGATGCTCAACTGAGACGGAAATACACCATCTCAAATTTCAATGCTGATAGCCTCGTGGCAAAAATGAGACGAATTCTGAGACTAACATAGTTGTGACGAATATATCCGTCTCAAATTCTATCTCAGATTTTTGACATTTTCTATCTCAAATTTTGTCTCAGAATTCTGACATTTTCCATCTCAAATTCTGTCTCAAAACTTTGACATTTTACATCTCAAATTCCCTCTCAAATTCTGTCGAGTTTTGACATATTCTTATATCAACATACTTGCTCGTCTTATTTTATATATCAGATTATTCATTACAAACAACAAAACCAAAAAAACCTTCAAAATGGCCAAAACAATTAATTGTCTCTAATCACGAAAATCTAATAAACAAACAGTCAATTGTCTAAAATGAACCATTAACATCGTAAAAAATGCCTACTAATATAGTAATAACCCAAGCAAAAAAAACACAATACGAAATCTATCTAACTAATAAAACTAACGTTTGCCTCCAAAGTCATGGCGTACCCTATGTCCAGATCGGTGTTTAGTGTCCCCAACTACTTCAATCATTTTTCGAACCAACTCTTGAAGTTTATCCTCCCTAATTCAAGCTTCCTCTTCCCTCTTTTTAGACTCCTCGAGTTCAAGTAACACCCCCTTATAAACTTCCTCTAGCTTTGTTGATTTAGCTTGCGCATCATTCAATACTTTTGATATCTCATTTAATCATTCATTAGAATCTCCCGTATATTCATATACAATTCTAGTATTTTGACTACATCCAATCCCATATAAACGACCCTTTGTTGGACCTCTGATTACTTCGCACCACATTGGAAGATCGAATGGAGGTGGAGAATATGGATCACTCCAACCATTGTTTTCCCTATACCCTCTGTATAAAATACAAATAAGCAGGAATTTTGGTCAATCAGTATTTTGATAAATGCTATAGTTATACAGACATTCAAACATGACAACATTTCAAAAAGTTTGTTCAGAATCAGACAGCCAAGTTCTTAAAAATATATTCACTCATGAGTAAATTTTAGAAGTAACATTAGTGATGTAAACTTACCAACTTACCCAAAACACCCCAAGCTAACTCACTGTGGCATTGTTGAATATTATAAACACTGAGTTTTATTTTATTTTATCAATTATTTTCATCATTGACATCATATTCCTAACATAATTTGGTTATAAACTATGGGACCCAGTGAACAGAAAAGTTATTAGAAGTAGAGATGTTTTTTTTCTTAAGGAACAAACATTTGATGAGACAAAACAGAGCAAGATGATAGAATCTTCTCAAGACGTTCCTCATGACTTGGATCCAGTTTTTTCACGTACAACTCAGGATCATAGGAGAGATGTACAAGATGAGCAGAATGATATAACTGATGCTGAGCTTGCTGATAATCAGTTGCCATCTATACAAATTGATGATCCAGTTCCACCATTAGAGTCAACGGTTAGAAGGTCCACCATATCAAAACGTCCTTCTACCAGGTATAATCCACATGAGTATGTGATACTCAGTGATGGGAGAGAGCCCGAGACTTACTCAGAAGCCATATCATATGATTAGAAAGATATATGGCTGGAGGCTATGAAAGAGGAGATGAAATCCTTACAAGAAAATCACACCTATGACTTGGTAAAACTGCATAAAGACAAGAGAACACTTAGAAATAAATGGGTGTACAAGTTGAAGAATGAAGAACACAGCTCACAACCCAGATATAAAGTAAGGCTGGTTGTGAAGGGTTTCAATCAGAAAAAGGGTGTTGATTTTGAAGAAATTTTATCACCAGTGGTGAAGATGTCTTCAATCAGAGATTTTCTAGGGTTTGCCGCTAGTCTCAATCTGGAAATTGAACAACTTGATGTGAAGACCGCATTTTTTCATGGTGATCTAAATGAAGAAATCTATATGGAGTAGTCGAAAGGGTTCAGTGTCAAAGGAAAAGAAAACATAGTTTGCAGGTTGAAGAAAAGCTTGTAAGGTCGAAAGCAAGCTCCTAGACAGTGATACAAGAAATTTGACTCATTCATGATGGACCATGACTACAAGAGAACCAACTCAGATCACTGCGTATACTTCCAGAAATTCTCAGATGGAGAATTTATTATTCTACTGTTATACGTGGATGACATGTTGATCGTAGGTCATGATGGCAACAAGATTGACAAGCTAAAGAAAGAACTTAAGCAGTCTTTTGCAATGAAAGATTTGGGCTCGGCTAAACAGATTCTTGGAATGAAAATTTCAAGGGACAGATCTGCCAAAAAGATACGGTTATCTCAAGAACAATATATTGAGAAAGTTTTTGAAAGATTCAACATGAGCAAATCTAAAGCGGTTAGTACTCCACTTGCAGGTCATTACAAACTCAGCTCTACCCAATGTCCCACAAGTGAGGAAGATAAACAAGAGATGAAGAAGATACCATATGCTTCTGCAGTGGGCAGTTTGATGTATGCTATGGTATGTACTAGACCCGATATCGCTCATGTTGCTGGTTTAGTGAGACGTTTTGTGCTAATCCTAGCAAGGATCACCGGGAAGCAGTGAAATGGATTTTAAGGTATCTGAGAGGCACTTCAAGACTATGTTTGAGGTTCGGTGATAGCCAACGTATTTTAGATGGGTACACAGATGTAGACATGGCTGGTGATATAAACTCTAGGAAGTCTATATCAGGATGCTTAATGACACTTATAGGGGATGCTATTTCTTGGCAGTCGGAACTTCAAAAATGTGTAGCATTGTCCACAACAGAGGCTGAGTAGCTGTGACTGAAGCATGTAAAGAGTTATTGTGGTTAAAGAAGTTTCTAGAAGAGTTGAACTTGAAGCAAGAAAATTACACTCTCTACTGTGATAAGCAGAGTGCGATCCACTTGAGTAAAAATTCAACTTTTCACTCAAGGTCAAAACACATCAATGTGAGATATCATTGGATTCGGGATGTTCTTGACAAAAGGTTGATGCACCTGGATAACGTACATACTGATGATAATGGCGCAAACATGCTCACAAAATCTTTGCCAAGGGAAAAGTTTGAACTTTGTCAAAACAAAGCAGGTTTGGTTATGCCCCCACATGAGTTGGAGGGGGATAATTGTTGGGTCCACCCCATGTGGTAGAGGGACTGTACATTTGAAGAAAATGAAAGAAAAAAAATAAAGGAAGTACAAGAAAGGAAATAAGGCCACAATTGGTTGGCACGTCCGTCTTTGAGAATTTATTTTCATGATAAAAATGAGAAAATATTATTTGAAGGATAAGAAATGTGATTTGAAAAATGAGATTGATGATATTTTTTTAGAGAAAAATAGTTAATGATTATGGTTGATGTGATATGTTTTTTGTTATGAGAAATTTGTTTGGGTTGATATTTAAAAATAATCTTAATTAAATGTGTTTAGTCAAACTCGTTGATTTAGACGTCAAAAAATAGTCACAATGGATATTAATTTAAATGTTGCATTATTTTGCACTAGAATATATACTTAGTTTAATTTTCGGCTTTGAAAAATAGTCGGATAAACACATTTAATTTTTTTTATTACCTGTCAAATCATGAATAGTAAAATTTAATTTTACTCATTTGTTGCAAAAAAAATTCAAATTATTTGTAATTTTGAGAGATATTTTTGTAAGAATTTTTTTACGACATGCCAAACAATTGAGCTTTTCGTAGTTTTTTTACTTTGAATTATTTTTTTGGAAGCACTAGTGGCCATCCAATTGAGGCCTAAATGTCTCAGCACATTTATTTGGAAGATTATCAAATGTCAACAAGTCCCATACTTCGATATATCTTGCTTGTGTGTATGACAAGGGAAATGACATTTCACATCTCTCCCGTAATAATCATGTCGATTGCAAAGCTTTATAAATCTGAATTCCTCAGCTGAAAATACCGAGAGAAAAAATTGAGAGCCAATCTAGAGAGACTGAGAGAAACCAATCATACGAGTGAAGAGATAAAATAGTAAGGATAAAATATAAGAGAGAAAAATACTCAATTTTTTATTTTACTATTCCAAATTTCTAAACAGGATGTATTTAGTAATCCAAGAGATATACTCTTGAAGATTTGGTTATCCCCTATTTAATTTAGGGAGAATTTGTGTAAGCCCATTATTGATATAGTGGAAGTTTGCAACTTCGGTCCCATGGTTTTTCCCGATTTGTGTTTTTCATGCAAAACCCGTGTCTCATTTTTCTTTTCTATCCAGTTTCACTCTACATTTTATATGTTTTGATTTATCCTATTTTTATCCAGTTAGTAGGAAAAGAATTTTATCATTTTTGTTGCGCCAGTGTCCTTATAATAATTGCCACTCTTTCCCAACAGATTCCTATATCCTAAAACACTGAAGTGAACTCTAAGAACAAATCTTAATTAAAGAAACATACGCTTTCCATAATATTTTAAAACTAAACTTATACCCCCAAGTAGATCTTTAAACCATGTCTGGTACAATATTTCAGTAGGAAAATAAAAGAAAATGCCAATGGGAAGAATTTAGGTTGTGATGAAATATTGTATCAAATCGAAAACTTAAAGAAATGTAATAGGGGAAAACTCGTTTTTCTCAAGGTGGGAAACCTAGAGGAGAATGGGATAGGATTTTCTCCAAATTGGTGTTCCATCTCCTAGTCCATATGTTTAGGAGTTGATAAGTATAAAAATATTTACAAGTGTTATACATACTTTAATAAGTGTAAATTACACTTGTCAATTATCTAAATACATGAAATAGAAGATGGAACACCAATTGGAACCGAGAATCCTATCTCAGAATAATGAGGAAATGATTATATGCCCGTAAATCAAGCTCCGCTACAACAATCACCTCCCTCGTCCCTATTGTTCGCCAATTAGTTTTCGCTGGAAAACCAAACAAGCTTCGATTTTATATTTATTTGATTTTAAATCTACTCATTTCCTAGCCAAATCCTAGAGCCAAAAAGCATAAATCTACTGCAGTGCAAATGCAGAATCAGATCATAAGATTATGCTCCAAGATCATGATGAATCTTAGCCTCAACCACAAAACTCGTACAAACTTCATTATCCCCTTTTTTGGCTCAAAATCATGACATATAAACCAAATGTAAAAGCATAAACAAGCATTGGAAAATCCAAGGTCTTAACAGAGAAAACAAGTTCACTCCATACATATCACAATCCACATTCTTAGGAAATCAATTCATCATCAAGTCCTCTGTTAAAACCACTCAATTTATTCAAATGAACAACGGCAAACGTTATATACATTCATACACACTTCAACACACATTCATTAACTCATAATGTAGACATTAAACCTTACATCAGTAATCACTTCGATATTCACCATAACGATCACCCTTTGAAGTCGCCCCCTGGTCATTCTCAACTCTTTCTGCAATCTTCTTCTCTTCCTCTAATGTCAACCCTCCAAGCGTACCCGCAACTGAACCTACCGCCAACCCCGACCCCATTCCACTACTACGCTTATGATAATCATAAGGAGTGTAATCCACTGGTGCACTTGGCCCTGCACCACCATACCCGGACTGCCGCTCATAAAACGGCCTTGGAGGTGGCGGAGGTGGCGCCTGAGAGTAATAAGACGAATAATACCCTGATTGTGGGTCAGAATACGAATAATATGGTTGAGGCGGCGGTGGCAACGAGGACGGCGGCGGGACAGATGAATATGGTGAAGGAGAGTATCCTCTATAAGGAGGAGGAGGAGGGGTATGGGAATAATAATATGGGGAAGGAGGGGCAGCATGATAATTCTCGACGGGGCGTTCGATTAAACTGATTTTGAGGCGGATCTTGCCGTGGGGACGGCCGGAGGGTCGCCGGAGCTCAAAATTCCTAATTAGGGTTTCAGATTCGCCATTTTCGATCATTAGATCACGGATTTCGAAACGGACGGTGCCGATCAAGGGTTTCGGAGTTTCCGAGGGTTTGGAATGAAAGATTTCTAGTGTGAGGGTTGAGTCTCTAGGGGAGAGGGTTAGGGGGAAAACGAAGCGCTCGTTCCAGACGGGTCGGGTCGAGCCGAAATCGTCCGGCTTGGTGGCTTGGCGCCGATCTGGATCGACCCATGCGATGACGTATGGCTTGAGATCGCCGTTCCTCCAATTGACGTTCTTCAGGTGTTTGGCTGAGATGATTGTGACGTCTAGATCGTAAAGTTTGGCAGAAGGTCGAGTGGCGGTGCTGGTGGCGGCCATGGGTGGGGTTTGGCGGTGAGTGATAACGTGCGCCGCGGGGGAAAGGGAAGGGTTTTCAGGTGGCAAATGTTAGAAGTTGGAACTCAGAAGTCAAGGTCGTGTTTTATGTTGGAATGTGGATGTATATGTCGGTATCGGGGTCGGGCGTGTGAATTAATTCTTTTTTACATAAGCACGCACCATAGAGTTAGAGTGTATTATATAGGTATTGCCTAATCTCTTAATGTAAAATGACGTTTGCAATTTTACTCCAAGTTATTAAATGAATGACATGTGTAATTATTAAATTTTTATCATACATATATTATTCATTTAATGGTTTGCAATAAGAATTGCAATAGAATTTTGTAGAAGATCATATAAGAATTGCAATAGAATTTTGTAGAAGATCATACATGGGTATTGCCCCAATCCCATATATAATATAAGTCATATTTCTAGACAAAAATTTAGTCAAAAGTTAGGAGCACTGATAGTAATAGTAATAGTAGTAGTAGTAGTCTTCTCTATCGAAATAGGTTGTACCCTCTTTTGCCGAAAAATAATATTGTTGCATTGATCTCTCGGTCATTGAAGACGACCTCGAATTGTTGGAACTAAGTCCCACTCTCTTATAGTAACTAGGTTTGTAGCAGTCCCATTGGATTAACAAGATTATAACATAGGTGTGTCATGATAAAATATATATGCATATTAGGGGTGTACGCGGTCGGGTTCGGGCGGTTTGAAAGGAAAAAAATCAACCTGACCTGACATGAGCAGGTGGACAAAATAACAGCAAAAAATTACACAATTATCTTTTAAAATCGCGTGGTTCGGTTCGGTCAGGTTAATGAATTTGGCGAGCGGCTTAGCGATTTTAGCTTTTTACATTTTTTGTCGTTTACTAGTTACTAGTTCACTAATTTTTTTTTTTTGCGTAGATTTAATTTAAAAATTGAGTTGGTGGATATAGAAAATCAAATGGTGTTATAAATAAAGTTTATTATCATTAATTTGTAATGAGTAAAAACTCTTATATTATTAAAACTAAAATAAAAATTTAATCATAAATACGTATAACCTATTTTATTAGTTTTGAAAATAAAACTTTGTTGAAGTAGAATAAAAAAAAGTGATCAAACAAGATATTAATTTATTTCACCAAATAAAAGTAAAATATGTAATATTATATGAATAAAATTATCATTGTTAGAAAATATATACATATGTATTATTTTACAAGGCTTGTTATTAATCTTTATTATAATTTGTGTGCATTATATATAACTAGCGGTCGGGTTGCGGTTTAGACAGGTTGCAAATTCTAAAACCACCACCCGACCCAAAAGTGTCGGGTGACAAGAATATCAAACCGTCACTATTATTTAAAAGTTTAAAACCATCACTATTATTTAAAAGTTTAAAATCGGCGGTTTGCGAGCAGGTTGGGTCGATTTGAGTGGTTCGGGCGGTTTGAGCGGGTTTATGTACACTCCTAATGCATATTGTTAATAGCAGTCATGTTCTATTCACCCAAATCTCAGCTACACTAATGCCTATGTCTGCATGAGAAAGCTCCTCACAAACAAGTTGAAGACGATGCTAGCAAGTTGTACTTGGGTGACCTGGATCCGACTTGGCCGCTCGATCGGCGGGGCGTGTGAGGTAGGCCGGACCATGGCTAGGTTCTTCCCTCTCTAAATCCACACAAATATGTTATGACCCAAGGGTCAAACCTTATTTTCTCATTTCAACCTAATGCGCTCATCCAACTTATCTTTTTCAACCTAGGTTGGATAACTACTTTTTCACAGTTCAAATGTTAAACTTTAACATCAAATTTCTCATTCATTTGAAATCGAAATTGAGAAATTCGAAATGCTAACGACAAATACTTGTAACGTAGTTTTATAATATATAACAATATCATCATTCCGAGCACTAAAGCATTTTCGAATTGTCCAAGATTTTCAACAATTATTACATACATGAGACTACCCACTATAAAGACATAGTGTTTCCGATTAATTTCTTCCTCCATCTTCCTCACTATGGGACTCGCACACCTAAGACATGAATCACATGCCTCATAAGCAAGACCCTTTTCTGAGATTTCTCATCGTAAATTGCTTTAGAATTTATTCTAAGCAAAAGACCTTAGGAGTACCTCATCATCATATTCCATCTATGACCACATATGATAATTTCAACTCTCTTGTGTGGTTTGTAGGTTATTGCACAAGAGCGGGGTTTACCCAGTGCGCACCTAACGATAGCGGCTGCGGGTTCCCTTGTCATCAAAAAAAAAAAAAAAAGATACATGTGACTTTTAAGGGATCAATGCAGTTTTCGTCCTCCATATTACATGCAATCGCAAAATCGGTCCACCATGTTCCGTGCACGTCAATTTAGTACCTCAACTTACCAAATTTTGACAAAATTGGTCCCTACCGTCAATTGGCCTTCCAACCTTAACGGTTCGACCGTGTGACGCGCACGTGACAACGGATTTTGGGGGGAAAATCGCATATTATCCGATTTCACCTTCATTTATCTTCAATTTGGGGGGAAAATTGATTTTTTACCTCATTTCTCTTAAATTAGGGTTTAGGGTGTTCATTTCTGCCCCTTTTTTACTCGTTTTTTGCCCCCATTCTGATTATTAGGATTCAAAACCATGAGCGAAAATAGCTCATCCAATTTGAGCAGGCCTCAATTGGAAGACATGAGCAGAAGCAGCTCATCCAGAAGTATGTCTTCAACGTGTAAATGTTGATTCGAGCTCCCGATACTCACAGCTTGGACCGATCGAAATGTTGGGAGAAAGTTTCGAAAATGTCCAAATTATGGGGTAAGGTCACTACTTAAAAAGTTTACAATTCCTTGAAATTTATTGAAAAAGTTTACAATTGCAGAAATCATCATTCTGTGGTGTATTCGAATGGTTGGACCCGAATATTTGTGAGAGAGGCAGACAACTTCTTCTTGATATGCATAAAACTATAATGCATATGGAGGATGAAATTTATTGGTTTAAGAGATGGGAGAAATCCTTGAAAAACGAGATAAATGAGTACCGAAAAAGAGAAAAGAGTATGGAATCGATGATAATTGACTACAAACGATGAGAACATAACTTAGAAACTAAGATAATGGACTGCAATGAAAGAGAGGAACTTCTGGAACAAGAATTTCATTCACACAGAATAAGAATGAAGAAATAGAAGAATCGTCCTACCGAATTTGCAAAAAGATGTTCATGTTTGTTCTTATCATGCTCATGACGACAACCCTATTGGTGAAATAAATGTTTAGGCAAGATATTATATGCAATTGAGTTAAAATGATTGTGTATGTCTTGTTTAGGTCTTGTTGTTCATATGCAGTTGTGTTGTTTGCTCATGTATTTTTTCATGATTGTTCATGTTTGTTTATATGCAGTTGTGTTGTTTGCTGGAACCTGACACCATCTTCAGCTTCAATCAATTTTAAAAATACAATTGCCTTGCCATCGGTTCTTTTTAGTTCATTGCAATAATTTCTTATCTTGCTAAACTGATCATCAATGTCACCCTCAATAATCTTAAGTGCTTTTCTTTTAGCCCTATATGGTTGTGACCTAGAAATATTGGCCTTTAATGTAGTGCATACCTCATCTCTAAATGAAGAAGTGTCCAACTTTGAATTGTCTTTAAATTTGTTCACAAATGTTTTTCCTATCCAATTTGACTTGATGCTTTTGTTGTTATAATTCCAGTAACAATTAGTGTGTTTAGGGTATATGCTTTTATTTGCCAAATATGATCTCCCTGCATTACTGACATATGGACAGTCCACCCACATCCCTTATTCCTACACTTAGCTCTAAGCCTTCTCTTATCATTTTTTTCAAAACAAACCATCATTCCCTTTCTAAAACAGTGGCTTTCAATTGCAAATTTTGCTTGTTTTTTTGAATCAAACATCAACCCTAACTCTAAAGAAGGATGTTTACTATTAGTTCTAGGGTTAAACTTTGGATATCTCTTTTCTGTTTTCTCTACATCTGAGTCACTGGCAGCACTATCTAGCTCCTCACCACTGTGAGCACAATCTTCATCCCCCTCCTCATTTTGCAGCCTATCATACATCTTGTCTGACACATACTCATTTTTCACTTCCCCTCTTTTCCCTAACACCCATAAGTTCAACATCAGGGTCCACATAGACATCAAAAAATTTATCATCCTCTTCAAAGTCATACTCACTATCATAGAAGTCTGAATCATCTTCATCAGTTTCTATTTCTGAATTAATAGGAACTTCAACAGTTTGAAGTTCTGCTAAGGTCTATGTACAACATCAGATGGCTCAATCTGACTTTCAATATCCCCTCTACCATCTAGGTGTTCTAAATAAATTTCAACTTCATAGTTACTAGGAAATGTGTTTTTTAATGGCCAAAACATCAAGATCTTTATCTAGATATCTACCAATGTTCATTGTTTTTCCACATTTGTGCCAAAACCTAACACTCTCTCTAATATTGTACCCTACCTCTTCTGCAAATCCCCACATCTCAATCATTCCTAGCTTATCTACATCAGCAAAGTCAATGTACTCTACATCTCCACCAATATATTACTTAGAATTATGTTTCATTACACCATTGTATTATAACTTAATTGTAAAACAGTCATCATCCCCCATTACATCTTTATTAGTTTTAGTCATTATGTGTTCAAAAAATACAAAAAAAGAAAAGAAACAAAACAACAGTCAATATCATGATTAGTAAAATCAACACAAATTCAAAACATTAATTCACACATAAATGTACCGTAATTAGGAGTAAAGTCCAGTGCTGCGTGCTTCTTCTGGCCATACTACGAGTCAATTTCAGTGAAATGCGATTATATTAGGGCTTAATAAAAAAAAAGGAATTTTTCAAATTCGAGACTAAAATTGAAGGAATTGACATGTACCTACGATTTCGTCTTCTAACTCATAGCAATTGAAGAAATCAAAAGGCTTCGATTCGAACTCAGCTTCGCTTCGAACTTGGTGTGACAAAAACTACGAATTTGCAGAAATTAGCTTCACTTCGAACTCGATGTGACAGAAAAATGAACAGACATCACAAAGCAATTGAAAACATGTTTGATTTTCGGAATTGGATTAGGGTTCTCTTGGAAAATAAGAGAAATTGGATATGCGATTGAAGAGAGGTGAAATGAAGGTGAAATGAAGAGAAGAGAGAAATGAAGGTGGAAATTAGGTCATACGCGATTTTACCCCCAAAATCCGTTGTCACGTGCACGTCACACGGTCGAACCGTTAGGGTCGGATGGCCAATTGACGGTAGGGACCAATTTTGTCAAAATTTGGTAAGTTGAGGTACTAAGTTGACGTGCGCGGAACATGAGAGGCCGATTTTGCGATTGCATATAACATTGGGGACGAAAACTGCATTTATCCCAACTTTTACCAAATCTTTCATAGAGACATGCTTGAGATATATGCCTTGATCCAAGTCAAAAGCCCATGTCTTTTCCTATATATGTGACTAAACCTGTCAACGGGAGGTATTATCTGGACCCTTTAAAAAACATCAATTTTGTAATCAAATTTCAACTTTTTTGCATGAGAAGTATGGCAAAACTTCAATTAAATTGCTAGATTTTATCTCTAGTAGTGAATGCAGACTGGATTTGAACAACATATACTACCATTATATTCTTGTATTTTATTATTTAAAAAGCAAATCAGTTAGTTGTCTTTTTATATTGAATTTTGAAACAAAAAAACTGCAAACATTTTTTAATAGCAATTCCTGGAATTCATGAGAAACCGGTCAATTTTAGTGAAAATTAGAATCCAAAAAATAGATTTGATACTTGATATATTATTGTGAATGCCGACCAATGTAAACAAAAAAAATATGTGCGTACTCAAATGCGTCTCCTTATATCACAAGTCACAGCTACTACACTAAATTGTGGCTCTGATCTTGACAGCCATCATGTGTATGTCTACTTCAAATATATAAATATTTAACATATTATATAATGATATAAATATTAAATTTATGTTCATCATAAAAATAAAGTGATTAAACAAGGCTGCAGGCGACGCGAATTGTACATAGGGGTGGGAGCAGCGACATTAATCTCCAATTTTTATATTTGGATATCAAAATATTTATGTGCATATAAATAATTATAAAGTGAAAATCTTAATTTTAGTATCATAGAATAAGTACAATTTGCTTTTGATACCATTTCTAATTTAACACTTTTGGTAATAAATTTGTTTTTTAATCACTGGTTTTTTTCAATTTAATATTTTGGTATCAGATCAATATTTTTAAAAACATTTTTTGTTCCATAAATGGCAAAATTGGTCACCTAGCTTGGGCTCAAATTAGTACTCTAGCTTTCTAAGGATTGACGAATATGGTCTTATTCTAGCGAGTTTAGTCTTGTATCAAGGCAAATGTAGAAAATTTAGTCATACAATAATATATCGAACTCAGTATGCTTTCTAAATAAAATTAGTTTGGAAATACAAAATGATCTTGATAATCATAATTGATATGATTTAGATTATAATCGAGTTAATTTATGTAATTAGGGGTTGATTGAGATTTGATTTGATTGTTTTATGATTTGGAGTGATTTCTTCCATATTTATTACTTATTATTTCACTTATAAATAGAAGTAATCAATGTAATTCATTTCTAAGATGGTATGAAAGTCAAATAGCCCTTTGGGCATTGTTTTATAGATGTAGGCCAAATGGTCGAACCACATAATTCGTGTGTCTTCTTCTCTCTTGAGTTTTCAACCATATATAAAATTCAACATGGTACTAGAGCAGGATTTGATCCTATCTCGTTTTGCTTCTGCATAACACGATGGTTATTCTGTCATTTCATCCATTTGTAGCAAGTTGCTCATGTGTTATGGATTATTCCATATTATAGCACGATGTGTTATGGATTAATCCGTGCATATTTTATCTCATCATGGATCTCTAAAAATATTATAAAGTTAAAAGAATCCAAGTATTTTCTTGAAGGAAGTTCTTTTATTTCAAGTTGAACGCTTTAATTTTAATTTCTGTGTTCAACTTGAGGGAGAGTGTTCGAAATCAAGAATGATCTTGAAAATCATATTTGATATGATTTAGATTAGGATCAAGTTAATTGATGTAAATAGGGGTTGATTGTGATATATTTTGAAGTGATTTCCTTAATATTTATCACTTGTTATTTCACCTATAAATGGAGGTGACCATTGTAATTCGTTTCTAAGAGAGTATGAAAGTCAAATAGCCCTTTGGGTATTGTTTTATAATGTAGGCCGAATGGTCGAACCACATAATTCGTGTGTCTTCTTCTCTCTTCACTTTTCAACCATGAATGAAATTCAACAATTAGACATTCATAGATCCATATCTCTGTTGGACTGTATTATTGTCGGGTTTCTCTAGACCTCATAATACTGATCAGATCCAACACATGAGAGATGATGGCTTATAGGTACTTAAAGGTACCATTATTTTTATGGAATGCCACTTTGAAAAAATTATATTAGAAACTATTATTTACTCGTTTATTGTGCAATTATTTCTTAATTCATTAGAATATTGAGTTTGCATGTTTTTTCTGATTTTTTTAGAATTACTTTCATCAAAGTAACCATTTTCGATAAAATTAAGCTAGATAAGCCTTGTGAACTTTTATATTCATGCAATAGTGATTTTGGATTTTCAGGTTTAAACCCCTTGTTTAGTTGAATAAGGTGTATTTCCTCATCCCACTTTAATTGATCCCTCCAAACATAATTTCACCAATCCGATGAAATATATTAATCGAGTTCGAGTGTGGTGGTCATTGTTTTCATGGAAGCTACTCAATCGATGAAATTTTTAATATTTCATAAGTTAAAAATAGTATCATAAGGGTGTAAGGGTTTGTGACAGCGTCCTTTCAATATTTTATTTCCTTATACTATTTTTTAGATTTCTTCCTAGATTCTCTTTGAATCTTGTTCCAGTGAAGTTTGGGTTGCATTAATCTGATCGTTGAACAACCATAATAAACCTTGTTAGATTTGATATTAACTAAGTTCATCACCCAAGTTGGGGAAGAATTAGTTAATTCCTGTAAATTGGATAGACCAACTTTCGATGCCTCTATTAATTAATAGTTTTGCCGATTAATGTTTTGGGCCTCTAGAAGTTTCTTTGCTTTACCTTGTTGGTCTAAAAGAAGCACATGCCCAAAAGCATCACAAATACGATCCTTATTGGACATCCAATATGGTCCGTCCAAAATCTAATGGTAAATTTTAGTCAATATTTTAATCGATATATTTTGGAAAAATTCATGCATGAATAAAATCACATATGAATTATAGTCAATAGTACGATTTCTCTATTCAATTTCATGTATCTCTTATGAACAAAACCCCCCAAAAGTCTGGTTAAAATGTTGGCTAGAGAGTTGACCATTTGATTTCGAAGATTACGTAAATATGAGTTATTTTAAAACTTATGAGACTAAAAATAATAAGTGCCTTAAAATGGTTTTACCTAGAATAATTTAGCTTATCGATATATTGTTTAAGTTTGTGAATTTGAATTGGATAATAGATCAAACAAAAAACATAAAAATCTCTATACGTACTAACAACGTTGTACGTATTTAATATTATTAACATGTTCATGTCTAAATTATTCAAAAAATTGTGTGTGGTATCTGTATTCATATCCGAGCAACATAGTAAAAAGATACGATATCATCCTTCCTATTCATACATTTGTTGTGGATTCATATTCAATTATAGTTTTTTGTGGCCATTGTTGAATCCAGAATATATATAGATTGAAAGCAACAATTCTGTACCCAATAGCAGGGAAGGCCACCAGCATAATGTACTAATCGACATAATGTACCCATTTCTCAATCCAAAGACCCAATTTTGGATCTGAAAAGAGGTGAAATATCTTCATTTTATTTAGCAGCTGTCTCGTCAATATCACACATCACAATCTTCTCTAACCATAATCTTTATTGTAAAGGAAAATAACGGGATCAATTCAATTGAACCGAGGTATTGTAATGTTTTCAATATATCGACAAACATTGTATAACACATCATTTAATAATTTCATATTAGGACCATATCCACTTTAAATCAAAATTTCCACAATATTCCTTTGATCAAATTTTTTTTTCTTCTAAATAAATGTATAGTGGTGTGTGCAGAATAGTGGCATAATATATAAAATGGTTGCATAGTCAAGTCGTTAATTATTTTTAAAATAGCTTTAATACAAAATAAGATGTATTTTATATTATATTGCGATTAGCATATGTTTTTTCTCTTTATTAAGTTATGGCCATCCATTTTATTTTGTGATCAAATTAATATTTTATTTCCATTCTTTCGTTCATATTTGTTATTTAGGACCGTGGTGTGTTCAAATTATTGTACGGCGTTGTTTTTTAATGCATTAAATGAAAATTTATGGTATGGTACTCAATTTTCTATACCTATTTGATCGAGTGTTGGATTCTTGTTGATTTTGTGATACTTAATCTTAAACATTGCCCGAGAACGTGCAGTAGTATAAGTGTGGGGGTATTTGTTAATGTGTATTTTATACACATTTTACATGTTTATAATTGCGTCGTTTGCCATATTTGTATCTTCTATCTCATGGATTTATTCTATTATTTGGATTGTTAGGTGATAATTAAAAGATAGAAGGAAATGTGGCAAAAATATGGGAAAATGATGATGTTTGGTTTGGTGCAAAGAAAATGCAGCAGAATGATCGACAGGATTAAGCGTGCCCACACTTAATTTCCATGACCAATCTGCCGAGAACAAAAGCTGTGGGAATTTGACATTATTTCTGCTGGAATGCTATTTTTGCTGCTGGAATCTTGCCTCCTAATCTCTGGGATTATTTCCTTTTATTTAGGAATTTTGTTTTCCTTTTTCGAACAATTTGAGTTTTGGTAGGATTCTTAGAATTCTATTTTAGTTAGTTTCCTTGTTTAGCTAGGACTCTTTTAGGTTTAAATAAGTGAAATTTATTCCACAAGCATTATTCCGTTTTTACTTTCGTTTTTCTCTAGCTTTCGAATTCAAGACTTTTGTAGACGTTTTTATCATGTGTTGCTAAACACATATTTCTAGTCGAGGATTTATCGAGGTTTTATTCCATTAATTCGTGAGATTGAATTTGTGCTTTTAATTTCTTTATTTCTTTAAGTATTTACTTTTTCTCCGTGATTCGTTGATAATATATTTCGATTGATTAGTTAATCTGATCAATTAGTTAGTCGTTGAAATCACATTAAGCTATTTATGACCCAAATCCGTAATTGTTTGGTTAACCCTAATATTTATAGCAGTTAGTGACGTCGATTATGGATAAGTTTTCAATTAGTTGCTATGAGATTAGTAATCTAGTTTAAATAAACCGAGCTTACGAGTTTGTTAACTAGAATTGGTGTCTTTCTAACACATGAATGATATCGATAGGCTAAATCCTAAAAGCTTGTTTATGGTTGTCTAATTGGTAAGAGGAATAATCAAAGAGCTTGTTTTGGTTATTGAAGACTTAAGGAAAGACTAGGTTATTAGAGCTTGTTAATAACTGTAGCCAATTTATTTAAGAATATTGAACTATCATTGCATCGCTGATCGAGTTAAGAATCAATACCGATATAATCCAAAGACTAGAATTTCCAACCTTATTGAATTCGAATTTAATCTATTTGCATTTATTTAGTTTTCGTCTTTTAATTTGTTTTTAATTAAAATCCGAAATCCGCCCCCTTTTTAATTGATATTAGTAATTCGAGATTTAATTCTACACCATTCCCTGTGGATCGACCCTACGTATCACTGTTTACAGATCTTTTGAGTAGGTAATTTATTTTTATTGGATCCGATACCCAACACTCTTGCAAAATGAATGTCATTGTCAGCCACTAAACACATATAATACGAAACCTTTTCATGTGATTTTCAGATGAGTTTCCATTTTTCAAAACTAACTAATAGACAAACAGCACAACAACATCATACAACACTTTCCGCAGAACAGTATCATCTAGAGCTCAATAAGACTGCACCAAGCAAACTTTGCTTCAACAACATCTTAAAAAGCGTACAAGATCTCACTAATAATGTAGTAGTTTCAAATATGGGAAAAATATAGTTTATCTCTAAAAAGTAAAAATTCTAAAACCCTTAATAATTTAAATTGTTTGATTTTATTCTTCTTTCTACATATGCTTGTATGATTTTCTCGATCAGGCTTGAAGAATGAAACAAGGCAAAAAAATGTATTTATATGAAAGTCAAATATGGAAACAAAGTAGGAGGATTTTTTTGATTTATGATTGAAGTTGTCATTGTCATACAAATAAGGAAAATAGAATTAACATAGAGTTTTATTAAAGAAGTAATAATCGGCCTTGCACGTGCATTTTATTGTATGCATAATATTGTATAATATTGTTATTAAAAATAACTTAAAAGATTCTCAAATAAATTTTTGTAATATTATTACGACAAAGGAAGAGTTTAAGTTAGAAAATGGTGTGAATGGTAGACAGTTGTAAACATAAACGTGTGTGATTAATATAATTTCTTAACTTTTGAAGGTTGAAATGAAATTTTACTAATCATCATGGGATTAAAATGTGATTATATATTTCTAGAAAGTATAAACATAGAATAAGAATATTGTACAAAAAAACTTCAAAAGAAAATTAAAAAGAAATGTTATCTAAATAGACATCCTTAAGTAGGATATTTATATATATATATATATAATCATATATTTAAATTAATTTTTCAAACATAATGGTGCATCATAATATTAATTTTTGATTGTTAAACCATAATCTAGATCCACTTCCACAATTCTCTATTTCTTATTTCCTTTTTAATTAAGTTTATTACAAGTTTTATACTTGGCGACCACTTTTTGAGTGAACCTAATGATGCTAGTTACCATAAAATTGAGTTTATACCCAATACAAATAACCAAGCATTGAACATAAATCTTCCAATCAGCATACACATATTATAACTTAGATCATAATATAGTTTTTCTATTATGTCGAGTGAAACACTAGTATGATGCATCTACTTAGATACTTTGACTTCCAAAAGTTTAATTGATATATTAATATTTTAATTTGTTGTAGACATTACAATTACATAGATTTCACATTATGAAACTAGGAAAATTTCATTCGCAATAAATAAAGATATATTTGTTTTGAATCATCATCTTGTGAATAATTGGACAAAGATGAAAATGGTAAAAGGGTCGACTTTACCAATTATAGGTGGATAATTGGGTCGCTACTTTATCTTACTATTAGTAGACTTGATATAATATTTTCTGTTTGTATGTGTGCATGATTTCAAACCGATCCAAAAGAATCGTGTTTAATCGCTACCAAGAGAATCTTTAAGTATCTTATGGGAACATAAAATATTGTGGGACTGTGGTACTCTAAGCAATTTCATTTTGAACTAATTGGTTTGATTTTGCAAGTTGTAAAATAGATAGAAAAAGTACAAGTAGTATTTGTCAATTTTTCAATGTGGAACTGTGGTACTCTAAGGAATTTCATTTTGAACTAATTGGTTTTTCTGACGTTGATTTTGCAAGTTGTAAAATAGATAGAAAAAGTACAAGTAGGACTTGTCAATTTTTTTTCAGAAATAAATTGTTCTCATGGCATATCAAAAAGCAGCAATCCATCACTACATCCAACGTTGAAGCAGAGTATGTCGCTGCCGGTTGCTGTTGTGCTCAGTGGATGCAGCAACAACTTCGTGACTATGGTGTCGACCTTGGTTCGCCGCCGATCTTCTATGACAATCAAAGTGCTCTCACCATGACTCAGAATCGAGTGCTTCACTCCAGAACCAAGCATAATGACATTAGGTATCATTTTCTGCGTCAACGTGTTCAAAAGAAATATATTATAATGCATTGGTACTGAAAAGCAAGTCGCTGATATCTTCACTAAAGCGGTCAAATGCACAACGTTTTCTCACTTTAAGAAGTCAATTAGGTATATGATTGATTTTAATGCTTAAAATCACGATGCATCATAGTTTTACTAGCATTTAACTTAGGAGGAAAACACCATGATTTTATCCTAAAATCACCTTTGTTTAAATCTTAAAATGTGTATAAATTTAGGGGAACCTAAATTTATACATGATAGAGAAAATAAGCGTTAGTGATAAAAAAAATAGTTTTCATATTATGTGTGCGTGTCACTAACGGTTTGTCAACTTATAAAACTAACACACTTACACTTTTTTCATAAAGATACTGAGCGACAGTATTATTATTGTCCCAGTATTATAAAATATTTGTAAAAATGCATGCATTGTTTTGCAACGCTTACCATGGGCACTATAAAGATCAAACATCTAATGTTTGTTCTCACGCGCCTACTAACTTATGTATCTGTCCACTAACTCGGTACATAGTTTTTGGCGGGTGAATGAATGTATCTGCCTTTAATACGGGTCCATGTATTAAAGGCGCATACATCCCACGTTCGAAATACCAAATGGCTCATTTGAAAAAGTAACTGTGCACGTCAATCAATGCATTGAAACTCACAATGAAATGATTTTATACCGTTATTTTAGTTGAGATACGTCTTGTCTGATTTAATTTTTCTCGGAAAAAATCTTTGAGATTTTATTCGTTTTTCCGCTTCTCTTTCCTTTATGACTGCCATAACTTCTTCAATAAATTTGAGACGTCTAGGAGTAGTTCTTTCACTTATCTTCAAAACATTTTTTAGCTTTTGTCTTCTCTCTACAAAAACCCTCTCAAGTTTATCCTTCCTTTCTCATAAATGGCATCATGGGTTCTTTCTTTCCTTGTTAACCCCACTTCTCTGGTGGATACACTAATCCTCAGACAGCACAAGGAACTTCTGTTCGGGCCCTTCTTCATGACCCTCGAGGAAGCTCTTCTAAAGATTCTCTTGAGGACCAGTCAGAGATTTCAGTACCATGAGTGATTTCCAAGAGAAATCCTTTCCGATCTCTATCGACACAGTTTGAAAGACATTCAATCCTCCTCATGGTAGTCTTCAAAATTTCTCTGGTTCATCTTCTCTATTGGAATGCATATAGGGAGGAGTTCATGCTGAAGAAGCCAGTATGTCCTTCAAATGATTTTTACTACTCGGATTAGTTCTTAAATCCATTTATTTACTTTTTAAACCATTTACCATAGTTTCAAGGCTAACCTGATCTCTACCATACTAAATAGCAGATTTTACATCATTATATGTATTAGGTATGGCATTTAAGAGCACAATCGGAGTATAATCATCAATATTTTTGTCACCGATTTTCTTAATATCTTGAACTATTTTTGTAAACACATCAAGATTTTTCTCTATGTCTTTATTCAAATCAAGTTTGAAGGGGAAAAAATTTTCAAGCAAAAACATCTTACTAGGCAACGAAGTCTCAGTATATAATTCTTGCAATTTTTCTTATAAATCTTTGGCACTTTTCTGATCTCCTACCTTTCTTAACACCGAGTCAGAAAGATTGAGAATAATGGATGAGTACGCAAGCTCATCCATTTCTGCCTTCTTTTCAGCAGTATCAGAATCAGAAAATTGGAGATTGATACATTTAAACACACGTTGTTGTATCAAAACTCCTTTCATTTTCTGTTGCCAAATACTAAAGTCTGAGCGTCCATCAAAAGGAGCTAGACTATAACCAGACATAGACCCCATCACAAATCACACAGATTAAGATAGTATAAATAAACAGTCACACAACGGAAGCAAACAAATCACACAGATTTTTCTATTTTTATCGGCAGATAAATCCCAATCCTATCCGTTTCAAATGGTATCTCAACGAAAGCGGTAAAAGAGGTTCAAGCCAATTTACCTGAGCGAATTCCAACCATATGGAACTCGTTTTACCTGTTTCGTTCCTGATTTGGCGCACGTCGAGCAAAGATGCGACGGAAAGGCTGTCAACGGATAGAAAAGCTGAAAAGTGAGCAACGAGCAACCACGGGCAGCCGCGACAAACGCAGGCACGACGACGGGTAGCAACCGTGGCTTTGATACCACTGTTGGGTATCGGCTGCCATCGATTTGGTTTGGCTCAGAAATCCTGAGCTCGTTTCTTTATTCGATCACACACAGTGTAGCATGTAGGGCACTCAGTTTTCATTCACACAGAATCAAACACCCAAGCCCTAATCACCCCGCTAACACCCTCACAAGATCTCTCACACTCAAACTCGAAACTAGGTTGTCACTAAGACGATTCACTAAGAATGTTTTCCCAAGAAGAGAGAAGTCTTGGTGTTTCTATTGGTGTTTCTCTTAGTGTATTTTGGTGTGTATAAAGAAGTAAGATGAAGCACTTATTTATAGTGGTAGAAAGGGAACTCAAAAGGCAGGCTGAGAAGAAACTTAGAGTGCACTCCAAAAAAGATGAAGCTTGGTGTGCACTCCAAGAAAGATAAAAGGGCTGCCAAAAAGGATCATGGACTTAGGTTAATTTTGGGGAGAACCAAATAAAATGGGCCACAAGAATTGGGCCAATATTTCAACATTAATTTCATCAATCCGATGAAATACTTTTAATCGAATTCAACTGTGGTGATCATTGTTTTCATGACAACTACTCACTCATCGATCAAACTTTTTAATATTTCAAAAATAGATGATTCACAATTTCAAAACAGTATCATAAGGGTGTAAGGATTTGTGACAGCGTCCTTCGTACGTTGTATATCCTTATACTTTTTTTAGATTTCTTCATAGATTCTCTTTGAATCTCGTTCCAATGAAGGTTGAGTCACATTAATTTGATGGTTGAACAACCATAATAAACCTCGTTAAATTTGATATTAACTAAATCATCACCCAAGTTGGGGAAGGATTAGTTAATTCCTCTAAATTGGATAGATAAACTCTTGATGCCTCTATTAATTAATAGTTTTGGCGATTAATGTTTTATGGTGTAGAAAAAGCACGTGTCCAAAAGCATCACAAATGCGATCTTTAATGGGCATCCAATGTGGTCCGTCCAAAATCTAATAGTAAATTTCTTTATTCAATACTTTAATCGATATATTTTGAAAGAATTCATGCATGAATACATTTACATACGAATTATAATCCAATAACACGATTTCTCTATTCAATATCACGTATCTCTTATGAACAAAATCTCTCCCAACAAGTCTGGTTAAAAATGTTGGCATATTTTAAAAATTATGAGAATAAATAATAATAAATTTATAATGATTCTAAATTTTGGCAGAGTTACGAAACTAAAAGTGCCATTTTCCGTCAGTTATATTATCATTTATTTATTAGCCTAAAGACTTTGTTTGGGTACGATATTGGGTTTTGTGTAATGTACATTGTTTCAGTTTCGGACTTCAGCCCAATTTATCTACTAGTTGGCCAAGAATAACAAGTGCCTTAAAATGGTTTTACCGAGAATAATTCAGCTTAACTTTATGAATTTTAATTGGATAATATATCAAACAAAAAACCTAAAAATCTCTATACGTACTAACAACGTTGTATTGTATATATGTAATATTATTAACATGTTCATGTCTAAATTATACAAAAAATTGTGTTTGTTATCTGTATCCATCCGAGCAACATAGTTCATAAAAAGATATTCATACATTTGTTGTGGATTTAGATTCAATAATTGCTTTTTGTGGCCATTGTTGAATCTAGTTATATAGATTGAAACTTGAAAGCAACAATTTTGTACCCAATAGCTGGGAACGAATAATGAGGCCACCAGCATAATGAGTGCATTTCTCAATCCAAAGACCCAAATTTGGACCTGAAAAGAGATGAAATATTTAGCAGGTGTCACGTCAGGATTTCACTCATTTATATCACACATCACAATCTTAAATTGCGATTAGCATATTCTTTTCTCTTTATTAAGTTATGGCCATCAATTTTATTTTGTGATCAAATTAATATTTTATTTCCATTCTTTCATTCATGATTTGTGATTTAGGACCGTGATGTGGTCAAATTATTGTAGGGCGTTTTTTTTTTTAATGCATTAAATGAAAATTTATGGTATGGTACTCAATTTTGTTACGAATTTATTTATGTGGTTGCTTATAAATTTTGAGTAAAAGTATATATAGGCCATGGCCTATGAGTACGAGTTGTATATTTATTGACCGGGCCCTTTATGATCTCGTATATATGTTGTCCTTAGTCATATAAGCTGTAACAAAGTGATTTACACACAATACAAAATACATTATTTATCATTTATGGTAACAAAATTTTGTTCATTCGGGAAAAAGCTGTAGATAAAATAATATTGGGATAGAATGATTTGACAAAAGAAATGCAAAGTATAAAATTATGAGGGGGGCTGAATCATGTAAATTTTGGGAGAGTTTTTTTTTTTTTCAGATATATTTTTTCCAGTTGTAAAATATTCAGTTTAACATTAAATTGATAATTTTAGTACAATTCTCAAGGTTCTAGTATAAATTGAAAATTATGTTAAAAATTAAAAATAAAAACTAAATATAAGGAATACATATAAAAAAAATGAATTGAGCATTTCAATTCAATGTCGGTATTATTCATAAATCTAGAATTTATATATAAATAAAATTATTTTTGAATATTTTCTAGATATCCATAAACTATAAAATGAGTTTCAATTAAGAAACGAATATATACTATGAACATATTTTAGATTTTGGTAATCGGAATCGTATCATCACATTATAGAACTAGAATCTGCATGCAAATTTCCATATAGGAATGATAATTAGCTTTGCATGCACAAAAAGTGGCATATAATATGCTTCATCCACCTAATTGCTTCTTTTATTACCAACGAATCATTTCAAAGACTTTTTTGTCTTCTTATATGCTTTTACATGAAAAAAAAAATACATATTTATCCTTAATTACGGAATTAATTAACAATTAATTAACCGAGAAAATCAGAAATTAAAAATGATTAAAATTTGAATGTCATTAATGATTAGAATGTGGCCACACAGAGGCATTGTTATTCGACAGTTGTTTGAACAGCAAACTCGAGATTAAAGTATTCCTTTGTTATGAATCGAATTAATTCTCTTCTAGAAGGATTGTAATAATGTCAACTAACTACAGTTATACTATACAAAAGCAGAAGCAACTTGATTAAAAAAATACTTTAATTTTAATATTTTATTGCATTATTATTGACTTTAAAGTCTATTTCAATAAAGTCTATAGACATAATTGAAAAATTAAAGAAACCCCACCGTTCGAATGATTAGGAAGTTTTGGAACTGAGATGTCCTAAAACAGAAAATTTTATAATAGGTTGAGTTTAATAAATTAATTTGCTGTATGCATAATAAAAAATTTATTTTCACATTCAATAAGTTGTAACAGATTAATTTAATTGATCTCGATTATTTTAGAATTACCGTCCGAAACAATATCCACACTAATCAAACTGTTAAAATTTCATATGATCTTTCATGATCAAAGTTGGGTCTGAGGGCGGGAAATTCTATCCCGGACCCTGCCCAATGCAGCCGGTCCGGGATAGCTACACATTTCAGGTGGGGGCCACACATTTGTATGGGTGGGTGTTGTATTTTAACACCCTCCCACCCTGAAATGTGTGGCTATCCCGGACCGGCTGCATTGGGCAGGGTCCGGAATAGAATTTCCCGTCTGAGGGCCCAAATATGTCCACACCATATTTTATTCCATTTGTGATTTTTAGACACGAAATATATTCTATAACTGAATATAATATATGGTACAAATCTAAGATGCATCAACTTCAAATTTAGTACAAATCAATTTATTCGAAAGTTTTATAAATGTGAACTTTTTTGCTTTAGTAAAACAAATACTGGACAGTATTATGGCTCTATATTTGGATAATTGTCATCGATATTCTTCAATGGAAAAAACTGAAAAAATGAGCATCTTATGATTAAATATTTAAATTAAATAATATTAAATTCAGCAATATATACGATTACTACTTATGTAACTGTCAGGCCAACTGGTCGAAATTTAATAAAAGAGAACAGACAAATAACAAACACAAACGTCGTCTATGTTTTCATTCATCAACTTATTAATAAAATTATTTTTTTTAATTTCAACTTATGATCTAATTCATATGTTAATAGAATGATTAAGAAAAATAATGTTATCTACTGGAGTTTTTATCTCAAATATCCTCAATCAAATGCTCCCATTATATTATTAATGTATCTGTATATATCATGCATTTTATCTTTCTTTTACGGATGTATTCAACGATAATAAAAGACTTAATTTATTACTTCTTTTGATATATTAAATTTACCAATTAATTAATTACTAAATATTGGATCTTTTTACCATAGTTAAAGACTTAATAACTAGCTACACAAAAGCAATAATTTGCATAAAACATGATCTATTTATTACTACTACCACTAATTAGATGCATATTTCTTACTAAAGATGGGAGCAAAGCATTTAACTAACACCAACAACAAAAAAATACTAATAGTAAAATATCAAGTGATAATTTGTCAAAAGTTTATATAAATCAAAGGTTACAATAATCTTGTCACAAAAATAGTTTTAACATGTTTAATAGTGATAATCGTTGTGTACAAGTTATAACACTTGATAATTGGTAATAAGGAAGTGTTATTATCACAAAATTATAACTATACTTGTGAGTTGTCACTCTATTTGTGTTTTCTAATTTATCATTAATTGTCAATAGTGACAATTTAAAAAAAAAAAAAAACTTCTTGTCATTAAAATTATTATTGCATGTGAAGAAAAAAAATATTTTCACTCATTATTACACCACTAATAATAGTTTTGATATCGTCATTTAAATTTTATTAATAATATTATTTTTTTCGTGTACTTCTTAGTAAGATGTTATGTAAATTAGTCATCCAAATGTATTTGTGCCAAAATAAATTGTGTTCATCTCTAATCATAAGATTCCAGACATTAATTATATAAATTCTTGTGTAAATGTAGTTAATTTAATTAATCAATTTAGACATCAATATATATATATCATCACTAACTCCAGTCTACATCATATCTCATATTTGCAGCTTCGAAATTAACGATTTTTCAAATGGTGTGTCTCAATTGTGACTTAAATACAAAAAATAATGTCAAGTAGCACATACAATATTAAGAATTGAATCAATAAACGAATGTAAAACTTTAACTTAAGTTTACAGATTACGGCAGCCATGAATATAAATATATAATGTTAGAAGTTCTAGAAAGCCAATAGAATATGAGGGAGGAAAATATGAAGAGATGGTATGTCCTTTTCCCGGTTGTCCTACACTATATGAAAAAAAATATATAAAAAATTTAGACTTAGAAACTGTATTAAGTGGTTAGGTTTATGATTTGGGTCATTTTCAAGATTTTTTCAAACATTACATTATTAAGATATATATAATTATATATAAATATTTTATCGTATAAAAATGATTGTGATTATCTGACCACTCGTGTTTGGGTGGATATACCAATCCAACGAAAAATTATACGATCAATTTTGTTAGACGTTTGTATCATACGATTAGTCTCTAATAGCATCTTGTATAACGTTGTTCAAAATATTTTTTTAATTTGACGAAAATACTGGTGTTTTTAGGAAAAGCCTTTATCTTAATTTGAAATTGTTAAAAAACACTGATAAAACAATAGACATGATACTGAATTTGTTATCTTAACTCTACGTAAAATCTTATTTTTATATTTTCCATTTTCATTAATATTATCCACCTTTTAAATTGTATGAAAAATATATAAAATGTCAATTGTCATCTTAAAAAAGGTTAAAATATGAAAATACGTTCACATTCTAATTGAAAATCGATTTTACGAAAGATGACGATAACAAAATGAGTATCATGATTATCTTTCAACAGGTTTCTATAACAATTTCAAACTAATTAATGAGGGTATTTTGCAATAATGTCAAAAAAATACCTTGTATAATCGAGATATTATCTGTTATAGTCAACAATATTTTGAGGACAATAATGCCTTTAGGTGTAGCAAAGAAATTATGTCATACTGTAGGTATAAATGCTAGTGCTTGTTGTACAAAGGAGTAAATGTACGTAATAGTAACTAATTTATTAGAGACGATTGATGATTACAAAATAAATTGGTTAATTTAAAATAAAATTAATATATTAGATTTATAACTTACTTAACTAAATTGACTTAATCAAAATAATTAAGTTAAACATTAATTTGCTCCAACCCTACTAACCAATTTATAAACTATTTTATGTAAATATAACTTTAGTTATTTAGAAGAAGTCATGATTAGGGGTGTTCAAAATCAACCGAATCGACCGAACCGAAAACCAAAACTTCGGTTCGGTTTTTAACCGAATCGAAAATTTCAGTTCGGTTTCGGTTTTGTGTCGGTTAACCGGACCGAACCGAAACCATTTTTTTAAATTTTATTAAATTTAAATATATTATATTATTTAAGTAATAAAAAAGAAATAAGAATTTATTGTAGTCTAGTTGGTCAGGTACATGTCTTTCATGTGAGAGACCTAGGTTCAAGTCCTGGCAATGAAATTCTCCTCTTTTTTTTTTTTGTAACCAAAAAAAAAAAAAAAAAAAAATTCGGTTATTCGGTTTTTAACCAAACCGGTGTTTTTAACCGAACCAAACCGGTTTAGTTAAAAACCGATTTCAGTTCGGTTTTCAGTTCGCAAAATTGTTGAACCGAAATTTCGGTTGTCATGACTCATGATCCTATAGGTCCGGGTATAGGTAAGATAAGAATAAGAGGAATAAAATAATAATTAATAGTGTGATTTTATCGAAATTTTTTCATCAAACTATAAATATAATTTGAATTTTTATAACATATCTACAGCTGAAGCAAAGTAAACTAGTTAGATTAAGTTTAATGTATTATTACATTACTAAGATAAAAATAATTGGATTAAATTTTATTTAAATAACATGCAATTAGGACATAATAACTAAATTTAAATATACAATAAGTGAAAAAATATATGCACATGTAATGTGTACTGAGCTAAATTAAGTTGCAGATATAGATTAAATAAGTAAATAAGATCAATGGCTTTATGAAGGTAAATGAATTAAACTTGCTGGCTTGACTAATTGGTCGGTTAAATAAAGTATTATTAAAAGTAGATGAACGACTAAAATATAATATATTGTTTATATTTTCTATAATGCAAGCGGTATTGCTCAACTCCCAATAATACATGTCTTTCTTTGCCCTTTTTGTAAAGACTTGTTTATGAGTATGAATTCTAATTAAGTTTGTTCAAACTTTTTTATTTTATATATTAAATATTCTATCATATATTTAATATAATATTATTTACACATATTCAATGAATTTTTCGAGTTTGAGGTCAAGTATTTTTTATTAATATTTACTCAATATTTTATGATAATATATCAAATATATTATTATTTATGCATATGCAATGTTATTTGAGTCAAGCTATTTTTAAACCGACTTGATCCGTTGATATTCCCTACTTTTGTGGATAAGAACTATTCTTTTTATCTATGCCATGAAACTCTACATATCTATTAAGCTAAGCTAAAGAATACGGCTTTTCTTTATATCATTCATAGACTTTGGTTAAAATGCGAGATAATATAAAAAGAAAGAAGCTTTTTCATATTAAGTTCAATTTGTCAATGAAAATATAGGTTAAGTTCGATTAATTAGACTGTTTTACATATTTTAAAGTTTTTTTTAATTGGAACGAGTTAGAATTGAATTTAAAAATTACCAAATACAGAAAAAATCTAATTTAGTTTGTTATGTTTCTTTATTAGAGGGAGGTCAGATGAACTTTTAAAAATGTTTCCGAGTCAAATTTTAACTAGCTTGACTGTCGATTATAAAAATTCTATAACTCACATAAAAAGAAGAAAATCCTATAATTCACAAGAGAAGAATTTATTTGACAATCCAAATGTAAAATATCAATAAGTAACATTGTCGCATTTGTATTAGTTGCTAATTGTTAAAAACTAAACCAAGTTAAAAGAAATTATTTGATAATCCAAATGTGTAATATCAATAAGTACACATTGTCGCCTTTGTATTAGTTGCTAAATGTTAAAAACTTAACCAAGTTGGAAAAAGAGGCAAAACTAATCATGTGCTTTCAAATATATCTATTACAAAGTGTTTTACCGTGTTCAAGTTGAGAATGCGTAATTTTTACACGAAAATATACACGTAACTAGACTATTTTATTGCTCTAAATCTAAATAACAAATTTACTTAAGGTATGAGATATTGAGTAGAATGTGTTGGATTTAGTGAAAATAAATCAATACTAGCTTTAGTTTAATGGTTTTAGCGTTTATCTATTTCACACAACAGTGTATTTACATGATACTCATACATAATTATATGAAAGAGATATACAAAACATATTAACAAATTATTAAATTCGATCTAACATAAAATTAGTCGTTTTGTGTGACCCAACCCATAATATCCTTTTTGGTTTGTATATTTTCTTTTTTTTCCTTGTTAAACCTACCACTTATTATACCCAAATCCCACCTAGAATAGCATTATGGTGAATTAAGAGTAATTACTCCAATCTCAACACCACATATTCATTGAGAAGGGATGATTTTCATCACCCACCGTCTATATACTCAATTCACCATAGTATTTTTCCCCAACCGTCGATCGAGTTCCATCCACCCTCCCTATTTCTACCCTTGCCTCCTTAGGCCATCTCCAACCCAAAAAACCCATTTTGCATCAACATGGTGCAAGAATGGCACACATTTATTTCTGGAGTAGATCCACTCCAACCCACAACACTATTTAGTGCATCAAAACAAAATATTCTAAAATATATCGTTATAATAATCTTACAATTTTTCACAAATAAAACTAACACGTTTATATATTGTGCATTTTCATCCGAGAAAATATACTTTGTTAATAAAATTCATAATAATAAAAGTACTTTATTACTAAATAATCCAAACTTCGAAGGGACTTAATTGAAAGCATAACAAAACATAAAGGATTTAAAAGCAAAACAAAAAAAATTTAAGAAAAGAAAGAAAATCATTGAGCTAGAATTGGCGCAACAAATGGCGCTAGGTTGGAGCGACTCAACGCCAATTCCATCACAACCCACACTATTATAGCATGGGTTGGAGATGATTTATCCCCTTCATTTCTCAAATTTTTGGTTGCAATCCCTACTCTTATCTCCTTCAATATTTTTAGATTTTTTCTAATTATTTTTATCATGTCTCTTTTACATTTTTGAATTTCATTATGAAGTTTTTAAAATTTCCTAATTCTTTTCTATTTTTCTAGATTTTTCATATTGCCTTAGTTTTAATTTATTTTCTTCCTTTTGGTTTTTCTTTATGACCTTTTTCGGGTTTTCCTATAATTTCTTTTTTTTCATTAGGAAGTAAACAAATAATAAAAAATAAAAATCAATATAATATGTATAAAAATGAAGAATATATCAAACTAATCACAAAGAAATATAAACGTCATTAGAATTCACTGTAACATACTATGTATAAAAATGAAGAATATATCAAACTAATCACAAAAAAATGAACGTGATTAGAATTCACCGTAAAAATTCCCTGTAAAAAAAAGTTCTAAAATAGAGAAAAATTACATAATAGTTCCCGCAACTATCTTTTTCTGAAACTACAAAATGATTAATGGCAAGACACAACATAGCATAGGGCAACAATACCAATCAAATAATATGAGTGACGACGCTTTTATATTATCAATTTTCAATTTTTCTTAATTTAGAAATATGAAACGATGGAATTTAATTAAATTAATTAAATATAATAATTATTTAACAAAAATAAAGCAACTAAAAAATCAGTGAAAATTCCTATGATGCACGGATATGGGACACGAGATACGGCGCACGACACGACACGGACACGGGACATGACATTTTAAAAATATTAGGACACGACACGGCCTCGAACTTTTTGATAAAATGTGTATATATAAATTAATATACATATATATGTTCATTAATTTACATTAAATATATAAATTAGTCTTTTAGGCTATGTACAGCAAGTAGTCAACTTTTCACTTTCTCTTTCCTGCCACATCAAATTCCCTACCATATTCCCTATTACATTCCTTTCAATTCCACAGCAGCTAGTCAATTATTTTTTTTTACTTTCTCTTTCATCCACATCACTAATTTTAATAATTAATTTTATAGTTACAATTAATTTTAATAAAAATTAGTTTTATGGTTATATTTATTAATTAAATATTTAGAATATTTATTTTTTATAAAATATTAATTGAAGGTTAAACTTAAATTGAAAATTGTAATGAAAATATGGAGTAAAAATCTAAAAAAAAACAAATTAGTGTCCAAATGACACGAACTTAGACTCTATTTATAGAGCTTGAAAAAAGAAAAATAATGGTGGAAAAAAAAATTTAATTTTGCATAATTAATACTCAAAAAAATAATTTATAAAAAAGGAGGAAAAAAGAAAAAAAAAGATGGGACGCGTGGCAGCGTCCCATTGGCTGCTACCAAATTCCCTACCAAATTCCTTGTAGTGAATTTTTCACTTCCCCCAATTTTCCCTACCAAATTCCCTAACAACTAAGGACATGATTGGTATACTGGAATGAGGTGGGAATGGAATCAACATTCCTGAGTTCATTCCCATTACTATGATTGGTATGTTTTTATGTCGGGAATGGTCATTCCTGTTGGAATCCATATTCCCATAAGTATGGGAATAGTGATACCTTCCATCCCCCTTGGTATTAGCTATTCCTTATCTATTGTGACTTAACTTTTTTTTATTTCTTGTGATAAAATTATTTTTTTTCACACTAATAAAAAAGTTTTGAAAGATTAACGAATGCAATATATATATTTTCTACTTATGATTAATTATCTTAAATTATTTTAAAAATAATATAAATAATTAAAAAATTAAAAAATATTTAAATGCATCGAAAAAACAAAAAAAGATGCATATTATTTTTTCTACGTAGTCAAAAATATTTTTATAAATAAGAATTACTTTAATTATAATTAATATAATTTCAAATGTAACAAGAATAGAGAAAACATACAAAATTGCATTGACAAAATTTAAAATAAGTGCGTTTAATAAATAATACCTCATCCTTAAACTAGTTTATCGATAAAAAAGTAATAGAAAACGTGGATTATTGTATAGACAAAAATACATATATAACTTTTTCAATTATTATCTACGAACTATATTTTTCCGTCTTTCATTGCTTTCTCCATTTTTTTCGTCGTGTCTCTTGTTATTTTTCTTTAAATGAAAGTTTTAAAATCTCACATCATTTAAATTTAAAAGAACTAGATTGGATACAAATTTGTATTCAAGTTTAATAAATAACACAAATATACGAATATACAAAACATATAAAATATATTAAAAAAAGATCACATTTCTCAAATTCATTTTTTTATCACTAATTGCTTGATTGGAACAAATAAATGAATAATAATTCAATTCCTTTCTCATTCCTTGAGTATACCAATCATAGTATTTATGAAATTAATATCATTCCTTTCCCATCTTAATTCCATTCCTTATATCATTCCATTCCCACTCAATTCCATTCATTCATACCAATCGCGTCCTAAACCCCTCGTTTCCATTTCCCTACCCAATTCCCCCCCATTTCCCCTCCTGTTGTACATAGACTTAATTCTAATTTAAATGATTGGTTAGAGAAATAAATTATAAGAATGACAATTGTACGTTATAAATATTTTTATATATGTTTGAAAGAAAAAAAAATACTTCAGTTTTTAAAATCACAAAAAATAAATGAAATAAAATCAAGTGTCACAAATAATGCATACATAGTAGACATACAATCTAACCGCATCCATTACGGTGTTCATATTTTATTTTTTTCATTTTATTTAAGCAGATAAATTTATTTTTATATTGGACACGGTATCAGAGAGTGTCGAACGAGTGTCGTATCCGATCAGATATTCGATACGATACATTGTGATTTTTAAAAATATATGTGCTAGAGGTGAACTAGCACTCACTTGATTAATAATTATTAACACACCAAAAGAAAGAAAACAAATAAAAAATGTAAATAAATTCCAACACACCCAGTTGTAATTATGGATGAATCTGACGTCCACTTTCCCTATTGGTTACACAAGTATCCTTTTTTCCTCCTCTCTTCATATCTCTCTCTCTCTCCCCCCCAGCACAGCACCCCACACACTCTTAATCAATACACAATCCCTGCGCTCCATTTGATGGGATGGGATCCAACCTTAATCATTTATCTCCTCAATTGGTTTTTTATCTGATTAGTTATGCACAATAATTTCTACCTACAAAACCCTCCAAGAATGGATGACCACAAATGGAAGAAATTTAACGGCTGTACCAGCAGTAGCAGTAGCGGCGCATACGAAACCGTATGGGAGTGCGTCATACCATACGTGGACGACGCGCGTGACAGGGACGCGGTATCCCTGGTGTGCAAGCGCTGGTACGAGATCGACGCCATCACGCGCAAGCACGTGACTATAGCGCTCTGTTACACCACCACCCCTCAGCGGCTGCCCAAGCGGTTCCCGCACCTCGAGTCGCTTAAGCTGAAAGGTAAGCCACGCGCGGCCATGTTTAATCTGATCCCCGAGGACTGGGGCGGCTATGTTACGCCGTGGGTGGAGGAAATCGTCCGGTCTTTTGGGAGGATGAAGGTGTTGCACTTCAGGAGGATGATTGTCAAGGATTCGGATCTAGAATTACTTGCTACGTCGGCTGGGAAGCTTCTTGAAGTTTTGAGATTGGATAAGTGTTCTGGGTTCTCTACGGATGGGCTTTCGCATATTGGACGCTTGTGCAGGTAATGAGAAAGTGGTGTGGGTTGTTTTAGTTTGGTTATGTTTGAATTGATGATGTTTGATGATTTGTTTTGGTGTTTTCTCAATTATGAGTGTTTGATTATTTGTTTTGGTTCTTGAACTACTTATGTGTCATCTCTTTGTTTAACTGATACATGGTTTTAGGTGAAAAGTGGTTAATTTTGTTCCTTGTTGGTGGATTTTATTTGAAACTGTGGATATGTTTTTTGTGATTTCTCAATTGTAATTTTTCGACCTGTTTGAGGGTGCGTTTGGATGGAAGGATTTGGGATTGAGGAGTGGATTTGTTAGGAGAATTTCGAAAGGCTGGAAAATGGAGTTTGTTAGACATCCACCATAATGATTGAGAAAATAGGTTATAGTTGAAATTCATTATAACTTGAAATCATTTAAAAACACTGGATGAGTTTATTGATGAATTTGAAATTCATGGTCTTAAGTCCTTTGATCCAAACACCACCCTGATTGGCTTTGGTTTTCAACTACTTAGGTTTTAGGTGGTCCATTGTTTGTTGTAATTATTTCTCCTTTTCTATGATTTGAGTCCTTTGACTTTTGAAGTTTCTTCTTTTCTTTTTTGGGTTGTTTAGTTATGGGGTATAGTGACCTTTCTGAAGTGTTATGTCTGTAGTTTGGATGGAAGTTGTACTGTATATCTGTGTAGTTGCTTTGAGTTTGTTGGTTTTACATATTGTTTTTGTAGTGATGATTCTTCTGTTCGCTGCTGGATTGGAATGATTTAAGGTTCTTAAAAATACACTCAATATGTTTAATTTATCTTTTAGTGAAGCCGAATCACGAAAGTGTGTTTGTTTTCTCGTTTGTGAATGTATCCAAGTGCTTATTGTTCTGCAAACTATTTGATGAGTTCAGTTATTTTACATCGCTTTACGAGATTTTTAATCTTCTTTACTGAACTTGTAATCTTTCTTACTACCGGGTGTGGAAGGACTTGTCAAATGGGAGAGTGGTTGAAGAGTTCTGCATATGGATTGGATTTTGGTTGTGGGTCTTAACAATTCACACAGCTTTTTATTTGTAATTAATAATTAAGCCCACGAGTAAAAAGCATGGTCCTGCGATTTAGATGTGGTTGATTATGTTTTAGCAATATTTTGTATGACTCGCTTTTATTATCAGTGGCTCATAATGAAGCAAGATATGTTTCTGATGTCGACTAACCAAGAAGTTAAATGCTTTGATTTCATTGGCTATATTAGAGGATATATTACTGTCATTCTCCGTCCCTGCTTGATGCTGAAAGATCATTTGATCACTTTGTACGTCATTTCAGAGCAGTTAGCCAGTCCTACATTGTGTATCCTCCTAGCCTGTAAAACTTATTTTGTTTTATCTTCGCCAAAATGGATTAAGCTCTATTACACACCTTGTATTAGGTCGAAGTCAGGGTGTTCATTCTGTAAATAACTAAATGTTTATGGTAAACCGGTGATCTGGAAATTTTGATGAAGTCTGCGAAGTGTTGCAATTTTCTGCTCAATGTTCTCAACTGTGTCATAAGATTATTTATTGAAACGTGTCATTCAAATGACATGTAACTTCTTTTTGAAGGTGACTATAAGCTTTTGGCTGAAATGTGTTGAGTAGTTAACGAGAAACCATGCTACAAGCTTGTGTTTGCTAGTGCTCACCGTGGTTAAATTTAGGAAATGATTTGAACAGGTCATGTGGGGCATTAATATAGCACCTATGGTAATATGCTTTATAGGATATTGAGATGTTCAGAAATTTCAGAATCTAGCATGACGTAATTCGGGCGACATGCGACATCTCAGTTTTAACTTGTCTCAATCAGACCCCTTTTCTACAACTAAATGGTGGTGAAGGGGGAAATTGATACTCGTAGGTTTATAACATGTTAGGTTGTGTTTACATTGAAATATTTGAACGCCATGGTCTTCAAATTCATTAGTAAATCCATTGAGTTTGTTTGGATGATTGGAGCATTTTGAATTACAATGAATTTCAAACTCCTGAAACTCATTTTCAGCTAGTTTTCAATCATTATGAAATGCACCTGATTTGGAGTATTTGAAATCTATCCTTGAAAAATCTTTTGCAATTCAAGTTAGTTTTTACAACTGACATGGGGGGTACTGGAATACATATTGTTGTAAAATTGGAAAAGAACTTGCACTTTAGTTGTTAGTACGATCCAACTTAGACACGCGATCAAAATGGTTTTGAAGAATATTTGGCTGACTTTTTGGATCTTTCATGTTTCACCAATGAGGTGCAGTCTCCAAATTAACAGCATTCGAAGGAATGGAAATGGCTGAACTTTTGTTGGTTATGGTTATTACAACACCTCTCTGTCTACCGATTTTCATGAAACATACTGTGACACTATGGGCAAATATATAATCGTAAATCAAAAATTAAAAAACTTGATTTATTAATTATTGTGTTTTCTAAATTCATCAGGAACATGAAAACTTTATTTATGGAAGAGAATTCAATAATAGAGCACGACGGAAAATGGCTGCATGAGCTGGCATTGAACAATACAGTTCTTGAGAATTTGAACTTCTACATGACCGATCTCATGAAAGTCAGATCTGAAGACCTTGAACTGATAGCAAAAAAATGCCCGTCTTTAGCCTCGATAAAAATTAGCGATCGTGACATTTCAGACCTCATCGGATTTTTCAGAGCCGCAACTTCATTGAAAGAGTTTGGTGGGGGCTCTTTTAGCGAGCCCCCAGGGCAGGTTGGTGAAGGTGTTTTTAATGAGCAATTGGAAAGATATGGTGCTATTGTTTTACCACCTAAATTGTGTCGTTTGGGTCTAACTTACCTGGGGAAAGCTGAATTGCCAATTGTATATCCTGTTGCTGCAAAGCTTAAAAAATTGGATCTCCTGTATGCTCTGCTGGACACTGAAGGCCATTGTCAGTTACTGCAAAAATGTCCTAATTTGGAGTTTCTTGAGGTAATATTTCGAGGCTTTATTTTAACTGTTTTTATCATCTCAAGTATGATCTTTCCTTGTTCTAGTGAAGGTTTTATGTGTTTTACATCCTGAACAAGTTCATGTTATACAAGACATAACTACATACGCAAATGTGACTAAATTTAGTATGATTGATGTACGAATTTTGAGCTTATCTTATATGGAATGGGTTTTATAGTAAGAAAAAAGGAAAAGGGAAAATGAAATAAAGATCTTTTTTTTCTTTTTGCTGTTGCTTTTTATTGTGAGGAAACTTCCCTTTCACGTAACATATTGTTTTCTGTATGGGTTGCTCTCCTTCACTTATCTTTCTAATTGTACCTTTGTTTTTATTCCTATATTCTGATTTACTTTTTGTAGTTTCTTTTCGCTACAGACCTTCATTTTCTTCTTGTTAGTTTGAGGAGTGGTGTTTCAACTTATTTTGTTGTTTATGACAGGAAAATTTAGTTCCATTTTCTGGAAACGGAATATTTATGTATTCCATATGATAGAATTCTTATTCTAGCTAATTTTTCTATTAACATATTTGCTAAACCAAAATAATGGACATCAGGCATTGAAACAGTATACCCCAATCTCAATCTAGTTGTAATCAATATGTCCAATTGCAAAAGTCTTAACCTTTTTTCTGTTCTGGGTATACTTTTTGTGACTAAACAAAACGGATTGACATAAATTTATAAACTATGTTCTTATAGATGCAAATAAATTGTGACACTAAATCTAATATGTTTTCATATGTACACAAAACAGACGAGAAACGTCATTGGAGATAGAGGATTGGAAATCCTTGCTCAGTTTTGTAAGAAAATGAAAAGACTGCGAATAGAACGTGGAGCTGATGAACAAGATATGGAAGATGTAGAAGGGGTCGTTTCACAGAGAGGCTTAATTGCTCTTGCCCAAGGATGCCTCGAACTTGAATACTTAGCTGTATATGTTTCTGATATCACAAACGCATCCTTAGAATGCATGGGTACTTACTCAAAAAACCTATGCGACTTTCGTTTGGTCTTACTAGATAGAGAAGAAAGAATTACGGATTTGCCCCTCGACAATGGAGTAAGATCCCTTTTAATGGGCTGCCATAAACTTAGAAGATTCGCCCTTTATCTCCGGCCCGGTGGGCTTTCAGATGTGGGCCTAAGTTACATCGGACGGTACAGCCCAAATGTGAGATGGATGCTTCTCGGGTATGTTGGCGAGTCTGATGAAGGGCTTCTAGAATTTTCTAGAGGGTGCCCGAGTTTGCAAAAGTTGGAAATGAGAGGGTGTTGTTTTAGCGAAAGGGCTTTGGCTATGGCTGCATTGCAATTGTCGTCTTTAAGGTATTTGTGGGTTCAAGGGTATAGGGGTTCTGGAAATGGTAGAGATTTGTTAACCATGGTTAGACCGTATTGGAATATTGAGTTAATACCATCGAGACAGGTTCGTGTTCAGGACCCAGATGGTGCACAAATCATTGTTGAACATCCTGCACATATACTCGCGTATTATTCACTTGCTGGTCAAAGAACGGATTTTCCAACCACGGTTAAACCTTTGGACCCAAACACTCTTGTGTATCTATAGTTTTGTGTATACATGTGTTGCCCTTTTTCTTCCCTTTTCGATCTGGCTTTGGTGAGAGTGTTGGCTAACTTTGAAGGTTAGTTCCGTTAGATGTTTCGGTGTAATAAATTTTGTTTCTTCTAGGGATGGCGTGGTACGCTTCTGGGCTGAATAATGTTTGATATTTCTGTAGAACATAAGCAGAGTATTAGCTACTTGTTAAAATTGTAAATATTTAGAGTGACTTTCTTTATAAATATATTTGAAGTGATTTTTTTTTTTTTTAAAATTCTGATGGAAAGTAGGAAAATGATATTTTTGTATGGATGTTTGTGGTACTGGTATGTTGGATTTTTTGGGTTAAAAATCTAAACATGACACATAAATGTTGACCTCTGATCAAATATGGCAACGGTCTATGATACCAAAAATGAGAGCAACTCAATAGACTCGGTATAACATACATCATAAATTTAGATTTTGATGAGTGATTTTAACAATCCACTAAAACTGAACTAACATGATGTATATCTAAATGAATAAAATGTAACTAAAGATGAAGCACTATTTTAATTTAGTTTTCGTTAGTCAATTGAGTTCAGCCCATTGTTTCTTAATTGACTCTAAGGTACAATTAATTTTCCGTTTGAAAATTTACTCCAATGCACATGACCGCCATTATTGTCCAATGATTGAAATAGATAATCTAACTTTTTTTTTGATTATACACTACAGCATGTATAATATATATACTATATATACTGTATATAAAATGGTTCTATTCTGGCTGCACTTTGTCTTTGAATGATGATCCTAAATTTCTTAATGTTAAACAATCTTTAATTATTGGTTACCTCCACTTGTCAACCAAGTCGTTGTAGTATAGTGGTAAGTATTCCCGCCTGTCACGCGGGTGACCCGGGTTCGATCCCCGGCAACGGCGAATTTTTAACGTTTTAATCTATTTGCTTATGGACTTGGGCCTTTAAGCTTCTTGTTTGAACTGGGGTTGTAGGCCATCGAGAAAGAGATGCCATTTGAACCTGATTTAAATTAAAGATTTTTTATTTGGTACTCTTTTTTGGGCTTTAAAGACCCATGTAATGAAGCCCATTGATGAAGGATAAATTCAAATTTTCAAAACAAAGCATTATATGAGAAATTATATTCTTGATAATTATAAAGTTATACCTTCAATATAGCATGTGGATTTAATAGTCATCATTTTATGAAGCATTAGATAGTTAAGGCATCCTTAATCCTTAATGCTTAATATTATTATTTGTTTTGGGGATAAATGCAAATAACCCCCACGTGAAATATTTTATTGGTTGAAAACTCCTTGTGAAAAAAATATAGGCTAAAAACCCCCTATGAAATTTTTAAACTGCATGAAACCCCCTGTGAAAAAAATATAGTATAAAATCCCCTATGAAATTTTCAAATTGCATGAAACCCCATGTGAAAAAAATATAATCTAAAAATCCTTGTAAAATTTTACCATTACGAAATATAAGTACATTGAAAATTAATTGTTGGATAAAGTTTAATTAATATCCTAAAATTTGATTATTAGTACTATTAATTAATTTGTAAATTTAAAAATTTTACAGGGTGTTTTTAGGCTATATTTTTTTTCACAGGAGGTTTCATACAATTTGAAAATTTTACGGGGGTTTTAGCCAATTTTTTTCACAGGGGTTTTTATGCAATTTAAAAATTTCACAGGGGGTTTTTAGTCTATATTCTTTTCATTGGGGTTTTTCAGCTAATAAAATATTTCACGTGGGGTTATTTGCATTTATCCCTTTGTTTTGCTGCAATAATTTGAAATAGAAAGAAAACAATTTGTGGTAATACAAAGAATATTATATTGATTATATTAACAAATAATAAAAAGATGAAATATCCTTGCCTAAACATCAAGCAAATACAAAGGTGAGAACATATTATAGAATGAATGTAAAGTAGCAGTCACATACCTTCAATGATCGTGTAGAATCATGATGAAGTATATTAAATTAAGGGTCGATTATTAGTACACATGACAATCATAATCAAAATTAATTCTCCATCAGATATATAGAAAATGAAAGATTATATATGAATGAGAAGAATGGTTTATGTAGAACAAGCGTGGACAGATAGTTTATATAAATCTGAATGCTTCAAACTAGAATATTATACAGTCTTTAAAATCCCAATCGAAGTTCAAGGTCTAATCCATTGTTGATATTCATCTCCATTTTCTCCTTCTTTTCACTAAAAATTTTGACTTTTTCATCAGAACTACTTTCCAAAGAAAGTGACAAGTTTTCTTGGGAAAACCCTTTGAGCTTGGCTCTATCTTTCCTGTGAATGCTTGTGCATTTGAAAACCCTTGATTGCAGAAACTGCAACTCTAATTAGACCTAATATGATTTTTTGACATATTGGTGAAGGGCAAATGTGGTGTTTTCTAGCTATTGGGCCGAGTATATCGAGCCCATCTGGTTTGTGCAGCCCACCACTTAAGGGCCCAACTATCAGGATCAATATGAAGTTGATTGACATTCCAGGGGCTGATGTGCAAATACTTTTCATATCAGGTTATTTCCAACCCAACGCCATTCTGAATGGCCCATTCATTATGTTATTCATGGCGCAACAAACAATATTACGTCATTCATACCAATCTTGTAATATTTTTAGATTAAATTCTTCAATAAAATATATTGTAAAACAAATCAATGCCATGAAAACGTAAATAGTAGCGAATTCGTACATAGAAATCAAGTCTTCAACACCAAATAATTTAAATAATACCACCAATGGATAGCATAGTTGTTAAAGGCGCGCCATGGCGCTAGCTCGGCGCCACGAACCATGGCGCAAGCCTCAAGGCGCGCAATGGCAAGCCTTTTCAAAGTTGATCAAAATTGAAGGAAAAATGGTAAAAATTGATATGGAATCATCAAATTGGAGCTAAACTGGGATACCCAAGCCTTTTTAAGGCCCAAAATTGATCTGAAATTGAAACCCTAATTAAAACAAAACTCCTAACCTCAGCTGAAAGCTGCGTAGTCTTCCCTTCCCTAATTTTTGATGCTGCTGTCGACCATCGACGTGTCGCCGGTGCCCGCAACCGGCAATGTCACTGCCGACATCCGACTTGCCATCGCCACACCGCCATCATTGTTGCCCGCGTTGTGCACTGCTGCTGCTACTTGCGCACCGCCATGTGTGTTTATATATATATATATATATATATATATATATATATATATATATATATTTGCGCTAAATTATTTAATATTTGTAGTTAGTGGTGTTACAGTAGATATATTATATTGAAAGGTGCTATTAATATATTAATATATAGTTAATGTATTGCAAAGTGCTATTAAAATATTAATATATAGTTAGTAAAATATTATATACCAATTATAATATATATATATATAACTATTTGTTATGTTCAAATTTGTTGAAATTTGCATATATATATATATATATAAATGATTTATCCAAGTAATAGTTGTCATTATTATCAAAAAGTTTTGTATATTTTACTTGTATTAGTATATATAATTATATATATATATATTTTTATCTTTGAAAAAGCGAGCGCCACGCCGCACCCTTGTCGCCATACCACGCCATTCACCATTAACAACTATGATGGATAGTGATACACTCAGTATCTAAAGTTTAAACAAATCAAGTTGACCTCTAGACAAACATAGTTATGATACTAGTATCTATCTTTACTTTATTTTAATTATAACTTGATGCCTATTACGACCATATTAGTCGACGTGAATGCAGTAAGTATTACATAAATAATTATGGAAACTATATATGTAGTAATATCTATATGGAACGATATTGTATAGCCCTTTTTCCTGTCTATATATAATACATAGCAGCAAGACATCGATCATATACTCTGATCTGTCTCCCCTCTCTAAATACAAATTTCTTATTCTTGATGTATTAGCATGACAACAAAATCAAATCAAAATCAAAATTATCAATCACCAACAATATCCGTATGCGATTCATGTTGAAGCATATACCCAAGTATGGGTGTAGACTATCCATTTCTTAAACAAGACCCCTCATTTAGAGGGTGTTTGGCTAAACTTATTTAAAACATCTTATAAGTTGTAACAACTTATAAGATGTTTTAAGAGCTTATAAGATGTTTGGTCTTATTTAAAAAATAAGCTCTCAAGTGTTTGGATGAAATAAGTTTATTGGACTTATAAGACGATTTCAAATATTACAAGAGATAATTTGTGCAATTATAAAAATTTAAAAAAAAAATCGGAGAAGGATATTGTTAGAAAGGAGGAAATTAGCTAAGGTTGTTATATTTTTAACAATATAAACAACATCCAAAATCTAAGATTTTGAAATAAGTTGGGTTTGGCTAACTTATTTCTTATTTGCTTATAAGACCCAAACATCTTATTTTTGGATCTTATAAGATCTTATTTAAAAAAATTATCCAAACAGTTTCATAGAGCTTATAAGCTCTCAAACATCTTATAAGATGTTTAAAAGAGCTTATAAGCTTAGCCAAACACCCTCTTAAGCTTGTCAATGAATAGGTCTTATTTATACCTAGAAAAGTGTAGTTCAGGTGAAGACACAGTGAAGGCCTAGATCCAAAACTCGCCTAGTCTTTTTTATCTTCAATTAATGAAGATAAGGTAAAAACGTAGAAAAAACAAAGCACATGTTTTTAAGTGTATTTTCTCTAAAATAGAATGTTCAAACATAACTTGTGGAGGAGGATAAGGAAAGGACAGGCGACTAAGGGACGAATAACGTGAAAATGAACTTTAGCCAAACTTTTTTCTTGGCTAAACAAGAAAATGGCTTTTACGTTTTGAACGATATTCTTCGTTTTTTGAGCCAATAACCAATACTGTTGCTGCAAAAGATGATGAAGCAAATGATCATCAACCTGCTCCTGTTATGCAGAATTCAGGTAGAATATTAAACAGCGTATTAGTATCATTAGGGCGTGTTTGGATTGAATGATTTGGTTGTTAATAGTTGTTTTATTATTTTTTTGAAAAATCTACAGCGCCTCGGGATATAGGGCCCTCCATCGCCAAAAGCAGTAGTTGAGAATGGAAATGTGAACGAAGATAATTTTCCGGTCCTCAAGAAACCTGTTGCCAAAAAGGCCTCTTCTAAACCGCCTCTTGTTGTTGCACTGGCTGCAAATGTTAAAGAGGAGACTAAAAAAATAACATATGCTTCTATGGTGCGTTATACGAAATTATCATCAAGATCTTCATTTTTTCGTAATTAGGGTCTCGGGTTATGGTAATAACTTACACCCTTTTGTTATTACGAAAAAATTTAGACTAAAAAGTGTCGGGTTTTTTGTAAAAAGTCGCAAAAGAAACTCCTCGGCCAGCTCCAAGAACTGCACCAATTTCTTCTCCAAAGGCAAAACCATCAGCTCAACTGCTGGCAATGGGGCCGCTCCAACAACTTATGTTGCATTTCCTATTACAAAATACGATCATTAAACAAATAACACGTTTTTATTATATTTGTGTATGTAGTTATATTTTTAGACACATTATTTACTCTATAACAGAAGATGCAACATAAATGCGAAGCCAAAATTTAATAATGTATCATAAGATGTGATAAAAACACCAATTATAGTGCTTGACACATTTAGAAATGAAGAGTGATTTATAGTAAAGATATTATATGATATAGGATATTATAGATTTCGCTGAAATAATATTAATGTTATTTTATTGGGTATTAACGAAACCTAGACACATAGTACATGTTTTAATGGATCCTCATTTAGGTCCATCTTATAAAATCTTTCGGCCTACGTTTGGATAATACTCCAACCCAGCGCTAGCTGCGCCACAAATGAGGCATCAACAAATGTTGTGCAAGAAATGACACAGCAACAGTGCTGCGCTAAAATGGCGCAGCAAGAAAGCTGCAATTTATCTATTTTTTGTTTTTTAGTCCTTCTAGTATTGATTTCAGTTTAATCCTTTATAAGTTTATAAGGATTGAATTATTTTCAAATTAATCCTAAAAGATTTAATTAGTTATAATTATATCTTATTAACTATATTTTATTCAATTATGCAACTTTAAGTTTAGAATTACATTATAAACAATTTTTTTTATTATAACCTATAGAAAATGTATATTAGGACGGCAGTGGTCCGCCGGCAAACTCGTTCTGATCTTGGACGTAGTACATTGGAATCCTGAAGCACCACCACGAACACTACCGCGCGTCCGCCTGCGGTGCGGTAAGGCACCACCCTCTTGTGCCAGCAGCCAACTCCGGCGTGTCAGCTTAGTTATCCTCATCAAGCCACTTACTTGATGTCTAGCTTCCCAACTGGTAATAATTAGTTTGAATTAAAAACATATTTCATAAACTAAAAATGCATTTTAATCAAATAATAAAAAAGTAAAATTTTAATAGTTTATTGAATAATTAAATAACATATATAGTTGTTAATTGATTTTTTAAATATCGAAAAGTAATTTTTGGGTGAAAATATACAATACCTAAAAGTTTCGGATTTTATTTGTGAAAGACCGTAGGATTATTAAAAAATGTAAAAATGAATATTCTGGAATATTTCGTTTTGGTGCAGTGAATAGTGTTCTAAATTGAATTTAATGTAGTTGCAGCATATTGGTGTAATTTTTGCACCAATTTAGTCAAAATGGTTTTGGGCTGGAAGTAGCCTCATTAGAAGAGATGTCGCAAATATGTCGTGATCCGCTATATATATATATATATTATATATGTATGTACGTAAGCACACTAGAGAGAGAAGTGGTGCTAAAGAAAATCTTCTGCTCATTTTGGTTGGCTTCCAAATTTGGAGTACTTGATCCAAAAAGTTGCATCTCATGTACAAAAACATCATAAACCCAATACCTAACTATGAAGTAGGAAAAGAAGCAAAGATTCCAGGTAAATTCTACTTTATAAATTACATTGAATTTCTAGTAACATAAAACCTCTCTATGATCTCAAAGTAGCACCCTATAAATACAATTATCTCTTCCTGCAACTCACTCTGAACTTCTTTCCTCTGGATTTTCATCATTTATGGAGTTACATTATTGACATTTCCTAAATCACACTCATGTATAAATATTACAAGAGTGCTTACTTTGAAGTGCTTATATGCTTCTCCACTGCTTCTTTTCCTTCTTCGTGAATAGCATACCCTTTCTCGTTTAATATGTTAATTGAATAGGTAGAAGGTTACTTAACTACACAATAGCTAGCAAAATAAACAAGCACGTGGGATTCACTTTCCTTGACGAAGAACGTCGGATTTGCCTACAATTTCATTTCCAGAATGCCTGGCCACGATCCCCCATGAACAAGGGCTTTGTTTTGTTCTACAACTGATGTTTGACTATTTGTAAACTATACAACAAACAGTTCGTTACGTGTACATTCTTACACGTATAAAAAATAAAAAAAAAGTTTATGCAATTTAAGAGAACAAATATTTTTCTTTTGAAAAAAAGATAAGAGAAACAATATTGAACAGAATACTTGATCTAAACGTAAGCGTTTTAGATTTATGACATGTGTGTATTAGTTAAGTTCTATTAGACCTCTTGACTTAGCAACTGGTCAAGGATTAAATTGTCTGGTAAACATTTTAAGTTAGAATATAGTAAAAAAGTTAGTATTAAAACCCGATAAAGTAAAAGGAAGTTGATTGAATACGAGATACAAGTATTACATCAAATGGGACACATCATTTGCTGAATAATCTTATAAAATTAAAAAAGATATATAATTTCATAACATCGATGAAGCAACGAGCCTTCTGTAACATCAAATTCAAGCTCTCGAAGTTGGAACTTAGTACAGTGGATGAGTTAGTTTTTACTACTTACTCTTCAAAATGATGCCACTTCACTCGAGCACCTTTGCTACGAGAGACAATGGCTTCATGCTCGGAAACAGAAATAGCACCTAGAACTTTTTTTTCCGCATATTTAGTGGTTTAAGGTCATATTCTTCTCCTTCTTCTGCCTGTAATATGGATAGTAAGTGAATATGAAACTGGGCTGTCAAAGATAATTCTCCATTCCGCCTGGTTCCGCCATCCAACAAATCTCGAAGAACAAGTTCCGATTGTTCCTTCTTCACCTCGAGAATCTCTTGATCAAAAGCCAAATAGAACAAACAAAAATTATTATTAATTTGTTGTAATATATAATATTTTGAAGTGGTTTCCATCTACTATTCGGCAGTATGATAAGTAAAAGCAAATACTACTAATATTCTATAACTGAAGAAAAAAAAAGGAAAAAACCAAATAGTGATTTAATGTAGAAGCAAACTATATGTTGTTCACTGAAGTAGATATCATCAACAAAATATGCGCGCTTTAGATGTTAAAACCTCATAAAAATGCAATATTATATAGATGTAGTAAAAAAACTCGCATGCCCAAAAGAAGTACAGAATTCCATAAACTGAAGTGCAAGGCCAAAATGTTCTGTAGATACAACTATTCCACACACATTTTGCTACTTTGAAACCTAGACAAGTGTTCGTTAAGTGTAATGAGCCTTTTCGTAGTTCTCAGATATTATACTCCGTGGATTTGGAGAGTATTTGGTAATTCTAGTTTTTGGAGTGTAAACCAAATAATGATCAGTTTAGCTAATCAAGGTGGTATTTATAGATATTTTAGTTGGGTCATGGACTCGCTTTATTGGGCCCACGGATGGAGGCCCACGTATTAATATTGCTTTTATATCAATTATTTTATTAAATTACGGTAATGCCCCTGACCATAATTGGGGACCCATCATATATATATATATATATGCTTAACCTCGGATTATAGAGAGAAGTGAAAAGAAATATTAGTAGAAATCTAAGTTCGAGAGGTATTTATCAACTTAGTATATCATTTAAAATTGTTTTCTCGTGATATTTAACTACATAATGAAGTCTTTAGAATCCTTTTCTTTTCCTCCTAAATGTACTTTAGATCCATATGGAGCCTAATATCTTCATTAAAACGACTTTTCATGCATACATATAAGGCGTTAAATGTATCTAGCGACTTTAAGCTTAGAGATGTATGAGATCGAGTTTTTAGAGGGGATATATATTTCGTATTTAACGTCTCTAAAAAGCCAGTAGACTTGAGGTACCAAAGCTGTTGAAATGCAGCGTATATTTGAAGTATAAGAGATTGGTCAAGATTCAATTTTTTTTTTCTCGATAGATGTAAAATCGTTAAATAAGATTACTCACAGTTGGAATTTTGATAACAAGCAGGTGCCAAATGTTCCTGCAATTACACAAAGCTGAGACAATTCAAATGGTGTAATTTGTTCGAAATTGAAGTAACGAAAAATACATTGAAATAGATATAAACCTGAACGAAGTTGCTGTAAATGGCCAAGTCGATCAATGAGTCCACTAGAATGCAAACCACTGCTGACTGCCATAATTAACGTGAACCACTTTTTGTAATTTCATGCATATCATTATCCTTGAGCCCCTTTCTCTTCATTTTTCTATCCTGTTTGGAGGTATCATCTGCAATCGTTTCCTTCCCCTGCCTTCTCATAAAAAATACCCGTTAATTTTAAGAACCAAATGGCATAAGACAACTGAACTTACTTAGATAACTAAGCGAAACCGACATTTGTTGTAATACAATCTATTACAGATAGAATATTAGGTTATGTTTTATTGATGTAATCAGTAATTTGACATAATAAGTATTTGTCTGAATACATATTGGTTATATCTCATCCATTTTGCTTGACGCGGATACTAAATTTTTATGAGATGCTTGAACAAAAGTATAATTGCACATTTAAAATTGATACAAATTGGCATGCTTTCAAGTTTGTTTATCTATATAATACTCCAGCCCATAGCGCTGGGGAGATTTTGTACTCCAGCACATAGCACTAGGGCGATTTTGTACTCCAATCCAGCGCTATTGTACCGCCGGGAGAGATTTTGTGGCGCTGACTTGTCCCCAACCCTGCGCCATATATGACGCAACAACAGTGCTTCCAACCCAGTGCTATTACAACGCTGTGGGAGATTTTGTGGCGCTGTGAGAGATTTTGCGGCGCTGTGCGCCAGATATGATGCAGCAACCAAGTTCCAATTTTTTTTGGTTTGTTTGTTTGCATTTTAGTCCTTTTGGTTTTAAATTTATTTCAGTTTAATCCCTTATAAGTTTATAAATATTGAATTATTTTTAGTTAACACTGAATGATTTTATTAGTTATAGTTATATCCTATTATTTTTATTTAATTCAATTATTCATTAATTTTAGTTTAGAATTAAATTATAAGTAAAAAAATTTATTAAAAATTATATAAAATATATATTTTATCAATTAATTAATTTGAATTAAAATCATATCTCATAAACTAAAAATGCATACCTCTTTTTTAATCAAATAACAAAAAGTTCAACATTAATAATTTCGTCATTGCTTAAACAACATATATAGTTGTTAATGCTTTTTTTTTTATATTGGAACGTAATTTTCTGGTTAAAAATATAGAATATGATAAAGTTCCGAATTTTATTTTATGAAAGATGGTAAGATTATAAAAAAATTGAAAAAGGAATATTCTTAAATATTCTGTTTTGGTGTAGTGAATAGTGTTCTAAGTTGGAGGGAATTTAACTTAGTTGCAGCATATTGATGCAAAACAGGTTTTAGGATTGGAGATGGCCTTGTTAAAAAAGATGTTGTCAAGGTGTCGTGAAAATCTTTTTCTCATTCTAGTTTGTTTCAAAACTTAAGAGTACTTGATCCAAAAAGTTGCATCTCATGTACAAAATACCATAAATCCCAATACCTAACTATGAAGTACAAAAAAGAACCAAAAATTCCCTGTAAATTCTACTGTATAAATTATATTATACTGAACTCTGCTAACATGCGACCTCTCTGATTTGAAAGTATCACCCTATACATACATACAATAGAACTACTGCCTTAATCTCCTCCAGCAACTCGCTCCAACCTTCTTTCCTATTCAAATTAAAGGGATTTTCATCGTTTATGGTGTTCAAATATTGACACGACTTACTCTTCAAAATGATGCCCTTTGACTCGAGCAACGTGGCATGAGCAACTGCCACCTCAGCTTTGACACGAGTGACAATGGCCTCATGCTCGGAAACCAAAATAGCACCACCATGACAAGTGATAATTGCTTTTGGGCAATGTCATTTTCATTTTCTTTCTCAAACTCTTCTCCTGCATGAATAAAGGTTTCAATGGGTAAATTTCATAGACAATCCCTGCTTGAGAATCCAATTATGTTTGTTTAAGTAGTTAGATATTTTTAGACACATATATACTCTATTATAAATTTTAATAAATTCCAACATAAATGACAACAAAAGATCTCAAATAGAATATAAGAGTTTTGGCTGAAATAAAATTAAGGTTATTTTATTAGGTATAAACCAAACCTAGACACACAGTACATGTTTTAATGGATTCACATTTGGATCCATCTTATAAAATGTTCTGGCCTATGCCTGGATAATACTCCAACCCAGTGCTATAATAGCGTTGAGGGAGATATTGTGGCATTGAGTTGTAGCGCTATAACAGCTCTGGGGAGATTTTGTGGCGTTGGGTTGTAGCGCTATAACAAAGTACAAAATTATTTTAAGTGTATTTTCTCTAAAATAGAATGTTCAAACATAACTTGTGGAGGAGGATAAGGAAGGGACATGTGAATAGGGGATGAAAGAAGACACGACTGGGACAAATGACGTGAAAATGAACTTTAGCCAAACTTTTTTCTTGGCTAAACAAGAAAATGGCTTTTACATTTTGAACGATATTCTTCGTTTTTTTGAGCCAATAACCAATACTGTTGCTGCAAAAGATGATGAAGCAAATGATCATCAACCTGCTCCAGTTATGCAGAATTCAGGTAGAATATTAAACCGTGTATTAGTATCATTAGGGCGTGTTTGGATTGAATGATTTGGTTGTAAATAGTTGTTTTATTATTTATATAATTATTTTTTTGCAAAATCTACCGCGCCTCTGGATATCCTTAGCCCTCCATCGCCAAAAGCAGTAGTTGAGAATGGAAGTGTGAACGAAGATAATTTTCAGGTCCTCAAGAAACCTGTTGCCAAAAAGGCCTCTTCTAAACCGCCTCTTGTTGTTGCACTGGCTGCAAATGTTAAAGATGAGACTAAAAAAATAACATATGCTTCTATGGTGCGTTATAAATACGAAATTATCATCAAGATCTTAATTTTTTCGTAATTAGGGTCTTGGGTTATGGTAATAACTTACACCCTTTTGTTATTACGAAAAAATTTATACTAAAAAGTGTCGGGTTTTTTGTAAAAGGTCACGAAAGAAACTCCTCGGCCAGCTCACGAACTGCACCAGTTTCTTCTCCAAAGGCAAAACCATCAGCTCAACTGCTGGCAATGGGGCCGCATTGGAGTCGACTGCTGGCAGTGGTGGAGTGGCGATGGCTGTAGGGAAGACTGGTGGTGGTATGAGATATTTGAGGAGATATTTCTTTTGACGAAGCGATTATCGTCGTATTAGGGAGTTTTATTTTGCAACTTATGTTGCATTTCCTATTACAAAATACGATCATTGAACAAATAATACGTTTTTATTATATTTGTGAATGTAGTTATATTTTTAGACACATTATTTACTCTATAACAGAACATGCAACATAAATGCCAATCCAAAATTTACTAATGTATCATAAGATGCGATAAAAACACCAATTATAGTGCTTGACACATTTAGAAATGAAGCGTGATTTATAGTAAAGATATTATATGATATAGGATATTACAGATTTCGCTGAAATAAAATTAATGTTATTTTATTGGGTATTAGCCAAACCTAGACACACAATACATGTTTTAATGGATCCTCATTTAGGTCAATCTTATAAAATCTTTCGGCCTACGTTTGGATAATACTCCAACCCAGCGCTAGCTGCGCCAGAAATGAGGCATAAACAAATGCTGTGGAAGAAATGACGCAGCAATAGTGCTGCGCTAAAATGGCGCAACAAGAAAGCTGCAATTTTTTATTTTATTTTTTAGTCCTTCTAGTATTGATTTCAGTTTAATCCTTTATAAGTTTATAAGGATTGAATTATTTTTAAATTAACCCAAAAATTTTAATTAGTTTTAATTATATCTTATTAACTATATTTTATTCAATTATGAAACTTTAAGTTTAGAATTAAATTATGAACAAAATGTTTTATTATAAATTGTAGAAAATGTGTATTTTTATTAATTAGTTTTAATTAAAAACTTATTTCATAAACTAAAAATGCATACCTCTTTTTTAATCAAATAATAAAAAAGTTAAATTTTAATTGTTTAGTGAGTGATTAAATAACATATATAGTTGTTACTTGAGTTTTTAATATAGAAAAGTAATTTTTGGGTGAAAATATACAATACCTAAAACTTTCGGATTTTATTTGTGAAAGATCGTAGGATTGAATGAAAAAATGAATATTCTGGAATATTCCGTTTTGGGGCAGTGAATAGTGTTCTTAGATTAATTTAATGTAGTTGCAGCATATTGGTGTAATTTTTGCACCAATTTAGTTAAAATAGGTTTTTGGGCTGGAAGTGGCCTCATTAGAAGAGATGTCGCAAATATGTCGTGATCCGCTATATATATATATAGGGTAAAGTGCACTTCACCCCCTCGAAAAACTTGTATTTTGTACTTTCCCCCCTAAAAACACAAAAATGAGGCATAACCCCTTAAAAACTTGATATATTCATCACTTTGCCCCGATTATTATTTTTCGGGTAAATCTTGATAGAAAATTATTTAAATGATTCTTTCGTCAAGTGCATTATCATCTTTATTATTTTTTTGTGATTCTTTCACATGCATGGATTTGAGTCAAAACCGTTGTACTTATCAGACATATCAACTTAGGGTTGCGAAATTCTCACCATGATATCATCTTGTATATAAAGAATAGCCCGAAAAAGCTTATCAGAATAGGAATTTACAACAAATGCAGGATGAGATCATGATGAGAATTTTGCAACCCTAAGATAATATATTAGAGAAGTACAACGATTTTGGGCCCAAATCGAGTATGTGACAGAATTACAAAAAAATGATAAAGACGATAATGCCCTTGATCGGAAATCATTTAAATGATTTCCAATCAAGATTTACCCCAAAAATAATAATCGGGGCAAAGTGATGAATATATTAAGTTTTTAAGGGCTTATGTCTCATTTTTGTGTTTTTAGGGGGGAAAGTGCAAAATACAAGTTTTTCGAGGGGGTGAAGTGCACTTTATCCATATATATATATATATATGTATGTATGTAAGCACACTAGAGAGAGAAGTGGTGCTAAAGAAAATCTTTCGCTCATTTTGTATGGCTTCAAAATTTGGAGTACTTGATCCAAAAAGTTGCATCTCATGTACAAAAACATCATAAACCCTTTACCTAACTATGAAGTAGCAAAAGAAGCAAAGATTCCAAGTAAATTCTACTTTATAAATTACATTGAATTTCTAGTAACATTAAACCTCTCTATGATCTCAAAATAGCACCCTATAAATACAATTATCTCTTCCTGCAACTCACTCTAAACTTCTTTCCTCTGCAAATTAAAGGGATTTTCATCATTTATGGAGTTAAATTATTGACATTTCCTAAATCACACTCATGTATAAATATTACAAGAGTGCTTACTCTGAAGTGCTTATATGCTTCTCCACTGATTCTTTTCCTTCTTCGTGAATAGCATACCCTTTCTCGTTTAATATGAGACTATCTCCTTGTCCAATATATGTGCATACCCTTTCTCGTTTAATATGAGACTATCTCCTTGTCCAATATATGTTAATTGGATACGCAATATATATATATATATATATATTCATATATATATATATATATATGCACACTAAGAGAGAAGTGGTGCTAAAGAAAATCTTTTTCTCATTATGGTTTGTTTCAAAACTTAGAGTACTTGATCCAAAAAGTTGCATCTCATGTACAAAATACCATAAAACCCAATACCTAACTATGAAGTACAAAATAGAACCAAACATTCCCTGTAAATTCTACTGTATAAATTATACTGAACTCTGCTAATATGTGACCTCTCAATGATTTGAAAGTATCACCCTATACATCATGGTTCAAAGTATCGGCCGATACGCCGATATTATCGGCGATACGTAACTGGAACGGTAGGGGCCGATCCGATAAAAACGATAGATACTAATATCATCCGATAATTTAATGTATCGCCGATATTATCGGATATCGGCCGATAATATCGGCGATACAATTGATAATATCGGCCAAATCGGATATTATTGGCCGATACAATTGATAATATCGGTGATACTAAGATCAAAGCCAAGGATTTACATTTTAAGCATTTTATTTAAATTATTTTAAGAAATTAATTATCCAATTAATTAGTTAAATTAAGAGTTTACTCCAATTAAATAGTTTAATTAAGAGTAGCATTTGAGTGTATGTGTGTATGTGCCAATGTATATAGGCAAGTGACGTATGTGTGCTTGTGCACTCTTTTGTGGTTGAAGTAGTAAAAACTTATGCTATTTATTAAATAGAAGTAATTTGTGTTATTTACATTTATCTATAATTTTTACTAATTTTTTTAGAATTTATGAAGCATCTATAATGATTTTGTATGGTATCGCCCGATAATATCCCGATATGCCGCGACCGATATGGAACAGCACATGCCGATATTATCCCCGATACCGCGACTTTGAACCATGCTATACATACAACAGAACTACTGCCTTAATCTCTTCCAACAACTCGCTCCAACCTTCTTTCCTATGCAAACTAAAGGGATTTTCATCGTTTATGGTATTGAAATATTGACATATCCAAAATCAAACTCATTAAAAAAATATTACAAGAGTGCTTACTTTGAAGCACTAATATGCTTCTCAACTGCTTCTTTTCCTTCTTCGTCAATACCATACCATTTCTCATTTAATGTGACACTATATCCTTGTCCAGCATCTGTTAATCGGATAGGGTAGAAGGTTACTTAAATACACAATAGCTACAAAAATAAACAAACGCGTGGCAATTAACTTACCATGACGAAGAGCGTCGGATTTACCAAAACAATTTAACTTCGAGAATGCATGGCCACGATCCCCCATGAAGAAGGGCTATGTTCTTACAGCATCTGATATTTGACTATCTATAAAATGTACAACAAACAGTTCCTTACTTGAACATTCTTAGACAGAGAGAAAATAAAGAAAGTTTAAGCAATTTAAGGGAACAAATATTGAACAAAACATTTCATCTAAACTTAAGTGTTTTAGATCTATAACATGTGTGTATTAGTTGAGCTTTGTTAGCCCTCTTGACTGATCAATTGAATTCAACCAATGGTCCAGGATTACATTTTCTAGTAAACATTTCAAGTTAGAAAATAGTGAAAAAGTTAGCGTTAAAACTCTAGACGGTAAAGGGAAGTTGATTGAATACATGTTACAAGTATTACATCAAAATATACAGATAGACACACCATTTGAGAAGTAATCTTATCAGATTAAAAAGATATATTATCATCGATTAAGCAACGAGCCTTCTGGATCAATCAATTTAAAGCTCTCGAAGTTAGTTTTAACGAGTTACTCTTCAAAATGATGCCCTTTGACTCGAGCAACTTGGCATGAGCAACTGCCACCTCAGCTTTAACACGAGTGACAATGGCCTCATGCTCGGAAACCAAAATAGCACCACCATGACTAGCAATAATTGCTTTTGGGCAATGTCATTTTCATTTTCTTTCTCAAACTCTTCTCCTGCATGAATAAAGGTTTCAAAGGGTAAATTTCATTGACAATCCGTGCTTGAGAATCCAATTATATTTGTTTAAGTAGTTAGATACTTTTAGACACAAATTTACTCTATTATAAATTATAATAAATTCCAACATAAATGACAACAAAAGATCTCATATAGAATATAAGAGTTTTGGCTGAAACAAAATTAAGGTTATTTTATTAGGTATAAACCAAAACTAGACACACAGTACATGTTTTAATGGATCCACATTTGGGTCCATCTTATAAAATTTTCTGGCCTATGCCTGGATAATACTCCAACCCAGCACTATAATAGCGTTGAGGGAGATTTTGTGGCGTTGGGTTGTAGCGCTATAACAGCTCTGGGGAGATTTTGTGGCGTTGGGTTGTAGCGCTATAACAAAGTACAAAATTATTTTAAGTGTATTTTCTCTACAATAGAATGTTCAAACATAACTTGTGGAGGAGGATAAGGAAGGGACAGGTGAATAGGGGATGAAAGAAGACACGACCGGGACAAATGACGTGAAAATGAACTTTAGCCAAACTTTTTTCTTGGCTAAACAAGAAAAGGGCTTTTACGTTTTGAACGATATTCTTCTTTTTTTTGAGCCAATAACCAATACTGTTGATGCAAAAGATGATGAAGCAAATGATCATCAACCTGCTCCTGTTATGCAGAATTCAGGTAGAATATTAAACCGCATATTAGTATCATTAGGGCGTGTTTGGATTGAATGATTTGGTTGTTTATAGTTGTTTTATTATTTTTTTGAAAAATCTACAGCGCATCGGGATATCCCTGATAGCGCTCCATCGCCAAAAGCAGTAGTTGAGAATGGATATGTGAACGAAGATAATTTTCCGGTCCTCAAGAAACCTGTTGCCAAAAAGGCCTCTTCTAAACCGCCTCTTGTTGTTGCACTGGCTGCAAATGTTAAAGAGGAGCCTAAAAAAATAACATATGCTTTTATGGTGCGTTATACGAAGTTATCATCAAGATCTTCATTTTTTCGTAATTAGGGTCTCGGGTTATGGTAATAACTTACACCCTTTTGTTATTACGAAAAAATTTATACTAAAAAGTGTCGGGTTTTTTGTAAAAGGTCGCAAAAGAAACTCCTCGGCCAGCTCCAACAACTGCACCAGTTTCTTCTCCAAAGGCAAAAACCATCAGCTCAACTGCTGGCAATGGGGCCGCAGTGGGGCCGCTCCAAGAACTTATGTTGCATTTCCTATTACAAAATACGATCATTAAACAAATAACACGTTTTTATTATATTTGTGTATGTAGTTACATTTTTAGACACGTTATTTACTCTATAACAAAAGATGCAACATAAATGCGAAGCCAAAATTTACTAATGTATCATAAGATGCGATAAAAACACCAATTATAGTGCTTGACACATTTAGAAATGAAGCGTGATTTATAGTAAAGATATTATATGATATAGGATATTACAGATTTTGCTGAAATAAAATTAATGTTATTTTATTGGGTATTAACAAAACCTAGACACACAGTACATGTTTTAATGGATCCTCATTTAGGTCCATCTTATAAAATCTTTCGGCCTACGTTTGGATAATACTCCAACCCAGCGCTAGCTGCACCAGAAATGAGGAATCAACAAATGCTGTGCAAGAAATGACGCGACAACAGTAATGCGCTAAAATGGCGCAACTTGAAAGCTGCAATTTATTTATTTTTTGTTTTTTAGTCCTTCTAGTATTGATTTCAGTTTAATCCTTTATAAGTTTATTAGGTTATAAGGATTGAATTATTTTCAAATTAACCCTAAAAGATTTAATTAGTTATAATTATATCTGTTATGAAGCAGATTTTGGAAGAGAATCTTGAAGATTCAATTATTGATATTTTGTTATTCTAATTTCTTTAATTAGGTTTCCTAATTAGTAGGATTTGAGTTATTTACTTTCCTTAGTTATTAGTCTTTAATTTTGGTAATTAGGGTTAGTCCTATTATAAATAGACTAGCTAGGGTTTTATTATTATTATTATTATTATTATTATTATTATTATTATTATTATTATTATTATTATTATTATTATTATTATTATTATTATTATTATTATTATTATTATTATTATTATCAGATAGTTGATCAATAATTGGGAGCCTCCTTTGGCTTTGGGATCAAGAACGTTTAGTTTTGATATTTCGGGGCAAGAACACTTAGTTCTTGTTAGTTTTCCTATTTCACGTTTTAATAAAGTATTGTTTATTTTCGTATCCATCAATTTGGTCCGACCTGCCGGATCCAAAACCCATCCCAAAGAAGTACAATGTTTGACACACAATTGGACATACTCGAAACTTGCATGGCAGTCATGGAATCTCGTACGACAACGATGGAGAGTCGTCTTCGCACTTGGAAGGAAAATAACAGGCAAATAATGGGTAGATTCGCTTCGATGGACTCCAAGTTGTCTGAAGCACTAAATACGATAAGAAGTCTCATTGCTGCACTCACGACAACCACCCCTGCCACTACTACATTATCCACCGGCGAAGCAAGTGACATCACTGGACCGCGACAAGCGCAAGAACCTTGGCTGCGTACAACAAAATAGAGGTTAACATACCGCCATCCACCACATCTGGGCCAAAACATCTTGGTCATGCCATCGGCCCTATATTTCAACCATCTGAAACCAAGTATGATGATTGGGTTGGTTCAAAACTGACATTCGAAAAGAAACCAGAGCATGAAAAAAGTCACCTAGTGCCAGCGGTCCATATTTATCCTATTGAGATTCAACCCGTTAAAGTAGCCAATTTCTGGGAAAAAGTAAAAGATACTATTATCCCGTTTGCACCATTAAAAGCACCTCATGATGAATATGCGAATCCATCTCTTACCCAAACCAACATCTTTTGTTTTCACCGTGAGTTTAAACAAGAGGCTTGGAATGAGCATATGCAACCGTTTCTGACAATCAGCCTTGGGGACAATGCTGTTTTTAAGGGGGATGGAATTGTTATGAAGCAGATTTTGGAAGAGAATCTTGAATATTCAATTATTGATATTTTGCTATTCTAATTCCTTTAATTAGGTTTCCTAATTAGTAGGATTTTAGTTATTTACTTTCCTTAGTTATTAGTCTTTAATTTTGGTAATTAAGGTTAGTCCTATTATAAATAGACTAGCTAGGGTTTTATTATTATTATCAAATAATTGATCAAGAATTGGGAGCCTCCTTTGGCTTTGGGATCAAGAACATTAGTTCTTGATATTTCGGGGCAAGAACACTTAGTTCTTGTTAGTTTTCTTATTTCACGTTTTAATAAAGTATTGTTTATTTTTCGTATCCACCAATATCTTATTAACTATATTTTATTCAATTATGCAACTTTAGTTTAGAATGAAATTATAAACAAATTTTTTTTATTATAACTTATAGAAAGTGTATATTATTATTAATTAGTTTGAATTAAAAACATATTTCATAAACTAAAAATGCATACCTCTTTTTTAATCAAATAATTAAAAAATTAAATTTTAATAGTTTAGTGAGTAATTAAATAACATATATAGTTGTTAATTGATTTTTCAAAATATCGAGAAAGAATTTCACAAAGAATGAATGATGAAGTACCGAGCCCCCGAAAGAATAAAAACGAGGTACTTGGGTCCTTATTGGCAAATCTACCCAATAGCGTCTCGATGCTCTTCAAAATTTTCGGACTTAGCCTTTCATCGACCTTTTTACTCCTACCCCGAGCCTTAGCCCCATTACAACCTTCAATAAAGACTTTTTGATTTTTGTGCACATTCTCAAAAGTAGTAGCGATTTTGGTGTATAAGCAAGCCTATGGGATCACATTGACACGTTGAGACTTGAGCGAAACACGTTGTACTCTATACACGAGAGATTGTAGAGATTGTGAGAAAAGTTGTCTAATTTCCTGCTTTTCTACTTGTTCGAATGAACTCGTTGTGTTAGTATCGATCTAGTATGGTATTGAGAAGTTCGGTTATTTGCATGCACCATCTTGTCAAGATTGAATTTTTGTTCATTAGTTCACATCTCTATATGGGTCTATTAAGCCGAGTGATGGAATCTTGATTTTTGTGCATTGTCTACTTCTAAACATTGCCCGAGGACGTACAATTGCATAAGTGTGGGGATATTTGTTAGAGTGCGTTTTGTACATAATTTATATGCTTAATGTCGTGTCGATTGTCACATTTGCGCTTCTTAGTTAATGAATTTGTGTTGGTATTGGATTACTAGGTAACTATGTGGAGAAGAATGGCAAATAAGATGAAGGGAGAAATAGAATGAAGATCAAGTTGGCACAAAAGTGGGCAGCCGAACACTTTGCAGAATTAAGTGTGCCCGCGCTTAATTCCCTGAACGCTTCGGTGAAGAACGGGATTGCTGGAATTTTCGAAGATCTTTATGTTGAAGTTCGAATGTTATGTTGGATATTTTCTGTTACCCGAATTATTGGGATTATTTCCCTTTTTGTTTTTAGGATTTATTTCCATTTTAGTTTGTTAGTTTGTTAGAGTCTTATTTTAATTAGTTTCCTTCTTGGATTAGGACTCCATTAGGTTTAAATATGTGGAATTTTATTCCACAAGACATCTTTTGCTTTTGTTTTCTATTCTCACGCACGTACGTTTGTTTTCAATTCCAAGCTTTCGAATTTTATACATTGTTGGCATTTTTGATTATGTGTTGCTAAACACATAATTCTAGTCGAGGATTTATCGAGGTTTGATTCTTTTAATTTTTGAGATCTAATTTATGCTATAATTTCTTTGTTCTTTCAAATATTTGCTTTTTCTCCGAACTTCGTTGACAATATATTTGAATTGATTAGTTAATCTGGCCAATTGAATAATCGTTGGAATCGTATTAAGACATTTAGGACCCAAATCCGTAATCGTTTGGCAAAACCTAATATTTATAGCAATTAGTGACGTTGATTATGGACAAGTTTTCAATTAGTCATTATGGGAATTAGTAATCTAGTTTAAATGAACCGAGCTTACGTGTTTGTTAACTAGAATTGGTGTTTTTCTAATACATGAATGCTATCAATAGGCTAAATCCTAAGAGCTTATTTGGGGTTGCCTATTTGGTAAGAGGAGTAATCGAAGAGCTTATTTTGATTATCGACGATTTAAGGAAAAACTAGGTTATTAAGCTTGTTAATAACTATAGCCAATTTATTTAATAATATTGAACTATCATTGCATCGATGATCGAATTGTAGAATCAACACCGAGATAATCCGAATACTAGAACCTCTCATCCTATTGAATTCGAATTCTATTTTATTTGCGTTTTAATTTACGTCTTTTGAATTTTATTCTAGTTAAATCCAAAATCCTCCCTTTAAAAATCAATATTAGTAATTTGAGATTTAATTCTACACCATTCCCTGTGGATCGACCCTACTTGTCGCTATTTACAAATCTTTTCGAGTAGGTTTTATTTTTGTTGGATTCGACACCCACCAGTCACATTTGTTATTATTTACGTTGAATAAATAGTCTATGGAATATTGTAAAGATAGTATTTAAGAATTTTCGAATTTTGGAGTTATTTTCAATAAAATGATAGTTTGAACTGTAACTTAGTATTGCTTTGATACTCTGGGCTTCGTGTCTTTAAGTCCTCTGGGCTTAAAGGCATGGCCATCACGCGGCCTAAAATTGGGGCGTGACAGTTTAAGGGTCATACTCTTCTCCTTATTCTGGATAACAAGTGAATATGAAACTGGGCTGTCAAAGACAATTCTCTACTCCGTCCAGTTCCGCCATGCAACAAATCTCGAAGAACAAGTTCCGACAATTCTTTCTTCACCTCGAGAATCTCTTGATCAAATGCCAAATAGAACAAACAAAAATTATTATTCATTTGTTGTAAGATATAATACTTTTAAGTGGTTTCCATTTACTATTTGATAGTATGATAAGTAAAAGCAAATACTATTAATATTCTATAACTGAAGAAAAAAAAGAAAATAGAAAAAGAGATTTAATGTAGAAGCAAACTGTATATTGTTCATTGAAGTAGATATAATCAACACAATATGCACGCATTAGATGTTAAAACCTCATAAGAATGCAATTTTATATAGATGATGTAAAAAAAAAACTCGCCTCTCCCAAAGCAACACAAAATTCCAGAAACTGAAGTGCATGGCCAAGATGTTCTAGGGCTTTTTATACGCCCGCCCATAGCGCTAGGGAGATTTTGTTCTCCAATCCTGCGGTATTATAGCGGTATTATAGCACTGGGGAAGATTTTATGGCATTGAATTGTCCCTAACTCAGCGCCGTAAATGACGCAACAACAGTGCTGCCAGGGGAGATTTTGTGGCGCTGGGTTGTCTCCCACCCAGCGCCTTAAGTTGCACCAAATATGATGACGCAACAAAGTTGCAATTTATATTTCTTATTTTTCTTGTTTGTTTGCATTTTAGTCTTTTTAGTTTTAAATTGATTTCAGTTTAATCCCTTATAAGTGTATAGATATTGAATTATTTTTAGTTAACTTTATTTGATTCAATTATGCATTAAATTAATTTAGATTTAAATAATAAATAAAAAACTTTATTATAACTTGTATAAAATGTATTTATTATTATTAATTTATTTGATTTAAAATCATATCTTATCTATACTACCTATAAAAGTATGGATTCTAAACTTGTTTCTCCCCATTGTGAATTGACAATCATACCCTTATATATTAGTTAAAAATGATATTAATAATACTCATTTATATTTATAATATTGAAGAATTAAAGAAGGAAATTTGAAAAGATTGAAGGATTAATTAAAGAAATTTGAGGAGTCCTATAGTAATTATGATACTCCTTCCACTTTCTTTCGCAACTGTTGAATTTTCCATCCTAAATTCCTAATTATTAGTTTATTGGTATTACCACAATTGATTTAATGTTATTTTGTAACTTCTGCTTATCCTTATTAATACACCACACCAACAACCATATTCTCAACTTTTGAGTTTCTTTCCCATCATAATCAGTGTTACCAGACTTGATGCTGATTTTATTTTATAACTTTGTTCTATCTTATTGATACACCTCAACAATAACCTATAGGTTAAGTTGTTTCTGACATTTACCTCAATTGACACTCTTAATCATCCAACCCCCAAAATCCTAATCCTAATCAAACAAACAGCCCATGACAACATTCAATCAGAACAAAATTGAGGTAAGTCATAGATCACTCTACTTTATATGAAGTTTGTTCAAGCAAATGATCGAGAAATTCATGTGATTGGTAAGTCATAGATCACTATGTTTTTATCTACAATTGAATTGGTGTAGACCTATAAGTATTGATCTCGGATCAACTTGGCAAACAAACAATAATATGAGTTATACTATAAGACTCACTAAACATTAGACTTTCTTAAATTTTATTTCAATACCACAAAAAGACGTAAAAAATGAACGCGTAAATTTATACATATTAAAATAACAAAGCTTAATTTTATTTTATAATAACTAAGAATATTTTGAGTATGTTCTTAATTTGTACATATAACATTTAAAGGAAGTATGTTTAGTAGTGACATAAAAGTTATAATTGAAGGGTTTAAGCATGAGTTGTAACAATGCACTAAAATAAATATATCATTTGTTAGTAAGTCAAACTTGATCATGTGTATCATATTCATGATCTCAATAAACACAATATTGACATTGCTTTTAAATCTTCGGACAATATTATTATCAAATATCATGGCTAATACCAAAGCAAAACCATGTCAATACCTTTAATTTTTCACCATGGTTAATTGACATGGGCATTCAAAATTTTAAAGTTAATTAATTCTAGGATTTTGTAGAAATTTAATTATTTGCAATTTTTATAATGATAGTTGTACTTAATTATAGATTTTCAATTTGTCAGTCTTTAAAATATATGAAAATGTATTTTTAGATAGTTACCATATTACATGGAAAATAAATTGCACCAAAATACTTATATTTGGCATATGAAAATAAAATTCATATAATACGATTGATTAATCAATTTAAAATAAAATAATTCGGATAAAGAATAATCAATTGATTAATGTTTCACTAATCCTAATAATTTGCTAATCCTAATTTTCGAGTTATTTTTAACGAAAAGTTTGTATTGAAAGTATTTTAATGAGTATTTTGGATGCTATAATTAATTTTGATGGAATTTTAATAATTTTTAATATTTTTTATTTACATTATCATTTTACATATCGAATATCAAAATCACAGTTCATTTAAGATTTTATGAGAACTCCAGTCATTTGCTAAAAAAACATAACCAAACGCTATTAACAATTCATTATTTTCACATGAATATTGTTAATGCACACTTCCTGAAAATTTATCAAAATACACACTCAAATATGTATATATCCATATATAATTATCCATATAATATTTTGTAACGTATATTTACAAAACGTGAGCCTTCTAATCATTGTTACGAACAAGCATTAAATAAAGATGTTTAATTCTCAAAACAAAATCAATGAAATATTTCCTTAAAAGTTTCCAATGTAGCATGTATAAACATTTCCAAAAATACATATTTTGACTTTGCTGACTTTATACATGAAAAGATAAATTCAATTAGTTTTATAATTTTAAAAGATAAAATCAAATAGTTTTATAATTTTTAATTTGATGATAGAACAATTATACATAAGTTTTCTGTGGGGTTTAAAATTGAAAAACAATGTAACAAAAACAAATGGAAAAAATAATATATATATATATAAGAAAAAAAAATATGGAAACAATAATATATATATATATACACACGAAAGTAGATCTTCCACAACCAATTTTCAATTCAATCTTTTTGTGATAATATAAGTTATAGTTCAATGGGATGCTAGATAAATTATAGTTACCAATTTCTAAGGTATTAAAAAAATTAAATTAATGTAAAATTATTAAAATAATTGGTGCTCACGTGCACCGCACGTAATTTATACTAGTAAACTAAAAATGCATATTGGTGCAGAATAGGTTTTAGGGTTGGAGATGGCCTTCTTAAAAGAGATGTTGCCAAGGCATCGTGATCCGCTATATATATGTATATGCACAATAAGAAAGAAGTGGTGCTAAAGAAAATCTTTTGCTCATTCTGGTTTGTTTCGAAACTTAGAGTACTTGACCAAAAAGTTGGGTCTCATGTACAAAATACCATAAAACCCAATACCTAACAATGAAGTACAAAAAGAAACAATCATTCCAGGTAAATTCTACTTTATAAATGATGCTGAAACTCTACAAACGTGGGACCTTTCTATGATTTGAAAGTAGCACCCTATATATACAAGAGAACTACTGCCTTTATTTCTTCCATCAACTCACTCCAACCTTCTTTCCTCTAAAAATTAAAGGGATTTTTATCATTTAGGGTGTTCAAATATGACATTACCTAAATCAAACTCATGCAAAAATATTGCAAGAGTGCTTACTTTGAAGCACTAATACGTTGTTTATAAATGGATGCGGTGTTTATGGAAATTGGTTAGTCGAGGCACGGGTTAACCGATTTTCTTAACACAATCACGTCCCGCTCTTGGTGGTGACGGAATACGGCGTTTGTGTACCAAGATACAACGACTAGCATCTTCGAATTAGGACCAATCCAAAATTCTAAGCCTGACGAACTAATCTCTTTATAGAACTTTCCACATTTGAATTACTAATATAGAGAAATAAAGGAATGTATGAATGTATTTGAATCTCAACATGTGGGGTCTATTTATATAAAATAAAAAGCTGTGGGCTAAGAGATGCAACTTTCTGGAAATTGCAAACAATTTAAGTTGATGGAGGAGATTTTATGGGCTAAGAGATCACATGTACCAAATTGCATTAACTTACCTTGATGAAGAACGTTTGATTTGCCGAAACAATTTAAGTTTTAGAATGCATGACCACGATCCCCCATGAAAAAGGGCTCTCTTCTTACAGCATCAGATCTATAAATTGTACAAGAAACAAACAGTTCGTTACTTGTACATTCTTGCACAGATAGAAAATAAAGAAAGTTTAAGCAATTTAAGAGAACAAACATTGAACAAAACATTTCATCTAAACTTAAGCGTTTTAGATCTATAACATGTGTGTATTAGTTAAGCTCTATTAGCCCTCTTGAGTTACCAACTGAACTCAACCAATGGTCAAGGATTACATTGTCTGGTAAACATTTCAAGTCAGAAAATAGTGAAAAGTTAGCGTTAAAACTCTAGACGGTAAAGGGAAGTTGATTGAATACGTGTTACAAGTATTACATCAAGGCATACAAATAGACACACCATTTCAGGAGTAATCCTATCAGATTAAAAAGATATATTATCATCGAGCCTTCTGGATCAATCAATTTAAAGCTCTCGAAGTTGGAACTTAGCACAGTGGATGAGTTAGTTTTAACGACTTACTCTTCAAAACGATGCCCCAAGATCAAAGAATATTTTGCGGGGAGGTGCTTTTATATAAAGAATATGCAAATTTCGCAAAGTTTCACGAGGTAAAATGAAAAATATAGTTCATCTTAAAAAAGTGTGAAAATGTCAATAATTTGAAGGATTTAATAACATTACCACAATAATATTTCACCTTGTTAACTATTGTGCTCAAATGCTGTCAAAATTTCAGGACAGTTGATATTTGAATTTCTAGAATCAAATGCAACGTCTACCAATACTGTTTCACAATATTTTGTCCTAAGGAAGTTGATAAAAAACACTTCATCTTTTATTATTGACACTCCAACTCTTATTTCATTTTGTCAAAATTACGCTTAAAGCCATATCCTTATTGCCAAAAAATATAAATGCCTTCAAATTTCTTGTAAAAAAACATCTCTTCTTTCCCCATAACTTTTTAAGGAAAAATGATCCACTCATTAGATGTTGTGCAAATTTTGGTACTTGTGTACTTTTAAAATTAAACCAATTAAAATTTTAGTAATGATAACATCATTTATTTGAGTTGGATCATATATTGGAGCTTTGAAATACTAAATATTTTAAGAAAATGTTATGAATATTATCAACAACTCGATTAATAAACTGATAATGTAATTGACAATTGATAAAAGGCAAAGTGTTTCCTTATGCTATTTGCCTTTAGTTAAAGTTGTCACTATATAGTTGAGATTTTTCTCATTCCTGAGTACAATTGATAAATTTATAATTTAGTTATGATGCACGGACATGGGATACGGAATATAGAATACAGCGCACGACACGATACGGCATGAAATACGGCATTTAAAAATATTAAGACACGACACTACCTCGAACTACTAATAAAATGTGTATATATATATATACATATATATGTACATTAATTTACGTTAAAATATATAAATTAGTCTTTTCATTCTAATTTAAACATGACTGATTAGAGATATAAACTATAAAAATGACTATTATACATTATAAATTTGTATTTGATTTGTAAAGTTATATATGGTTGAAAGAAAAATAAATACTTCAATTTTCAAAATCACAAAAAAAAAAATAAGTGAAATAACATCAAGTGTCACAAATAATGGATACATAGTAGACACACCCTATAATTGCGTCCATTACGGTGTTCCTATTGTATTTTTCATTTTATTTAAGTAGATAAATTTATTTTCATATTGAACACGATGTCGGAGAGTATCGGTCGAATGTCGTGTCCGATCAAGTGTTCGATACGATACGTTGTGGTTTTTTAAAATGTCTGTGCATCAGAGTAGTTTACTCATTTGCATTCGAAAGCTTTTTATTTCCTATTGAAGAATTGAGTGGGATATAAAGCGGTTTACGGCCGGGGCTAAGCCATCCTTAACGGGCTTTAAGGGGCAGCACATCATGTTGGCTCTTCCATATATATATACTAGTGTGTGCCCCGTGCTACGCACGGCATATCATTCAATCGTACTTTACTATATTAATTTTTTGTGAAAGTCAATTTCAATAATATAACATTGGATACCATTAATGTAATGTCAAAAAACTGTTTGGCATCACGCTATCTTCTTCTCAGTGTTGGCTTTCAGATTTTTATGCAAAAATATTAAAATTTATTTCTATAGGTAATTAAAATAAAAAATGGTCATATTTATAAAATCCAGCACCAGATAAAGTATGAGGGAAAAATAAGTCCCCTATCAATCATATTCCATTTGTGAAATGAATTGGAATAGTTAAAATAGTTCATATAAATTGAATATTTAGAAATTATAGTCTTGTGGAGGAATTATATATTTACCACTACTATAAAATACATTTCACATATATGAACAAAAATATATAATGACTCAAATTTGTAATAGTTCCATATATTTGCTAAATCCCAGTTATCATTGACAAAAGAATCATTGTATAACTGCTACATAAGACAATGTCAAAGTTAATTATTAAACATAGAAAAATAAACAGTAATGTACTACATAATTCATTAATTGAACAATATCAAAATGTAGTTTCCAGCCGAAAGCGCATATCAAAATTTTTATTGAGAACTTGTGTCAATTTTGCTAAAAACAATTGGTCTCTCAAAAGGTAATATCAATCCAAAAAATAAAAAATATCCTTGCCCTCCAATAATTTTTGTAGTGTTGGTCACAATAAAATTGGTGTTATTTTCATAAAACTTGAAGCTTCAATATATGTATATTTATATCTATATAATAAATTGTTTCAAATGAGCTATTACAAAAAAGAAATATTATTTTTATCTTTTTACCTTCTTCAACAGAATATTTCCACTTCTTATGTGTCTTTGGCGTTGTGAATCTACAACCCTGCTCCGTCAATATATTTATAGGTTGCCGGTGGACTCTTCAACTATATTATTAGAGAGCACCTAAAAGTGGAATAAAAATAGTTTAGAAAAGTAACAAAGATAAAATGAAAAGAAAAAGGAAAGTTGGTTGAAATAGAAATGAGGAAAGTAACAATGTGAACTAATCTTATATCTAGTATAAAAAAAAAGAACTGATCTTATATCAAAAGGAATAGAAATGAGATATAACTCTTAAAAAAACAATGATTGTAAAGAAACATTCATGAGAATAAAGAAATTTTCTCGTTCACGTGTATTGTAATCATTTAGAAACCACAATTTGAGCAAACTATAAATAATGTTCTTTCCCAAAATGAAATCTTGGATAGTAAATAGGTAAAATATATATATATATATATATATATATTGATCAATTTACATCTTAAGATATTATTACAACAAAAAGCTTTAGAATATATATATATATATATTGATCAATCTTAATATATTCTTACAACAAAAAGCTTTAGAATTTGACTAAAAAAAGTGGTAATTGCAACGGCAAATTTGAAATTATGACAGTGGGTTGAAACTTGTAAATAATCTATTTTATTGATAATTATTAACTCAAAAAACCAAAAGGTTAGGTTAGGCTACAATAATTATTTTATATATATTAAACTTGTTCGTAATTTTGTTGGTTATATGGTTTGCTTAGAAATTCCAACTACATTAATCAAAATGCACATGAAAATATCGATATCATTAATTTTAATATTTGATTAGTAAACTTAAACTGCAAAGATCCTAAACCACGTATAAGTTCACCAAACTACTACTTCAAGAATAACAAACTTAAATTGGAGATCGCCTATAATTGCAAGGAAAAAAATCATACAAATCAAAACATCAAGACTTACAATAATACGGCCTAGCATTCTCAGATCTTTCTGCTCAAAAAGCCATATCTGAATCCGAGCTTTCTGCACAAAATTCAAACGCGCAAGACAATTATTTAGCTTCTTAACATAATTACATGAAAATAACAATTATTTCATACAAATTTCATCTGCAGACTTACACTTTGCAGAAATATGAATATGAGATTCTGCCAACAAAAAAAATCAGTTGTCTTAAATCAACAGTTAAAATAATTTTAGGAGAAAAAAACCATGAACACATTACAATACGCTGGGTTATAATCCTCTGAACTTTAGTGCTACCCATGCCTGCTAAGGTGTCTCATAAATTTCCTTTCCTTTTCTTCTTTTTCTACAAAAAGCCCTAGCAAAATGGAAATAAAACCTGGCCATGATTCATGGGACCCACTTTCTCTAAACTCTTCCGAAACTTTATCACTTCACCATGAAGCATTATTATCATTTCGTCATTATAGATACCTTCATTCTAAAAAGCTGGACAAATATTTACAAATAAATTATAAATAAAACCTGGCCATGATTCAAACTCAATTATGAAAATTCTGTGAATATTAAAGTGGGTGTCTATGCAAGTGTTGAAAGAATTATTTTAGCATCATCTTCGCCTTATCCTGGATCGAAGCTCGCCACTCTATCTCACTGTGGCTACACTGATGGAGAAGATTACTGGGCCATTCTCTGCAAGTTCACTCCGGTTGATATTTACGTCAAATGTGTTGAATTACTCTGGAAATGGAACTATCGAATTAATGGGAAAGTTAATGGGGTGGTTGAGAATATCATGGGATAAGATTAGTGGTAGTTTACATAGGAGTTAATAATTTTTTATATTAAATTAATTTAAAATTCAAAATAGAATTATGATTATTATTAAAAATAATTCAAAATTCGATTAGGGAAAAATAATTGTAACCTTGTTTTAATATAGTAGAAGATTTAAAACTACAAAAAATTAGAATTGAATTTTTGTAATTTTTTTTTAATAGATGTTTGAATTTAAATTTAGATTTGAATTTTGAATTCATTATCCAGATAAAGTTCGGGAGTTATTTATATTTTTGTCATGTATCTATTGGAAGTGAGATAGTGGAGGAGTTAGTTATCAATGGATAAATATTAATTATTATTTAAAAAAAGTCAAAATTTGATCAAGGAAAAAATTAACGTAGAAGATTTTTTCATGGAAGTTAAGAATTGAGATAGTGGAGGAGGTAGTTATGATTGGATAATTATGAATTATTAATTAAAAATAATTCAAAATTCTGAGAAATTAGGATTTAGGAAAAAAGTAACCGTAACTGTGCTATAATATAGTAGATAGATATATATTTATTATTTTTGTCTTTTTTTGTTTATTTATATTTTATTTTATCTTAACTTTTTTCCAAATACACTGTACTATATTTTAAAATTAAAACATAATTATGCATAATTATAACATATTTAAAAAATTGAGTCCAAAATAATCAAACCGAATCGAATTGGATACAGGCCAAATTTGCCCGAGTCAAAATGATCCGGCCAATTTGACCCACCTAGTGGTGAAAATTTTACTCGATATTCGATACTCGATTCGAGCTCGATCGTTAAAAGCTCAGTTCAAGCTCGGTTTGACATTTACCAAACCAAGCTTGAACAACTTTTTATGTTCGATAAATTTTAAAGCTCGACTCGATTAGTAAAACATAATAAAAATATGTACAAAATATTCAAACTACTCGAGCTCGACTCGTGATCGGCTCGATTAAAGCTCGTTTGAGCTCGGCTCGATGAACAATCAAACCAAATTCAAACACAATTTTTAAAACTCGATTGTAATTTAAACAAGCTTGAACACTAATGCGTTCGGCTCGACCCGACTCATTTTCACCCCTAGACCCACCAGCCTTAATGGGTCGGCTAATTAAAATAGTCAGCCCATTTAAAATCATTACAGGTCGACTCATATGATCTGATGTTTGCTTTAAATTGGATTGAAGATTTATAGATGCAGCGTGACAGGGAAGCCATTTAGGCATTCTTTATAAGATTATAATTTCTTAGAACATAAATAGCAACTAATATTTGTTTAATATTGAGTAAATCTAGTTCGTTAAAAAAGGGATAGATCTTCGTCTGTTGTTGCAAAAGCTAAATACTATTCTGTGGGGAGTGGGGACTTGATATTTTTAAAAAGTATTAATACTCATAACAAGTTGAAAAATCCTTTCTATTCTTCTTGATATATATTTCGAAAATAAAATAGATTAAGAATTTAAGAAGAATATACAATAATATCTCTTGAGACTTTTGAAAGAAGTTACAATCATGTGGAATATGCCATCATTGACGAATCAATGTGAAAAGAGAAGGCAAATTTTTTTTTACATGATTTCCAATCAAGAATAAGTGTATATACGATCGAAAAATATATATAGACCATAATATTGGTAAAATTAGGATATTTTAGAATGGGGTAAAAGCAAAAGATGCTTAATGAATTTAGTGGAATGCAGACTCAGAGTAGACAATATTGTGATGTGACCAACCTTATTTAAATTGGCCTTTCTGAATGTAATATTTGAGTTAAATAATGGGAATTGAAAGTATAAGGCCACCAATCAAATAAAAAATTGTTGATATGATAACACATAGGATTCACACAACAATATATTTAACCCACCAACCTCCAAAATGTAGTATTGTAAAGAAGTTTTAGATAGCCCTTAATTTCAGTTAGCCTAAAAAGAAAAAGAAAAAAAGAAAAGAAAAGACATGTCTTTACAAATTAGTACGGAAGTGACAACAAAATTTGAGTTGTATTTTTATTGAATATTAGTAAATAATATGTTTTATATGTTCATATACTTTTGTTAAAGTAACTCATATACGTTACAGTTACATAACTTGAAAATGTTATTAATTCAAAATTTATATAATAATTTCATTAAATAAAATATTATTTAATAAATTAATTATTAAAAGAATAAAATATTGACTAACACAAAATAATTAAATAAATTTTGAAAGAACTAAACTATTTAAAAAGTGAACAACAAATAAAAATATAACTAAATAGATTTTTATATAAATTAATGCTCATTTACACATATATCTTGTTTAATATTGAGGAATCAAACATTCCACTTCTTTTTTTCAGTAAGTTTTTCTCTATATTTTCAATATTTTTTACAGTGGCTCTAAAGCTGGATACTTGTTTCTTATTTCACAATTATTATTTTTTCTCTATTAGAATTTAAATAATATTTTAATTAAGTCAATTATTTAAAGAATAAATATTCATTGAAGGTGTCTAGCTAGGATAATTCAGAATTAAATATTTATCAGATGATTTCGAGATTAAATAGTGACTTAGTAAGAAAAAGGTCTTTTACATGTTCTAATTTGTTATTTTAAATTTTTAGAACAAAATAAATATTAGACTAATATCGTAATAAAAATGTGTAAATTTGCAAGTATATACTAAATATTTTTAATCAAAATTTTGTATTAATATGTAACTTTATTTAAGAGTTCTAATGTTATATATAAATCTTTATTATTGTACATATAAACAAATTTATTTTATTATTTAATTTTTTATTTTTGAAAAGGTGAATTTCATTTCGTTGAGTTTTATTGTAATTATCCATCTTATTTGTAGATATATTTATAACTTAATTTTATTATTTATGGTTTGACTCTTTTGCCATTCAAAAGCAAAATATATAAGGACATGTTATTTATTATTTGACTATTCTACTATTCATAAGTAAAATATATACGGACATATTAGATAAATTAAAAATCTAAATAAAGTGCTCTTATTTTTATAATGAAATAAATAGATAGATGAGTTTGTATTCTTAAAAACCAACACAAACATGAACGAACGCCCTTGTTCCTTTTTATGTCAATAGATCATTTTTACAATTAATAGTTATTACTTATTAGATCGTGATTTACATTTTATTTAATATTTATTTATTGAATGAAATTGAAAAATTGTTATGTGATTTTCGTGATAGTACTTTTGAAATGGTTATTGGTCACATATGATTAATATATTTTATGTATTAAGAATAATATTTTTCTGACTTAAAATAATCAATACATTGGTACATGAAAAATCCATTTACGTATCAATTTTTTAAAATTCAAACAATATGTAAATAAAAAAATAAGCATGTTCAATATAATTATCATTTTCCTAAAAGAGGATAATGAATGCAATTGAACCAAATTGATATCTTATTTATTTTATATTATTTAACCAGATTAAATATATATGTGTATATACACATATGTATATATATAGTATCAAATATTCTACTATGGTTGAAAATTTATAATTAGATTATACAAATATGGTTTAAAATAAGGGTATTTCAGTCAAATTCTTTAATTTTGGGTTTCATTCCTTATTATATGTGTTTTAACCAAAAATAAAAAAAGAAAAATATATATATCTTTACCCAATTTTCTGTAGACAACCAATACTATTAAGATGGAATCAGATTTTTAGTAATCAAATTACTAGAAATCTTATTCCCATTTTAGATTTCATTCCTTGTCAAATGTCAAACAAATTTAACGGAGCCTTAAAGTAATATTTGTTTGACGGAAAGTTATGATAAGTCATTAGTCCAATCACTCATTAGTGTGCATGTATATATATATATTTAAACTTTCTTTCTTTTTTGCAAATGAATGAATAAATAGATAGAAGTAATTTTATAAACTCTACGGTCTACACTTGTAAGGAATTTTATATTAGATTTTTAATTGCACTATTTATTGTTATTATAGATATTTCAAATTTATTTTGACTTTTTTGTTGTTAAATAATTGAACTATACAAGGATATTTTAGGTATATCGAAAATTCAAAAAAACTATGATACTTTTATAATAAAAATATATATTTGAAATTCATTAAATTGTTTTCTCAATCATGTAGATTTTTAATCCAAATCCTTCCTCTAAATACTTTCTACAATTGTAATTTCTTTAATCAAAACAACATTATAGTTATATAGAGCTTTTTGGTTAATTTTATGCCTTGACAAAGTCTCTTGCTGCCGTAGACTGTTCGAATTTTGTTATAGTTGGTGCCTAATATGTGAGGCGAGGCAACAATTTACCATAATAGTTAGTCGAAACGAGCTAGTGTTCTACTACATGCCCTTTCGAACATGTAACAGTGAGTCAAAATGATCTACTGTATAACATTTGATAAAGTAAAATTAATGATAAAAAAAAAAAAAAAACCATTTGATGAATGTAACAACTACAAACATAGAGATACACTGGTTCATAATGGAAGTAGTACATTTCAACAACAACTGCAGCAGCATTTTCAACAGATAACCTATTAGATGTAGAAAGCAGCAGCAGAGTTAAGCATCATTAAAGCTCCGCTTTTGGGATTTAGATCTTCAGACTTATCGAGAAAACAAGGTTTTCTAACATTGTCCGTTGGAGAATTGAGATTAACGGTTGTGATGTCGTGTATGCTTGGACGTCTCTTGTCTTTGCCTCCAGAGAGCTGTCTGAGATAGTATTTTTGAGCATGACTAGCTACTTGTGTTGGCGTTTTCGATATTACGAAATTTTTTGATATACTTTTCCAGTCACCTTTTCCATGCTTTTTAAGTCCTAATAGAAATCGCCTGCACTTTTTTTGTATTATTAACATGGTTCAAAGTATCGCCAGATACGCCGGCAATATGTAACTGGAACGGTGGGTGCCGATCCGATAAAAACATTCGATACTGATATTATCCGATAACTTAATGTATCGCCGATATTATCGGATATCGGCTGATAATATCGATGATGCAATGGTAGTAAAAACGTGTGTCGTTTATTAAAAAGAAGCAATTTGTATTATTTACACTTGTCTATAATTTTTATTAATTCTTTTACAGTTTATGGAGCATTTATAATGATTTTGTATCGTATCGCCCAATAATATCCCAATATGCCGCGACCGATATGGAACAGCACATGCCGATATTATCGCCGATACCGCGACTTTGAAGCATGAATGAATTTCATCAATACACACTTCAGATTAAGTTCATTTTTCAATTTTACGAGGAATCTAGATTAGAATAAAAAAAATCTACAATTAAATAAATGAGGAATAAACCTGTGTTCATCCTCAGTCCAAGGTACACCTTTCTTTCGTTCATGATCAACAGTACTACTACCCCTCTTCCTACAAACATCGAAACCGTGCTGACCTGGCAGTTCGAATGTAAAAGACGACGAATCCAAATACCCTGGAATCGGAACTAAACCCGCTTCTATATCACTAACATCTGCAACTAATTCCTTGTACTGATTTATTACATCATATACTGATTTTCCAGGTAGTAATGCTGCTACCTTAAACCATCTATTTGGCGTTTTCTCGTCGAATATAGCTAAAGCACTCTCAAATCTCTTGTTTTCATCTTTAGTCCATATGCTGCTGTAGCCTTGGTGGATATTCATCCAACTTAAATTTGATACAAGTGATGAACCTGGAATTAAAGTTTGCATGGCCAAATATTCTTTTATGAACAAATAAAAGATTTGATTTTTCAGAGAGATTAAAAGAGAACTTAAATCAGAATATTTCACTTTTCTTTTTTCTCAAGCAGCATAATAAGTTGAAGAATCTACAAAAGACTTTGTCCTTACAAGAATAATTGAAAAATATGTTTTCATATCAAGACAAGAAATATAATTAAATCCCACATCAGGATATTCAGTTTAGATGTGATAAATATATTCTTTATAACACTAAATATTGAAATACCAACTTAAATTCCCAGAAAAAAGCTTGGAAAATGATTTGTTTTATGAAATTAAGCAATGAAAAATCTAGCAATAAAATGAGCAGTAAATTAAGAATATTGGTGATTTTAATGGTAACATGGGAAATGGTTGGTGTCTCTTATTATAGTGAGGTTGATTAAAGTTTATAGTGGCTGTTGTCAAGCTTTTGGTTAAGCATTAAAATTCACTTTTTGTGTCAGCAAAATATCACCACACTGAAATTATAAAAATAATTTCACTATTTTCGTGCTCCTTTTTTATTTTTTACACCTTTATTTATTATAATCATTATGAAAAAGAACAACTAAAGAAGTGGATTGAAATTGATGGGGTATTGTTTATAACGACCTATGAGATTTTTCTAGATCTATATTTTATTGCCTCCATGAGATGATAATTATAGGTATCTGTACAATTTATGTTTGGTACATGTGATTTTTTTTTTTGTGTTTGTAAGCAATACAAGTATAAATGTTCATTGTGCATGGTTAATATTTTAGTAATTGTATGAAAAATATGAGGTCGTTATATGTATAAGATATACCGAAAACAAGGAAATTTAATCAATTAAGTAAAATGAACGAGAAATTGGCGTTGACAGCTCGTAAATATTTATTTATTTTTGAAGTATGTTGTTTGCTCAAACTGCTGAAAAATGATACTCTTCCGTGAGGCATGATAAACAAAACTTCTCTTTAATCTCCCGTATCTCATTTCATTTGTGATTAACGATTTGGTTTCATTATAATAAAATGCATTTTGGTATAAGGATAAATAAATAGAAAATAGAACACATCAAATTAGGCAATATATTGTGGTGCATGACAAATTTAGGTAATCATATTATTTGAAAGAGAATATCTGCACTTTACTTTATGAGAAAATATCATTATACTTTCGGTCCCCAATTTTTCTTCTTGGCTTTTATGTTATATTAATGTGTATAAGGTAAACTAGTGAAACAAATCTTGATGTGCCCCATCGCTCAAAAGAAACTGATTTGACTGCCAAAGCAAAAAATTAAAAGAATGAAAATAGGGTTATAATTAGAATAACTATTGGACATTTGTATTATGTTGATTAGCAATTTTCAAGTCTAGAGAAACCACAAGATGTAAGGAAATTGGTGAATAGAAAGTTAGAGTCAAATCTCAATAATGCACATTTCTTTTTCCAAAGGCAGTATAATATCATATATCACTTTATTTAATAAAACTTAGCAAGATTTATGTGTGTTAGTTTAAGTTCAAATGATCGATGGAATTTTTTGATTTACATTTTACACAATTTAATCTTTTTTTCCTTTGCAAGTTAAATATTTGATCCAATGGGTTCAATTATAAATAATGAATACACGTTTTAGTTCATATAGTTCTTTTTACAAAAACTTAGGCTTTATCTAATTCTAATATGAACATGAATATGAAGTTCTTATGATTAGCGTTTATGATTAATAAAGCAAATTTTTCTCTAAATATCTCTTTGAGAATTTGGCATATTTTTTTAATGAATGCATAGTTGCATACTAGGTACTTCTACCTTAAGAAACAAAAACTTTAGGCTTTATCTAATACCTTATAAATTATAATAACTCAAAGAAAAAACATATCATAATAGAGGTTAATACTTATAATAATATTGGATCATCAGTTTGAAGATTGGTCGTTTCATGTTGACTCCGCCTACAAACCAAAAAATAGGATAAAACTTTTTAGAAACTAGTAATATATTGAAGTTCAAATTTGGTATCTCATATTGAAATTATATATAGCATCAATGATTGATCAGGTGAAAACGTTTTTTTCTTAAATGTTTTAAAACATGTATATGATTATCACTCTTCTGAAATTGTTTAGTTCTATATTTATTAATTATTGGTACATGTACGTAGAAGTGTTTATATTATAAGATGACATAATATAAATACTTTTAAGTACATGTACCATTAACTAATAAGTATAGAACTAAACAATTTCAGAAGATGGACATGATTTCTAATAAACAATTGTTCATTAAATGTTGATCCTTTAAATAGACAAATTATTAAAAATTATATAGTAAGAATCATTAAAAATTACTATAAATTCAAAACTTGATTGAGAATTAAGCATCACCCCTACTATTGTTGATTGAGAAGAGTCATTCTGTATTTTCACAATTGACAATAAAATAAATATCTTTATAATAGTAGTATAGATATAAATGCGATGAATTGGGAACCATTTATAACATTTTTACATTAAAGAAGCAAAAGAAAAGAAAAAAGGCCTCTTCATAATTGATTCCCTTTCACGATAAAGATAGATAATAATTGATCAAAAGAGGTCTTTTGCAAATTGCAATTTGGAATTAGCTTTAAGAAAAGGGTCCAAAAGATAGCAAACCAATTAATGTCATCACATTTAAAATAATATTACGCTTTCTAAATTTTTATGTAATGTAGTTTACTTTTTGCTTAATTATGTATTCATATGCTTACATTAGTTCATTTTTACTACCCCAATTTCCAACCTTTTTCTCAAAACGAGAATGGAAGAATGCGACTAATACTAAGTCATAATATTAGTGCGACCAATAATTATTTATTTCAGCTATAATATTAATATTATTTAGACTTCTAATCAATAAGCGCCTGTAGCTCAGTGGATAGAGCGTCTGTTTCCTAAGTAGGAAGTCGTAGGTTCGACCCCTACCTGGCGCGAACAATTTATTTTTTTCGTCATTTATATATTTTTTATAATATTTTTCACCACCAGTTCTATTAATGTAGTACTTATAATTTATAAACATATCCAATTATAGATCCATCGAGACCTATATTACTTGACTCAATTCGATAAACGTTACGAATGAGATGAAGGGTCCTTTAGAAGCAGCCTTTTTGTGGAAACATGAAACACCAACCCACAACACCTTCTTCTCCGGCCAAATCAGAGCATATTTCAACCTCCAGTGTTTCATATATATCATAAAGAACTTGTTGAGTTATGGAGCTTGAAGCACTATAAATAGGGCCAAAACTGTTTGAGGGGTATTTTAGTGTTTACGTAGTCCTTCTCCTATTAGGGTTACGTATCTTCTATTATAAATAGCCTCAATATCATTGTAACTCATTGGATTACGAACTTATGAAAAATATAGTGAATATCCTGGCGTGGCAGAGCTCCCAAACGTAGTTAAATTCTTTGACGAACTGGGTCAACAATTCGTGTTCTTTTATTATTTTTATATCGAGCGATTATTTTCATCATTGACATCATATTCCTAACAACTGGTATATAGAGCTCCAGGTTGAGTGGGAGAAGATATGATGGGTGAAGGAAAAACGCCGATTGAAAGGTCTTTAGGTTCTGGAAGATGCAGATCGAAGATTACCTGTATGGTAAAGATTTGTATCAGCCCCTTGGTGATAAGCCGTCGGATATGAAAGATGAATAGTGGAAGGTGCTTGACAGGAAGGCTGTTAAGTCGAGTTTTGTGCATATTTTACATATCTATAGTCGGGTTGTTTGTTACATTTAATCCTCTTATTTTGTGATTTTAGGTTGACAATTGGATTTTAGAAGATTAAAAGGAAAAGAACTAAAAGAGACACAAAAGAGGAAAAATGAAGAAGAAAAGAGTTAGTGCTAAAAATTCCAGCAGAAGACTGCGTGCCCACGCTTAAGTTGCCAAACGCTTCTGCCCAGAAACGGAAATTCTGAAAAAGCGGGAAACATTAAGTTCGAGATTCAGTTATGATGCCCAGCTGTCAAAATCGGATTCTATATCCGTTTTATTTTGGTTAAAAGACTTTGTTGGGATTTATTCCCTTTTATTTGTTTAGATTTTATTTCCTTATTTCTAGATCTTTCAAGATTTGAGTTTGTTAAGTTTGTGAGAGTCCTAATTAGTTTCCTTTTTGGATTAGGACTCTTTTAGTTTAAATATGTGGAATTTTATTCCACAAGACACCTTTGATATTATTTTAATTCTAGTACACGTTTTTTCTCTTCCAGGAAGCTCTCGATTTTATTATCATTGGTCTATGTTTTGATTATGTGTTGCTAAACACATAATTCTAGTCGAGGATTCATCAAGGTTTGATTCTTAATATTTGTGAGATCGAATTGTACTTTAATTTCTTCGTTCATCAGGTATTCACTTTTTCTCTGAGCTTTGTTGACAATATATTTCAATTGATTATTTAGTCTGGCCAATTATTTAATCGTTGGAATTATATTTAGCTATTTAGGGGTAACTCTGTGACTGGCTAACCCTAATTTTGTAGCAGTTAGCGACGTTGATTATTTAATCGTTTTCGATTAGTCGTTATGGGAATTAGTAATCTGGTCTAAATAAACCGAGCTTATGTGTTTGTTGGCTAGAATTGGTGTTTTTCTAATACGTGAATGCTATCCATAGGCTAAGTCCTAAGAGCTTGTTTAGGGTTGTCTTTTTGGTAAGAGGAGTAATCAAAGAGCTTGTTTTGGTTATCGACGACTTAAGGAAAAACTAGGTTACTAGAGCTTGTTAGTAACTATAGCCAATTTATCTGATAACGTTGAATTATTATTGCATCAGTGATCAAATCATAGAATCAATACCGAGATAATCCGAAGACTAGAACTTCTCAATATATTGAATTCGAATTCTATTTTAATTTTGCGTTTTTAATTTACGTCTTTTTATTTTATTTTAGTTAATCAAATCCAAAACCCCCTTTTTATTTGATATCAGTAACTTGGGAATTATTTCTACACCATTCCCTGTGGATCGACCCTACTTGTCACTATTTACAAATCTTTTCAAAGTAGGTTTTTATTTTTGTTGGATTCGACAACCACCAAAGGCGATGAGTGTGATTCGTTTGTCTCTATCACGGAACATTGCATTTCATATGATGAAGGAGACAACTACCAAGGGTATTCTGAAGGTTTTAGCAGACATGTACGAGAAGCCATCAATGACAAACAAGGTTCATCTAATGCGACGTCTCTTAAACCTAAAGATGTTAGAGAGTTCTGCGGTGGCTGAGCATCTTAGTGAGTTCAATTTGATAACAGCCCAATTGAGCTCAGTTAAGATTGATTTTGATGACGAGGTTAGAGCCCTAATTCTATTGACTTCTCTTCTTGAAAGTTGGGGTGGAACGGTTACTGTTGTTAGTGCTTCAGCAAGGAAGGAGAAGTTGAAATTTGACGAAGTAAGAGATTTGATTATGAGTGAAGAAATTTGTAGGAGAGAATCGAGTATAGCTTCGGGATCAGTTCTAAATACAGAAAATAGAGCCAGATCGGAATCAAAAAATTCGAACAGAAGTAGGTCAAAGTCGAGAGGTAAAAATAAGACGAAGAAGGACTTGAGTTCGATTAAATGTTGGAACCGTGAGCAACTTGGTCATTACAAGACCAAGTGCACAACACCCAAGAAGAATAGGAAATCAGCTAATGCAGCAACTGAACACATTAGTGATGCTTTGATATTGAGTGTAGTAGTCTATTGGAATCGTAGATTTTAGATTCTGAAGCATCGTTCCATTCTTGTAGTGATGCTGATATAATGGAACATTATAGTTCCGGAGAATTTGGTAAGGCTCACCATGCTGATGATGAGCCTTCAAAAATCGTGGGGAAGAGAGATGTTCGAATTAAAACTTCGAATAGAAGCGTGCTGCAGTTGCATGATGTGAGACATATTCCTGGTTTGAAGAGGAATTTGGTCTCCGTAGGACAACTAGACGATGATGAATACATTGTGACTTTCGATTGCAGTACCTGGAAGATAACCAAAGGGTCCATGATACTAGCTCGAGGTAAGAAAGAAAGCACATTATATATGACAACTAACACCAAAGACTGTATTTCTCTTGCAGGAGAAAACAGTGATGCAGATTTGTGGCATTGCCGACTTGGCCACATGAGTGAAAATGGGATGAATGAGCTTTGTTTGAAAGGTAAGTTGCCAGGCCTCAAAACAGTCGATGTTGGCTTATGAGGATTGTGTATTCGAAAAACAGAAAAGGGTGAGTTTTTCGAAGGGAGACAGAACCTTGAAGAACGAAAAGTTGGAGTTGGTGCACAACGACTTATGGGATCTGTACTAGTTACATCTCTTGGTGAGGCATCATATTACATGACTTTCATTGATGACTCCACAAGAAAGGTATGAGTTTATTTTATGAAACATAAATCTGATGCTTTTGATGCTTTTAGAAAATAGAAGGCTCTTGTAGAAAATGAAACAGGTCTGAAAGTAAAGTGCTTAAGATCTGACATTGGTGGAGAGTATGAACTCATTAAGTTTAAGGAATACTGTGATCTGAATGGTATTAGCATGGAAAATACTCTGAGAGGAACCCCTCAACAGAATGGGGTTGGAGAACGTATGAACAGAACCTTGAATGAACGTGATAGGTGTATGCGACTAAAATGCAGGTTGCCAAAGATATTTTGGGCTGATGCAGTTAATACTGCTGCCTTCTTGATTAATAGAGGACCATCAACTCCGTTGGATAGTGGCATACTGAGGAGGCTTGGAGTGGTAAGGAGGTAAACCTATCGCTTCTTCGAGTATTTGGGTGCGTTTCATATGTTTATATTGATGCTACTGCTAGAAGTAAGTTGGATGCTAATGTGTCATGTGTACGTTTATTAGATATGGTGGTGATGAATTTGATTATAGATTTTGGGATGAACAAAATCGGAAGATAATTTGTAGTCGAGATGTCATATTCAATGAACACATTTTGTACAAGGATAGGTTGGGAGTACCACAAATCAATAATGCAGGTACTTAGGTTAAAATTCTCGAGGTTATTGAGTTAGACATCTCTAACTCGGGTGGGAGCAAAGTTACTTAAATGATCAGGTAGTTTGTGAAGCAGAACCGAGTATGCCGACACTTTCGCTGTGGATATCTAGCAGACAGTGTCATGCACCAGATAGGTATTCGTCCTCTTTACATTACCTATTATTGACTGACAATGGTGAACCTGAATGTTATGCAAAGGCTAATCAATGTGAGCATGTGAGCAAGTGGAAACTTGCGATGGATGACGAGAAATTGAAGCTATGCATAACTTCAATTGGCCTCAACACCTGAGTTGAGAGGTTTGGCGCTGACGTGCCCATTATGGACTACTGAATGAGAAGATCGAGAGATGGTTACAACTGATTGTTGAGTTGAGTCTTCAAGTGGGAGACTGTTGAGTTATGGAGTCTGAAGGACTGTAGATAGGGCCAAAACTGTTTGAGGGGTATTTTAGTCTTTATGTAATCCTTCTCCTATTAGGGTTACGTGTCTTGTATTATAAATAGCCACAATGTCATTGTAACTCATTGAATCACGAACTTACGAAAAATATAGTAAATATCCTGGCTAGGCAGCGGCCCCAGACGTAGCCAAATTCTTTGACGAACTGGGTCAATAATTCGTGTTCTTTTATTATTTTTCTTTCAAGCGATTATTTTCATCATTGACATCATATTCCTAACAGAACTAGCAAAATGCACGTGCATTCGCACGTGAAATTGGTTTTATAATATTAAATAATTAAAAATATTCAAAAATAATTTTGAAATAATATAAAACCTATAAATAGTTTATTAATTCAAATATTACCAATTTTTTGAAGTACAAATTTTAATTTTTAATTTTATCAATAAAGTTTATGTCAATCTATACGTCCTTAGATTTGTATCATATTAAATAAATAAGGAATATGTACACTTCTCATTTTAATTTTATATATATATAAGTATATATATTGTTGGTTAGAAGTGGAGAGAGGAAAAGTTGTAGAGTCGAAAAAATCTGAAAATTCTCTATCCACATTCTAGTTATTTAGTATCCAAGCATAACAATATGCATAATGAAAAAGAGAGTAAATATTAGCATTCAAACTTGCAATAACTTTGTGATTTCTGAATAAAGTCTAATTTGAAGCTGATAATATCTTTGAATTTTGTAAAGGTTGATATCGATGTAGTTAAAGATATGGTCCAGATGGGGTTTGATATCTGTGAAGTTATTGGATCACTTCAGAATCATCTGCAAAATGAGGTGCTCAAGCTATCTTACAGTGCAATTTCACCTTTTATTTTATTCCAATGATTTCAATTTTGTTTCGGTATTTCCAGACTACAGTTACATACTCTATATTGCTCCAAAAATATATGTAGACAAGTAAAGATGTTTAATAATATTTAACCTTGATTGCCATGTTCGTTCGTCTTTGTTGAAAGGTCACACATCCATAAAATAATAATCTGCTTAAAAAAATGTCAATTCATTAGTTCAAATTAACAGTCTTTATCTATAATAATTTTTGTGACAAAAGACTATTATTTGATAATGTAATATCTATAAAACAAAAACAAATGACACACCTTTTGGAAGAGGAAGTTATTGATTTTCTAACCATGGTGGAATCAACTTAATACAAATAATCTATGTTTTGATAGAAGATTTTGGATTTTCAGGAACTAATTTATTGAGATGGTGGTGGGTGTTGAATCCAACAAAAATAAATACCTACTTAAAAAGATTTATAATTAGCGATAAGCAGGGTCGATCCACAAGGGAATGGTGTAAATTCAATTCTTAAATTATTAATATCGATTAAAGGGGGATTTTGAATTTGATTAAAACAAAATTCAAAAGACGTAAATTAAAAACGCAAATAGTTTAGATTCGAATTCAATAAGTTGGAGAAGTTCTAGTCTTCGGATATCTCGGTATTGATTCTATAACTCGATCATCGATTGTAATGATAGTTCAATATTCTCAAGTAAATTGGCTATAGCTGTTAACAAGATCTAACAACCTAGTTTTCCCTTAAGTCGTCGATAATCAAAATAAGCTCTTTGATTATTTCTCTTGTCAATTAGACAACCCTAAATAAGCTCTTAGGATTTAGCCTATTGACAGCATTCATGCACTAGAAAAACATCAATTCTTCAATAAACACATAAGCTCGATTTATTTAAACTAGATTACTAATTCACATAGCAACTAATCGAAAATTTGTCCATAATCGACGTCACTAACTGCTACGAATATTATGGTTTACCAAATAATTACGGATTTGGGCCCTAATTAGCTTCATATGATTTCAACAATTAAATAGTTGATCAGGCTACCTAATCGAATGAAATATATTGACAACAAAGCATAGAGAAAAAGTAAATACTTGAAGAACAAAGAAATTGAAAGCACAAATCAAATCTCACAAATTAAAAGAAATCAAACCTCGAAAATCCTTTGACTAGAATTATGTGTTTAGCAACACATAATCAAAACGTCTATAAAAGTTTAAAGAAATCAAATGCTAGGAGAAAACAAAACGTAAAGATGGAATAGTTCTGTGGAATAAAATTCTACTTATTTAAACTAAGAGGAATCCTAGCTACACAAGGAAACCTAGAAAATAGGATTTTAAGAATTCTAATCCAACTAAAATTATTCAATAAAAGGAAATAAAATTCCTAACATAAAAGAAAATAGTTCCCAAAATAATTAGGAACTAAAACAAAGTAGTAAAAGTAATTTCCAGCCACAAAAGTCGAATTCTCAAACATTCTTGATCCCAAAATGCAGAAACCTTGCCAAATTTAGGCGTGACCAGCGTGGTCACGCCTAATTCTTGTGAGGAATCTGCTGCCCTTCTTTTCACTAAGCCAATCTTCATCGTTTTTCAACCCTTTTGTCACCTTTTCATTCCTTTCTCATGTAAACATTTAGTCATAATAATAAAAGCACAACTCTATAAGATATGGACTAAAAAATGACAAATAATGCACTATAAAACATATAAAACGTGTACAAAATACACGTTAACAGATGGGTTGGTATTTTACCTAAAAATGGATTGATACAGATATTGATATTTCCCACATGAAGTAGAAAGGTAATTGGTGGCATGAAACAAAATAGTATGAATTGATTTGGCAAATTATACATGAAATTATACATGAAACATAAATTTTAATACTATGAGAATGCATGAAACAAAATAGTTATTATTGTAATTAAAAAGAAAATGATAGAATGTTAAAAAATTAAATGGTGGATAGCAAGTTAAGAGATAATATATATCGTAGTAATAAAAACAATAACATTTATTAAGAAAATAGATATTACAAAATTAAATAGTGAATATTTAATTTTTTTTCATTACATGACGAAAAAGTAACTCATGTGCAATTCATCAAATATCAAATTTTATGGCCTCATTATTCCAATTTAATGACTAATGAAGGTCACTTTCTAACAAATTAATGAATATAAAGGCCACTTTCTACCACATCAATGAGTAGTAATAAATCGTTTATATTTATCAAAGAAAAAACTGATAACCTTCCTACGCTAAAGCACCTCATTTATATTTATTAAAGGCCACTTTCACACATATTGTTTAGAATGCTTAATATAATAATATATATTATTAATATATATTACTTAAAATATATTAGTATATATTATATTTTTTCTCACATATATATATTTTGTTATTAACTAATCACTTTTTCAACCTTCCCACAGATTTTTTAAAATGCTTAATATAATAAGATATATTATTTAAAATATATTATTATATATTAGTTTTTTGTTAGATTTTTGCCCATATATATATATATATATATATTTTGTTAGTAACTAATCACTTTTTCAACCTTCCCACAGATTTTAGAATACTTAATATAATAATATATATTATTAATATATATTATTTAAAATATATTATTATATATTATTTTTTAATAATAATATATATTATTAAAATGATAATAATATATATTATTAATATATATTACTTAAAATATATTATTATATATTATTTTTTTGCCACATATATATATATATTTTATTAGTAACTAATCTAATAAGAGAATATAAATAATAATAGCATTTATTATTGGCCACATATATATTTTGTTAGCTTCCAACTTAATGAATAATAATGGCCACTTTCTACCACATCAATGAGTAGTAATGAACCATTTATATTTATTAAAGAGAAAAGATGATGACCTTTCAACCTTTCCATGTATATTTTAAAATGCTTTACATAATAATATAATATATATTACTTAAAATATATTATTATATATTATTTTTTTTGTCACATATATATTTTGTTAGTAATTAATCCCATAAGAGAAAATATATATAATAATAGTATTATTTATTAGCATTGAATTCAATAATCGTAATGGACATGATGATTTTTAATAGTTATAATATAATATAATATAATAATTATGTTACTATTATAATTAGATAGCAATTAAGAGAGGAAAAAGTGTCATTTCACAATATGAAGAAATAACAAAATTTATCCATAGATTTATAGGAGTATAGATTATTATTATTATTATTATTATTATTATTATTATTATTATTATTATTATTATTATTATTATTATTATTGTTATTATTATTATTTATTATTATTCTGAATTTGCAATGGGAAGAAACAACAAAATTTATCCATAGATTTATAGGAGTATAGATTATTATTATTATTATTATTATTATTATTATTATTATTATTATTATTATTATTATTATTATTACTACTACTACTACTACTATTATTACTCTTTTTTGAAATAGCATGCAATATAATAAGATTATTTGAATTAGTATGCAATATAATAAGTATAAATTAAGAGATGATTATTAATTACTATTATTATTTTCTCCTTATATTTAACCTAATCTCTATCTTGTTATATTTAGATCAATCTTACCAAAAACCTACACCTACGTCCAATCTTAAAAATATGGAATTAAACTTCAAAGTTTGGTATTAAAATCATCAAATAAGTAAAGTAAATATATTTTATATAATCATATTATTTTATTAAGATACTCAAAATATTTTTATTTGATGTATGAAATATATTTCATATTTTTAAGTATAATTTTATATATATGATTTTGATAATTCAACTTCAACAATAGGATAAGAAAAGTAAATATATTTTATATAATCTGTTATTTTATCAAGATTCTTAAAATATTTTTATTTGATCATAAAATATATTCCATATGTTTAAGTATAATTTTATATAAGTGATTTTTATAATTCAATATAAGTAAAATAAATATTTTTATATAATTATGTTATTTTTTAATATATTCAAAATATTTTTATTTGATTATAAAATATATTCCATATGTTTAAGTATAATTTTCTATAAATTATTTTTATAATTCAATATAAGTAAAATAAATATATTTTATATAATTATACTATTTTTTAAGATACTTAAAATATTTTTATTTGATTTATCAAATATATTTCATATTTTTAAGTATAATTTTATATATATAATTTTGATAATTCAACATCAACAATAGGGTATTTTAGACTTTTTCATTATATCAGTCCTTATATATAATGACAACCAAATAACTTGAATATATATAATCTAGGATATCACTCTTATTTATAATTCTAACCAAACAAGTTTTTACCGATGAATCTCTCAATTTCTCTCATAACTATCAAGCATAATATTATCATGTGCAATCACATGATACCAACCAAACGATACCTTAATGTCTTATCATTATTAAATAGTATATTAGGAGCCTTAAAATTTAAAAGTTAAATATAATATAACCCTTATTGAAAGTAAAAAGAAAATAAATAAATAAATAAACAAAAATATTCATAATCAATGTGAGAAGCATACTAAGTGCTCGTTTGGTTGGGGTTTATAGGGGTGATATATTAATTATCAATCCTAATTTTAAGTTTGGTTCGACAAGGTCGGATCATGATATGTAATAAGCCCGATACTTAATCACTCCACTTCTAGGATAGTAGATACCACGAGGTAGGTGGTATCCACTATCACAAGATTATATGCAACCTATTTTAGAAAGTAGAATTATTAATTTACCCCTCACATTTAACCTAATCTTTATCTTGTTATATTTAGCTCAATCTTATCCAAAAACATACACTTACACCAAATCTTAAAAATATGGAATTAAACTTCAATGTTTGGTATTAAAATCATCAAATTAGCAAAGTAAATATACTTTTATATAATCATGTTATTTTATTAAGATACTCAAAATATATTTATTTGATGTATAAAATATATTCTATATTTTTAAGTATAATTTTATATATATGATTTTGATAATTCAATTTCAACAATAGGATAAAAAAAATATATTTTATATAATCATGTTACTTTATCAAGATATTTAAAATATTTTTATTTGATTATAAATATATTCTATATGTTTAAGTATAATTTTATATAAATGATTTTTATAATTCAACATAAGTAAAATAAATATATTTTGTTTAATCATGTATAATAGATAAGGCTTGTATCATTATACTTGCATCTTTTTTAATTTTCCCATAAACATTGCATCACAAATCGTCAACAAAACATGATACTCTCGACGAAATAGGAACAAAAAAAAACAGAAAAAGAAGCATAAATCTATAACGGGATCATAAATGGTCAAGCAGCAGCCCCAACTGGCTCAGCAGATTTGAGTCTTGACGAACCATATAGTGTTTCTTCGAATCGGATAATCTCATTTTTGGACCCGTATGCCACTTGAGTCCTTTCATCTAAAACATTGATCACCTTATCAAGCACTGATTGTTTTCCATCACTACTATATCCTCCAGCCTTTTCAATCAAGAACCCCAATGGAGCCACTTCAAACAACAGCCTCAGTTTGGCTTTTGCAGTTGGAGATATCACATTTGTGAATATTCCTTTCTCTTTCACTATGATCTACACATAAATTGACATTAATCTCCTATTTGATTTCAAGTTTTTTTCTTTTTTTTTGAAATAATGGTATAATTATGTAAATGAAAAGGAATAAAAAAATATGTACCTGATTAACATCAGGTACCATTCCTCCGGTGTATCGCAAGGTGTACTTCTCACGGATATAGTAGTCGATCAACTGCAGTACAGAATACTATATACATCAGTATCTTTTGAATTCATATATGATGGGTCCCCAATCATGAATAAGGGTAATTCCGTAATTTAAGAAGATAATTTATATAAGAGTAACATATGCGTTAGCAATGTGGGATGCACAATAGGACCTGAGCCGACAGCTCAATAAGGCAAGCCCAGACCCCACCAAAGCTTGCTATAAATACCATCTGAATCAGCTAAATGATTATCTTCTGATTTTCACTTTAAAAACTAAAATTACTTAATACTCTCTGAATCTATGAGATTGGGGAGTACAATACCTAAGAACTATGAAGAAGTTTGATTCTATCAAATTAGGTACGTAGGCAGCTCGAAGTCACCCAGCACAGCCACCAATACGTCAAAACACTCTCTAGTCTGTCGTGGGTCGTATCAGATCTCGTTGTGACGTATTGTTCACATGACATATATTTGATCCCACATCAATATACTACATTTTTCTACTCTTATCTTTGCCACTAATAATTTGTTTTGTGCTCGTCAAAATTAAATTTATCTCAAAGATTTGAATAGAGAAGTTGAGAATGTAATGAAACCTTAGCATAGTCAGGATTGTCGAAAGTAGCCCTTAAGTTACCAGGGGAAAACATTTTTCCTTCTCCAATCGATGTTGTATCTTTCACGTGTTGCCATTTTCCTGCAACAAAAATCAAACAAACGACGATAAGTAACAAAAAAATTTGACAAAGTTGAAAAAATAATTTGTAATAAAGAAACCTTCATCAAGTAAGAGAAACTCATGTGTCCCAGGAATATCCTTGAGAGCAAGAACATAAGTAGTTCTCGGTCCAAATATCCCCATTGCAGCTGCAACTTGATCAGCTCCGGTCACGCCAGTAAGCTTGTCTCCAGGCCATACTCCGAATATTGTTCCCACCGTAAAGTTTGTGTCAACAATGCTCGAACCGTCAAGTGGATCAAATGCAACACTAAATCCCCCTATTTCATATTAAATAAAAAGGCTTTTTTTAAATGCATCATTTAAAAAAAAAATCTTTTTAATGTGAACTATATTAATTGCAGACCTTCAACTGGTCCTCCCATGTCTTGGAGTTCTGGGACCTCCTCGGAGCAAGCATATTTGCAGACATGAGAATATTGCAAGGCCTATTCATCATCAACTCGAAAATGTTAATATATTTTTTTGAATCTTATAAGATTTTACCGAATGCACATATGTACAAGTTATGCGACTAAGTTTTCTTTGCAAAAACTGAAATAATTGATTTTGCCTTTTTAGATGAACTTAAGTTGTTATTTGTTGTGTGGTAACAAAGCTAAAACTAAGCTAATAAAAACACGTTTATAGCTACTTCTACCGACTATTTGTTCTGATTTTTAGGGCAAAATTGCGACTTTGATACACCAAATCCAAATTTCCAGTCAATTTGTACTGAAATTGCCGATTTTTTCAATGTATTCAAATTGGTAGTGCTCCAAAATAAAGCACCAAAAACGTGTACACGCCAACTTAGTGTATCAAAGTTGCAATTTTGCCTGATTTTTAGCAAGTTTTGCAAACGCAACTTTAACTTTTTCAGCACTATTACGATATATTTTTCTACTTTTAAAAAAGCACCAAGTTGTTGTAATAAACAGGCTTATTGGTACCTCAAATAGAAGCTTATTAGCAAGCATATCAACAGCGAGTTGTTCGTCTCCAAACGAGTTAACGCAAGCTGTTCCTCCACATGAAGCGGTTCTCACTTTGAACGCGATTGTTCTCAATGCTTCTCCCATGCTTATCATTAGGCTTATGAGTCCCTTATCCGAGGTTGACTTTGTTAGAAACTCTTCCTTTAAATTCAGACAACATGGGACCAAATCAATTCATGCAACTCATCATTATATATATCATATGATATATAACATTCATTTTATAGCTACTCACCAAACTGTCTCCAATTTCACACTTGGTCACAAGAGAACTAGAATTCTTCGTCTTCAAAGTTTTAGTCGACGATTTTGGCGCAACACGTAAAGACTCTCCAAATAGTGAGCTTGCTTTCAGACCCTAAAATACAAAATTCAACCCATATTTTCATTTAAAAAAAAAAACTACACATTTGAGATGAAGAAAATAATTACTAATGAAATTATTAATAAATAAACCTTTGAGCTAATTAATGTTGGAGAAGCATAACGTGAAGTGTTTAAATATTGTTGTGAAGAAACATTAGGCAATATTGCTGCACGGGCATAACATGCTATCCCAGTCTCCATGATTGATAACTCTAACAACTTATTTTTTCTTTCAGAAAAAGAATTAAAAAATGACTACTTTTCTATAGTAACAAGATTGAATTAGTTTCAGCCACTGAAGTGGCGGGGGATAACTGATAAGCAGTCAAACAATGGGCTGCCACGTGGCACTTCTTGTACTAGATAGAATTCTCATCATATTTAGTGAAACTAGACTACAATCAGGGTATGAAATATAAAACTTTTATCTTTCATAAATTTTGTGGTTCAAATTAATTTTTATGACATGATACGAATAGAGGATATGGTGGTACATAGTTGCCCCATATTATTATTATCCCATATTATTGTCTATATAATAATAATAATCTATAATAATTATTGTACTTATATATTTTAATATTTTTAAGGTAAAGTGCACTTCACCCACTCGAAAAATTTGGATTTTGCATTATCTCCCCTAAAAACACATAAAGGAGACATCCCTTATAACTATTTTTTGGCCAAATCTTGATCGTTTCCCGTCAAGGGCATGATCATTCCTTTTTTTATTCAAGGACACGGATGAAACGTGTCCGAGACGTATCTGTGTCCAAAGAGTGTCCGACATCATATGACGTAATTTTTTGGAGTGTCTGTGCTTTCCAGCGAGTCATGAAAGGTATAACGAACATATTTTGTCTCGCATTGGATCAAGAACAGGTCAATCAAAAACTGTTAATTCATACAGAGCCATTGAGCCCGCCCAACCAGCAAACAGAGTTGTATATGCATTATATGAACGGAAAGCAACCGGCCGGGATCATTCAATACGACGGTATGAACACGATACCAAGGCAAAACCATGAAAAATACCTCTTTCAAATCCAGGCATTGAGAGAATCATGAAAAAATTGTAAAGACGATTATGCCCTTGACTGAAAAAATCATTTAAATGATTTCCGATCAAGATTTGGCAGAAAAATAATAATTGGGGCAACGTGATGCATATATAGGGGGATATTTGCCGATCATGTCTCTTTTTTGTGTTTTTAGGGGGTAGTGCAAAATCCAAGTTTTCCGAGGGGTGAAGTGCACTTTACCCTTAAGATCAAAATAATTATATAGTACTAAAATCATGGTTTTGAAATCAGCCGGATGGCTGGTCCGACCGCTCAAAACCGGAATCGATTCTTAAAATGAGCCGGTCAAACCCACAAACCATTTTGGGCTAAAAACGGTCAATTTTGCACAAAACCGTTCGACCCACCGATCGAACCGTTGACCCTGTAAAACCGGTCACGGGTCAATCGAACCATCCAATTTTTTAAATTACAAAAATTCAAACTTAAAACTTAATTTTTCCCCAAACTATCACAAACCCTCCCAGGTCTTATTCTACTATTTTGCTCTTTCAACATGAAGTTATCAAGAAACCTTTCGAACACATCAAATAATATACTATTGGTAAAATTGTACTTTATTCTGTTTTAATTTTTGTTAGTTTTACATTGTTGGAACTCTTTTAAATTATATTTTTTAAAATTGTAGGTTGTATTATACAATGATGTAGGAGTTATATCAATTGTGATGTGTACATTTTTGATATTTTGTTCCATGAATTTGAAAACTATATCACTTGAACATAATTTACTTGTTCCTAAAAAAATTCTCCATTTTTTCATCATTTGGGCATATATATATGTGTACTAAAAATGATTTTAGATATAGGAAAATACCTATTTTTTATATTTTTAAATTTTATAATAAATATTATTATTTTTATTAATATTTATTGCGTAATTATGATATCACTGGTTCGGACGGTGTTGACTCGACGGTTGAATCAGTTAGTCTGTAAGCGTTGACATAGTTCAACGACCACCAACTAACCGTTAGAACACGAAATTTTTTAAAGTTAGAAATAATTCCAGGGTTTATTCAACCCTCTCTAGACCCTTTCATGTACCACTTCATGAGACCCTTTCATGTCATTTCACAATGGGATTAACCACAAAATTATTCATACTTTTACAGTAGTACAGAGAGATATAGTCTTGTATCTCCAATGTAACATTTCCTATATTTTTAAAATTGATCGTATTTCGTATCTGTATCGTATTATACTCGTACAGTCTTATCCATATGCGTGCATCAATGGTCCTACATACTATAAGATATATTCTCCTGGTCCCACTTCCATGTCTCTATTTGCAAAATGACTATTCTGCCCCCTCTCTGATTTAATATGGATGGCTCCATAATTGTCCTGCATCACACATGAAATGTCTGCTCAATAATGGAAACAAATAGTCCAATTTGTACAAGTAACAACCATAAATGGCAAAGAGTATATTAATGCTGTCCTAATAAGGAAGTTGAAACTTCTTGATGTTCTTAGCTGTCATTTTGAGTGCCTCACATGCTAGTAATTGCAGAGAATAGTATCAATAGTTTAGGATTAGATTTTTGAAAATTTTGTCACAAGATAGATACCCTTTGTTTCTATTCCATGTTTGCAGTCTTATTGTGATGAAGCTCATTGTAAGTTGTAATTTGTTCTGTAAGTTAGTTCATTCGTTTTATCAAATACAATTAAGACGATATATTTGTGATAATCACATTTTTCGTGTTAATTATTTTGCAGGTTGAGTTCTATTTATTATCAATAATAAGAGAATCAATGTGTTGTTTGAAAAAGGATAGTTGAAGCACACATCTTGCAGCAGTACAATCATTCGGAATGTCTGCGTATGGACATGAAATGGAGCGCGAATACTCCACGCAATCTCTTTCAACCAGAGGGGGTTCAGGTTTATATATATCACCATCTCTTTTCCTAGTTTGCTTAGTTACTTAATTAGCTACGGAAATTACTAAATATAACCTAAAATGTTGCACCAGCATGATGAGTTAATCTTGAAGATTAACAATGGGTGACAATTGGGTTGAATGGGTTGGGTTTGGGTCGGGTCCATTTGGGTTGGGCTTAAAGTGGGTTGGGTCCAATTGGGTTCAATATCAAAAAATATGCATTATAGTTGGATTCAATAAAGACCCAAAATAGACCGAATAAGGACTCATTGTTGTAGAGTGTAAAATGCAGATTATTAACTCAAAGTGTAAAATAGGTTGGACCCAATTTAAACCCAAATTGGGCCCAATTTAAAATCCTGTTTGACCCAAATATTATTAAAAACCAACTCAGTTGGGAACTAAAATGTTACAAAAACTTAGTTAGATTTCGGTTGAAATATATATATGGACCCAAATCGACATCCCTAAACAATGGTAACCATTTGTCAGCTCTTTACACAGATGAGCTACTAATTGTTTTATTCTTCGATTTGTCACAGAACTTGGAAGCCGTTATAGTACAGAACCAGGAGTCTACATGTCACAATTTGCTGCCACAGTCTTTATATCTGGGCTCGTTATAATTGGGATATCGTTATTATCATTACTGGTTTCATTAACGGTGATGTTAAGCTCGTGTGAGAGTAAGAAATCTGGAGCAATCGAGATTTACAGACATACACAGAGTTACGATTATTGCAGGAATTTGGCTCTCCATGTAGAGCTAAATAGATTAAGTGAAGACTATTTCCCTACAATTTGCAAGGACATTAATACACAGTATGTGCTAGAAGGGCAATACAGAAAAGACTTAAATATTACAGTTAGCTTTGTTGAGGATTTTTTGGGCAACCTTAGACTTAGACCACAAAAAGATGGCCATGATGTAGTGATGATGGATGCTGATGACTTGTTGGCATCGAAAACTTTGCACAAAAATCGATTAATATATCGGTAAGTTTTAATTTGATTTGTAACAGAAGCATACAATTGTTTCAATAGAAATATAAAAAGATACACTTTTCTTGTATTGTACTGCAGGGTTGAAGAAGATGCAAATTATTTGAAACACGTTTTTGTGATCGATTTATACCAGAAACTTATATCCCATAAGTGGCCATTGATTTTGTTATCAAGGAGACCTGATCAACTGCGTAATACGACTGTAGAGTATCTTCGGTCTGTGGGGGTTTACGGATGGTCCTCACTTGTAATGAGGTAAAAAATTGCTCCTTAATTTTCGGCAATTGAATTTTGATTAACATGAGTAAAAATGAATTAATTCCGATTTGTCGAAATATCTCTTAACACTTCACTTCTTGATTCAACAGAATGGATAATGAAATGCAAATCGATTTTGAAGAATTTTTATCAAGGGAAAGAAGTGTAATGCAAAGAGAGGGATTGAGGATCATTGCTGTGATTAGCAGCCAGATGGATGCTCTAAGTGGGCCACACTTAGGGAATCGCCTTTTCAAGATTCCGAATCCTATTTTCAGATACAGTACCATAAAACAAATGGAAGAAGAGTGAATTTTGCAGCAAGAATGAAAAAGAATTGATTCTTACCAACTGATTGATGCCTGTATGTGTGCCCATTGAGGATTTAAGCCTCTATCATGATGACTTTGTCTTTACAGTATATATTCAGTTGAATCCTTCTCTTGCAATATGTGTCCCCATTTTATTTCCAAGTGACAGCAGTACAGGTAGAACAACATAGTGATGGTATAAGAAATAGCATTGAATATACTATGCCTTACAAGTAGGGGTGGCAAACGGACGGTTCGGGTTGGTTCCAATGGATTGATTTTTAAATGGGTTGGATTCTTAAATGGTTTTAAGGTGGAACCACATTAAACCCGAAAGGGAACCAAGCCCAACCCAACTCAATACCTTGCATTTTGTTCTTTATAATTTAGATTATTGGCAAACGATTTGAGCCTAACTTGAAATTAATTAGACCCATCCAAGAACCAAATAAAATTTCTTAGGAACCAACCCAACCCAAACTAATTTAATTGGGTTGGAACTATGATTCTGGACCCATTTTGCCACCCCTACTTACAAGTATATACAACAGAAACAAGAAAATGAATCAAATAAACAATGGAAACATCGACAATATTTCAACTGTATTTGGGTGATCTTAATCATTCATTTATTTTTGGGTACAGGGTCAGGTCCTAAGGTCACGGCATGCTTCTGATATCTAAGTTCGCTTACAGATTCCCACCAACAAAACCCTTCAAATCGAACGCACAACCTTCTTAGTGACCCGACTTATCAACAGAAGAAACATGTGTTGGCGGTGATTTGAAGTATAACAAGGGTAAAAAATGACTCTAGTAAGAAATTACGAAATAAGTTAATTTGTTGAATGGTCGAGCAATTTATTTATATAATGATGATTATATGAATAAAAGTTTATTAAAATATGAAATAAAACACTAATTAAGAGCCCAACAAATTGATAAATAATTCTGTCATGTCAATCATTAGTTGATAACAAAAACTATAATCACTTACTGTGTATATAGATGGTATCAGTATCCTATTCCAAAATTAAAAATGTAAGGTAAAAGGGATCTTTTTTTTGAGAACCCAAGATTGGAAGAATAAAACTAATTAAGACATTTGACTCACTCGTTAAAATTCCTACTCCGCTGCTAATAAAGTACAAGAAGCCTCTTTCCTGGCTCATAGACAAAAATACTCACCACAGTTAACCAAATTTGAATCGATTAAGTTGACAAAATAGTAGCATTTTCATTTACTACGCTTCTTGGCTTCACTATAGAGGATAACACCCATTACTGTAAGACTATACCCGAGCATTCCTGTAACAGAGACGGGATTCTTAAATATCAATATAGACACTACCACTGCTACTGCCCCTTTTGCATTTCCAAGGACCTGAAACAACCAGCAACGTTATTATCGACTAATAAAATCTTCAACATGTAGAAATTCTGGACTGCTTATTGCTCTATTTCGACAATGGTGAAGTGATAAAATAGAAAACAATGGTATAATTTGAAAATTTTCAAATTGACGCGATTATCAGACAAGTAAAGAGACAACACATTTCTTCAATTTCATTTCATTCTCCTCTTAGCTCTAGGTTAGCCTTACAGCTAGGCACTGTGGAGAACAATTCTTAGCTTACAATAACAGATCAAGCATGTTATATAATGGAAATCAAATCGAATCATAATCTAACATGTATGATATATGTAATATTTTAGTTTTTCTTTGTTTTATATGCAGTATGAAAATTCATACACAATTCAGAATTTTCTTCACTTTTTGAATCTCTTGATTTCAATCTATACTCAGCATGGTTTCAGTAATTTTTTAAATTCATATTATAATAAAATTATATAATGAAAGCAATATTATCAGGAAATGGAAATGAACAGTTTTCTGCATTTTTTTCACTTAAATAATACTAAATGATTTTCATTATTAATAAAATAGTTCACACTTTGTTTCTTTGCACATGCATCTAGGACTGCTAGTTCTGCTAATGTTTATAGCACATTTTATGGACAATACCCATAAACTGGAGTATTCCCTTTTAAATGAATGCATCACTTAAATGTGGCCAATCGTCTTCAAAAGTTGAAGAAGAGAGCATATAGATAGTAGAAATACAAACTGAAGGATAAAGATGAAAACACTTCAGACTGTTATCAATATGTCAAACGTAAACAGTTTGTAAGTAGAAATCTCTTTGTATCTTGTGTTCGTTTACCAATATATTAGATCTTACTACTCACTGCTCTTTCTCCATGAACAAAGATGTATGTATATATTGCCACTCAATTTCTCCTTACAAATTAAATTAAAATAAAAATTGAAATCAGGAAAAAGAAAGATTAGCATGGGACAGAAAGCAAAAAATACCTGAAGAGTAAGGGCGCTGGTGTGCTTTGTGACCAAAAAATTGGTCAAATTTACAAAATAAGCAAGCGCAGAATTGAACAGCAGTAACCATATAATTCTGATGTCATCTCTTGCTAGTGCCAAGGTGATACCAACAACATTTTCCTCCATTAATAGTGCAGCAGGCAATAGTAATAAGACTGCTATAGGGGCCATGTATAGGAGCAGATTCATGGAATTTAGTTTCTCCCTTCAATTAGAAAGAGAAGTCTCAGAATCCATATTCAATTATTTTCCAGGAAAAGATATCAAACCCATCATTATCTTTAGTATAAATGATATATCGTAAATGAAAATATAAGAAATTTACCCTTCCGAAGAAAGTAGAATCCCCTGAACCACTGATTTGAGAGCCCTTGCAGCTGTTGCACCAATACACATGATAAATCCAAACAAATGGAAACTTGGCTCACCCTAACACGAACAAGAGGACGACAATTAGAGAGTACACTAATTTCGCATGATCATGGCAGGAATTGAAAAACTCAAGTCTAACATATAAAAGTATTGTTCATACATATAATGATTATTGTGACGTAATTTGTAATAATAAGCTAGCTCAAATGAATGTGTCCTCGTCAAAAGATAGTTAAATGCACTGAAATAGGACTATAGTGGTCTCTGAAAAACTATTCCTAACATGATCACCATAGATTCAACATTCACCATCTGAAAGGTAAACATAACCCGATTACTACATTTTTCAATATATGGATCGACTTAAACTTGATCCTTATGAAGTTCTGGCTAAAGCAGCTTTATTTAGATAGCTGAGAATTGATCATTAGCACATTTGGAGACACCAGATGTTCGTATTTTCCAGACTGAAGTTCTTTGATCAACTCGAGCCATACAAGTCATAACAATAATTCTCTCTATTCATTCAATAACAGTATCTCACAATAAAACTAACATAAGATAATGCATTGGTCAGTGTTTTCCAGATAGAATATCAAACCCATCTTCCAAAAAATAAAACCTAATTTATTCACGGAAATTAGAACTCTCAAATTAGACTAGATTAAAAATACCATATGGCAGATCATGAAACTTAATTAGCAAGACCTAAACCAACCAAAACACCAATAACAAAGCATAGCAATTAACAAATCACAAAACCAACAAGCCTCAAACACATACCCCACTAGCAATGATGACCCCAGTAACCACAGGAATCAAGGTCACATAAGTTAACCATGCTTCTCTTTTCCAAGTCATCAAGTACGCGAAAACTGCAGTGAAGAAAGGCGTAGTCGAACCGATCGCCTGATTGAAGCTAACAGGCAAGTACTTGAGCGAAATATTACCGCTAACAACCGATGTGCAGAAAATCAAGCTAAGAGCAGAGATTTTCATGAACTGAACCCTAGATCTTATGGTCTGCATCGGCACCATTTTCATCCACGCGATCGCAATGTAGCTCAGCAACGAGCAAGCAGTCATGTGGCACATGGTCAGGAAAATCGGGTACTTGAACCCGTAATTGCTCAACAAATACTTGTTCAATAGCAAAACCCCAATGTTGGATGAGTACCAAGCTGTTACCAGCCCGATCGTGAAAAATCGGCCGTTCGCTTTCATTGCCGACATCTGGAGAACGAAATCGGGCCGTTTTAAACTCAGTAATTTGTATAAATTAAATTGTTAGGGTTTGGTTAATTGGAGTTTAAAATATCAAAGTTAGGGTTGAAAAGGGGGTGGATAAGGAGAGAAGAAATTGAAAGATCTGAATTGCATTATTGAAATTTAAACGGATCTGATTTCAGAATAAAATGAAGAAATCGAACATACGATCTTGAGATTATTATTGTTCAACTGCATATAATATATAATACATATATATATATATTAGACTATTATAGATACAGAGAGTCGGATCAGGTATGGACAGAATAGTGCTTGAGAGGACGGGCGACGAGAGGAGAACGCGGTGAGAGTTTTTTGTATATTATATTTATTAAAAGTTAATACATAATTATATGCAGGTAGTGGGAAACTAATTTAATCTAAAGAAATTGTTTTATATGCTTCAAATTTAAATAGGGCATATCTCCAATGGAGATCTCTAAAATAGCGATAATTTTTCACTATTTTAGTGACTGCTACAGTAATTCTGCTCCAATGTATATCTTTATATCTCACTCTAAAAGTATATTCCACATAATATTCCTTTTTAATCTCATTTACTATTATTTCTTATATTTTACAAATAACACTCTACATTTAATTCTTTATTACATATTCATCCAAGTTAATATTTTTTTTATATTTTATAAACTTATAAAATTATACAATGATTATTTAATAATAATACTACGTAGTATATATATTTTTAATATTTTATCGACGAAATTAAATATCAATAAAATTAAAATTGTACGTAATATATAAAGCTCGAATTATATTTAAATAATTAAAAACGATAAAAAATACAATTCACTAATCTTGTGAATTACTATGTTGACAAAAATCTTGATAAAGAAGTGCCTTGAATCGACTATAGTGCGCTTCGCAGAGTTAGTCGGGGGTCTCGCAAAAAAAAATTGCCGCTCCACTGAATCGACTATAGTGCCTTGAATTACTATATACTAAATTAAAACAAAAAAAAAATAAAAAAAAAAAAAAATTGAAAAACCCACGGCAAATTTGCCGTGAGGGCCCCACTGGTTTGCCGTTCCATTGGAGCGGCATTTTGGCCCACCAACGCCAAAATGCCGCTCCATTCTAACTCAAAAAAGTTAGGAGAAGACTTGCCATAGTGCAGAGGCGCAGACCCATGTTACATATGTGTGAATTATTATCAAATAAAAGTTGAATTTCTGTTTTTATTGTTTAATTGTTAATTGATTCCAACTTGAGTTGTTTAATTTTTTTAAATATATTGTATCAGGTTATACTAATTAAGTAAGCTTTCAAAACTTAATAAGTACAAAGGTTATTCAAGTTTGAATTAGATATGCTAACAAATCCAGCTAAAACTAACTTTTAAGTTTTAACCCACTCACTGTTCTGCGTGAGAAAACAATCTCATCCTGCAATCGCTCCCATATTCTTTTTCCCGAATAATTTTTATTTCAATTTAAATGACATAAAATGTACATTAAAAAGACAAATGAACAAACTCATAGCTGCTCAAGGACAAATTAGACAGAAGGAAAATAAAACTATTGTCGCCATCTTTACCAAGCTCCTCAAAGTCAATAACAAAAGAAAAAGGCAATAAAATGGGGGCATTCAAAGCTCGACAAAACATAAATTAGGTTGGTTCAAAAGTATCCTAAAAATCAAACATATGCTATCATTGCATTGAAAATGAAATTGCCCAAAATTAAAGATTGAGATTGCATCACGTATATAACTTAATTTTTTAAAACTAATTGTTCTATAATTGTATTTTGTAGCTTCTTTGTTGTCCAAAAGGTTGAATACTCGACCTCAAGGGCCCCCCATGCTCCGGCCCGACAGAGCTATGGGAGGAATAAATCATGGTAACCCAGCTAATCACAGGGGCTAGACCAGTGCCCACTGTGCACAAGGAGCCCCCCTCACTTGAGACGTTGCTCCCACACCGCCGCTGATGGGACTCGATTCTTTGTCATTGTCGAAACTTCACCCTTCTGTGACCAACTGGGCTGCCCATGCGGGCTGTATTTTGTAGCTTCTTGATTCTAGATTGTGGAGTTAGTTCTCAGTTCTCACATATTTGTCTTAAATCAGGATCTTAAAAGAAATAGAAAGCTTTATGCCTAAGTTTGTAATGTCAACTGATATAATAGTAATACCTAGGCTAGGAGGGGAGGTGGCCTCCAAGTAAATCAACTGCAAAGCTGTATAGGAGTAGAGCCTCAGCTTAACTCCAATACCGGTAGATATGGAGGAGCTGATTTAGTAATGTAGGTATAGTTGGGATTTCTGCTATGCTACTTTTCTACCTTTTATGATCTTGGGAAATTTCACGTCGTATCAATCTAATTTTCGGTAGGTTCGTATCAGTTTTCTTAGTCATTCATTTCCCAAAAAGCATTGGAGATTACTAATCACAAGATTAGAGACAGATTCCATTTTGGAATCGCCTGTCAAATCATATAACCAGACTACACCCAATTTAGTCCATTTTGTAATTAATTCTAAGTGCAGTGGATTATGTATTTGAACAGTCGTGAGAATCGTCACAAGTCTACACAACCATGAAATTTCATATTCGACGCGAACATCAATATGAATTTCCATTGGGTAGTTCAATTCAGTCATGGATGTGAACCTTCATATGTGCATAGGTCTTTGAACCAATACCCATGGAATTAGGTACTCCCAAAAAGTACCTTCAAAAAAGCAATAGAGAAACAAGTTTTGACGAATCATGTGTATCTCTTTCTTAATGATTCTATGACTTGGAACCACTACAAGAAAACAAGGCTTCTGAGACGGAAATTTGAGACGGATATATTTCGGTCTCTACTTTGAGACGGATTCAGAGACCGATAGCATATTTGTCTCAAATTGGAGACAAATTTACTACGGGAACATATTTCCATCTCTATCTTATTATCACAACGAAATAGAGACGGAAATAGAGACGGATATAGAGACGGAATAATTACGTCTCTAAATCCGTCTCTATTATTGACTAAATATTCTAAGACGAAAAAAATCGTCTTAGTTGAGACAATATCTGAGACGGATTTAGATTCGTCTCTAATATCGACTAAACATACTGAGACGGAAAAAAATCGTCTTAATTGAGACTATATTTGAGACGGATCTGAGACGAAAAAAAAGATGTGCATAAAATGGGTTATACACAAAATGACCACCATACCAAGCTGTCAATATTCCAAAAAAGGAAAATGGAGAGTAATATAGTCTAATATCCAACAACTCAAGTATGTCAATCCATTAATTAATACATTCTGCATGTTTACCATTAATGTCGGTTAAATTAAAAAGGAAAATGGAAAGTGTCACGTATATAAATTCATCTTTTCATTATTTTTCAATTTATATGTACAAAATCATGTCTGAAATTTATATATATATGTTTTACGTAAATGTAAAATGTAAAAATGTATTTATATTTTATTATATCTTTTTTATATACTATAAAAATGTAAAAAAATGTAATTTATGTAATTTTGGTAATATTCAGAAATGTATATATATTTTATTATTTCACATTTGATTTCTTATGATTACAAAATTGATTTTATGTAACTAAAAGTGTATATATCTATAAGCATCAATTCTACTTACTAGCTCACACAAATTAATTGACAGAATTTGGGTCGGGTCCAATGACCCAGAATATTGAGTTCACCCAACCTCACAACGACACAACACAAAACAAAACAAAACAAACTATTCATCTCTCTTTATCTTTTACACGGTCGCCGCTGTCACTCGCCGTCTACTACCGCACCGCCACCGTACGACGCCAATTTGTCTCTCGCCAGCTCGGATCTCGCCAGCTTGGAACTGAATCGATCACAGACGAGTTCCTGACCTAATTTGTCTCTCGCCAGCATATCCGACCTTGTTTTGCCTACCAGCTCCTGGTACTGACCTAATTCCACCGGAGCAGACAAATGCATAGCCTACCAGCTCCTGGAACTAACCTAAGCACTAAATCCGACCTTGTTTTGCCTTAGGTATGCTTAACGACCAGTTCTTTTTTAGTAATCGATTCTTTCTTCTACCTTTTGTAAATTAACTCATTAAAACTGATTTGACTTGAAAATTGTGTAATATCGTTTGGTATTTAGGCAAAATATATCTGGTTAATTGTTGTATATAGTTTTATGATGTTGAGCAATAATATGTTTGGATTCTTAAGATTTATATGATTCTCCTGTAGCTGCTAGTGTCTAAAGCATACACAATCAACATACTAAACTACATATAAGCATCAGAATTTTTTTAAGTAATTAGAGAGAGAAGTTTGTTTTGTGATCTTTGTTAATGATTATTACCTATTAACTTCCTTTAATGAATTTGAATTCACCGTTGTTGTGGCTTGTTATTGGTTTATTGTACTCATTGCTTTTAAGTTGATGATATTTTAGTTTATTGCCAACTGATTATTTTTGTGGAGAAATGATAAGTCATCATCACTTAGAAAACTTGAGCATCTTGCTGTTGAAAAGATTGTAGAACAACTGAAGGCAATTGCTAAGGGAGACTATACAGCACCTAGTACTGAGAAACGGAGACTTGGAACCATCGTCTTTGCTGCTGTCAGTTTGCCAGTTTCTGAAATCCTAGGCCTTCTTCATAATGTAAGTGTATACTTGCTCTCCAAACTGTGTACTAGGTTCTTCATAGCTCGATAAACATAAGCATGTCTTAGAAATCATGATTATGGTTATTTTACCGTCCATAGATTACGTTTTATTTTCACCTGCAGGAATATAGAGTATATATCATTACATTAAATCTGTTATAGCCATTGCTTATTTCAATCTGTATAAATGTCATGTTCTATCTTTTAATCAGAACTCAAAACTGCAAGTTACAATTAAAAATATAATTGCACTATTATTCTCAGACAGAATGGATGAACGGGGCTAAGCGATCTGCCGAAGCTGTGGGATGTAAAAATACATCGGTAGGGGAGCGTTCCGCCTTAGAGGGAAGCCCCCGCGCGAGCAGTGGTGGACGAAGCGGAAGCGAGAATGTCGGCTTGAGTAACGCAAACATTGGTGAGAATCCAATGCCCCGAAAACCTAAGGGTTCCTCCGCAAGGTTCGTGGCTTTCGAAGCTGAGCCTGGTGTTGTCGATGGGGACAAAATATAATTGCACTATTTAATCTAATGAAAGATTAAATGAGATATCAAAAGTATTGGATGATGTGCAAGCTAAATCAACAAAGCTAGAGGAAGTTTATAAGAGGGTGTTACTTGAACTCGAGGAGTCTAAAAAGAGGGAAGACGAAGCACAAAAAAGGGAAGAGGAAGCTCGAATTAGGGAGGATAAACTTCAAGAGTTGGTTCGAAAAATGATTGAAGAAGTTGGGGACACAAACACCGATCGGGACATAGGGTGCACAATGACTTTGGAGGCAAACGTTAGTTTTATTAGTTAGATGGATTTCATGAATTTGGAGGCAAACGTTAGTTTTATTAGTTGGAAGAATTTCGTATTGTGTTTTTTTGCTTTTACTATGTTAGTAGGCGTTTTTTACGATGTTAATGGTTCATTTTAGACAATTGACTATTTTGTTGATTAGATCTTTGTGATTAGAGACAATAAATTGTTTTGGCTATTTTGAATAGTTTTTTGGTTTGTTGTTTGTAATGAATAGTTTTATATATAGAATAGAACGAGCAGGTATAATGATATAAGAATATGTCAAAACTCAACAAAATTTGAGACGGAATTTGAGATGGAAAATGTCAAAATTTGAGACGGAATTTGAGATGGAAAATGTCAAAATTCTGAGACAAAATTTGAGACCGAAAATGTCATAATTCTGAGACAAAATTTGAGACGGAAAATGTCAAAATTCTGAGACAGAATTTGAGACGGAAAATGTCAAAATTCTGAGACAGAATTTGAGACGAATAAATTTGTCACAACCATATTAGTCTCAGAATCCGTCTCAGATTTGCCACGAGGCTATCAACATCAGAATTTGAGACGGTGTATTTCCGTCTCAATTGAGCATCAGCCACGGAAATTAGGACGTCTGAGACGGAATAATCCGTCTCAGAAGCCTTGTTTTCTTGTAGTGAACGCTTTTAGGATTACAACCATTCGAGCATATTCCATTGTCATTATACACGATGCATTATTGTATCCCATAGCTCAATGTAATCCAAAAGGATTTCATTACATATCTATAAAGACAAAGATATATAATAAAGAATATCATTTCATTAATAATAAAAAAACAATATTGTTTTATAGTGTTGTAAAACTTGACAACCAAAATGATGTGCTGGATACCTAACACTAACAAGAAGTACGTTGAAAATATCAGATATTATTGAATATATTTATTGGCGTTGATAATATTTTCATATGATAATAATATCAATATATCTCATCCAATATGGTATGATAGACATGAAGTCCGAGAATAATAAAGAATTGTCCAAAATGATCAAATGGTCAAGAATTATACTATTAAATACTTGGAGCATTGAATGTCACACGTTCATGTATTTGACCAAAGTTCTCCGCAAACGCGTTGTTTGACCTTTTGTTCTTTAAACTTCTCTGCAAAATTCAAAATATCATTGGCATTGACAATTTTACATATCTCATTATCAAAATTCCACAAGAAATGAAATAAATATGAGACTATTTATCCCAACTCAAAAAAGAAAAAATGATACAAAAGTCATCATAATAGAATGAAGGCTGTCGTAATTTATGTGTTGTTCATAGCATTCTTGCTAGTGCATACAAGAGCTTTGTCAAGTCAATTTAATCCTAATTGTGTGTATAAACCCTGCAGATTTCTCAGAGATAAGCAGCCATCGCCATCAACTCCAAAACCGAGTCCACAGTATTTTCAAGAAACTCCACCTTCTCCACCAGACCAGCAAATCTATGAGTACATTCATATATCCAAGCACAACCCACCACCGCCAATATCTAGGCGGTTTATGCCGTCGGGATATTTAATTGATCCGCCGCCACCACCGGCGTACTAGTCGTCCTTTTCTTGTTGCTATTTGTGACTGATTTCTTTGTTTTCGTTTTAATATTTGGTGTTACTCTACTTCAGGGAACCCTTCAAATAATTAAAATACAATAATGTGTACTATTTAGTTTGTTCAATTGATCATTTCAAGAACTGTAAATATTCTTTATAAAATGTAATGTAAATGATTTTAAAATATATTCATTTCATAAGCTTTGAAATGATAAATTGTTCTAAGAAATTAGTACTAAAATGATTTCTGATGTTTTGTGGTGCTTTCGACAATGAATCAAATTATGTCTTTTAAACAATTTGATGGGAAAAAAAGATGAACATGGGACGATTACTAAAGCATGATATAGATTTGAATGTAAATGTTGAACTAAGTTAGCATTAGTGGGTTATTTATCTATCTTTGTATTTTCAACATGTGTAATAAATGTAAACTAAAATTGTGGAATACTTTTAGGAATAATTAAGTAATCAATACTTATATGTTGGTATTAATTAATGGAATTGAGTGGGAATGAAATGGTATAAGGAATGGAGTGAAGATGTGAGAGAAACTGTATTAATTTTATAAATCCTTTGATTGGTATACTCAAGGAATGAGAAATGAATTGAATTATTATTCATTTATTTGTTCTAACCAAGCAACTAGTGATCGAAAATGAATTTGAGAAATGTGATTTTTTATATATATATATTTTTCATATTTGTATATTTGTGTTATTTATTAAACTTAAATACAAATTTGTATCCAATCTTAAATTTAAATGATGTGAGGTTTTAAAACTTTCATTTAAAGAAAAATAACAAGGGACATGACGAAAAAGTGGAGAAAGAAATGAAAAACAAAAAAAAAATATAGTCTGTACATGATAATTGAAAAAGTTATATATGTTATATTGTTTACAACCATGCTAATCTCACAGAATCTCACAGAATCTGTGAGATTAGGCGTTCGACAGCCGGTTCTTTTCTTTTTGCAAAAGCACACTTCATTTTTTCTTATTTTGTTTATTCACCCTAAATCTTATAAGGTAAAATTATACTATAACTAAAACTCTTATTTTAAGGTATTTGTTGATTGCTTATTCCAAGAAACAAAAAACTGCATGGCAGTAAACAAATAGTACATGAGAGAGCTCAATCCAATTTAAGGTCCACTTTTGAGGTTTTCTTTCTTATGAGGTGTTGGATTTATCAACTTTATTAAATTAATAATATATATATATTTTTTAAATTGATAGAATTTTGTAGTTCGTTAATCTTAAATTACATTATTTTTTTCATCTATTCTATTATGATATTATTTACATAAATTTACCAAATATGAATTTATGACCGTTTAATATTTTTCAAATATAAAATAAATATTATTGCAATTTATACACCTACTAATTGTATGATTAATTATTAATAATACTCTGAATTATGATATATATTTCTGAAAAATCAATCCATGGTATTATCACCATATATTTTAAGATTGTAAGTAGAGACAAAAGTGTAAATAAAGTTAGATCACATATGAGGTTGATTAGGAAATACAAATAGTATGAATTGCTTAATTAAAAAAAAAGAATCATGCAACCTGCATAGCAAGTTGCAGGTTTCTTCCAGCCACAATTTGTGGCTGGAAATTGTCTGTAAACCTTACAGACTGTAATTTATTCTTTTTCCTATTGTTTATACAATATAATCCACGATTTCTATTACTTTTTTTATTGATGAACTAGTTTAATGATGAGATATTATTTGTTACATACAATATTATTTTATATTTTGTCAATGCATTTTTGTATGTTTTTCCTATTCTTGTTGCATTAGAAATTATATTTATTATAATTAAAGTAAATCTTATCGATGAAAATATTTTCGACTAAGTACGAAAAATAATATGTATCTTTTTTGTTCTTTCAATGCATTTAAATATTATTTTTTAATTTATTAATCATTTATATTATTTTTAAAATAATTTGAGATAATTAATCATAAGTAGAAAATAAAAAAAATTATTGCATTCGTTAATTTTCAAGACTTTTTTATTAGTGTGAAAAAAACTTTTATCACAAAAAAATAAAATAAAGTTGAGTCATAGATAAGGAATAGCTAAAACCAAGGGTGGAAGGTATCACTATTTCATACTTTTGGAAATATGGATTCCAACATTAATGACCAATCTCAACATAAAAACATACCAAACATAGGAATGAGATTGAAATAAGACACTGGTGAAAAATTATGATATTAAAGCGATAGTATAATATCATTTTCCTACAAACGTAAACTGGTATTTTAATTTCTGCAATTAGGTCTCACTTGGTTGGAAACATGGTTCAAAGTTTCGTTTTGAAGGTGAGTTTCGGATAGTAAAATATTGGAAACATTTCGGAAACGTTTCGGAAACATATCGAAAACGTATCGAAATCACTATAATAAATTTACAAAATATTATAAAGTAAATTTAACTTCCTAGAAATTAATTTTGTGCTTCAATTTTTCTGCAGCAGAGAACTTTGTAGGGGCGATTTTGTTTTGATTTTATTTAAGATTTAAGATTTCAATTTTGATTCAAATTATATTTCGTAGATTTAACAATATATATAGAAGATTTTTTAATTCCTTTTTTTTCCTGATTTTTTGGGATTGTTTATAATAATTTCTAGGAAACTCTAAGTTTCCATGGTTTCCATGGAAAACATGAAAACTCCGTGAGGCTCCGTTTGTTTGTCAAGGGAATGGAATCTAAATAGGGAATATGATTCCCAAAAATCAAATAACCTTGTTTGGCATATTTTATTTGAGATTATGGAATGCAATCTAATTCCCAAAATATGGGAATTATCATCTCAAATAAGGGAATCACAATACCTTATTTATTGGAGGTAATGTGATTACCATATCAAGGTAATCATAAATACATTATTTTAATGCCCTTACTTCCCCTATATCAATTATAATACAAAATCAACAAAAAATGTTATTTATTTTTTCATTTCATTTAAGTTATTATTTATGAAGAAATAGTTTCGTATTTTTAATTTATTTAGAATATTTTTATTGTCAAAGTAGATCGTAATTTCATTTTATTTGATATTTATTTATTGAATGACATTGAAAAATTGCTATGTTGTTTTTGTGATAGTACTTTTGAAATGGTTGTTGGTCACATATGATTAATATATTTTATTTATTAACAATAATATATTTCCGACTTAAAATAATTTTCAATGCATTGGTATATGAAAAATCCATATATGTATCAATTTTTTAAAAGTCAAACAATATGTAAATAAAAAATAAACATGTTCAATTTAATTATTTTTTTTTCTGAAAGAGGATAATGCAATTGAACCAAATTGTTATCTTATTTACTTTTTATATTTAACCAAATTAAATATATATATATATATGTGTGTGTGTATATACACTTATGTATATATAATATCAAATATTTTACTATGCATGAAAATTTATTGTTAGATTATACAAATATGGTTTAAAATAAGGGTATTTAAGTCAAAGTCTTTAATTTTATGCAAAATAACGCAACGTTTATAACAAGATCTATTGTGCCTATGTTTTTATGTTCATATTGAAGAGTTTCTAAAAATATAAAATAGAAATTACATTAAAACAGTCTAAACAAATTTCTTACAACATCAACCATAATCATTACATATTTTTCTCTAAAAGAACTCATTTAAATACATCTCTTTACCATATTTCTTATCCCTAAAAATAATTTGTCCTCACTTTCGGTATGAATTTTCTTATGTTATGAAATATGTAATTGAATCCAGGCCTTATCGATTGCCGAATGTCTTAGTAACCTCTTTCGGTTATTGCAACATTATGACAATAACCAGACGTGGATCATTTTTGCTCTATATTACCTATACTTTATACTTTTTGATTAGAAAATAGTCCATATTTTCAAAGGATTTGATGAAATGCAATATTCAATCACCAAAAACCAAGGCAACTGAATCATGTGGCCTTGGTCACAGGTTCGATTTCCACCGAAGGAATGCCTACTTGTCTTCTCTAGTGTGAGTCTGTCAGCTATGTGAAACCTAGGCTGGTTGAACTCTCTTGTGTGGTTCGCAAACTATTACACAAGAGCGAGGTTTACCCAGTGTGCACCCTAAGGGTAGCGGCTGCAGGTTGCCCCCGTCATCCGAAAAAAACCAAGGTATTTTTCCAGTACGTTTCCAACATGCATTTGTAGTATAATAATACATCACAAAGTATCTCTAAAAAATGTAAAAAATTGATTATTCCAAATAACATTGATGATATCCTAATATTTTGATATTGGGGTGGTAATTGAGTTGATTGGGTCGGGTTTGGGCTAGGTCCATCTAGGTTGGGCTTAAAGTGGATTGGGTTCAATTAAGTCAAATGTCAAAAAATATACATTATAGTTAGACCTAATAAGGACGCAAAGTGGACCCAATAAGGATCCAAAATAGAAGTGATGAAATAGACAGAATAATGATAATAAATGAAGGAAGAAAATGAAGGAAAATTAGGGTTTTAAGTGGTGAAGGGGTTGAGATGGAAATGAAATATTATTGAGTAAGTGTGAATAGGTTGGACCCAAATTGAGCCCAATTTAAAACTCAATTGGACCCAAATATTATTAAAAGTCAACCTGATTGGAACTACAATTCTAAAATGTAAGGACCAAATTCATTGAAAACTTAGTTAGGTTTGAATCCCAATATATTTATGGACCCAACTTGTCACCCCTAGTGTTATAGTTTGACGATAGTACTATCAAGTATCAACAATAAAGATAATTTAAATCCCAAAAAACAATTGGTCAAGTGAAAGACCTTTTGATTAATTAAGTATATATTTCATGGAAAAGATCCTACAATATCGTCTAACAATTTCAATTGGACAAGGACACATCTAACTAATTCATATCGACCAATATTAATTATGAGATGTTTTGAACCAAGTCACAGTCTTACTTTTGACTCAAGTTCATAGGCATGCGCGTTCTTGGACCTTATCTTCTCTAAACTTTTCTACACAACTTACATCTCTCATATTCAAAAGTAGCCTATAAGAAATGAAATAGGTGTGAATTATTATCAAATAAAAGTTGAATTTGTGTTTGTATTATTTATTTGTTAATCAAGTCGATTTTGAGTCGTTTAATTTTTTTTAAATATATTTTATAAAGTTTAACTGATTAAATTGGCTTTCAAAACTTAATAAATACAAAAGTTATTGAGGTTTGAATTTATATGCTCGTCTCTATGAGCAATGATTTGCAACAATCAAGAAAGTATGGGGAGCTCAAAAGAGATATTGTTGCATCTCAAAGAGATGTGTGGAGGCATAGTGGGACTACTCATATGCCATATCCAGAGAGCTATACAAAACTATGAGAAAGAATGCGAGAAGGTGGTTGCTCAAGATGAAGGCTCTCGATTTCTCTATGAATTTTATCCAAATAGTTTTGTAGAACAGTTTTATCAAAACAGTTTTGCAGTATAAATAATGTTGAAATCCTGTTTGGTTGACTATTCTGAAAAAAAAAACCGAGAACACTCTTCTTTTCTTCTCTTCTCTCTATGTGTTTTGATGAAAGGAGGAGTGAAATGAGGAGAGAGAAAAGATATTCCTTTTCAGTTAAGGGTTTAAGTGCCGTATTTTTTTAGTTTGGAGTGTAAAAAGTGTTCTGTAAATTTAAAAACAGGTAAAACCTGTTTTGCAGAATAGCAAATTTTGAAGTTTTATTATTCAAAAACATAAAGTGGGAACAAGCCCAACCAAACGCCTTTTTCATGTTTTTATTTTGCAAAAACAAAAACACACTTTAAAACAGTCATCCAAACAGATGCTTAATATTTTATAAACTAATTGTTCTATAATTGTATTTTCTAGCTTCTTGATTCTAGATTGTGGAGTTAGTTCTCACATAGTATTTGTCTTAAATCAGGATCTTAATTAGAAGAAATAGAAAGCTAGAAGATGGAGTAGTTATACCCAAGTTTGCAATGTCAAATTGATATAATATGAATGCTCATCAACTACAGATTCAAGTTCAGATGAATGCTAATCAACTACAGCTGACAAAGCCACAACACTACGATTCAAAAGTTTGAGCCCGACCAGGATAAGCAAGATAGTTATCGTGCAAAGCAGACATGTAAACAATAAAGGGTTGCAAAATCTAATAAAAGAAAATCATGACAAGGTTACTAGAACCAGTGCATCAAATTCCTAGGGATTTCCACTCTAGGCCCAAAATCATATGTGGGCCGGCTGACATAGTTAAAAAAAACCGTTGCAAAACTGGAATACCATCAAGAGCATCCCTACCTATTGCATAGTTGGATCTGTGTCTTTAAGTATAATTTGAAGAATGGAATTTCGAATTTTTAAGTCGCTAAAGAAGAAGTACAGTGCAAAAGGACAATCAAGAAGTTATCCTAGCTCTGCACCTTAGACAACCTTTGCAACTTGGCAGCATTATCAGCTACCCTTTATCCATGTAGTAATATGTGGAGAGAAATATATGGAGAACACAATATAATTTGTATTGATATGTTTGAATGATTTTCAATATCACAAGATCATCTATTTATACTATCATCTAGTTAATGAATCATCAAAAAATTAAATACTAATACATGCACTCTATTTTCTAGGTACATGAATTCATAGATACATTCATGCCTAGGTACATTCATCCACTTAATATGCATGTAACTTAATTAATAAATTCAAAATTTAATTTATTTAGCCAACAATGCCTCCCGTAAATTTAATTTGCTCATGACTCCCAAAGCAACAACGCTTATTGAGAAAGATGGTCCTCCAAGTGGTTTAGTAAAGATATCGTCAAGTTGCTCTTGACTTGGATAATACTCAATATTAATTTTACCTTCATTCACAAGATCCCTTAAGAAATGAAAACGAAGTCGGATGTGTTTTGTTCTTCCATGTAGAACGGGATCTTTTGAGATAGAAATAGCAGAGCTGTTATCATAATATAACGTTGTCGGGCCATGATGCTTGAAATTTAACCTCTCTAGAATACCTCTCATCCACAAAGTTTGGCAACTAGCTAAAGAAGCTGCAATATATTCTGCGTCGGTAATGGAAAGAGCCACTATCGGTTGTTTCTTTGAACTCCAAGAAATTGCTCCACTTCCAAGATTAAAAACATAGCCGGAAGTACTTCGAGAATCGTTAATGCTTCCTCCAAGATCGCTATCAGAATATCCAACAATTTTGATAGGAACTTGTGCTTCATAGAAAATCCCATGATCGATTGTTCCTTTGATATATCTTAAAATTCTTTTTGCTGCCTCCATGTGATTTGAGTAAAGTTTCTCCATGAACCTACTAACCAAGCTTACAGCAAATGCAATATCGGGTCTTGTGACAGTCAAATACATCAAGTTTCCAACTAAACTTTGAAACATGGTAGAATTCACAAGTTTCCTATCACCAATCTTGCTCAGCTTCAATCCAGTAATACAAGGAGTTGCTACCGGATTTGAATTCTCCATTTTGAATTTTGTAAGGATCTCAGCTGCATACTTTCCTTGAGAAATAAAAATCCCAGACTTCATTTGTTGAATATTAATCCCAAGAAATTGATGCAATTCTCCCAAATCAGTCATTTCAAATTCTTTCATCATAGAAGCTTTGAAAACTTTCAACATATCCAAATAGTCTCATGAAGACAAGATCATCATCATATAAACTTACGATCATAAAATGTCCATTTTCATTTATTTTAATGTAAAGAGTGTGTTTATAAGGACATCTTTCAAACCCGAATTTAATAAAATAATTAGTAATTCGATCATACCATGCGCGAGGCGATTGTCGCAACCCGTATAATGCCTTTTAAGTTTGCACATGTTCCTCGCCCTCTCTAATAAATCTGGGTGGCTGCTCAAGATAAATTTCTTCTTGCAAGTAACCATTTAAAAATGTTGATTTGACATCCATTTAAAACAACTTCCAACCATTTTGAGCAGCAAGCGAAATAATTAATCGAGTAGTATCAAGTCTAGAAATGGAAGCAAATACCTCATTGAAGTCTTCACCTTCTTTTTGTTTGTAACCCTTGGCAACCAAACGTGCTTTGTATTTGTTGACCGAACCATCTGGATTGGTTTTTGTTTTGAACACCCATTTAACACCAATTGATGTTTTATTTGGAGAAAATTAAAAAAATATTCTATTTTTAATTAAAAATTCGAAAAATGGCATTTTATTTGGAGGAGTTGCAAAAGTAGCCCTAAACGCCATGGGAGAAGGCGCATCCCCAATATGCGCCTTCTCCTAAGGCGCAACCCTTTATTTTATATATAAAAAAATAATTAATTCCCCCCTCCACCCTACCCCGCCCCTGGCCCGTGCATACATTATTAAATTCAATTCAACACATTATCAATGCACCATTAATCGGTTTCGTGGACCAAGGCTACCCTCTTGCCTGTCACATATACCCTTACCGAGGCCGTAAAAGCACGGGAAAAGCAGGGGCAAAAAGAGGAACAAAATCAAGGTAAAATAAAACCCTACCTAGCCTCAGGAATGTCAATAAAGATCATCAGCTCAAAAAAGGGAAAGAAGAATGAGAAGGGTTTAGGGTTTACTGTGAAAATTCTGGGAATTTCGTAAGGGTGGTTGCCCATCTATGTAAATCCTCATGATTTCTTCTATTTGCTTTCAGAAATAGAAATAAAAAAATCATCAACTCTTGAAACAAGAAGAAACAGGAAAACATTGTACCTATTAGTAAACTAGAGGCCATGTTTGTTTATGCTTTTCAAATTCATTTTCAGTCTCTCTCTCTCATATTGTCTGAGGCTATGATGATGATGATTCTTGATTCCCCTTTCAGCTGATCTATCGGGTATTTTGGCAACCCTGCCCATATCTTGGCAGGGCGACCCAGAAATCGGTGATTTTGCAGCCATGGCGGGTGGCAGTCTTTTTGCCTGTTTAAACTTCAGATCTGAGCCTCATTTTCTTTCATATTATTATTCTTTTTTTAAAAAATTTGATAATGCATGTGTGGGCCAGGGGGGCCATGGTATAGTGGATGGGTGAATTAATTAATTTTTTTTATAAAATAAAGGGTTGCGCCTTGGGAGAAGGTGCATATTGGGAATGCGCCTTCTCCCAAGGCGTTTAGGGCTACTTTTGCAACTCCTCCAAATACAATGCCATTTTTCGAATTTTTAATTAAAAATGGATTATTTTTTTAATTTTCTCATTTTATTAGGAGGCAAGTCAGTGAGCTCCCAAGTACCATTTTTCTCAATAGAGTTGATTTCTTCGTGCATAGCTTGAATCCACTTTTCTTCTTCGGAAGCTTCTTCATATGAAATTGGATCTTCTCCTACAAAAAATGCAAAATACACTTGGTTTGGTGCATCTATCTCTTCAGTCTCATCATAAAGTTCTCTCAAACTTTTTGTTCTTCTTGCCAATGGTGATGGTGAATTTTGAGGAGAATCGTTTCTTCCACCATCATAAAGTTGAGGTTTCACCACTATCATTTTCTCCAAAATTGAGTATTTGAATGCTCGATGTTCCTAAAACATTTGAAAAATCATAACAAACTTTTTCGTCAAAACGAACATCTCTACTAATCACAATTTTCTTTGTCGCCGGACTGTAAAGCTTGTAAGCTTTACTTCTTTCGCTGTAGCCAATAAACACACATTTTTCAGATTTATCGTCAAGTTTAGTTCTCACAGAATCTGGAATATGCACTTAAGCAAGACAACCAAATGTTTTGAAGTGACTAACATTTGGCTTCTTACCGAACCATTATTCATTGGGCGTAGAATTTTTCAAGCTTCTTGTCGGTTATCTGTTGACCAAATAAACGGCACATGAGACAGCTTCAACCCAAAAATCAACTGGCATTTTTTTCTTCTTCAACATGCATCGAACCATGTTCATAATCGTTCTATTCTTCTGTTCTGCGATGCCATTTTGTTGCGGAGTATATCTAGTTGTCAATTCATGTCTAATACCATGATTTTTACAAAATTCCTCAAATAAGTTAGACAAGTATTCTCCGCCGCGATCACTTCTCAATGTTTTAATTTGATGACCATAAAATTTTTCAACTTCAACTTTGAACTCTTTGAAATACGAAAGGGCTTCTGATTTTTCTTTCAAAAAATAAACCCAAACTTTTCTTGTATAATCATCAATAAATAACAAGAAATATCGATTACCTCCAAAAGACGGAACTCGAATTGGGCCACAAATATTAGTATGGATAAGCTCCAATGGTGAATGCAACTTCCAATTTGATTGCGCTGGGAATGGATCTCGATGTTGTTTTCCCAACTGGCATTCTTTGCATATCTCACTGATTTCATCCATTTTTGGTAACCCTTGCACAATACTTTTATTTCACAACTTCTTCAAACTTTGAAAGTTTAGGTGACCAAATCTGTCATGCCACAACTTGGAAATTTCTTCTTTAGCAGACAAATAACAAGTATCACTTAGGACATCAAGTTTGAAAGGAAATAAATTGTTTGAACCCATATTGATCTTTGCAACAAGTTGGTTTTTCTTTTTCATGGTGCAAAGATTATCAACAAACTGAATATCAAAACATTTCTTTATTAAGTGCCCAACACTTCATAAGTTACTTTGCAATCCAGGTAAGTAAAATACCTCAAACATTTTCTCCACTTTTTGATTTTTTGTTCGGAAAGCTATTTCTCCGACACCTTGAATTTTGTACGTCTTTGCATCTCCAATTGTAACCTGCCCATTGTTAGTCTCCACAAGAGATGAAAATAATTTTTTGTTGCCCGTCATATATCGGCTAGCTCCACTATCCAAATACCAAATATTTTCAAAATTTTCGTCAGAAGCAATTAATAAAGTTTCAGAATTTTCTGCTTCATTTTCATGGACAAAACCAGCTTCACGTTTCTTTTCAGGATATTTTTCCCAACACTCATTTATTTTGTGCCCCGGCTTATGACAATAATGACATTTAATATAAGGTTTATTACCTTTGAAGGTACCTCGTCCTCTTCCTCTTTGAAAATTGTGGGAAGATTCCCGTCTTTCATCGTTTTTCACCTCTTCATATTCTTTAGATGGTGATTGTTGATTGCGATAAGATCTTCCAACTCTTATTCGACCGCGTCCTCTTCCGCGTCCATGGTTACCGCCACGGCCTTCCATAGAGATAAATGTGGATTTTAAAGCTTGATCCAGTGAGGGAGTTTGAGGATTTCTTTGGAGAATTCTAACTTCGTGAGATTCCAATCTTCCTTGTAAGCTTTCCAACGCCATTGAGGAAAGGTCTTGTGATTCTTCAATAGCTACTACCACATGATCAAATTTTGTTGGTAGGCTACAAAGCACTTTTTCTACAACTCTTTGGGTCTCCATCACTTCACCATTTGTTGCCATTTGATTTCGAAGAGACGTGACTCTTGTAAAATATTCAGGGACTTTTTCATTGTCTCTTATCTCCAACTTTTCAAATTCCGCACGCAAGGACTGCAAGCGAACCTTCTTAACTTGCTCTTGGCCACAATAAGTCGTCTCAAGAATTTTCCATGCTTCTTGAGCACTTTGGGCTTTTGAAATTCTCTCATAGATCAGAATTTCAATTCCTTGATTGATTTGAAAAAGAGCCTTTCTATCCTTTTGCCTTCTGCTTTTTAAGAGCCTTTCTATCCGGGTGGATTTACACCATCTTTAAAGACATACCACAAGTCTTGAGATTCAAGACATAACTTCATTAGGTTGCTCCAATAATCGATGTTTTCTCCATTGAAACGAGGCATTTGTGTATTTAAATTGTTGTTGGCCATATCTTTTTTTTAAAAAAAACTAGGCTCTGATACCACTTTGTAGTAATATGTGGAGAGAAATATATGGAGAACACAATATAATTTGTATTGATATATTTGAATGATTTTTAATATCACAAGATGACCTATTTATACAATCATCTAGTTAAAGAATCATCAAAAAAATTAAATACTAATACATGCACTCTATTTTCTAGGTACATGAATTCATAGATACGTTCATCCACTTAATATGCATGTAACTTAACTAATAAATTTAAAATTCAGTTTATTTAGCCAACAATCCCGACTATGATAGGACTTTTCAAGAACGGTACTATAACTGCATAGTCATGAGGAACTCAACACGCATGACCCTTTATTCATATTAGCACTAGGGTTTCTCACAACTCACTTGGAGGACCAATCGCCTTACCCAAAAAGGAAATGGTACATACAAACAAGTTTTGACAAATCATTGGTATCCCTTTCTAAATTATTCTATGACTTGGAAACCTTTTATGATTACAATCGTTCAAGCACATTCCATGATCACTAGCCCGATGCGTGATAGTAGCTCTATGTAATCAAAAGAATTTCATTACATATCTATAAAGACAAAGATGTGTAATAAAGAATATCATTTCATTAATAATAATAAAAACAATATTGTTTTATAGTGTTATGAAACTTGACAACCAAAATGATGTGCAGTATACCTATCACTAACAAGAAGTACGTTGAAAATATCAGATATTATTGAATATATTATTGGCGTTGATAATAAATTCATATGATAATAATATCAATACATCTCATACAATATTGTTTGATAGACATGAAGTCCGAGAATAATAAAGAATTGTCCAAAATGATCAAATGGTCAAGAATTATACTATTAAATACTTGGAGCATTGAATGTTGCACGTTCATGTATTTGACCCAAGTTCACCGCAAACGCGTTCTTTGACCTTTTGTTCTCTAAACTTCTCTGCAAAAGTCCAAAATCTCATTGTCATTGACAATTTTACATATCTCATTATCAAAATTCCACAAGAAATGAAATAAATATGAGACCACTTATCCCAACTCAAAAAAAGAAAATGATACAAAAGTCATAATAGAATGAAGGCAGTAGTAATATATGTGTTGTTTCTAGCATTCTTGCTAGTGCATACAACAGCTTTCTCAAGTCCTAATTGTGAGGATAAACCCTGCAGATTCGATCGACGGCTTAGAGATAAGCAGCGATTGCTATCAACTCCAAAACCGAGCCCACAGTCTTTTCAAGAAGCTCCACGCTCACCAGCGATGCAGCAAATCCATGAGTACATTCATCTATCCTCGCACAGCCCACCACCGCCAATGTATAGGCCATCAGAATATTTAATTGATCCACCACCACCACCGGCGTACTAGTCGTGCTTTTCTTGTTGATGATTTCATGCATGTCGATTTTATTCGTCATGCTGTTTTCTTTATTTCTTTGTTTTTTGGCTTTAATATTTGGTGTTACTCTACTTCAGGATGTTATTTCAAATTGTACAACAGAAAGTTAATAAATTTGAAATTAGCAAAGTTACAGGATTTGTAAAATGAATCTCATACTACATTTTTGTGTTCATGACTTATTTGTTTACATTTTGATATTCCAGATGATGAATATTAGAGCACATAACTCTACTAAGTACTGTCAATATTAGAAAATCCATAATCAGCTCATATTCTTAGGGTAAATATAACTCAAAGTCTTAAAGATCACTTACCCCCCAAATTAAGGCCATGCTAGTGTCATAGTATATTGCATTGAAAGAGTAAACACAAACAAGAAGGATAAAAGATGGAAAATCTGCTGGGGGCTTTAGTGGTGCGAAACTATCAAGCTGAACTTGGACATCATGGGATCACAATCCGAATTCGACAGAAACGTTTGCAATTCGACAAGCTATGGAATTCATAGATTCACTTTGAGAGTGACTTATTCCTTGCGTGAGCTGGATCATAGGATGCCAAAAGGACATCCAATGGCAATCAAAAATAGATGTGAAAGAAGCCCGTCGCTTTTGGAAAACAATGGCCAAGATGGAAGCTCTAAAAGATTCATAAAGATGCTAATGTAGTTTCAAATGACCTAGCCAAATGGGCTCTCAAAGAGAACTGGGATATATGATGTAATTCTTCCTAAACAATTTCCCACTGTTTTGCCTTGTTTCACTAGCCCTCCTACTTTTGGGGAGTGGTTGTATTGAACATTATTTGGCTTTCTTGCAATGAAATTATATTTTATCAAAATAAAAAAGAAGTTGATTCGAGGAAAAATATAAGTAAAACTCTTCATATAAGTTCTATATCTAATGAGTTTTAATAAAAACACCACAAATTCTGAATAAAGTGATACAAATAAGACAAAATAGCTGCAATGAACAATAGTGAATAAAACATCTATATTATAACTCCATGTTGAATAGATATTGAGCAATTTAAGAATAAATATGAGAACAAATCTATAAAATCAAGTAAAAATAAGGTCGAAAGGTCAATCAAGAGCAAACATTTACTAGTAAATTCATGTTGTTTATCTTATTATTTTTATTACATGTCATATTAAATTATTTATGAACTACCATTGAGATGTTCGATTTTCTTCATTATAGACATAGTTGTTAATGGCGCGCCATGGCGCGGCGCCGAGCTTCACAATGACGCGCGCCTTTCTGAAACTTGTGGCATAACTAAGATGGTTAGTCTCCTTCCTCTTGCTTTTAACTTTTTTCTTGTTCGCAGAGAGGGAAAAGCATGTTCTTCTTTGAGAGAGAGAGAATAGAGAAGGAGTTGCTGCGTGTGTGCGTGAGAGAGATAAATTAGTGTTTGGGGTGGGTCATTTTATACCTTAAATTAGAGTTTGAGGCGGGTCATTTTATAAGGCTGCAATTTTGCAAATTTACCCTCGACTAGTCCGACTATTTTGACTTTAATTTTGACCCAAGGTTAATACATAAACCCAAGCCCAATTTGCGCAATTTTACTAATTGACCTAATTAATTTGAAGATGCTTATAATTATAAGTCTTAATTATATATAATATATGTTGAATTTATTATATAATTCTCGAAAGTTGTTATTATAATTTATCTAAAAAATTTTATATGACTGTTAAAAAAGTATTATGTTATTGATCGTATTAGTATATATAATTAATTTTTTTTAAAATATCTTTGAAAAGGCATGCGCGGCGACATTCGCCACGCCGCGCCGTGCCATTCACCATTAACAACGTATTCAAATTATGTTTGCTATCAGAATTTGAATGAGGAGAACTGAACATATGATCAACAAGCTAATAAATAATCGAAACAGTGAATGCATGCATCCTCCTCAATTACGAGCTTAAATATCGAATTGGCTTTGTAGATAGTTCTAGGACTAAATCATATGAAACCTTTAATCTTTAATTTTTAGGAAGGATGCTACATCTTTTATTCATATTTATATACATATTAACCACAAATTCGTGAGAACTTGAGATTGAACCCGGGAATTTCTTAGAGGACTTTAAATAAGAAGAAAAACACACAACTTGAGAAATTATGTGATTTAGCTCTAGTCCTTCCACGTGAAAGGAACTCAACTCCGGTTGAACTTATAAAATTGAAAATCAGTCCTTAAATCGATACTAATGGTGCCAATTATTATTAAAAAAAAAAAGTGTCAAACCACGCAACCTGATTGTTTCAACCGTCAAATAGTTCGTTCCAATACTAGGTCGAGAAAATCGATTGAGTGTTGAAGTCATATAAATGGACGGTTAAATAATACTTTCCTTACTTCTTCCTTCTTTTTTCATATCCTAAGCCTTAAAAACTTCTAAAATAGTAAAACTCATGTTGTTATCAACTCTAATATTGGCAATATATAAATATAACATTATTTATATTATTGACATATATATAAAAATATAAAGTGGACACAATGACAGTAGCTTTAGAATATATAGAATATATAATTTATTTATATATTACTATTTTATAATATTTATTTATATATTAATTAATATTTATTGCCTTATTACAATGTCACCAAACTTCAGTTAACCCAACGTTGAACTCGTGGCCCAGTCAATATTTCAATACAGTGTCCGATTAAAATTCAAATCATAAGGTGAAAACTGAAAAGTCACAGCTTGCTAAGAAGTCTAAATTTTATTCTACAACAAGCCAGCTATTAAGTAAACTAAAACTAATATTTCAATTTTCAAATGAAAACTGGCAGAAATAAAAAGAAAGGGATCATAAATAACCCTTTCAACAAACGGCAAAAAAAAAAAAAAAAAAGGAAATCACAAATCAGCAAAAACATGGTAAAAACTGGAGTCTACAACAATGAGCCTCACGGCAGCAACTGCAGCAGCAAGAGACAAAATAGAGAAGAAACCGACATTAAGCCAATGCCAATTCTTCTGTAGTGAAGTAAGTTTGTGTTTCTTAGCAACGAGATACATGTGATTTGCGAGAATGAACGTGAGCGGGAATGTGCTAATAGCCCCTGTAAGGCTCATAAAATCTCCCAAGAATGGCAATAATGCTGAGACGAATGTGGTTAGGGCTAAATAACCGCCTCTCACTAAAACTCTGAAAGACAAGTTACGTATAGCTAGAGCACTTCCTTTAATTCCGAATTTGGTATCCAAATACTCGTACATTGGACTTGCAAAGATCTGAAAATGGTGCTTCTAATGTTAGTATGATCACAAAATAACAAGATAAATAAACGTTCAAAAGTAGGGGTGACAGTTGAGTTGAATGGTTTGGGTTTGAGTCAGGTCAAATTGGGTCCAATATAAAAAAATATGGATTATAGTTGGACTCAAAAATGACCCAAAGTGGACCCATTATTAATCAAAGTGGTGGAAGGGGTTGTAGAATGTAAAATGTTGATTATTGACTCAAAGTGGAAAATAGTTGGACCCAAATTGGGCCCATTTAAAACCCAATTGGACCCAAATATTATTAAAAGCCAACCCAATTAGAACTAAGATGTTAAAATGTTAGGACCAAACCCATTGAAAACTTAGTTTGGTAATTGCCAACCTATTCAAAAGCATAAGTGTATGGGATAGTGACACACAGTTGAGTGAGATTTTAAAAGAATGGAAGTTTTGCTCTTACACTATTGCATTGAAGCCAGTGGTATCACTATATTACTTTAAGACAAAACATGTTTAATAAATTTAGGACAAGAGGACTTACATGCAAAGCAATGATTGTCTGCAAGAAAGCAGAAATATTGGCCACCGCTTTCAACCAAATCGGACCGTTAACATTGTTGAGTATATAGGCCGAAGATTTGGACCCATAAGCCCAGTATCCCATAAAGGTAACAGCATACATTGGTAAAACTCCGGCAGTGAACTGAAAATAGAGAGCTTTCATCATGTTCCCAACAACCGGTGGCCGGATTGTTGCCTGAATTTCTGGAAGCATTCCGGTGTTGAAGGCAAAAACAAGATTTGCTGATGCACCAATAGTAGTGAAAATCATACTTGTTTTTGTTCCATGAATGGTATAATCTCTCGGAGGTGACTCAATGCCGTCTTTTAGAGCAAGAGTGAATGCTATAACAATGTAGAGCAAACTAAAGACTGTTGAAAATGCTAGCCAAATACGCAATGCTGATAAATGGGGTATGGCGATTGCAAAAAGCCCGCATGCAAAACCGGCTATTGCGATGAAGTATGGAAGCTTCATATCATTGTCATCTCGGAAAAGAACATACATAGCCTGCATATAATTTACAAAGCATCAAAGTAATCAGCTACTGACTTATGTTGCCTCTAGATTGAAGGGTCGAAAGTAGAGGTGGCAATTGGGTTGAAAGGGGTCCATTTGGGTCAGGCTTAAAGTGGGTAGGGTCCAATCGGGTCCAGTGTTAAAAAATATGCATTATAGTTGGACCCAATAAGTACCCAAAGTGGACCCAAAATAGACCCAATAAGGAGCCATTATTAATCAAAGTGGTGTAAGGGGTTGCTCTAGAGTGTACAAGGTAGATTAATTACTTAAAGTGGGAAATAGGTTGGACCAAATTTAGACCCAAATTGGGCCCAATTCAAAACCCAATTGGACCCAAATATTATTAAAAGTCAACCCAGTTGGAACTAAAATGCTAAAATGTTAGGACCCAACCCATTGAGAACTTAGGTTTGTTTTGGGTGTAAATACATGTATGGACCCAAATTGCCACCCCTAGCCGAAAGGGTAGGATTTCAGGTCCAGAATTACAAATCCATTTAGCTTGTTCGAGTGATTTCAAGTGAGAATGAATTTCAAGTCCTTTAAAACTTGAACCATTTTTCCAATCAACATTATGGCGTTATTCCACACCTAATATTGGAATGATTTGAAATCCTTCACTTTTCCCTTACATCCAAATTATGTCATTCAAAGGTAGTTTAGAAGTTGGCATTAGCAATCATGCTGCTATATCTGAACCATATGTGAAGAATGAATTTTCATATATAGCTAAAAAGAAGAATATGTTACCTTAAGAGCACTACCAGCCAAAATGATAAATCCAACGTTGATCATGAAGAGGTTTGCATACTGCAGTGCCCATGTAAGAGAATAAGCGTTTTTCCCTACAAAAAACAATACTCATGAATTTTTCACACTCGCAACAAATAGTGGGATTCTATTACGGTGCGTTTGGATCGATGGATTTGGATTTTAGGAGTGGATCCACCGTAGTTGTGGAGAAAAGAGCTCAAAATGAATGGCGAGGGATTTGAAATCTATCATCATCCAAACGAACTTAAATGGATTTGTCGATGAATTTCAAATCACTCGATCCAAACACACCCTTAGTTCTTTGTTTAGTGTTACTACCATATATAAATCCAGCAAGGTCTCTATATCGGATATGCCTTTTTCCTCCGTATTCATGAAGCTTTGCAACTAAGGTATTAGCATACAGAGATATGGCTGTGGCTAAAATTAGTCCAACCACACCACCTATCCAACCCAACGGGACCATAATAGTGCCGGAATATCCCAACACATAGGCACTGTTTATCCCAGTTGTAAGAATGAATCCCACTTGAAACCATGAATCTGCAGTTATATGAAAGATAAAATCAGCCCACAACACTTGGAATCGTAGAATTGAAAATAAAATTATAAAATTTTCACATCAATCAAGCTATCATAAGTTCAAGAACTTGAAGTTTGTCGAAATATGTAGCTTTCTATTGCTAGGATACACCCCAATTATAGCATATACATCAAACTGTAAGACAGAACTAATTTTTGAATACAAAATATCACTGTAATATCCGATCCATATGAAAAGGCATATGACCAAAAAACAATACAAACGAATCGAAAACAAAACAGAGCCTTATTTATTATATAGTGAAATGAGAGTCTGAAAGGGAAAAAAAATTTAATGTGAAAAGTTCATTCTATTAAATTACAAGAACATTTAGGCTTTAGCCTTAAAAGTATCAAACTTTCTGGGTTGGAAGTTGGAACAGTTGATTACTATATCCGATAAAGATACAAACAAATCAACAGTAACCAATTTTTTTTCTAATTAAGTATACAAAACAAATATATCATAGTTATAGCATAAATCAATCCTTTAACCTCATAAGAATAACAATAAACAATAAATTCAACCCCATCAAGATTAAAAAAAAAATAGAAATTCAATTAAACCAAATCCAAGAAATCTCAATAAAAGAATAATTTAAAAATCCAACCTTGGCTAATCTGATGAGCAGTGTCAGGAATTTCGACAGCCAAATGATCGTCGGAATGGACCTTCCGAACAGACCCAGAAGCCCCAACGACGTCGTTTCCTTCTTGTTCACCCATATCTATTCTCTCTTCAACTCCTGTTCTGTATAGAAGAAACGGTGTCGTTTGTTGTTGGTCGGCGGCTGTAATCACATGCCCAAATGCCAGCCCTTCTGCTCTCCCTGTATTTCTCTCTGACCTATTTATACACACAGTCCCACATCAATCAATAAAAATACCCAGAATTTGAAAAATAGAAAATCATATCTATAAAAAAGGAAAATAATAGATTATAGAACCTGCGATTTAGAGAGAGAGAGAGAGAAGAGATAAAGGGGTGAATGGGGATTAATAAAGACTGCTGTTTTTTGGAGTTTATATTTTCTCTCTCTGATCTGATCAATGGCGCGAGATTCCGTGAAGATCGTTACTCTTTCGGGATTGGTTGTGATTTCAAGTCCCAAACCGCAAGTTGTGGTAATTTAACGACTTTACAGGATTTTCTGAACCGTCGATATAGGTGTATGTTTAAATCAACGGTGTGGATGTTGCCGCGAGAGGATCTTGGATTGTTGGTCTTTATGCGGCACGTGGGCAGGATGACGGCTATTGTGTTGACTCACACCCAGCTATTTTTGGTTAATTATGGAATATTTAGTCAGTCAACTAATGACCATCAATTATTTGGTTAATTAATGGGTTTGAATTTTCTATATAAATTATTCAAATTATATAAAATTCACCTTAAATTAACTTATTTTTGTAATTATATATTTTATATATTAAAACTTTCTTATAATTTCTAAATCTTATAAATAGATTACTTAAGTGAATTTCATTGTGTTTACCAAAAGTTAGATAAATTTATGTAATTAAAATTAAAATGAGAGAATGTGCATGTGATTCACGTACTTTCTGTTATAGTCTTTGACCTGCACCAATCACTATTCTTTTTTCTATTTTTCCTTTTGGTTCAACTATAGAGAATTGGTCAAATGTAATATAATATATATAGTTCCATGTTCACAACTAGAATATAATTTAACAGCTAAATATGGTAAATTTTCTAATGTTTATACTGTGTGAACAATAATTTTGAAATAAATATTATGAAAATTTTAGTCCATGGTCAATGATTTAGATAGTGTTAGGTTAATTTAATTTTTTGACTTCAAACTTATAGGTTTGGTATGCCTTATTGCTTATATATATTATAATAATTTTGAAATCAAATATGAAATAGTCAAATTTCGATTTATCACATTTTGCAAGAAGTTTTTCTTAAAATAAACTTAGAAATCAGTTTTATGATAAGTAATCACTAGCGTAATACTTGTGATATGCACGAATGATAACTTTTATGTTGTAAATAATAGTTAGAATTGAGAGAATAAATATCTAAAATTTTAATAGTTTTATTGATGGGTAGACACTAAATAACTTACCAAAATTATAAATAAGCGTGAAGCAATTTGTGTCGATATATATTTAATTATTTATAATATGAATATTTAGTATTAATATATGTATATAATACAAATAATCCGGGTCAACCTGTTATTTTACACCGGTTGAACCGGTTGATCAGTGACCCAAAGTAACTCAATGACCCAGTTGGTTGTCCGATTCGATCACCTGTCCGATTTTAAAAACATTGCTTTTATATTAACTTTAACAGATCTAAAGAGAAGAAATTTCTAAGATTTTTTTATGTATTATATTCAAATTGGCAATTTGCATAAAGAGCTGATACTTGTCACTTGTGTTAGTTCTATTTATATAACACAAACCTGAATTTTTACAAAGCAAATTATATAGTTTTTGCAAGAATAATAAAGGAAAACGAAAAGGAAAAAAATAAGATAAAAATCCATTAAACTGAAATTCGGTGCATATATAACATTATATATATTTATTGTAATTTAATGGATATTAAATTTTGGAAAATATATTCATCCAATGTAAATGAGTATTGTCAGAAGCTTATGTAGCCTAATTTTTTCAAAGGCAAAGTTATAAGTTGGAAAATTTGATACAATGGGCTCAAGTTAAAATTTTGTTTTATTCATGTGAATTTTGAAGTCGGTAAGTAATTAGATTGTTTCTAGATTGAAAGATATTAAAGTATATGATTAAACATGTATGATTAATTAATGTTATTGAATTAATACTAACTTCTTAGAAATTCAAATTCAATACAAAAATAAAGTAATACTAATTTTTCAAATCATTACAAAATGTATACTTTGGTCTTTACCAATGACACATAAATTGTTTTAATAGTTTTTTTTATGTAAATCTCATCTGATTTATATTTTATGAAGAATGAATTTTTCATTGAATGTACATTGTACAGTGTGATCCATTCATTTTAGTGTTAATTTTAAAAAAATTAAGAGCATATTAGAGTGAAGTACCCACGATTTAGTTAGTAGATATATTGATAAGAATTAGGAATAGTAAAATAGAAGAAAAAATGGCTCATTTTATTCATTTAGACAAATATTCGGGCTTTTTGTATATAACCCTCCCAGGTAATTGGCAAACAACCTCTGAGGTATGAAATCTTGGTAAAGAATCCTAAGTTGACCGTTAGTCAAGAGTTATTTTTTTTTTTTAGTCTATAGATAAATATTAATAGATCTAATAAATGCCAATTTATTAAATATTAATATTCTCTTTTTATTAGATATATAGCTAATTTTTCTATCGTTCGTCTTGTAAAGTGTTTTCTACTTGATTTATTATATGTCAAAACAAGTTTGAACAATTTCACACAATGTGTTTTAAATTTGAAACTAGATTAGAACTAGATCTACTTGATTATGTGAAAAATGATAGAATGCGTGCAAATAAATCAAGAGAATTAACAACTTCCAAATAATGTATGGCAAATTGACAATTATTATGAAAAAGAACAGTTGAACATAATATTTACAGAAAAATATAATAATTATAATATAATAATTTGTAAATATGCTCGCCTTTATTTTTAATTCAACACGGGTAGAGCTAGATCAAAATTTTTGACACATTCTCATCCGCACATGCATCACACTGAAATATACGTAATATAGGGATTTCAATTGCAACTCAGAGACTAAATACCATGGACTATAATCTCTTCAGAAACAAATGTTATCGTCAAGAGTATTAGCAAATTCCAACATAATGTGTGTCAATTTTTTTTTTTTAAATAAAAGTTAGAAAAAAGATTAATATATAAAATTCACCTTATTTTTTACTTCAACACTGACAGAGAGATCAATTTTTTAGCCCATTTTTTTGCAACAATCACGCATATAAAATTAAAATAATATATAACTTAAAGGAAAATAATATATTGCAGCATATAGAATGAGATTCAATACTTTATCTTCAAAGGAGAAAAGTTTATGAAAAAATTTAAAAAAAGTAACAATTGTTTGGTGATTTACAAAAAAAATCTTTAAAAAAATCTCTCAAACTTTTAGATAATTTTGGGGAAAATTTGCGTAGAAGGAGAATTTTTTTCTTACTATTTATAATTTGATAATTCACACAATCGATTTATAAGGTCTTTTCCGACTATTTTTCAACTACAAAAATCAAATTAATCACATATTCTAATGTAAAATCATGCAACGTTTAAAATAAGATCCATTGTGGCTATTTTTTGACATCTAAAATCGATGATTTTGACTAAAATAATTTGTTATAAATTATATTCAAATAACAATCCCAACTATTGTTTCACAAGAAAAAACATATCACATCATTCATAATCATTACATATTTTTCTCTTAAAAAATTCATCCAAACACACATCTCACCTTATATTTCTTATTCTAAAAATATTTTTTCCTTAGTTTTATCATGAAAAAGAATTCTCAAAGATGTATATGGCATCCAATTGGGCCCTAAATTGCTCTTTCTCCATATATGTAATTCAAATAAACCAATGAGGATTTTACAAGTATTAAGATAATTCAAAATTCTAAATAATTAGGATTAGGATTTAAGTCAAAATTAATTTTGTGGTCAACGGACCGACCACTTTGCTATAATATATAATAGATAATAGATTGGCACTTAATGGTAACCGAAAGAGCAAAACTTTTACTTTTTTTTCCTTTTACTGCTGATAAATTATAACTTATACATGGCTAGGGGTGTAAATAGGGATGGCAACGGTTTCGGGTCTACTCGGAACCACCCCGAAACCGTCCCGTCAGTTCCGGTTCTTTCAATGCTAAACGGTTACAAATCCGGTTCAGGGTCCAACTAAACGGTTCTTGGGCGGTTCCGATTCTGGGTCCAACCCGAAACTGCATTAATTTTTTTTTATTTTTTTTATTAATATTAATGGTGGATATTTTACTAAACACTAAGATCATTCAACTAACCAAAATCAATTGAAAAAGTTTGTTAGATTATTTCATTGCAAAGAAAATTAAATATCAATTTCAAAATTCCAATATATATGTCAAAAGTTCATACACTTTAACATATTATATTATATGAATAGAATGTGAAATTAAATATAAATATATAGTGTAACGAAAAATTTGGCATGTCAATGGTGTATTCTTGGGAATAAATATAAAAGCACACATAAGCCAGACACCTAAATATATATTAGTAGGAATAAATTATTCTCCATTAACACAGGCGTTAAATTTTAAGATCATATTCAACATTTATTTATTTTTATATTGAGAGAATATAATTGTGGAAACATAGTAAAAGGATACCAACACCACTAGCATCTATTTATGTTCCATATATATAATATCAATAATTACCACAAACAGAATATTCCGAATATATCTAATAATTATTATTACTGATTTTGTTGGGAATAAATATGATCCCACACACTCGACAATCCTCATAAATTCCAAAAATCATGATCCATCTTTTTCATATAATCTTGTATTTTATTTAAATTTTTTATTCCAAAATAAATATTTTATTCGCTTAAGCTTTTTCGTAACAAAATAATATTCACTTCTTTAAGCCACGTGTGCAAAAAATATGCAACATATTTTCTTATATAAATTCAATGTAGATGAGTGATAGGCTAGGTACAAAATAAAACAAGGCAAAAAGAAAAATATTACATGGAGATCCGGGTACCCATGGGTTGGACCCGGCGGTTCCGGTTCCGGTTCCATAATGGGGGAACCGGTTCCGATTTTGGGTCCAAAAATATTTAACGGTTTCTGTTCCGGTTCCAGTTCCGGTTTCGATTCCACCGGTTCCAGACCCGGAACCGCCTCGTTGCCATTCGTAGGTGCAAATGAGCCAAGCTCGAGCCTTAATAGATGAGCTCGAGCTCGTCGAGCCTAAAATTTTCGAGCTCGGGAGTTTGGGTTCGAGTTTGAGCCGAGCCCGAACTCGAGCCGAGCAGAATATTTTTAATTTATTTTTAATTATTTAATATGTATTTACTAATTATTTAATATATATTTATTAATTATTTAATATATATATTTATTAATATTATAATAAAAATACGAATATATTAAAAATAAAAAAGCTCGCGAGCTTTTTCAGAGACATCTGAGCTCGGACTTGAGCTCGATTAAAAGCTCGAGCTCGTTTTATCGGGCTCGAACCGGCTCGCGAGCCAGCTCGGCTCGACTTACACCCCTATACATGGCTGTCGAATATGACAAGATTTAAAATATTTATGACTATTTATTAATATTTTTTTATAAGACACATCAAATTACTTGAACTCTAAATAAAGGAGAATAATCATAATGTGACTCAAATTTGACCCAAATACTTGTATTTAATTACTCAAAATTAAATTTCACATAAATTAAATTGAGTGTGTTAGTTGCCCAACGAGTTATTTATTTGCTTAGCCAAATACATGTAAAACATTATGATAGTATTATTTTATGAGTATATTAAACCTTTCTTTTTGGAATCTTCTTTTATCTTTGTTCTTTACATAGAATAAATATAGATATTGAAGATTACATGGACTATGGAGTAGTGGCACAGACTTTAAATATTAAAGAACACTACAATTATCTTTAAAAAGTTAAAAAAAAGAAATATTGTAAGCACTATGAGCACTGAGTAGAAAGGGTGGACTAAAATCAAGAATTTTACATGCCCTATATAAAAGAGCTAATATTTAAATATAATTTAATCATTTTATGGTATTTATTTGTCATATTTATTTTGTTACTTTTAAGATAAAGAAATTGGTCAACAATGAGAATGCACTACCATGAATATAAAATCAACAAACCTACGAAGTTGCTTCTACTTTACAAAGCGCAAATTAAATGATAATGATTGGCATTTATGGAGCTTTATTAATGTACTTTTTAATGTATTATTGTTCTTTTACTATTTTCATTTTGGTACAAAGGAATATCCAAACAGCACAATTTAGGACTGTAATATTATGGAAATGGTACCACTTGTGGTAGTGCAATATCTTTAGTGTTCTAGACTTGTTTATGTTCTACCCAATAGAGTAATTTAATTATTTTGGTCATTATATGTTTATGCTATATATGATATGTTCAAATCTGGCTTAAAACTGAAGCTGAACATATTTATTTTTTCTTATTTATACTTGAAGTGGTCCCTATAGTTATGACTTATGATTAGTCAAATACGATAAGATTAAAGTTTTGATGATATAATGATGAAAAGCATTGAAACGGAGAATGTGGCCTATGTCATGGTCCATACACTATATATTAACAAAATCCTAATTATTGAGACCAATGATTTTATTTGATTTTGCATTTTGAAAAAAAGTATTGAAAATTTGTGACAAATTTATTTGCAAAGAGATGGTAAAGATGACATAGATAATTGCAAAAGTAAAATTGAAAGACTATTCGAAAAGTGATAAAAGAAGAATAGGAAGAAAGAGAAAGGAGTGATTGATTGGTAATAAATGAATGAAAGAAAGAAATTAGGCTATGCTCCACTAACTTGACCTTTGAGAATCTTCAATTTCTTTTCATTTTTATATTATCTTCTTGTTCTCATATAATAAGACAATAATTTATGTGAACGATTTAAAGGGGAGATGAATGTAAAAAAATAGATTCTTTTATGCTATTTTAGTGAATATATATATATACACATATATTGCGATTTGATCAGTTTTTCAGATGATTTAACTAGTTGAACTAATAACCCAACGATCCAATTAATAATCTTGTTGATTTTAAAGTGATAGATTGAAACCACAAACTCCAAGGAAATTTTATGCTAGATCCTGCCTAATGGAGCCGGTCATTCCCCACCATACAATTATGGTGGGGTTGGTGATATTTTACATCCACCACCCATACAAAAACCACCCACCCCACCACAATTGTGTGGTGTGGAATGACCGGCTCCATAGGGCAGGGTCTGTCATAGAATTTCCCCAAACTCCAAGGCCAAGCTTGAGGGCATGCATTTTTGGATATTTTATTGAGCCCATATATGGAATATCTATAACTTCCTCAAATCGAATCATTTCACCATTTAACGAAACAAAAGTGTCAAATACAAGGAAAATTCTATCCTGCAATTCCGGTTCAATTTCAACCACACCTTTGCACACAAGAGGGGTGGTTTCCACATGGGTGGTGGATGAAACCTCCCCTATTTTACAAAATGTGTGGTCTATCTTGACTGGGACCAACGGTCCCGGACCAAGATAGAATTTTCCCAAATAAAATGGGTGATTTATAATTTATCAACTATTTTGTTCAAACAAGAGAAGAGATTGAAACAAGGTTAATTATTGACTTATAAATCCGAACTAGTATTGTAATGCTAGTGTATAACCGGATTGATTGCATTAATTGAATTGACAAAATTTTTTGTAAATTTTCAAAGCCAAATACAAGACAGTGGGTCTACCTTTATTTTTATTGAGTTAACTTGACTAGGAAGGAAAACGATAAGAGCATATCCAATGACTATGCATTAAATGTCTTTAACGGGCCTTAATAGACCTGGTCATATTAAGTATTAGAGTCCTGTTGACTTTGGCCCCTATACTAAGGAGCCGAATAAAATAAATGACAAGGAAGAATGACGTAAATAAAGTTAATACTATCATCCACATATATGTAAATAAAGTTATGGCATTGCTGTTATAGAGCTGCTACTCATAACACTGATATGAGATACTAAACAATAGTCCGAATAGTTAACCAATCGAATGTAACTATACACATATTCATTCAGGGTGTGTTTGGATCGAGTGTAATTCATCGACAAATCCATTTAAGTTCGTTTGGACGATGGTGAATTTCAAATCCCTCGCCATTCATTTTAAGCTCTTTTCTCCACGGATTTCAAATGACACCATTTTCCTTCCTCCAAATCCACTCCTCAAATCCAAATCCATCGATCCAAACGCACCGTCAGATATATACGTATACGTCTTATTTGTAGCATGCTAAAGAGATATAGGCGCAATTTGAAGCACAATTTATATCCATCTTTATTCAATAGAAACAAATACAACATGCTATCAAGTAACAACTTATGATCAGTTTCTTCACAGGAGAAGACATTTCGTATCACGACAGACAAATACGCGTCTACACTCAATACTTTAACAAGCATATCACCACAGTTAGTAAGCAGAATAGAATACATACATTAGTACAGGCTTCCATCCATGGTTTTAAAACAAAATTACACGTTATATTACATGCATTAAACACACAATCACATGACATAATTCACAAGTACCCTAATTCTTAGCATCAGTTGAGTTATTATCCCCTACCACTATGTTGATCTTTTCATACCTGAAATCCCCTGACTTTGCCGGAATTGTTAAGATCGTCTCTGAGCTATTTTCCAACAAGAACATCACAATTAACGCTAACAATGCGCCACATCCTGTAACGAAAACCAATCCAGAAAGAAAGCCCAAAGCACAAATCCTCTTTCTTTGTGCCAATTTCTCCTTACTAATAATATCTTTAGAAAATGCTCGTGGATCTAACGGCTGAGAATGCATCCAGTCTGGAACACTCCTCATCCTGAATTTCCACGAATAAACTCTGCTAATCTGCATTGATTTCCCACTAGATGAACTCAAACCCACTACCACTTCTTCGTTTCTCCACATTTCACCCAAATCAATCTGATACACCAACAGAGGATTATACGGCCTAGCAGCGCCAAATTTACTCAATCTAACCTCCACCCTTTTCGAGCTCGAATCATAATCAACCCAAGAATGCAACTTTACTCCACTATTCAAAACCAAATTGATCGACGATACATTGCTTGTTTTCACAGAAACGAGACTGCTCACATCGATACCAACATGATTCGCATTCACATCCCCTAAATTCTCGTCAACCAAAGTGTCAAACTTTACCCCAAAAAATTGACTTTCTTTCGAAACTCCAAAACTTTCTGTGGAGAATTTGGACATACAGTTTCTGGGCACAATAAGAAAAGCCAAGCCATCTCCATCACCAGGCGAAATGGAGAAAGTGAAGTCAGTAGAAAACGAAAGTGGCCTTCTAGATTTCGTGTTTGAGCTGAAAAGTTTAATGGGCTTTTTCTGGATTAGAAATCCAGAGCTCGGAGAAGAGATTTTGTGGTCAGTGAGTTGAATACAAGCGCATTTGTTCGAAAATTTTGCGTCACCAGTGAGAACAAGGTTTGGACCAAAATGTGGTTTGTTGGGGAGTGAGAGTGAGGAATGCAGAGCTGAGAAAAGGGCTGAAAGGAACAGCAAAAAGGAAATTGAACAATTCGAGTAGGAAATAGAGATCATTGGATAAGATTTGGACATTCTTCTTGGGATTTAGAGAAATTAGGGTTTGTGTAGTTTTGCAGTGAGATTTTTGGGGGAAATTCAGATGAGGAATGTTTGTATGTGTATGTCTAAAAAGTTGGAATTAAGAACCGGTAAGACCGTACAGTCGAGAATTCTTGAAAAACTCCAAAAAAAATAAAATGAAAGGGGTCAGAAAAGAAAATAAAGTAAGAAGAAAATGGGCTTTGCATTTTACTTTTTTGGGCTTTGGATTTTAATTTTGTGGGCTCTGTTATTAGAAATTAAAAATTAGAACCAAACACAAAGTTAAAATTGAGGGCCCAAAAAAATTCTGGGTTTTTGAGGTTTTTGAGAGTTTTGGAAACCCAAAACAAAATCATACTTGGGCCTTAATGGTATGAAATTGACACCATACCACCCAATCAATTGACGAGGCATTTAGTTAAATAGCATTAAAATGACAGTTTTTATTTATAATTAGTTTTCATTTTGAGATAATTAAATTGCACAGCCTTCTTACTTAATAAAAAATAATATAAAATAAAATATTTAGAAAAAAATCTTTCAAATTGTCTAAAATATCATTTTGAATAAAAAATTAAATAAAATATTTGAAAGAAAATATATTCTTCCAAAGAATATTCACCCAATCCCCATAAAAGAATATTCACCGAATACCCACCAAGAATATTTACTCAATCTTCATTCCCATAAACAAACAAAAAAAACCCAAAATCTCTATTCTTCAAACCCTACTTCATTCTCTTACATTTTCATTAATCATTGACAAAGTCATTTTTAATTCTAACCACCATCATTGGATTTCCAACACTCATAGAAAGAAGAGTTGAAGATACTAACACCTCAAAAGTTTGAGAGATCAACTCCAACATAGGTACTTTTATCTCAAATTTCATCTTTTTGTATAAACTATGTTGTTTAAAGATTAAGTTTCATTTTTAAGAATATTAATATAAGATATTATCAAGAATGTGTTATTTTGACTTTTATACTTAAAAATCTTAAAATTTTTGTGGGGAAGATGATGAATAATATAAGCAGACCGGTGTTCAGGTTAACCGCTCTACCCAGTTGGTCCAATCGGGTTTTTATATTTTCTGGACTGACAGACCGGTCAGATCGGTAGACCAATCTTCTGAGTTTGCCACTAGTGATGTCAAACGGGCTGGCCCTCCAAAAATTTTTTCACGGGTAGGCCCAGCCTAGGCCAACTAAAATAAGTGGGCCTGGGCTGGGCCAGCCTGCTCGAGTGTTTTTTTTTTCCTAAACATGTTTTCTACATTTTTTTCTAAAATATGTTTAGTTTAATTCAACTTAGAACAAAAATGGATATTTAAATTCGAAGAACAAAAATTAACATAATATTATTTCAAAGTAGTAAAAACTTAGTACATAATTTTACTCTATCATAAATCCTACATTAATCGTATTGAAATTGTGTCCATTTGTTATGGCTGTAGGCGTTTGAAGCGGGACCCGCACAATATTCAAATTTTTTAACTAAACTCATAAAATCTTCATTGTCTTCCTCTTCAAGTGGTGGTTATTCGACGAGCGTTATGATAAAGTCTTCATCATCATCTTCAACTTCTACATCATCATTGTTCATCGTTTTGGATTTATTCCCATTTTGTATGTCGGCTTCCCTCCTCCATTATTGATGAAGTCAATCCTTGTACAAAATATAAAACTTTATTGATTTTGGACTTAGACGATTTCTTCTATCGGTAACGGTCCTTTGTCCTGCACTAAAAGCACTTTCAGAAGCTACGGTAGACATTTGAGGCGTTAATAAATCACGAGCAATAAAAAAAAGAATAGGAAACGTTGCACTTTTATTTTTCCACCATTGTAAAATTTCAAAATTTTCATAATATCCATCAAGGGGCAATTGAAGATAATATTGTATTTCACATTTGCCCTATTTGTTGTTCCATGAGTATTTTGCAACGAGGCTAACATAGAAAAAGGATGACGGGATGATGAATGAACATTTGATGTCGATGATGAATGAATGACGTTAGATGAAGAATGTGAAGATGAATTAGATTCATATAGTGACAATAAATTTCTTAATAAATTCTCGACATGGTCTTGTTCGTCTCCTATATTTATGTCATGCAAGTTAGCTAATTTATAATATTGTTCCATTAAAATAAAACAACCATCGTTTTTACATCTAGGGTCAAATATATATCTTAAGATACATATTGGAAGAATTTTAGAAAAATATTTCTTCCATTTTAATTCCATTTGATTTATTATAATTTTTACATCATCATTATCTCTATTTTGAGAAAACATTTCAACTACTTTGATCATATTAGATAACATAGATGTAGTATAGTAAGAACCGGACATCGTTGTGGTAACTTCACGAAATATGTTTAGTAAATGAGCAATTGTGTTAACGATATTCCAATCGGATTCATAAATATATGCCGACCCATATTCCCCAACAAATGTTTGATTACAAATTGAATTAATGATACTACGATTAGGATAAGCTTCAAACAACATTTTATAGGTAGAGTTCCATCTAACTTCCACATCTAAATACGATGCTTTATACATTAAATTATTTCTCTCAACGATACGTTTATATTCTTGATGTCTAATGGTTGAAGCTTTAATATGAGATGCACAATTTCTAATTTTGTGAATATGTTCTTTTATGAAATCCAAACCATCTTTAACACATAAATGCATAATATGACACATACATCTAATATGAAGTAATTTTCCACCAACAATTGGATTCAATTTATTTTTCAAAAATGAAATAGCTCTAGTGCAATTTGTTGCATTATCAAAGATATATTACATTATTTTATTCGAAATATTCTAATTTTCACAACGAAAATGTAAAGCTTTACTTATGTGATAACCCGTGTGTGGATGATCAAATTGTTGAAAGTTGATTATTATTTTTTTCTAAATTATAATCATCGTCTATTCTATGTGCCGTTATGCAAATATAATGAAGACAACCCCTACCTTTCCACATGTCCGAATTTAATGAAATCATAGATGTTAAATTAGAAAATTTAATTTTCAAATTATTCATTTCTTCTATATATTGCTTAAAACCATCATTATATAATAAGTATTACGTGACACTCGTTTAAATTGTGGTTGACAACACACTTTTATAAAATTTTCAACAAATAAATTTTTGGCAAAAGTAAAAGGCAATTCGCCTTGAATAACTAACCGAGCTGAACCGTTTCTCATTACCATTTCATTATAACTAAATATTTCAATATTACTTTGTGTAACTCCATCCTTACTCGATCCTTCAAAGTCTATTATCTCCCATTCGGGATGCTTATTTTTCAAATGCCTTCCAATATTACCGGTACCCCAGTATCCATTATTTTAAATACAAACCCGTTCTTACATATTCGACAAATAATTTTTTCTTCATCCGTCGCAAGTTGAAAATATTTCCAATATTTACTTGTTGTAGGTCTTATTCCTTTTTTTACATGAAGATGTTGTCGAAGGCCCTTGTTCCCCTAAGTGTTCATTATCATTTTCTTCGATTTTATTTTCTTTATTAAATTGTGATTCCGACATATTAAAAGTTATGTGATGTAGAAAACGTTCATCTTTGGTATTAAATAATCTTTTTCTTTTAGACATATTCTAAGTCGGAATCTTTAGAATTTCTAACTAAATAACTTATAACAACAGCTAAAATAATAAAACGATGCAAACTATTTAAAGAAAACTAAAAACGATGTTACCGAAGTGAAGTTCTATTTTTTATTGACGATCGAACGGCACAACGAACGGCACCACTTCGGAATCACGTCGAGAAATTGAACGACACAACTTCAGAATCACGTTGAGAAATTGATCAACACCACTTCAGAATCACGAGAAATTGAGTCACCACTTTGCAATCGTAAATTATTATGTAATAAGTAGAAGAATTGTGAATTTGTGATTACAAGTTATGAGATAATAATCAAATAAAACACAAATCCTATATTTATAGATAAGAAAAAGTAAAAATAATAATAATAATAATAATAATAATAATAATAATAATAATAATAATAATAATAATAATAATAATAATAATAATAATAGGCATTGCTTATTAGGCAACGGTCATAAAATTTTATGGCCATTACCAATGAGGCTTACTGCCATTTTGACCGTTGGCTTGGCTGCTACAGTTATTGTTCAGTTAAAAAAAAATCACAAGAGGGAGCCAAGGAGATTTGATCCTTGGCCCCTTCAAATTTTACCACTAGCCCAATGGTTTGGGCTAGTGGTATGTTATTATATTAAAATTTACAAAAACAGATTTTGAATATTAAATGGGTGGGGCTGGGCCGTCGTGGGTTGGGCCGGCCTGGCTTGGCTCGGTCCACAAAATTGCTGGGTCGGCGCAACCCAGTCCACGACGATCCACGGGTTGCGGGTCAGTGGGCTGGGCCATCCTATTTGACTTCTTTATCTGTCACGTCTGACTGCCTTCAGTTTTCCTAATTTTTTCAATTGGCTCATATGTATTTATTTTTTATTTTATAGGAAAATGTGTGAGATTGTTTTATATTACCGATATGATGGTGAATGGAATACAGAGAGAAGATAAATCATATGAATGGTTATCAAGAAATGATCAAATGATGAGCATATTAATCCTAGATGATCCAAACAAGATAAAACTTTCAGAGCTTCATGATCGTATATGCGAAAGGAATCAGGTGGATCGACAACTACAAAAATAAAATTGAGTTATATTCCTTTGTCTTATAACGTCTTAAGTCCGATACATATCTTAGATGATTTTGAAGCTAAGTGTTATTTTTTTTATCGTTGTAACATATCAAAATGTAGAAGCATTTTATATGTCGAGTTGATCAAGAATGAGGAACTTGAGACATAAAATGATAAAGGAATTTTTGAAGTTGTGAACGAAGAAACATAACACAATGATGATGAAATTTGTCAAGATGAATATTTTAACGCCAACATAGAAGAGTCGAGGGTTTATCATATTACATCTACATCAGGTTGTGAGGGTGATACTTTGAATGAGTCAATTACCGTGGAAAATATGCTTCAAAAAAGTACAACATCAATAGTCTATGCCCCAATTTCCATTCGACAATCTCTATGTCTAGATTTGGACGTTGTTGATTATTATGAATCACCAGTTATTGATGACACTTGTAAAGCCTTTAGTTTTGATGATGGTTTAAATGTTGAGATCGGACAGGAATTTAAAAACAAGATGGAGGTGAAAAACTTGTAATTAATGCTTCCATCAAATTTTGTTTTGATTTTAAAATAGACAGGTCAACAACAAAATTATTTGTGGCGAAGTGTAAAGTCGATGATTGCAAGTGGGCTATGTGTGCGGCAATTGTTGAAGGCTCTAACCGGTTCTCCTAAGAACTTATTGTAACATCCATACATGCTCTTCTAGTTCTGTCGATAAGAAAAGTAAAAAAAGCTACTTCGCAGTTAGTTGCTGACATGTTAGCAAAAGAATACCCGGGTAAAATGGACACACCTGCGCCACATCAAATAATGGAGGTAATGAATAATCGCGGTATTGGAGTATCTTACTTCAAAGCATGAATGGAAAAACGTATAGCCGCAAGTAATATTAGGGTAAACCAGAACTTAGTTATGGAATTTTTCCGAGTTATTAGCATATGATGAAATTGGTGAATCCTGGTACAATCGTAGATTTGATTGTAAACGGAGAAAAGAAGTTCAAGTGTCTTTTTCTCGCATTGGAAGCGTGCATTGAAGATTTCAAGGTAGAGGAAGATAATTGCAATAGATGGAACTTTTTTAAAGACCACATACGAGGGCACATTGCTTGTTTGCACCTCACAAGATGGCAATAAACATAAATATCCTCTTGCTTTTGCTATAGTTAAATTAGAAAGTGATGAATCGTGGAACTAGTTCTTGATAAAACTTAAGGAGCTAATACCTGATAATGAAGAATTGGTCATCATTTCAGATAAACACCAGAGCATCATTAAAGCAGTTTTGGATGTCTACAAAAAGGCTGAATATGGATTTTGTGCATAATATATTTCTCAAAATATTAAATCATATGTTAGTAAAGGCAATCATGTTAGGAACAAGAAATGTAGAAAAAAGGTGAAAAAGACCATTCAATCGAAGTTCATAGCTGCCGCTATTGCATATACTGAGGCTGAGTTCAAACGCTTATATACGGACCTAACAAATAGGTACCATGCAGTTCATGTGTATCTTGAAAGTAGTATTGATGTTAAGAAATGGACTAGGTGCTACTTTGTGGGTTCTCGTTACAACATTTTGACTACCAACGGAGCCGAGTCCATTAATTCGGCCTTGAAGGAGGCAAGATCATATCCACTAGTATCTGTGATTGATGTGATCATGATGAAACTTTATAAGTGATTCAACAATCACCGAAATGAAGCTGGAGAAAGCTCTTCCTCACAATGCTTAACTCCAACTGTAGAAAGTGTTGCATGCAAGGTACAAAGAGTCCAAATTTCTTAAGGTAGAAAAACTAAATAGGATAACAGGTAAGTACTGTCATAGGAGAGAACAATAGGTTCTTGGTCAATTTAGAGCAGAGAACATGCACTTGCAAAGTGTATGATATTAATCAAATACCATGTGTGCACGCACTTGCTGCATTTCCAGATGGCACGAATAATATGCATAATTTGTGTTCAACTTACTACTTGAAAGAGTTATGGGCATTGGCGTATCACTGGACCATATACCCCGTGCCAAGTGAATCTGAGTGGGATGTCCCTGATTATATATAAGCCACAAAGGTGTCACCTCCTGATGTTATTAAAAAGCATGGAAGAATGCAAATGACAAGATTTCCTTCTGCATCAGAAAGCAAAAAATGCAAAAGCACGAAATTTCGACGAGCAATAATCTTCTAAATAACCTATTTTGATATGAATTTTGAGTATTTAATATGCTTGAACTTGGAGTACATTAATTAATATCATTACAACTGTGACTCGGCTTGGTCCAATTGATCTTATTTGTGACTTCGATTGTGTTTTTGAGTTTTTAGGATGATATTGAATGAATGAGATAATTGTACTTTTGTGTTTTTGGCAAATTATCGACTGGATTGACTGATAGACCAATCTAACCCGGTCAGTCGATGTATAGATTAAAATTCTTGTAATAAAGTTTCGATCAGGCCGATCGGCATATCAGTCTACCCAGTCGGCTGATTCAGAGACTAAAATACTATTTAACAAATTATTGACTCGACTGACTAGTAGACCAATCTAACTCGGTCGGTCAATGTAGAGACCGAAATTCTTGCAATAAAATTTTGATTTGGCTAATCGGCGTATCAGTCTACCCAGTCGGCTGATTCAGAGACTAAAAGATTATTTAACAAATTATCAACTGGATTGACTGGTTGATCATTCTAACTCGGTCGGTCGATGTAGAGACCAAAATTCTTGCAATAATGTTTCGATCAGGCCGATCGACATATAAGTTTCCCCAAATGATGATTGAAAGACTAAAATATTATTTAATAAATTATCGACTGGACTAATTGGTAAACCAATCTAACCCAGACCAACATTCTTACAATAAAGTTCTGATCAAGACAATCAACATATCAATTTTCCTAGTAGGTTGATTCAAAGACTAAGAGATCATTCAAACAAGTTATCGACTGGACTGACTAGTAGACTAGACTAACTCAATCAGTCTAACGACCGAGAAGATTGTTAAACCATTATGGGCAATTGTGTAATGATCATAGAATAAATAAGTTATGCAGTGATATATATACTCTTACAACTTTATTACCAATCTTCTGAAATCTTGATTTTTATATCTTTCTCTTTGGTCGTTCCTGCTTTTGGTCCACTTCAACTTGGTTCAACCTCATGGTTACATCTCCTTCAGGCTCTCCACGATCAACATTTTTATCGACCAGACGAGTTGGAACATTGCAGTCAATATTGGCTCCATCAACGCTATATCCACCCAAAATATCTATATCGTCATCTATGCTATTATCTTTGTGCCCAGTATTTTCTCCAAGGTCCTCATCTGATTGTCGTACCATCCCTTATACTATTCGCTCAACTCGATTTACCGCTTATTTGAAGTCTGAAAGCTCATGTGTTACCACATTTAATTTTTCTATTATTTCACCCATCATTCCAATGTATTCATCAGATTCTACAAGTTGGGGTGTTCTTGCTCTGAGTGGCTCATTTACAGTTCTAACATGTGGTAGTCTTGTTATGTCATCTATAACGCTAGTCTTTGGAGGTCCTATTTCTGTCATGACATCAACTCTCTGTTGTTCTACGTCATCTGTATGATTAATTTGAAGGAAAGAACATTGACTTTCCACATATGCACGCCATATATATTCGAAAAAAATATGATCCTCATTATTTAGTATAGTCATCCATTGATCGATAACAGTGTTAGGAGATTCTTCATACAGAGCAAACCCTTGCATATACGTTGCATGCTTCTTCTCTGGCGTGGGTATAAGTCTGCTCATGATATCCTAAATATTAACAGGTTTCAATTAATAACATAGAAGCCAAATATTTTGATTTATAAAAAATATACCAACCTTGCTATTCTCAACCACTTGTAAGATTTCCTGCAAAGTTGGAGCTTGCTTTTTTCTTTTCCGGTTGAGCCTTCTTCAAAATGAGCAAATTTTGGCGATAATGTTGAAATGCACTCAAATGGAAGTAGCTATACAGATTATAGTCGTAATCGTTAGATTATAAATTATATAAAAATTTATATTTTTAAAATTTAAATATAAATTTCTTAGCATTAGAGGTAAAAGAACTCGGGAAATGACCGATGTTAGGAACTTAATTTACTTTTTAAGTCCAAGTGCTCCACGTCATTCCTCAAATTAGTGTAAGTTTTTCTACCCCACGAAAATGTGTTGACAAACTCAAGACCCTTCATGATTCTAAGTAGATAGTTTTTAATCTGTGTTCTATCTTTCATATGGCTCATCAATATGGAAGACACAAAGTATAAGACAACCATTTTTAACTTGTAGTCCAAAATTGCCGATGCTTGTTTTCCTGATTTACTTTTTTCTCGCGTTCTTCCTCCTACCATCTTGATCTTCTTCTATACCAGGTGGAATCACAATTTCCTTGAGTTTTTGCCTTACAATTTTCAAATTTACTTTTCTTTTAAAATTTCTCTTTACAAAACTGTCACCGCTTGGATACTCCTGTGGGAAAGGACTGCAATTCAAGCCACTGATAAGTGCATGCTCCATTAAAGAGTACCGTATGGATGGTCTATTGAAGACAAACCACATTTCGTATTTTTTTGTCGTTTTCACTCTTCTGGTTTAGAACATCCACATTGGAGTTAAGCACATTTCAATATAAGGAGCAACTTCAAAAAGATGGCCAAACTGTGATTCTTTAAACCATTTTATTCCATTTGGATGGTCTCTCAAGCATTCTTTAATAAACTCGACTTCTTTTGCTAATTGACAACTTGTCAAGATTTTGCACTTAAAATATTGTTGTATAGAACTCAATAGAAAAATAGGCTTAGGAATGTCACAAACATGTAAATCAAATTAATCATACTATTGTAAGAATATTTCTATATCAATGGGAATAATTTCTCTATTTAGTATTTCCATATTAATCACGATATCAATGGAAATAATGTCAGTCAATGGAAATAATCTCTCCAAGAATATTTCCATATCAATTATGATATCAATGGAAATAATCTTTCCTTAATATGGTCCATGTCAGAGATTTTAGACCAAAATTATAACGTATAATTAAGGCTAAAATCTTGAAATTACCTACAATAGTAGGATTGTGATCTTGCCCATTGATGGTTATGGGGCTATAAATACGGACGTTTTGGGGTCCCTAAGTTCATACTCACATTCATAAACCAACACCATCTCGGGGTGAGTTTGAGAGCTTAGAAGAACCTCGAAGTATTCGCCGGAGTTAAAGCTCGAAATCGCCGTAAAGCATAGCAATGGCTGGTGGTAACTCGATTTTGTTCGCTTCCGCTTTAATGTGTTCATACTTGTTTAGAACACTTTCGTATGTATAGCTTTGATTTATCTAACATTTGGTATCAGAGCTTCATCCAACCTCTGCCTTGCTTATAGTTATTCATGTTAATGTGTGAAAATATCATTCAATTTTGTTGGATATACATTGAGAAAATTAGTACACTGTCGTGCACTTTGGAAATATGTAGCAAAGGAATATGCATAAATCCACTGCCATATGTTCTTTTATCCTCATTAATGTATTTTAGTGGACATAATTTTCCTTTTGCATGGCACGTGGCTGGCAACTTGTATTTGTGTATGTGTTTTTTCAATTCCACATGCAAAACCCTCATCTTTGGAAATTGAGACATCTTAATTCATGTTTAGTTTAATTGTATTGTGCTACTATACCATTTTATTTAGAAGTTATATTTTAATTAATATATAACATTTAGTGATGGTTTGCACAATATAATTAAGGTTTTTTGTTATATTGATCCATATGGTCTTAGTTAATTAGAGATAGCCACAGCATCTCTTATTAATCGAGATGACATATTGATATCAAATAAACAAAAGTTGTAGTTAATCATATGATATATTATGAAATTTACCCACAGGAATTTTGTAATTTTATTTATGATTAATTAGGATAAAATATCAAATTATATTTCCTAATTAACCCACAGGTATTAGGAAAAGGAACATATTTTGATAGTTTTATCATGATAGTATGAATCTAATGGAATTAGAACTTTAGCCTACAGGCAAGTTTTATGTCTCTAGATTCATTTAGTAAAAACATGTTTGTACATTGGTAAAACATGATATAGTTATAACCTTCAAAACAATATTTAATAAGCATGTTCAATTTAACTGCAGCTAGTCAACCTATTAGTTACTCTGATGTAAAATGTGATGTTCCCGAACTCAAGGGTGACAACTTTAAGGTCTGGAAGGAAAGAGTTCTCCTTCATTTGGGATGGATGGATATTGACTATGCCATCAGAAAGCTTGAACCACCTGCAATCACTGGGGTGAGTACCCCAGATCAGGTTGATCTTTATGAAAAGTGGGAGCGATCTAATCGCCTCTGCGTTATGTTCATAAAGACCAAAGTATCTGCTGGGATTAGGGGTTCTATTGAGTAATATAACAATGTTCGTCTCTTAATGAAAGCAATAGACGAACAATTTGTCACTTCGGATAAGGCTTTGGCAAGTACCCTTATCATGCAATTCTCATCTATGAAGCTTACTGGGATAGGAGGTGTGCGTGATCATATCATGCGCATGAGGGATATTGCGGCTCAATTAAAAACTTTAGAAGTTGATATGTCAGAAACCTTTCTGGTTCACTTTATTTTGTGCACTCTGCCCCAGCAATTTGGACCTTTTAAAATCTCTTATAACACACATAAGGATAAATGGTCAATTAATGAACTTCTGACTATGTGTGTTCAAGAAGAGGGAAGGTTGGCTGTGGAAGAGGGTGAGAAAGTGAATCTGACTTTTTTCGAAAGGAAGAAGAAAGATCGTGCCAAAGACAAAGGCAAGATCTCTGTCAAACCAGACATTAAGAAAGAGTCAAAGTGTTTCTTTTGCAAGAAGCAAGGACACATGAAGAAAGAATGCTCTAAGTTCAAAAATTGGCTTGACAAGAAAGGTATTCAACTTTCGTTTGTATGTTATGAATCAAATTTAACAAATGTTGGTCATAATACTTGGTGGATTGACTCTGGTTCTACAATCCATGTTTCAAATACCTTGCAGGGTATGCAAAACCTACGGAAGCCAGTGGGAAGTGAGCAATACATCCATTCAGGAGGAAGGATGAGCTCGCATGTGGAGGCTATTGGTTCTTGCAATTTGGTGTTAAGTAGTGGTTTTATTTTGCATTTGGAAAAGACTTTTTATGTTCCTAGTTTCTCAAAGAATTTAATTTCAGTTTCAAGACTTGTACCTTTTGGTTTTGACTTTAACTTTTCGGTTAATGGTTTTACATTATTCAATAAATCCGAAATTGTTGGTTATGGTACATTGTCTGATGGTCTTTACTCAATTACATTGCAAAATAACGTTGCTCATAACTCCTTGAGTGTAACTGCTGGATTGAAACGTAGTATTGTGAATGAAAATTCTTCTCTATTATGGCACCGGAGATTGGGACATATCTCAATTTTGAGAATTAAACGGTTGGTGGATGAAGGAGTACTTGGCACTCTTGATTTTACTGATTTTGAGACTTGTATAGATTGCATTAAGGGGAAGTAAACTAACAAGTCTAAAAAGGGTGCAAAGAGAATTACTGAGTTGTTAGAAATCATACATACAGACATTTGCTGTCTTTCTTGATATGGATGCAAGTAGTCCAAAATACTTTATCACCTTTATTGATGATTTCTCATGATACATGTATCTCTATTTACTTCGTTCTAAGGACGAAGCTTTAGACGCCTTTAAAGTTTTCAAGGCTGAAGTAGAGAAACAATGTGGTAAACAAATCAAGATAGTGAGATTAGATAGAGGTGGAGAGTATTATGGTAGATACACTGAGAATGGACAAGCACCTGGGCCATTTGCGAAGTTTCTTCAAGAACATGGGATTGTTGCCCAATACACTATGCCTGTTACTCCGGACCAGAATGGTGTATCAGAAAGAAGAAACCGAACTTTAATGGACATGGTGAGAAGTATGAGGAGTAACCGAAAACTTCCTCAATTCTTGTGGACTGAAGCACTAAAGACGGCTGTGTATATATTAAACCGAGTTCCAACCAAGGCTGTCTTAAAGACACCTTTTGAGTTATTCAAAGGTTGGAAACCCAGTTTGCGACATATACGCGTTTGGGGATGCCCGTCCGAAGTGATAATTTATAATCCACAAGAAAAGAAACTAGATCCTAGGACTATCAGTGGGTATTTCATTGGATATGCCGAAAAGTCTAAAGGTTATAGATTCTATTGTCCATCTCACAGTACTAGGATTGTGGAATCAAGAAATGCGAAATTTCTTGAGGATGACTTGATTAGTGGGAGTGACCAACTGCATGACTCAGTCTCTATGTTGGATCACAATGAAGCTCAACCTTCTACTTCAAGTGATAGACTGATTATCATACACACTCCTCAGGCTCAAACGAGTGTAAGACAACCAGTCGTTGAAATTCCACAAGTTAATGCTGATCCATTAGATCATGTTGTTAATCAAGACGATGTTGATCAACCAATTGAGCAACCGGTTGAACAACAAGCCGCTCAAAAAAATGATGAAACAACATTAAGAAGGTCTACTAGAGAAAGAAGATCGGCAATACCTAGTGATTATGAAGTGTATTTGCAAGAAACGAACTACAATATTGGAGCCGAGAATGATCCTGAAACGTTTTCACAAGCTGTAAGTTCTAAAGAATCTAACTTATGGCACAAGGCCATGATTGAGGAGATGAACTCTATGTCAACTAATAAAGTCTGGGATCTCGTCAAGTTGCCTGATGGTGTAAAAGCCATTGGATGCAAATGGGTCTTTAAAACAAAGAAAGACTCACAAGGCAATATCGAGAGACATAAGACAAGACTTGTAGCAAAAGGGTTCACTCAAAGAGAAGGAATCGATTACACAGATACATTTTCTCCTGTGTCAAAGAAAGATTCTCTTCGCACAATTATGGCATTAGTAGCTCACTTTGATTTTGAGCTACATCAAATGGATGTGAAAACGGCATTCCTTAACGGAGATCTAGAGGAAGATGTTTACATGAAACAACCTGAAGGATTCTCCTCTACTAATGGTGAGCATTTAGTCTGCAAGCTTAATAAATCCATTTACGGTTTAAAACAAGCCTCCCGCCAATGGTATTTGAAGTTCCATGGCATCGTCACTTCATTCGGTTTTGAAGAGAATGTCATGGATCAATGCATATACCAGAAGGTTAGTGGGAGTAAGACATGTTTTCTTGTTTTATATGTGGATGATATTTTGCTAGCAACTAATGATAATGGGTTGCTATATGAGGTGAAACAATTTCTTTCAAAGAACTTTGATATGAAAGATATGGGTGAGGCATCTTATGTCATTGGCATTAAGATCCATAGGGAAAGATCACGAGGCATTTTGGGTTTGTCTCAAGAGACCTATATCAACAAAGTTCTGGAGAGATTTCGGATGAAGGATTGTTCACCAACTGTAGCACCTATTGTGAAGGGTGACAAATTCAGTCTGGATCAATGTCCAAAGAATGGCCTTGAACGGGAACGAATGAAGGATATTCCATATGCTTCCGCTGTAGGAAGCCTTATGTATGCTCAGGTTTGTACCAGACCTGACATTGCATATGCTGTTGGAGTATTGGGTAGATATCAGAGTAACCCAGGCATTGACCACTGGAAAGCTGCAAAGAAGGTTATGAGATACCTTCAAGGAACAAAAGACTACATGCTTATGTTCAGACGGACCGGTGAATTAGAAGTGGTTGGCTACTCTGACGCTGACTTCGCTGGCTGCATGGATTCAAGAAAATCCACTTCAGGATATGTTTTCATGCTAGCTGGTGGAGCCGTGTCTTGGAGAAGCACTAAGCAGACATTGACTGCTACTTCTACTATGGAGGCTGAGTTTGTATCGTGTTTTGAAGCTACATCTCATGGTGTTTGGTTGAAGAGTTTTATATCTGGGCTTAAGGTTGTCGACTCTATTTCTAAGCCACTTAAGTTGTATTGTGACAATTCAGCTGCTGTTTTTATGGCTAAGAATAACAAAAGTGGAAGTCGAAGCAAACACATCGACATTAAGTATCTAGCCATAAGAGAACGTGTTAAAGATAATAAAGTGGTCATCGAACACATTAGCACTGATTTGATGATTGCCGATCCTTTGACTAAAGGCATGCCACTAAAGAAATTTAAGGATCATGTAGAAAACATGGGACTTGGTTCCATGATGTAATCTTTCGATGTACGATACATTATTTTCAATAAACTCTTATTCAGTTGATATTTTCTCATATGGTTGTGCACATTCATTTAATTCATTGAGAGATATCATTTGCGTGGACCTACAATAAACATATGGCTTAAAGATTAAGAGCTGTTATTAGAGAGACTTAATATATTGTAATACATGGAAGATAATACTCGTTCTCAGAGAACCTATCGCCATGATTCATATATTTTGTTTTCTCATGTTGAGTGCTTCGTTACATGGACCAAGTGGGAGAATGTAAGAATATTTCCATATATCAATGGGAATAATTTCTCTATTTAGTATTTCCATATTAATCACGATATCAATGGAAATAATGTCAGTCAATGGAAATAATCTCTCCAAGAATATTTCCATATCAATTATGATATCAATGGAAATAATCTTTCCTTAATATGGTCCATGTCAGAGATTTTAGACCAAAATTATAACGTATAATTAAGGCTAAAATCTTGAAATTACCTACAATAGTAGGATTGTGATCTTGCCCATTGATGGTTATGGGGCTATAAATACGGACGTTTTGGGGTCCCTAAGTTCATACTCACATTCATAAACCAACACCATCTCGGGGTGAGTTTGAGAGCTTAGAAGAACCTCGAAGTATTCGCCGGAGTTAAAGTTCGAAATCGCCGTAAAGCATAGCAATGGCTGGAGGTAACTCGATTTTGTTCGCTTCCGCTTTAATGTGTTCATACTTGTTTAGAACACTTTCGTATGTATAGCTTTGATTTATCTAACAACTATTAGAAAAATATTGATAGATATTGAAAACAATATTCACAGTATAGGACAATCATATTACTCACCAGGGGAAGGGAGCCTCTATTCGTGATCCTGATGCCTCTTCTGTGCTTGGAGCAACAACTGTTGGTATTGATGCCTCTTCTGTGTTTGGAGCCCCTATTCGTGATCCTGATGTCTGTTCTATGCTTGGAGCAACAACTGTTGGTATTGATGTTGTTATTTGTTGTGGCGAGTTGCAGTCAACAATATGGGGTGGAGTCTCACTTATTCCGTCACTTTCAGATCATGACCCACTCTCCGTAAAATCTAGACGTCGTCGCTGGGTAGGGGAAAGGGATGAGTCCTAAGGTCGAATTCGTACCATAATAAATTCAACATGTAAAGGAAAGATAAGAATGGAGATTTAATATTGTAAAATGAATTTAATGTATGAAGTACAAAATTTACATTCTGCTTCGAGGAGAATATTTGAAATATGCATTTTTTGAAAAAATCTCAATCATTAGTTTGTTTAGTGGCATAGTAACATCTTAATTAACCTTTGAACTATGTACAATACCAACTTTCCCTTTGTAGAAATCGTAGACCTCAGGTACATTCTCTTCAATGACTTTTCAAAAGATAACAATAGAAAACTCAATTTCAAGTCTTTAACAATCAAACCTCTTGACAACAAAATATGAGCAACTGAGCATCTAGGCATTATCCTATTCTCCATATTGAAAAGATAATCGTAAGGCAACTTCAATCATCCTCGAGTCCCAAACCATCTTATTAAGGAGAAAATCCATCGATTTAGATATCTTTTGAGATAATCATACAATTAGGATGCTTCATAAACGCCATATGGATATCATCTTTCAACCAACCCCAATTAGTATAACTCTCATAACACAAAGCCCAAGTAATTTATTGACATAGCATGTAAAGCCAACACAAACATTGATTTGAGAAACCAAAAAGTTTTGAGGGTTTCAGTTGAAATGTTACAAAAAGTGGAACCTTGTACTCAACTACAATTTATAAGAATAGCACGATAATGAAAATTAGCAACTCAAAATTGTTATAACCATTTTTATGAGAAAAATCTCAATAGTTGTAATCACATCAATCATTTGATTTCAATATAAATTAATCAATCAAAAAACAAGTATAGACAAACAACAAAACATCCAAGCATATGATGGTGCTTACATTGCAAATCAAGACTTCTATAAATGATTTAAAAAAAAGAATGATTTCCTAAGACTAAATTACCAAGACAAAAAAAGATTTCTTCATAAATGTTGCTTTCTACCATTTTGTGATAAAAGGATTTCCACAATTTTATTAATCCAATTCAAAATTACGTTCACTCATTACTTAATTAATAGGACTTTAGGTTGCATTATGAAGGGATGAGGGAAAACAAAGTGTGAAAAGAAGACAATTGAAACGATTAATTACAAATAAATTAGGATTTTGAATAATACCTTAATCACAAATACCAAATTTGGAACAAGACTTTCTTCATGCTAAAGTCCTTTAGGTCATTCGAATTTTGTGTTGTTCGAATTTCCCCTTGTTGATGTTGAGTCGTTCGAATCTCCCTCCCTCTCTGTGCATTTTGTTTCTACTGTGGGGAAATTTTTGTTTTGATTATGCTGTGGGGAAAGTTTGGATATTTTGCTTGTAAAATAACTAATAGGCAAAATTGTCTTTTTATTATAAAATTAAATAAAATAACTAAAAAATAATATGAAGGGCTATATTTTAAATCATAGCACATTTGAGGGCTATTAACCCAATTTTTCCATCAATTGACACTTTCCACCAAATTTATTGGATGGTATTGGTATCGATTTTATTTTTTATTACTGGGGTGGCAAATGGGTGGATTGGGTTGATTCTTAGGAAACACTTTGGACAACATGTATCACAACTTGAATTACACGGATAATTGGAAGTTTAATATACATTGTAAACACTTCCCTGATATTGCCTCCCCATCAAAAAATTGAATAAATATACAAATAACGATTATTGTACGTGAGAAGAGTTTTTTAGTCTAAAATACTCTGTGAAATATGTTATACTATATAAGATATCCTGCTATATTAGAAGGATATAGTGACGCAAATTGGATATCTACTCGAATGACTTCAAATCCATTAATGATTATGTTTTTACCATAGGTGGGGAAATTGTATCGTTGACGTCTTCTAAAGCAAACGAGTATTGCTCGATCTGCAATCAACATATCTTATAAAATATTTTGGGAAAAGTCAACCCCACATTTCTTATATAGCTTGAAATAATAAACTTTTACATTTTTTTAACCATATCACCTAGACCTATTTATTCAAGTCCTAATATAAAATTAATATCTATTTTTCGCAAAACTTTCTAAAACACAATCACAATTCACATTTCAAATCCAAATGCTTTTATGTAAAAAGATACTAACATTGTTCCTTTAATGATATGCAACTCAGCAAGATAATATATCTTCTTAAAGACCTCAACAATTATAGAGCTTGTATAGAGTCACGTAATCTTATGTATTAAAGAGCTTGTATCAAAATTATATAAGAATAGGAGTGTTATCCAACTAAATACATAAATAATTTTGTATCACTTTGAAATGACTTATTGTAATAGAAATAATAAATAAAGCCTTGTATTTTCATGTTGTTGATATGTCATATTTCAAAAAATTAATAATTATCACGTGCATGCTCATGAAATTTTTCAATACACTTTCAATGTGAAATTCAGTTAGTCGGTAGGGGGAATAACTATAATATGTTATAAATTAGTTTATTATAAGTTACTAGTTGTATTATACATTAATACAATTGTGTAAAACTCATTTATTTTGCATGTAACTTTTGAAATGAATCATAATAGTTATAAGTATTCTACTATTTACTAACCAATTAGCCATTAAGACTTATATGTAGCAATTGGGTAGTTCTCACTCTTCCTATTCAGTGCCGGTCGTTCTTTAGCCCTACTAATGAAGCACATGAATGATATACGATATTAAGAAATTTATAACCCATTAAAATTATTCCATTATCGCCATTCCTATGCATATCTTGCAGATATTAAAATCAGATATTTCACATAAATATGGAGAGACCACGTTATGTGTCATCTCAAGACAAAAATGAATAATATAATAGAAAATATGCTATGGAGAAATCCTAATTAGCCCTTAAATCATAAACTAGTTGCTAGATGCATGTTAATGATCATTATGCACATATCTATGATAAGCAATTAAAATTAACGTTATATGATTAAGTATATTGTAATTTACAAATGACCACAGGGAAATAAATTACAAGAGCTAATTACTTTCCGTGCTAAATCGAGGAATATAAACAACCAAATTCACATTTAGTAGTACATCACATCTATATAAACTTGTAGCTGTACCAATTAAAGAATAATTAGCTGTCGAAATATGTAACTACTGCTTTATTATTTTCCATGAGTTCCAATGTTGTGTATTGTTCAAAATTAGATATATTGATCAAATAGTTAATCACATGAAGATGAGAGTAACATATTATCACATTATTTACTCAATACATCTAATAATATATCATCATCAACGCTAACATATTTTTATAAGTATAAATAATGAAACAATTTATATCAAATTATATATAAATATTCAATAAGATACTGCACCGAGGACAACAGTTGTCTTAAAGCCATGATTACCTACCTACGTGCAGGTTTTGATGCTGATCACGTACGACTTCAAAATAAAACTCGTTAGCTCACATTATTGTCTCATCCTATGTGGACGCCCCCAAGAAGACGATAAACCAATCATGAGTAAGATTCCCAAAACACTATTATGGGGAAATATAAAATAATCTCACAAATATTATACATAAAATATCTCATTCTGAATGTATCCAAATAAAGTAAACTATGATCCTTTTATATAAGAGATAAACTTTGATCACTATGAAAGATTAAGTATCATAAATAAAATACTAATTAGGCCCACTAATAAAGATTAAAATCACATAAATAAAATTATAAGGAGGCAACATACTAAAGTAAAACAGACACCTGTCCTTTAATATATTAACCAACGACAATTTAAATTTGTCAGTTAATATCTTCTCAATCGTTTTATTTGTATTGTAATGTTAGCTGGATTTTGTAAGTCTATATAATTGGGAAGCAATGGGGCCTATATGTGTTTGAAATTTTAGTGGCCTGATAGGGAACTTCTCCATGTCCTATACAAAATAAAATGTAGTCCATGGGGGAGACATTTGCCCTACAAATTTTCCCATTTGCAGGACATGGTTTTGTATTTTCCACAATATATAATAAATATATATATATAGCCTATCCACAATAAAAATATTAAATATACAATTCTTATCTTATTCGAATCGAACTTTAAAATGCACGGACACTATAAAATATGGCCCATTTCAATACTAAACATCAAATTAGGTCTTAAGTGATTAACCTACCTTATTTGTGCCTTTTTGAAGCAATTGTTTGAAAATAGTTGATTTTATTTTTTGGGTTTTTTGCAATAAACAATGGATAATTAGTTGTAATGGGTTGTTTAAAGTTGAACTTAAGTTTGAAGGAGCATGTGATAAATAATGTAGATGATTGGGGGAGTGGAAGTTGGAATCATGTGATAAGGAGGATCATAGATTTATATATATATATATATATATATAAAGGGTGCTTTATTTCAACACAAAGGGCTTCTTTTCATAAGGTCTCACCACATGTAGTATGATTCCTTTACCTTTGGGATACTCAAAGTAAGAAAAAGGACTACCTTCATAATATATTTTTTTTCTTCAATGCCTTGGATTTTAAATAAAGTCCTCAAACCATGTGATTTTGGAGTAAAAATATGTAGTATGCTGATTTTAATGAAGTCGGTATAGTATATATCATTAAATGAGGAGATATTTTGGTAAAAACATCCTTGTTGATTAGTGTTGAATGACCCGATTTTGGACTCTTAATATACCAAATCTATGGAATTTTTTAATTTTTACGACATTTTGTATCGAAAAATTAGGAGCTACATCAGTTTGTGAATGTATTCTCCGAATGTTGCTAATTAAAGTTGTAGCTAATTATATACATTTGAATTTGAAACTTTGTTCAATTGGTTTATCAATTTACTTACCAAAATAATAATAAAAATACTATACTGGAATAAAAGGAAATGATTCATACTAAAAAGTACATATGTAGCTAATTATGATGCTTCCAAACGCAGTTTCGATCATCTTCTGCAATTTAGCGTTTCAATATTCATTATAAAAATAATATTCTACACTTTATATGCTTATATGACAAAACAATACATTGATAAATATCAATTTTAGTAGAGGTTCCAACTATCCAAACTAGTGCAACTAAGAATTTATGACTTGATTTTAACTTAGTATAATTAATATTCACAATAATTAAATTCTGATATCATTATAATTAACATGTAACTTTTCACAATAAAACATGCAAATCTGGCCAATATAACATCTTAATTCAGACTAAGTATATGGGGGAAAGGAAATTTCGAAAAACGATAATCTGTTAGTTACCTCATGTAAAAACAGAAAGAATTAATATAAACTTTTTTATATTAATGGATATGAATAATATCCCTAAATTCTGGTATTGGATATTCAATTTCTTTTTATGTGTTGATAAATGATAAATAAATTCATATAATTCATAAATAAAGATCTAGCATCTATGAAGAATTAGGTGCTTGTTTTTCCCTTCGTTTCTTTATCTAAGTTTTGCCATGCATATAAAATGCATTCAAAATGCTAATCTTCATAAATATATGCCTTAGCTTAAGTGCTTGCTTCCATGAAAGCAATATCAAACTTCATTACCAATAAAGCTTATAGTCTTCATCACTGAAAAATAGTAAAAGTTCTTATACAAATATAATAACTAGTATACAATTAACTAATTAAACCCGCGAGAGATAAATTTTTTGTCATTTTATGGGATCTTATTCACTAATTCTTCTTATACATTTGGTCATTATTCTATATATATATATGTATATCTATTTTGAGAAAAAAATAAGATTTTCAGATAAACAAAAAACACAAACTCAACTTAAACTTACTTGTTTTTTGGTATGACTGCATCATCCTCTTCAAGATTATATGTCTTTTTGATTCAAGATATATATGTCGATGTTAGAAGCTACCAAAGGATGAATCCAAAGGGATAGCATGATCCAAAAACCTAAATATAATATATATATATATATATATTATATATATGAAAAAGAGGGCAAAAACCCTAACTTGTACAAATAAAATAAGTTTCGAAAAATGATAGAATTGGGATCAATGCGATCCCTTTGGACGCCTCCATTAGTGGCTGTTGTGATAGAACATATTGTGACAGAAGAAAGTGGTTTAAGGATTTGTCAATATAAAAGAGACTGCTCAAAGAAATTAAGGACTAAGCTTTTACATACTAAAGTAATAATATTTTTTCAATTTTTATTATATTCTCTCTTTTTTATTAATTTTCTTTCACAAGAATGAATAGTGAAAATGTACATCCACGCCGGGTCATAATCATAGATTTATCTATTTTTGTTTCCAAAATTTATTATTTTTTTTTTCTAAATTTTTTTTTTTAAAATTGCCACGGTGGACTTAAATTTACAAATTAATAAACAATTTTAATACTGATTTTGCCATCAAATGTATTAATTTAATGCAATTTGCCGTATTTACCGACAAAGATAAATGGGAAAAAAAAAGCAATTAAATATATCACTATAGGAAAATAAGAAAACTTGTTTATAAATTTTGGCACAGTGAACAAGGTAGAGGAAGAAGGTTTTACCAGCCGTAGGGACAGTTAGAAATTTCCAACAACTTGGGTGGAGATATTAATTATTAAATATTAAACATAATTAATGTAAATGATTGTTTTAATTAAACTAATTTGACTTAATGATGGTAATGGTCCCATCCACGTTAATGTTCTTCCCCCACAATTCAAAGCCACACAAACTTTGCTTTATTTTTATCTGCTTATTCCAGAAGAAATATTAATTACTCTTTCTCCATGTGTTTGTGTGCACATCACTTAATTAGTTTTAGGATATTTACATACAGACCCCTAACTTATTGTGTAATTGCCCAAACACCCCTTTACTTATTGAATAATACTAACTCATCCCTTTATATTACGAATATCTTACGATTTTAACCCCTATAAATCTTATAAATAGACCCTTGAGGGGGTGTTGGTAATTTTCAATAATTGAGGGGAAATTTTGGTAATTACACAATAATTGAGGGGCTAAATGTAATTTTCCAAAGTTTTTAAAAAGTGTAGTTTTGATGATGATGTTATGAGTTATCATATTATTGACCCTGAAATACATAAAATAGTAGAGATCTAAATAGATACGACCTCTTGGTCTAGGGTTTATATTCCCTTTTTTTATGGTCAAAGATACACGAAATAATGTAACTATATTATATCTTGTTTCCATGCGATGATTTGGCCGGCACTATTGGGTTAATAAAGATAATAAATTATGAAAATATTTCAATGTTAATAATGTAATGTTTAAAGGATGAAATTATTAATGGAAAAATAAATAATTACACTTTACATATCTCGTCATAATGGCTATGCTATAATTGATTTTCAAGACAAAATTATATCTTACTTCTCTAACTACCTGCAATTTTCTTCCAATTTTCTTCCGATGTCATGGAACAATGAACATTAATTCAAACCAAGAACTGATGACCCGGTTTAAAACTTATGCATACTATTATTAATTAGTAATATAATCATTAATAATTCCAATGTAAATACTTATACAATTGGATTACTGCGAATCGAATATGGATATATTATGTCCATTGATATATATTATTTTTCTTCCTTTTTTCCATTTATTTTTATTTTTTTGTTTACGGATTTTTATAACACCATTTTTGTTAAGGATTTAAGAAGTACTTCTATTTCTTTATTTATTTGTCCCTAAGCATAATTTTTTTATGATTTATTATTTTCTGAAAATGTAAATAAAAGATCAAAACAGTATTAAAATTCAAATTTAGTATTTTGTGTAGAATTCTAATCTTCAAATTTGAAAATTGACTACTTGGGGGCAACCCCGGTACTTATGACTTTGGTCACGGGTTTCCATTCGATTCCCACTGAAGTAATACCTATTTGTTTTCTCTACTGTGAAAAAAAATTGACTACTTTATCAATATTTTACAAATAAATTTCAATAAATTAATAAGTTTTGTTTATTTTAGTGGAAAATTATATATTTAATGTTGTATCCATATTATTTTTCAATGTATTTACATGAAACAAGAATTTAATTTTATTTAATTTTAAAATAAAACTATTTTAAATATAATGTAGTGATGTTAATTAATAACATATCAAAATATTTATTTAACACACCTATAATTTGAGAAAAATTACAAAAACAATCAATGTTTTAAGTGTACAAAAAAAAAAGACAGGCTTTACAATAGTTAGAGATATTTTTTGAATTTCACACATTTTTTTATGGCTCCACATAGGAACCCTAACGGAAGGTGATGTATAAACTACATTGTGTTAGAAGTAATTTATTAAATTAGTTATATACCCAATATCTGTGGGACAAAATTGCAATTTTTGCCATCAAGTACATGCAAAGCACGTGGGTGGACCATTTGAAACTAATACAAACTACATTTGGGACCAAACTAGCTAGATTTTGATTAAAATGAGACCACATTTTAAATCTCCTTAATACAGGACTTTTATACTTATGATATTTATCTTTGCAGTCCAAATCATTTTTTAAATAGCCATGCAATTCTTTTTGTTATATTATATGCGCAATTAAGATATATGTGTTTTAAAAAAAAATCATTAGTTCTCTATATCATAATTTTCCTCTAAACTATCTTTGCGAATTATAGAAAATATTCTAGTGATTGCGAGGCACAATGTTATAGGATTGTCGCGTTAATTACTAGTTGCTCTCAAGAATAAATACATTCTATTTTTTTTTTTTTTTAATTGAAGTATAACAATGGAAGCGAAATAACAATAATAATGCTATATTTACCGTTTCAAACAAGAAATTGAACAAATATAATTATAATTATAATCATAATTGGAGAATAATTTAGAATATTACTACCTAAAATGAGTTATTCCGGGACATGTTGATTGTTGAAGAACCTGAAGAAAAGTAGCAATCAGCCAGTTTGCCATCCAATATTATAATTATTCCTGACATTAAATTTATTTGTGACCCAACATTCCAATATTGACAAGGGCATGTTTTACGACCTCAAAAAATTAAAAATTAAAAAAAAAATAAGAAACATAATTGTGCATGGGGGACCTTAGGACATTATCAGTCATAATTAAATTGTAATTAAGAGTTGACTTGGACTTGCAATTAATGTTACATCTCAACAAATTTCTATAAGAAAAGGTTTAATATCATCTTTAATTATATGTTCTTGAAACTTTTTGCATTATCAATCAACAAAAAGTGCATGAAATGTCTTATAATCATCTAAAATAATTCGTGTTTCTCACGGGTTTTGATTGTGAATGACAGTAAACTTTAGTCATTATTTCGTTTCTGGATGGATTTATGTCTTTTAAATATTATAGAGATCAATTTTATTAGAGTTTTATGGTATGAGCATATTTCTTTATTTTCTGCCCGAACCCGGGATTCGATTGAAATTTCGTGGCAGATTTAGTGTAATAGAAAACAAATATATATATATATATATATATATTGAAAAGACTTGTATATAGTAAAAATATATTTGCAATTTTCATATCGATCAAGTTCTTTGGCAGTTTTATATGCACACTTAATTATTTTGTAGCTGAAATTCAGAAATCACTTTTTGAACAATTAATTTATTGAACAATTAATTTATGGATACCCATTATATATAGATAGATAGATATAAAAGATGTGAAGTTATTACGGAAATATTTTGAATTTAATCTCACAGAGTATGATAATTCTAATTTTAGTTCTACGGTTTACGAAATTTTAAATCAGTTCTTAATAATCTGATAAGATTGCAACGTTAGTCATTTTTTCAGTCAATGTAAATCTTGTACTTTATTTATGTTATTAAAAATTACAATTTGTCTCTTAAACTATACAAAATGTGTCAAACTCGCCTTACATAAATATTATTGTCATTTATCCAAAAAAAACTAGAAGAAAATAAAAGACGGTTGAGAAAAATGATGAATGTGCCACTTGATAAACTTGTTGAGTAAGCATATATGTTCTTTTTATGTTTTAAATTATTTTTTATGGGTAAGTAACAAATTATATTTATTTATTGGGTGTTTAATACATCGTGTTTAGTTGAAAGGTCAAAATACATTTTATAATAATAATAATTAAGTATGAGCCTAATATTTTTTGAAAAAGGACAAATATTGCAGCTAGTGTGAAATATTGAGATGTTTTTTAATATCTCGCAAAGTGTGGAACTAAAACTAGAATCAATATCTTATGGGACTAAAATTAGAAAGTTGACATTAAGTTGCATATATTAACCAAGTTATCAAATTTTGGTATCAATATCACACTAGTAAATTTGTACATTGTCAATAGAAATTTTGAGAATATTCAACTTTTGGTTTCTATTTTAAAGAAATCATGAAAATTTACAGGAATATAAAAAAAATTACAATGAAATCCTTGATAATTTTAATTATCAAAATTATACATCTTTTACATAATATTTTTGTATACAATATATGTATAATTAATCTTGTTATATAGTATGACTAAATTCTGATGTGAAAAATGTAAAAGAACTATTATTATGCAATAAAATGGTAACTAAATCTCATAAGAACTTCTTTGATACAATATATACAATAATTACAGTATATATCATTATCCAAAACCACATTAAGTTTTTAGGCAGATGAAAGTCGCTATCACTACTACTTATTATATATCTCCACTGTAAATATGCAAGCACAAATTATTAGTTAAATATTTAAAAACTTTAAATTTTAATGTGAAATGGTCAAAATTGTTAGAAAATATTTTAAAAATATAAAACGCAAATATAATTTAAATTTTGGGAATGTTTCAGCTTTGGTCGAAATTTCGTAAGATATTTTGTAAAGTTAGATTGAGACTTCGATTTCGCTTCATGACCCCCCGATACTCAAAATTTTAACATTTCGGTTGAAATTTATGATACTGGTATTAATTATGGAAAATTATTTTCAGCCCATACCACTTCTCAAAAATGTCTAATTTTCATATATAGTGCATTTAGATTACTTATAGAATACTATGAAAATCTCTAACAATTAATGTACATATAAAATATAATTCATGACGATTTAAAACAATTTCTTAGGAGTTTTATTTGAAGGATATATAGAACAAATTTCTGAAAGAAAAAATAATCATATTGTTATAGCCTATAGGATGATTATTGTAAAATTATATTTTGAAAGTATAAAAATTCGTGCATTTATCTATTTATTTTATTACACGAAAGTGTAACTGAAAATGTGATTTTATATTTTAATGGTAAAAGAGTTAAAAATAAATAAACATATATTTAGGATATAAACAATACTAAGATGTATAATCGCATTAGAACTCTAATGGAACCACATGTGGATAACAACTAGATATACAAAGTTATGTGAAAACACTACAATTTATTCATATTCTCAAAAAAAAAAAAACAAGAAGAAGAAGATAAAGAAAATGTAAAATGAAATTAATATTATTATTTATCCGCAGGGCTAAGTTAATTTTCTAATATTTCATACTTTATTTTACTTATTAAACTTTATAATAAATCTCAAAATCTATCTTTAGCGATTAATTCAACTTGCATGATCTGTTAGTTAGGACTTATTACTCTTAATCTTTTGGGAGATATATATATTAATAATAACATTATAAAATATCGAAAATTTATATTGAAACATATTTTGAAATATCACAATCTCATGCCAAAGCAAATCAATATTTTTGTCTCAAAATAAAAGCCGAGACTTGAATCTTTGATATAAACATGTTAATTCAATACTCTCAATTATATAAGTTTACAAGTCTATAAAAAAGTTGTATTTGATATTTATGGATTAAGTAACACAGAAAATGCGCATAAAATTATTTGTTGTCGAACCATTCAAGTCTTAAATTCAAAGTAGCTTATTTATTTATGTGTTTTTATTCAAAATTTCAGATTGACTAACAACAGTTATGATACTATATAATATATATAGAGATGCAGAATAGTATCAGTTTCTCAGTTCAGTCTATGAGCTTATTAAAATACTAGTTCAATAATTAATGTAAAAACACATATAATTGTGACAAACAATAAGTTGATTAGATTTGTTGAATTAATCATATTTTTTTGTCACAATAGTGCATCCAAGTACACTTTATAGGAATCTCGCATTACTTCTCATAAACAGTAAAAAACAATCTCTTATTTGTTCTTACAATTAATTTTCTTACAAAATTTAACGGTTCCGTTAATGTATACAGAAAAATAGAAAAACTTAGAAAATGCATGTGAAAATTGAGAAGTTTAAATAATTAAGTTTTTGATGAATGTGAAAACTTGTTTATCTAAAAGTTTTAAAGAATGTGAGTTTTTTTTTTTTTTTGGATAAATAATGTGAGTTTAACTCTCTCTTGTCGCTAGCTAATTAGTTTTTTTACGAAAATTGTTTGTGAGATCAAACGTGAAATCTTTTTAGGACTCATGGGATATGCAATATAATATTTATTAAAATACAGTACCAAATGTACTCGACTACTTTTATGAGACAAAAAATGCGATTTAAGTCTAGATTAGTTACTATAGATTGGGAGATAGTTTATATAAATGGTTTTTTTTTTTATTCTTTTAAAATAAGTCTATATTGCAACTAATTTTGTATTTATATATAAGCACCTAAATTCATATAAACTTCGTTTGTTTGTCAATGGAATGAAATCTAAATATGGTATATGATTCACAAAAATCAAATAACATTGTTTGGTATTATTTATTTGATATTATGGAAGCAATCTCATTTTCAAAATATAGGAATCATCCTCCCAGATAAAGGAATCACAATACCTTATTTATTGAGGTATTGTGATTACCATATCAATGTAATCATAAATATAACAATTTAATGACCTCACTGCCCCTCAATAAATACATTACAAATTCAACAAAAAAAAATTATTTATTTAAGTGTTTAATTTAACTTGCATTTATATTTAATTTATTTGAAATATTTTTATTGTCAAAATAGATCGTGATTTATATTTTATTTTATATTTATTTATTGAATGAAATTGAAATACTCTTCATATGGTTTTGGTGATAATTCCTTTGAAATGATTGTTGGCAATATACGATTCATATATTTTATTGTTAAAAATAATGTGTTTCTGTCTTAAAATATTCATCAATGCATTTGTATACGAAAAATCCATTTGTTTATCTCTTCTATTAAAAATCAAACAATATGTAAGTCAAAGAGTAAGCATGTCAAATTTATAATTTTTCGAAAAGAGGATAATGCAATTGAATCAAATTTTCATCTTTTTTGTTTTTGATTTAACCAAAGTGGTATATATATGCTCATACACACATATATAAAAAAAATTAATATCAAATATTCTGCTACAATTGAAAATTATAATTAAATAATACAAATATGGTTAAAAACAAGGTATTTAAGTCAAGAATTTTAATTTTGGGTTCCATTTTTTATTATATGTGTTTGAACCAAATATAAAAAGCAATGGCATCCATTTACTTTCCCAATTTTATATAGACAACCAAACACTATTAGTGGAATCAGATTTCTAGTAATCAATTTACTAGAAATCTGATTCCTATTTTAGATCGTCAAATAAAGTGAAAAGAGAATAGTATATTATTCAATCAAAGAAACACAAACACGTACAAATATATTGACTTGTCCCTTTTGTTACGTCCATATATGTTCCAAGTCCCATCGATAACAGAACAAATGATAGGCGTTTTGAGTGAGGCAATTTCACTATCACACATTAATACTTGTCCATTTTATAAAAACTAAATGAGCTGTGATATTATCTAAGGTTAATCGGATACAATAGTACAATACATATAACATGATATATGGTTCTAATAGTTTTTGGCGGGTTGGGAACTCATTTGCCGGCCAATTATTTTGAAATAATAATTATATATTCTTGTTAATCAGATGATTATAACATGTAGGATATTGTTGTTTAGTATCTTGAGAATGTTTACTACATTCAATCTTTGTTTTAAGGTTTATAAGTATATTGACGTGATTTTTCGAAATATATCATTTTCAAATTTTGAAGTAATGATTATATATTCTTGTTAATCACATGATTCTAACATATTGATGCTAAGCAATTCGAGAAATTTCAAGTGATTTAATATATTAATGGAGAACCAAGTTTGATTTAAAACCTAACTTAACCTATTCAGGAATTTATTTTTTGAACTGTGACATCAAACCTAAATGAGATTAGGTACTTAGACAAATATGAGTTTTGGAGATCATCATCTAGATCCATATTGTATTTAAGGAAAGGAAATTGAATTTTTGGTTTAATTGGAGTTCAAACAAATTATTTTCAGCTTGATAGAAATTTTGTTGATACATTTGATGATACTGAAGTCAAAATTTGACATTTTTAGTCAAATTTATTAATGTTTGAACAATATTTACTCATGGGATTGATTAATTGTATCGGGATCCCATTCAAACGCGTGAAAATGTTATGCCGAACAGAGTGTGTATCTTATGTATGTAATTTTCATTCAGAAAATAGATAGATGAGACTAAAATTATTATATTTTGACTTAAATGTGACTAATAGTGACATTAAGATTTGTATTAGACTAAAAGTGAAAATAATTGAGTCATACATATTGTTGTTATATATATATATATATTTCACCCAATTTCAAGTAGTGTACAAAAGTTAGAAAGGACACTAATAACTCAATTTTTGACTAGATATTAAATGAGAGACAACTTTATGACGCCCGTGATCAAAACATTAACTCGATTGTGATGATAATCCTAGATTTTGTGCACACTACTGAAACATCAATGGACCACTCACTAGCCTTCCTATGGTGGTGGGTACACCTCCACCATACATTCACTACTCTGGAAAAGTACTTAATCGACACTTTTTGACATTTGAAAAATAATTTTACGCTAACAAAATTGAACATTAATTTTCAAGGATGAATTAGCTAACACTTCTATAAGTTAGTTCCCATTGTATTTGTATTGTTAATAATCATGTATCAATTCAATAGAGACAGTATAAATAGATTTATTGTTACTAAAGTATTGAGTTATAGAGCTTAAAGGACTGTAAATAGGTCCAAAATATCCTGATGGGTATTTTAATATTTGTCATTCTCTTATTAGGGTTAAGTATTTTGTATAAATAGTCATAGTATCATTGTAATACTAGGATTCTCATTGTAATCACGATCTCATCAGAAATATAGTGAGAACCCTGGCTTGGCAGCGCCCCCAGACGTAGTCAAATTCTTTTGACGAACTGGGTAAACAATTCGTGTGTTCTTTTATTGTTCTTTTATTTCGTGCGATTATTAATTGACATCATATTCCTAACATAAAGATCAGTGATGCTACACAAGTTAATCTAGCTCAACTATGTATATTTAATGTAAATTTAAACATTATCATCTCATGATTTGTTAGTAATGTTACTATTTATTGCGTTACTATTTATCAAAAAATAAATTTTATGAACACATAAAAAAACAAAGAGTAGGGTTTGTTGTTGTTTACAATTTGCATGAAAGTTTTGTGAGCATCAGAATAAGAAAGGTACAATTGTCTGTTCTTTAGTGTGCACAAAAATAATATGGAGTCAGCCATTGTTACCCATTTGGGCTTTGGAAAGAAGCTGTCATATTCGCTCACTCATTCAGTGCCAGCTTCCACTAATGTACGTTTTCTCCTTTTGTCCTAGTGCTCTTGAATTGCCTCATTTTCTGATGTTATCTTTCTAATACTCTTACGGTGCGTTTGGATCGATGTTTGGATCGATGGATTTGAATTTGAGGAGTGGATCTGGAGGAAGGATTTCAAATGACACCGAAAATGGTGTTATTTGAAATCCACTGTATTTGTGGAGAAAATAGCTCAAAATGAATGTCGAGGGATTTGAAATTCATCATCGTCCAAACGAAGTTAAATGGATTTGTCGATGAATTTAAAATCCATGGATTTCAAATCACTCGATCCAAACACACCCTTAAATCATTTCATGCCCATAAACACAAAATAATAGTTTTAGAAGGGAATGAAAATAAAGTGAAATTATGTGCCAAATCAGGTTCAATATAGCATACACCATATATTTTAGAAACATGTGGTGAGTAAAATATCGGTCTATTGGATCCTAAGTATTATAGATTTCTCCTGAAAATAAACATATCATCTTTAGGGTATAAATGAGTCGAGTCGAATTCAACGCATAGTAGTTCAAGTTTGTTTGATATACAATTGAGTTTAAAAAATTATGTCTGAATTTGATTTGATTGTTAATCGAACCGAAATTGAGCAGATCTTCAAACTTATCTAATATAAAAAAGTTGTTTAAGCTTGTTTTAATAAGCTATCAAACCGAGCTCAAACGGGCTTTTAGCGTTTAAACTCGAATTAACTGTCCAAACATACATAGAAATAAAAATGTTTTTAATTAATTCACGGCTTCGTAGTTTTTTTTTATTTACTTGTGGATCCAACATTTTAATTGAGAAATTAATAATACAATCTTTTTTAAATATAAGAATCAAAACATTTTTCACAGGTTCAGATAAAACTTTCAAATATAGCTCTTAGATACGTATTAGATACGAACACAATCATTGATATTTAATAACATTAATTTATACAATGTTAACATACTTTAAATGTAAAATTAGCAAACGTTTCAATTTTCCATCAGAATTCGGAAAATCCCCAAATAACAAGTAAATTCCCAATATTTCAGAATTTTCAGTTCTAATGATTAAAATTACCACTTTCAAAACTGAAATTACAATAATATTAAAAAATAAAAAGTGTAATTATACATTAAAGAAATAATGTGACAGTTCTAACAAATTTTAACATTGACCAAATTTACAATAGGAAAAATGGACCACAAATGGTCAATAATGGCAGCATTTTGGCGTGTGTCAGACTCTGCATGAAATTTGATGCAATAATTTTTCTCATTAGACTTGGGAAGGACCACTGCACTGCTGGAGCACTTTGGCTATGTTTAGTTTTATTTTGAATCAATTTTTGGCCAAAATTTTGAAATATATATTTGGCCTTCACAATATTGCCCCTAAAAATTTGATTCAAAATTTGATCCAAATTTTGTATTTCAATTTTGAAACTTAATACACTTTTATGGCCCACTTTATTTTATATACATATATATAACACCTTCTATTACACATATATATATAACAATCATTACAATTTTAATATTATATTATAATTTTCAATCACTAATAATTATTAACAGACAAAAGCTTACGTGATGTGACTGCTATAGTAATTTATGTTCCTTATGAAAAAAAAAAAACACTATCTCACCAAATTTGCACGTGTCCCAAAAAATATCTCACCAAAATACCCAACCAAAACAAAACCAAACACAGCCTTTGTTTTTCTACTTTACTTTAATTACATTTTATTTATAATTAATTATTCTCTTAGAAAAATTAATCCACCTAGGATTTATTTATTATATTTCAGCCCAATCCATGTACAATAAAATATATGGACTTCCTAAATACGTTAATAAGTAATTTAATTAATTGTAAAAAGAAATGAGACCAAAAAAATGAGCATCATAACAATTAACAACAATTGAACTTTTGAGTAGGACCTGTTTTAAGTTATATATATATATATTATATATATATAAACATTAGTTTGCATTTTTAGAATAGTTCAAGCATCAATAAACTTCAAGGAACAGTTCTTCTATTGTCTTTTCTTCATAGTAAATTAGTAATTCAAATTTCTAGTGGAGCATGGATCGGAATAAGCCCAATTAGTAAGAGTTGTGAAAAAGGCCTAGACACCATGATAAAAACTAAAAAGCCCTAAATCATCAAGAGTCTTAGGCCATTGTTTGTTTATGTTTTTAAATTTTAATTTTAATTATTTGACAACTTTTAATTTATTTTTAAAAATATTAATAAATTCTCATACAAATTTTTGTAATACGCAATTTTTTTAAAAAATTAATAAATTATAGTGCACTAGTGAATATACAGTCCTATAGAAACATTCAACTTCTAAGGTATAAGGTGTGAATTACTAAAGTATTAGATTACGTAAAATAGGTTCACAAGTTCAATAGAGGCATTGAAACTAGACTTATATCCAATCTATCATGAATCAGTTTCCCAATCTATCATGAATCAGTTTCAAATATATAAACAAAAAAAAAGGTATAGTTGTTATAGAATGGATCCTTTTGAAGTGAGTCGAACTCGAGCCCAAAAAAATATCTTTGGTCGATTTGCAAGTCAGAATAAATAATATCTTTTAATGAATATATGCAAAATATAATATTTATTTATTAATATGTATATAATATAATATGTTATACTATATATATATTGAGATACTTAATATTAATTATGATTGTAATTAATAATACATATAAATACAAATGGATAATATATATTAATAAAAATAATTTTTTGAACTCGAGCTTGAAAGAGGTCGAGTTGAAGCTCATTTTTCTTAAATTCAAGCTGAACATAGCCTGTCAGCTATGGGAAACTTAGGCTGGTTTACCTCTCTTGTGTGGTTTGCAGGCTATTACACAAGAGCGGGATTTACCCAGTGCGCACCTAACGGTAGCGGCTGCCGGTTCCCTTGTTATAAAAAAAAAAAAGAATGGTAAAGTCAGTATCACATGGTGAAATTTGTCATAAACTCTATGTCAATTAACATCAACATTTGAAGATCACATTAGCATAGTAAAAGTTATCTAGATACAAATTTAGAACGAAATGCCTCTTGGTCTATTAGATAATGTTAAATTTATATTATTTACAAGTTAAACTTTGAAAGTATCAATTTCTTTGAATTTTCAGAAATTATGAAAAATATTGGGAGGAGTTATAGATGATACGAGAAATTAGGTTCTCAGAGCTTGACACCAATCTACGATTAATATACTGGAATATAGTAGGAATGAAATGGATATTCGCGAGTTCAATTCAATTTCTATGCTTGATATGCTTTTGTGTTCAAAATGATTCTCATCATTCCCTAAAAATTCTTATTCCCAAAATTATGGAATAGTGATTCCTTTCAACACAATTGAGTTTACTTATTCCCTATCTATCACGAATAACTTCAATTTTTTTGAGATAAAATTATTTTCTCCAACATAGTAAAAGAGTTTTAAAAAACTAACAAATATTTTTTTTTTCTTTTCGAAATGTAATTAATAATCTCAAATTATTTTAAATATAATTCAAATGATAAAAAATTCAGAAAATATTTAATTGCATTGCAAGAATAAAAGAGATGCTTATTATTTTTGTATTGAATCAATAATATTTTCATCAATAAGATTACTGCAATTGCAATAAATTTCATTGCAAATGACAAGAATAGGGGAAGAAAATACAAAGTGCATTGAAAAAATATAAAATAATATTGCGTATATCAAATAATGTCTTATTCTTAGACTTGTTCAACAATAAAGTAATAAAGAACGTGAATTATTACGTATAAATCTTACCTATTCTCTTTCGGTCATCAACGATGGACTATAGTTTTTCGTCTCATTTTCTTTCTCCACTTTCTTCATCGTGTTCCTTTGTTATATTTCTTAAATAAAAAATTTAAAGTCTCCCATTATTTAAATTTGAAAACATAATTAGATTAAATACATATTTGTATTCGAGTTTAATAAATAATAAAAATATACCATGATTCAAAATGCAATAAAAAATTTATTATTGAAACACAAATAAATAATGATTCAATTTCCTTCTCATTTCTTGAGTATACCAATCATATGATATATTAAATTCTTATCATTCATTTCCCATCTCTATTCCATTACTTATCTCATATTATTCCCCTTTGAATTATATTCCTTCATACAATCATATTGCTAATAGTTTTTGATATACAATAATTTTATCATGTATTCAGTTTCACACAATTAGACCAAATAAATTGTTTGATCATTTTATTATATAAAATATAATGGATTTTAAAATTTATCAATCTTGAGTAAATACAAAAATCTATGAATAAAGATATATAGGTATACAAAGATGCAAGGGGAAAAATAATTGATGAGCATTGATGTACAGATTCGGAAACATAGACGAATATATTTTCAATGCAAATAGTGAAGAATGAATTTTATTTTGTAAATAACAGGATTATTGAAAAGCCCCCTATATCAAACTTTGATATGGGTAAAACACATAAAATATAAATTCATTACACAAACTTTACTCGAAAAAGTTCAAAATAATAAATTGACAACTTTTTGGACTAAATTATCATTCATCTTTTTAAATTAAGAATTGAGTAATTAAATTTCTATTCTTGAAATAGATTTTCAAATTGAAAGATTGTATATTAAAAGTTTATTTATTAATATTAAATATTTTAAAGAACTTATATTTATTTTAAAATGTAAATATATATCATTTTATTTATTTTTAGAAATAGTAAATTGATAAAAGTAAAATTATAATTAATAGAACCTATCTATATAAAAATTCTAAATATATAAATTTTATACTAAAGTACAAGACATTATTCATAGTTTAGAAAGCTAAATGCAATTAAGTCCAAAAAGTGAAAAAATACAAAGAAAATTGGTTTTAGTTTAAAGTAATAAATAATTTTATAGCAAAATTTTGTAGAAACTCTAGAATTTTTGAATTATTATGTGTGGTTTTTTTTTTAAGTTAAAAAATAGAGATTCAAATGATATCCAAACATGAAAAAATATGGAGATTAAATATTGATAATTCTTTAAAAAAATTGATGAAATTTTTCATAATTCAAATAATTTTAATTTAGAACCCAAATCCATTAAAATATGATATGATCTCAGCTCTCAAATATGTATGTAACTTTATTTTAAAATGAAAAAACAATTAGGGAGGGACAGCCACGCCGCGCACAAATGCAAAAGCGGTTGTAACAACAAAAGTGGACCCCAATGGGCAACTAATGTACAATTACGTTAATGCCCCGACTCAAACGATGGCGTATCAAATTCTAGTAAGAGGACAGGGATGTCATATTAACAAAACTGTCATACAAAACCGTCATCTTCCAGGGAAGCTGCTGCAGCAACTCAAATGCTCGTCTCTCTCTCTCTCTCTCTCCCCTTTTAAAACTGCTTTCACTTTTTGCAGTTGCAAAGGCTGTTAGGTACGGTTTGCAGGCGACTCTAATTCTCTTGTATGGAGAGGAGAGAGACAATGGAGCTCGTTGAGGCGGCGGTGGACGGCGTAATGGCAGTAGATATGGTGGTGGAGGACGGAGGCGGCGGAGGGGTTAAGGGGAAGGTACGAGGGCCGTGGTCGACAGCGGAGGACACGATACTAAGTGGGTTAGTGAGTAAGTTTGGGGCGAGGAATTGGGGCCTGATCGCCCGAGGAATACCGGGGCGGTCTGGGAAGTCGTGCCGCCTGCGATGGTGTAATCAGCTTGACCCTTGCGTTAATCGCAAGCCCTTTACTGGTACAGTTTGAAATTAACAAGCTTTCTGCGCGGGTTTATTTATTTATTTATTTTGGGTAGAGGGTTTTTGTGGTTTTTTTTTTCTATTGTACTTTGATGCTTTGAACTTGTTAATATGATTGGTTATTGCATTTTCTTGATTCTGTTTTGGTTCAATGTTGGTTTTGTTTGTGTTTAAGACTGGATTTTACATGCTGTATGTTACATTCAGACGTGGTTATTGGCTTTCTTTGATGTGGGCTTCCTGGCTTACCTTACAAGTTTGTTTGTTGTTCTGGTGTTGTTCGTATACTTGTCTAGCTGTACGGATTGTTGTGATATAGAATCATGTAGCAAGGATGTTGGACCTGTTTCTTTGTAATCTATTTATCTCGGAAACTAGTTTTGAAATTGGTGATTCACACAACTTATTGTTGGTGAAGTTGGTTATTTGTTTTACATTAGACAGAGCAAGTAAAAACATCAGCTTAACCTTTAGGTTTACTAAGCTATGTCACTTTATGTTTGATGTTTTTGCTCCAAGGCTGAGTTGGAAACTATTGAAGTATCCATGTGTTTGAGTTCGATGTTTGTGTTTGCTACATATGCTTGTTCTGTTTTTTTACATGGACAATGAGTTATAAATTGTAATTGAACTACTAGAATATTCTGTATGATATGAATCTAACTTAGTTCATCCAGTATGGAAATTGGATTTGTTTCCATTTTCTTTTACAGTTTTTGTCTGTATCGGCTTATCGTGAAAATTAATTCATATCTCTTACGAGACTTCCAACAGACTCTTTATTTCAATCCTACTCAGTGTTGGTCTCATTATGTTCGTATATTCTGACTCGCCCTTCAAAAGTGTCTTCACTTCAAACCTACTAGACAAATGTCTTTCAGAAAATTCCTTTTCTACTGAGCAGGATTCATTTACTTTCTTCTAGATATGTAGTAGTGATGTCTTTTCTAAGTTTTTCATTGTATTCTCTGATAATGTGAGCACTAGGACATTTCTTCGACCAGTCCTTGTCAAGTATGATCCTACATTTTCTGAATTTAGTCATCAGTTTGAAGATACTATTCCAGATAGATATATTTTGATTTCTATTAGTAATTGTATTCACCTTCTCTCCACTATATGTGATGAATAAATTTATTTTGCGTCCACTGCAATATCTTGATTGGCTTATATGGTATGTACCATGATCGTTTTTGATGTGACGTATGCTGTTAAACGTAATATACATAATGATATTCTGATGGACATATCTTATGTTTGCTGTGTAACAACAGCATAAGTTTGCACCCGAGTTTCAACTAATGGAAAAAAAAACTAGCATCTGACTAGCTGATGCCTAGATATTTGTGGAGAGAAATGGGTTTGAAAATGATTGATGACTCCATAGATTATCCGTGCGCAACTTTATGATAATTCCTTAAAACCACTGTAGAACTTATACGAGAATAATAGTAATAAATTATTACAAATTGCTGCTTAGATGTTCTGTCTCTTAAGTGTATCTATCTAATTTGTGTCTGAGCAGTCTAGTTGAACTACACCATAGTGTATAAATGAGGGCTTTATCTGTTGATTACTGTGAAAAAGGAGAAGTTCCATTGTGGCGAAGAAAGCTTACAACAATTTATTATGTTCTCCATTGACGAAATTTTATACAGGGTAACTGGTTAAGTAAATCTGTTTTCTTTTATTTATTTTTTTAATTTTATAAATAAGTAAATCTGTGTATACACAATCCTTTATATTTAAATTATAAGGATCGAGCATTATATCATGAGGACGGATAGTGGTTACATCCACATGTGCTCTATGGTGTATAACACAAAACTCTGCTTACTTTCCTCTCTTATCCTTGGTAGACGTATATGATGCACCGTTGTGCTTTAATTTAAATTAGAACAGTAGTTACATTCTACTGATGATAAGGATGACGTGTAGAGAAGCATTGTACTTTTCATGGAAAGATATTTAGCCTTATTTCAAATGGTACCCTTGTTTCATTACTTTTTATGATTTTTCTGCGGTTTTTTCTTCATTTTCTTTTTTTCTCATTGTTCTAATCTCTGAAGGGCGTTTTACAATTATAATACCGAGTTCTTTCACCAAAATATTAACTTGAAAAGAATTGAAAATTGAACATGAAAGATAATCTTTATATATAGAAAAAACCCTTAAATAATCTTGTCTGGAGTAATTGTTAGATTATTTGTAGTAACCACAAAAACTATCATACCAACTGTTAGTAGCTCATTAAGTTGCATGGTGCTGATTCATGTGGTCAGTAGCATTGTTGTTATGGTTCTCTATCTTGTCTGGATTTTATCCATGTCTAGCACAATGAGAGTGAAGATCTAGAAATATGCAAACATGCTTCATAAATTTGGAGCCCAAGCTGACAGGAAGATAATGTCTCGCCTAAAATATTAACTTCATTTATGGAGGTTGATATATCATAATGTGCTTTGAAACTCTAACAATGGATTTGGACAGTAGTCTTTTCACTAATCGACTACATCGTGGCCCGTTCTAAATCATGTTTTAACTGTATCCCATCTTTCAATATAGCTCTAGGAACAGTTAGTTTTGAGGAATTTGTAAATTCTCTCTTAAGTTGCTGTTCTCTTGTACACTTTCAGCATTCAAGTTATACCTTTCCTGTTGGCTTATGGAGTTCATACGGTCGCACACACACACATACACACATATATATTATGAATATATCAATAATTTGTAATACTTATTATGGTTGCGTTCTGCAGATGAAGAAGACGTTATAATTTTAAAAGCGCATGAAATTCATGGAAACAAATGGGCTTCAATTGCGAAAATTCTCCCTGGAAGAACAGATAATGCAATAAAAAACCACTGGAATTCTACTTTAAGCCGAAGGTGTAATAGGATATCAACACCATCAACTACTGAACTGATGAAGGCATCTTCAGAAGAAACATCATCAGGCGTTCCTCTTAACTCGTTCATGTCCTCAGACGAAGTTGAAACAAAATCAATTGTCAACCAACCAAAACAATCCCAAGACAAATCTCAAGAAAACCAGTCTAATATATCCCGTCCCGTTGCGAAAGTTGGTGCATTCAATCTCTATAATTCTTCGGGCCATGACCCTATAAACAAGGGACCACATGTTCAAGGGTTAAAACAGGAATTAGGACTAAGTGAGAAAATAATCCCGTTACAATGTGGCCATGGCTGCTGTGTTGCCCATTCCTCTCGTTGTTCGTTGTTAGGACCAGAATTTGTTGAATATGATGAAGTGGCGAGCTTTTCAAGTCATGAGTTAGCATCGGTGGCCGCAGATTTGAATAATATTGCATGGATTAGAAGTGGTCTGGAGAAGAGTGGAAATGTTTCATGTCAGAAAGGGAACATGAAAAATGATCAATTTGGAAAAAATATGTTTGCTTTGCAAGCTTAAGTAGAAGGCCGGTTCAACTGATGATTATTGGTTTTTGTGAATGTGAGTGAGGTTTTGGTATAGAAAGCAACACTTGATATATGGAAGTTACCTAATGAATCGGTAAGATTTTGTAAAGAGGCTCGTTCGAACAATCTTGTTTTGTTAATTACACAAAACGTTCGTTACTTATGATTTAATGGAGTAATGATGTCTAATTGAACTTTGTTGTTGACATTTCAGAAATGAATTTAGCTGTCCGAAAATGAACTTGTGTTGTAATTTGGAATCATTTAAATGATAGCATTATCAGAAAGCTAGACTAAATAAGGGTTAACCCTTGAAGTTGCAAATTATTAAAATTATTATTTAGCTTGGCAAGCATTTTATATAAAAAAGCTTTTTGCAATTGCAAAAAATATTTCATACTATTGTTAAAGACTCAAAAAATTTCTTAGAAATTCGAAAAATTGAAACATTTTCAAAGTGATTACTATCTTTTAACTTTAGATTGTTAACAAATTTCTCATATGAATAATATGTAGTATAAATATATATTGAAATGAATTTATTGATTTCTAAATTAATATAGCAACCACTGAAAAGTAATTTTAATTAAAATAATAGAATAGATTATTGATCTTTGAAAAATATAATTTTCCCTTATAAATAATATGTTATATAGATACTAATAATGTATATTGAAGATATATTAATGATTTCTAAAATATAGTAGCAGTAATCGGAAAGCAATATTCTAGTTGAAATAACAGAATAAATTAGTATTCTTTTAAAATATTAGCAATTATTTTCTTTTACTCTTTAATAATATGGGAGACGAGAGCATAAGCAAATAGAAACATATGACCTGTTTCCCCCAAAATCGAATTTTCATGAAAATTTTGTACTCAAAATGCTAGGTACACCCCACATTAATAGCCACATACTAATGTACTAAAAATATAATTTTTCCTATTTTACCTTCACTCACAAGCAATATATATCTATACTACTATAAAGTATGGATAATTTAGGGTGTTTTTCCCATTGAGAAATGACATTGGTGACCTTATTGAAATAACGTTTAATATCAATTAAAATAAAATAAAATAATTAAATTACATTAGTGCCCTTATTCAAGTAACATTTAATATCAACTAAAATAAAATAAAATATGACTCTTCTATTCTCAACTATTCAATTGAAATTAAGTGTAATTTAGTATCGAGTGTTTCTTCTCATTGTGAACTGATTTTGGTGCCCTTATTCAAGTAACATTTAATATCAGTTAAAATAAAATAAAATATGACTCTTCTATTCTCAACCATTCATTTGAAATTAAGTGTAGTTTAGTATCTACTAAATTCATCACTTTCTCACAAAACCAATGAGTCAACAAAAAGGCTTTTCATTTTATATTAAATTGATGATCATTAAAAGTTAGAGATAAACATTTTATATTATATATGTCTAAAAGTCAAAATTTAAATCACATATCTATTAATATATATATTTAATTTTAATATAATGATTCCAACTTTTATTTAAAATGAAATGAAAGAGATACATAATTTAAATAAATTTTTAAACTCATAGTTTTGATATTTTAATTTGTCTATGCAATAGCACGGTTATCATTTTCAATTTTTTATTTATGATTTTTAACATTTTAAAAATTTTAAATTATTAATTTTTTTATTTAATCATTTAACTATTAAATGACCTTTATTAACATTATAATTATAATAATTACTATAGGGGAAAGTTTTGAAGGTTATTAGTGATTTTTTGTTCCTTTTTTTTTTTTCTAAAATAAATTTCTCATCTCAGGAGTTTTATGAGAAAATAGCGAGTAATGAACATGCGAATACAAAATAAATTATAAGAACCATGAATTGTTGCTTTTATTGGAGAGTTTTGAAATATAACGGTAAGTATTCTTACTTTTTAATACTGTTTTTATTTTTATTTTGATCTATTTGTATTTCTTATTCGTTTTGCTACATTGAAGGCTGAGATAACTACTTCCAAAATTTCTCTCTTATTTCATCTACACCACATCTATCCTTTTATTTTATTTTTTCAAGTCTATTTCCAGACGTGGGTTTCAACAGTGGTATCATCAATTGGCACTTTGTCGAAATAAATGGCAAAAATTAGAGATACATGTTTAGCTATTCATGGTATGTCATTATGTATATGAAGCACTTGAAATGACATAAATTGTAGGATGGAAAGTTTCTAATAAAAGTGTAAATGTTATTAACAGTACATCAATGGTTTGAATCTAATAAAAGTGTAAATGTTATGAAATTTTTAGATAGGGTGTTATGTTTCTTTTACATGTGATAAGTGTAAGTATACTAAGAAATTTATAATATATATATCTAAAACGCTGGTGATAATAATGAAATTTTGAGTTTGGCATTTCAATAGAATTTAAATATTAAAAGTTTTCTTTAAAGATGTAAGTACCTTATGAAATAGTTGATTGACGGCTTGATAGCAAAGTACTTTGTTTGTTTCAATTTTTACAGACGTTTTAGTTTTGATGTTTCTTATATATATGTTAAAAAGTGTGTAAGTTTACACAAATAAATTACACACATTTCCAAGTTGTCATATTTTGGATTTTACAATATTATCAAAAAATCAACCCACTCATCTTATTTTCATGAAAAAATAACATATTTTAAATATGTTACTTGGGTCAAAATATATATTATAAGTTATTTAAAAAGAAATTAAAATGATATGTCGTGCGTAGCACAGGGCACACATTAGTACTATATATATAAGAAGTCTTGTTGTTTCTTTTAATTGTGTAATGAAATTGTTACAATTATTCAAGTAATCTTTAGCAATAATTAAAGAAAATTTATAACATATCCCCAACTATTCTAACATCAATCTTTACTTAAATCAAATAATTAAATAGAAAATTCAAGTAACATTTAATATCAATTAAAATAAAATAAAATATATTAAATTATATTAAATTACATTGCTGCCTTTATTCAAGTAACATATCAATTAAAATAAAATAAAATATGACTCTTCTATTCTCAACTATTCATTTGAAATTATGTGTAATTTAGTATATATTAAATTCACCACTTTCTCACAAAATCAATGAGTCAACAAAAAGGCTTTTCATTTTTTATAAAATTGATGACCACTTAAAGTTAGAGTTAAACCTTTTTATATTATACATGTCTAAAAGCCAGAATTTAAATCACATATACTATATATATAAGAAGTCTTGATGTTTCTTCTAATTGTGTAAAGAAATTGTTATAATTATTCAAATAATCTTTAGCAATAATTAAAGAAAATTTATAACCATCCTATCCCCAACTATTCTAACATCAATCTTTACTTCAATCAAATAATTAAATAGAAAATTCAAGTAACATTTAATATCAATTAAAATATGACTCTTCTATTCTCAACTATTCATTTCAAATTAAGTGTAATTTAGTATATATTAAATTCACCACTTCTCAACTATTCATTTGAAATTAAGTGTAATTTAGTTTATATTAAATTCACCACTTTCTCACAAAATCAATGAGTCAACATAAAGGCTTTTATTTTATATTAAATTGATGACCACTAAAAGTTAAAGTTAAACCTTTTATATTATACATGTCTAAAAGCAAAATTTAAATCACATATACTATATATATATATAAGAAGTCTTGATGTTTCTTTTAATTGTTTAATGAAATTGCCACAATGATTCAAGTAATCTCTAGCAATAATTAAAGAAAATTTATAACGATTCTATCCCCAACTATTCTAACATCATTCTTTACTTAAATCAAATAATTAAATAGAAATCATTACCATTTTATCTATAATTTTTGTATTGAAAATAAATATATTATAGTGTTAAGAATAAATATATATCTATTATATATATAACCATCCCCTTTCCTCCCATAAAATTAATGAATTATGAATTTACACCAAACTTCCTCTAAATAAATAGAAATAACCCAATTCTAACTTCCAAAAAGATTAATAGTCACAATGAATATATAAGTCCTATTAAAATTCCACTACCCCACTTCCCATCCAAGTTAATGTTTTGGTAACCCCCAACTAATATTCAATTCCTATTGGTGTGTATTAAGACCACTCCATATATTGTATAAATAGAGACCATGAGAAACCCTAAAAATATAAATATTTATCCCGTTTTGCTTGCTTTCACATAGCCTTCTAGAGTTTTTCCCCCCATTAATTCTTGCTTATTTCATGATTCTTCATTTGAAAGCTTGCACCAGTTGCAATATCATAATGATTTCCTACTCCTTGGAATTTCACATTGCTCCAACAAATAGCCAATTCTTATCTTTCATCTTTAGTAATTTGAACAATTTGCAGCTCATCCATTTTCATTGAAGCTTTGATTTCTAGATTACTTTGAAAATGTTTGGACTGTGCAATTCTAATTAGTTAGGGACTCATTAAGAATAACTTAAGATGACAAAAAAAGTACTTACTTACTAAGTATATATTATTGTTATAATGGTAATTTCATTACTACAAGTTACTCTAAATAATATATATTTGTTTAATTTATAAAAACAAAAAATAAGATACATTATTTGAATATTTCATGCAAAATATTTGGGAGCTTAGTATAAAAAACATAATAGTTGTTTATTTATTAATTATGTACAAAAAAATATGTATATACTATAATAGACATAGAGTAATTATGTATAGATTTTTATATTTGTTTTAGTCCCAAAACCAAAGCTTTCGAAAAATAACATATCGATTTTCGGGTAAAATCTAAAATATTGTTGTACTGACTAAATTTGAAGTGAATCTAAAGTAAAAATAGCACTTTTGTTATCCAATGAGTTAAAGCATGAATTTCGTTGGAAAACATATAAATGTCTTATTAAAATAATATGAATTTTGAAATACTTATTAAAGAATCGTGATTTATCCCCTGAAATATTATGTTTATCTCATTTCTAAATGTAAATTTGTTTATCTACAGTCCTAAAGGTAATAATTCAATCTTATATAGTCATTTCGGTTATTTGAGATTGGAATTGTCGGTTTTGAGTTGCATTTCCATCCTCGGAGTATTGAAACTTGTATTGGTTTAGTCCCTGATTCAAAAAATACAAGAAAAACAATCTATTTTTTATTTACATTTTTACAATCTACCTTATCGTTAATAATAAGATCAATTAAGTAGTTATTAGAAAAATGAAATAAGGATCTCAACAAATAAAATTCGTTAAGAATTTCAAAATAAAATAAATCATAAAAGAAAAATTTAAACATACGAAACACTTAATACTGTAGGTACTGCGTACTAAATTTAGTGAGTGTAAAATTTCTATTGTTTATATATATGCCTATTGATTATTTAATATGCAATTTGCTCAAAACAATTTGTTTCATCAACTTCTTTTTTTCAAATTTCTATGTCGCTCACCTTTAAAAGAAATAATGAATGATAATGACTTTATTTTATCTTTGACATGTTAATGGAATGGAATATTGATATAACTAAAAAAATCAAAGATTTTTTTTTATTGAAAACAATGATTTTATATTAAAAAAAACATATGAGAAAATTGTTAACGGTCTATGCTTCAAGTTTCCTGACTTATAATAAAATTTGAATGATTTTTAGTAATTTTTGTGAATAAACTTTATTAATACATTATTCATTAATGTAATAAAACCAGTAAATGCCAACTATTTCTCCTAATATGTGAAATATACCTCAAGATACACTATTTTCATAATATTTAGAACAATGTATTGTTAAAGAATTCATGGAAACTTTCAGTGATTTTGAATATGGACATTAATGACAATTTCAATTTATTTTATTTTACTTTTCTATTTGAAATAAAAGTATTAAAAAATACATGTTAGTATAACACATGAAAGTTTGCAAAAATTTTATGTTATTTGGTTATATCTTAGCTCTTTGAGTCTGTAATAGTATTTATTTTTAATAATGCTTTTAATAAATTTTAAATCTCAGCTTTTTGAGTCTTTAATAATATTTCTTTCAGTTGTAAAATGCATTTCTATAAAAAAAAGTCATTTTAATAATTATTTTTGTATAATGTTTGTAAAATTGAAACTTTTCCTACCCCCAATTCTTTTTCATTTATCATCAATAAGTCTCACTACTCATATTTTAGAAAATTACTTGAAACCTCAAGTTCTTTTTCCTTTATATAACAACATTCAAAATATTTAAAACTAACAATTAAAATTCGTATTATAAAATTACCAAATTGGAAAGTTTAAAACATTATGGTTTATATTCGATGTGAATCAAAGATAATTTAATCCAAAAAATTATTAAGTATTTTAAATAAAAAGTCTATAAAATGAATATTTGAGATCAAAAGATACTTTCATTGGTTGTTGCGTATACAAACATAGTTTTAGGGAAGTTTTAGTAATTTTTTAAAATTAATTAAGAGAAAAGTGGTAATCTAAAATTTAATTAGTTAAAAACTCCTGTATTTGGTTAATAAAAAAAACTTCATATATATGTTGAGTAATAGATAAGCTTTCATATAAATAACATTTATTGACTAAATATGTGAAAATATATTGAATATAAAATCAAATTTGTATATGACGTTAATTATGTTACTTTATCAAATAAATATAAAAATAACAATATTTGAATATATAAACTGTTTATAAGTGTTATATTATTTTAATATTACATTCAAATTTTTCTAATAATTTCATTGTATAACATAAGTTTTCATGTGCGAATGCACGTACATTTGACTAGTATATATAAATATATCTTTGTGTTCCTATTAATATCTGTCTCCATTCTCAAGAAAATGCAATAAAAGCTCTATTTAATTTTGCTTACTCTTTTTTGTGCTCTCTAAATATTTAGTATATTATCCATAAAAATTGAGTACTAATCGTGAAAATTGTGTTTGGTTTTTTCGATTTGTTGATGTGAAAATTAACCCACACCAGGTATAGTAGTAATATATAAAAAGATGTATTTATCATGACATCTTTTAATAATATATACGCACATAACATACACTATTTATTAAATATAGATAATATATATAAGATATATATATATATATATATAGAGGAACTATAAATAAATTTTAGAGGGTGAGAAGTTTGAATTTTTTTCTTAAGCTGCAAAGTATTTATTTAGGCCATTTCAGGGGTACAAAATGCCTTTCACTACAGAATGCAAAAAATTTGTGCTTAGCATTCCGTGATTGATTCTTTTATTTTCTTTAAGTCGTCTAACTAATACTTTAATTTCAATGTTTGCTGGAGAAGACAATATATATTCTATAGACATAAGATGATGACACTCATGACCAGGTGAGTTATCTAAATCAGACCAATATTAAGGATAAAGTTTAATATTATATTTTATAATAAAGAACTTTAGGCCAATCAAATCTACGATGTAATCAACTTAATTCATATGAACGTGCATGGCACAATTACTGATTTTTTAAGCAACTATGTTTTGTCAAATAGGGTACGTGGCAGGCTCAGAAAGAGACCACTAATTAGTTTAAAATATATTTTTGATGCATCATTACAATCAACAAGGGTAATTTAGTAAGTAAAGAAATGAATTTGGGAAAATTATGAAATTAATTTGATATAGCATATTATCAATATTTATTAAGGTTGTTGGTTAAAACGATTTCAGTCCATAACCCATTTCATATGAACATATAAACACTAGTTAATTAAAATTAATTAATTAATAATTATTGTATAATCTCCACTCTAAAAACATAGCAAAATAATATACTTTTCTTGAAGTTCTCTTTTTTATCTCGAATTTGTTTTGATTCCACCTCAACTTTAATATCGAAAACTAATGAAATATTTTATGAAAAAACATAGAAGAAAATGACATGGATAAACCAACCTAATTATTGTTTGTTTAAGATGTCGATCGCATGTTGTGGCTTCAACCGACAAATTCGATGTCAATTATTTATTAGGTACATTGTGCATTTCATTATTGATGAAGGATCTTCCTAGTTATTTTTTAGTTTTTATTATAATTGGAAAAGCCAACGAAATAAGAAAATATTAATTGTTACAAAGCAGATTTGGACAAGATTTTATATCATACAGATATAAACAGATTCTTATCCGTTATTCGTTGTTATTGATTCTGCAATAATTTGTATACATTTTCAATTGCAATTAATAAATATTACAAATTTAGTAAGGACAATAACTGTATTTATATTATCACAAAACAATTAATTATATTATATTATATTATAGTTGTTTATAGAGACATTATGATAACTTTAGAAATAGTGAATAGTGATATTAGATTATCACTATAGATAACTTGTGATATTATGATAGTGAGATGATGTTAACACTGTTAATAGTATTCACTATATATTTAATGTACCTAGTAAAATGTGCATGTATTTACACGTGAAAATAGTTTTGTATAAACTAAAATATAATTTTGGGATAACACAAAATTTATATGAAATTTTATTTAGTTATTTTAGATATTGTCATTTTTGTTTAATTTATTTTTTACAATATGCAGAATTTATGTTAAGGCTTAAGTACAATAAATTTTCCTTTTAAGTTGAATTACTCTTTGTTTTCTATTTAATTAATTAAATACCATTTAACTTAAATAAAAATTATATTTGGTTTACAAACATGGATATTTCTTTGCCATTGGTTGCAGCTTATTTTAGGGAAAAAATAACTTTATTCTAGTTTTTTTTTACTAAAATTTATATGTTTTGGTACGAGCTTGTACCATACAATCCATGCCAATAATTTTGGTACAATTTTGATTTTACAAAAATTCATATCGGTAAAAAACATCGTACCAATAAATTGAAATAACTTCAGAATTTAAATATAATTTTGAAGAATTTGAGTATATTTTTTTTATCCCTATTTGAGGCTTTAAACCTTGAGATGAAAGACGCTATCATAGGGCGGAACGTAGAAAGCAGAGAACTTACCTTCAAAATTTTCTCAGATTATTTCCATATTGTACGTATTATATCATGATATGAGTTTTCATTAGTCCTATCAAAGTACTCGAGAAATCTATATATTTTCATTCTATTTTTTTGCAGCTTCAGATTCTATAATTGTTTTGATTGTCAACATGAAACATAAAATTTTTCTTTCAAGTAGTTCGGCACGATTGATAAGCCATTATATATTAATATATATAGTTTTTATTTTCCATAACATACTAAAAGTAAACTTCACTACCACAAGGAATTCAAGATAAATAAAATTGTTGAGTACATCAAGAAATATTTATATTAGAATGATGACTATTGCTGCCACTATTGAGTAACTTGGCTCAAATTGATCGTGACTTAGATCTTTCAGGTAGAAAAACATTCGGCATATGAAATGGTATTAGATATGCTTATAACCATTTTTTATAATTTGTAGATATATGTGCACCTATTTCTTAAGAATTAAAAAATTTATCTTCACTATATTCATTATATCATTCTTAATGTCATAAAAACTAAGCAAAAAATAGAGAGACGAGCTTGGTGCAAAAGTAGATGACTTCAAACATATAATTATTTTAATTTATTTTCATTGTAATTTTTTTTCTATAACATAGTGATTATATTGCCGTACACTACAAGAAAATAAGATGTTAGAGATGAAATCCATCGTTGAAACCTATATATGCATTCTCGATGAATATATAAAGATTCTAAAAGAAAATTTACTGATTGTACAAAATGTACTCATTAAGAAGAGTCAAAAGTTTAATTATTCATCATTAAAAATAGTTTTTCTTAGGAAACTCTTTAAAAAAAATTATGCAACAAAGAAATATAATAAGTAATAAATAACACACGTGTATAAAGTGAATTGGTCTGACTGAAAATGGATAACTATATACTCCACCCATTTTGTCAAAATTGTGGACACCTATTCTATTATAGATGTTTATAATGCCAAGAAAATAAGTGCAACAACAATGTAAATAAATTTAGTGATTGTACAAAACGAACTCATTAAGAAGAATCAAAAGTTTAATTATTCAACGTTAAAAATAATTTTTCTTAGGAAACTCTTTAGAAAAAATTATGCAACAAAGAAATATAATAAGTAATAAATAACACACCTGTATAAAGTGAATCGGCCTGGCTGAAAATGGATAAACTATATACTCCACCCATTTTGTCAAAATTGTGGACACCTATTCTATTATAGATATTTATCATGCCAAGAAACTAATTGCAACATCAACAATGTAAATCCACGAGAGATTACTTATAGAAAGTCTTGTTAAGTTCATAATAGTATGTTTCATAGAGATGATTAACACTTTCTAACTTTTGGTTAAAATTAAAATAATTTAATAATAATAAATTAATGTTATCCTCTAATAAAAATATATAATATAATTATTATTATAATAAATAAAAATAAGAGAACATACTTATTTTAATATTCTCGGTTAAGTTTAAATTTTTTAAATAATATATAGCGTTGAATTTATTTTTCCATTTTTGTGTTAGATCAGTAATTTCTTTGATTTGATTAAATTTATGCTTTCATAAAAAGATACTATTAGAAGTTCAGTTGTTTTTTAATTGTGAAAAAATTAATATAAAGGATGAGCAAAATGTGCTACTTATAGTATAAACAACAGAAGAAGGGTGACTACATGCATCAGAAGTGAGTCCATTAGGGCAATAGGATGGTGAGATTGGGAGAAGGTTGGGGATCAATGGCGGAGACAGGGTGGGGCTGGCGGGCGGGCTCAATTTTTTTAAAACATATGTATAATTTAAAAATGTTAATATTGCCGCTCCACCCACTTTCAATTTTTAACATTGCCGCCCCATCCACTTTTAATTCCTGGCTCCACCAATGTTGGGGATTGTGACACAATTAATAAGATCGGAGCTCATTATTCTTGATTGAATTATGATATAATAGCATAATTAGTTTTAATCAACGGCGGAGATAGGATGGAGCACACCGCCCCACTCAAAAAATAAACTAAAATTAATATATATATATATATTATTTATTTAAATTTTTAATATTCGCCACACAAATTTTTTTAACTTTTTTCATACTTTGACATTCCCACATTTAATTTTTAGCTATGTGGTTTTAATGAAAGAATAATTTTATTGTTCATATAATATTTATTCTAAATCATAAAAGCAAATCTATGGGCGAAGTGGGAGAAGGTAAGAAATAATATTGCCCAAATATTATAATTTACTTGTTATTACTTTCTCAATGTTAAAGTTTGTTTGATAACTTCCCTCCAAAATTATTTAATTGTAGATATATGCAGAGGTTTGTCAAAAGATTTTACTCACAAAGTCACTAAATTCAGCTCTTGCCACAAATTGCATATTTTAGTCTTCATGAAATCACACTTCTTTATTAATGCAAGATTTTTTCCACTATTTCTAGATGGAGCTCAATTATACACTCAACTATTCAATGTTTGAAACATTAAAATTGATCTCCACTAAAGTAAATATTTAAAATTAATTATTGTACCCCCATTAAAAGTCAATGTCTCATAGTAATATAGAACAAAAAGTTTGAGCGTGCGGCCACGATATAAGGAAACGACAACAAAAGTCTCCCCACGTTGGTTGATAAGTCTTCTCATTCTACCTTTCTTTTCCCACATCTTTTGTACATAACAACAATTCTACTACTATAAACTCTCATTTCATACCAAAAACCAAACTCAAAAACCAAATAACCTCTTATTCTTCGTCGTTTTCGAGATTATAAACACATCGTCATGAGGACGTTGTGCCCCAATATCGATCGAGAAGATGGGCTCGAGACGGTGCTCGAGGTCCCAATCCTGGAAGAAATGTTTTCTTCTAACAAGCACAATTCAAGGCAATACATGAAATCTTGGCTCACAAGGCCACCAGTCGAAAGGGCCGTTTTTGGTGGTCGTTTCGAAGAGATTCAGTTCATGGTTGGTGTTATCGGAGCTCCTTTGATCCCTCTTCCTATTCGTTGTGATCTCACGGTTAACAATAACATCAAAGGCTATCCCATTGTAAGTCATATATACAAAGATCCTATCTTTTGTAGAATTGTAACTTATACAAAATTGACCAAATTTGTATATGATGATATGTAGGAGAATTCAATGGCCAAGTACATAGTGCAACAATACATAGCAGCTATAGGGGGTGAACATGCTTTGAACTCTATCGACAGCATGTACGCAATGGGGAAGGTGAAAATGACATCATCTGAAGTTACAAAGTCGAAAAGCACCAAAGAAGGACGGGGCGAAATAGGAGGGTTCGTTTTGTGGCAAAAAAAGCCTGATTTATGGAGTTTAGAATTGATGGTTTCAGGGTGTAAGATTAGTGCTGGTAGTGATGGTAAGGTGGCTTGGAGACAAACTCCATGGCAAAATTCACATGCATCTCGAGGTCCACCTAGACCTCTTCGTCGATCCTTGCAGGTACAATCTCTTTCAATCTTTACTTACTAATTTAGCATGAATTTCGCTAAGACCTCGAGTAGAGGGGAATTAGGACTGCACTTGACTTAGCCAAGTTGTGTACCTAGTTACCTAGGATCAAGTCAATTCATAGTTCTATAGCTGAAAATCGATGATGGATACTGGTCTCGTACCTGGACGAGGCTACCCCAAATCTTAAAAAAATACAAGGTGAATTTTAGGAGTCAGCTCGTACAGTCAGCTATCGGTCCCTGATAAATAAGCTTCAACGACTATATATAGGATAGTAGAATATTAATGATTGGATAATGACCCTATAATTAAGGAGAGTCGTACACCTGTCCCTTGATACATGGTCTAGATTGTTCAGGTCGTCCAACCCGATATTTCTTGTAGGACGCGGTCCCACGATGATTTTTATCTATTTTGGTGTTTTTCTTTCCATATACTTTGGGTATTTTTGACTATTTTGAATATAACCGGATATTGTCTTATCACTTACCAAAATCATTTTTTTTAGTATTAACAACTCGTTAGTTTTTCAAATTTTAGCTGTTTAAAGTAGGTTTAAAACAATATTTCATACTTTTAAAGTCTTAACAACTCATAAGTCATGTGTTTTTTTCAAACTACTTGCTGGATCATGTGGCCCAGCTCACCCTTAGTCCTATGTTTACCTAATCAGAACCTTCATATTGTATTATCTGTATATAACTATACAGATTTCCTAACTAAATGCCAAGATCTTATTTTGATAAGTCTTGACTAGAATCATAACTTTGTAATCCAGGTCAAAAGCCACTATTATCATTTGAGACAAAATTTCACCAACTTCTCACATGGATTTTAAATTTTTCTTGGGTAAATGATAGACTCTCATTTTGTAACAAAACATTACAACCGTTAGTAAATTAACTGAATCTGCTGACATTATTAAAAAATATTTTTCCAAGTTAAACCCTTGATGTAAAGTTTGTAGATATGGAAAATGATTGTTACGATTTTCACTGACTCGTAATTAAATCATGTGAAACAGGGACTAGATCCAAGGTCAACAGCAAACTTATTCTCCAATTCCATCTGCACTGGTGAGAAAACCATCAACAACGAAGATTGCTTCGTGTTAAAACTCGAGGCAGATCCTTCCACTCTAAGGGCAAGAAGCAGCACCAACTTTGAAATAATCAGGCACACTATATGGGGCTGTTTCAGCCAAAAAACAGGCCTTTTAGTCCAATTAAAAGACTCTAACTTGCTCAAAATAATGGCCCCTGAAAACGACGTCTTTTGGGAGACAACTATAGAGTCTAATATTAAAGACTACAGAACAATTGATGGTGTAAACATAGCACATTCTGGAAGGACTTGTGTGTCTTTATTTAGATTCGGTGAAAGCCCAGAAAGCCATACACGAACACGAATGGACGAGGTTTGGAGTATTGAGGAAGTGGATTTTAACGTAAAGGGTCTGTCAACTGAATTTTTCTTGCCTCCTGCTGACTTGAAAAAGGATGATGAAAAACGTGGTATTGCGAAAAACGGGCTTTTACCTAGGATTAGTGTACTACCGAAAGGTGTAATGAAAGTGGTAGCTATTGATGAGGAGAATTTGGAATTGTTTGAAACAGATGAAGAGTTGTAAATGTAATAGAATATTTGTTCTTGCGCGAAATTTTGTGTATATAAAAAGGAACTGGCCCAGTGCTAGTGAAGCAATTAAAGGATTGAATTACTTTGTGAAATTTAGTTTAGCCCACAGATGCCTAAACATCATTCATAGTTAAACCTCTCTTCAAGCAAATTTTGCATAAAAGTTATTGTTTCCATAACATAGGAAATTCCGAATAATTTTTTTATAATGCATGTATAGTCGATTTGGGTAGAAAAACACTCCAGCCCAATAGATGTGCATTGAGCTCAAGACGGATTTGATTCATTGCGCCTGACATAAGGAAGAGACTTATTCATCAAATGATTCAATGTGATTTTGTATTTCGCGTACAAGTGAGCACAATCTGAAATTGATAATGGAGAGGCAATTAAAGGTAGACCCAAGTAACGCATTGGTAAATTACCCTTAGAAATTTTTGTTGTTGTTGAATAATATGAAATCACGTACAGATTGTATTAATATTGTAACCTCCCTATAAATAAGGACATAAGATAATACTTAGCCTATAAACAAGACATTTCCTATGAGAAGATATATGGAAAGATATTCATCTAACACTCTCCACAATTAAAACATGGGGATCATGAACGTTGAAATTAAATTCAGATCTAGAAAGATAAAAGCCAGCGACGACACATTCCTTGAAATGTGGCAACAATTGCTCAAATTCCTTATTTCCAAGGGCGACCGGTTGTAACATAAGAAAACAGCGACTCTAACTCCTTGTATAATGAGGGTAGAAGGCGATAAGGCTCTAACTCCTTATTTTGCAAAAGTGAGCAATTGTATATAAACAAAGATTAAAAAAAAAACTTAACTAAACTTACATAAAGAGGAGAAAAAAACTTAATCTAAATTATTTTTCAAGTGTAAGCTATTATAGCATAAAAAAAATTAGTACAAGAGATAGATGAGGGAAATCGATAAAACAAAAAGGGAGAAAGGAGAGATAAAGAGAAAAAAAAATATAGTTTACATAAGAATATAAAATCACTTTAATGATTAGGGACCAGGTATCCTCGATCGTGATTTTTGAAAATTTGAAGTCTCCATACATGGAGGAACGATTAACACTATTACGAATTGTCAAAAGAAAAAAATTATATACGATATATTTTTTTAATGATATATATAGATAGAGAAAAAAGAATTCAACTAAAATAAATTAGATAAGGTGCGTCAGACAGGAATGGCGCCTCGAAGATGGCAAAGCGAAAGATAGAGATACTAGTTTTGAAGTCATGCGTCTGTTGAATAATATGAAACATTTAAAGATTGTATTATTGATAATGAACTTAAATAGACATTACAAGATAATCTATTAATAATTCTAAGAAATCCTTTATCATGCCTACTCTCGGAAGAGCTTTGGCCGAGAGGAATATGTTGCATGCTTTTATTTGGATTCGCTTGGAGGCTTGAGTGTGTGTACAAAGTGTGTATCATGCACAAAAATGTCAAGTGTGCAAGAATATATTGTTTTTGCAAAGTTTGCAGTGAATGCAACAAGTGTGTTCTATGTGTATAAAAGTGTGTAATGTGTGAAAAACTATATATTTTGTGTTAAAAGTGTGAAATGTGTGTAAAAACTACGAATTTTGTGTAAAAAGTATGAAGTTTGTGTCAAAATTACATATTTTGTGTAAAAAGTGTATAGAATATGTGAAAAGTTTGTACTGTACGTAAAAGATTCATAGCATGTGCAAAAAGAGTGGGGTGTGTAACTTATGTGAAAAGCATGTCGTCTGCGTAACAAATATATATTTTGTGTAAAAAGTGTGTATTATGTATAAAAGGTATATTTTGTATGTACAAAGTGTATTTTGTGTGTAAAAATATGTATATTTGTAAAAACTGTGTAGTGTGTATATTTTGTAAAAAGTATATCTATACTACTATAAAACTATGGATAATCTAAGTGTTTCTTCTCATTGTTAAAAAAAAAAAACACTTTTGGCCATACTCCAATTATGTATTCTCATTAGTTAGACTTTAATTTATGTAATTAATACAATAACTCCTTATTAATTTTCATAATAACTCCTATATACATGAACATGGCAATTAAAGACAATTCAAGGTTGTTAAAGTATTTGGATTTTGGCTACTTCAAAAGTCCATATGATGATTATAAATTATGCATTTGTATTCATTTCCAAAACAATTTACATATTGAGTGATTGTATATGATATATATATATATATATATATGTGTGTGTGTATTATTAAATACGAAATTATGAATACATATATTATAATTATACACATTATATATAAATAAGGGTAAAGTGCACTTCACCCCCTCGAAAAATTTGTATTTTGCACTTCCCCCGCTAAAAACACAAAAAAAAGACATCATCCTTTAAAATTTGATATATGCATCAATTTGCCCCAATTACTATTTTTCGGCTAAATCTTGATTAAAAATCTTTTAAATGATTTTCCCGTCAAGGACGACACCTTAATCATTTTTCCGTGATTCTCTCACGGAAGCTCAGCCATTAGAGTTAGAGTCCATTCACGGCTAACTTACCACCAACGAAGAATTCCTCGTCCCTTGGATACGTAGATTATTCACTATTAGCTTGGTTCAACAAGATTTGATATGACAAAAGCAAGGGCTGTGAGAAAGAACTCTCGCTCGAGTAGATTAGGTGCTTTAGTCCATCTCTTTCCTACAACCTGACTGCAGCGAGCTACCTAGAACAAGGGGGAAAAGCACTTTATTGGCTTACCAGCTTGATTCGACTTTGCCTGCTTGAACAAATACGGGCTATACATGTCCGGATTTGGGCTCAATACCGTTGTGCTACTCTAATATATCAATCTTAGAATTGCAAAATTCTCACCACGATCTCATCCTGCATTTGTTGTGAGTTCTATTCTGATAAGTTTTTTTCTGTCATTCTTTATATGCAGTATGATATCATGGTGAACATTTTACAACCCTAAGATGATATGATAGAGAAGTACAACAGTTTCGACTCAAATCCATGCATGTGAGAGAATCACAGAAAAATTGTAAAGATGATAATGCCTTTGGCGGAAAAGTCATTTAAAAGATTTCCTATCAAAATTGGGACAATGTGATGCATATATCAAAATTTTAATGGGTGATATCTCTTTTTTGTGTTTTTAAGGGGGAAACTACAAAATACAAGTTTTTCGAGGGGTTAAAGTGCGCTTTACCCTATAAATAATAAAAATCTTAACTATAAAAATGATATATGTATATATATTATGTGAGTGATATATGTATAATATATACATTTAACGATTATATAATAATAATAAAATTACTACCATAATATTAACTCTAATGCTCATAAACTAATGATAATTTTTCAAATCTAAAAATCACATTTAACTCACATTTCACAAAAACATTAACATTTATGGCTAATAACTTAATGGACATAATCATCGCACGTCTACAGATTAAAAATTAAGCATGTGTAGTTTTGTATAAAAAATTATTTATTAAAACTTTTATCTAGATATTTGATATTAATTGTGCCTTCATCTTTATGTTTCAAAATTTTTAATCTTCTTAAAAATTCTGAAAAATTAAGTCATATTTTTAAATAGTTACCATATAAAAGTTCAAAAAGTATGTTATATAAAAGTATCTAAAATATTTAATATTGAAACATAAATCCTGATTATGTGATTTATCAGTTTGAAAATTTTAAAACTGAAATTTGATACTAAAATTATTTTTTATGGAATTATGCATATAACAAATTATTTATAGAGAGTTTGCAGTATTTCTTTTCCTATAATATAGTGTAAGTAATATAATTGGTATGTACATGTGAAGTGTATACTTATTAACGAAATTATGTATATGTATAAAGGGCTTTTTGTACACAACCCCCCGAGGTATTTAACATTAGCAAATAAACCCCCGAGGTATGAAATCTTGGCAAGTAACCCTTTCTGTTAAGTTGACTGTTAGTCAACGGTTAAGTTTATTGGCAAAATTGTAATTTACATATAAAAACAAGGAACAAAAAAAATAAATAAATAAAATTTAATTCACTTTATAAAACAATAATTTATTTATTTATCTAAAAATTTAAATATATATTATATTATTCTATCTAAATTACCTTCAAATATTATATATGATAATATTATTCTATCTAAATTACCTTCAAATGTATATATTATAATATTATATTATTCTAACCTTCAAATATTATATTATATATTATAGATTATAAATTATATTATATTATTCTATCTAATTACCTTCAATTTCAAATATTATATTACTGGTGGGTGTCGAATCCAACAAAAATAAATAACCTACTCGAAAATATTTGTAAATAGCGACAAGTAGGGTCGATCCACAGGGAATGGGGTAGAAATAATTCCTAAGTTACTAATATCGATTAAAAGGGGGTTTTGGATTTGATTAACTAAATAAAATAAAAAGACGTAAATTAAAAAGCAAGATTAAAATAGAATTCGAATTCAATATGTTGAGAAGTTCTAGTCTTCGGATTATCTCGGTATTGATTCTACGATTTGATCACGGATGCAATAATAATTCAACGTTATCAGATAAATTGGCTATAGTTACTAACAAGCTCTAGCAACCTAGTTTTTCCTTAAGTCGTCGATAACCAAAACAAGCTCTTTGATTACTCCTCTTACCAAATAGACAACCCTAAACAAGCTCTTAGGATTTAGCCTATCGATAGCATTCACGTATTAGAAAAACACCAATTCTAGCCAACAAACACATAAGCTCGGTATATTTAGACTAGGTTACTAATTCTCATAACGACTAATCGAAGACTTGTCCGTAATCAACGTCGCTAACTGCTACAAATATTAGGGTTTACCAAACAATTACGGATTTAGGCCCTAAATAGATGAATATGATCCCAACGATTAAATAATTGGCCAGACTAAATAATCAATTGAAATATATTGTCAACAGAGCTCAGAGAAAAAGTAAATACCTGATTAACGAAGAAATTAAAGTACAATTCGATCTCACAAATATTAAGAATCAAACCTTGATGAATCCTTGACTAGAATTATGTGTTTAGCAACACATAATCAAAAACATCACCAAAATATAAAATACGAGAACTTTCATAAAGGGAAAAACGTCTGCTTGAATTAAAAATAAAGTGAAAGTTGTCTTGTGGAATAAAATTCCACTTATTTAAACTAGTAGAGTCCTAATCCAAGAAGGAAACTAATTAGGGCTCTAACAAACTTAACAAACTTGGAATATCTAGAAATAAGGAAATAAAATCCTAACAAATAAAAGGGAATAAATCCCAACAAAATAAGGGAAGAAATCCCATAAAGTCGTTCAGTCTTAACAACCAGAAAATCGGATTTCCTGATTTTCTTCCAAAATCCCGTATGCTGATTTCTGGGCAGAAGCGTTTGGAGATTTAAGCGTGGGCACGCTTAACTCTTCGAAGTCTTCTGCTGCCCTTTTTCGCACCAACTCTTTTCTTCGTCATTTTTCCTCTTTTTCATCTCATTTGGTACTTCCTCCTTTTAATCTTCCACAATCCAATTGTCAACATAAAATCACGAAATAAGATGATCAAACGTGACAAACAACCCGACTTTAAACATGTAAAATATGCACAAATCACAACTTAACAATTACCTTCAAATTATTTATCTAAATTTATTTAATTTTACCTTCAACCTTCAAAATTATATATTATAATATTATTCTATCTAAATTACCTTCAAATTTATAATATTATAATATTATATTATTCTACCTTCAAATATTATATTATATATTATAATAATTCTTTCTAATTACCTTCAAATTATTTATCTAAACATATTTAATTTTACCTTCAAATTATTAGATATAATAATATAATATATATCTAAATTTTTTATATGTAAATTACTATTTTGCCCATAAACATAACCATTGACTAACGGTCAACTTAACAGAAAGGGTTACTTGCCAAGATTTCATACTTCGGGGGGTATTTGCTAATGCTAAATACCGCGGGGGATTGTATACAAAAAGCCCTATGTATAAATATATATGATGACGTTTAACAACATACAAAATCTTTTAATTTACTTTGTTAAGAAAAGTTTACAAAAAAATCGATCATAAACTATTTTTTCATGGATCTCAAATTAACAGACATAAGTTTGAACACTTGGATTTTACCAGCTTACACATTACAATATGTATGTCACCCTATTTTATGAAATGTATATTTCAAATGAATATGAAAACTTATTATCTGATATCAATTATATTTCTTTGTCTATAGATTACATTTTACATAATTAAATGAGTTAATTAGATTATTATACGGCATGGAAGTTATAATGACATATATAAAAGAAAAATTTCCAACTTTGATTAAAATATGAAACTACATAATATTTATTTATAAACAAATTTCAAATTGTTGAAAAATCTAAAGAAAATGATAGTGTTAAACACATTATTGCAGAGATGATGAAGTACTAACAATTAAAAGTTAATGAAAATATGACAACTATATGCAACAAAAAAAAAAAATGAGAGAAGAAATAAAAATTGGATTAAAACTTGTAGCTAATCATCAAACATAGACAATAATATGTTAAAGAAGATTAGACTTTTAATAGTATTTATCAATAGAGATGTCGAAGATTATAAAAGGACAAGTATTTGACTACCAAGATTTGTAACAAAAAGAATTTTTCAAATATCGAAGAAAATTCAATTTCTTTACTTAAAAGATCACAAGATTAAAAAACCCTAATAATGAGAAATTTTTTATTTTCAATAGGTTTCAATGTTTTATAGATTAATAAATATTGTAACTTCTTATAATATCTCATATTCCCCTAATAAATTGTACTTTTACTAATATTTTTATAGTAATTAAAATATAACTTTTTTCTAATTATATTTTTATTTTCCTCGAAGGTACATTTTTCTAATAATAAATTTCTTAGTATTAATAATTGAGTGTTCACGTACTTTATGCTAGTATGTAAAATGTGTGTATGTTTTGTTAAAATGAATATTATCTTCTATAGAGATATTAAGATTTATATTTATCTATATATATTTTATTATATTTTAAAATATGTATAATTTATATGATTTGCATTTCTTGAATAATTTACATGATGTGCATGGCTAAGTCTAAAATAATATGTTTTCTAATAGTTTGAATCATTTGGGACAACTTACATGATTTATATTTCTTAATTTTTGTTGAGATCAAAATAACTTAATTTTATGCATTAATAAACTTACAATTAATAAATTATTTTATTTAGCCTACCTAATTCGAACATTATTCTTGATTCTTGTATGTTCTTCTGTAATAAATGAGTCATATTATGATTGAATTTGATCCTACATAATTTGTATCTACTTTTTTAAATTGAATCTTATTTAATATTTCTTATGAACGGATTCTTCTATATAAGTTTGGATAGTAGTCATTTTGAGAAATTATTATGTTTATGCAGGCTTGTAACAAAAGGTGTCTACTGCAACGACACAAGAAGCTGGTGGTTAGGGGTATTCATGATTTTTTGAAACTGCACCATACCGACTGTACAATACTGTATCGAATGCGTAGTCTTTTTTACTAAAATTTATATGTTTTGGTACGAGCTTGTACCATACCAATACTTTTTGTATAGTTTTGATTTTACAAAATTCATATCGGTTAAAAAATCATACCAATGACGTGTGATAATTTTAGAAACATAATAATTAATAAACTGAAATAACTCTAGAATAAAAATATAACTTTGAAGAATTTGAGTTTGAGTATTCTTTTTTATCCTTATTTGAGGCTTTAAGCCTTGAGATGAAAGACACTGTCACAGATAGGAATGCATAAAGCAAAGAACTCACCTTCTTCGCATATTGTACGTATTATATCATGCTATGAGTTTTCATTACTCCTATCAAAGTACTCGAGAAGTCTATATATTTTCATTCTATTTCTTGCAGCTTCAGATTATATAGTTGTGTTGTGTCATCATGAAACATAAAATTTTCTTTCAAGTAGTCGGGCACGATACATTATATATAATATTCACTTTTCATGACATACTAAAAGTAAACTTCACTACCACATGGAATTCATGATAAATAAAATTGTTAAGTACATCAAGAAATATTTGTATTAGAATGATGACTATTGCTGACACTATTGAGCAACTTGGCTCAAATTGATCGTGACTTGGATCTTTCAGGTAGAAAAACATTCAGCATATTGAAATTGTATCAGATATGCATATAATCATTTTTTTTAATTTGTAGATATATGTGCATTTATTTAATAAGAATTTAAAATTTTATTTTCACTATATTTATTATATCATTCTTAATGTCATAAAGACTAAGCAAAAAATAGAAAGATGACCTTTGCGCAAAAGTAGGGACTCCAAAGATATAATTATTTTAATTTATTTTCATTGTAAATTTTTTTCCTATAGCATAGTGATTATATTGCCGTACTCTATAAGAAAATAAGACTTTAGAGATGAAATCCATCGTTGAAACCTATATATGCATTCTCGATGAGTTTATAATGATTTTAAAAGAAAATTTAGTAATTGCACAAAACGTGCTAGTTTAGAAGAATCAAAAGTTTAATTCTTCAATGTTAAAAAGAGTTTTCCTAAGGAAACTCTTTAGAAAAAATTGTCCAATAAAGAAATATAATAAATAATAAATAACATACTAGGATAAAGTGAGTCGGCTTGGTTGGAAATGGATAACTATATACTCCACCCGTTTCGTCAAATTTGTGGACACGTATTCTATTATAGATATTCATCGTGACAAGAAAATAAATGCAACGTCAACAATACATATCCACAACAGATTATTTATTGAAAGGTCTAGTTTCATAATAGTGCTTCATAGAAGATGATTAACACTTTTTAACTTTTGTTAAAGCTAAAATAATTTATTAATAATAAACTAATCTTATTCTCTAATAAAAATAAGAATTATTACTTTAATATATAAGAAAATAAGAGAACGTACTTATTTTAATATTTCTCAATTAAGTTTAAAATATTCAAATTATACATGGCGTTGATTTTGTTTCTCACTTTTTCTGTTAGATCAATAATTCATTTGATTTGATTAAATTTAGGCTTTCACAAAAAAATACTATTAGAAGATCAATTATTTTTTAATCGTGAAAAAATTAATACAATGGATGAGCAAAATGTCCTACTTATGGTATAAACAATGGAAGAAGGGTGACAACATGCATTGGAACTTGGAAATGAGTCAACTATGGAAATAAGATGGTTAGAGTGGGAGACGGTTGGGATTGTAATTATATGTGAACTTGTTATTTATTTTTTGTAATTGGAAATTTATAGTAAGTGAGTTTTTAGTTGATTAATAATTACTATGAACAGTTAAATTTAATTCATTTGTGGTTTTTGAAATATTTTACTCATTATTAATTGAATTAAATTATTCGTACAAGTTAAATAATTAAATAGAATATATATATAATATAATTTATCTATAGAAATAGTTAACTCATTATTATTTAAAATAATTAAATATTAAATTATGTATTTAAGTGATTAATTATTTATTGAATGAGTAAAGGATAATATTATTTTATTCTTTTATTAAGGATTGATTATTAGCAAATATTAGTTTTATTTTAGTTAAAATTGATAAATATTTTTTTTAAATCAATAAATAAATAAACAAAAATTAAAATTGAGTATACAATTGATAAGGATAACAAAATCTCATATATAATTATATTACATTTATACGCCCTCATGTATTCAACAATGACATATACCACAATTATATTTTCATCGGTTACATATATGATTATGTGGTCATGGGTTTAGGAATTTAAAATTAGTAAAACAATTGATAAAATTGAAAATTATAAGTAAATTAGTTAAAATTGGCAAATTTTCATCAAATTAGACAAAATTTAACAAAACAATACAATTAAATATTGTATTTAATCTACCGACAATTTGATAAACTTATCTATTTATAGAAAGTATCATAGGGACCTAATTTATAAAAGCCATACAAATATTAATGTATATTACGTTTAAATTTCATCAATTGTTCAAAATATAGGATGAAACGCAATTTCGATATAAAGTTTAATAGTTGCTAGTACATCTCACGATGGTGGTTATAGGTCTTAATTGGTTGGTAATCACAATCCCAAAAAATGCGTTAAAAAGTTTGAAAAATATTAATTGGTTAGCATGTCATAAAAATTTCTTTACAAAAAATTCTTGAAATTCTAAATAATTATCAAGAAATTCTTGTAGCAAAAGAGAAAAAATAGTTTTTCTATTTAAAATTTAACATTATGGATTAAAACAAATTATTTCGGCTATCTCTCAACATCTTCAATTAAATTGATCACATATTTTCATATAAATTAATGCAATATTTAAAATATGGTTCATTATAACTATATTTTGATATCTAAATCGATGACTATGACTAAAAAATTAATCAAAACAATATAAATATCAAGCCAAATAAATTATTCACAACAAAAAATATATCATATCAACTATAATCGTTACATATTTAAAAAAAAAACTATCCAATCGTACTCTCACACTATATTTCTTATGATTAAATATATTTATTTCTCTTTTTAATATTGTTATCACTATATTTCTTATCATTCAATATATTTATTTCTCTTTTTAATATTATTATCAGAAAAGAAAATAAAACAATTGTTAAAAAAATAGAACTACTATATTGGCTACTCTGCGTGCATCTCACGGGCCTACTAAACAAATATAAAATTTCCCACGAGCACCAGAGAAAAGTTTTGAGCCACATATTTCTACTTTTGTATTAATTTAAATTGCTCTTCACACACTAAACTTTCAACAGCATCAATCAAACAGTTTCCTTTAAAACCCACCGCCGGCAACATCCACTACCCGCCGGAAAATTAAACCCAACCCTCAAAAGCCACCCTCCCGCCAAAATGAACAACCACGAAGCCGCCGCCGCACTGCCGCCGCACGTCCTCGTCTTCCCCTTACCGATGCAAGGCCACATCAATTCGATGCTAAAGCTTTCGGAGCTCCTATGCCTCTCCGGCCTCCACGTCACCATCCTCCTCTCCGAATACACCCACGGCCGTCTCCGCCGCCACGCCAACATCGAGTCGAGGTTCTCACGTTACTCCGGCTTCCGTGTCGCCACCATCCCCGACGGCCTGCCGGAGGAGCACCCGCGCAACGGCGAACGCAGCATGGAGATCGTTCTGAGCCTATTGAAAGTCGGTGGGGCGGAGTTTAAGAAACTGATGGAGACGACTGATGCGTTGAGCTACGGCGGGGAACGGCGGCGCGTGAACGTTCTTATAATGGATGGGGTGTTGAGTTTCGCAGTTCCGGTGGTTGAGGAAATGGGGATCCCTTTTATATATTTTAGGACAGTTGGTGCTTGTTCTTTTTGGGCTAATTTCAGTTTTAAAGAAGTTATTGAAGCTGGAGAGGTTCCCCTTAAAGGTACACTTTGTTCTTTCTTTAAACTGGATTTGCCAATTGGATTTTCTATTACATCTTAGTAATGGTGTTCGATTGTTAGAATTTCTTAATTGGAGAATACGAAATTATTTGTGACATGCCACTTATCCATGTCTTTGTAGTACAATATTATAGGAAAAATTGCACTTTTTGTTATGTAATTTTGTTTTCATCCAATTTGTTATAAATTTCTCGCATTTGGTGTTGACTAATAGAGTTAATCGTTTTTTAACGATTTGGTTAAATATGAGAGATTTTGAAACATATAGGCCAAATATAAGAAAAGAACTCACGCATGAATATTACAATTGTCGAGATGATTGTAATATATGATCCTATTTCTTGAATTAATGCTTCTTGTTGATATGCAATTTATATAATTTGTAATATTAGTCACTTGTATGTTGCACTTAACTATATTTGCAAGCAAGTATATGAATAACGAGACTAAATGTACGATAGACCCACGTAAGCACTAGCTTTGCTCTTTGTTCCTTCAATTTTTAACAAGTTTTATATTCGATTGAGTAGGTAAAGATGAGGACAAATATTCATACTGGAAAAAGGAGGAATTGGATTTACCAGTAACAAGTGTGCCGGGAATGGAGGGTTATCTCCGTCGGCGTGATCTTCCGGCATTTAGTCGGGTAAATGATGTTAATGATCCCGGATTTCAAATGATCATAAGAGAAACTAGAAGAACCGCTCTTTCCAGGGGACTAATTCTCAATTCATTTGAAGATTTAGAAGGCCCGATTCTCGATCAAATTCGTAAACCCATTCCCAATTTGTATTCCATTGGTCCCCTTCACACTCACTTGAAGGCCCGATTAGAGTCTGTGAAAAGCGAAGAATCATCTCTTCCTTCTAGTAGTTTTTGGGAGGAAGATCGTAGCTCGGTGACTTGGCTAGACTCTCAGCCTCCCAATTCAGTGATATATGTGAGCTTTGGAAGTGTCACACTATTGACAAAGGCCGAGTTGTTAGAGTTTTGGTACGGGTTGGTTAATAGTGGGCACAAATTTTTATGGGTAATGAGGCCCGATTCTATAATCGGGAGCGATAAAGAAAGTCAAATTCCAACTGACTTGGAGGAAGGCACAAAGGAAAGAGGGTACATGGTGGGGTGGGTCCCGCAAAACGAGGTACTGGCTCATCCATCGGTTGCTGCTTTTTTCACGCACAGTGGATGGAATTCGACTCTGGAAAGTATTGCTGCTGGAATGCCTATGATTTGCTGGCCTTATTTTGCGGACCAGACTATAAATAGTAGGTTCGTTAGTGATGTATGGAAGGTGGGATTGGACATGAAAGACACTTGTGATAGAGTGATTGTTGAGAAGATGGTTCGAGATATCATGGAGGTGAGGAGGGAGGAGTTTTTGGAGAGGGCTAAACGATTGGCGGAATTGGCTACCAAGGCTATCAGTGAAGGAGGAACTTCTTATCAAAATTTGAATCGACTCATCGAGTTCATAAAGTCCTCCGTTGAGTGAGTTCATTGAGGATTTTGGCCATACATTTGGAGGTCCATGTCTTGTATTTCAATAAGACGTAATCGTCTTTTGTTTTTCATTTCTTTGTTTGTTGGCTTCTTTTCATTTATAACATTGATCTTTAGCGCAAAAGTTGATGCAATCAATCTCTATCTTGTTTTTGCTATCTGATAAGTTCATGTCGAAAATACTAAGATGTCGTCGATCAGATTAGCCCATAATATGGGTGGTGAAAAGCATTGGATCAACTAGTAGGAAAATTCTAAGATGGTCCGAGATTGTTGGTCCCGAACCTCTTAGAACCGCATATTTCAAATGTTTGGATGGTGGTTTTTCATTTGTGGGGTGAGAAAAACCACCTACCTCCCCCCAAATGTGTGGTTCTAAGGGTCTGGGACCAACAGTCCCGGACCAAGGTAGAATCACTCTCGACTAGTATAGAGTCACTCCTCATAATGAATGGGTTCCCCATATATCTTTATCATCTTTATTTCTGAATTGCTAGCTTTCAATGTTATATTGGACTATTGGAGTCCTGAACCACTTCTTGTACTTGAATTTTCTTGATTGTATTCTTTGTTGTTCCCATTCATGCTTTGCTTGCTTTATTCGAACCTTATTTGGTGATTTTGATTGTGGCTTCCCATGCTCGATGTTTTTTTATGCAATCAGTTCTTTTAAGAATACTAGTAAGGAACACGTGCGTGCACACATGCATTGCACGTGATTTAAACAAATTTATTAGAATAATCATATAATTCAAATGCTTGGATGAATAAAATTGAATTACCTCGAACAACACTTCCTATAAGTTAAAATGATCTAATATAATTAAAATTGAGATGACAAATAACGGTTATATAGTTAAAGTAAGTTTGACCTTGTTTGAAAGTCTTATTTTATCTTTAAGGATGTTGCAACCTTATTTTTACTTGAAATCATGTCCAATATCACTTGAAGCATATATGTTACTATTGTCCTCTTTCTATCACTCATTATGAATTATCAATTGTTGTGTTTTCTTTTTATCATATGTTTCAAATTGTATTGTGTTTATCTTTAGTTTAATTTAAACTTTCTAGAGAGCGTTACTTGCATTTTTCTTTCAACCAATCTTGGTTTTCGTTATTATTTTTCTCATTTATTTTTTTATAGCACTCTTCTAATTGTATCTCCAATTAAACTAAGTTTCCTCTCTCTTCATTTTTATGTTTCAATTATGTGTCATTTGATACAGAAATTAATTGAACTTCTACCCCCATCAATTGAAATATAATAAAGAAGTAACTTGAAGGATGAGTGATGTTAAAATTGATGTGTTTTTATAACCCATAAGTGAATTTTGCTAGTACATGTAAATATTTAGTATATTCATTTTTCTAGTAATTAGATGCGTGCGTAATCAAATTTGTTTTGATTTTAGAATTTAATTTTGCATATTACGAAAGTATATTAAGAAATTTATAAATTAAACAAACAAAGTTGACAATAATAAGATATAAATTGTGACTTATAAATATGTCTTATTTGACTGCAAATCACAATCAAATATAATACTAAAATATATTATCTTGCATATTCTTTATTTAGACCATGTACATCAGGTAGGGAATTTTTCACCTTCTTTTCTCTGCCACATCAGATTCCCTACCACATTCCCTATCACATTCCTTTCAACTCCATAGCAGCTAGTCAATTAAAATTTTTTTACTTTCTCTTTCATCCACGTCACTAATTTTAATAATTAATTTTATAGTTACAATTAAATCGAATACTCAGAAATTATTAAAAACGTACAAGAAAAACACAACTAACACCGATAAATTTAGAAAATTTGAAATTTGAAGTAAAAACCTAAAAAAATCCTCAAATTTGAAAATATAGTGTAAAAATGTCAAAACAAAATTGGTGTCCAAATGACACAAACTTAGTCTCTATTCATAGAGCTTGAAAAAAGAAAAATAATGGTGAAAAAAAAAATTAATTTTGCATAATTAATACACAAAAAAACGATTTATAAAAAATGAGGAAAAAGAAAAAAGGATGTTGCCACTTGGCAGCATCCCATTGGCAGCCATTTATTTTCCTAGGAAGTGAAAAATTCCCTTCCTCTCCATTTCCCTACCAAATTCCCTACCTACTAAATCACTCATTTTTATTTCCCCCCCATTTCCCCCCCAATTTGCCTACCCAATGTACATGGTCTTAGTTTGATGATTTAGTATTTTTTTAATTATTATAGCTTATTAAATAATATAGAAATTAGGTTTTATTTATGAGTGTATATTCGGAAAAAAAAATATTGAACTTAAATATAGAAAACTTAACATTCATCCATGAGTAATAATGCATTAAGAGGGGGCAACCTCCAGTAGAGTTGGTAGGGCATGTGAATGTTGTCCTTGGTCACGGGTTCAATTCCTACTGAGGGAATGCCTATTTGCCTTCTCTACTGTGAGCCTGTCAGCTATGGGCAACCTAAGCTGGTTTACCTCTCTTGTGTGGTTTGCAGGTTATTACACAAGAGCGGGGTTTACCTACTGCGCACCTAACGGTAGCGGCTGCCGGTTTCCCTCGTCATCCAAAAAAAAATGCATTAAGTAAGATAGTTTAATTGGCACACCTATAATGGCGGATAAGATGACAATGGAGAGAGAACGGATTCAGTTTGCTAGGGTCCTTGTTGAGGTGAATGTGAAACAAATGCCAGAAGTAATTTTTTTTGAACAAGGTAAGCGTATTTCATTAAAACTACCAAACTGTACATCACCACCCCCGGCATACCGGGACTATACAATCTCAATTTTTATATATAATGATCTGCCAAATTCTCCATACTAATTCATCTATTGTGCTATATTCGTTTGCAAATATCCGTCTGTTCCGTTCCAGCCAAATAGTGTAGATAATGGCTGCTACCATTGCTCTCCTGTTACAGCTCTCCCGAGACTTCCCTCGACTAACCATCCATTGCGTTTTTAGGTAGTACGCATTTAGCCATCTAATCCAAAGTGTATCCGTCTTCATAGCAATGTTCCAAATATTCTTGAAGAGAGCTGCCTCATTCCATTTCTCCAAAACCATGATCCCCAGACCCCCTTGCTTCTTCGGCACGCAGGCATCTTTCCAGCTAACACTGGCAGTGTATCTTACTGTAATCCTACCACTCCACAAATAAGCTCGACACATTTGATCAATTCCATTGATCACTACTATTGGTAAGGGAAAAATATTGCTCCAGTACATTTGCACCCCAAAGAGAACAACTTTGATAAGCAGAGCTCTACTTGCTAATGACAAATATTGGGCCATCTTGCTCTACCTGCTAATGAAAAATATTGGGCGGTCCAAGATGTAATCTTCTTCATTATTTTCTCTATAAGTCCCTGGCAGCTTCTAATTGTGAGCCTAGTTGAGATCAATGGAACACCAAGGTACCGTAGGAAAGAAGAATCGAAAAGAAGAAAAGAGAAAAAAAAAAACGCATCTGTAGCGCGCGCTTAAGCGCGCCTCCCTGCCTCGCGCGCTTAAGCGCATGCGCTTAAGCGTGCGGGGCAGATTGTTTGGCTTTTCGGCTTGTTTTGTGCAAATGTTGTTATTCTCGGCTTTTCACGCTACATGTTTCCGATTCGAGCTACTATATTCGCCTGCACACTTAACATAGCTATTAAACGCATTGTGCGGGGGAAAATAAACGAAATCGAGTATAAAATGTAATCTAATAGATGCTATAATATGCGTAAAAATGAGGTTTATCAACCCCCCCAAACTTGCTTTTGTTCGTCCTCGAACAAACGGTAAAATAAAGAAACGAAAACAAAAACTAAAGATAAACTCATTTTCGTAGAGTACACGATTGCACTTAGCATGTGCAACAAGCCTTTAAACCTTTTTGTTACCCAAAAAGGACGAGTTATAGTCTCGTGAGGGTTTGCAGATGATATACCCACAAAATCACAGGATCAATGAATCTTTGCTAAATCGAAATATGATACAATCGTGCAAAAATCGACGTGAACTAATGACCCGACATTTTTAGAAAAAGATCATGCATTCACTTAATCATTGGTTACATCACACCATAGAGTTAAACAAGCTTCTAGAAAGCACTGAATAAAGCCATCTTTAAGCATTATAGTCGAGTGGCGTTTCTAACAGAATTCGAGTGGCGCCCATCCCTACCAACTGGTCTAACAGATATTAGGGTCTAACTGGTTCACAATATTGAGCTTTTAGCATAAGTCAACTGTACAAACGATTTCATTCTTGACAGGATTGTGCAATGTTCGTTCCCTTAGACTTTCTATGACACCCGTTATCGAGTTTTGGGTCAACGACTCCCAAGCTAGATAGCCATAGGGCGTTAAGTTTTAAGAGACTCCTTCGGACTTAATCACTCAAGTGTCAAAGGTCACAGAACGAACTAATCCATGCAGAGTGATTCTATAAGCGGCATTTATCGTTTCTATTTTTTTTTTTTTTTTTTCAAATTGTGCCAGAAGACGTTGTTCTAAGTTGGTAGACTTGGAAGCTACTACCTATGTGTTTCGAAAAACGGGTGATCCACTCAACTCCTATGCCGTAGACTACTACGTATTAGTGACTAGCCAGAAAAATGTAACTAAGCAGATGATATCGCCAACAGAAAAGTTCATGCGTTATATATATATCAAAAAGTCAGGCTTACATATCACATAGTCAATCGTTGTACGACGATCACAAAGATAAAGCTAAAGATAAAGCTATAATCCATCGTAAAGGTGTTATGTTTCCGTAAACAACCCCCAAACTTAAATCGCACATTGTCCCTAATGTGATAAACGTGTGTATGTATGCATGCTTAAAAGGAAAAATGGGCGTAACCTTGAGAAGCGTCGAGACGATCGTTCTGATTTGGCTAAGTATTGTATCAAAAAGGACTGTAGAGAAACAAAACACGGGAACTAGCGAATAGAAATAGACTTTTGGATTAATCATCGATTGCCTTACATTCCATCCTAAAGTCTAAAAACATAAAAACATAAGAACATAAAAACGAAAGGAAAACAAGAAACTAGAAACATAAACATGAAAAGGAAAAGAAAAAGAAAAAGGAAAAGGAAAAGAAAAAGGAAAACCCAAGTGAGGCGAATGGCGGTGTGTGGTCTCTAGGCGGCATCGTCGGGGTGGTCTGTCTGTTCATTATCAGAATCCATGCCGTCTATAAAAGCATCGACCGGGTCAGTGGCAGTGGGGTTGGTGGTAGGGGGATTTCGTCGAAGATCTTCTTGGCGCTGCCACTCTCGAATAGCTCTAATGTCCGACTGCATAGTACCCATATCGGTCCTGAATCCCGCAATGTCATTCTGTATGTCGGTCCTCATTCCCTCGATGTCCAACTGCATAGTGCCCATACTAGTCCTAATTCCCGCAATGTCTGCTTGAATTTGGGTGAGCAGTTGATAGTATGGGTCCGGTGTAGGGGTCGAGCTAGTCCCGATTTCAGTCGGTGGCAAATCAGAAGGGTCGTCTGTCAGTCGTGCGCGTTTCTGCGAGGGTCCTCTCTTATTCTGGCTAAAGGTGATATCATCACCCGATTCTTCATAGAGGTCGTCGGGGAAAGACGGGACGTTATTGTGTTCACAGAGTGAATGGATAAGCGCCGGGAAAATTAAAGGGGTCTTCTTTTTCGCAGTCGGATTAGTTACGTCAGCTGTCAGAGATGCGATAGTGGATCGGAGGGTCGTGTAAATCATTTCGGCCTCTTGTATCATTTTTTTACTTTGTATGGCGTGTACGAGTATAGCGCGAGGGCGATTTACCTCGGAAGTGTTCGTCGTCGGGCTGAGGCGATAACGAATAAACTCATACCAGAATAAGGCCTCTGGTTTCAGATCCCCCCGAGGCAATATAGAGCCTCCTTTTTTCCATCGTGCATCTTCGTTAGCAATTGCGTCTTTCACCTCCTCTAAGAGTTGGGGGGGCGGGTGTTTGACCATTGATTCATAATCGCAGCGGGGTTTGTTTGGTAAGTGCAGGACGTGTTTAATAGCGCTTGTGTCGAAATTAACGGTCCTCTCTCGTACTGTAGTGGATTCGTGACGTCGATTCACTTGCAATTTTTCATCGTCCACGCAATTAGCGTAGAACTCTTGGACCCACGTAATGTTGATTTTTGGTATTGGGGTCGCAAATTGTTTCCAACCGTGAAAATTGATTTTGTCTTTTAAAAAACGATGGGATTCAGTCAATAAAGCACGTTCCTTTTGGATATTGTGAGATAGGAGACGACGCCAGTATGATTCTATTTCTGGTGTATCGAATCGTTGGGGTGTGTCGATGTCCTCACTCTGATATTGATCGCGAGAACTACTCGCCGGAGCTTTACCCTTTCCTTTAGACACATTCTTAGTTCTCGTCATTTTCCCAGAAATTTCGGCAGAGTAACCTTTGTAATTGTTTGACCAAGTCCTCGACAAAACAGAAAAACCAACAAAAATCGTCCTACCGATCAACCTTATCAATTCAATTCTAACTCACAATCAATCACGAAGCCGAAATCCCGCAAAGCTAATTCACAATTGAAACTTGAAAATCCAACAATCCTCAAAACCACAACTTCAATTCGAATCAATCAAACCAAAACCCGAATTTTCGCCCAATTGCTTAAACCCTAATTTGGTATGTCGTAATCAATGTCAAGTAAAACCAAGCTAATTACCACGAATCAATCGTTCAAACCAAGTGTAATACCACGATAATTCTTCAATGTCAAGTAAAATCCAACCCTAATTTCCAAATTGAAGAGAATCCCCAAATTTTTGAAACCCTAATTTCGCAAGTGTTGAATAAAAGTGTAGCTATCCTTACCCAATGATGGTGTAGCCGAGTGGAGAAGATGAGTGTGTGAGCTTCGATTCGTTCTGCAACAGTAATGGAAGAGTTTGTGAGATTTTTTTTTTGTTAGGAAGTGAGTTCGAATGAAGCTTGAAAGAGAAGGGAAAAAATAAATGGGAAGGAAAAGGGGTGTTTTAAACACGCTCTGCCCGACGCGCTTAAGCGTGCACGCTTAAGCGCTCGGGCGCTTAAGCGCGCGCGCTTGAGCGCGCGCAGCAGTAGCTTGCGCTTGAGCGTGCGCGCTCAAGCGCTCCGGACAGTGTTGTGCGCTCAAGCGCTTGCGCTTGAGCGCGTCCGACAGAATAGTGCGCTCGAGCGCTTGCGCTTGAGCGCGTCAGGCAGACTTACTAAAGGATTATAAAACGAAAAAGAAAACGAAAAAGAAAAGAAAAACAGAACAAAAGGAAACGAAAGGAAAACAGAAACACTAAGGATACATTTGGGTTGCCTCCCAAACAGCGCTTGTTTTACGTCTTTAGCTCGACGTTACCATGCTTAATTGGTAGGGTTTGATCGAGCATCGCAAAGGCTTGTCGTGATAGCTTTTTCAATCGGTTCGCTCGCGATGTAATGCTTGAGCCTTTGCCCATTAACCTTGAAAATTCCCGTTCCTTCGCTCCAAATATCGACAGCCCCGAATGGATATGCTGTTTCGACTATAAATGGTCCCGACCACCTTGATCGTAATTTGCCCGGAAACAGTCTCAGACGTGAATTGAATAATAAAACGAGATCACCCTTCTTAAATTCTCGTCTATGAATCTGTTTGTCGTGCCACTTCTTCGTTCTTTCTTTGTAGATTCGCGAATTCTCATATGCATCTAGTCTCAACTCGTCAAGCTCGTGTAACTGTAACATTCTTCGCTCACCAGCATCTTTAAGATCGAAATTTAGAGCTTTGACGGCCCAATATGCCTTATGCTCGAGTTCTACCGGTAAATGGCAAGACTTTCCATAAATAAGGCGAAAAGGTGTCGTACCTATCGGAGTTTTGAAAGCGGTGCGATAAGCCCATAAAGCGTCGTCTAGCTTGAGAGACCAATCCTTTCTTGATTTTGAGACAGTCTTTTCTAGGATAACCTTGATCTCTCTATTCGAAACTTCTACTTGACCACTAGTTTGGGGATGATATGGTGTAGCAACTTTATGAGTAACCCCGTACTTGGTAAGTAAAGCTTCGAATTGGCGCTCCGTAAAATGAGTGCCTCCGTCACTTATCACTACCCTTGGAACACCGAATCTTGGAAAAATAGTCTTCTTAAATAATCGGGTTACCACTCTCGAATCATTTGTTGGCGAAGCGATCGCTTCAACCCACTTCGAAACATAATCCACTGCCACGAGTATATACTTGTTACCACACGACGACGGAAATGGTCCCATAAAATCAATTCCCCAAACATCAAAAATCTCAACCTCTAGAATTGTATTCATGGGCATCTCATTACGCCTCGATATATTTCCCGTTCTTTGACAACTGTCACATGCACTAACAAATTCTTGAACGTCTTTAAACAAGGTAGGCCAATAAAATCCAGATTGAAGAATCTTCGCTACCGTCTTGGATTTACTAGCATGACCTCCATATGGTGAACTATGACAATGAGTCATGACGCTTACCATCTCATCTTCCGGTATGCATCTCCTATATACCCCGTCGGTACAGTGCTTGAAAAGAAGAGGCTCATCCCAGTAGTAATGCTTAAGATCAGTGAAAAATTTCTTCTTTTGCTGATAACTGAAGTCGGACGGTAAGATCTTACAGGCTAAGTAATTAACGTAATCAGCGTACCACGGTGCATCTATCTTAGCCACTGCATAGAGATGGTCATCGGGGAATGAATCGTCTATCGGTAGTGTTTTTTTATTCTCATCCTCCCTAAGTCGAGATAGATGGTCGGCCACGGTATTCTCTATCCCCTTTTTATCCCGGATCTCGAGATCGAACTCTTGCAATAGTAATATCCATCTGATAAGTCTCGGCTTTGCGTCTTTTTTACTCAATAGATACCTAATCGCGGAGTGATCTGTATAAACTATGACCTTGTAACCCACCAGGTATGAACGAAACTTGTCAAAAGCGAACACTACAGCTAATAACTCTTTCTCGGTGGTAGCATAATTCATCTGAGCTTCATCTAACGTCCTACTAGCATAGTAGATCACATGCATCTTTTTATCCTTTCTTTGGCCTAATACTGCCCCAATAGCGAAATCACTCGCATCGCACATAATCTCAAAGGGTAGATTCCAGTCAGGTGGTTGAACAATAGGGGCGGTAACAAGTGCTTCCTTCAACCTGCGAAAAGCATCAAGACAATCATTATCGAAATCGAAAGAAATATCTTTAGCAAGTAAATGAGTTAAGGGCTTAGTAATTTTAGAAAAATCCTTAATAAATCTCCGGTAAAAACCGGCATGGCCCAAAAAACTCCTAACATCCTTTACACAGGTAGGTGGTGGCAACTTCTCGATTACTTCCAGTTTTGCTCGATCAACTTCAATTCCTCGTTCAGATACGAGGTGGCCTAACACAATGCCTTCCCTAACCATAAAATGGCATTTTTCCCAATTTAGAACTAAATTAACTTCTCCACATCTCTGCAACACTCGAGAAAGATTAGACAGACAAATATCGAAAGTGGTGCCATATACAGAAAAGTCATCCATAAATACTTCCATAATGTTCTCAATTAAATCAGAAAATATAGCCATCATGCAACGTTGAAAAGTAGCAGGCGCATTACACAAACCAAAAGGCATTCTCCTAAAAGCATAAGTGCCATAGGGACATGTGAACGTGGTTTTTTCTTGATCATTAGGGTGGATGGGAATTTGATAAAATCCCGAATACCCATCTGGATAACAAAAATGCGAATGATTAGCTAACCTTTCAAGTACTTGATCAATAAAGGGAAGGAGAAAGTGATCTTTTCGTGTCGCTGTGTTCAATTTCCTATAGTCTATACACATTCTCCACCCGGTGACTGTCCTAGTAGGAATTAACTCGTTTTTCTCGTTTCTCACTACAGTCACTCCTCCTTTCTTAGGGACTACTTGTACCGGACTTACCCACTTACTATCAGAGATAGGATAAATAATTCCAGCATCTAACAATTTTAAAACTTCTTTTCTAACTACATCCTGCATAGTAGGATTTAATCTACGTTGGTGTTCTCTAGAAGGTTTAAAATCATCTTCCATCAAAATTTTATGCATGCAAAACGATGGATTAATCCCTTTCAAATCGTCTATGGTATACCCTATGACTTTTTGATGTGACCTAAGTACTCTAAGCAATTTATCGATCTCTTCCTTACTTAAATCAGCATTCACGATCACAGGATACATAGAATTAGGGCCGAGAAATTCATACCTGAGTGTCGAGGGAAGTGGTTTTAGTTCTACCTGGGGTATTGAGTTGGATTCTTTACTTTCCTTAGGATCTTTGCTCAACTCTTTTACTCCAATGGCATTGACTTGAACCGGTGGATTTCCCTCGAGAAGACGAGCGATATCAGCAATGGCTTCGTCTTCATCTCCTGTTGAACCGTTGTTCACTAGGCAAGCTTCCAATGGATCACTGCATAGATATTTCGCGAGCTTGTCTTGAACTAGCCGGTCCACCTGATCAACTCTACAACAAGAATTCTCAAGAGAAGGGTAAGTAACAGTTTTAGCTAAATTAAATTCAACCTTCTCGTCCCCGACTTTTAATGATAGCCTACCGTTCTTAACATCTATAATCGCACCAGCTGTGGCTAAGAACGGTCTACCAAGTATGATGGGGATTTGAGAATCTTCCTCCATCTCTAGAACAACAAAATCAGCAGGAATAAAAAAATTTCCTACTCTAATCGGTACATCTTCTAGCATACCTACTGGATACTTCACAGATCTATCAGCTAATTGCAGAGTAATCGTAGTAGGTTTTAACTCACCCATCTCTAACTTACGTGAAACCGAAAGAGGCATAAGGCTAACGCTAGCACCGAGGTCACACAAAGCATGATCAAAACTCACGTTACCTATCACACATGGAATCGAAAAACTACCGGGGTCTTTAAGCTTAGGATGCAATTTATTTTGAATTAATGCACTACACTCTTCAGTTAAAGCCACAGTTTCATAATCCTCAAGTTTACGTTTGTTAGACAGAATTTCCTTCAAAAATTTAGCATATGACGGCATCTGTGCAAGTGCATCAGTGAATGGAATGTTAATATAAAGCTTTTTCAAAACATCTAAAAACTTTCCAAACTGCTTATCTAATTTTGCCTTAGCTAATCTTTGAGGGAAAGGTACGGGTGGTTCATATGGTGGTGGAGGTACATAAACAGGCTCTTTTTCAGTTACTTCGTTCGTTTTATCTGTTGAGCTGTCAGGGCTAGGCGTTTTCTCTTTTTCTAACTTATCAGTTAACTCAGTCTGACTCACATCTGTAGGCATCTTAGGACCTTCATAATTAGTACCACTTCTTAAAGTAATAGCCTTACAATGTTCCTTAGAATTTGTCTCGGGTTGACCGGGAAACGAACCAGAAGTCCTAATCGGGTTATTAGCCTGTTGTGCAATTTGAGTTTCTAGCATTTTATTATGAGTTACTAATGAATCTACTTTAGTTGCTAGTTGCTTAATTGCATCATTTACCACTTCGTTTTGTTTAGACTGGGCTACTACGAAACCCTCAAGAAGTGACTCTAGGTTCGATTTCTGTGGTGGAACAGGATTATAAGGCTTTTGTTGAAATCCAGGTGGTGGTCTAAAATTAGATCGTGGAGCTGCGTTTTGAGTCGGCTTGTATGAAAAATTTGGGTGATTTCTCCAACCAGAGTTAAAAGTGTTTGAAAAAGGGTCGTTCTTTTGGTTGAAGTTATTCACGTAATTGGCTTGCTCTATAGAGGGATCGGTTGGTATACTAGCAAATTGACACTCTAAGGCAATATGACCAACTGTACCACATATTTCACACATAGGGGGTGGGGTAGTAACAGAGTTAACATGCATATTCATATAATCAAGTTTCTTAGACATAGCCTCTACTTGTGCAGAAAGTAAAGTAATGGCATCAATATCGTACTTACCTGACGTTTTCTGTGGAGTCGATCTTTCACTTGACCACTGGTAATGGTTCAATGCCATATCTTCAATCAAATCGTATGCTTCGTCGATACCCTTATTCATCAGAGCTCCTCCAGCTGCTGCATCGACTGACATCCTCGTGGTATAGATCAACCCGTTGTAAAAAGTATGCACTATGAGCCATTTCTCTAACCCGTGATGTGGGCACAGTCGCAGAAGATCTTTGAATCGTTCCCAAGCTTCATAAAGTGATTCACCATCCCTCTGAGCAAAAGTAGTGATTTGATTCCTCAGTTGTGCAGTCTTGCTCGGGGGAAAGTATCTTGCTAAGAAACACTGCATCAGTTGATCCCATGTTCTAATCGAACCAGTCGGTAAGGAATGTAGCCAAGCTCTCGCCTTATCTCTCAGTGAGAACGGGAATAACCTCAGCCTGATAGCATCCTGAGAAACCCCGTTCATCTTCAGAGTGTCACAGTACTCTAAGAACATTGACAAGTGGAGATTCGGCTCTTCAGTAGGTGCACCCCCAAACTGATTCTGCTGAACCATTTGCAGAAGGGATGGCTTGAGCTCGAAATTGTTGGCCTCTACAGTAGGCCTAGCGATGCTGGAGTGAAGTGTCTGTGCATTCGGCGCTGCAAAATCCTTAAGACATCTCGCATTTGCGTTCGCATTCACATTTGCAGCCGGGTTTGCATTTGCGTTAGCGTTTGCGTTAGCATTCACATTCTCTTCAGCCATTGTTACTTGACTCAGTTGAGCTTGTTTCAGTTTTTGTAGCTTTCTCCTAGCACGAAAAGTCTTCTCGATTTCCGGATCAGGTTCGAAATCGATCTTACTTCGCATACAAGAGAAGTCAAAATCCTGAAATTAAAACAAAAAACGAAAATTAAAAATAAAATAAAAATGGCTTAGTCTCACTAAAATATGATATAAACTAATATTGACTATTCAAGTCCCCGACAACGGCGCCAAAAACTTGATGTGCCTAAACCGCAAGCGCACGGCTTTGGTGCAGTACAAAAGATATCGTTCCCACGAAGACCGAACAATCAAGCACTAGTCTATCAATTATCAGTAATCTAAGCCTAACGAAAATACGAGACAAATAGTAAAGAAAACTGAACAGAACGTAGAAAACTGGTTTTGATTATATTGGATTAGTAATTCTAGAATCAGGTTTCACCACGACATACGTTATCAATTAAATCATACAATCAATTCAGTTACAATCACTACTTATGAAGGACATTATCCAATTATACTCATTACCTTCTGTCGAAGCATAACAATTTACCCAATTTAATTAATCAACTACTTTCGTGATGATTAGACTAAGCTCGAATTCATTAATCTCTATGATAATGTATCGATTCCTCAAAAGACCTAAAACTACTTTCGTGATTTAGGATCCTAGGTTTGAATTCTAGGGTTCCGATATAGATGTCACCTTTCAGAATTTTCACCTAATATCTATGAACATGTAAATATGTGGCCAGCAAATTCACAAGCATTAACAATCAAGAATTCAAATCATAAGCGTATGCGATGTAACGTAAACGATCATATAATTCAGGCTGATAACATATTATCGGGTTATTCCCGATTCCAGAATAAAATAGACTACTCCATAGATGCAAGAGCACAATCAACGAAAATCAAAGTAAACATGATAGATAGACGAGAATTAAAAGAGAATAGAAAGATAAACTCGATAAAACCCGTTGTCAAAGATCCTGTTTACAATCAATTGTCGAATCTCGTTCTTGAATCTCTAATCTTTACAATCAATCTCCCAGAAATAAAGTTCGAACCCTAAAACAATGTTCGGAGGGGGTATTTATATCCCCGTAGGAAAGAAGAACCGAAAAGAAGAAAAGAGAAAAAAAAAACGCATCTGTAGCGCGCGCTTAAGCGCGCCTCCCTGCCTCGCGCGCTTAAGCGTGCGGGGCAGATTGTTTGGCTTTTCGGCTTGTTTTGTGCAAATGTTGTTATTCTCGGCTTTTCACGCTACATGTTTCCGATTCGAGCTACTATATTCGCCTGCACACTTAACATAGCTATTAAACGCATTGTGCGGGGGAAAATAAACGAAATCGAGTATAAAATGTAATCTAATAGATGCTATAATATGCGTAAAAATGAGGTTTATCACTTGCTAATGACAAATATTGGGCCATCTTGCTCTACCTGCTAATGAAAAATATTGGGCGGTCCAAGATGTAATCTTCTTCATTATTTTCTCTATAAGTCCCTGGCAGCTTCTAATTGTGAGCCTAGTTGAGATCAATGGAACACCAAGGTACCGTAATGGCATTGCCCCTTGGTGTAGCCCGTCACCTGCAACATGTGAGTCATAGTCTCATCTCCAACCCCTCCACTAATAATTTGACTTTTGTCCAAGTTCGCCCTCAAACCCGAGGCCTCTAAGAATTGCTCAAATGCTTCTTTGATTCTCATAACTGACTCAACCTCCCCTTTATAAAACATCATTAAATCATCTGCAAAGCATAGATTGATAAGTCTGACGCATCTACATTTTGGGTGGTATTGAAAATATATGTACTTTTGCATCAGCTTAAACCATCGAGTTAAGTAATCCATTTTTTTTTGGTTCAACCACTGGTATCCGCGCAACATGCGACTAATCCAGCCGAGCCGGGTAGGACCACAAAGGGCGGCAAAGCTCTCCCTCCCAAACACCACTGCATTCCCAAGACTCGAACCCGAAACCTTGGTTAAGCTAGAACAGCTCCCCGCCAACTGATCTACATGTTTGGGGGTAGTTAAGTAATCCATCACCAAGACAAACAATTATTAATATATATAGTATAAAAAATTTGTTATTAAAATACATACAACGAACTAACATATTAACAAAAGAGTAAATATAGGTCACTTTTGAATATATGCAATAAATCAATTAAATTTTAGTTACAATAATGCATGCAATGAACTAACACTGAATCTTAAAAGAATACAATTGACTACAACCAAGTATGATAAATTTATTTACTCAATTGACCTTATTTTGCTCCTATTATAATATTCACATAGGGATATTTTAGACTCTACAAAAAAGTTAAGAAATGTAAGTCATCTCCTAATATTCACACTTTTATAATAGATTATTATTATTATTATTATTATAGATTATAGATATAGATTATAGAGATATAGATATAGATGCTTTGGGGCAGGTGCAGCAACCCCTATTGACGGTAGTATAGCCAAACCACCTCCTAACCCTACTATAGGATGTTTGGCTCCTTCTGGACCATCTTTTCTATTGACCTCTTCTTTTTTACCATCTTAATAGGGATTTATTGTATTGATTAAGTAAATCAAGATCTAAGCGATGGGAAGACATAATTGAAGCATTGACAAAATTATTTTTACAATTAGAAGAAATAATTTAATTAACGATTATTGATCACCATCTCTTAATTTAAAAACAATAAATGTACAGGCAGAAAATCGATGCCATATTAGAAGTAGTACTCTTATTTCTTTTTTTATTCCAGCCCAACACTAAAACTAGAAAACAAAACAGCAAATTAAAAATGGAACCAAACTATTCCAACATGGCTAAACAAACACCAATCCTTCCTCATGTACTCATTTTCCCTTTACCTCTCCAGGGCCCCGTCAATTGTATGCTCAAACTTGCTGAACTTTTATGCCTTGAAAACATACAAGTTACTTTCCTCAACACTGAACACATCCAAAAACGCTTGAGAAACAGTGAGAATTACTTCAAAAGATATCCCAACTTTGTGTTCCAATCTGTACCTGACGGGCTCCCTGAAGAAAATCCTCGAACGATAGATCAATTCTATAACCTGGTTGAATCCATGCAAGCTGTAACAATGCCCGTTTTTCGAAAGATGGTGAGTTGTGGCACTGTGAGTTGCATAATAGCTGATCCGGTATACACTTTTGCGATTGATATTGCTAACGAGTTTGGCGTTTATATGTTATGCTTTGATACTATTAGTCCTTGTGCTGTTTCGACTTTGTTGTGCCTGCCTGAACTCATTGAAGCTGGGGAGCTTCCTTTCAGAGGTACAACATTTCTTTTATATAATATATATCATATTTTGTTATAATCTTTCGGATATATATGAAGTATATAGTTCAATTGAAGAGAGTTAATTACGCAGACATTATCGATGTATAATGCTTACTCTATGAATTACAAGTTTAGTTTGAGTTTACTCAATAGTCGCTTGATCAAAGTAGAGTTGATGTTATAACAGATATATTCGGGGTTGAACCCGAATTGATTATATGGCAAGGAACTATGCTCATCACATATGGTTGCCTATTTGTCATGAGATTCAATGAGAGTGTTCAATGACACAAATCAAGTGTTATTATATATAAAACATATGCTTGTGAGTTCGAACAAGGCAAAGTTTTGGTGTGCAATACAAGAATTGCATAGTTTCTGCATGGGTAAAATTACTTTTTTCGTCCCATAAGTATCACCCTTATCATTTTTGATCCCGCGCTTCTCACTTTTCTCACTTTTGGTCCCGTACGTCGTCAAACCTAGCAGTTTTGGTCCCTTGACCAAATTCCATCTGAAAATAAATGAAACCACGCACGTGAGTCGTGCGTGGCCGTTAGAAGAAAGGAAAGAAGCGTGCGTGGTTCCGTTTATTTTTGGACGAAATTTGGTCAAGGGACCAAAACTGCTAAGTTTTACTACTTACGTGTAACACCCCAACCCCAGCTTAATAGGGGCCGGGTCGCCACCGTGACTTTCAGCGTAAAAAAATATATTTTCGAAAGAAAATATAAAATATTTCGTAAATAATTACAGCGGAAGTCTTTGTTATAAAAACACGAGTATTTTTTTTTCTTTCTTAACTTTAAAAGCTAACCGTACAAAATTGACTCGTGTCATACCCACATTTGCAAATCAAAACCTTGATCATAAACACATGAAAATGTTTACTTAATTATTGAAAACAGTAGTTTCCCAAAACATCGATCATTATCTGATTTATACTCATTTACATATATTAAAAACGTAACATATATATGCTTCTAGAGGGAAGTCCATACAACCGGCTACTCATCCGATTCGTCGTAAGTTGGACCTGAAAAAGATTAAATTGAGCAACGTAAGATTTGAGAAATCTTAGTGGATAACGGTTACTTGCATTTGCATTGAAAGAGATTAACCTCGTCAACCTGGCCTAACTCCAAGGTCCGAAGACCTGGTCTACTCCAAGGTTCGTCAACCTGGCCTAACTCCAAGGTCCGCAGACCTGGTCTACACCAAGGTTCGTCAACCCCGGTACTTTACTCCAAGATTCGTCAACCTGGTACTTTATCATGTCGTTTCATCTCATCCAACATAAGAGTTATTCTAATCAATGTAACTGAAAATAAACGTTACCCACTTGACGTTTTACTTAGATGTGTGGATAGATCCTGAAGTGCCCGGTCGTCTCGTACTGCACTCGACCATTCATTAACATTTAGATTTTAACACATTTAAAAATATGTACATACATATATATTATACTTCAATATCTTCATAAGTCATCATCATGGATATGTCTCAAAATGCTTAATAACACTTTAATCATAGCAATACAAATTGATTTTTAAACTAGCAACTGATGACATAAATGCACTCTTCATTGTAACAATTTTCTTAATTCATGTGTTCATCCAAAATTCATGAAATTAATCATGCATTTACTGAAAATTCCTTATTTAATTATGCTAAAACAATGGATTTAATTTCAAACCACAAAAGCTTTAATAAAATATTTATCATAATCAAAATTCGTTTGAAAATGCTCTAAAACCAACAAATCTTCTAAAATTCACTATAAATCGCATAGTTACTAAAATATTCTGAAATTTATAATATAAACTTCTAACATCATTTATATAAATGTAGTAAAACAGCTTTGAAAGATTCAAGTCGATCGATTTTATAAATATTTTCTTCTAGAGTTAAAAATTACAAGAAACCCATTCAAACAGCACTATCTTTGAAAATTCACCATAATTCGTGTATTACTCCACAAATCACCAAATTTTAACCATAGACTCCCAACACCATATAAAATAGCATACTAAAACAGTTTTTAAAAATTCCAAGTATAAAAATTTATAAAAATCGGTAAAGTTGACTGAAATTTCCAAAATTTTCACAAGTTGTTCAAACTCACATATTTCCTTAATGAAAATGTAATTTCGAGTTTTATAACCAATCATCCCCAATAAAACCACTTAACCCATTTTAGTACACATGCAAGAAGTTTAGACTTGGTAATCAAACATGCAAAGTCTATTTCAAAATGCAAGTTCACAATCAATACTCAAAATAACATATTTTTTGAGGATCTATCACATTTAACCAATTATCCAACAAATTTCATCATACTTGTAGAAAATCACTTTTAAATCATACATGCAATAATTTTGGGTAAGAAATTGAACATGCAAAGCCTATTTCTACATGTATTTGCACAATCAACACTTAAAATGACATGTAATTGAAGATCAACCATACAAAACAATTTATTCAACAAATCTCTTCATACTTGTAGAAAGTCACTCTGAAATCATACATGCAATAATTTTAGGTAAGAAAGTTAAACATCTATTTACACCATCAACACTTAAAATGACACTTATTTGAAGATCAACCACATAAAACAAAGTTATTCATCAAAAACTCTTCACTTTTTGGGGATTCATCTTTAGATCATACATCCAATGGATTTAAGCAAGATGATCATACATGCAATACTTGTTTCAACATCTATTGTCACCCATAACTTCAAAGAAAAACATATTTTGACAATCAACCACATAAAAACAACACATGCAACAAAAATCATCACATACTAGAAATCCCTCTTTTGATCATACATGCAATCAATTTTTAGCAACTTAAACATGATTTTAAAGAAGAAAATGATGAAGATTAGCAAAAATAAAGAAAAACTACCTCTTGAAAGTTCATCAAAATGTTCTATTATGCTTGATGAAGGCTACTACACTTTAAGCTTACTTTCCCCTTTCTACTTGCTATGATTTTGCTTTTTTAACTCCTTTGAAAAATATGATTTTTGAAGGAAAAAGTAAAGGTGTTCTTGAGAGAGTTTGTAGAGAGAAGGGAGAGAGTTTGCAAGAAGAGAGAGAGGCTTGAAGGGTGTAAATGATCCTAATGGTCATATATATCTATATATAGTGTATAAAATGATTGTATGATACATGTATTATACATGTATATATATATATATCTTGCATTATATGTATAATATGTGTAATAAATATCTCTTGCATTATATATATATATATATATAAAGATGTGTAATAATTAGTAATCTTGATCCTTGTGTGGATTTGATGGAGACATGGGAGGTTGAGTGAGATTTTATCTAATGTGTCATACACAATTAAATATAATTATGGTATCTATGCATGCATTTTCATTCAATTTAAAATCATCTAGGTCACATAATTATTGCACATAAACTATATACTAAAAGAAATCCACTTAATTATAGAACACATTAGTCAACATATATATATAATTATTGAAATTATTTCATATTCAACTTATCTATTTTTCGTTCGTTCATAAAAATATTTCGTGTCGAGTGCATCACGATCGAACTCGGTCTCTTCGGTTAGCTATCCTGCAAGACTTTTCAAACTTGAGAAAACATCAGCTCGTTATTTTCGATTAAATGAAAAGCTCGTCTAAAACATTGAAGAAATGAGCAATAATAAAATATAAATAAAAATTGTATCTATATGCTAAAAACAATGCATGATTTTTCGAAAATGGGGTGTTACATTACGGGACTAAAAGTGAGAAAAGTGTGAAGCGCGGGACCAAAAATGATAAGGGTGACACTTATGGGACGAAAATATTCTGCATCTTCATTTTAGTTTCATGTATGTACACAGGTAGTTTAACGGCTAATATAGGTTCTTTAACTTGATACTTTTTGAACTACATGCTGATCTCTATTTTGTATTTGGCATAGATGACAACTTAGATGAGATTATAAGGAATATCCCAGCTATGGAAGGAATTCTTAGGCGCCGTGATCTTCCCTACTTTTGTCGATCCAAAGACCTTAATGATTCCGCATTACAACAAGTCCTAAAGCAGACCAAGCAAATTCCCCTCGTTCAAGGCTTTATTTTCAACTCATTTCAACAACTCGAGGCCCCCGTATTATCACAATTTCTCAAAATCTACCCCAAAACCTACGTCGTGGGGCCCATCCACGCTCACTTAAATGCCCGTATTGCAGAACAAACCACCTTAAATAGCCTTTGGAAAGAAGATATAAGCTGCATTGCTTGGCTTGATTCACAGCCCTCAAAATCTGTTATTTATGTTAGCATTGGAAGTCTTGCAGTGATGACAAAGGAGCAATTGTTTGAAATTTGGCATGGTTTGGTGAATAGTGGGTCAAGATTCCTCTGGGCTAGAAGGCCAGATTCAGTTATTGGATCCGATTCCGAGTTTGAGATTCCTTTTCCATTGTCCCAAGGGACAAAAGAGAGAGGGTATATCGTCGGTTGGGCCCCACAAGAAAACGTACTGGCTCATCCAGCTATTGGTGGGTTTTTTACGCACAGTGGATGGAATTCGACTCTGGAGAGTATAGTCGAGGGGAAGCCCATGATTTGTTGGCCACAAGAGTTTGATCAACAAGTGAATAGTAGGTTTGTGGGAGAAGTGTGGAAACTTGGGTTGGATATGAAAGATACATGTGATAGAGTTATAGTTGAAAAGATGGTTAGGGAGCTTATGGAGTCGAAGAAGGACGAATTCTTGGAAAGAGCGGTTAAAATGTCGAGATTAGCCAAGGCGAGCGTGGACCAAGGCGGGTCTTCATTTCAAGATTTGAATCGTCTAATTGAGGACATTAAGCTGATGAAGAAGATACCTGCAACACAGAACTAATGTTGTAGAAAAATATTGGGTATATTCTATTATATTTGATAATAAACTGATGTCAAATGTTGAATCTGGCCATTAAAACTGATTGAAATTTGATCTCGTCAAATATTCGTTATATGATGTTTAAGACTATACGCTAATGGGATCAAGTCTAACATAGTTCTAATGATTAATTGCACGTTGTAATTTAACAGGTCGTATAGGTACATAAACATTTGTCCCCACAACGAGCATTTAATGAAGTATTTGTAGGTTAATTAATCACTATTCATGATTTGACATCTGAACATATAGATAATTATCATTTGTCATTATTCTGATGGTCCACGTAATATATCACCATCCGGGTTGGATTACATAAATATCAGTATCCGTTACCCAATGACCCAGATAATGGATGACAAGGCAGTTTGTTTATTTATCATGCCTCGTATGGTGTGCCTCGTATCGTATTAATCGATCGATTAATACGATATTTATATGTCTTTTGTTAAAATTTCACCTCGTATGTCAATTTGATTCATACTAGAATTTACTCCTTATCAAAATTCATCTGTTCTTTATGTCAAAAATGATGCATGAATATCAAATGGAACTCATTGATAAACGCATCAATCAGATCTAGTAGCAACTTTAAAAATATGATAATCTTTTTGTTTTCCCTTTGAAGTTTGAACCCCACGCCAGCCACTTGGTTTGGGGTCACGTCCCAGCATTTCTTCATATAATTATTAGATGATAATTGATGACTGGTTTAATTAAGAAGCAACATTATTTTTTAATTTTTTATAAAAAGAAAATACATTCAGTAAAGATTTTGATGACTCTCAAAATGTAGTATATATCTTGTATTTATATGTGTATGTTAGTAGTTTGAGATGGCATTGTGTAAACTGTAAACCAATTTGATACAAAAATCACAATAATATTCTGAAATTACAGTTTAACCCCACAGCTTTCAAGCTTTTGTAGTTTCACTCAACTTCTCAATCAAGTTCTTTGCAATGATCGCCCCACGGCCCACACTATAGAATCTATTTCAATATACTCCAATTTATTTTCAATCTGGTTCTCATTCTAAACAAGTAATTCTTTATATATTATAAATAATCATGGTAAAATAACTAAAACTCCCACTTGAATAATCTAGGACGTCACAATACTTCTCCAATGTTATATTTTGTTACACTTTAGCCTTTTTCGATCATTTTGACTGAAATATCAGGTTTTCATTTACACTTAGTTTTCAAAGTATCATGTTTGTATCATGTTACCACCTCAAGACCTTAACCCAAGAGAAGAGAGAAATTATATTTTTAAATTTTCCTAAACAATAAATAAATACAGTTTACATTATTTTTATTTAATTTATATGAATTAGTATCTAGTTATAAGTAATGCTAATATAGAAAGAAAACATATCTATATTTTAGAAGAAAATATATTAGAATATAGGGATGACTTTCTCTAGCAGTTCGTGAATTAATAAGTTTGTCTCACTTACGTCACTAAAATAAAATTTGTCATACTATCGTCCCCGAATTATATTTATGTCTTAATTTAGTCCTCTGAAATTATTATTGATCGAAACCGTCGTTTATTTTTGTAATTTGTCCCTAATTCTAAAAAAATGAGAAAATTATTATTTGTATTTTAGCATTTCATATGTTAAAAAATTATAAATTATTTTCATTTTACAAAAATTAGCTAGCACATATTTGCGGAACTCCATGTCAACATACGTGATGCTAACATATCTAATAATAACTATATATATAATTACATAATTTATGTTTTATAATATGCAAATTAGATAACTATTAACGAAAATTTTATCTTATTGAGTATTAAATTATATTATTTTACTTTCAACAATGATAAATATGATTGATGAACAGCTAAGATGAATCATTTCTCCTGAAATTCCAAAATGGATGAAAAACCACACGTACTCATCTTCCCTTTACCTCTCCAAGGCCCTGTAAACTCCATGCTCAAACTAGCCGAGCTTCTCTGCCTCGCTGATCTCCGTGTAACGTTTCTACTCACCCAACACATCCATACCCGTCTCCAGCGCCACTCCAACATCCAGACCCGCTTCAGCTGCTACCCGGGTTTCCAGATCCGCTCCATCTCCGATGGGTTGCCCGAAGATCACCCACGGGGCGACAAGTTTATGGAGCTTTTCGATTCGATGAAGGTGAATACTAAACCATTGTTCAAGGAAATGTTGAGTAATGGGAGCTTGGGATCTAAGATTGATTGTGTTATTGCGGATGGGATATTGGGGTTTCCCTGTGATGTTGCTTATGAAGTTGGGATTCCTGTTTTTAGTGCCAGGACTGTTAGTGCTGCTTGCCTTTGGGTGTTTTTTTGTCTTCCTAAACTTATTCAAGCTGGAGATATTCCCTTCAATGGTAAGTACTAGTTCTATTCAGATTAAGGATTTTTTTTAATTTTTTTTATTGGATTCTGATTATAGTGAATTTACAATGTGCTTTTTGTTGATGGATGGAATTGTAACATGCTTTTATCCAAAGAGAAAGATGGGATAATTTTTCAAATTTTAGTTACCTAAAAAAATTGAAAAAGTAGGGTTGTTTTGGTAGCAATTATTAACTCTACCATAAAACCACACTAGTTTTACCTTATTCAGCTCCTTTTTGTTTTCCCTTTTCGTTCTTTATAAGTTAGAGTAGGAACATTTTGTTTCTTTGAAGATTATCAAAGGCTCTCGACATTTTACAGGAAAAGATAAAGAAATGCTAAGTGATCAATCCTAAACAATAAAGAAATACAAATTTAGAATAAATTGCCAACTGAAATTTTAGTTTAGAACTCAGATTGAATTTCACCTACAATGATCACGTATGATACAGACACATAGATGGTATTATGAATTTTGCTGGGAGTTGCCGGTTATTTCTTAATCTATAAAAGTTCTAATTACATTTATTAAGCTTTTTTATGTAGGAAATAGTAATCCGTCATTAGACCTCTAGGAGCAGCTTCTTGGTAGGGTTGTAGGGCTTTAATCTAATCCAACCTTAAGAAAATGGTGAATTTGCTATTACGATTATTGAAGATTGAAGCCTGATTTTTACCTTTTATTTCCTCTATATGGATAAGCATTGTTCTGAAAGTTTGAAGATCTTAATACTGATATCTCATATTCCCTGAAATGGTTGTATTTCTCTGTATTAGGAGTGGCAAAATGGATCCGGAACCACGGTACCAACCCAATTAAACTAGTTTGGGTTAGGTTGGTTCCTAAAAAAATTTATTTGGTTCCTAACTGGTTCCAACTTAGTTCCAACTTGGTTCAAACTAATCAGCCAAAATCACTTGCCAATAATCTAAATTATGAAGAACAAAATGTAAGGTATTGAGTCGGGTTGATTTTGCTTCGCTTTTGGGTTGATTTTGCTTCGCTTTTGGGTTGAGTTGGTTACACCTTAGAACCATTTAAGAACCCAACCCATTAAAGAACCAATCCATTGGAACCAACCCAAACCCAACCCGAAAACCCCATTTGCCACCCCTACTCTATATTGTGGACAATGCAGTAGCAACCTTGCTAATTTAGACAACTTGTTATTCACATATATAGTAGTGCTTATTATGACAAGAACAAAATTTCTGACATAATCATTTTCCAAGTCAACTGGATCTTCAAGTAGAATATACATGGTCTGGTCTTTAAAATGTTGGTTTAATATTGCTCGAATGAAATTTCTAATTTTTCATAATTTATACAAAATCTTCTTGTAGGAGATGACTTGGACATATCGGTAAAGAGCATACCAGGCATGGAAAGCTATCTTCGTCGCCGGGACCTACCAAGCTTTTGTCGATCTGGCGACATATCTGATCCACATATCCAAATGTACAAAATGGAAGGAGAATTAAATTCTCGAGCCTCTGGTCTCATATTGAACACATTTGAGGAACTCGAAGGGCCAATACTTTCCCAATTGCGTAATGTATGTCCAAATATCTACACCATCGGCCCACTACACGCGCATTTAAAAACCAAACTAGCGGCACAACCAGCATTGCCGCCTACATTTTCGAATAGTTTATGGGAGGAAGATAAGACTTGTATGACATGGCTCAACGCCCAACCCGTCAAATCCGTGATCTATGTGAGCTTTGGAAGCCTGGCAACTATGAGCAACGATCAATTAATGGAATTTTGGTACGGTTTGGTCAATAGTGGTCAAAGATTCTTGTGGGTCATACGATTAGATTCTATTGCGGGAAAAGATTCCGAGAGCAATATTCCGGTCGAATTAACCGAAGGTACGAAAGAGAGAGGCTATATTATCAATTGGGCGCCTCAAGAAGAGGTTTTGGCTCATCCATCTGTGGGTGGGTTTTTGACGCACACTGGATGGAACTCGATTTTGGAGAGTGTATATGAGGGCGTGGGGATGATTTGTTGGCCTTATTTTCTCGATCAACAAGTGAATAGTAGGTTAGTTGAGGCCGCGTGGGAATTGGGATTGGACATGAAAGATACTTGTGATAGACGTGTAATTGAGAAATCGGTGAGGGATCTTATGGATGTAAGAAAAGAGGAGTTTGTCCAAAGGGCGGATCAAATGGCTAAGGCGGCAAAAAGTTGCTTGAATGAAGGTGGATCGTCGTATGGTAATTTACAACGTTTGGTAGAAGATATAGTATCCATGAGCAAGCAGAGTTGATATAATAAGGTAATTTTCTCTTTGTTTTGAGTATCTTGATGTGAAATAGTGATGGATCTGAATATATTACATGGAGCCCATGTATTTTCATTTTGTAGATCATCCCGGGATTCACCAAGAACCATCCCGTCTTTTAAGTGATTTTGGTCCGAAAATGAAATCATGGTAAAGAGCAAGGAGATTTTGTTTGAATGCATATTATGATTGTATCTGAATTTGCAAGAATAACGAATGTTTAATTGCGATATATCTTGTTTGAATATTCGAATTTCATAGCCCGTAAATTACGAAGAGAAGAGAACACGAGTGTAACATGATCCTATGATGAAATGAAATCAACTAAATCATCAAGGGATTGGTAAGAAGAACCTCCTTGGTCTAAACCAAGATTTACTTTCTCCTTCAAATGTATGATTCTCTCCCTCATTTCATCACCTTCTCTTTCAACCATTAATCTTATAATCGATCTTTCGATTTCTCGCCTTTCAAACCCCTCTAGATAGATCCCGATTTTCCAAATCTCATTCACGCATCTCGAATTCATAATTTGATCACCGAAAAAAGGCGAACAAATCATTGGTACGCCCTCACAAATACTCTCTAGAATTGAGTTCCACCCGCAGTGTGTCCAAAATCCGCCAATCGCAGAATGTGACAACACTTCTTGTTGAGGGGCCCATTTTACAATGAACCCCCTTTCACCAATCGACTCCAACCACCCATCGGGCAAACAGTCGAGCCATTCCGAACCATGTACTAGCCCTGGTCGAACGACCCACAAGAACGGCTGCATGCTATTGGCTAATCCCCAAGCCAATTCGTGTAGCTTTTGGCCATCTATTTGTACAATGCTACCAAAGCTCACATAAAGCACAGATTTTGGTGCTTTTGTATCTAGCCAGGCAATAGAGCTTGTATCTTGTGTCAATAAGCTGCTAGAGGCAGCTGAAAAGCACTTATGAAATGGGCCAATTGTGAAAGTTGGTATAGGAAATTGCTCATGAAGATTAATTATCTCTGTATTTTCAAGTTCTTTGGAGGTGTTGAAAATAAGGCCTGAAGCTTTCTTCGTTTCTCCCAACATGTTTCGTAGATAATGATACACATTTTCTTCATTTAGTTGTCCTATGATTTTTTGAAGCCCCTGAACTGGCTCTTCCTCTGATGATCAAGAAAAGATTGATTAATTATAGGGTGAATTGACAAACTCCCAACTTATGCCCTAATTACAAGTACCTTCCATTGAGTTTGGGTTATTCATAGGGATGGCAACGGGGCGGTTCCGGGTCTGGAACCGATGGAACCGGAACCGCTAAATATTTTTGGACCCAGAACCGGAATTGGAACTGGTTCCCCCATTATGGAACCGGAACCAAAACCACCGGGTCCAACCCGCGGGTACCCGGATCCACTTGTAATTTTTTTTGTCTGTTTTATTGTACCAAGTCTATCACTCATCTACATTGAATTTATATAAGAAAATAATTTTACATAACGTCATTATAAACATTATATGAGCACAAAATATGATAGAAAAATGCAATCAAATTAAACTACATTGATATACTATAGAAAAAAATATTTAAATTAAGAACTTAATAAAAGATTTGATGCTCTTAACAGCTGATCTACTTGAGCATGAACAGTGGATACCTTGAGCTACCATTTGGAGAATCATAAATATTGATGTCTTCTGTTTATATTCCATAGAAATCAATCTAAATGATTTTCTTATTTATTTAATTGCTTCATGATGCATGAAATAGGAATTTTAACATGTTGGTTATAATACAATATTCATTCGAGAATAGCCAAATTTTCACAAGATTTCTCATCATAAAATCCGAAGAAAAGCAGAAATCATATCCAATTCCAACCAGGAATTATATTTCAACAAACATTTAGGACACTAGTTTCTGGTACATATTTAGATAATCCAGCAAAAGCTTTCAGTGTAAAAGGCAAAAGGAACCAAATACATATATATATATATATATATACATGAATTTTACAGTGTCTTGAAGCGAAAACATGTTATCTCATGTTTTATCTATAACAATGTTTGCCCTTTATCTTGGTACAAACATTAATTTAATAAAATATCGAGGGACAATTACACTAAAATAATTGGATTTAATTTTTATACAATTTGTGGACTTGATATTTAATTTTCTTTGTAGTGAAATAACCTAACAAACATTTTCAATTGATTTTGGTTGGTTGAATGATCTTAGTGTTTAGTAAAATATCCACCATTAATTTTAATAAAAAGAAATTAAAAAAAAATTAAGGCGGTTCCGGGTTGGACCCGAAACTGGAACCGAAACCACTCAAGAACCGTTTAGTTGGACCCGGAACCGGATCTGGAACCGTTTAGCATTGAAAGAACCGGAACCGACGGGACGGTTCCGGGGCGGTTCTGGGTACACCCGGAACCGTTGCCATCCCTAATTATTCATAACACATTCTTTTATTAGGTCAAAAGTTGAACCAAGTTAGTTAACTCGAGTTTGATCATTAAAATGTCTTTTAGGTTCAGTTCATTAACTTACAAAATCGGGTTTGAACAATTGTTTTGTTTTTATAAGTTTTGAAACTCGACTCGAATATGATAATAAGAGAAAGTGTCAATTTTCTTACCGTAGGATATGTGAAATCCATTTTTGATACCACGGTTTACACATGTATCATTTTTGGTACCAAATAAGTTTTTTTAACAGTTTTGATGCCACCGTTAGTTGACTAACGGTCAAACTCACGTGCTAGTCATGTGCCCGTTAGTGTGTAACGTTTGGGTGGAAAAAAATTAGATAAATCTAGTTCTCTCCAACAATTTTCCCGAAATTCCCTCAAATTCGCCCCCAAAATTTATGTTCGTGAATACCGATGGCGAAGTAAAGATCGATTTCTGCATACACAAGCCGGATTTCGTTCATAAAAATGAGTCTACGCGACCCTGAGTACAACAAATATCCCCACCTCATATACAGTAAGTTGTGTTTGGAACTTTTAGGGTTTAGAATTTATATTCTTAAAAACTATGCATTTTTTCAGAATTGCGCCTGCTCGAATAGGAAGAAGAATATATTGATATTTGGAAGGAAAGTTGTAAATTTTGAAAATGAAGAACTCAGGTGAGCTAATAGACCCAAATTTGGTCATAATAGCAACTAAATTCACATTTCCCTCCATTTTGACTGGTCAATTTCCCTCCAAAATGATTATATTATGTTGGTTAGGCTCTCAAAACGACAAAATTAACGTACCAATTGCTTTGACCTTTAGTGAACTAACGGTAGTATCAAAACTGTTAAAAAAAACTTGTTTGGTATCAAGAGTGTTATATATGTAAACCATGATATCAAAAATGGATTTCGCATATTTTACGGTATAAAAATTGATATTTTCTCTAATAAAAATAATAAGAACATGTACAAAATAATCAAATACTCAAGCTCGATCCACGTTTGGATCGTTTAAACTCCTCTCGATTAAAAATCAAATCAAATTCAAATACAATTTCTGAAATTCGATTGTAATTTAAATATGTTTGGAAAATAGTTCATTCAGTTTGATTTGATTCATCTGCACTCATACTTATTTCATTCTTCATCCACCAACTTTTTTGACTGAAATGCTGATATCCATATTAATCTTTCCTTTAAAATCAATTTTGGCAATGGATTGACATGGTTTGGTTGTTGACAATTTACCCTTCCATGTACGGGGACAAACATAGTAAGATTTAAAAGAACAAGGGGAGGGGAGTAATATTGGATTTTCATAAAATAAATAAATAAATATAAATTTTAGTTTATGAAAACCTATTTTGTGGCCCATTTATTTTGATCGGTTGACTAATAACTACTCATATCTTCTCCCCATAAAAAAACGTAATTTATCTTCTGATTTAATGGTTCACTAAGCCTACTCTCATAAATATAACACCATCTAAAATTGAGAAGGAGGATTTGGAAACTAAGATCAGAGCATAAAGAATTGAGATAGAAAAGGGATATTAGTTTGATCAATTTCACAATTTCAATAGCAATGGCTGGAGGTATTAATTCGTTTCTTTTATCGCTTCCGCTTACGTTTATATATGAGAGCATGATTAAGATCGTATGTTTAATTATATGCTAACAAGTAAATGTAATAAAAGATACACGAATAGTCTTATTACCTCCGTGGCAAAGATGGCCCCTTTCATGAAAACGTGAAACAGTAGCGAAAGCTAAAAACGAAGAAACGCTGCTTGTCCGGATTACAATCCTACGGAGCTTGTAACTGTCCACAACAGATTGTGTGAAGTACAGATTAGCATCTGTGATTATGCACTTTACTTGTTCATCAAGTAAGCGATCCAAGCAGTCACGAAACGGTTTGACGCAGTTAGTGTTAATGAGTTTGATGGTTAGCAATGGATCTGTTGGTAATGGACCCAATCCGTCTGGAATAAGATGAAAGGTGAATTGAGGGTATTTTGATGGATTTGGAGAGTTATATTGAGTGTGAATGATGGTGATATTGAACCCTTTTGAATGGAGGATTTTGGCTAATTGAATCATGGGATTTATGTGGCCTTGAAATGGGAATGGGAAGAGTATTAACTTGCATTCTTTCCTTGTGCCCTCCATCAGTTTTGAAAATTTTGTTTAGTTTTGCAGATGAAAACTACTCAAATTGCTCTAAATATTTGGCGTATGATATTTCATAAAATTTTCCCTATTTATGGTGTGAGATGAGATGGGATGGGGTGTAGATTTGTGTCATGTATATTGCATGGCTATTTGTTTTAATAAGAAAGTTAACTTGTTAGGTAGACTATAGGGTTGACAAAATAAGTTGGGAAGTGAAGGACAATAAGGGCCCAATTGGTTGGTATATCCATCTCGAAGAATTTTTATTCATGATAAAATGAGAAAATATTATTTGAAAGATAAGAAAAAGAGGTTTGAAAATTGAGTTTAGATGAGTTTTTTTTAGGAAAAAAAAGGTAATGATTATGGTTGATGTGATATTTTTTTGTTGTGAGAAATTTATTTATGTCGATATTTAATTATAATTTATATTAAACATTTTTAATCAAACTCTTTGACTTAGACGTCGAAAAATAATCACAATAGATCTTATTTTAAACATTACGTTATTTTGCATTATAATATGTAATTAATTTATTTTTTGGCTTTGAAAAATAGACGGCAAATCATTTTAATTGATAGTATTAAGTATTAACTGTCAAATCATGAATAATAAATTTTTAATTTTACTCAATTTTTTGAGTTTTTTTTCAAATTGTTTATAATTTTGGGAGATTTTTTTATAAGAAATTCTTATGACATGCCAAACAAATGATTTTTTCGGAGATATTTTCTCTAAAATATTTTTTTGGGGATTTAGTAGTCCATCCAATTGGGGCCTAAGTTTTTAAATATTCATATTTGTTAGAATATTGATTTATTTTATTTGTATATTCTTTGTATCTTTTTTATATCTTTCCATATCTCATTGTATCTTTTCATATATTTAAGATCTATTTTGATATTCAAAATCAGATTTTTGAGATTGACAAGGAGCATTCTTTAGTGTAGTTTGTTAGGGTTTTCTATTCATTCATATAACTATATATTTGGATCATTATTATACAATTCTTTTATGAGGTGTTTTTTAATTTTTTGGGTGAAAATAACATATATCGTATATTTAAAATTAAACATGTTATGTCGCAATAACTTGTAGTTGCAAATGCGCATGTCATAAAATTGTAATTGTAGTGTTGTACTATGATGCACGAACACGGGACATGGGACACGGCGCACGACACGACATGGACACGGGACACGGCATTTTAAAAATATTAGGACACGACACGGCCTCGAAACTGCTAATAAAATGTATATATATAAATTAATATACATATATATGTTAATTAATTTACGTTAAAATATATAAATTAGTATTTTCATTCTAATTTAAATATGACTGTTTACATAACTAAACTATAAGAATGACTATTGTACGTTATAAATTTGTATTTGATTTGTAAAATTATTTATGTTTGAAAGAAAAATAAATACTTCAACTTTCAAAATCACAAAAAATAAGTAAATAACATCAAGTGTCACAAATAATGCATACATAGTAGACATACCCTCTAACTGCATCCATTACGTTGTTCATATTTTATTTTTTTATTTTATTTAAGCAGACAAATTTATTTTTATATTGGACATGGTGTCGGACACGGTGTCGGAGAGTGTCGAACGAGTGTCGTGTCCGATCAGGTGTCCGACACAACACATTGTGATTTTTTGAAGTGTCCGTGCATTACAACTTGTAACGTATAATAAGCAATATTAATATTGGTACTCACATAAAAAATTTCTAATCAAAACTAAAACTTCTCAAACTAGAAGGGCTTATACTGCAACTTTTGGTCAACTTTTCAAATTTAGCAATAATTTATCCCTAATGTACGAAAGTTAAATGATAAATGTTATGAGTGTCATAATGTCTAGGACTAAATTTATAAGCCATGTAATATTTATTCTAGTTGCACTTTGACTTGTTCCACGTTGAATCACAATTATATATTTGATTAAACCAATAGCGACTAATTAAATTAAGAGTTTGATAATCTCTTAACATCATGATTCATGTTTGGCGCCACGTTTAATAGCGTAAAGAAATAGTTGAACAATAATACACTCCACGTCCATAAAATTAAGAGGAAATAAAACATATGTTAGGCATGTGCGTGTTTATTATCATTTAGAAGGAACATCTACCAAAATATTCGTTTTTAAAAAATAAATATGATAATGTGACCTTTTGTTCCTAGTATATATTGTTGAATCACTTTAATCTCTTCTATTTCAATTGTGACTTTTAACATCTCTAACATTTTAATTATGTTTTATTAATGTAGTTTTGGACATAGTTACCATTAAAATTAATTTCACTATAATCTTCATATAAGCAATGTTAAGGGTAAAATTGTCAAAAAAAAAAAACTTTCAATGAAACCAAATTCAAACATTACGAATTTTGGAAGTCAGGCTCAAACATGAGGGACCAAAATGACAACATTCTACTCTTTTGTAACCCTTTGATTCTATATAATTTGTAAATATTTATAAATGATTATTCAACTAATAATAATTTCGCAATGAATTCAAAGATTTGTATAATTTACCGAATATTTATAAAACAAAATTACTAAAGTGAGTAGAATAATATTAATTTAAAGTATAATCAACGCACACTTTATTTAAAAATAATCTTCTATAAATATAAAACCACAATACAATGTTGTTTTCAAATTAAAGGAAAAATAGTTTCTCATCATTATCTTTTAGTTATTTTTCGTATCGTGCATTCACTTTTATCTACAATATGAGAAGTTTTTGCTTTTTTATTTTATCAAGTAAACTGGAATTTAATTGATAAAAAAAAATCAATAGTATGGAAATCAAACAAAAATGAATGTACCATTTATGCCAACCTAGTATGACTTGGTGTGAAAAGTAAAATCGATATTTGAAGGCAAGACACATTTAATTTTTAGGTATATAATATATACCTAAACAGTCAAAAGTCAGCCCGATGTGGCCCATTTATCTAAGGGTTTAAGGGTTTCAGGCAGCAGTAACACAAGTCGGGCCTAAAGAGGCCAGCCCTTTTAGCATGTCGGTTTTGGCCCCTTATAAAGATATTAAAATCGGACTTGTGGCCGTCCTGTTAGCAATGTTTTGAAACCCGGATCGGACCGTTCGGTCGGACCGTCGGAACCGAGAACCGGGCCTCAAAATGGGTGGATGATACTTCAAAACCTTTGGGTGGCCAAAAACCGGTGTTTTTGCTCGACCCGGCGGTTGGATCGGTCAATCCGTCGAACCGTTCATGGGTCATTAGAATCGGGCGGGTGTATGATATTTGAAATTCAGGTGTATGATATCTGAAATTCAGAACGAATCAGCCATGGGCGCCTCTAATTTCTCATATTCAAATTTAACAAGCAGAAAAATGGGGTGTAAAAAATGTAATAGAATGAAAAAGAGATGAAAAAATTAGAAGAAGAATAGAAAAATAGTAAATAATTAAGGTTACAATGAAAAGAAAAAGACAAAGGAAGAAGATGAAGAGAAGAGAGTAGCATCTGCTGTAAAAAGACAAAGGTAGAAGATGGAAAGAATAGAGTGGCAGCGCATTGTTGAAAAAGAGAATTAGGGTTTAAATTTTTTAAGCTTTTATATCACATTTTACATTTTTTATTTTTTTTATATAGTTTTATTTATTAATTAATTTTAAAATAATATGTTTCTAATTAATTTATTCATTTTGATTTGGTTTTATATTATATGCAAATTAGAATTTGAAATGCATTTAAATATTTTTTTAATTATTTTTTAATATTAGTAGTAAAATATATAAAATTTATTATATAAATATTATTCATATATATTTATGACATCACTGGTTTGACCACGGTCGACCCATCGGTTGAACTGGTGACCTTCGATCCAATCAGTTTTTCGGTTCAATGAACGGTCCAAGTTTCAAAACGTTGCCTGTTAGGCAGACTCCCCTTTATTATTATTTTTATTTTAATTTGTAGGAAAAAATTTTGAATAGTAAGTATGGGGATTTGAACTTTTGAACTCAAGGTTCACAACTTGACCTTTTTTTAATTATGTTAAACTTTGTATTGAAATAAAAATAATAAAATATATATCTTAATATAATCATTTTTAAAAAAATAAAATAATTGGGCCAAATCGGCCCGGCCGATTTGAGACTTAAGGGGCCGACCTCTTAAGGCTCCCTAAGCCTAATGGGTTGTCCTTAGCAGTCTGGCCCATTAGACCCATTGTCAAGCTAACACGTTTAGGAATAGAGTTTATTGGCTGCAATAGGAAGTGATTCTAATAATTATTAAATCCTATTTGTTATGCAATAGTGTGTGGAGAGACGAAGAAATGATGGGAATGGTTTCTAACCTTGTTAAAGCATGATCTTGATATTCAAAATGAATGAGTGGATAAATAAAAATAATTAATGCATTCTACTATGCCACTAACGGCCACGCATGACTCACGTGCATGGTTCTGTTAAAAATTCGGATGGAATTTGGTCAAGACCAATACTGATAACCTTGACGATGTTCTAAAAGTATTTAGGTTAACACTTGTGGGACAGAAAAAGTAATTTTCTCAAATAAATATACCAAATAAACTAATAGTGAGCAATCGTCTATTTATGAAAATGGCATCTAGAAGAATTGTTTTAACTAGAATAATGTAGTTGGTCAGGTAATTGAGAATAAACTAGAAGATGCTAATCAATGGCTAGATAATATTGGTAGCATGAAAACTGAGTAGATATAGAAGCAGAAGGCTAGAAGCATGACGTTATTATGTCAAGCAAGCTGCATTTAGACCTGCTTAATAGTGTGCTTAATACTAGGCTAGGTAGGTGATAGAACCCACCATTGGTTAATGGTATGACTTGCCCATATTTTATATATATATATATATATATATATAATATTTTAATGTGGTGGATCCCACCATATTAAAATATGAGAAGAATGCAAAAAGAACCCTCTGAAATATTTTATTAGCTAAATATAAATATAGCTTAAAAACCCCATGTAAAATATTTTAGTTGCATGAAACCCCCTCTATTAATTTAATGAATCAAACTCGCCTCATATGCGATTTTGAGTGTTATAAACAACTAAATTACTAAGTAATTTACATTTATGTCCCTTCACGTCTTGATTATTGACTTATCAAACCCTAATCATATAAAAATGAAGAGATTAAATCACAATTTTCACAAAACTGTAAAATATTAATTAAGAATTTTAGAAAATTATAAATATAATAAAGATTTTATTAGTTTGCACAAAAAATAATATAAAAAAATAATAACATTTTATTTTTTTCTACGTCTTCAAACGACAAACATGATTTTATAATATAAAAAAATATGAACAAACTTTCTATTATTTTGAATTAAATACATTTTAATACTTCCAAAATTTGAAGGATTATTCAAAACCCAAAACTATCTTATTGCTTCATATGGAAGTCAAATAAATAAAATATAATATTTTACTTGATTAAGTATGAAGGGTATAATGAGTATATATTAAGAAAAAAATAATAGAATTAAAGTAAATAGAAAGTGTGCAATTTCAAAATTACACAAGAGGTTTTTAGACTATATTTTTTTCACATGTAATTTTCAGCCAATAAAATATTTCACAGATGGGTTATTAGGATTTTACCCTTAAAATATTAAAAAGATGTAAACTGAAAAATTGAATGTGGTGAGACCACATGGCCAACACCGCACCCCCACCCCCTCGACCGCCCCAAATTGGCCAAACGGCTCCCTTTTTGATTTTATTACTAGTTTCCATTAATACTACTATATTTTTATATTTTTCTTACTAGTCACTACACCAAAAACTTAAAATTCATATGATTGAAATTATACAAAGTTAAATTCATATTATTGAAATTATACAAAGTTTGAAAAGGCTTACTGACTTTCAAGTTGTAGTTAGAGGTGTCTCCTTTTCCTGACGTCCAATTTCTGACCAAGCATATGTTGAATCATCTTACTTGGTAATATTCATTCACTTTACTTATTTTATTTGTTGATTGTATCATTCTGTGTTTACTTGCATTATAATTATTATCATAAAATATAAATCTCATTCGAAGTTCATCGCATAGTCGTAAAGGGAAAATTGTTTACATACCAATGAGTATTGAAACATAACATTTTTTACAGCCTAAGCAAACTCCAAATTTGTTGATTAAAGAAATAGCCGGATGATGGGATCTCCTATTACGAAATGGTGTTCCATCTCCTATTGCAAGCAATGGATGGAAGCCACATGTAAAATTAATATATTCTCATAATAGAGAATAAAATCCTATTAAACTCTATATGAAAATAGCAATATTTGCTGAAATTAATATTGGATTAAGGGGGTCAAAAAATAACAAGAAAAATTGAAAAATTGAAATTAAAAAATCTCGAACCTCTCTCATCCCTCACCAGTCACTTGATTGGCGGTGCGTAAGATTTTGGAGTCTGAACAAATTTATTTTCTCAATCAAGCGTATTAAAATTGGACAACCTTGATATTATTGTTGGGAAAAATCTTGGAGCGTAACGGGCGGTGTTTATGAAGATGCAATAAAATGATGAAATGTCGAGGTACGGGATACCCGAGTTCCTTAAGACAATATTGCCTCACTCTTGGTGGTTACGGTTTACGGCAATTGTCTCCCAAGATACAACGACATCGTCTCGATAATAGTACCACTACAAATTATCGAGTCTAGCGAACAAATACTTGTTCCAAACTCTCTCGATGGACTCGTATGATTGAATGCATATCTAGACATTTAATATGCAAGACTTATTCTTAAACTATTGAATTAATATTTAAGAATATCCAAAGTACTCAATTTAGTACTAAAAAGTTTTTAAAATAATATTCAAGAACTTCAAGAATATTTCAAATGCTCGATTTAGCATTTAATATTCAATACTATTCTTAAAATATTAAAACTAATATTTAAGAAATAAAAGAACTCACAAAATACTCATATTAGTATTTTGGAGAAAAAGGAGAGAAGAGAAAAATATTTGGTGTAATTTAATTCCACAAATGGAGGGTCTATTTATAGATAATGAAGAGTTTTGGGTCAAGAGTTGCAACTTTCCATAAATCGTAGGAGAGTTATGTCCTTTAGACAAAAGTTACAACTTTTCATAAATTGTAGGAGAGTCATGTCCTTTAAACAAGCACCCCTCCATCAAACCTCCAAAAGTTGCACACATTCAAAACATTTATAAATTATGTTTTGACCCCAAAACTTTTCAATCTCGAACGTCCTTTCAAATTGGTCCCTCAATTTTTCGACTTGAACATTTTAGTTCTCAAACTAAATGAACTTTCTTTCATACAATCGCGGCCGTCGATTGTATGATTTGTTGATCATTTAATTACTTATGTTCATATCGAAAAATCAATTCCAACTATGAATAACGTTTTAAGTGATTCACTTTGTTAATTAATTTCTCATTCAACTGAAATCAGATTTGAGTAATTAAATACTCTAACTTTATCTACTCGAGACGTAGAATAATTAGAGCCAAAGACATTTCACTTTCGACATACGAAAGTCACTTAAATCTTTACATAAATCGTGCTAAAACACAATTTACTCAATCAAGATTTCCAACAATACCCACCATGAATGAAATTAATTCAAAGCAGACTATGCTGACACAGATGCAGATGCAGACTATGCAGACACTGAGAGAGTTCGGGCGAAAAGCAATTGCATCAGGAGAGGTAGTTTTTTGCTTTGAACCTTCCCTAGTGTAGTACCATCGGATTTACTTGCTGGGTAGTGAACGCAATGTCTTGAACTGATCAGCGTTTTGTGTAAACTAAGACAATGATACACACACAATTACTTATCTAACAAGATTTAATTCTCACTGTTGTGTCCGTTTTGGCCATGGACCGTCTTGGATTCATAAGTGTTTACTTTTGAAGCGGCCTTTACTTCTCACTTATATAGGTGATCTCCTATAAAGAGTACCCTGCCTTACTCCACTTTATTACGTCTCACCATCCTTGAGACAGTATAGGAATCATTAAAAGCTTTTTCAGCTTAACCTCACCTACGCTCTGCAGGATTAAGCACTTGTATATCCTAGGAATGAGTTGGAGCTTATTTGATCTCCTTCAAGTGCGACACTGAATCTAACATAATTTGTTTTTCCCTTTGAACCAAGATCTTGGGATCTCCAGTCAACAAGGTAGGGTTACCCTTATGTTGATCCTTAATATGTAGGATTTTACACCCATTCCCATCGATATGCAGTTTATTTGATCTTTTAGGCATACATTTGGATCCATATGTTCTCAATTGATTTTACACAATCATTAGAGAGACTACCACTTGAGATCAACTGCTTAATGGTTTTATATCTTCAATGTATGTGTCAAGATTACCATTTTACATGCTAACTTGTGCCTTTCCGATTGCCGGCTTATGATCATACTGTATCGGAGTTAGTGACACAAAATCTAGCCAATTAAGAATATCCACCATTCCTTAGTCAAGACTCTTGATCTTGGATATTCTATCGGTGTGCAACACAGTGTCGACCCACCATTTGTCGAGTTACCCTTCATAAAAGGCATTAGATATTACAGCCTCGAGCATGAGGTTCGACCACCCACCATTTGTCTAGCTTGGTTTTAGTGACTTAATCACCCACCATTTGCCTAGCTTGGTTTTACTGAACTTAATCAATCACCATTTGCCTAGCTCGATTTATCGTGATAAATACCAACCATTTGTGTAATTCGAGTTGTCTACACAATGAACCCCATTTATATGGTTTAGATTATCATAGAAAAACACCCACCAATTACATGGTCCAGGTTGTCAATCAATGATTGACTTTGATCATCACTAGTATGATTCAACTTACCACATTTTAGTGGTTGTTCCCTCGAAACGGAATTGATTTATCTTCATTTCGACTATTGTCAATATACCTAGCTCTAGTTTTGGTTTAACCAAAATCTTTGTAGCTTTAATGATGCGGCTCAAGGATCAAATAACTCGAGTCTAGAAGATCAAGTCCAAGTGCCAATTGGGCCCATTACAAGATCAAGAGCTAAGAAATTTAAGGAAGTGTTAAATGGGCTAATCCAAGAAGTATGTGCTCAATCAAATACATTGAGGCCCATTGATGAAGTTGGAAAAATAAAAATAAGGGCTATCAATTTATTATGCATTCTAGAAGATCCAACATGATACAAGTTGCCAAAAATGAAGATGAAGAATTTCGAATTTATCCTTAAATTCGAAATTATATTTCCTTATTATTATGTTTCCTTTTTGATTTAGAATTCTACTTAGTTAGTAAGTTTTATTCTAGTTATTTCCTTTTTATTAGGTTTCCTTTTGTTTTAGAAGTTTATTTAGTTAAGAAGTCTTTTTTTTAGTAGGAAACTAGATTTGGAAAAGATATCCTTTTTCTATAAGGATTCTTACCAAATCAAGACTCTTGTTTTAGGCTATATATAGCCCACGTTTTATCATTAATAAACACATCAATTTTCATTAAAAATTCGTGAGTTTAATCTCTCTCGTTCGTTAAGAACTTTATCGAACTTATCGGAGAAATCTCCGTGGCGTTCATCCCGACTTATCAAACGGAAATCCATACCGTTTGTGGCGTCTTCATAACTTCTTTCCGACGTTCGAGTTCATAGATTACATCGGGTCGAGGTCATCTATACCGAGGTTCGTTGTTACTATAGAATTTTGGGTTGAGGAAATCCGTTCATCTCATCAACAACAATTCGTTCTTGGAGAAATTCCGCGTGAACCAACTCATCATCGAGAAGGTTCGTATCATCTGACACCAGAGCCAAGGTTGTCGTTTATCAATTCAAAACTCAACCTTGTTCCTGTTTTTTTTTTTTTTTTTTCAATCATTCGTATTTTTTTTGTTCTTATTCAGACTTCTGATTTCTTTTCTTTCCGTTTAGTTCGTGCCGTTCCCAAAAAAAAAAGAAAAAAAAAAAAAAAAAGTAAAAAGGCGGAAAATTTTTTATCGTTTCGTTAGTTTTGGTTTACTTCGTTGGGTTCGTAATAGCCCACAGTTCGCTCCGGCAAAAGTAAAAAATAAAAAAAATAAAAAAAAAAATTTCGAAAAAAAAAAAAAAAATCGAAATTTAGATTCGGGATTACGAGTTCGGAGAAGTTCGAGACGAACCGAGAGAGATATTGAGTGGAAAAAGGCAAGAGAGTTGTGAGTACAATAGAGGGATCCTAGAAAAAGCCTAAATACCTATATTGTGAGATTTGTCTTTAATAACATCATATTAGTTTCTCTTTTGTTTTCTTGTGCAGGAAAATACAATATGTCTAACGAAAACTCCACAGAAGGTAATGCACGAGGTGCAGATACCAAATTTATGTTCGACGATTTAATAGTAGAGATGAGGAGGCTGATGAGAACAGAGATGGAACAATATCGGGAGCAGATGGATCAGCGGATAGATCGGAATTTTGAGCATGCGAATAGAAGAACTCGGATACCACAAAGGGGAGTGGGGGTCCATGATGATGAATTTAACGGAGTTGGTTTTGAAGATGATGATGATCTCAACTCTGTGATAGGGAATAGGAGGTTCGGAAGAGATAGAGAAGATAATAACTTAGGTAGTATTAAGGTACAGATACCATCTTTTCATGGGAGAAACGAGCCGGAGATATATCTAGAATGGGAAAAGAAGGTGGAGCTAGTATTTGATTGTCATAATTATTCGGAGCTTAAGAAGGTCAAATTAGCAGCCGTAGAATTCTCAGACTATGCTCTTACATGGTGGGATCAGGTAGTTATCGGAAGGAGAAGGAATAGGGAACCACCAATACAGACATGGGAAGAGATGAAGAGGGTCATGCGAAAACGATTTGTTCCAAGCTATTACTATAGGGATCTATATAACAAACTGCAAAGTCTTCGCCAAGGAAATCGGAGTGTAGATGAGTATTACAAGGAGATGGAGGTAGCTATGATTCGAGCGGACATACATGAGGATCGTGAGGCTACGATGGCTAGATTCTTGGCAGGACTAAATCATGAGATTCAAAATATAGTCGAGTTACATCACTACGTGGAGTTGGATGATATGGTTCATATGGCAATAAAGGTAGAAAATCAACTCAAGAGGAGGGGTAGCAATCGTTCTAATCCAACAACGTGGAAATCAAACCGGCAAGGGCCAAATCCACCCGCTTGGAAACCCAACCAATGGAAGAAAGAAGAAGTCCAAGCCCCATCAAAATCAAGAGTTGAGCGAAAGCAAGAAACTCCCATCCATGAAAACGCAGGTACAACTGATACTCGCACCCGTGATATTAAATGTTTTAAATGTCAAGGTAGGGGTCACATAGCCAGCCAATGCCCAAACAAGAGGGTCATGGTTGTGCGAGACAATGGCGAGATCGTGAGTGATGATGAGGAATCCGACCAAGATGACATGCCAGCATTAGAGGAAGATTCAGAGGGGGAATATCTAGCTCCCGATGCACTAACACTTGTTGCTAGGAGAGCTTTGAGCCTACATACACAAGTTGTCGAGGATGAGCAGCGGGAGAATATTTTCCACACGAGGTGCTACGTCAAGGATAAGGTATGTAGTGTAATTATTGATGGGGGTAGCTGCACTAACGTCGCTAGTACATCGATGGTGGAAAAATTGGGGTTATCTATTTTGAGACATCCGAGGCCATATAAATTACAATGGCTGAATGATAGTGGTGAGACACGGGTTACAAAACAAGTGTTAGTTGCATTCCGCATCGGTAAGTATGAAGATGAAGTGTTGTGTGATGTTGTGCCAATGCAAGCTGGACATTTGTTACTAGGAAGACCGTGGCAATTTGATCGACGAGTGAAGCATGATGGTTTCACTAATAAATACTCTTTTGAACTAAATAAACGCACCATTACGCTTGTACCATTAACTCGTAAACAAGTATATGAGGATCAAGTTGTACTACAAAAGGAGAGTGAGCAAAGAAAAGAGAGTGAACAAACACGAGAGCAAGAGAGGAGAACTAAACACGAGCGGAAAAAAAAGAGTGAGGCCGAAGAAAATAAAGTGGTCAATGAGGTAAAAATTGAGAGAAAATTCGAGAGTTACTTTGCGAGGAATAGTGAGGTCAAGCAAGCTTTATTTTTAAAACAGCCAATGATCATACTTATGTATAAGGATGCTCTTTTAACCACTAACGATCTTTCTTCCTTGTATAGTTCTATTAAATCCCTTTTGCAGGAGTTTGAGGATGTTTTTCCCGAGGAGACACCACCGGGCTTGCCTCCAATTCGAGGTATTGAGCACCAAATTGACTTTGTGCCCGGCGCTACGATCCCGAACCGTCCTGCATATCGAAGTAATCCCGAGGAGACAAAGGAGATTCAACGGCAAGTGAGTGAGTTAATGGCGAAGGGACATGTGCGGGAAAGTATGAGTCCATGTGCCGTTCCAGTTCTACTTGTTCCAAAGAAGGATGGCACTTCACGAATGTGCGTTGATTGTCGAGCCATCAATAACATCACGGTAAAGTATCGCCACCCAATTCCTAGATTAGATGACATGTTAGATGAGTTGCATGGTTCATGTGTATTTTCTAAGATAGATCTAAAAAGTGGATATCATCAAATTAGGATGAAAGAGGGTGATGAATGGAAGGCTGCTTTTAAAAACAAAACATGGATTGTATGAGTGGTTGGTTATGCCTTTTGGGTTGACTAACGCTCCTAGTACTTTTATGCGACTTATGAATCATGTTTTGCGTGCATTCTTAGGTAGATTTGTTGTCGTTTATTTTGATGATATACTTATTTATAGCAAACACTTGGATGAGCATGTTTCACACTTAAGGTCGGTATTGGATGTTCTTAGAAAAGAAAAATTGTTTGCCAATGTCAAGAAGTGTACTTTTTGCACAGATAAGCTTGTCTTTCTTGGATTTGTTGTTAGTGCACAGGGTATACAGGTTGACGAGGAAAAAGTGCGTGCAATAAATGAATGGCCAAGTCCTACGAGCGTAGGTGACGTTCGAAGTTTCTATGGACTAGCTAGCTTCTATCGAAGATTCGTGCCTAATTTTAGTAGCATAGCAGCACCACTCACTGAAGTCATCAAAAAAAGTGTTGGTTTTCGTTGGGGCGATGAACAAGAGAACCCCTTTCAAAATCTCAAACATAAGCTTACAAACGCTCCACTCTTATCTTTACCTAATTTTGCGAAATCTTTTGAAATTCAATGTGATGCTTCTGGTGTAGGTATTGGCGCAGTCCTTATGCAAGAAGGAAAACCAATTGCATATTTCAGCGAAAAACTCAATGGCGCCACGTTAAATTATCCAACTTATGACAAGGAATTATATGCGTTGGTTCGAGCATTGGAAACTTGGCAACACTACTTATGGACTAAAGAATTCATCATTCATACCGATCATGAATCCTTGAAGCACTTGAAGGGGCAACACAAACTGAACAAACGGCATGCTCGTTGGATGGAATTTATTGAGACGTTTCCTTACGTCATTCGATACAAGCAAGGTAAAGAAAATGTGGTGGCTGAGCCCTATCTCGAAGGTATGCACTACTTTCTACACTTGATGCGAAATTACTTGGTTTTGAGCTTGTTAAGACTTTGTATGATAATGATAGAGATTTTGGTGAGGTCTACAAAGCATGTGACAAATCTGCGAGTGGGAAGTATTTTAGGCATGATGATTTTCTTTTTCGCGAAAATAAGTTGTGCATTCCTCGTTGTTCAATACGTGAGTTATTAGTTCGTGAGTCTCATGGTGGGGGCTTAATGGGGCATTTTGGTGTCACTAAAACTTTAATTACTCTGCAAGAGCACTTTTATTGGCCACATATGAAACGTGATGTTGAGCGAATTTGTGATAGATGTGTTACTTGTAGGCAAGCAAGATCTCGAGTCCAACCTAATGGTCTTTATACACCTTTACCTATTCCTCATGCACCTTGGGTTGATATTTCTATGGATTTCGTACTTGGTTTGCCTAGAAGTAAAAATGGTAGAGATTCTATTTTTGTGGTTGTGGATAGGTTTTCAAAAATGGCACATTTTATTCCATGTCACAAAACGGATGATGCATCGCATGTTGCTAACTTGTTCTTTAAAGAGATTGTGAGATTACATGGTATGCCTAGAACAATTGTGTCTGATCGTGATGCGAAATTTTTGAGTTATTTCTGGAAGACTTTATGGTGTAAGTTAGGTACTAAGCTTTTGTTTTCTACTACTTGTCATCCACAAACTGATGGTCAAACTGAAGTGGTCAATCGAACGTTGTCAACATTATTAAGGGCTATTATTAAAAAGAACATTAAATCATGGGAGGAATGTTTACCGCATGTTGAGTTTGCTTATAATCGATCTGTTCATTCTGCTACTAAGTTTTCTCCTTTTGAAATTGTTTATGGTTTTAATCCTTTAACTCCGTTAGATTTAACTCCTTTACCTTTGAGTGAGCAAGTTAATTTAGATGGTAGAAAGAAGGCTGAATTTGTCAAGATGATTCATGACCAAGCAAGACTTAACATTGAGCGACGTACGGAGCAATACGCCAAACAAGCTAACAAAGGACGTCGCAAACTCGTGTTTGAACCCGGAGATTGGGTTTGGTTGCATATGCGTAAAGAATGATTTCCAACACAACGTCGTTCTAAATTACTTCCACGAGGCGATGGGCCTTTCCAAGTTCTAGAGCGCATCAATGACAATGCTTATAAGTTGGATTTACCCGGTGAGTATAATGTGAGCGCTACTTTTAATGTTACTGACCTAAGCCCGTTTGATGTAGGTGACACTTTGGATTTGAGGTCAAATCCTTTTCAAGAGGAGGGGAATGATGCGGCTAAAGGATCAAATAACTCGAGTCTAGAAGATCAAGTCCAAGTGCCAATTGGGCCCATTACAAGATCAAGAGCTAAGAAATTTAAGGAAGTGTTAAATGGGCTAATCCAAGAAGTATGTGCTCAATCAAATACATTGAGGCCCATTGATGAAGTTGGAAAAATAAAAATAAGGGCTATCAATTTATTATGCATTCTAGAAGATCCAACATGATACAAGTTGCCAAAAATGAAGATGAAGAATTTCGAATTTATCCTTAAATTCGAAATTATATTTCCTTATTATTATGTTTCCTTTTTGATTTAGAATTCTACTTAGTTAGTAAGTTTTATTCTAGTTATTTCCTTTTTATTAGGTTTCCTTTTGTTTTAGAAGTTTATTTAGTTAAGAAGTCTTTTTTTTAGTAGGAAACTAGATTTGGAAAAGATATCCTTTTTCTATAAGGATTCTTACCAAATCAAGACTCTTGTTTTAGGCTATATATAGCCCACGTTTTATCATTAATAAACACATCAATTTTCATTAAAAATTCGTGAGTTTAATCTCTCTCGTTCGTTAAGAACTTTATCGAACTTATCGGAGAAATCTCCGTGGCGTTCATCCCGACTTATCAAACGGAAATCCATACCGTTTGTGGCGTCTTCATAACTTCTTTCCGACGTTCGAGTTCATAGATTACATCGGGTCGAGGTCATCTATACCGAGGTTCGTTGTTACTATAGAATTTTGGGTTGAGGAAATCCGTTCATCTCATCAACAACAATTCGTTCTTGGGGAAATTTCGTGTGAACCAACTCATCATCGAGAAGGTTCGTTCGTTGTTCTTTAAGAACGTTTTTGAACTTATCGAATTTTATATCCGTGGCGTTCGTTCCCGACTTATCAAACGATTTTCCATCTCGTTTGTGGCGTCATCATAATTTTGTTCTGAGGTTCGTCTTCATTGACTTCATCGGGTCGAGGTCTTCTATACCAAGGTTCGTTGTCGCAATTGAATTCGGGTTAAAGATATCCATTCATCAATCAACTCGTGCGCAAATTAAGATCTTGGGAAATTCCGCAATGAATCAATCCATCATGGGAAGATTCACATCATTTAAAGTCATTTTCTCGGATTTAATTTTGGACGTTTAATCGACCTTCTCGATTTTACTCCGATAATTAACATCCTTTATTCTTGACTAAGTTGTGTACATTGCACAATATGCCATTTCCATTTCATCTTTAAAGAAAGTATGTTTCACAATATGAAACATTCAGAATCATTCTCACTTTGCAACTTTATTGGTTTATAGTGACGACATTTCATAATGTCTATTTTAAATTACTTAAAAATAGACTCAATATTCTTTCGCTAAATGAAACCACATCTCGTTTTTCCTCACAAATTATATCACTTTTATAGTGAAAATTGTAGGCAAAAACTCTAAATAATGCAATAATTATTCTTTAAACAAATTGACTTCTTTAAATAAACATCTCTATCACACGAAAAGAACATGCATCCGATTTAAATCATCTATTTAAATAATGCATTTCTTCATTCATTGTGATCAAGTTTTATTATAAAGAGTGTCAAATATAATAAAGAATCACACTTATTGCATTTATTCATAAGCCGAAAGAAATTTGTCAAATCATTACTTTATATGCATCGCAAAATAAAGTCATATTTAAGCATGCACAAATATTTATTCTTTATCAAGAATAATTTACCATGATAAAATATTATGAAATATTAAATCACATATCGCATGCTTGCTTAATGTCATCCGGCGGATTACATCATTAATGTTGCATATTTCAATATTAAATCATTTTTAATATTATTCAACATAATATGTAATCACATGAGCAAATGATAAATTCATACAAATGAACTTATCTCATTAATTAGTTTTCGTAACCAAAATTCGCCATTAATTGCTTCCATATATTGGATCATATTTTGACACTATGGATGTTCGCAACTCCCTTCATTTGGTTTTTACATCTTCAAGAAACACTCGGACTATTGTCTTAAGTTGTTGGGAAAAATCTTGGAGCGTAACGGGCGGTGTTTATGAAGATGCAATAAAATGATGAAATGTCGAGGTACGGGATACCCGAGTTCCTTAAGACAATATTGCCCCGCTCTTGGTGGTTACGGTTTACGGCAATTGTCTCCCAAGATACAACGACATCGTCTCGATAATAGTACCACTACAAATTATCGAGTCTAGCGAACAAATACTTGTTCCAAACTCTCTCGATGGACTCGTATGATTGAATGCATATCTAGACATTTAATATGCAAGACTTATTCTTAAACTATTGAATTAATATTTAAGAATATCCAAAGTACTCAATTTAGTACTAAAAAGTTCTTAAAATAATATTCAAGAACTTCAAGAATATTTCAAATGCTCGATTTAGCATTTAATATTCAATACTATTCTTAAAATATTAAAACTAATATTTAAGAAATAAAAGAACTCACAAAATACTCATATTAGTATTTTGGAGAAAAAGGAGAGAAGAGAAAAATATTTGGTGTAATTTAATTCCACAAATGGAGGGTCTATTTATATAGATAATGAAGAGTTTTGGGTCAAGAGTTGCAACTTTCCATAAATCGTAGGAGAGTTATGTCCTTTAGACAAAAGTTACAACTTTTCATAAATTGTAGGAGAGTCATGTCCTTTAGACAAGCACTCCTCCATCAAACCTCCAAAAGTTGCACACATTCAAAACATTTATAAAGAATAACATATAAATATCTAAAGTCAGTTAATTTAATGGCATCAAATTTCATTTAGTTTTCATGTTGAACGTCATAGATTTAATTATAACTCATCACAAATCATATTTAGTTTGAGTCAGAGAATTATCTTCAATCTGAAATTTAAATATATATATATATATAACATGTAAATTATATAGCCTACCAATAATCCTAAGAATCTAGTAGCCCCTCATTCTCCGGTACCTTATTTTCAGGTAACAAAAGAAAAATGAGAAAATCGAGGGAATAATTTTATATTTTTATTATATATTGTTGAAATTCTAAGATGGCATTTGAACCCTTTTGTTCATATACTCTTATCGTGTTCTTAATGAACTAGGTTCATACAGCCGGCTGCATTAAGCTTCATGTCTCATCTTTTATGCAAAGTTCTAAAAGTCAAATAGATTTGAAACGTTCATTAGTCAATTGTGGGGAAACGTTACATTGGTTGGTTTAAGAAAAAAAATATATGTTAATGACAATATAATAATTCTAGTAACGTATTTACATCATTAGTGACCGTTATAATAAATTCAATTCATATTTATTTACTAAATTTTACTACCGTATCGTAGAAACTCAATTATTTCATAAACTTTCTAAAATAATATTTTTTGATCGACTCGAGGATAGGGTGTTAAATTATAATTCGCTAAAATTATAAAATAATATATTTTTTTATAATTTCTATAGACCCAATATAAATATAAATTAATACTTCCTTATATACTACATGTTACATGAATGATTTATGAAGATTTCTTGAAAAATGACTCAATTGTCTTTTATTTTTTGAAATCAATTCTACCTTAAATCTCGTATCTAATTTTCCTTATCATTGTAAGAACATCTGGTGTTGTTTTACTTAAGGTGGGAGATTGAAGGGTTCCTTCAAATTGGGCTTTTGATTTGATATACGTACATGCATTGTACAATAATTAGGTGGAAGTTTGAAAGGTGTTTATAAATTGAGTATTTCATTTTATATTAATAAAATATTAATAATAATAAAATTTATTGATTAATTAATAACTCTTTTAATTAATAAATTTTGGTGTTCCAGTGAATATAATTTATAGAATTTCTATTGTATAAAACTATTTTGTGAAGCCGAAAATTGAGTCTCACTGAGCTTTTAGAGTTGATAGATCCGCTTCGTAACTATACAAGTATTTTTCAGAGAATAGTTCTATTTCGAAAAAATAGTCATAAGTTATTAAATACTATCTAAATATTGGACAAACATTATTAACTAAGGATGAATTATATGCCATTTATACTTACCAAGACACATTACCTTCCTTATTCTCGGTTAATGCTTCTATTAGTTTCAAATTTTATTTTTTTCAACCTTAATCTTCTATACAATAAAAGAAAAGAAACTTTATAATCAATGGGTATTTTTGTTTGTCCCATTAATTAAAAAAATAATTAGAATTGAACATAATGTCATAATTCTTGCGAAAAGATGTCATGGCCCATGTTTGTTAGAATGTGATTATGTGAATGTTCCATCATTTGAGGCCAACTATATTATATGTTCCTCTTTAAGATGGAATAGTATAATTTATAAGATCTAAATCACAATTCACAACGGTGCAATTTGATATAAATGATTTGAATCGAAATATAAAGATAAAGTTGGGTTTATTACAACATTGAAAATCCTCTTTTGTATTAGTTTGAAATGGTTAAATTAAATAAGTAAAATAAATCTCATATTTTATTAAAAAATCGAATCAATTATTGACAGGGGTTTGTGCATGATTTAATGAAATACAAGATTTATTTTATCTATGCTTTTTAACAAAGTTAAGTATTTATTATTTTCGAACTAACATTGTGGACTTTTAGTAATAAACCTATTAATAAATGATTTATCCTTTTTCAAGCATCGTTTGATAGTGATATAAAAGCATTTTCCTGGATTATTGCAACTAATGACAATAACCTCTTTTAAACATTGGAAACACAAAGTATGTCCAAAAACTCAAGGTATTGAGAGGCTCCCCCGCATGCAAAAAATGCAGCTTCAATTAAATAACATTTATTAAAATTAGTTGGCATTAATTGGTAACAAAAAATTGAATTTCATTCAAACTAGCCCCCACACTACTTGTTGCTATTATTCAATCTGGAAATGTGAAATTAATTATACAAGACAAACTAGTAAATTGGTTTTTAATTTTGAATAATATACACATACTATGACGTCACGTCAATCCCTTTGTATACATTAATGGATATAAAAAATTGGAAATGTCTTTCATGCACATTTTAAATTTGAAATCCAATAAAAAATAACTCTGCTATTAAATTTAGTGATATAGTACATGTGATATATTTACTTGAATATATAGGTATTTTGCTTTATATACTTTTTCCTTAATTCTATTTTATAAACACCATTAAAAATCAAATACATAACTGCGATTAGGAGTAGAATAAGAATCTAACATATACATTTTCCACGTATAATAGTACTCCGAATCATTTGAATATCATGAAAGAATCCAATATTCGACATGGAACTTAAAATGACCATTATGAACTTGTTAAAAAATTATAGTTCAGATCCGATTTAACCATTCGTAAATATAATTAATAAATTGATTGGATTACTCTTATTATATAAAAAATAAATAAATTATAACTCGGACTTTTGGAGCTCAATATAACTATAATTTCTGGAAATTTCTTACACTCATATCTCAATGTAACACTCAATATATACATCAAGACATAATCAAAATTAATAAAAAATAAATACTCAATATTAAAAAAAAAAGTCAAATACTTTTTATTGTTTTTTATGGTGTGATTCAAATCCGAAAAGTAAAAGGGTAAAAAAGAATAGCAAACAAAGATCCGTAGCCCCTACGGCTATAAATTCTCCTTTTCAATAAAATAACAATATATTTTGAATGTGAGTCCCAACGATCAGAAGTAGACGTTGGCCTTGTTTCACTTGCATTTGGCAGTTACCTTTTCAAAATCAAATCTCATCTCTCCACTACCACATAGTACTACCTGTCCACAACAGATGGAATAAACAGTGTGTCCCCAAAAACGCCATTTATTTTCAACTTTACAAAAATTGAAGCTCAAATGGCATAAACCCTTTTTTTCTTGATTAAAAAAGTTATCTTTTTTGCTGTTTAAATGGAAGGTTTAGCTGAGAAGAAAGATGGGTCTGAGTTATTAAGCACGAGTTCTGATAGTAGATCCACTTCTGATAATTCTTCATCTTGTTCATCAGCTCAGTTGGGTTGGCCTATTCGAAAATCTGCTGCTATTTGTTTGACAGATGATAACGTGTCTCAAGGAAAAACCAGCAAAGCCCATTTGAATCTTGAAACTGGTGATGATGATTCGAAGTCAAAGAAGCATGATTCAAAAATTTCAGGTCTGTAAAATGGTTCTTAAAATTGTGCATATGTTTGTTTTTTATCTCTATTTAGTGTGATTTTGTTGGGAAAAAATTCCACTTTTATGTTATTACCCAACATTTGGGTTCAAATGTGGTTAATGATTACCTCAAAACCCATATGATTTTGATTTGTTATGTGTGTTTTCTAAATGTTAAACTGTTTGATTATGAATAGAAATGGAGATGATGAGAGAGAGGTTTGCAAAATTGTTGCTTGGTGAAGACATGTCTGGAAGTGGTAAAGGGGTTTGTCCTGCATTGGCAATTTCAAATGCCATCACCAATTTATGTGGTAAATAATTAAAATTCACCATATTTTATCAATTTATATGTTAAAAAAAACTGATTTATTGATGGATAAAAATGATTTGTTAATGTAGCTACTGTGTTTGGGCAATTATGGAGATTGGAACCATTGCCGTATGAAAAGACAACGATGTGGCGAAGAGAAATGGAATGGCTTCTTTGTGTGAGTGATTACATTGTTGAATTGAAACCATCTTGGCAAACATTTCCAGATGGTAGTAGGCTTGAGGTATAATTCTTGTTCAATTTTCACAATATGTTTGATTGTTTAATTATTTCATATATCCTTGATTTGATATTTTAAACTCTAAATCATGGATGTAAATTGAGTAATACTAAGGTACGATTAGAAATACGATAAGGGTGTTATTTAAGGTTTTAAAAAATACGGGTATTTGAATTTGGCGGTTTATCGAGAAGTCGTTTAAAAAAATTAAGTCAATTTTGTTTGAATTTGGTGTTTTATCTTGTACTCCATGCAGCAGTTACAACACCAAGTATACGGAATCTTTCCTTAAACGTCCATTGACATTGATATGTAAACTTGGCACGAATTTACATCGAGAAATAAAATATTGAATACAAATTATAATAGACGACCCAAATTGCTCTACTATTGCTTGTCTTGTGGTGGAATTGGAACTATGTGTTATTTTAGAAGAACACTTGCCTGCAATAAAAATCAATAAGTTCATGTAGATGTATCTCTAAACGGAAAGTAGTTAATAAATTTGCATCATTCCGTAACTTACCTTATAAATCTTCATTTTCTCTCTTCAGGTGATGAATTGTCGTCCAAGATCAGACATAAATATTAATCTCCCCGCTCTTCGTAAACTCGACAACATGTTACTTGTAAGAGTTAAAAAAAAAAAAAAACTTTCCACTTTTGGCCCTTTAATTGTGTGTATAAACTATAAATATAAAATCTCTCCATTTGTAGGAAATGCTCGACGGTTTTAAGAATACAGAATTTTGGTACGTCGATCAAGGTATAATAGCACCAGAAAGCGATGATTCGGTTTCTTTAAGGAAAGCCATTCAACGACAAGAGGACAAATGGTGGCTGCCTGTGCCACGTGTCCCTCCAGGTGGCCTTCCCGATGAAACGAGAAAACAATTAAGTTTCAAGCGGGATTGTGCTAGTCAGATACTTAAAGCTGCTTTGTCTATTAACAGCATTGCTTTGGCCGAAATGGAAGTCCCACAGAGTTACATAGAATCTCTTCCAAAGGTTTTTATGACCTCAACATTATACGATTCCGAAAAAAACCCATTAATTTTTGTAAAAAACCCATTAATTTGATGCTATAATTGTTTATTTGTGATCCAGAACGGGCGAGCATGTCTAGGGGACGTTATATACCGATACATAACTTCGGAGAATTTTTCGTCGGACTGTCTGCTAGATTGTATTGATCTGTCTTCTGAACACGATGCTCTGGAAATAGCAAATAGAGTGGAAGCAGCAATATACGTGTGGCGTAAACGACAACATCCAAAACCGCCACTCCATCCGAGCCGTTCATCTGCCAAATCATCTTGGGGAATTGTTAAGGATATGATGATAGATGGAGATAAAAGGGACTTGCTTGCTGATAGAGCTGAAAGTCTTCTTTATTGCTTGAAGCAGAGATTTCCGGGTCTTACACAGACCACGTTGGATACAACCAAAATACAGTGCAACAAGGTTCACATCTACATCTATTCTTCTTCTGCAGTTTTTTCTAAATGCATTTTCGGGATTTCAATCAGGGTGTGTTTGGATCGAGTGATTTGGATTTGGAGAAAGGATTTCAAATTACTCAAAATGGAGTAATTTGAAATCCACCATAGTTGTGGAGAAAATAGCACAAAATGAATGACAGGGGATTTGAAATCCACCGTAACATGAATTCATCCAAACAAACTTAAGGGTGCGTTTTGGATCGATGGATTTCAAATTCATCGATAAATCCATTTAAGTTCGTTTGGATGATGATGGATTTCAAATCCCTCGCCATTCATTTTGAGCTCTTTTCTCCACAACTATGGTGGATTTCAAATGACACCATTTTAGGTGTCATTTGAAATCCTTCCTCCAAATCCACTCCTCAAGTCCAAATCCATCGATCCAAATGCACCGTAAATGGATTTGTTGATGAATTTGAAATCCATAGTTTTCAAATCCTTCAATCCAAACACACCGTTAAAGATTTCGAATGATAATGATCAAAAGAATAGATACTTAGTATTATCAGGTCCTTGTTTATTACTATTAATTAAATATCTTCTAATTGAATTAGACAATTCCCTCTTTGTTTTATTACACTTGTCCCCTAAATCTTTTTCATTTTATTACATCTTAGCCCCCTTCACATGCAAGGGCAAATTGGTTAGAAAAACATCGTCGAAATCCATTACATCTTTTGTAATGATATCATTTCTTGTTTCTTTATCTCCTCAGGACATAGGAAAATCCATTCTAGAGAGCTACTCAAGAGTGTTAGAAAGCTTGGCATTCAACATCGTGGCTCGTATAGAGGATCTACTCTATGTAGACGACATAAACAAACAATCTGATCATAAACTCACATCAAATACAGCAAGTAACGTTTCTCAACGAAAAATCTCACTCTCGTTCTCAGTGCCCGCCTCAGGCACGCCCTACAGAACAGCTTATAACACGCCCAACTTTTCGCCTGCCCCTCTCATAAGCCCTGCAAGAACCGAAAGGACTCCATTTCTGAGTAGCAATAATAATGGTAAATCTTCACGGCTCGGGTTTGGAGTTAAAAGGGTCCTCACTAATTATCTCAACAGTGATACAAAGGGCAAGACTTGTGGTAACATTCTTGAAAGCCTCGGTTCTATTTCGAATAGAGTTAGTGAAGGGGTAACGTCTCGACTGAGCTTGGAAGGGAAGGAATCTTCTTCTGTCCATAATGAGTGTAGGTCACAACGAATCGAGAGATGAGATATATTGTTACATAATGAGAGATTTATGTTTTATTTATTGTTAGTTGATTTGTTTGTTGAGGTGTATTGAATACATGTGAAGAGGCTCATGCTCATGAGGCTTAGTACGTTAAACGTTTCGGTATGGTTGTTGAAATGATACCTTTTATTCACGACATTTTAATTTTTATAAATATATATATGCCCCCAAAATAATAGTTCCTTTGGATGATAATTTTGTGTGTTAAGTTTATTTAAAATTTTGTAGATTAAAAACTTGAAAACATAAACAAACAAGGCCTAGATAATGGGCAATTTATATACCCGGTTATTTTTTTTTTCTTTTTACCAAATTACAACACAATTGCATATTCCAATTAACCACCTCTTTCCTTTTCCAAATATCTCTCATAGATAAATCTTCACTTTATTTTAATTGATAGGAAATTGACTTTATTGCCAATCTCCATAATAAAAATCAGACAATAATTTATAAATTGAAAGTTTATTTGAATTCATTGTAATAAAATTGATTTAAATCATGTCTTCCAATTGATCGTATCTTAAAACACTTCTATAAACTTTTTATTCTAAAAAATCCAAAATTTAGAAGTATCAACTTTTTAATAAACTACCTTCATTTAGAATAATATTAAATATAAAACCACAATACAATGTTATTTTCAAATTAAGGGAAAATTGTTTCTCATTATCTTTTAGTTATTTTCCGTATCGTGCATTCACTTTTATGTACAACATGAGAATTTTTTATTTTTTATTTTTATCAAGTAAACTCAATTTAATTGATAAAACACAATAAATAGTATGGAAATCAAACAAAAATTGGATGTATCATTTATGCCTACTTACTATGACTTGTTGTGAAAAGTAAAATTGATGATTGAAGGCAAGACACATTTAATGATATTGAAAAGATATATACTATCCAGACTTTAGAAAATAAAGAAATAAATAATCATGAAATAAGAAACAAAAACACTACACAAGTGTCCAACTTTTGAACCACTATGAAATCTATTTAAATAACATAGAAAAAATTAATGAAAAAAAATAGTGAATCAATTGATCCATCAAAATAAAACAAGATATATGTATAAATAAAGTATGATTTTACCATAAAAATTAATTTAGTTACATTGTTATATATGTTTCAATTTTTTAATTTAGTTTTTTCATAAATTGATTAATTTTTTCAAATCGATCAATATTTTATATTATACATAATTGAGTTATTAAATAATAGTCACTTAGTTATATTATTATATTAATTTTAGATTAATAGGCTTTGTTTGTTTATGTTTTTAAATTCTATTTTCAAGTTTTTAAATCCCAAAATTCTAAATAAACTTAACACACCAAATTTTCATCCAAATTTACTCTTTTTCAACTCTACTTTTTCAATCTCCTATATAACTATCTATCAATCATATATACAACCTTTCACACATTTACCAATCAAGTCAATCATTATTTCACTTTCTCTTTCATACTTTACATTTTTTTATTTATATTTCTTTAGTTTTTATTCATATAATCATTATATACACAATCAAAATAATCATTCTACACATCATTCATCAACCTATCAATATTGATTTGACATATTTCACAACTTTCAACATATTTTTAAAAACATAAACAAACAACTACCATTTTCACACGAATTTTGATAGTATGCAATTCTCGAGAAAATTTTAAATTTTTTACTCAAAAACATAAATAAACATAGTCTAACATTTTCAAGTTGAACAACAACTGTATGTATATATAATATACTTCAACGATATTATATAATTTGTGTTCAACGAACATATTATTTACTAGTAATCTTAAAATATGTGTCAAAATGTTTATTTTACTCAAATACAACTAACGCGTTATAAAAACAATATTATTATGTTAATCATGCTAATTTTATAAATCTGAATCGCCCAATATCAGACCTACACAACACTTTTTCTTTTTTACAAAATCGATTCACAACACTAAATGGAATGGGCTTAAAAACGAATAAAATAATAGAATCTTAGAGCCCAAAAGCATGTCAATAATATTAACATAGAAACCCAAATAGACTTCACTTCATTTCCCAAATTTCACGCCATCTTGTCTGAACCCCGATCCAAATCTCCGACCAAATGACGACTAGCATCCACATAACGGCGCTTGACGGAATCGTCAACGTCAACTCCCTATTCACACTCGCCGTCTTCATCGGCCTAGCCTGGAACCCGACCGACCCGAACAACAGCCTCATCGACCCGGCCCAGCAACCCGGCTGCGCACCCGGTCCGAAGATCGCCGAGAACCTCGTTGCCTTCCACGTGTACTCCTTCAGCTGCTTTCTGTTCTCCAGCCTGGTGGCGTTGGGGCTTAAGCAGGCAACTAGGCTGGCCCGTTCAGCCAATTACACGAACCGGGTCCTGTGGACGTTCGACTTGGGGCATGTGAATAAGACGGCACTTCGGGTCGGGTACGTAGTGTCGGCAACGGGTTCGGTATTCGGGTCGGTATTTCTGATGCTGGCATTGATAAATGTGGTGCAGATAAAGCTGGGGGTGTTGGGGTGTGGGGGTGGGCATGTGTATGGGGCGGTGGTGCCTCTTGTCATTTTGGTGCCCACTGGTCTTTTGGTTTATGTTTCTACTGTTTTCTATGCTTTTACTCGTTGAGATCTGTATTTCAATGTTACTTTATTCAGGCTATTCAAATTTATTTTCCCTAATTTTGAGCTGCTTTTTTTTTTCATTTTTTTTTTTTGAATAATTGGAATATGGGCAAATTTGTGTGTGGTCTAAATAGGGGAGGTGAGTTTAGTTTTCGGTAATAACTAAATATCATTTCAAATTGTTGTACAACTAGTTCTGAGTTTTGTAAGTAGTCCCGAAAATACTAGAAATGACAAATAGATATGTTTAGATTTGAATTGGGATTGATGATGTGCAAATTTAATACTAATTGAGTTTGGGTTTGATTGGATTCAGTTGTTACCTTATACAAGGAACTGATAGGAACGAATTTAAAGTGGAATTAAACAGGAGACAAGGTGCATTCTAGCTTCCTAGGAATACTAGATCAAGATGAAATTTCTCTTTAAATGAATAAGTGTGAACCCATTAACATGATAAATTTTGTTTAAGAGTGAGTCTAACCCTAGTTGAAACCAATTTGAAATTTCTGAAATTAAATTGGAATAAATTAAATAAACAATCTGGCAAATACTTTATTTTAAGAAACTAACTCCGTTTTTTAAACATAATCAAGCATATCAAGTCTCATGGAATAGCAACACAATTCCCAAATATATTAAACACTAAAAAAGAGTAAAACAACACTTTGTACCACTATGATTGTCCAAATAGCACTCTGCCTTCCAAGAAAAAAATCATACACTTTTCAACTTCGAAATCTATCAGTTGTAGCATTATGCACCCCAACTCTCTTTCACTCTCCATATTTATGATACATATGACAATTGACCATTTTGGGGGTGCAAAGTGACTCTTTGAACCATTTTACAGAGCAAATTGCTTTTTACTAAAAACAAAACAACATATCCAACAAATTAGCAGTAAAATTGATCGGGTTCGAGACGGGTTCGTGTATTGACCGCGTCTAGGTCTGGTTCGAAAATTAAAAATTATGAATCAAATGGGTCTCGAGTCTTGTATTACCCGTCTCGAATTTGTCATGTTGTCTTCCATATGTAAATGCACTCATACATAGAATATATTCAATATCATGATATTTCTACTCAATACCGCATGCAATTTATGCACAAAATCTCCCCCTATGTTTGTTTATGTTTTGGGATGAAATTTTAAATTTTTCTCAGGAATGACGTATTATAGAAATTCGTGTGAAAATGGTAGGTGTTTGTTTAAGTTTTTAAAATTAGGTTGGAAGTTGTAAGAGATGTCAAATCAATAGTGATAGGTTGATGAATGATGTGTAGAATAATTATGTTAGTGGTGTATATAATGATTATGTAAATTAAAAATAAAAAAAAATATGGATAAAAAATTGTAAAGTATGAAAGAGAAAGTGAAAAAATGATTTATAATAAATGATTTGATTGGTAAATGTGTGAAGTGATGTATGTGTATATGAGTGATAGTTAGTTATATAGGAAATTGAAAAAGTAGATTTGAAAAAAGGGAACTGAGATGAAAATTTGGTGGGTTAAGTTTATTTTTTATTTTGAATTTTGTGTTTTAAAATTATGAAAATGGATTTTGAAAACATAAACAAACATAGTCTTAAGCTTTTCAGTAATCACAAGCAATTTACCAAGTCAAACTTTTTACTAATATAATTGGTTGTTAAATGTTTGGAGAAAAATTCTATTGGATTAAATGTCATAAATTATGAAAATTATGTATCTAAAAAGAGAAACACGTATAAATGAGACCAAAATAGAATGAGAGCTAAATGAAAAAAAAGTATATTGTTTACAAGAATCCGGTACAGTAAAAACTAAGAAGTTTTATTTTATCAATATAAAGTCGAAAAAGGTATTACGTAGCAGGTCTTTTGAAATTTTCTAATTATTTCCACAGTTACATTACTTAATTTAGGTTTTGTTTTTCATTTTTCACATTTACATTTGTATGACTTCATTACTTTAAGCTTGAGTGACAGAAGAGTAAGTTGGCGCTCGAGCTTAAAGTATAATATTTATTAACTTAAATAATATATATATTATGAAATATATATATTTTATTAATAATAAATGTGAAAGATTTGGTAAACTAGAGAATCTAAATAAACTTGAGTTTGAGTTTGGATAAGTCACCTCATCTGAAAAATTTCTCACGCTCAAGTTAAACAATTTAGCTTAGCTCATGCTTGCAGCTAGCATTATATATCATATAATGAGTTCCTTCAACTAATTGAGTCGTCATTTAATTCGAAATTATATGCCAAAAGTCAAATGTCCCTTTTAGTTGCAGCCGAAAGTAATGAGATTTGGAGAAAAGAATAGTATGAATGTATTATGATTTGTCAAAACTCATGTGTTGAATACAAATTAAAGCAATATATGCACAAAGACATTATATGGGCCTATATATATATATTATATTATTAATATAATAAAACCAACACAATAACAATTGAATCACAATCCAATTACTGAATTTTGTACCAATAAATTTTGTAATTCGATAATCGAGCCACTATTTTGAAAAATGATCTAAACATAATTTTAGTACACACTAACACAAATAAAATCATATTTGTTGGGGTAGGTGAAGGGTGTTTATAGACAATTATCGTTACCTGCACTTTCTACATATAAACATAACATTAAAAGTGACCTACTCATCATTTCAAGCATGATCAACCACTTGTCTACAATAAGGTGGTTTCTTCTGATAATATCTTTCTTATAATCCGTGGTGTATTGATATGTGCGCGCATAGACGAATTTGTTGAAACTTGCATTATAACTTTTTAGAAAATATTTACCTAATCACTTCTTTTTGGACTTTTAAAAATATAATTATGTATATTAAACTTAATAAAATATATTATATACAGAATGTTTAAGGTGGGGTCACTACTCCCGTATCATAAATGTATAATATATAATACATTAAATTCAACAGACTCGATAAGTCATAGATTTTTTGATATATACTTGAAGTAATGTTGTATTACTAACCACTAGTTGAAAACCCGTATAATTTGGACTTCGTTATCAAGGAAAATATAAAGTTATACTTACATAGAATATATATATATATATATACACACATATATAGTAAAGCGAGTAAATTGTATTTCCCGTTTAGTTTATCACTTCATTAATAATGACATTTGGATTTCATCAATACACAAGTGTTTAAGACTTTGCATTGAGTAATATGTAAATCATTCTTGTGTTATATATATATATATATATACACATCAATAAGAAGATATTAATGATGCGACATTAGTCATTGCTTAGAGATGACATAATATTACATCATTTATGTTTACTACCGATCGAGTGTATAATGCGCCTTACACATTCATAAAACAAAGAAAATATAATATTTGATGACTCCCAAAATCATATCAATAAATATTGGTGGTTTCCTAAAGGCAATTTAGCGATGATCAACACACGTAGCGTTTACATCTCCACATAAAACCTGCCACATAAAAAGTTTCAATTGGAAAGTTAGGTGCAATAGTAAAAGTGGAATATCCACTATATCTTAGCCCACTAAAAACAAATGATGATGCCTCACAACATCACTACTATAAAAACCATGCATATATATATATATATATATATATATTCACATCATCACACTCACAATTCAGCATAAAAAGAAAACATAAAAATGGACACATTATCAGCTAAGTTCATCTTCATCCTTGGACTCATCGTTTTCGTGAGCTTTAACGGCGCATATGGTGCCGGAGAGTGCCCAAAATCAACCCCTGATAGGGAAGCCGTGAAGTTGCTACCATGCGCAGCAGCAGCAAAAGACATGAAAGCTGCTGTTTCAAGCAGCTGCTGTGCGCAGATTAAGAAACTGGGGCAGAACCCGAAATGCCTGTGCGCCGTTATGCTATCCAACACCGCTAGGAGCTCTGGTGCTAACCCTAAAATTGCTATTACTATTCCTAAAAGGTGTAATCTTGCTCGCAGGCCTGTTGGCTACAAGTGTGGACGTAAGACATTTCTTTTTCCTTTTTTTGCAATTATTTTGTTGTTTTATGGCTTTGCATTAATTATATAATTGGAAAACGAATAATTGCTCTTTTTCGACATGTAAATTAGCCTGAATTCAATTTTGCTCCTTATGATTTTTTACGTTTAGTACATGACTATCTAAATATCTTATATTGAGTCCGAATTGGAATTTTCTTTCAAAGTTTAACAATCAACTCCGTTACTTAACAATTTTGGAAGAATTAATGCATTAATACAAAGACACTCTAACGCGGATAATATTCAATATCGATATTTCTATTGAATATCACATGCCATTTATGCACGAATATGTCGTTAAAGTTCGGCTAAAATATTGATTAGTGGAGTTGACAGTTAAATTTTGAATGAAAAATTGAGACTAAATGTGAGATATTTTGAATGTTACGGGACAAATATGAGATCTTTTGAAACTTACAGGACTAAATATAAGAAACACGTAATTTATGAGATCAAAAATTAAACTATAATTAAGTTATGGGACGAAAAGAATAATTTTCCAAAAGAAAAATTCCAACATTGATTAGTTAAAATTTTTGTTGCAATTTTAGTTTCATTAATGATCACAAACTTGCAAATTTAGTCTATAATCTGCAACATTGTACAATTTTAATCTCATCTTTTGAAAACAAATCGAATTTCATACATAAAATACATCCTTTAAATTTAGTACTGAAGACACGTGGGACGTGGCTAAATTAACGTGGTTCGTAATTTTACAGTTGAGATAATAAACTCAAAAACTTACATCATGTGGGACTAATTCAGTAAGCTTGTAAAATTTGCAATTAAAATTGCAAAAAATTAAAATAAAATCTCTTAGGTTTAATTCTGCAAATTTTGTTTAAATGATAAATTATATTATTTTGTTGTTGAGAAATGGGGTGTTTTTTTTTGGTGTTTTTTCAGCTTACAGATTACCTTGAAACACTTTGAGGATCAGAGTGGAGTTCGAAGTGTGTTTTGGCGTTATGTTATCTTTCGTCTACAAAAATAATGTAACTTATAATATGGAGAAATAAAGAATTATCTTTTTGTTATGTACTAATTAATTCTAATGAATTAAAAGTATTGCTTTAATGAATTTGTGGTTGCTAGGGCTCGAAGACTATTGCTTTTGGTGCACTATAAAATAATATATCTCATAGTAACTTCAACTAAAATAAATTATATGTGAAGAAAAATCAATTTAGTTTGGCATAATTCTTTGATAATTATAAGAACACATTAAAATATAAATTATATGTATATGGAGATAAAAATAAAAGTTTTATATAGACAAGTGTAGAAAGACTACCTAAACTAATATTATTTTTTTTCCCTGAAATGAGCTAAAATTAATGACATAAATGAAAGAAACATATTCATGTTTGTAGATTATACATAATTTTTTTTTTAAAATGTGTGATATTTAAAGTATTTTTAGAGTATTTATTGATTAAACGAAAAATAAATCATTCCCAGTCTTAATATGACTCTGCTATTTGTAGCAAATAAAATAAAATACTTTTTGACAATATATGAACAGTCAAATAAAATATCATATAAGTCTTATGTTATTCCAAAAATATATTCTAATATTTCTAGATCATTTATATATAAAACTATTTTCACGTGCATCCACACGTACTTTTTATCAGTACAATAAACAGACGTCTAAAATTAAAATCAATTAAATTGAGAAGTCATTTCTTATTGCGCATCCGATCTGACTTGCAAATTACATTTTAAAAATACAAATTAAACAACTTATCACTCATGCTACATCAATAAACTCCCCACACTTATTCAACAAAATAAAAACACTCAAAATCACAAAAAAAAAAAAAAAAAAAAATCACATTCTCAAAATGACATAACTTCAAGCAGCATGAGCAACAACTGGACTCCTAACTTGGTACACACCATCATCCCACACCAATGAACCCGACTGCACATCCCCATTAATAGTTGCAATAACAGTAACAACAAAAGTTAGCTTTTGTCCTAACGATTCGAACGTAAGAACACTCGGCTGGACCTGAATGGTTAGCCCTTTCGTGGTCTCGAAAATGGCCTTATACGTGGATTTTGGTGAACCCACATTGGTCACAGTACGATGAAAAACGCGACTAATGGAGCTGCCTACAGTGCCTGAGGCAGTAAATGAAGGATAGTTGAGGTCGTAAACTGTGGCATTGTTGGCTGATGTGCATGTTGAATTGTCTCCGGTGATGAGTTGCAGGTTTTTGTTGCTGTAACCTTGTCCACACAGGAAGTTAACGTAGTCAGATTCGCCCATGTCGTATACTAAGCCCGGGGATTTGGCTTTTATGGGATTTATGTGGCCTGATCCGTATGCGAATTCAGCGTCTGTGTTTGTTGTCACGCTCATAGGATTAGCTGCACCACATAAATGAATGTGGTTGTGGTTAGAACTTAGAACCCGAATATGGTCTGAACTTGAATTTCGATAGAGAAAATTGTACTCATAAATTCACATGGAAGCTGCATCTCCTAATAAAACTGTTAGTAAATTCACTAGGGGTGGCAATTGAGTTGATTGGGTTGAGTTTGGGTCGACTTCATTTGGGTTGGGTTTAAAGTGAGTTGAGTCCAATGTAAAAAAATATGCATTATAGTTGGACCCAACAAGGACCCAAAAAAGAATCTAATAAGTACCCAAAATGGACCCAATAAGGACCCATTATGAATCAAAGTGGTGTAAGGGGTTGTTGTAGAGTGTAAAATGTAGATTATTGACTCAAAGTGGAAAGTAGGTTGGACCCAATTTAAACCAAATTGGACCTAATTTAAGACCAAATATTATTAAAAGTCAACACAGTTGAAACTAAATTGCTAAAATGTTAGGATCCAACACATTGAAAACTTAGTTTGATTTGAGTCCAAATATATGTATGTATCCAAATTGCTATAGCTAAAATTCACTATTTTGGTTGCTCGATATACCAGAAAAAATGATTACCGGTGGTCATGAGAGCAGACTTGATGGCAGATGGAGACCAAGTGGGGTTAAAGGATTTAACATAAGCAGCTGCACCCGAGGCGTGAGGGCACGACATAGATGTTCCCGATATAATGTTGTACGGTACAACTCTCGTATCTTCGGGAAATCCAGTCACACTAGTTGCCTCTGACCATGCTGCAACTATATCAACTCCAGGAGCACTTAAATCAGGCTACACAAAACATATATATCAGGATTTAAATCAAAAAATCGGATAATTTGGAATAATATTGAAAATGATAATTGTAACTCTACCTTTAGAATATCCCTTGTAATGGGATTTGGCCCTCTTGAAGAAAATGAGACAACAAATGGTGCTAATGTCTCATTCAATTCAAAGCTCTTTAAAATGGTTGCTGTTGGCTTGCTGCATTATAAGTATTTCTTATTAGCAAATCAAAATATTACACGTGATTCAATTCGTAGTATTTTGTGAATCGTATGATAAAAAACGGGGAATTTAATTGACCTTGTTGTGTTAATATATGTATAAACTTGTGAACCATCATCTGATCCCAAGTATGAGGCTGGTAAAGGAAATGAGAAACCGAGATCCTTGAACCCATCGTCTTGCATTATGGTTCCGGTTGCACTAGCAGCTGCTGCTGGCTCTGAGTCACTTAGTTGATCGCAAAGGACGATTGTACCCTTTACCAATTTCGGGTTCAATGACTCGGGTAGGCAATACCTGCATTCATGCATTGTTATTAGCTCGTATAGATTTCTATACTCGACCCAATGTGACGATTATCACATTTATATGGTTCGTTAAATCAATGAAATAATTTTCTCCATATTTACCGTGATATGGATCCATCAAAACCAGCTGCGGTATTGGGCACGTTTCCACCATAGACTAATGGATAATTGTCATCTTCGAGCGTAAACGTGTTTATGCTTACTCCCTGAGAATAGATACAATTTCACCAAAAGTAAGCTTGTATTGATGATATTACACTTTTGATCTTTTCATATAGTTACAAATTATATACACTACAAGAAAACAGGGTTTCATAGACGGGAACAATCCGTCGTCTCTGATACCCGAAATTCCGTCTTCAAAAGTGATTAGCGATGGAAATGTCCGTCTCTGCAACCCGTCGCTAAACAGCTCGACGTTAATTAGAGACGGACCACTATTCCATTTCTAAAATTAGAGACGGACAATTATTTCGTCTCTAAATCCATCTTTATTTACAAAACTAGTTTACACATAATCGGTCACTAAATTTAGTCACTATTCTGTCTCTAACTCTGTCTCTAAATGCATCCATATTTCTAACAAAATTTGTCTCTAAATCAGTCTCTGATTTAGTCATTATTTTCATCACTGATTCCGTCTCCAAAATTGTTTTTTTGTTAAATTTCTCAAAAAGTTAAATTAGAATCAAAACACATCAAACTATAAACCAATTCCATCCATATGCAAATAATGTAGTCATCATAAAATCAATAATATTTTCGTTGTGATAACCTCGTATGTATTGTTGTTTCCAAGCTGCACCGTAGTGAGGAACTTCCTGTCTATGGTATTTGCAGCAACCGATAGCGACCAAGGTGAAAAATTAGTAATCGTCTCAGGGTCAGGCCCCGAATTTCCAGCAGAATTCGACGTGAGAATTCCATTTTTCATGGCATGAAAAGCGCCAATAGCGATTGGATCATCGAAATAATCTGAAGGGAAAAACCCTCCAACTGATATAGATATTATGTCCACTCCATCTGCAATTGCATCATCAAATGCTGCTAAAATGTCGGCATCTGAACATCCATCCGACCAGCAGATTTTGTATACTGCTAAACGCGCAGATGGAACACCACCACGAGCTGTGCCGGAGCCAAGCCCGTACAAGCTTGCTCCGGCGACTAAACCACCGGCGGCAGTGGATGACGTGTGCGTTCCATGGCCTTCGGAGTCTCGAGGAGAGGGGAAATCAGGTGGGCTGATTGTTCCTTCACTGTGATAATACCTTGCTCCTACTATTTTGCTGCAAATAAAATCCATCTCATTAATCTTTTATAACACACCATGTTGAAATATTTTGTTGACATACATTATGTGCATATCATACTATAAGCATTCGGGCACGCAGACGTGTGTGTATTGCAGTTTAAATTGTATATCATATATTAAATAAGATTTGGGCCTTAATCAAGTGATCAAAGTTAAGTTTTATAGGCTCCGGTCATCTATTTTAGTATGGGGTTATATTTTATATGTGTAGAGACCTTGAGGACTTAATTGCAATTTATGATGGGCTAACTTGCAAATAAGTCATAATTCAGCTATAAATAGAGGTTATGGTCCCAGTTAGGTTTCCGGGTACGATCAACTGGAAGACATAACTAAAGTCAATTCCATTGCTATGGAAGACATAATTCAGGTATGTTCTCAGTTTATCGTTTTCTATGTGAGTATCATGAAGTTCGAAGATTCGGGTTAATTTTTCCATCACACCATGCATTTAGACTCTAATTATCAAAAAAAATACCCCGTTAAAGCGGATTCCATGTCAGCATAAAATACAATTTCACACCAAAATTTCAATCCATGTAAGTAAAAGTAGATTACAACTTCAACTCGTGTATCACGAGTGTGTTTATGATTTGCACAATCTCATATAGGACTGCTGATAATTATCGTAAAAAGATTTTGGATTTTACGAGAACTTACTTGTTGCAAGTGAAGTTGGATGAAGATTGGCAAGTGCCCTTCCATTTGGTTGGTGGTTTACCAAAACCTTCATCACTGAAACTTAGAGATTCAGGCCAAACACCAGTGTCCAGCATTCCAACAATAACATCACTCTCAATATTACTTCTTTCGGATTTAATAGGGAACCCCATAAAATCCCATGATCTTGTTGTGTGCAATTGTTTTTTCGTACTAGGGAACACTGATACTACTCCTTCAAGACCTGAATCAATCATTTATTGAATCGCATCGAATCCAATTAGGAATAAGCAACTCTAAAAAGAAAATTGAAACGAATCATATATATATATATATATATATATATATATATATATATATCACTGACTAGCAATTTTGTTTTTCTCTTCCTCAGTAAGCTTTGCAACGAAGCCATTGAAGCTTCTCTTGTAGCTGTAGAGCCATGATTCCGATGCCTTTTCGCTGAATAAACAGTATTTCAAACATATAATTAGTGTCTGTTATATGAACACATTAATTGTTGATGCATAATAGTTATGTTGAAGTGATGAGTATATATAAATTGTAACAAACCTTCCAACAATTGCTTGTAGGATGCTCATGTGTTGTGCAGTCGCGGAGAATTCACCTTTCGGACGATCGCCCATATAAACAACGTATACCTGCACCAAATCAATATAGTTAGTACCTAAAAAAATATTATTTGCTTCATATTAAAGTACATGCATGCTTAAAAAAATATGGACGTAGAACTAGGATTAGTCACATTTTTCTCTCCTTTTCTTTTTGGTGCATATGTCTAATTATTTTGGTAAAAAAATTGTCAATTATATTTTGAAAAATTGAAATTATGAGGGGCAAAACTATTACGTATTAAATACTTGATTAACCCATGCAAAAAAAGGACCCTAAATATATTAATAAAACTGAAATATATATAAGTACTTATTCGCTCAATCAAAAAAGACAAAAAAAAAATTAAAGTTTTTTGCTATAAAGAATTTATAATGCCTTTCGATCATCAGATTTTCCTATGCAGCTGATGATAAGCGAAGAAGAAATGAGAGTGATCATCAAAAGTAGCCATGATAGAGAAATTCGAGTAGCCATTGCTACTTGTGAACAAAAAAGTTTCTGAATTACTATGTTATATTTTTGATAACATAAATATATATATATATATACTTATGTATAGAGGCTTTATTTTCGGCTTCACAAACAATAGTATTGTTAAAATCGCCTACAATTACAATTGTCCAAAGCCGGCACCATACCATGTTACAATGATGATTTGGGGCTGGAAATTTTGTCAGTTTTCTGCATCAAACAAAATCTGGTTTTATTATTAATTTAGATTGTAATAGATAATGTAGTACTATTTGCAATATTGCCGAACATGCATGGGGAAATATTGCTAGCTGCTTCTATTTTTCTTGAAGTAATCGGGTCCAACAAAATTAATAGAAACTAAAATTATTAGAAGCTAATATTTTAGTTTAAGCATACTTTACGATAAATTAGTAAATAACATGTTTGTTGCATGTGATTGTGTTCGTTAAAATTATTCATATACATAAGGCACCGGGTGGGTTTGCGCCAAAATGAACAGTGTTGCGCCTTTCTAGTGTAACTCACATTGTATTTCTTGTCTTTTCTTTTTTCTTTTTTTTTCTTTTCATTTTAATCATTTACCTATAATTATGTTTTCAATTTAGTGTCTTGATGAAGTTTAAATTATTTACAATTTAGTCTTAACGATTTAACGAGCTATAATTATATACTATGTTAGTCTATGTACTATATTTTATTCAATTATGATGCATTAATTTTAATTTATAATTAATTATTTTAATTAATTTATAATTAATTATAAATCAAAAACTACATTATAACTTATATAAAATGCATATTTTATTATTAACTATATTACTATGATTTAGTCTTTAATTAAATAACATATATAGTTGCTAATTAATATATAAAATATCGAAACTCAATTAAAATAATTTCTATTTATTTAATTATAAAATATCTTTATTATTGTGAATTTTATTAACAAAGTATATTTTCTTGGATGAAAATGCACAAAACGTAAAAGTTTTGAGTTTTATTTGTGAAAGATTGTAAGTTTAAGAAAAAGATGGGAAAAATGAATATTCTGAAATATTCTTTTTTTGTGCAGTGAATATTGTTATGGGATGGAATAGATTCACCGTACAAACAGCAATTTGGTGCAAGTTTTGCACCAATTTGATACAAAATGGGTTTTTGGGCTGGAGGTGGCCTAATAATATTCAATGTAAAATTTTAAAAGCCAAATTACAATTTAATAAGTAAACTATTAATTGTTGAATAAATTGTAGTCAATGTATAAAAAAATAAGTTATTGAAAAACACAACCTAGATAATAATGCAAACAAGTAGATTGAAATTTTATTAAGTTTTCTTTTGTTCTCTTGTATATTTTTAATGAATCTTACAGTTCACTTATTTTTTCTCCTTTTAAACTCTTTATGTATATACAAATATCTCTTCATTGTGGCTCATAATTGGATATTTTGATTTCTTTTGTCTTTTCCATATTTTAAAGACATCGCAGTCTTTTCTCATTATTATTAAGTTGTTTTCATTTTGACTCGATTGCATATTTTGTAAAAGTACAATATAATATTGGTGTAATAACATTTTCATTTTTATTTGCATTGCTACTATTGAATGTACATTTTAATTTATAAAAATAAGTTATATTGAGAAAATTGTAAGGAACATAGATAATATTTATGTCACATGTAAAATTTTAATGCGCAATAGAGAAAATATATCAATTTTCTTTGTGCAACATCAACTAATTTGGGCTTATTATGTCTTTGTTTATTTTGACAAATAAATTAAAGTGTCTCAATATATAATGCTATGTTCGTTTGCCATATCTTGTGATTTAATTTTGAAGTCACAATATAACTATATATTTTATTGTTGTTTAAATTTAGAGAAAAAAAATCTTTTATATCATTAAAGTGCCACTAAAAAGAGTAGTATTAGCACCTACACCAAATGATGAAACTTATAATACATGTCAGAATTAAGAATTTTTATTATTTTAAAACTACTTAATGTTGTTGAATTGATTGCAAATTTCTTATTGAGTTGAATACTTTGGCAAAGGTGTGTAAATTTTTTTATACAAAATCATGTCCTAGTATATACTCTAACAATGATAGAATATATTACAACATTTTCATTAGTTTTTAAGTCTTGTAACTCTATATACATCTCCCATCCTTAATAATATTATCAACGAGGGTTTTATATTATTCAACTTGGTGTAGAGGGTTATATTATTCAACATGGCATTAGAGTAATGACTTTGAGCCATAGTATCTCGACCTTTGGCTTCTGCCATCTTCAATTTTTTTATAGATAATTCGTAGTAATGTTAATCGTTTTCTCCAAGCATGGAGTCTTCAATTCTTAAAAAAAATATGATCAAGGACAATACTCATCATGAAGTGATATGCTTGTGTAAATTCTTTTCTTTACCTCTCTTTTCCCCCTTCATCTTTCTAGATTTCTCTCATCTCTCTCTTGTACTAGTTATTTTTTTTAGTTATAATCCCTCAGTTATAGAAAATCAGGAGTTCGAGCCTTTGCTGCCGCACCACCTACATATCGTCACTTTTTTTTACTACAATTGTTCAACCTTGAAGTACACAAGGACTTGGAGCCATTGCCGTCACCTCCGAGGCCGATCGCCGGCTTTTATCTTTTTACTGTAATATTATTCATAGATTTTTTGTTTCAGTCTCAATGTTTGAGATCCCCATGCTTCGACTGCGGGGAGTGTTAGATTATATTAAGATAAAGTTTTGTATAAAATCTTTTTTTATGTATAATATTTCCTTATATTTATATTTTTTAATTTAGTTAAATTTATCTTAATTGTCGACCTGTAACTCTATACACATCTCTCATTTATCAACGAAATTTTAAATTATTCAACTTATTACCCATTTGTTTATTACTCAATTGTTATTCAGTAATCATTTATTTGTTTATCTGTTTTATCGTTTTACATGTGACAAATGAATCAGAAACTAATATTGATATATATTACTATATTTTAAAACTAAGTTGTTTCAACAATTATATACATAATTTATCTATATGTGTTATTCACGTGCTATTTGCTAGTTAAGAGAAATGTGCTAGTTAATTAAGCACCTTAATCACGTTAAGAACATGCTAATCCTATTCACATTATGGATTAATATATCTATAATGAAAATTAGCTATTCTTAATCCAAATTCTCTCTTTAATTAATCACCCTATTCACGTTACGAATATGCTAGCTTCAACAGTGACCAGAAAACTCATTTTACTTTACAATCTGGATCAACAAATGGCCGTTTAAAAATAAATAACAATTTTAATTTTTAATTAAACGAAAGGAATTTATGCTGACAAGCATAAAGGTAAAAAAAGAAAAGCTAGTAATCTGTATATAATCTAGCTTATGAGCATATTTAGCTGGAGATACTTTAAAAGATAAAAAAAGAGGTCAGTAAAGCTAAATGATCGCCACTTTATGCGTCAACTCCTAGTCATTTATGCCATCTTTGTCTACCTTGTTTAGATTCGAGTGATATCAATAAAATTAGTATAAATTGATAATATAAAATTAATATATAGTTACAATTTAATTATATTAGAACAAAATACTAGGAATTATAAATAGAGTAATGCTATATACCACCGTTTTCATACCACCGATTTTTCACCTCCCCTTGATTTAGAAAGTATGAATGTATTAAATTCAATTGAATTAATTAAACCAAATGATTGTTTACTAATAATAGAAGGAGTGAAAAATCGATGGTATGAAAACGGTGGTATATATCATTACTCTTATAAATAAACCTTAAACTAATACAAATAGTAGAGGGAATATATAAAGATAATAAATAAGGAAACTAAATATATTTAAAAATAACTTTCCCTGCACAACTGTAAGCCGTTGGTTCAATTAATTAACGATTATTTTGCTTTACGTACATTTTAAATGAGGGAGAATGGTGTATTACAAATGTTTAGCAACTTAACTAAAAGGGATTATTTATCTAAAAAACAAAACAAAATTATTAATTAGGGATCATAGAATGGACAAAAAGAAAAAAAATAAGATTATCTGTTCTAACTGTTTTTTGCTTTGTATTTTATATTATAAATGCACGTAAAGTGTATATAAGGCTCCGTTTGTTTGACAGGGAATGGAATCTAAAATGGGAATAAGATTTTTGGTTTTTGGGAATCTTAGTAAATATTTTATACATTTTGGCTTTGGCATGCGTATGATTAAAGAAATGCATAGCAAAGAAAATCAAATAAGAACATAAAATCTAAAGTAAAGTTCATATTGTGACAAATTAAAACAAACAAATTACAGAATTAGATGGATTATAGATATCAATAGGTTGTGAATCTAAGCTAAGTATCATGAACCAACCTTATCAATTTCAAGCTCAAATATTTGTTAAGGGTGACCTACCGTCAAAATTAGCTTACAAAAGAGAGTAAGGCTCTATTCTTTTTCTATTTCTATTACTATTCCAACTTCAACAATACGAAAAACTTCAAAATGCAATCAAAGTTAGCACAAAAATACCTCTATTTCTATTTCTATTTCGACCTCTTGTTCTACATCACCTAGTCTCATGATTCCAATGTACTAAATATCGATACCAATATGAAATTTTGAACCGTATATTAATCAAAAATTTGAGGATATCAAAAACTATGGCTATGTTTGGATTTATTTTGGAGACTGTTTTGGTCAAAAAATTGGGTCAATTACTGTTTGGCTGATGATTTTTTTTATCAACAAAAAGTTAATATTTTGGGCAGTAATTGATATTTGGCCTAAAACACTTTTTACTATCTCTCTGCTCAGTCATGTTGAATGTCTATTATACATACTCTTTTTCCCCCTTACAACTATCTCTCTTTCTCTCTCTCCTATCTCCTATCTCATTTTCAATTTTTATCTTTCTCTTTTTGTTACTTTCAGTTGTATACACTAATCTCTCAACTAGACTCACGTTGTATTATTTTATGCAAAATAATGAATTTGAGTCCAACTCCAAATGGTCAAAAATCCAGAAAAAAAAATTGGAAAGATCACATGAGTCCAAATACCATTATATATATGATTAATAATCATAAAAAATAATTTAAATACATAATACACATTGTTAAAATAATTATCATTTTTCAATAAGCTAGTTACATGATATTTTTATGTATATTAATTCAATATCAAATTAATGATATGAGATTAAATTGAATAATAAAATTATTTTAAGTATTGATGACATGTCCATAAATTTAACAAATATATAGCACGATAATTTTTGCATCTTATTAGATGCCAATGGGTAAGAAAAAAGAGAAAGAGGTAAACGACTAACTTAAAAAAAAACACCGCCAAACATGGTATCGTTGCTCATCAAATACAAGTAAATCTAGTAATACTCGATCACGAAATTGACCACGTGGAATGCATAGTGTCGCGCTCTTTCTTTATGAAGTTGTACGATGAGCAACATATGAAGTTGTACGATGAGCAACATATGAAGTTGTACGATGAGCAACATATATTTATTTGATGACTTATTTATTTAAGTTTGTTTTGTTTTAAAATAACGGTATCTTATTTAATAATATATTTTGACTTAAATTATTTATATTCAAAAGTATATATTAACTTAAGTCATTTATGTAAATATTTATTAATTTTTATTTTAAATTGTAATATATACAAATAAATATTCATCTATAATATAATTATTACAATCATAATATTATAATATAACATTTAATCATTATTTAATCACTAATAGACAAAAACTGTCATGTTGACTGATACAGTAAGTTATGTCCCCTCTCAAAACAAAACCAAACACTATCTCACCCCCAAAATAAAATCAAAAACCAATTCTCCAATTAAACCAAACAATATCTCACCAATAATGCACGTGTCTCCAAAAATTTCTCACCAACAATTCTCACCAAATTAACCAATCGAAACAAAATTAAACATAACCTATATTTTTTTTTCGGACATAGATGGAGATTCTAAGTATAACTTGGAAGATGTTTAACACAATCATGAATCATTTAAGCTAAAGGTATATGTATATATGACTTGCATATTATTCTTCTAGGTTGTTGATCAACACATGTAAATTGGATTTTTTCAAAGAAAATGTTAATTACATCGTTTATCCTCCTATCATTTCTCATTGATACTTAATATGGAAAAATATTTATTTGTTATTGTAAACATAAATTACCATGAAAATTAAAACAAATGCATGTTTACATGCATCTTATCGTAAAATAAAATAAAAAGTGAAAAATAGGAAACTATAATTACGATATATAGCATCACTTTCCAAAAAAAATTACTTTTCTTGCGTCTTTGTTTATTACTTGGGTTTAAACCCCCATGCGCAACTAAGGTCCATTGTAAATCACTCAACTATTTTCCATTTACTCAACTAAGTGAATGGAAAAGCAAGAGATAAAAAGCCACAAAAGATTTAAGTGATTTGGCCAATGCCTACATCCACGATCTATTTATACATACTAGTAAACAATATGTTCGTCACACGTGAATCATAGTATTTTGTTAAAATAATTTATGTCTAAAGAAACTAACCAGTTCATAAATGTCATGTATCCAATACTTTAGAAATTTAATTAAGTGAATAAGAATTGAATAAAAAAAAATTAGCTAGTGAACTTTATTGCAAGACATAAGTGACATTTGAGGGGTGATGGAGCTTTCGCTGCTTGGAAACACCGAGTGTTGACCACACTGAGAGAGACGGGGAAACCGCCCGTTCTCTCCCATCTTCGGGGTGGAAAGTGAGTCAGTAAAACGAAAAGTTCCTTTATGTCTTTTCATCGTAAGCTTACCACCTTCTTTTGTTTGGAAGGCCGGTCATATGTGATATGTGAGTTTGAGCTCTGGCGAGTCAATACTGCTTTTTATACATATTTCACTTTCTTTATGCTCAATATTGTGAATGTGTGAGCTATATTTTCCCATGAGTACTGTATGTACATGAACTTTCAGAAGCGCTTCTTTCTTTTTTGACTATTCACCCGAATCAAGAGACTTTTTTATGTTATCTTGGTTCCTTCTAGGGGTGGCAATTGGGCGGGTTGGGTTGGTTTTGGGTCGGTTTCAATGGTTGGTTGTTAAATGAGTTTAGTTCTTAAATGGTTTTAAGGTGGAACCAAATTCAATCCAAAATGGAACCAAAATCAATCCAAAAGGGAACCAAGCCCAACCCGACTCAATACCTTACATTTTGTTCATTATAATTTAGATTATTGACAAACGATTTGGGCCTAACTTGAAATTTAGTTGAACCCAATTTGGAACCAAGTTGGAACCAGTTAGGAACCAAATCAAATTTTCTTAGGAACCAATTCAACCCAAATTGGGTTGGAACCGTTGGAACCGTGGTTCCGGATCCATTTTGCCACCCTTAGTACCTTCTATAGGGCTTGAATCTTCGGCGAAATCCAACTAACTCAAAAGTTACAAATTTATTGAAACTTTTAAAACCTTCTCTATTGAAAATGAAACGAATTGTCCATCCAATCGGATCCTAACATTTTTATTGATTTTAATGTCGATTAGTTCTACTTGAACCGCATTGGACTCAATATGTATACTATGATCAATCTATATGATGCTTAAGTTCATAAATTTAGCATTATATTCTAATTGGAACAAATCTAGGAAATGCTTTGTGGGGTTACAAGCTAGCTTTTAGTTAAAACATCGTTAAGAAGTGACAAATCAAATATTCTTCGATTTGGTGATATGATACGTCCCTATTTTGTCCCCCTTCTTTTTAACAAGTGGGGCATTTGCATTTCTTGTAGACTTTTCGATTCTTATATAAAATTAACTAGGGCCCTCCATTTGTCAACTCTTTGGGTAATCTTTTTTCTTTTTCATATTTGATGAAATGGCAATATGTTATTAATATTCCAAGTAAAAAGGGTTAAGATAAATGGAGTTTCAATTGATAATTTTTTGCAGTATAGTGGGATTGAGGTATAATAAGGAAATTGATAATAGTTATTATAATTCTTTTTTAGAATTAAAAAAGATTTATTAAAAAGAAATGAATAATTAGGATATAAAGAAATTAATATTATTTATTGTAATTATATTTGTACAAGTTGTTTAGTTATTTTTGTACGAGTTGTTTCAGTATAGTTAATTTGTTATTTTATTAACCCTTTTCCAGAGAAATTGTCAATGTCAAATTGTCAATGGAAGCCACTTTTGCTACTTGTTGAAAAATATTAATTTGAAAATAAGAAATTTCAAATGATTTAAAGGTCCAATAGTTATATCGAACTAATATTCTTTTCTTCCTAAATCAATATAATTAATATAAAATAGAGAAGCATATGCTATGTTTGCTTATATTTTTAAATTGCATGTTCGTGATCATAGAATCACAAGATTTTAAAATATCCATTTCAATCAATCCTTACTCAATTTTTTTTTTAATTTCTCGCAATTTTCCATATAATCATCTATCAATCAATACATTCTTTATTTACTTCATGCAGATCAATCAAAATAATTTAGTCAAATTATTACCTTTTCCTCTTTATACTTTATAATTTTTATTGTTTATTTGTTGTTATATAATCATTATATAAATCACTAACTTAATTCTTCAGCACATTATACATTAGCCTATTACTTTGTACTTGGTACATGTTACAACAAATTTCAACTAATTTTTAAAAACATAAAACAAACACAGTATAGATCACATCATTTTCAAACGAATTTTCATAATATATCACTCAGAAATATTTCGATCAATTCATCATTTATTCTCAATTTGATAGACTAGATATTTCTTTATTCGTCACCAATAGTATTAACTACTATTGTAATGGAATCTTGTAATGTTCACTCAAAACTATGAGCCGTCCAAAACGCAGCCTTTAGCTAAGCTTTTCCCACTTTCTACATACCTTTTTTTCCCTCTCATTTTAACATACAAAAACATCCCCCTCATTAGATTCTCTTCCCCATTCGATCATCACTTTCCCCAAGCCAAGAATCTCTTCCCTTACAGAGATTCTCTTCTTTTCTTTTTCAACTTTCTTTCTGTTTTCTCAACAGCTCTTTTCTTTATCAATGATGCTATTCTCTTCTTCTCTTTCTCTCTCTTCTTCCATTTTCCTCATCATTCTCTCTCTCTTAGTCCTTTTCACCCGTTTCAGAACCTTCTTTTCGTCTCGAAAACCAGAAATATTGCCTTCTATACATACATTCCCCCCTTACCCATGTCGTCTTCAAACGTAAATCACCTTTCTCAGCCTTGCATTTATGGTATGTTTCCTTTTTTGTTTACTTGTTCGACTTAAATATGTATCGATTTGGTATTTGAGCTGATGCCCACCTCATAATTTTACATATTCTTGTATAAAGATTGTGTCTTTACGAGTTTTATGATTTTGGGTTTTGTTTCTATTTTTGTAAAGATGGTGTCTTTTGTGGGATTCACTTATTATATCAGAAGAGGGTTTCTTAATTTACCCATTCTATTATATCAGATTGAGTCTTTTGACATTGCTTCACTCTTTTCTTTTTTTCTATTTTGGTTTCAATTGATGCCCATATGAATTTTGTTTACTTAGATCGGTAAGATTGATTTGTTCATGATATGAGATGATTTTTGGGTTTTAATTAAGCAGGGCATATTGTTTCTTCACACGCGGAGAGAAAATCGAGGTTTATGAAATGGCTGAGTAAGATTTTCAAGGGTAGTGGGGCTAATAACAATAGTAATAGAGGATCAGTTTCAAGTTCAACAGGTGATCAACAGCAACCTCAGTTCATCGGAGACGAAAACATGGTTTGGCGTGCTCCGATTAGATCCTTGGTATGTATGAATTGAATTATCTTATCTTTTTGAATTTTTATTCTCTTTCATGATATGGGAATAAAGTTGATATCTTGTAGAAGAGCATATTTTTGTGTGGCTGGTTATTTGTTTATACAAATATGATCACTTGCATGTGCATGCACATGTGTCCCTTTAAGAACTTTTGAGGGGTAAAAAAGGTTACATATGAGCTTATCTGAAGTAATTGTATGTTTGAAGTATAGCATTTTTAGATATAGTACTGCTGCAATTAATCGTGTTTTCATTACTTTTTATTTATAATTTCAAATGGAGAAATAGTAGAAGATAAAGCTAGTGCCTTTAGTTGTTTTATTTGGTGATTATTTTTTAATGTACTCTAGAAAAGAATTTGATTCTATGACATTAGGAGGAATATATCTATGTGTATGTAATTGTTTGTGTGGGTTTCTGGTATAGAAAAAGGTACATTTAGCTTGATATCATAATATTTCCCTTCTTTTGTCAAATAAACTCTACCATTGGCAAGATATGGAGATAATACCTTTTTCAAATCGGAAAATATGTACAGAAAAATGAAGTTTGAACTCATTTCATTTCTTTCTTTCTTTTTTGTGTGTGTGTGGGTAAAAGGAACTAAACTGAACTCATTTCTGAAACAACTGAAACAAATGTATCAATATTAGTAGAGATAAAAGTGCCATGAATTTGTGATGAATGTGAAAACTTGTTTCTAAAGTTTGATGAAAATACATGGAAAAAGGATCAATGGTTGTTAAAGGGTGTAAATTTCTGCAGGATGACGGCTCTCGAACTAATAAAGAAAAAGAGGAATTAGATCGTGCAATTTCACTCTCTCTGGCTGAAGATTTAAAAAGACCAAACGGTAACTTTTCTCATGCTCTTTCCTCTAAAGACGGGATAATCATAACCGTTCATTCATTCGTTTTACTTCATCAGGATACAGATGGCGAACAAACAACGATGAAGATCTAGCAAGGTCGCTTCATGATAATTTCAATTCAGCACCATACCCTTCATATGCCCCAAGAGAATATTATCCCAGGGGATATAGGTACTTTGATTTAATTCATTTTAATATATTTGAACATATAAAAACGATCGATATGCTCATATTATATGAATTTGTTTGAGTTACTTACAAATTTTCTCATATCTTGTATGCTTTGATTTGCTCTGTTGCAGAATATGTGGCGGTTGTAAACGTGAAATTGGGTATGGAAATTATCTGGGATGCATGGGGACTTTTTTCCATCCAGAATGTTTTCGTTGTCATGCATGTGGTTACCCTATTACGGAACATGAGGTGTGCCTTCTGAATATATATTAGGAAAAATTACATGCAGACCCCCGTTTATTGTGTAATTATCAAAACTCCCCCTCGCTTATTGAAAATTTACCAACACCCCCCCCCCCTCAAGTGTCTACTTGTTAGGTTTATAGGGGGTATAATTATAAGAATTTTTAAACAGACGAGGAGTGTAATTGGAAGATATCCTGAAGATGAGGGGTCTGTTGATAATTCCCAGAAATGTGAAGGGAGGTTTGGTAATTACACAAGAATATAGGGGTCCGGGTGTAACTTTAAACATGAGGTCTTTTCAACGAGTGTTGAGCATTTGTCTTCCTCTATATTGATAGGACAACTAATCGGTAATCGATTGTTACAGCATGTCTTGATATTGTAATGCATATAATAATTAATTGTTTCACTTAGAAAAAATATGATCCCCTCAACCTTCATATAGAGAAAGCTGTTTTTTGTCAAAAAAAGAAATATATATTTTGTTCATGTTAAAATATTGCATGATCCTTTTCAATCAAGTTCTTATTGGTTTTCTTTGTTGATTCAAGTTCTCTTTGTCAGGGAGTGATACATATCACAAGTCCTGCTTTAAAGAGCTCACTCATCCCAAATGCGAAGTCTGTCATCAATTTGTAAGCAACCTCAAATTTTCTGTCGATTCGAAATTTTACATTTATCGATCGATCAATGATGTACTGTTAATTATTTGCAGATCCCAACTAATGCAGTTGGCTTGATCGAGTACCGATGCCACCCATTTTGGTCTCAGAAGTATTGTCCTTCCCATGAACACGACAATACGGCTCGTTGCTGCAGTTGTGAACGTTTGGAGGTATGACTTTCTAGACCCAAAACATTGGGTCCAGACCCAGACCCATAGCATTGGGTCTAGACCCAAAACTAGACCCACACATGAGACCCATTGGGTCTGGGTCCGGCCCACCCAATGCGTGTGAAACATTGAACTACAACTGACTTTTGTAAAACTTTTGTGCCAAAATTATGTATCCATTAGTATACTTAGCTATTTTGTAGAAATTGCATCAAAATTTTCAACTAAATGTTGTTTTCTTTGTGTGTATGTGTTTAAAGTCGTCGAATACTAGATATATATCCTTGGGGGACGGAAGAAATTTATGCTTAGAGTGCATGGAATCAGCTATCATGGATACTGGTGATTGTCAACCATTGTACCATTCCATTAGGGACTACTATGAAGGAATGAATATGAGAATTGATCAACAAATCCCTATGCTTCTCGTTGAAAGACAGGCGCTTAACGAGGCTATTGAAGGGGAGAAACATGTAATTCTCGTTTCTTTATCTCTCATATTTTTTATATTCATGTAAATGTTTTGTTGAAGCATAAATTTGTTTCCAGGGTTTTCATCATATGCCTGAAACAAGAGGTTTATGCCTGTCTGAAGAGCAGACCGTTACTAGTGTAAGATCTTCAGTATCACTACATTTTGATTATTTTTTTACGATTGAATATTATTTAACCAATTATTTAGATGTTACTACAAAAAGTAGTATGGATTCAACTTTTACGAAATATTTGTTGAGTTATGGAGCCTGAAGGACTGTAAACAGAGAACCACAACTTTCGCCAAAATATTGAGGGGTATTTTAGTCTTTACGTATTCATTCATAACTTTCGCCAAAATATCATGAGGGGTATTTTAGTCTTTACGTATTCATTCACAACTTTCGCCAAAATATCTTGAGGGGTATTTTAGTCTTTACGTATTCATTCTCCTATTAGGGTATTATAAATAGCCCTAATATCATTATAACTCATTATCTTGAACTTACGAAATATAGTGAATATCCTAGCTTGGCAGCGCCCCCAGATGTATTCTTTGACGAACTGGGTCAACAATTCGTGTTCTTTTATTGTTTTTTTTTTTCCTTTCGAGTGATTTTTATCATTGACATTATATTCCTAACAATATTTAACCTTTTCATGTCTTGCGACTAACGTCCAGATACTGAGGAGGCCAAGAATGGAGCGGCGTGGGCTAGTTGGACTCAGAACACAACCACATAAGCTTATAAGGAGGTGTGAAGTTACAGCCATTCTCGTATTGTATGGCCTCCCAAGGTAACTTGTGATGTTTAATTCACTACGAAAAGCTGTTTGGGTATAGTTTTCATCTACCGTTGCTCGATATTTTAGCGTTTAATATGATAGCATTGTACTATGGCATTGTAAGACGTAGGATGAGTCATTAGGACAGTCTTGTCTGAGCATATATATGTTTGGTCTGTATATTAGATTCTTGTTTTATTGAATCAACGATTCAGAAGAAAGAAATAACTAGTTAAATTGTCATTTAGAGAATCTAACAAGTGGTTTCATGAATCGATTATTGGTGCAGGTTATTGACTGGAGCAATACTTGCACACGAGTTAATGCACGGATGGTTACGTCTAAACGGTAATTACCTATCAAATCATTCCAACAATACTAAAATTTCTCATGAATAAGAAGTATAAAAAATCATCCTTCCAGCAACCATGAAGTTATATTTGTCTCATGACAGATATCTATCACTTAAAGGTAGGCTTGTCAATGAGCAGGGATTACCCAAACCCAAACCCGTTCAATAGAAAATTTACTTGACCCAGACCCAGCCCGTAGGGTCTAAGACCTGGACCCAACCCGGACCTGATGAGACTATGTAGTTCGGGTCCGGGTCAAGTAAGGGTCCAAATTTTACCTGCGGGTATTTTAACCGAATTTTATCCTTTGAAAATACCCGAGGATCTATACCTGAATAATACCCGAAGTTTACCCCGTGGGCATTTACCCAACGCCCGTTGACAGCCCTACTGAAAAGGGTCAAAAAAAACTTTAAATTTTACAAAAAAAAGGTCCTTAATATCCTTGAAACTATAGTTATAATGGAGCTTACAATCCAATAATTTAATGCACATTGCAGACTACCGAAATCTGAGGCCCGAGGTAGAAGAAGGTATCTGTCAAGTACTGTCTCACATGTGGCTCGAATCAGAGGTAATGCCCATGTCCAGAAACACACCATCAACATCTACAGCTTCATCATCATCATCAACAACATCAACATCATTATCCAAGAAAGGCGGTAAATCGAGCGTTGAAAATAAGCTGGGCGAGTTTTTCATGCATCAGATTGCACACGATGCTTCACCAGCTTACGGAGGTGGATATCGATCTGCAATGGCTGCAGTTAACAAGTATGGTTTACGTCGTACGTTGGATCATATCCGTTTTACCGGGACTTTTCCCGAGTAATTTCAGAAAAAAATACGAATACAGTTTGATGAGTTAAGCCTATACATAAAAAGTGATTGTGAAGAGGACTGAGATGATCATGCAAAGAATGGATTGGCATTTCCCTTATTTTTGGGGGGGGGTATAACTTACTTATATGAATAATGATAATGTGTTTCAAGGAATTAAATACAACAAACTGAGTATATGATTTTGGAAGCTTTTTTATATTGTAATAAGAATAGTTCTGAAATCTTAAACGCTTTTTATTTTAATGGAACATTGATGTTTAAATCCTAAACTTACTCGATGCATGTCGATTTGAACTTTCGTGATAATGTTGGACGGACAGTCACAGTTCAGCATATGAAATGTAGCCATGTTAAAGGGGGTTATATTACATGGGGGGGTTGTTTTTCTTTTTTTATCTTCGTTTAACCATTGAAATGAAGATGAAAATGGAATCGAGTTTCGCTCTTATCTCTAGCGTATTGGATTCTAATATTGTTTTACATTGATGATTTATGTTTAGCCAGTGAAACAGGATAACTCTATTAAATTATATTCTATTAGCGGTCAAAGCACAATGTGATTCATGTGTACCTAAAGGTGTCAAATGCGCCCAAACAGGCCAGAACCGGGCGGCTCGTTACGGCCATTGAGCTTACTGCCTGGGCCCCTAAGCCAGTCCTAAGCCAGTCGACCAGGCCTAAAAGGAAGTTATATATATATATATATATATATATATATATATATATTAATGGGCCAAGCCAGCCCATTCCCTATAAGGGAACGGGCTGGCCCGTGGCCGGTTAAGCCTTGACACCTTTATGTGTACCACACTCCACACACATTTAAGAAGGAACATCGTCTACTGTGAGCCTGTCAGCTATGGGCAACCTAGGCTGGTTTACCTCTCTTGTGTGGTTTGCAGGCTATTACACAAGAGCGGGGTTTACCCAGTGCGCACCTCACGGTAGCGGCTGCGGGTTTCCCTCGTCATCCAAAAAAAAAAAAAAGAAGGAACATCGTTATCTATCTATATCTATTATAATACCCCTATTAATTCATTTAATTAATTAGTATTCATATGTAACTCCTTCACAATAAATAATAATTAAATAATAGTATTTTATTAATTAAGTAATAATTTTTCATGTCCAATATTTCAACAATTATAAAAAAGTTTAAATATTATACTAACTTTTCAACTTGTCACTAATATTATCCATTTCATAAAAACATATTATATATATTACTAATCCCTAGTATATATACATACATAAAGAGAAAAGGTAAATTGAAAAATCCTAACTTCATGAACAATTATAGGATTGTGACATAATCCAACTCATTTATAACAAATTCAGTTTAATATTTTTTATGAGATAAAAAACAAAAAAATATAATCAAATTTAATAATTTATTATTTAAATTGCAAAATTAACAATAATGGATAATTATGAAGAAAATTTATTAAAATGTAACAAAAAAGTGGAATTCAATTAGTTGATACAAGAATCAACAAAAAGAAGTAAAGAACTGATGAGCTAATAGTTTCTATTTATTTATTTGAGTTTGAAATATTAAAAAAATTGAAAAAAGCTTATTATGAAAATTTGTGGAAAATGGTATGAGTTTGTTTATATTTTTATAAATTGGTTGAAAGTTGTAAAATATGTAAAAATAATAGTTAATCTATATATACTAAAGTATAGCTTTTGAGATAATTCAAATATGCAAACATGAGGACGGCATAGCTGAACTCAATTGTGTTAATAATTTAAAGTATATTTTTTTATCTAATTTTGATTACTATAAGAATATGCATGTTAGAATGTGTTTTTTCTCATTGTGAATATACTATTTTACTCTTATTAATTCATTTAGTTAATTAGTATTTATATATAACTCGTTCATAATAAATAATAATTAAATATTAGTATTTTATTAATTAAATAATAATTTTTGATGTACAATATTTCAACACTCATTAATTGATAAGTCTAATTCATTGTCTTCTGAAATAAACTTGAGTTCAATTGCACTATGCCTAACTTTATTAAATCAACGGCAAATTGACTCAAGTTGACAAAAAGACGAATTTACTGATAATCGTCACTTTATAATTAACTTAATGATACTTTAGATATAATCTTTTAATTAAAAAAAATACTAATAATTCCTATAATATATTTTCATATTCTAAAAGTCCATAACAATTTTTTATAATTTTAATGATACTACTTAAAAAATTATTGCAAAGATCTAGTATTAAGGAAATTCATATTTATTTTTATAAAAATATTTTTTAAATTTTTTTAACCGACATCTTTAATACTTTTAATCTTCGATTTTTTAATCTTTTTATATCTTCTACAAAATAATAATAATAAATAATTTTTTTATGATAATTAACATGTTTAACTTAGAAAAGTACATGATTTATATGACAATATTAATGTTTGAAATACATATTTTGAAATTTAGTTTCAAATTCCAAACCGAAAAGACTCATGTAAAAGTATAAGTTGATTAATTGTTATTTTTATAATTCATTGATAATATAAACTCAAAAGGTTATTAATATTGATTTGAGTTTCCGATTAAAAACTGATATAAATGAATCGATCAAACTAATACTTTTATAATACATTTGATAATATTTTCAAAAATTTCCAACAACGGTTCTTTCTATTTCCATTTTTTATAACTTAGTAAAAACTAAATATAAGTTATATTTTTAAATAGTCGAAATCCTGTATTAATATTATAAATGGTATTGCATCTATTGTAGAGTATTTATTTATATCATATACATTTAAAAAAACCATCATTTCCTCCAACCCCTCTACTCATTCTCTCCATTTCTGAGGTTGTTAACAACAATAAGCACATAAATTTCACGCACAGTGTAATCGAACTATGAATCCGTCGGAACCACCAAAATTGCTTCTGGCGGCAAGCGGCGGAGACACCGTGAAGCTGTTTGACATTGCCGGAGAGCCTCAAAACCCCTGCCTTCTTACCTACATTCCATCTCCAGGCTCACGACTAAATTCCGTCAAATGGAACCATAACAGTTTAGTGCCTTATTACTTCATTCGTTTCGTTAACCTATTTTTGTTTTTATCAGTTAGATTGTTTGTGTAAGTTTTTTATTTTTCCAAATTGAATTAGGATATTCAATCGGTAATGCGTTGCGATCTTGTGTTGTTTTTTGCGGTTTTGTTAGATTTGGTGTTGGCGAGTGCTGGCGAAGATGGTAAAATTTCATTATGGAGGAAAAATGGGCAAAGCTTGTGGACAGTGCCTGCCAAAAATGCCAGGGGCGAAATAGTCGAGGTACATTATCTAAATTAATTGTTTTTAGGTTTGTTTTTTAGTGATTCTCGTGAATTATAAGTAAAGGCTTTTTTCTTGTTGATGTGAATATGTGATGATGTTTTTGGTATTTTATGGGCTGTTTATGCTTGCATGAATTCTATTACTTAAATGAGTTAAATAGTCTTGATTCCAGGATGGAGTGATCATCAGATATTCCCCGGGTTGGGATGTGTAGCAATAAGTAAATGTAATCCAGTGTAGTGATTGTTCATCAGTGGAAGCAAATTAATTGATGTGAATATGGATTCCATTTTAATGCGTGATCTTCAGGAATAATTATTTGCTTTTTTGCAAGTTGATAGCATGTATTAACACGCAGAGAAGCTTCCCAATAATAACTGCTTATGTTACTTTAATGAGGCAGTTGAGTTGAGGCTTAAGAGCTGGAATACAGAACATACAAGATAACTATTTAGTCTACTGGCTACAAGTTTTAGATGCTGGGGTGAATTCTTATTTGGTTAGGATGTAAAGAAGCTCCCCATCAATAAGCGTTAATGTTACAGAATGAGGCAGTTGAACTGAGACTTGCGAGCTGTTGTAATCACAAATAAGACAATTAGCTGATTATTAAATTTTACTCTAAATGCTACAAGATGCTGAATCTTGATATAAATTCTATATTACAGATGTAATTTGAAGGCTTCTACAATGGCTGCATTGCAGTGTATATGTCTGACCTGAACCTTATTTGTTTCTCCTGAAATTCGACCTAAGATGTCTACTTGATGTTGTTTTCTCCTCTCTTTTGTCTTCTTAAACATGTTAGCCTTCAGAGTCTATATCAACTATCAGCTTCAGCAACAAAGGGTCTCGATATATCTGCTCTGGTGGAACAGGTCAAGTTGTACGAATATGGGATATGCAGACCAAGCGTTGTGTCAAATGGTTGAATGGGCATCGCGATACTATAACAGGTGTAATGTACAACTGCAAAGATGAGCATATAGCTTCTGTCAGTCGTAAAGGCGATCTTATACTTCACAACCTTGCTTCTGGCATGAAAGCTGCGAATTTTAAGGATCCTAATCGACAGGTTGCTTATGTTATTCCAAAAGCTGATCTTGCAGAAACCTTTAGAGTTATGTTCTTTTTTGATGTATGTGATTTTTTCTTTCTTTTTGTAAATTACATGATCAGGCCTTAGGCGCACTTGATTATTCTCGGATGAGCAGGCACCTTTTGGTTACAGCTGGAGATGATGGTTCTGTCCACCTGTGGGATACAACTGGTCGCGGCCCAAAGGTTTGCATTGTAATAATGTGTTTTATCTTAATGAGGATACTTGACTATTTCACAATGTGTTTTTAGAGGAATTTGGTTGTCTTTTGCTGGATGATGTTTATTTGTTGGAAAAGTGTGGCATGTTCAATTTCCTTGCAACAAAATATGATGTAATTTTGATCTATTTCCTGCTCTTCTGCATAAAACAAACAATTCAATAACTTTTGCCTATCTTAATGTATACTTTTTGGATTTCCGAATTTGCCTTAGTTTACTTGTGTGTCTGTTTGGTAATTGCCTTATTTTGTTTCAGATAAAATGAGATTCCAATGGTTTGGATTCTATTAGAGTTAGTTATGTGAACTGTTAAGTACATTTTACCTCCACATACCTTGAAAGAGAGTGTATTAAACGAAGTGATTTTCTTAACAAATCAACGAAAAATGATGCATAAGTTTAGTATATAAGAATCCAACATTGCATCAAGAAAAAAAAAAACTTGCAGAAAGAACACAATTCAGTATACAGCGAGACTCGCATGCTTTAGGTCTGATTAGCTATTGCATTTCTTGGCACTCGGCAGCATTTCTTGGCACTCGGCAGTGGTTCATACTGGATCAGCATCACAATATACTATGCCTTGATAGTCTTCTCAGTTATCATCTCTTGTTTGTTCAACACATCACACTTTAAATTCATTGGGTCTCCGAATGCTTCTCCTATTGCATTTGCAACCTGGTACTCTTCTTGTGTATGTACTTTGTTTAAACTCGTAGTTGTGAACTTAGCTGTTTTTGTGGTATTTTACTTGACCTTCTTTGTGTTGATCAATGAATACTATCATATTGGCAGTGCTTGTGATCCTTCAATATATGGGAATATGGTAAACCATTGGATTTTCTATAGACTCCCTAAAGTGAAAGAGTCTGGTCACTTTATCATAAGAACTCTTGTAAAATTTCTAAATTTGTAAGGAAATACATAACTCAATCTATTTGGCATCCTGCCACATTATATTTTCTTTTTTACATCCAGAAATTCATCGTTGATTTGATTCTGCTTTTGGTTTTTGTTGTGGAATGAACTCTACCAATTTTTATTTAGGATTTCAGGGTCATGGACCACCAATTTGGCTAGTATCCTCATCTTTTGTCTGGCAAACCATTTTATAAAATGGTTAATCATGATAATCACCCTGTGCGATCAACTAGAGGTGGAAAATGGGTGGGTTGCGTTGTATTTGGGTTGGTTCTTAAATGGGTTGGGTTCTCTAGTTTTCTGGTTTTAAGGTGGAACCAAGCTCTACCCACAAGGGAACCGAACACAACCCAACTCAACCCCTTGCATGTCGTTCTGTATAGTTTGGATTATTGGCAATCAATTACGGGCCAACTAGTAACCAAGTTGGAACCAAAATAAATTTCTTAGGAACCAACCTAACCAAATCAGTTGAATTGGGTTTGAACCATGGTTTTGGAACCATATTTCCACCCCTACAATCAACCAATATCATCATTTTTGATCGATAAGTATATCTATTGTTCGCTCTTCGACTGTAGTTAATTTCCATCTTAGGCTCTTAGCATAACCATATACCGACTTCCATTTATGTTATTCATTCACATTTTTATTTTATTCGATGTCCTTTCTTTATTCAGGTACTATCCATCATTAGATCCTTTAATACGTAGATTGAACTGCTCAATTTATGGTCTCTACCTTATAAGATTTTTAATTTCCCCTTACTCCATTCCACTGGGGAGTTGTTACTAACTTGCACATCATGAACAATCCTTCTTCACTTCACAGGTTTCTTGGCTGAAGCAGCATTCTGCACCGACTTCTGGCGTTAGTTTTTCTCCATCCAATGATAAGGTCTATTCTTAATCATTGTGGCCCTGTATGTCATCATGACCATGTATATTATATTGAAAGTTTTAATGAAACTCTTTGATGTGACTCACATGCAATATATTCAATATTTTGGTTCTCTCATGGATTTGACAGATTATTGCCAGTGTTGGCCTAGATAAGAAGCTATACACTTTTGACTCAGGGTCCAGGAAGCCATCTTCTTGCATTAGTTATGAGGCGCCTTTTTCTTCACTGGCATTCACTGATGATGGATTAACCTTGGCAGCTGGTACAAGCAGTGGTCAGGTTGTATTCTATGACATACGTGGTAAACCTCAACAAATCACCGTGCTCCGTGCATATGGGAATTCTGAGGTGATTTTCACTTTTAATTACTATATTTGAACTTTGTTCCAAGATTTTGTTTGATGCATGCATAACTGTACATCTTGCAAATCTATTCTATTATAAAAAGTATAAGTGTTCTTTGAATTTTTGATTTACTTAATGTCCGTGTTTAATTTATTTTTAATGTCAATATAATAAATAACAAAAATTTGTTTATATCTATTAACTACCTTAGGACTCAAGAACTAGTAAATAAAGAATAGTAGGACTCTAGAACAAAATTAGATATAGAAGTATTAATTAGAAGAAAAAAAAAAAAAGTTAGTTGTACGCATATACACGTCCAAAAGTATATATGCATATACTTTTCTTACTCCAATGCATATGTTACTTGTTTTGTTTTATATTTATCTTTCATCATTTATTTGTTTAGGAGTTAACTTAGTGTTTATATTTTATTAATCAAACATCGGTTAACTCTTCCATAATTTGTAATTTTGTAAGGTTAATGTGATATTCGTGCATATATATTTATATTATATCGTGAAATAGTTGACAATAACATTTAGTAAGTTGTATCCTGATATAGATCGTCACCTTAAAGTTGATATGTAGGAAATTGTATGTACACATGCATTATGAAGTACACATACATATTATTAACTATTGATTGTTTGAGAATTTGTACTTGAAAATTGATATTTCTTAAATTGTTGATTAATACACCATAACTCTATTATGTGTAACTCACCCTTTCAGAATAAGTCATAAGATGTAAATATCTTTTATATATTAATTCAATCTTTCATGTCAAAAAATATTTATTCTTTAAAAGTAATTGAAGCTTATTGAATAACAATTCATTCAATTAAATTATTTTTAAATTTCGAATAGATAATATTCTAAATTTAGAAATTACTTATATAATTGAATTATTTTACGAGGTCATGATTTATAAGTATTTAGAATTACTTAGTTAAATTATTATTTAAATTTTAAATGTTTAATAACTTTGTTTCTTTTTAAGTATTTTATTTAAGAGTTTGAATACATTGTTAGCTTCACATATTTTAAATGATCATTGAACTAATTATACTTCTGCAATGACTTCCAAAAGTTTATTTAATTACATTATTACTTATATTTCACTTTTTTAATTGATTTTTTAAGGAGTAATTAATTCTTTCATTTAGTCAATATTTAATTTTTTAAATAATTAACTTATTAGGTAATAGGTCATTTAGTTAAATTATTATATAAAATTTGGATTAATAACATCTTCGAGTTGAACAAGAGCTATGTATATGAATTACTTTAACGAGATCAGTCCACTTTAACAAGAGCTTGTGATATTAGTGTCATACCATGGTCTGTTACTCTGTTATTTATTTTGAGTGCTTCAGCGCTTATCTATGAATCCAATTTATCTGTCTTGAAGTTTCCAATTTCATATTGTAATTGATAGCTGGTAATGGGCTAGATCAGTGGCTCATTTACCGCTATGTCCTGTTTATATCATTATTATCTGACTGAAATGTTCACTCTAGTTTATAAGAAAATCAAGGACTTAATCATATCAATTCTTTGGCAATTTTTTAATCACAAAAGCAGAGATGAGTAAAGACCAATAACCTTACATCAAAGGTAGTTAGAGTGTACCTGTAGAGGATAGTCTTTAGTATACACAGTCTGGACTCTGTACACAAAATTACTGGGGAGATGAACAGATACTGTCTGTATCCACGCTTATTTATATTTGGGTTACTTTGAACTTTGAACGGTTAACTCTCTTTACTATTGTTGTTCTGTTACTGTAATTGTGCGTTGATAGATTTCAAAGACATGATTTCTTTTTATCAGGCCGTCACAAATCTATGCTGGCAAAGATCAAAACATGTATCAGTCAATGAAAATAACTGCACAGATGAAACTGTTCTTTTGGCTGGTGATGTAGGCGATTCGATCCTTATGCCTGATCCAATGCCTTCTAGGGCATCATCAATACCCTCAGCAGTGTCTGGATCTCGAAATCTTGACCGCCCAGGTACCTCTGGGGATTTAGTTACTTTCCCTGCAGGATCTACATCAAGTTCTCTTAGTTTACCTGCTTCAGTGGAAACTCCTCTTCGGAGCAGCTTATTGACTAGTGGAACTGTGCCAAGGTTGCATGCAACTAGAATTTATAACTTCAAGGATGATATGGAGGTGTTTTCTCCCCTTGTGGAAGTTCAACCAATTACACCCTCTCTTAACAAATTATGGGATGATCATGATGGTAGAAAGAAAGATGCAGACAAAAAACCATCCCTTATGTTCCCTTCTATGAGGTTCGGTATTTCAGAGGACGGGGCGAACAATAACCATCCTATTTTCGACTGGAAATCTACCTCATCATCCAAGCAGGTATTTCTTGCCCAATTTCCATGATGTCTCTTCTTTTAATCGTTTTTATATTATTGTATAATAAGTTAATATTACATCTTTAGACTAGAATTTAATAGAAATGTGCAGATGATTTAATCAGTAACATCCAAGATAAGGGTCAGAATCTCTAATTTAACACTTTGATAAGCGTGATTTATGATAAACTTTTGGTTGGTGTTTCGCACTCACTCCAGTGGCAAGTAAACTAAATTTGTTTAATAGTTATCTATTTGTATAAGATCAGGCATGAGTGTAATTGGTTGATGATGAATAAAGTGCTTGATGATCATGCCTCTCTTTACTAGTGGAAACGATTGATGATCATACAATGCCTCGTTTACATTTCATTATCCTATTATCAAAAATAGAACCAGAGATGATGAATGAAGGTACTTAGATGAAATTCCATTGGTGATATTGGTGGATTTGCACTTAACCTTTTGGTACATTTCATGTTGTAAACGAGGATAACTTGCTTGAACGGCTGATTCATGAGATCTTAAATATTTAGTAGTGTCATCTTTTACCTGCACCAGTAATTGCATGCCTTTAATAACTTCTTGCATGGTTTCATTAGACTGTTTCGAATATTTCGGTCATTTTGCACAATATATTTTTTGATGCAGGATGACACCCGTTTTACATTCTCAGAGTTGACATCTACCCCAGCCACCACCACACATGCTGATGACTCTTCCTCCATTACTCCACACGAGAGATTATCAGACAAATTCATTCACCACCGCAAATCCATCAACATGCCTTCTCGTTTTTCAAAATTGACATCCACTAGTTCATCATCAGGTTCAATGTTGTCTGGATTACAAAATAGTCTTCCCAGTACAACCAGTTTAACATCAGGCCTAAGCCTGGCCAATTTGCATAGCAGAGAAACCCTTAATCAAGAAACTCCATTAGGATTCCCAGAAGCACTTTCCTCTCCTTTAGACGCAAAAAGCATTACAGGGCTGTCTAATTTTGATAATCTCGGTCCATCTTTGTCTCTTCCAAGAAGATTCTCCAGTTATGCTGAGAGAATAAGTGCCACCTCATCCTTCGGTGATGCATCAGTGGGGTCACCGAAATCTAAGAAAACAGGAGCAGAAACTAAGGAAGAACTTCTTAGTAGCTTATTGTCAAAGTCCGAGATGCCATCTGCCACAGGAACCACTGTCCTCACAACTACCAATGTATGAAACAATCAAGTTTCGCACTCATTCTATTTTTGGGTTTAGAGGGTGTTTGGTGAACTTATAAGCTCCTTAAATCAACTCCACTTATAAATTGTTTGAGAGCTTATTAGTTGTTATAAAGTTTTTGGTAATTCTTTTGGTAAAACAAGGTTTCAGGAGTATAAATAAGTCAGGAAAGAGTGACAAATTTTTAAGAGCTTAACCGAACACCCTCTTAATGCATTGTGGAGAAGTTATAGATAATTGGATCTTTACAAATTCCCATGTGTTATTTCAGAGATGATTTTTTCTTTGTTAAAATAATTTTATGACAGGGTGGAATAGCACAATTGCAAAAAACTTCAATGCATTCAGATTTGGAGCAGGGAAATTCTTTTACTCTTCAACTTTTCCAGCGTTCACTGGATGAAACTCTTGCCTCATTTCAGGAATCTATTCATGAAGATATGCGTAATCTTCACATAGATATGTTAAGGCAATTCCATATGCAGGAGGTATACATCTGATAACGTGCGTATTTGGTCATTTTAGTCATGATGATTTTTTTCCCCTAATATTGTGAATTAATGTGCAGAAGGAGATGTCTAGTGCAATGGGATTGATCTTACAAAATCAAAGAGAGATTATGAATGAAATTCAATCACTTCGAGAGGAAACACAGCAGATCCGTCGGTTACTGTAATCTTCACCATGGTTTTTTAGGTGATGTTTCAAATATTATTTTGTAGAAAGGGATTTTAAGTTTTGAGTTTGATTGGTATTGTTAGCAGTAACAATTGGTGCTTATTTTGTTGTTATTTTCTTTATATTGTGAGGGTGATGTATTATTTCACCACCAAGAATAGAGAGCATTAATATGTAGTTACGGAGATGGCATACTTGTGTGCTTAAATTCTTTATATATATATACACTAGCATATAACACTCATCCTATGAACGGAAATTTCCATACTACAATATCTTATAGATTGTATTATGTATATGACCTGTTGTGTACCACATGGGAAGGAATAATAATTAATTACAAAAACTTATAATAAACATATTTTAAACAATATTTATAGTATAATAATAATAATAATAATTATTATTATTAGTATAAAGGTAAGAATGAGCCATTTGGTTGCCTAAGCTTGTATACAAATGAAAATGAGACTTTGAACTAAAATACTACACTTCTAATCTTATTTTTCAGTTACTTTTTACATCCAGAATCAAGTGATTATCAAATTCTAATGCGACCAAAAAATGAAATGGTTATGAGACCGAAATTTTCTATCATTGAATAAAAGCACTTAACTAAATATGTACTCATTTCTCAAGCTTATAGCTCAGCAGATATACAACATTTAGGACTAATAAGTTGAAGTACTCGGTTATCTTTTGCTTTCTACATTAAAATTACTGAATTTAATTTTCTCATTAAAAGTTGACTATTTAAAACTTTCATATTGACTACATATATTATTACGGTTTTTATTTACACTTTTAACTCTTTTAATTTTCTAAAAAATAAAAAATAAATATACTTGTAACTTATAAGATAACAAACATGTTAAAGTAAAAGAATAATACACATTAAATACTTAACAATTACAAAGAAAAAATCGTATCCTACAATTTATCAATTTGAAAACTTTAAAGCAAAGGATTGAGAAAAAGATGTCATCTTGATCAATTTATAAGTTCAGAAATCAAGTATATTTAAATTTTATTTATGTTTTTGAGATAAAATTTTAAATTGTGTACTATAAAAATTCGTATAAAAATGATAGTTGTTTGTTTATGTTGTTAAAAATAGATTGAAAATTATAAAATATGTCAAATCAATAGTGACAGGTTGATGGGTGATATGTAGAATAATTGTGTTAGTTGTGTATATAATGATTATATGAATAAAACATAAAAAAATATAAATAAAAAATTATAAAGTATGAAAGAAAAAAATAAAATAATGATTGATTTTATTGGTTAATGTGTGAAAGATTGTATGTATGATAGATAGGTAGTTATATAGAAGATAGAAAAAGTAAAGTTGAAAAAAATGAGAATTTGGTTTGTGAAATTTATTTTGAATTTTGTGGTTTAATAACTTTAAAATGGATTTTGAAAACATAAACAAACAAAGCCTTAATTGTTCTAATTTCTCAGATGAAAAGATTGAGCAAAGGCTATTTGACATAAAACATATTTTTGTGATTCTTTAGAAAACACAAAAACACTTCGGACTTGTTTTGTTCATTAGATAAGCCTCTATTGATTAATTTATCCAACATTATCTTGTTTAGTTCATGTTATAAAATAACTGAGATTACAATATTTTCACCGTTATTAGACAACATTGTATTATTGTGAATCTTATTAATACAGACTATATTATAATTGATTTATAGTCGAACCCAGTATGATTTTAGTCGTATAGTTTAGACGCCTTGATTAAAAAGAAGCTGAAACTTCGTAAAACCTGACGTGGTTGGAGAGCTTGTTTCTTCAAAACATAAATTTCGGGATTATATAATGATACAAAAATATTCAGCTTTCAAACTAAGGTCTGAATCTCTCTTTCCATAACTTCACCTAATTAACTATAGTCGAAGCCATACCCAATTGTAAAAAGATGTTATCCAAACATTCAGTTCAGTTAGCATAACATGCTCCATGTAAATGTTAATATAAGAAAATTAAAACGAATAACATTACACTCTTGGATCAAATGCAAGAGGCGCATATTAACATCATACCACTTCTAAAAATATCGAACATGACCAAATCAACTAGAACCCACCTGGGAGAAGATGCTAAACTCCTTGTTGGTTTTGTAGGTTCATGTAAAATCAAACCAAATGCAGCAAAAAGTTGAGTTTCCAACTCTAACTCGTTATTTCTTGATTAATTTCAATACATCCCCAACTAGATGTAAAGAGCCCGTCACAAGGACCTGGTAAAGCATTAATAAGACAGCAAAAAGAAGATGAATACATGATTTAAGAGAGAAACAGGAAGATTAATGCATTTCGTTTGAATAGATCAACGTCTCAGGTCTAACTAAGGACTGAAAGGTTATGTACAAGGTCTGCTACCATAGAAACAAGTAGATCCATTTTAAACTACTGCTTGATCTGCTTTATTTATTTGCTATCATATCGGTAGTGCTAAATCAAGGTGTTGTTAAAAGTTAATCCATGATAAAGCACAAAAGAAATAAGTCACAAACACCTCTCACCATAACAAAAAATAAGTGGTAAAGTATGCAAATCGGCAGTATTTTTAATATGTTGAGTGACAAAAACTTTTGTTGTCACAAAAGTAATTTTCACAAGTTTAATAGTGACAAGAATTGAATATAAGTTGTAACTTTTGAATTTTGATAATTAGTAACAAAAAGTTGTTACTATTTACAATTAGTGATAACTTAGTGACAAAATATAGTTGTGTCTGTTGTTACTGAAATAGTACTAATTGTTAATAGTGACTACTTGAAAAGAACTCGTCACTGAAAACCATTATTGTAAGGAAGCCAAAATTATTGGCATTCATTATGTAAACATGGCAAAAAACTTATATTATCACTTAAAATTTTGTCACTATATTATTTTTTGTTGCAGGTCTATGCTTGTAGTTTGGATCGTCATTTCAAGTGGTGTTTCATTTCCAATTCCATTTACTTATATGCATGCCATCTGTATAATTCTATTTTAAGTGGACAAGTGCCGCGAATTTTATGCACTTACACATAGATATACCTAAATGGAATAGGAGATGAAACACACAAGTAAATGGAATAGAAGATGAAACACAGTTATAGAATAGAAAATCCAGTGTGTTCTATGCTTAATGCCGGAAAATGCCAAAATCAAAAAACTTAAAACTCAAGCGCAATCTATCATTTCTTTGTACCGTCATACCCAACACGAACAACGCAAATTGAAAGAGAATGTCACCCTGACAATGGTAAAAGATTGTTAGCTTCCTACTCCATCCATCATGCATTGTTAAAATTGTCACACATCTTACAATCTACTTTTATAACTCAGAATCAGAAACTACATCCAATGCATGATCTGGGCTATATCGAGTGAAATAATGCTCGTCTCAGACAGCTAAGAGATCCATCATTCTTAATGAATATATGCATTGCAGAATTTAAATTACCTGGTAGCGAACAGATTGATTTTTTCGAATGCTGTCTCGAAGCCAATTGATAGCAACGGGAAGTGAAGTAAAAACTGTACTATTCTCACAAATACGAGCACCTTTCTCTATGTCATCAGTGCCTGCTTCACAAGTTGTGTCTGCATTCTTTGCTTCTCTTCCTATAAATTTAGAGATTATAAGATATATATTAAATTATACATGCATACATGTATATGTATATGTACATTTATATAATATACATGTAATATCCTAGCATTATCTATATGTATATATTAATAATATCTATGAACATGTAATATTATAATTACACATATGTCTATATACGTAAAAACACTATCTATAATAATTACCATGCATGCGAAGCTGAGTTGTCTAAGAAAGTATGACGGCAGCCGAAAGATGATAAAATTGCATTATTGTTTCTTACTAAGGCTTACAGTATGTGATTTGGGTATTTTCAAATGTAGGAACCACATGAAATCAACTAAACCACCGGCTTTAATAAACGATTGGATTTACTTAAACGCCACGACAGAAATATGGGTGAAAAGTAACAAAATTTCAAGGTAATAATCAGGAAAAGGAACTAGTCCATGATACAAATATAAATGCCAGAAATAATAAGTCACATAAGAATCTAAATAAGATGCGCTATTCTAGGCTATGTATTAGATGAGACTATTTAACACCAAATTTTATTTGAAGGTGAGGCATATTACCTCTTTCCCCCGAAATGAGGCTTTCCCATATTTTCTGAAGAGTCAACTGCCATGACAAATCAACTTGGGTATCAGTCGGAGGCAAAGCCCCAGTACCGACCTTGTAATAAACTGATGTGTTTGGGACAAATAGAGCCTTCTTGAAGTGAACTCCTAAAAAACAATGTGTTCAGGTGCAATAATATGAATGATAATCAAAAAGTACGCACACTTTGGGATATATAAGATAATCAAACCATAGTTAAATCAAAACAATTTTGCTCATTCATCACTTTGTCCTGCAAAATTTAGATGTATAGCATAACACACTTGGTATTTACCATGAGAAGCACAAGCATTCATTAAACGTGGAAGAAGTAACTGAGGGTCTCTCACGGACATACAGTTGAACAACAAAATCTGCACATTTTCCAACAAAAAATCAAACTCATCAGTATCTATTAACAAATAACTGACTAGATTAACTCAAAAGTACAAAGTACTGCTGATAGATCTTGTTTGTTACTTTACTTTGGTTGCTGCTAGTCATGGCAATGTCAATTTCAGGGTAGGTAGATATAGAATCCACCAGTGTTCAAAGATGAGTTGTATTTTCAATATCTATCAAGGGATAAAGAAAGAGCTCAGAAGTTATTATATTCTTGTTTATGACAGTTAAAACAGCAAAGAGACCTCAATATTCTTAAGAGATCATCCATTTAGCACATCTCCTACAATTTCAGCCATTCACTCTTAGCTCCAAACTGGTGCAACAGCCAATACATATTTCCTCACGCAAACCGGGGAGGTAGTTCTGAGAGAGGCAATGTGTCATTGAACATAGAATTGGCTACCAATCTATCCTTGGGAGTAGCTGATATTACAAAACCTCCGTATGACCTATGCTCATACAGTTATTATAATAGATTCTGCATCCAAAATGCCAGCCAGCAACTTTACTAAGAAGCCAGGCATGTGAAACCTCTAGAATGCATAATCTGAATGCATATTTTGAGAAGAAAGTATTTGCATTGCCTTTCTGGATGCCAATCAGGGATTCAGTTTAGATCCTTCGTCAATAATTTGTCGTGTCTTTACTGAACATGGGATTGATATGAACCTCAAAAGCTAAGGATTGAATTAGGAGAGCCCAAAACCCTAAAAACCCCACAATGGAATGCCATAATTCCAATGAGATCCAAGTCCCAACCATAGCTTATAACTAAGCAATAACAGAGGTAAAATCATTGATGAGCGTATCTTTCCAGCCTGATTTACAGTTACTTGGGACAAAAGATTCATAAACCCCATCTAAGATCAGTTTAACCTAGTTGATACTTTAACGTCTTCAACAATGTTCCAACAGAAATGTGGGTTGTTTTCAACAATTTACATATGGTTAATGTTGGTCATATTTGTGGTGTCATTTCTTTAACTCTTTCTCATTGGTTCAGGTCTTTTTGGCTGGAATAAGACAGAACAGATTGATCTTTCTAATGCCTAACTTGTTCATGCAAGATTCGGGACTCGTAAACTCAGAGCACACGTGCGACAAAATATTCAATTAACCCCTACAACAAAAGCACTATTTTCGACCAAGTGTGGTCAATTCTTGATCATTCCCCTGTTTCCAATCTACAAAATTCAGTGTCTAGTTATTATTTTCTCGACTACCAAAAGTCCATGAGATTTTATTTGTTTAGAGAGAATCACAATAGGCGTCAGGTTAAGGACACAAATTCGAGTTTCTCATGCACATCAAGTCTCCTATAGTATCTCTAAGGAATATACAGTGCAGATGGCAATGATTCCTTCTCAAACAAATTTTGTGAAATAGACAGTTGAAGCATAATGTCCGACCTTTGCTGATGACCTGTATCAAGTTGAAGAATTTCTTCTAAGGAAGACCAGAATATGAATTGTAAACTATGATCAAATAGAATTATGTTTTCTTCGATTCTTCAACCACACCTTTGTTCATGCCAGTGGCTGTCTACTTGGCAATTATAATTTCTATCATATGAGGATGAAGTCAATCTCAAATTATCATGGAGCCAACCAACACTTTAAAAGGCATTCACGGGGTGTGCCCCCGGGGGAGGTGTGGCCCAAAACGCCCAGGGCGGTGGAGGGGGGCGTACCCCCCGGGCGCCTGGGCGTGCCTTTGCCACCCCAAATCATGGGCCTCATATAAAAAACATACTACCCAATTGAACTGTAGCCAAAAAAAATTTAAGTCAAATACTTAAAAAAGCCTACATACTTAGTCAAATACTTAACAAAAACTCTCAAAATCAGATTTCATCTCCTCTCTCTAGTCTTTCCACATCTCTCTACACGACATCAACAGGCAGAGAAGGTTTGTATTTTTCTCTTTATATTCTTATACAAAACTGACTTTAAAATTTAAATTGCATTGGACTGTGGACTTATTGTAGTTTCATGTACTGCATATATTGCTTTGAATTTGTTTTTGTTGCTTTCTGTTTCAATGTGTTGGCAAGTGTTGAGCTTGAACATTTAGCTTGTATGCTCAAATATATTAATTTTTAGGAGTTTTTCCATAGAAATTTTTTAACTACATTTTTTTGTTCTTTTTTTATATTTTGCATTAGAATAATTTCTTTTAATATTTAAACTAGAAAATTTGCGGGGCATACGCCCCATCCTGAGGGACATCGAACGCCCCATCTCATGCTTTCGCCTTTTAAAACCTTGGAGCCAACTCAAAAGCTACTTTCAGAATTAGGTGGGCATATATCATGATCTCACCTAATTATTTTTGCACAAAGGAGCTTGCTCATTTTTAAGTAGGGTTTGCTAAGAAGACTAGACTCGAGAAGAGACCTAATAATCTTCACTAAGAAATTGCTCTTCAACAGAGGCCATTTTAATCTTGCTCCAAAGCATCTTTACATTAGTATGCCAAACAAAAAAAAAATCCAATTACAAGTATCTCAAACCTGCAAATCATATATTATTGCAGAACATACCTGAGTGGAACTTGTTATGGATGTTCCATGATTATTCTTCTGTCCTGATTCAGTCAAAGCTTTGGACTCACTGCAGGCCTTGTCATATGGAGAATTATAATCTTCTTTGATTGCAAGGGAAAACCATTTTGCACATACGTCCATGCTTTCAGGACTATGGGCACCATCCAAGTAAAAAACAAGATCATTTGTGCTCTCACTCTCAATCAACTGATCACGGACAATTTGAGCCCGTCCTTGGAGAGCAGCAGTGGCAAGCCCTTTAATAAATTCATCTGGCAAAGAAGTCTACTTCCACACAAAGAATAGAAGAATAATTCAGCAAACACAATATGGTGAAACAATGTAGAACTCCCATTTGATAGAGCTTACAGTCTGGTTTAGGTAATTGATTCCAACGCGACCCGTCCTTTGAAGCCATGTTGAACAGAGGGCAATTGCAAGGCCAGCGTTTAAATATTGGTGCTCGCCCTCGAGCCCTAGTTGCAGACCACTAAGTAGGTTAGGATCCAATGGAGCAGCTACTTGAAGATGTACCTGACAGCGGTATCATGTGTTAGCTTTAGTCTATCAAACGGGTGGCAAATGGGCGGGTTGGGTCAGGTTTGAGTTGGTTCCAACGGGTTGGTTCTTATATGGGTTGGGTTTTTAAATGGTTTTAAGATGAAACCAAACTCAATCCAAAAGGGAACCAAAGTCAACCCGAACAAGAACCAAGCCCAACCCAACTCAATACCTTATATTTTGTTCTTTATAATTTAGATTATTGACAAGCGATTTGGGTCTAAGTTGAAATAAGTTGGACCCAACTTGAAACCAAGTTGGAACCAATTAGGAACCAAATAAAATTTCTTAGGAACTAATCCAACCCAAACTAGTTTAATTGGGTTGGAACCATGGTTCCGGATCCATTTTGCCGCCCCTAAGTCTATGTAACCGAATTGGTCTCAGCACAAGGTAGCTCAAGAAAAACCAAGACAGACAAGATACAAATAAGCATATCTTGTATGTAGACCTGGTACCAAATATATTATGAGAAGTGAGAAAAAGTTTTCTAATTCAAGATCCTGTTCGTGATTTTTCTTGAGCATCTCCTGTGATATCAAGACCAGGAAAAGAGATGTCGCTTTATTATTTATAACTACTATTTTTCAATCTTTTCTTAATTTTTTTCCCTCAATTTGTTCCAAAATTTTCCACAAAGGGCCTGGTCCCTCATTTACTAATGTCTTTGAAAAAAATAAATTCTTAGCCTCAAAATGAAAAATCAGTGTATAGGTGATCAAGTTGCTCAGTAAAAGCTTTTAATATCTCTAAGACTTACAGAGACTCGTAAATCAAATATACAAGGGTCAATTAGTAAAACATGAATTTCAACTCACTTCCATTTGTGAAGCCTTCTCGACGAGAACACTCATGGCTTCTTCTGGCTGTGGTACAGTAAAGGCCGGAACGCCTCTCTAAATCAAGAGAGCAGGGTTAAGCAGACAGAAATAAGACTAAAAGGAAACAGACCAAACTAAAGAAAAACAAAACCTAAGATTTTCAGTGCAAGACGTTCCTATTTGTAATTTATACCTTGAAAATCCCAGCCTTTTCACCAGCAATTTGTCCAAGAGTGTTTCCTGAGCATGGTAAATAAAACATATGAGTACAACAGAGCACAATATTTATGGAACAAGAAAGCACATAAGTCTTACTACACTTAAAATTGAGTGAAGTACTTCACAAACTAAAATAGAAAACTAAAAAATCTGCATCAAATATTGAAACCGACCCACAAAAATAAAAGATAATCCTATCTCAAACCAAACACTGTCCGAAGCTTTCATACATCTTCTTCAATGTTGAATGCACATATAGGGGAGCCTGGGAAGGCTTAAGCGTTGACAAGCTCAGCAGCTTGCAACACATGCTAGCTCCAACAAAAATGTATTTCAGGATAGCATCTTTTGACTTCTTGTAAGAATTTCTTTTTTTTTCTCATGCTGGTTGCAGGAATTACAGATGATTTATGTGCATGTGTCACCAAGAAGTTGTAATTTTACCATCCTCAACTCCTCATTCAAACAAATGAACAAGAATAGGTACTCAAATACAAATAAAATCACATAAAACACTATCTTTGACGAAGCTAATTCCAAAATTAAAACCAACAATAAACCTAGTCTTTATAACTCATTCCTCCCACCCTCAACTACCGAGGCAGCACTTTCACTGCCCTCAAACCCCTCCCACACCATCAAACCCACTCCTTCCATTTGTTGTTTATATCGAAGATCCTAAATCATAAAAGAGCATGCAGCACTGGTAGGCTCTACAGCACGAAATTTCTTGATTGTGAAGCAAAATAAATCAAGATTTGGCAGTTACCTAAGTGCGATGGAGAAGAAACACTAACCAAGAATTTCCATATGGTCATATCCTAGAGAAGCTACACCACAAACAACAGGATTCTCAACCTGAGGAAATAACAGATCATGAATTCATGATTGGATATAGTCAAAGATGTCATTTTCAAATTATGTATGTGATGCATACCACATTTGTAGCATCAAATTTTCCTCCTAAGCCAACTTCCAAAATGGCAACATCCACCTGTACCCAATAGCACCAAATGAGATGCAAATCTTACACCTGAGGGAGAATCAGATGCAAGTGTAGCACAAATTACCTGCTCGTCTGCAAATATCTTGAAGGCAAGCAAGGCAAGGAACCGAAAATAAGTTGGCATCGGTACGTCATCAGAGGTTTGTTCCTACATGGGAAAAATAATAACATTAAGGAGGCAGGAAAATGAAGCACAAGCACACAGCCAAAAGCAAAGATGAAATACTCCAGATGAATGGAACAGAAGATGAAAAGATTAGAACGGAGACTGCATTTCTGACACATCCACAAATGTTAAAAGTGAAAGTGACAAAAAGTCAAATTATTGTTTATTTCATCATTGGTTTTATTTCTATTTAAGTTTAAGAACAAGATAAAGATGGGCCACGTTACTTTATAAACTAATCTCAGAATAGATTTAAAAGGCTAAACAGGAGTGGCGCTTGAGTAGCTTCATACTTTTGTCTGTTGTTAATGAATTAGCATATCAAGCAGCTAGCTGAATTTCCCAATACTAAAACATCTCAAACTGGGTTTGTTCAGTTTGTAATCCCATTCAAATGTGAGTTTAGTAAGGAATCTCAAGGCAAGTTTGAATAGCCTAGTAGTTGTTTCATTGTAGTAGTCTTGATGGTGAACAGATATCAATTCATCTGATGTCCTGTAATCTAGTAGGAAGTAGGACATGAAGCATGACTACAAAAAAAAAAAACTTACTTTAGCATTACATTTATGTATTGTTTGTAAAGAGCATATAACTTAAAGTATTTCCATTAAAAGTAAAACCAAACAACTGAGCGAGTGGCTATAGGAGCTAGGATCCAAACAAATCCAGACGTTTGTCCCAGAAACAAGGAGACTTTAGCATGTTACAGATTACACTCCATGCTCATCCCCCATGCATTTAAATGAGATATAACAGTGACAAGTATTATAGCTTCTTCAATTAAACAAAAACAAGGGGCGATATTCTATCTGCCGAAAAAACTGGTATTATTAACCCCAGAAATCATATAGGAGGAAACAACAATTAGTATATACCAAGCCTTCGGCTCTGACTCGCTAAAATATAAACCAAGAGGGGTTCTAGGTCAGTTTCACCTCATTCCTATATCGAAAAACTTGATAAGCTATTCTTTCAAAGTATCACATACAGGTTCTGCTAACAGACACTTAAACAAGGCCATAAGGCACATTAAAATATCCCACAACAAAAGTATTCTCTGAACCAAATTCAGCTAACATTTCCTAAAGATAATTATGCTTTCTATAGACCAGTATAAAAATAAATCATGAGTTGGTAGTTGGTACCATTGCATTTTCTAAAGACCGTATTAGTAAAGAAAAGCAATCAGGTGTACAGAAGAGCGTTGCTAATCAAAACCATACCAACTTTTTATTTTAGAGGCAATGAAGCTTAAAAAAACAAATTAACAAACAACTATTTCATAAGAAAAATTCTAGGAACAAATACTGTTACATGCCTTAAGTCGATCCCAACACCACCAGAAGTATGCCAAAAACTTCTCTTCACAAATGTCTAAACTGAAACATACAATAAAAAAGAGAGAATACCAAAAACAAATTAGATCTCTCACTCTCGAAACTTCCTCAAAGAACAAGAGAATATAAAATTTTATTTAATCTGCTAAGAGGTGAAACATTTTATTCTCTTGCTAATGGCATACACTTACCCGTCCAATCGAAATCTTTCTCGAACATCAATGAGATGAGGAGATGTGAAAAGCCCAGTATGAAAGCCACAATTACGCAGAATAGACTCTGTAAATGTGCAAGTTGACCCCTTCATATTCCAATACCACAGTTGAAACCATATCAGTGCCAATCTCAAAAACAAGCATTTGTGTTAAGTGAACACCACTTAATCAATCATACGAAATTTCACTAAACAGACATCACAACTTATCGCCATCTCAACCTCCAAGAAACTCATAATCAAAAATAAATCCATTTGTTACCTTTCCTTTCGTGCCTGCCACATGAATAACCTTCATCTTCTTTATCGGATCCTCTAGCTCCAGCATCTAAATTCACAAACCAGATTACATGCAAAACTTGACTGTACAAAAAAATCAATCAAATAGGCATAGTACAGGTAATAAGAAAGGCACCTTAACATAATCAAACAACAAATCAAAGCGGTCTCCTTTGTTGCTCTTATCAGCACGACTACGCTTCGTTATCAGTGACGACAAAGCCTCCATTGCCTCATCATACGGAGACACTTCAACTTTCGTCTCTCCATTTCCATCTTCATCAATTTAAACAAGCACCCATATCACCAAACGATGTTTAACATAAAATCAGCACAAGTTCAAAAGTTCCAAAACAAAATCCGGTAAAGTTCACTACATCATGGCATAACACATAGTATACATGAGAAAAAAAATAATTGATACATTAAAATTACAAACTCTTTTCTCACGGATGATTAAGAAAACGAACAAAATGACATGACATAATTGAAGTGAAAAACTGGATTGAATCTCAGAGTACGAACCTTGTGCCATTGTTTCTGAAATTTCAAAAGAAAATCAGATTCATGCGCAAAGGTAAACACCAGATATGGGGCAGGGGTTGGTAGTGGTGGTGACGGCTGGTGAAAGAGGATAGATAAATTGATAAGTTGATTTGGCTAAATTTACACCTTTTTTTTGTTTTTATTATTATTTTTACTTGAGATTAAATCTACAATTCTTTGTTTTTATTATTACTGTTACTTGAGATATTAATTATAAAAAATATATTATTTTTTAATTAAAACATTTTAGAATTTTTCGAAATTATTCTAAAACTTGACCTTATATTTAATAATTATGAGAGTTGCTACCATTAGATTAAATGACTATTGACTATAAAAAATATTATTTTTAATTAAACAAAGTTTGCTTTAGTGACAAATATGTCAATAGGATCAAGAATCTAAAGGGTCAGCTCGATTGAGATTCGACTTGAATTGAAATTCGCTAATCAGCTCGTAAATTTTTGATAATAATAATGACAATTATATATACAAAACATATTGTAATGATATTAACTTTATTTTTATTTTAAATATAATATAAATTATTAAAATACCTCGATTAAAATTTAGCATCAAAACTATTTTATTTATTGAAAAATAACACATATTTAAATTAATATTTACTTTAAACTCGAGTTCGACTCATCTATTTTCAAACTCGAACTTGAAAAAATTTAAACTCATTGAGCATAAATTCAAAAAATATATATAATCAAATTAAAATTAGAACCCAATATTTTATATAAATAGTTTTAAATGCGATAAAGAATCGGCCTGGCCCCCGCATCAGAACCATTTCCTTCTCATAAACACCCCCAAACTTTTTCCCTATTTCAAAAGGATTTTTACCCATTTTACTCTAAATCCCAAAGGAAATTTCTTCTCTAAATAGCTGAACAACAATGGATGATATAGCCAATCTTCCCACTAGTCATATGATTGGCTCTGTCCCTGTAAGCGCTCTTGTATTGTCCAATTTTTGATTGATTGATTGATTGATAGAAATTCCTACATATATGATTCATTAGATACATTTTTCTGTTTACGTTTACTTTTACTTTATTTAATGTTTTTGGTTTTGATTGATCGGCTGTTTTCCTGGATTGATGATGTTCAATTAGAACTTTTCGATTTTCTTGTTGAAAATGGATATCTATGTTTGGGTTATTAGGAATTTTTGCGTGAGAAAAAAGAAAATTTTAGGAAATATGAGGGTTCACTTTGTTGCGTTCTTATCCTTCTGGTTTACGTTTTTTCGTTCTTGAACAAAACATATCCAAGTTCTTGAAGTTAGGTTTTTGAGAATTTTGTGAATCAAAAATGTTTTAGGTTATGTGATTGAGTTAATTATCAGGATTTTTTATTCAATTTGAATTTAACATTTAATCTGGGTGTTTAAGGTGGTTAGGAATGTTGACAAAATGTACGAATAGTTAGCTAATTTCACTAATTAGTGCATTTTGGTTGTTAGAGTTGTGGATTATGTGTAGCTGTATAAATGTAATGTCATTCTAATGAAATGGTATTTCTATGTCCTTCTGGAAGCAAAAGTTTTGTTTTGTTTAGAGAAAACAATCATTTTTAGGCTTATTCTGTGTTCTCCAATTGATTGATCAACTAGAGCAATATCACATACCTTATCAAATAGCCTGTGTGGCTCTGAGATACGGTGAGAGAAAAATGCAAAAGTAAAAAATATGGATAAAATGATTTCATTAAATCAAACATAATTTTGACAGTGTATTCAGTAAAGCTTCATATGTTTGAGATCTGAATTAATCAAAGTGAGAATTTCTAATAAAGTGTATAAATATGTTATGTTGTATTAAAAAGAATTTGATACATGCAGGCTGTTGTTAGTGACGAAAGTAAAGTCACCAACCAAGAAGGTTAGAGAGATTCTTTATAATAGCTAATGAATTCTCTTGTCTTTGACATTTCTAAATGTAAATTCCAAATTCCATCCAGTTCCTGGCGCGAATTTGCAAATATTTCCACCCAATGCAGGTGGAAGAAGTGGCGGTCAAGGATATCAAACCCTAAATGGCGCAAATGGTTTGTAATATTAGTATTACAGGTATAAATTTAAGTAATGTTTGTCAAATCACCTAAGTGTACATTTTTTTAATTGTTTGCAGATGGAGGAGGAGAACAACCAAACAACAACTGGAAGGGTGTATTTAACATCTATTCATACACACAATTTTTCAATGTAGATACAGACATTGTGGTGAACAGATTGGTTAGTTCTTTGTATCCTACAAACGGAGATTTTATCAGCAAGATTGATGCAAACCCCGATCTGTAAGTTATTTGGTGGTAAAATAAACTCATGTTGACAATTTTGTTGGACAACATTTTTTTTTTTCTTAAATCCAAAAACCCGTTCATTTTTTTTTTTTTTTTGGTCAAAGTGTGAGATGGTCTTGCATGTGAAATTGACCCCCACCTGAATCACCACGGAATTTGAGGTTATACTGTCTCCTGGAAAAGATGCCCCTTTACTTGGATATGATATTGATTTACATATGTTGTAAATTGAACTGATTTAGTTGCTTGAGTAATATAATGTAAAATATTAATTATTCAATGCTCAAAAGTTTTCTGCAACTTTCAAAAGAATTATAAGTATATATAACATTATATGGAGCAGTAACTACAGAAAACATAGATATGTAAAATATGACATGTGTATGTAAACATCAGAAGTAGTAAAATGTGAAATGGAATGTTAAAATGAAGAATGACCTCTTACAAAGTAAAGACAAAAGTAAATTCAGTAAAATTTGATATGAATATCTCAGTAACTACAACATTAAATTGCGACATGGAACGTTAAATGAAAAATGACAATTTACAAACTGAAGATATTGCTATAGAGAAGTATTCTTAATAAGATATTTTGATGATTAGGGATGGAAGACGAGTGAAGGTTTTGCTGAAATGAAGGATTGCTTTCAGTCTTTTACTTTGTCATATCTCTTGTATGCAAGTTGTTTCTTTATGCTCAATGCATTTTGAATGAAGTCACCTTGGTATAGAATCATATGTGAGTATACTCTTGTAATCATGTTCCTAATGCTGTTGATAGTTGACTAATTCATCACATAATATAGAAGATAGGATGAATTACTTCACAAACTGCTTTTTTTATTTGTAATGAAAAATATCAAGAACCTTCCTCTTATCTCCTCATATTCATGCAATATGAATTATTATTCTAGAGCATCTACTGCTGTATGAAATAAGACTTATTGCCTCTATTGTTGCCAGGCTCATTAGTGGTCCCTCAAGTCTTACTTTTGTACCACTTTTGTCAATGAAGTCTAAAATGCACTTCCTTGTTCCTCAGCTTTCAAAAATCATTTCACTTTAGTATCTAAGGTCATAATTTCATTAGGAATTGACTAAAAATGATTTTGTTTTTCTTTTGTTTTGCCTTGCATGTAGGAATATTTCATCCAAATAATAGAATATTTTAATTCCTTATGGAATTTTGACCTAGGAACCATATTGTGACGATTTTAAAAGTTGAGGGAACAACAAGGTGCATTTTAGACTTAAGGGGCGAACATGGGACATAAGGAAGATTCGAGAGACCACCACTGGACTTTGGCGTTGTTCTCATTTTATTGAAGTGCCTTGTGTACCTTAGTCAGTGTACTATGTCTTTTCTATTAATCTTATTGAAAAGCACACAGTGTATAACTAACAACATATCGGAATATCCAACTATTTTATTTTCTCGTCCTACTAGATCTGTTCAGCATTTGTTTCTAAATTCCAATAGTTCAGAATGGAAAGAACGTACCATTAAGAGACCACTCTGACCCTAATGTTATTGGGAATGCAATCTCAAGTTATAAATTAGTTTTCTATCCATAATTTATTTGATGAAGCATGTGGATGAAGCATGTGGATGTTTTCATGCTTTGTTTTGATGATTGATTCCTGGATGTCATTTATTGATAACCACGCTTTTCATGCTTATATGCTGGAGGTTTTTGGGCCTGGATACTTAATATATATAATTTCAAATGGCAAAGACATCTTTATGATATAATTATTCGAGATGAACTGATAAAAGTTATTGGCATGTAAAATTGTGTTTGATTATACTGGTTATTCTTGAGCGACAAATTTACTGACATGTGTAGCATGACTGGATTATTTACTCCTTGGGGATGATTTTCCTGAATAATATTCGGAACTCTGCATTTAGACAGGGAACTATGTTGATTAAGATGATTCAGAAGGTATTAGGTACTGTTTTACACGATAATTGAATAAGTACTGAAAAATTGAATTATCATTTGCAATGATAAGAAAAAGTAGAATTCATTGTCCACAACTTATGACCATGATGGCAGTTTTTTCCTCATCATTTGCTCTTTGTTTTCATCTTTCAGCTATGGGCTTGTATGGGTCTCCACATCGTTGGTTTTTGTTATTGCCTCCTTGGGAAATTTCGCCACTTACCTAATGCAAAGAAGAAATGACCACAGTACTTTGTGGAATTTTGATGTCAGCTATGTAAACGTGGCAGCAGCCTCCATCTATGGTTATGCGATCATAGTTCCACTGATGTATTACTTTCTACTTCAGTACCTGGGTTCAAGTGTCAGCCTCGTACGCATTTGGTGCTTGTGGGGATACTCTCTTTTCATTCTTGTCTTAAGCTCTGTAAGTTTCAACTATTGCCACTTAAATACTTTATATGGGTACCCGAATCAATATAATACCTTTATTGTCATTCATTTGGTTTTGAACTTCTTGATTATTATCATTCTTTTTTTTTTTTTCCTGTTGTTATAAATTTAACTGCCTTATGTTAATTTCAATTTGTATTTTTTGAGCTTGATTTTGATTTTTTTTGTTGAGGTTGTAATTGATGCAAGTTTTCATGCATCAGGGTGCAAATTGTATATTTAGTCAAGGGCGACTTCATCCAAAAAATATGGTTGTTGAGTGGGAGGGGTAAATTAAAGATTTTGATAGTCTAAGGGAGTGAAATGTGAAGAATATACTTCAAGTATGCAAATTGTAGTTAATTCCTATAGTTTTAGGCTGAAAGGTTACATGTTTTATAATTGACAAATTAATTTATAATATTCGCTTTTAGCTTCAGAAGAAATAAAATCCCTGGTGTTATTAGAATTTTATTGGTGCTCACTCAATCCTTTGATTACTTTTATATAATTGGACCCTGGTCATATCCATGCCTAATAAGCTCAGTGAAGAATTAAAGAAGCACCGTGTAAGTTTAATGTTTTTGAATAAATAATATACTGTCCCTATCTTCCTGCAATATGAGTGTCTCTTTTTGGATGGAGATTGTTGGTTAGTGAAGTGTTTAAGGTGGAATATGACTTTATTAAACAAACATATTGTTTAGTCCTGATAGATCCATGGTGAAAAAGGGAAATAAGGTGGTCTGTGAAATGAAAAAGTATGAGAAGATAAAGTTGATGCAAGTTATGTACTTGAATTTTCTTTGGAGGTTCTATAGGATAATATGGTGATTAACTTATTTGAATGTATGAGAATTGTAGTGAATTTTTCTTTTAACATTGTGTATGTTCGGATGCCATCAAGTTGCAGTTTGCATGTGCAAAAGGTTTTATTTGGCTATTTATTTCTCTATTTTTGCAAACCTCAGTTTGCTCATCTTCGTTCACGTGTGTGACATTTGATATTTGTTCTTTTGGTATGTTCAGTTTCTATTGGTTATCCCACTTGAGTTTCTTCGATGGACTGTCATATTAACTGCTGGTGCTGCATCAGCTAGCTTTGTGGCTTTAAACCTCAGATCATATATACAAAGCACTGATCTCACACTGGTGCTTATCTCAGCATTTGTGCTGCAAATGGGTTTATCAATATTCATTAAGGTGCGTTTCTTTGCTTAGCTTTGGTATTGGTATTTATAAACCATGTAAGTTGCTATAATTTTGTTTCGGCATAGAAATACATGGCGTTGATGTTTTTTTTGCGGATTGAAGTTTTACAATTTGGCTTGTAATTGTTAACTGGGTGTGATTTTATCGACATGCTCAAAGTTGATCCGAGTGTAAGTCTAAACCTTTGTATTGCTGTTGATTATGTTTTCTTATAGAAATTAGATAGATTGAAACATGTAACTCAAGTTAAACAGTGTCACTGATGAAAATACTAAATTGTAAAACAGTTTGTTTGTAGTAGATTTTTCCTTAATTTTTGTTGTTTCATTGTTTTAGTTAGTTTATATAGTTGTCGAATATTGATGAAAGCAGTGTATATTAATAACAAAAACACCCAAAATTTGAAAAAGTACCATAACCTTCCTTGGAAACAAAAGTAGATTACATTTTCACCTCTATCAGTAAAAACATGTTATAATTTTACTGTCAAGACAGGGGGTGTTTTGGTAATTTGCAGGTTTATGGTAATTAAACAATAAGTGAAGTCCATATGTAATTGTCATATTCTATTTATGGGTGGTGATAAAACCATAGTTTAATACATGTAATTGACATATTTGTCCTTATAAATTTTGATTCATAGGTTTTTTTTTTTAATCATTTAAGTGAAATCTTTATTTCCATCTTCCCCGTCTCTACCCTTCGCCCTTAATTTCGGATTTACTTTTACCCTGCTCTATTTTCATTGCCAGTAATAGTTTAACCTTGTAAATTTGCATGTCTTGCACAAATTTCATAGCCCACAATGTGGATTTTGGAATAAGATGGTCAACCAAAAAAGGGGTTATTTAATATTTCATAACCCATATATAATATAGGGATTTGTAATTTTTTCATAACCCAAAAGTTTGGTAGATTTTTTTTTTTATATTAGATTTTGGGATTTCATAACCCAAAAATGTCATGACAGAATTCATTTAAGTTTCTAAAATTTTCATGGTATAAGTAAAAAAAAAAATCCAGTAGTTTCGTAAAGCTTAATAAATTAAGCAATAATCTCTTACAAGTGCGATTCTTGATACTTGGACCAACATGAAATCATTTTGTGTCATTCGATCTCGTACCTGAAATAAGGTTTTCTTCTTAATAAAATGTTATAGATGAATAAGCCTTAACGAGACGCTAATATTTATTTTTTTCATTAACTTTGTTTCACTTGGAATAAGATTTAGAATCACAACGGTGAAGGGCGTTACATAATTGCCACCTATTGTCAGGAATGGGAATAGGCCAGGCCGTCCGACAGGGGCCGGGTTTATTTAAGGCCTAGCTCAGCCTAGCCCGTTTGATAAAAAGGCCGGGCCCAAGCTTTTTATAAAGCCTATTTAGTTAAATATGCCAGACTTAGGCTTACAAAAAAGGCTATTAGGCCCGTCAGGTTGGCCTGTTTATATATAGTATTTTACATTTTTAACCCTTAGACATAAAAAAGCAATTAACCCTAAATGAATGGAAACGCATTCAACATGCTTCTCTCACAAAAGTCAAATTCTCACAACTTCTGAAGACTGAACAGCCGCTCAGAAACCCTAATCCCAGACCATCAGGGGAATGTTATCTGGACAATTATAATTTCTAATGTAATTTGAAAGTAAAGGCCTATTATTAGAACATATTTTAATGGCCCCTTTTGTTATATTGGATGAATTTGAACATTTACTTTTCCTATTTATGTTGTTTTTGGTCGCTGTTGTACTATAGGTCTTCACAAACACATTATTTGGGTGTTTAATTTTGAGTTTGGACAAATATTTGACTCCTAAATATGCAATTTGTATCTCTTATTGCTAATCTTCACATTGTTAATTTTTTTTATACACTCAGGCTTCATAATATTTGTCCTAAGCCTTTATGTAAAATAGGCTAGTTGGTAGGGATGGCAATGGGGCCGGGTAATTTAAATACCCGTATTGGATCCGTCCCGATGGGGCCGGGTTTGAGTCCAAAAAAATGGGATCGAGTCCGAGTTCGGGTATCAAAAATCAAGACCCGGCCGGGTCCGGGGCGGGTAGCGAGTCCAGCATATACCCGTCCCGGATCCGGACCCGGACTCGGCTCGATTGCATATTTATATATTTTGTAAATTTTTTTAATTAATATAACATGATAAAAATTAAGCTATAAGTGGAAGATTGGTCAGTCCTCATCGTAGTAAGCTACATCCATCTACTTTGGAAGCTTTGATGTGTGCCCGTCGTTGGTTGTGGAATGAGGCAAATGGTATGTGAACTTTTATTTATACTTTAATACTTACATTACACTATAACGTTTGTGAAACTAATATTAGTTATTAAATTCTATTAGGTACATGTTCATCAATTAAAGGTTTGGATGCTTGTCCTACAATGCTAGACGAGGAAGAAGATGAAGAAATTATTATTGAGACCTCTTAGTTGTTTTATTTCATTTATTTTTTATTTGATATTTGATTTGTTTTCAAATTTGGAATAAACTTGAATTACTTTATCTATTTGGATTTGTCTAATTGTGAATGACTTAAGTGTGGTTTACTTTTTTTTAATGTATTTTAAGTTTATATTGATTTTGTATTATTTATATTAGTAGTATATTTGTGATCAAAAAATTGGAGAAAGTCAAAATCAAATGTTTTAACCGGGTCCATCGGGTAGGACCCGGACTCGGCGAGTACCCGCCGGGTCCGGGGCAGACCCGGGTTTTAACGGGTCCGAGGCGAGTCTGAGTCCTAAAAATCTTGAGCGGGGCGGGTCTCGGGTATAGCATTACCCGCCTCAGACCCGCCCCATTGCCATCCCTACTAGTTGGTGTTCATAGGCAATAAAGGCCTTTAAATAGGCTTCCAGGCCCAGGCCTTTAAAAAGGCCAGGCCAGACCTTAAAAATAAACCTATGATGGGTAATAGGCCAAGCTCAGACCTATCATTTTTAAAGTAGGCCAGACTTAAGCCTTACAAAGTCCGGCTCGGCCCGGCCTATTTTCACCCCTACCTATTGTGCACAACAATGCCGTTAACTAATCAATAGTCTATATAACTTAATCTATAGAAAGAATACGATAAAAGATAAGAATTCATAATTTTTGAGAATTAAAAAAAAAAAAAATTGTCTCGTAAAATTGATTATAATTTTGGCAACTATACTAATTGCCTTGTTGGGCACACAATATCAATCCAAAATTCTATACAATTGGAATTGTTATTTCTTCTAAGCAATAATCTAACTTGCTAGTATAAAGGGGTTTTGATCAAATGAGTTCATTGCTTGGCATTGCTAGCTTATATGATGGTTCCCATGTGCATCACCAAATTTGCAATAATATCGAAGAATACAACCCTTCATCTCTATTAAAGATTATACTTTCAATTAAAGCAAAATCGCATGTGACTTGTATACTTGTTCAGTGCTTTCCAAACCATTCATTAGATTCTAAGGTCACATATTCACACTTGGACTTGTGAAAATTATTGAATTTGGATTGCTTTTTTTTTTTTTCTGAAAAAAAAAAACTCAGCTTTTTACTTGCTTTTATGTGGAAAGGTAATTATATGATATTAAATATTAATTGGTAATTAATCATAACGAATAACTGGACAAATCAACCCATATTAAATTCAGTAAAAACTTCACTCAATTTGGTGGCACAATAAATGCCTTATTGATTTTTCACAATGTAGTTAGGGGAGTAACAAGTTTTAAAATTCATAAAGGCACAATAACTATTTATTAATTAAGAACTAGGGATCCCTAATCTTTACAAATTACTAAAGTATTATCTATATCAATTTTTTCTAAAGAAAAGTTTTACTATTAATCTTCCTTTTAAGTTCAGTAATATTTTTCTTGACTTTTTAAAATTGAGAAAAATTTGCAAGTGAATTAAGGAACCATAGATTATATTATACAATAAGCTAGCACTTTTATTTTAATTCATAAAGAAATGTAAAAAAGGTCTTTAAATGTTTTAATTTGCTTCAAGTGCAGGGAAACCAAATAAAATTAATAGATTTAAGAGTTGACCTTTTTATTGGGAAACTTAAATTAAGCTGACATCTGAAATGTCAACGCAAAGTTAGGTTTTTTTTTTATTTGATTCAAAAATTTAGCCCATGCTATAATATCTAATGACCTCCTGAAAATAAAAATTAGGCATAAAACATGCAAAACAATGTGCTATTTTGTCATTTGCAAATCACTAAATTAATCTTAATTGTGGAATATTAATGTAAAATTCAACATATATCACATAAGAATTAAGAAGAAAATCACACTGATCCCTTTACTATGGTATAATTGCTGAAAACCCTTTTCACTTGTCTAAAATTACTAATCCACTCCTAAAATGGGTTTATTTGTAAGGTTCGATGGGATAAAATTGTAAAAAATTTAAATATATAGAAGAACTTCTAAATACATGGGGTATAATTATAAGAGATGACTTAAAATGAGGGGTATTTCTGCAATTTTTAAAAATTTAAGGACGATTTTGGTAGTTATATAACAAGTGAGGGGTATATGTGCATTTTCTCATACATAAAATCTAACAAAGGGAAAAATAATTATTTAGATACTAAAATGAAGAAATATTATATAATATATATGCTTGCTTGATTAAGTTTTGATTCTTTAATATGTGGCCAGGCTGTAATCTGCACTAGTACTTCAGATTATCACATGTATTTGAAAATATTTATTCGGAGGAAAATAAATTAAAAGCATGAAATAATCAAAGAAGTAATTTCTTTTATTTTCAGGTCATTAATGATATGATACTGTAGTAGCAGCCATATAGTATGCCCTGCAACTTGTTCATTTACATATTGTCTAAATTCCTTTCAACCACAATTTTATTTGCACATTAATATAATTTTTATTTAGAAAGCCCACTTTTCCTTAGTGTGGTCCTATAGAATTTATGATTATAGTATTATACAATAACTACGATCCCAATTGAATAGCACATGCATTTTCCAAAATTTATTTTTATGATAAAAATGAGAAAATAATATTTTTTAAAATTGTAAAATATATGTTTTGATTAGTTTTTTAGAGAAAAATTAATATAAAATCGATGAGTTTGACTAGAAATTTATTTGAATTGATATTTGAATATAATTTTTATAGTAAATATTTCTAGTCAAACTCATCGATTTTATATGAAAAATAGTCATAATGGGTCTTATTTTAAACATTGCGTTGTTTTATATTGGAATATGTAATTAATTTAATTTTTGAGTTGAAAGGTAATCAGAAAAAACCCTTCTAAATCAATGGAGTAAACTGTCAAATCATGAATAGTCGAAATAATATGTTCTTTTTTTTTCAAGAATTTTTTCGAAATTATCTAAATTTTTAGAGATTTTTTTGAATTTTTTTTAAACATACTAAATAATTGATAATTTTTGTTTTTGGAATTTTTACTTCGAAATATTTTTTTTGGGTTGCATACTCAAACCAATTGAGCCGTACTATCTTCTCATTTATATTTTAGCACCCCCTCTTATTAGTTTCCAAAATAAAACTCTCTTTAGTTTATATACAGTATATATATATATATATATATGTATTGACCAACTTAAGATAACAATTACCATAAAATTAACCCTCAATCACTATTTATAAGATAACTCAAAACTTTTACAATTTTATTATGTCCAAGCAAAAGCAAATATGACACATCTAATTTTATATATCTCTTCTTTTTCTGAATGGAGAAAGTATTACAACATAGGAATATTGGATATTCTTTGAATTTAAAGGGTGTCACCCGGTCCTAGTAACCCCACATGGAAGAAAAAAATAACAGTAGAAGACAAATTGAAATCATCAGAATGTGTGAGCAAACATGGATCCCATTTAGCCAACGAAGCAAAACCCAAATGTGTTTGGATCCATTTTTCATTGCTGAAACTCATATTTCTTTTACTTTTATTTTTGTTGAAATCAAAAAATATTTTAAAACTAAAAAGTATTTGAATACTTTTGTTAGATATCCATCAAAATCCAAAATTTTCAAATATTTTTTCTGAAGCCTAAAATTCAACAAAATTTTGAAACATCTAAAATATACTATAATTGAAAATAATATATAAAGTTTGTCAACACATACCAATGACACACATCAATTTAATTAAATCTGTAGTATACATTATTTTTAATAATGTTTTTAAATTTATTTTGATCATACTAATTAACAAATTCTTTATACATATGTTATATATCAAGTTGTTCACGTACCTTAATAAGGATCAAATCTAATTTAATTCACATTAAATATATACTTTTATCGTATGATTGTACAGTCGTATATCAAAATTACTTTAATTGATTATGTTTATGATCTTAGAATAATTATAGAGCTACTAATATAAGAACATGGCATTGGTACATCACATATAACACAGATTGTACTAACAAATTTTAGATATAAATTATCACTCTACACTCGTCACTAGTTAATGAATTAGATTAATCAAGTCGCGAAAGTTACTATCTAATGCTATAATAACATACGATCTTGTATTGGAATTCAAATATAGGCCTTCGAATGAACCTTTATACAAAATGACCCTACAAGTATAGTATATTCATTGTATGTATACGACCCAAAACATGACCTTTATACCAATCGCACTCCATATCAGGGTCGAACCACTTAGCCTATTTATGAGCCAACTACTCTCATACTAATTATACTATATACCGTACTTGTGAGATGTCATGTTCTTGTATGTGTGCCCTCGATGCTAATAGTCAGGTGTGTGCCCTCGATGCTATATCAGATCGTATAAACAATTGATTTTCTATAAATGCTTTGAGTTGTTTCATATAAATCACGATGACAATCACAAGTAATGAACAATGCGTGCATGAGAATTAAGATAACCCTTCCACTTTTAGGGAACTTTCCACGTCTTGAGATAATAAGAAGGCGGCGTTTGGAAAATTGATTTCTACACCAAAAGTTTGCAAGTTAATGAAACTGTACTAGGCATTAAGGTTCAATTTGAGTGTCATATACTATGAAATAGAGGAGCTCTGTAACAAGGTTTGACAATAGAATTGATATATCCAAACACCAATCACTGTAATAAAATCACATGGGTATTTACTTTGAGCTGTCAATGATTGAATTACAGATCATGATGGTATTTGTGAGTTTTAGACCTTACGGCCTATGATCAATGTACTTGTAGGATTTGATATGTTACAAAACAGTTAAACTTGTATCATCCTTTGGTGGGATTGACTTTGAAGTACGGTCTGTATAATACAAATCGCAAGTGTGAGATGGCCGCCAAGATAGGAATTTATTGTCACGATAAATAACGAATATGTAATATGCAATCATAGGTAAATGAAAATTACAATATTTGACCAGAGAATGAAATGTAAGAGGGCACAAAGACTTACCAAAGCAGAAAAAAACTACTCACACAAACGAAAATGTAAAATTGCCTCACTTGAACAAATGCACCTCACATTAATTTTCTTTTACTCAAGATATTAGCAAGGATATGGAATTTTTTTAAGATTATTTAAATAATACGATTAATTTTGAAAATTTTAAAATGTCCTCAAAATAGTCAAACTAAATTAGGAGAAAAATTCAGTTTTGGTCCTATTGCAAATTGCAATATGTGGTTTTTAGTCGCATTAAATTTTAATCAGCATTTTTGGTTAAGTTAGAATTAAAATGCAATATAATTTTTAGTTACAGTTCTTCTATTTTTAGATGGAAAAATATCAACATGGACACATTTTCTTTTAGATAACTGCTTCATTATTCAAATTGTCCAAAGTTATATGTAAAATTGATTTTATTTTATCCTTTTTCGAGTATCATTCGTCCAGAAATAGAAGGACGAGAGTAAAAATGTCATATTTTGATACAAAAAATATTACTTAAATTCCTATAAGACTAAAATATAATAACTCAAATAAAATGAAAAATAAAAATTTCTCAAACTAACAATAATGCAGTAATCAAACTTCTAGTAAAGTTGATTGGAAAATAACTTAGAATTGAGAAATATATATTATTTTTATATTTGGTTAGTTAACTTATATTGATTATTGACTATAACATGAATAATAAATTAATTGGACGTACAATAATACTTAACTCGGTATCTTGAATGGGTTAAAAAGAAGTCGTCAAAAAGTCAAGAGTTGTTCGTTATATATAGATACAGATTCATCACATACAACTCTGTATCTATCTGTCTATTTTTTTTTTTTTCATTTTTCAGAGCTTTGTTGTTTCATCAACACCCCCACCGACACCCTGACGAGACCATTACTCGTCGGTGTTCGTCACGAAAACGTCGTCTCTCAGGCTGCGAACCGGTCGTTTCTAGATTTAATCCAGATCTGCTGTGAAACCCGAAGAAAGGTTCGTGTTTTTTTTCTGGGTTAAATCATGTTAATTTTGCGAATTTTCATCTCGATTTTTTGTTGGAGTGATTGTTATTATGTGGTTTTTTGTTTTATAGATTGAAATGCGGTTTTTTGTTATGTGATTGGATTAAATCTAGCAATGTGGATGTGTTTTTGTCTCATTATTTTGTTTCTTTTGTTTTGATTGTGTTGGTTAACTTCATTTTGTTGTGGATGTTTTGATTCATTGATTGGAGTTTTAGAAGATGAACTTTTTTAATTAATTGTTCAATTTATTTTTTTGATAATTTGATTAATTGTTAAATGAATTGTGGTGAGATAGATAAACTAGTTAGCCTCATGTGATCGTTGCTACGTGGTTGAGGTCTCGGTAAGTCTTATCAAATCAGAAGGTAATAAGATGGTGTGGTTAATGGTGTTGGTAGAGAAAGAATTATGAAGATCTGGAGATACAAGATTAAATGAAGTATGGGCTTGGATTGTAGGCTTTAATTTCAGTAAAAGGGTGCTTTGTGTCCTGTAACAGTAAGGGTCAATTGCTTTCAATTGAGTCGGACTTCATGAAATATTCACGACCTTTTTAATTGTAAACTTCCCCATTAAATTATTAAGTGTGCAGGATTTTGTTCATAAATCTTGTAGTTGCTGAATGATGTTGCCACTGTAATATTTTATAATTTACACACTTCAATGCTTATGCACCTGCTTGCCATCATTTTACCGGTGGTGTTCACCGGAATTTGTACATTGTTCAGTAAATTTGGTTGCTCAGGTTGTTTAGTAGATAGAGTTTCTGCTTCTGCTCATAAAAGGTCAGGCTTATATGATCTATTATAAAAGGTCACAATTGAGCACATCTAAATTGAGCTCCACTTTACATATCTTCCTTGTGTGATTCACCAAAGTAAATATTTTTTGAAATTGGAATAATACAATCCAAATGAAAGATAATTCTTATTGCTCAATGGCTTTTCTGAGTTCAGGTTCACACTAGATTCGGTGCTACCTGCCTATGCTTATTTTTCCCTAACTCTTTATTTTCACTTTTTCACGTCGTGGTATCTTATAGTTTTATTGGTGTTTCTTGCTATTATCATGGAGATCTATTCCTCTTTATTACCATGATAAGTGAACTCTCTACTAAGATTTGTTGAGTGCTTGTTAGGGAAAACATTCAACAAGGTAAAAGGATTTGTGGAGTTGATCCCTAAGACTCGAAGCAACAATTTTTCCAAATTATCAAATTTCGTTTGTTGATCTAAATACAAGCACATAATCTTTTGTTTTCTTTGATAAGATTCATAAAAAGGACTTTGTTTCCTTTTGTTTCAGTTGGTAATTACTGCGGTAAATCACAATGAATCGAGTTGTAGGACATCCCTACGATCGTTAGATTAGAGAATACTGTAAACTTATCATGTTTGAGCATCCTTCTTTAACTTTAACAACATAAAAATTCTCATCTAAAATAGAAAATGTAAATAAGTCCATTGAAATGTTGAAACGCTTGTTTAGGAATATTGTTCAAATGCCCCCAATTGAATGGCGCCACCCTTAAAAGAATTAACTAATTAAGAGTTCCACTTTTATTCTATTGCAAATTGAACTAATTCCTCTATTTGCAACCATGACTTGGTGCACTCTGAGTATCTATATCAGTCCACTATACTGGCTTCGTCACTCGCATTGAGAGAGCCAGCCTGTTTGGTAGCTGGCAATTTGTTGCTTTCCAGCTTAATTTTTGGATAGATTCTCCCTCTATTTAGTACTTGCTATATCTTATAATGTGACGCGTGTACGTATAATTGGCTTTATCCGTCAACTACAGCTATAAATTTTTGTTTTCTCTCTTTATCTATTTTCAACTCCATTAATGAGCTTGTTTCTTTTCTCATACATGCATCTATTGCATGCGTGTCAGTTTTAGTGTAAAGAGGTTAGGAGGACCGACAACTTTAATGAGAGCATGAAATTTATCATTAAAAACCCATTACACATGTCATTGTATAGTTGCATAGAGCTGCATGCTTTTCATGTATATATATATAGAGACGGGCTAGGCCTCAGTTTATAATTTGTTTCAGGTGGTTTAATCTAGAAAAAGTATCTTGGACAAAAGATGAAGGCACTAATTCTTGTTGGAGGGTTCGGTACTAGATTGAGGCCATTGACGCTAAGCGTTCCAAAGCCTCTTGTTGATTTTGCTAACAAGCCCATGATTTTGCATCAGGTATGAATTTCATTAGTGTATATAGCATTGTATATATTGAATTATGTCGCACTTCTATAAACTATCTTTAGTGTTGATTATACGCAATTTACAGAATGAGACTATTATTGTAACTGGGATAATTAGTGCTTTATGTTTCACTCATGCATTTTAACAATATTATCTGATATTGAATCAGATAGAAGCCTTGAAGGCTATTGGAGTGACTGAAGTAGTCCTGGCTATCAATTATCAGCCGGAGGTAACTTTACCGATGGGCTATTTGTTCTTATAATAGAAATTACACTGATCAAAGATAATAACCATTTACCAAATTATCACTAATTAGAGATCACTTTTTTGCAGGTAATGCTGAACTTTTTGAAAGATTTCGAGGCAAAGCTTGAGATTAAGATTACATGTTCACAAGAGACGGAGCCTCTTGGAACTGCAGGTCCCCTTGCTTTGGCTAGAGACAAGCTAATAGATGGTTCTGGTGAGCCATTCTTTGTTCTTAATAGTGATGTTATCAGTGAATACCCACTGAAAGAGATGATTCAATTTCACAAATCCCATGGAGGCGAGGCTTCTATTATGGTAACCAAGGTAAGGCCAAAGAGCATATACTTCTCATTTAGAGAGTGTTTTCAAAGATTATTCTAAAGAACTTACTAAGCTTTGGTGCTTATAAGATGTTTTTGGGGCTAATAAGCTCTCAAAAAATAAGTTGGGGCTTCCTAACTTGTATTTTAGGAGCTTATGAGCTCCGGTCAAGTTATTTTGAAAGCTTATCAGCTCTTTTATCGTAAAATTTACCAAAAACAAGAGCTTATAAGCTGTTTTAAGGAGGTTATAAGGTCACCCAAACATCTCTAAGCTCGGTTATAATAGACATCATAATTGAGCATAAATGAGAATCCATCTTGTTTATTGATGTAGGTGGATGAACCTTCAAAATACGGTGTTGTCATAATGGAAGAGTCTACTGGAAAAGTCGAGAGATTCGTTGAGAAGCCAAAGTTATTTGTGGGTAACAAGATCAACGCTGGGATTTACCTTCTGAACCCTTCGGTTCTCGATCGTATCGAGCTACGGCCCACATCCATCGAGAAAGAGGTTTTCCCAAAAATTGCGGCCGAGAAAAAACTCTACGCAATGGTACTCCCGGGGTTCTGGATGGACATTGGACAGCCAAGAGATTACATCACCGGCCTAAGACTATACCTCGAGTCCTTGAGGAAAAATTCTTCACCTAAGCTCGCATCCGGGGCCCACATAATCGGGAATGTGTTGGTCGACGAAAGTGCGAAGATCGGTGAGGGTTGCTTGATCGGGCCCGACGTTGCGATCGGGCCCGGCTGTATAGTCGAGCCCGGCGTGAGGCTTTCTCGTTGCACGGTCATGCGTGGGGTCCGCATCAAGAAACACGCGTGCATATCGAGTAGTATCATTGGCTGGCATTCGACCGTGGGCCAGTGGGCCCGCGTGGAGAATATGACGATCCTCGGTGAAGATGTTCATGTTGGTGATGAGATCTATAGTAATGGAGGTGTGGTTTTGCCTCACAAGGAGATCAAATCCAGCATTTTGAAGCCAGAGATTGTGATGTAAAAGGTGTGTTGTTATTTAAGAATAGTGTTATTTTGAATAAAATGTTGCTTATTTTGATTTATTTGTTCCTTTTTTTTTATTCTCTTTTTTGGTAAAAGTTTGCAGTGTGTTGCAATCAAATTGTAAAAGTCAGTGACAGGGAAAGGTTTATTATAACTATGGCAGTGGTTTGAAATGTGTAATCTGATGTGAATATTGAAATAAATTATTAGTTGATTTGCCTTTAGTTAATTTTTTTCTCAGAATAATATTTTTGTACAGAAAAAAATTCAATAATGATGGAGATTAATACGTAATGAGACAGCTCAGATTTTCCTATCATAATTATTATTGTTAGGTGGAGACCCACATTGATTTAAATGCTCCACTTTTTAGGTTGAAAATCCAGCAAAAGAACATATTAGATGAGGTGGGATTTAATTTATTCTACATTGAAGATAAGTATTGGGTGATTGCTTTTTCTGTTTGTTAGTCAATGAAGAAGCTTGTTTGTACGTAAGCCCTTTGAAAAACAAATTCACACAATTCTTTTTTTTTTTTTTCTAATTTTCTTCTTATTTGTCTTAAACTTCTTCAGGAAAAGTCTATGCTGAAGTATTTACAAAATAATGCACGATCAAGCATGTTTGCCAAAAGAAGACATATGAGATCAACCTTTAGTCAATATATTTGTGTTTCTAACAATGTCACATTCTGATTTTATGTCACATTGGGACCAACAAGCTCGGTGTGACATACACAACATATTTAATGGTGAGTGGATGGTTTTACCATGCGCTCACCATCCCGACCTCACAATTGTGTTGTTAAAAACAGACCTGGTCTATTGGACCTGTTTGTTTCAAATTTTTCCAAATATGTATTATTTAAATCGTTATATCTCTAAAATTCACTTTTTCTCACTTTATCTTTACTAAATGAAACGAGACAGGACATAAATATCATCATATCACCCCCTATATGTCATTTTGTAGTCATTGTTTTTTTTAGAAAATTTAATTGCATTAAGTAAAGGTGAAATTACAAAAAAAAGTGCACATGTTATTATCTTGCCACTACCAACAAGAAAGCAAACCAACCTCTATACAAACGATCCAAATAACTGAACGGTCTCTAAAAAAGAGTAAGAGCTGGCCAACATACTCTTAAGGATGTTGTTAAATGTTAAAATAAAATCACACAATCCTCCAAATCCACTTATATCGTCAAAGAATTCAGTGTAGTGCGTGATAGTATCTAACGGTGTCAAGCTTATGCTTTACACCGGGCCTTAGGGGGCTGGCCCCTTAAGGTCGGACCGGCTGGCCAAATCGGACAAGCCAATTTTGGCTCGTGGGTTGATTTGACCCATTTCAATTATTTTAATTTTTTTATTATTATATTTGACCCATTCTTATTTCAAAACAAAGTTTAGTTGATTCTTGATCGGATTTGACCGGCCAGACTGACTTGTCCGATTTTAAAATCATTGCTCCCCGACCGCTCTAGGTTGAAATTACACACAAATCCTCTAAATTATTTTATATTTACCAAAATCTCCCATCATTCATTAAAAATTACCACCACTCTTTCCAAGGGTCAACTTGTAAGGTTTACATGGTTACAATTATAAACAAATTTAAAGACATAATGAGTGTTATTATAAAATATTCTTAAAGCATTGATTATTCCCCATGGGATATTTTGATAATTATAGAATAAGTTAGGTAGTATGAATGTAATTTTCTCAATAATTTATACAACACTAAGCGACATTCAATGGGCCTAAAATCACACTATTGGAAAATAAGTGTAAGATTGCATCATTTGTTTTTCTTCTTTTGGTAACAGCATCATCATATGTATAAACATGTTAGAAAACATACACTGCTCAAGAGGAAACTAGGCAACAAAAGCAATGCATGGTATATCATATCAACCACAAGGAAAAGTGAAACAAAACTACTAGTACATCATCAACAAAAACAATTCAATCTTACACCATCAAAACCTACTACTCTCCAGATGATATCTCCAAGTATCATCCACCATAAAATGTTAATATTTGCTTGTAGAGCTCTTGAAATTGAAGATATACATACATATATATACAGATTGTAATTTGAAATAGGAAAATGTTTAAACAGAAGCCACAAGCCAAAACATGACATAAGAAGACATGGCAAGAAGAAACCAGGATGCAAACGCAAAAGCAATGGATATTTGATACAAATCGCAAGACAATTTTGTATCTATTTTGCAGATATTTGTATCTCTTGTGAACAGCACCATTACACCAGCAGACGAGCATGCAGCTGCTAGTGATAGAGTAGCTGTTACCTGCACCATCAAATAATACTTTTATCAATTTTCAGACCCAGTTTTTAGATGACAAAGATACATATGATGTCTACAATTGATATTGTCATAAAAGGACAACACATACTAGCTACATAGTTATTAATGGTGAACGGCGCGGCGTCGCGACAAGAGTCTCGCGGCGCACGCCTTTTCAAAGAAGAAATTATAAAAATAGAATAATCATTGATACTAATATAATGAATTATATGCTAGCTTTTAAACAATATTATCCATTAGATAAACCATAAATAACAGGTTTTCAGGAAACAAACAAACTCATGTCCAGCCTTTCAAAACAACAATAAAGAAACAATCTAATTTAGGGATAATACCCTAATTATCTAAATCCAAATATGCTAACTCGATTTCTAATATGGAGCCCAATTTTGAAGATGTTAGGGTTTGAGAGGTTAGGGGTTTTTCAATTTGGTGCCTAAGTTTGAAGGTTTAAAGGTTGTGTATTCCAAATTTATTCCCAATTTACCTAATTTTGACTAGTTGACCATTGTATTTTGATCCAAGAAAACTATTTAATTTTGAACTTTGAAATGGCGCGCCATTTCGGGCCTTCAAGGCGCACACCATGGCGAGAATGGCGCCAATGGCATGTGCCATATGGAAGATAGGTGCCATGCCATGGTTCATGGCATTGAGGGTGCACCATGAACGCGGCGTGCCAGATATAGCTACTTTCTCTAAGGCAGATGTTCGTGATTTCAGTCGCCAGTGTCAATGAGTAGGGGTGGCAAAATGGATCCGGAACCACGATTCCAACCCAATTAAGCTAGTTTGGGTTGGGTTGGGTTGGTTCCTAAGAAATTTTATTTGGTTCCAAGTTGGGTCCAACTAATTTCAACTTAGGCCCAAATCGCTTGTCTATAATCTAAATTATAAAGAACAAAATGTAAGGTATTGAGTCGGGTTGGGCTTGGTTCCCTTCCAGGTTGATTTTGGTTCCCTTTTGGGTTGAGTTGGTTCCACCTTAAAACCATTTAAGAACCCAACCCGTTTAAGAACCCAACCCACTTAAGAACCAAACCATTGGAACCAACCCAAACCTAACCCAACCCGCCCATTTGCCACCTCTATCAATGAGCATTGGTGTAGCTGGGACGCCCATATTAGGTGTTCGTTTATTAGACCTCCCTCCTCACCAAGTGTTATCCAAAAAACAGAACATTGACTTTCTAGCTTTGTAGATGAGATTACATGAAATGTCTAGGTAAATGGTGGACTAAACAATTCAGCCCACTTGACTTAAAACCTCCACAAGTGCTAACTGGCATATAATCTGAAGATGAGATTACTCTGCAATACTCTATTGTCCCACATAAAAGATCTCGGAACTGGTTGAATTGCATTCTATTTTAAAGGATATGTTTATAAAGCGCTAGAGTTTGTGTCATCAAATGCATGATTTTTCTTTTCAGCATGTCATGGTATTTGATTAACTATGATGCATAGATGAAATACATAAACAAGGAACAAGAAATGGATACAAGAGTAAACACCACTGGAAACGTCATAACTATATTAAGTTACACACACAGATAGGTCACTATGTGTCCATTAAAAACGGACCGCTTTCAGTTTTGAGTTAGTCTTTCAATGAAGATTGATACTGTTTGAATTTACAACTTGACAAGGTCCATATTTTACTTGGCAATAGGAAAGAAAATTTACATTTCAGCTAAAGTCCCATTTTAACTTCTTTTAGGCTGATCTGCAACCTTCCCTCCTCACAAACTGGAATAACCAGTTCATTTTCTCCATTAATCTACTTATTCTGACATGTTAGGAATCAACGTCATATTCAATAGTATAATTGGAAGATGAATATCTCGGTAGTATATTGTTTTCATTTATTGTTTCGTCGAATGTGTAATAAACCTAAATAATTGGTAGCCATTGTAATCTCATATTAAGAGGTAACGGATAAGATGTAGCCCTGCGTGCTTTGTTTTGTGAATGTAGGCCAAGTAACGGAACCACATAAATCTGCGTTCTTTTTTTCTCTCTTCACTATTCTCAACATAAATTTAGAATTAAAACGACCCCAAATATTATGTTATGTTGTTTTTCTTCACGCTAATTGAGAAGGTCTATAGGAAAACAGAGGTTTTAACATGAGAGCTAGAAGCAATGGAAAATCGAAACATGTTTAGGGAGGTATTAATTACCCAATCACCAACAACAAAGAGGCTGACTATGATATGATTATGCAGGTCCTTGCTAAACCTCAAAGCGTGTATGTCAAGGCACACAAGTCCAAAGCTCCACAATACCTGAAGCCCCATTGATGCTATTAAGTAACTGCCACAAAGTTGTTCATCCATTAGTAAGAGCATTGAACTATTTTAGTATACCAAAAGTCATTCATAGCAACACAACTACATTATGAAACCAAAGGGGAAAATGAACCATGTGAGTAGTGAAATTTGAGTGTAAATTACTGGCTTCAAAACAACATTATTAGCAACTCCAATGTCAATTAACTCATTTATTTCTTTGCTTGAACAAGCCTTTTGTTTTTCACATAGTACTTGGTCTCTCAAGATGTTGATAGATCCTAACCCTCTTGATGAATTGTCCATGATATGGCAATTTGAGCAAAAACAACATGTTTTATACAATAAATATATCTCCAACACTAAATCCCCAATTTCTATATACAATAAGTTACCAAACAATCAGAAACTCTCCATATTATCTTCTTTTAGAACACCTGAATTTATGATCACAACACCCTAATATGGAAATAACACCCAGAAAAACTAATTACTTTCCCCAATTCAAACATGAGGCTATTTCAAGCAAAAAAGAAAAGGAAAAATAATAAAAAAATTACCAAAAGGCAGTAGTAGCAGAAAAACCAGAAGCAGATGCCATAAACCCAATCGAAGCAGCAGCAAATACACACTGCCCAATCCTTAATATCAGCCCACTCTTTTTCCCTGGACTCCCAAACACCTCCTTCATCTCTCTCTCTCTCTCTATATATATATAATTATATATATATGTATATATATAATTGTAGTGTATGAACAACAATCTGTGTGTATTTCTGGTAAAGATCGAATCTTTGTGAGGTGGGTAGGTCTCAGATTGTCAGAACATTCGCATTAGATTGAATTGAAATGGCCTTCCTTTCGAAGTGAGCAAAAAACAACAAAGTAGAAAGAAATCCCCTTTTGGTGACTCATACAAGGACTGTTAATACTAATTTATTTCTATTTGCTGCTTTATGAATACTTTATGTAATATGTATGTCTAATCTAATAGATAAATGATATTTTTATGTATGTATATGTGTGTATATTGTTGACAAGAATGAACATTGAAGAAGTAGGTTGATCATTTGTTGTGATCCGGTACCACCACCACCGCCCCATAAAGGACACCGGAAAATGATGAAAAAGGTTTACACCAGGTACTTTCCTTTTTTTTTTAAATAAAATAATTGATAAACAAGTCAAAATAATTAATAAACAATTATTAACTATATCAAATTCAAACTTGAATTCATATTTCTTCAATTTTAAGTTTACTCCATGCCCTTCTAAAAAGTCCATATTATCTCCAACTAACCCCAAAATCTTATGGTTATGTTTGTTTGTGTTTTGGAGTTTGAATGCTAACATTATTTTAAAAAAGATTAAAAAGAAAAACACACATCATTCTCATAATTATTGTTCAATTTCTTTTAAAAATTTCTAATTGAAAATACAAACAAAGATAGCCTCAGTTTTTTAATTGATATTAATAGAGTTGTGATCCAACTAAATAAAGTTTTAGGTGATTGTGTTAGACAAAGTATTAGGTGATTTGGTTGAGTTTAATTTTAATTTTATGTTTATTTGTAAGTATCTGTTAATATGACAATAAAATAAGATGAAAATCAACCTTACACATTTCGTAATAGCTATCAAATTTCACAAGATAATAACACAACAAAAGCTAGCATACTGATTGATGTTATTCAATAAACTTATTTTTTTCATCTTAATTTATAAAATTGTCGTATAATATGTGATATTTGCGGTTATATCTTTACTTGATCACATACTTGACGATTCCTGGAAAATGAACGTCGATAAAATATTCTTCCCAATTAATTGATTTCGGATCAAAATTGAAATTTTCCTTACTTGCATCGTTTTCTCTTACTACCCTCCATAAATTTTCAGAATTGGAATCATCAAATCTGTAAAAATAATTTCCAAAATCATTTAGAATGTTAGGTATTGTATTTGAAATTAGAATATGGAAATGCAAGAATATTAAATAAGTAAATTTAAATGGGTAATTATTGAAAATTAAAGCACATACATTCCTTGGAAGAATATGAATGGTTTGTAGAGTTGTGCCATCCTCTTAGCATAATTGAACTTCTTTCTGGCACTCACATATGAGCTTTCATAATGGTTGCAAAATAAGTTCAGAAGCTTCAACATCTAAAATAAATTTATGCAATAAAATAAAATCAATCAGTGAGAAAACTTTTAAGTCATTAATTTGTGAAGTGTACATGCAAATATATAGATGAGTATTCTTACATAAATATATAATTTTTCTGTTTCATATATTCAAAAATATTATCTTAACTTCTAACTTCGAAGATTAAAGATTACTACCGACGAAGTAAATAATTAGGGACTTGTATATACATAATCAACTTTTTATAATCTTATTGTAATTCTTAAAAGTGTAATATTATATCTTATAGATGGGACTAAATGCAATACATTCGTTCTTGTAATTTCAAAGAATAACTGACATTTAACGATCAACTCTTAGTCAACACTTTGATTAATTTTGGAAGAATTCACGTTTACATATACTTAAATATTGACCATATTCAATATCACAATATTTCTACTCAATATTACGTGTTTTTTTATTTGCAAAATTTCTCCAGAAAAGTTTAGTCAAATTATTAAGTAAGAAAATTGACCGTTAATTTTTGGAGGGTGATACTAATATTAGTAAGTGTGAAAAGCTCATAACAATTGAGACCAACGCTGAATTTAAAATAATTTGTGACGAAAAAAATGCAATTTCTCCAAGAATAATAAAAAAAAAAGTTAACCTTCAAAAGTGGCAAGTAACGGATTCCAATGTATCTGTGGAAGCTAGTGATGGAGGTTAATACTTTGGTTTTTCCAACCTTAATAGGCTTCCCTTTATCATCAAAAAAAGGATTATTTTTTAAATATTTATAGATAAAACAATTGAGTTCTTTAAGTTTTAAAGGATTCCTTAGTGATGAACCAATATTATAAATTATATCTCATGAGACGATTCATGTTCATGCATTGCCATTGCTGCCAGCATCGAATTTACCACCATATCACCTGGTATCTAACAAAAAAAAAAAACCCGAAAAAATTCTATTATTTTGTGCATTTGTGTTATATATATCTCATAATAAGTACGTGTATATATATATATATTACATGATATATATATATTGCTTACCATGTCTAGTGTTGAGTCTGGGTCACCAAGAAAGACTTTGAGTTTTTGTTTCCCAATTCCAACAAAGATGCTATCAAGAGTTCTGTATATTGCAAGTATTTGATCATGAGAAACATTATAGCTTTATGCTATTTTTTCATGTAGTATTATCAATATAACATTATTATAAAATATAATTACTATACAGTCATTATCTATTTATACTATAATAAAGGTATAAATGTGTTTATTTTCATTGTGAAAAGACCATTTAACCCTTTATTAAAATTGAATGCTATAATTTACACTTCTAACATTTACCTCCACTAATCTTATCATTTAACCCTTTTATTAAAAATGAATGCACTTCCACTAGTTCATTAAAATATGCCTTAAACTAAAGGAAAAAAATTACACACAGACCCTAATTTATTGTATAATTATCAAAACTCCCCTCACTTATTAGGGATTACTGGCAAATCCTCATATTGTGAACCTTACAAGTAGACACCCAAGGGGTATGTTGGAAATTTCTACTGAGTGAGGAGGAGTTTGGCGATTACGCAATAAATTAAGGGGTTCGTGTGTAATTTTTGGTAAATTAAATCTTCAAATTAAAATTGTGTAACAAATTAAATACCTTAAACCTTCCATCCAACCAGGGAATGGTTGTGTCCAAGTACTTGTAATAATGGTAGGGCGCATGATGATGATCCTAACATTTCCCTTATACTTTTGTAATAACATCTCTCCCATTGCTTTTGTATATGAATAAGTATTTGGCCATCCGTGCAAAGCTGCCCTGAAATTTTTTTGTGAAAACCATTTATTGCACATTTTTCATCTCGTAATTTTCAAATTGTCACACATTTAGTTTTGTAAGTTTTAAATATTTTATATTTAGTACCACTATCAAAAATCTAATTATCAACGGACTATTTGGAAAAAAATTACGAATAAGAGATAGATAATATTGAGTAGAAATATTACAATATTGAAAATAATTCATGTGAGTGTACTCATGCATGAATTCTTTTAAAAACAATCGATCGAAAATGAGATAACTGTTAGATTTTGGACGGAGCGACCAATTATGAGATATTTAAAAATTATGACACTAAGTACGAGAAACTCATAATTAATAAGACCATAATTAAACTTGAATTAAGTTATTGGATAAAATACGAATTTCACTAAGTTACTTTCTTACCTATTTAGTAATGTATTTTATAATTTTATTCCATTGGAACATGGGCCTAAAATGTACTACATAATAAATAATGCATGAACACTAAGAAGTTACTAATTGGTTTTACTCCAAAAGAACTTGCTTAATCTATAGAACAAATTTAGATTAGGAAATGAAAAGAACACATACATTCTCATATAAGATGTAAAAATATAGATTATTACCTTTCAATCCCCAAGTCCTTGAGAGTTGATGTTAAGACATCCTCAGACATCTTTTGATCTTCAAATCTTGCTTTGATTTCCTCTAATAATTTCTTCTCTGCGTTGATGTCTAAATAGGAGTTTTTTGCCCCTTCTAATGTTTCACCCATATGAAGTGGTTTCTCTAGTATAAGCCCTGATCTTGTTCCATGTACAAAAGCTACAACCACAATGTCTCAATTAACAACATCGTTAAGGTTGTCAATGGGCGGAGAATACCTAAATTCAAACCGGACCCATGAAATACCCAGAAAAAAATATTTTACTCGGACCCGATCGCATGCCTGTTGAGTTTAAAACAAATTAGACCTGACGGGCTGGGTACATTTTGGGTCGGGTCTGCTTCGGGTAAATGACCACAGGGAAACTTCGGTTATTATTCGGTACATACCCGCGGGTATTTTCAACAGGTGAAATACCCACGAGTAAAAATTGCCCGGACCCGAACTACCGAGTGTCATCGGAACTAGGTCGGGTACGTTTTCTATTGAACGGGTCCGTTTGGACAATCCCCACTCATTAACAAGCCTAAAACGTCGTAAAACTCTAATATATATATATGTGTATAAATACATACATATATATATATATGTTTATAATTCTAGGAATTTGGCTAACGGAAAAAGCTTTGCAAACTTGTAGATTAATATTGATCTAATTACCTGTGGATACATGGAGAAGCGACTTCAATTTTGAACAATTCTTGGCAAAGTTCAAAACATGCATTGCTCCGAAAGTATTAATATCCATGGCAACATCATATCTGAATGATTGGATAATTGGTAAAATCATGTGAGTAGTATATGTATACGTTATTTAAATAGAGGGAAAAATGCAGTTTTGGCCCCATAGAATATGGATTATTGCAACTTTTGCCCCAAGGTTTACAAGATTGCAATGTTAGTCTCCTATATAACAAATATTGCAAAACCGCTCCTCCAAGTCAATTATTTGGTACGTCAATTTACACGAGTGAGATTATGACATATTGAGTCCAATAGAGTCGGTTTGCTATATGGATTTTTTCAATTACAAAAATGTTATTTACCACATTTAATATGATTGATATTTAACTTCTGTTGATCTAGAAAAAAAATAACATATTGAATCCAATTAATTGTGAATGATTTCTTTTGGAAATTAAAAAACGTCAAAAATCGATTGCATATTATATATATATAATATATATATATATATAGATCGATACCTTTCATCAAATCTGGTTGTAGCTGCTGAGTTAACAATAAAGTCAATTTGACTCCACATCTCATCTCTCAACTCTGAACTAATAATCCCTAAGTTCTCATGAGACACATCACCCATAATTAGAACAACTTTTGATGATAAAAAGTTACCCAATTCTTCACCCCACTTATTCCTTAATACTTGAAACAACTCAGTTTCCACAACCTGCAAAACAATATAAATTTTTATACTAAAAACCCAAAATATTTTGCAATTTGATAATATAATATAATCAATCAATAAAGAAATATACGATTATAATTTTTTTTTATTTACCTCTTTATAAAATCGTTGTTCAGTCGATTTAACGTTCGATGCTCGAATGAGGAGGAACAATTTCTCTACATTTGGTTGGACGCGAAGTATCTTCTCCACGAGGACTAGATTTAATTGTTAAAACAACAATAATAATAATATGTTAGAACGTAACTTAGAAGTGGTAATGTTTAAATACAAAATTTAAAGAAATGGAATTGGAAAATAAAGAGAAAAAAAATTCAGACTTTTTGCCAGGAAACCAGTTGAACCCGTGATGAAAATTGTCTTGCCCTCAAATTTATGAACAATTTGATCCATTTTTATTGCTGGTTACACTAAAAAATGGCTACTTTAATTGAAATTAACCCAACTTTCGTGCTTATATAGACGTCTTCAATGTCCAAAATTAAGGTGGTTAGGCTCTGTTTGGATTGCTTTTGTTTTTGAAGTTTTGCAAAATAGTTTTGTACACCAGTTATATCAAAATAATTTTTGCAATATAAATAATGTTGAAATTCAGTTTTGGTTCACTATTCTGAAAAAAAATGAGGAACACTTTGCAAAGGGGAGTGTTTTGATGCGAGGAGTGAAATGAGAAGAGAAAAAAGATATTTTGTTTTTCAATGACGGTTTAAGCGCTATGTTTTTTTAGTTTGGGGTGTAAAAGTGTATTGTAAAACTTAAAAACATGTACAACTTGTTTTGCAAAATAGCAGATTTTTGAGTTTTGTTTTTCAAAAATAGAAAGTGAGAACAAGCCCAACTAAACGCCTTTTTCATATTTTTGTTTTGCAAAAACAAAAACACACTTTAAAAACAGTCATCCAAACAAGCTCTTAACTTTCAATACTATGTGCCTTTTTGAAGTCAACTTATAGTGTGTTTGGATTGAAGAATTTGGAAATTATGAATTTTGAATTTATCGACAAATCTATTTAAGTTTGTTTGGATGAATTCATGTTATGATAGATTTCAAATTCATTGGTATTTATTTTTGAGCTATTCTCTTCACAAATATAGTGAATTTCAAATTATTCAAATTTTAGTGTCATTTCAAATATTTCCTTCAAATTCCTTCTCCAAATCCAAATCACTCGATCCAAACACACTTTTAAGAATTAGGTTCTTGATTGGTAATTTGATGATCCAAATTCTAACCTAAAATCCGGGATGTTTTTTAAAATAATATAAAACAATTTCCAAATGTTTATACAATTATTGATCCAAATTCTCTACGTCTTTTATACTGATTTATTATAATATTTGAATGCTTTTACAGGAACTTAGTGCCAATGTCTTTATTACGTTGGAGAAAGCCGAATCGGCGATGAAGCCAGATAATAGTTAAGTCGGTCGGACCGATAAAAAAAATCTATCAATCCATATTATACATATATATATTATTGTACATATACATATATAAAATATACATATTTTTAATTTACAAATAAAATCAATTTAAATTTATTTTCAAAAGAATTAATTTGAGTCAATTAATTTAAATAAGGTAGTTTAGGTAAATACATATAATATTAAATATAATAATTACAAATGTACATATAAAAATATTTATCATTTGAAATCAAAAAAAAAAAATCATAAGATCTATATCTTCAAAAAAGTATTTTAATTTTCAACTCCATATACAAAATGAATAATTAAATAGAATTAGCCTTAAACTAATGAGTAATTGAATAGGATAAAATAAAATTTATTAATATTTTTAATATGTGTGGAGAGTTAATATAATACATAATATTATAATTATGAATAAAAAAATCTTGTTGGTGTAGTGGTGGGCTTCTTGAATTATATACAAGGAAGTGTAAGGTTCAATTCTTGATAAATGCAGTCATCTATATATTTTGGTAAAGAGATAAAAATCGGTTAACAATGAGACTGACTCGACCGTGTCATGACCGGTTCGTGTTGGGTCATTTGGCAACCAGAATAAATACATAACGAAAAGATCTACAGACTGTGTTAGACTATACCTTAGTGCATAAGGGGCGATGCTTATGAATATGCATAATGATACGCTACCACTTTAAATTCTTAAGTGCAGCGAACAAATTATTGTTCCAAATCTCTATGAACTCGTATGAGTTAAGTGCATACATTCAAATTTAATACGCATAACTATTTTAAAAATAAAAATAATATTTAAAGATATTTTAAATATTCAAATTATCACTAAAGAATTTTTAAAATAATATGTAAGAACTTTAAAAATATTTAAAATACTCAATTTAATATTTAATGTTCAACTATGTTCTTAAATATGTAAACTACTATTAAAAAACCAAAAAAAAAACAAAACAAAAAAAAAAACTCAAATTATTATTTAGGATAACAAAGGGAGAAGAGAATCTGATTTTGGTGCATTAAAACAAAAATAGGAGGGCCTCTTTATTTATTTATGGAAGAACAAAGATGTTTTGATAAAACTTGCAACTTTTTTTAGTTAGCTGACTGAACGAAAAGACCTGACTTTTGGACAAATCCCTCTTGACACAACTTTTCATTTCACCTCCAAAAGTGCAACTTATGATATACGGACATGAGACATGACGCACGACACGATTTGAACACGAAATACGGCATTTTAAAAATATTATGACAGGACATGGCCTCGAAACTGCTAATAAAATGTGTAAATATAAATTAATATACATATATATGTTCATTAATTTACATTATAATATATAAATTAATCTTTTCATTCTAATTTTAAATATGTATGGTTAGGTAAATAAACTATAAGAATGACTGATGTACATTATAAATTTGTATTTAATTTGTATAGCTATATATGTTTAAAAGAAAAATAAATATTTCAGTTTTTAGAATCACAAAAATAAGTGAAATAACATCAGTGTCATAAATAATTCATAGTCTTACCCTCTAACTGCGTCCATTACGTTGTTCATATTTATTTAAGGAGACAAATTATTTTTATATTGGACACGGTGTCGGAGAGTGTCGGACCAGTGTCATGTCGGATCAGGTGTCCGACACGACACGTCGTGATTTTTCGAAGTGTCTGTGCATCACAAGTTGCAATAAAGGGCGAAAAGCCGCAGAGAGTAGCGATTCAGGTTGCAATAAAGGGCGAAAAGCCGCAGAGAGTAGCGATTCAATGTGGGCAGGTGCATCATGCACCGCAACTTTTCACACCTGTAATTCCATGTCCAAAATTCTATAAAATTGAAATTGTTATTTTTTTTTCTAAGGAATAATCTAACTTTGTTGGTGACATTTGATAGTTTTGCTAGTATAAAGGGTATAATCAAATGAGTTCTTTGCTTGGCATTGCTAGCTTAAATGATGGTTCCCATGTGCATCACCAAATTGGTAATAATATCGAAGAATACAACCCTTCAATTAAAGCAAAATGGCATGTGATTTGTATATTTCCAAATCATTCATTTCTAAGGTCACACATCAGTCGTCAATAGACCATAACTGATAAAATTGACGACTGATGGGATTAAAAGTGATGAAAGTGAGAAGCGTGGACTAAAAGTGTACATGGCAACACTTATGAAAAAAAAATTACGAAAATATTTACTTGTATCTTGGAACTTAGAATAAAAACTTCACTTAGTTTGGTGGCACAAATAAAAGCCTTATTGATTTTTCACAATAAAATAGGGAAATTTAGGGTTAGGGGAGTAACACGTTTTAAAATTCATAACTATTTATTAATTAAGAAGTAGGGATAGCTAATTTCCTTAAAATCTAGCCCATGCTATATTATCTAGTGAACTCATGAAAAAAAAATTAGGCATAAAACATGCAAAACAATTCATTTGTAAATCACTAACTTCACCTTAAATTCTTAATTATGGAATATTAATGTCGCATTCAATATGGCAGATAACATAATATGTCTCAATCCCTACCAACAACAATTTTCTTTGCACGTTAATATAATTTTTATTTAGTAAGCCCACTTTTTCTTAGTGTGGTCAAATAAAATTTATGATTATACAAAAACCACATGCTCTATTGGATAGTATATCTATTTTCCAAAATTTATTTTTCTGATAAAAATAAAGAAAAAATATTTTTAAAAACTGTGAAAATGTATGTTTGTATGAGTTTTTTTTAGAGAAAAACTAATGTTAATTATTGATATGATGCTAATCTAATAGTGGTCAGTTTCACAACAGGAGTAAAAACATCAGCATAATCAATACCATATCTTTGTTAAAATCCCTTCACAACCAGTTTCGCCTTGTAATGTTCGCTTCCGTCCGCCTCTTCTTTAATTCTGTAAATCCAATTGTTGTGCAATGCTTACTTTCCCTTTGAAAGCTCAACAAGTTCCCAAGTATTTTGGAGTTTAGAGAGTTTATCTCATCATCCATCGCAAGTTTCCACTTGCCCACATGCTCACATTGACTAGCCTTTGCATAACATTCAGGTTCACTACTATTGGACTTTAGAGAGTTCATCTTGTCATCCATCGCAAGTTTCCACTTGCCCACATGCTCACATTGACTAGCATGTGCATAACATTCAAGTTCACCACTGTTAGTTTATAATAGGTAATATAAAGAGGGCGAATACCTATCTGGTGCATGACGTTGTTTGCTAGATCTCTACAACAGAAGTGTCGGTGTACTCGGTTATACTTCAACAGTTACCTGATCATTTTGAGTAACAGTGCACCCACCGAGTTAGAGATGTCTAACTCAATAACCTCAAGATTTTTAACTTGAGTACCTGCATTATCAATTTGTGGTGCTCCCAACCTATCATTATACAATTTGAATTTGACATTTTGACTATGAATCATCTTCCAATTTTGTGATCCCAAAATCTATAACCAAATTCATCACCATCATAATCAATAAACGTACACTTGACAGATTTAACATCTAATTTACTACTAGCAGTAGCATCCACATTAACGTGTAAAATACAACCAAATACTCAAAAAACGATAGATTTACCTCTTTGCCACTCCAAGCCTCCTCCGGTATGCCATTACCAACGGAGTTGATGGTCCTCTATTAATCAAGAAAGCAGTAGTATTAACTGCATCAACCCAAAATATCTTAGGTAACCCGCATTTCAATCGCATGAACCTAGCACGTTCATTCTAGGTTTTGTTCATACGGTATGCAACCCCCTTCTATTGAGGGGTTCCTCTGATAGTTTTTCCATACAAATACCATTTAGATCATAGTATTCCTTGAACTCAGTGAGTTTGTACTCTCCACCATTGTCCGATTTGAAGCACTTCACTTTCAGACCTACTTCATTTTCTACAAGGGCTTTCCATTTTCTGAAAGCATCAAATTTATATTTAAAATAATAAACTCATACCTTTATCATGGAGTCATCAATAAAAGTCACTATGCACCAACTCCAATTTTTCGTTTTCATGGTTCTGCCTCCCTTCGAAAAACTCACCATTTTATATTTTTCGAATACACAATCCTCACATAAGCCAACATCGACTATTTTGAGGCCTGAAGTTTACCTTTCGAACAAATCTCCTTCATCCCCTTCTCACACATCTGACCAAGTCGGCAATGCCACAAATCTGTATCACTGTTTTCTCCTGTAAGAGAAATACTTTCTTTAGTGTTAGTTGTCATATACAAAGTACTTTCTTTCTTATCTCGAGCTAATATCATAGCCCATTTGGTTATCTTCCAGGTGCTGCAACCAAAGGTCAAAATGTATCCATCATCATCTAGTTTTCTTACGTAAACCAAATTCCTTTTCAAACTAGGAATATGTCTCACATCACGCAACTGCAACACGCTTCCAATCGAAGTTTTAATTTGAGCATCTCACTTCCCCACGATTTTCAAAGGCTCATCATCAGCCAGATAAACCTTTTCAGAATCTCTGAAAGTATAATGCTCCATTATATAAGTATCGCTGCAAGAATGGTACGATGCATTAGAATCTAAAACCCACGATTTCAGCGGACTACTCACGCTCAATATCAAGGCGTCACTAATATCTTCAGTTACCACATTAGCTAGTTTCTCATTCTTCTTCAGTGATGTGCACTTGTTCTTGTAATGACCAAGTTGCTCAAATTTTCAACACTTTATCGAACTCAAGTACTTCCTCGTCTCACTTTTTATTCTCGACTTTGACCGTCCTCCATTCGAATTCTTTGATTCCGATCTGCATCTATTTTCTGAATTCAGAACTGACCACGAATTTATACCCAATTTTCTCCTGCGAATTTCTTCACTTATATTCAGATCTCTTACTTCGTTAAATTTCAACCTCTCTTACTGCTGAAGCACTTATAATCACTAACAGCGATAACCATTCCACTCCAATATTCAGGTAGAGAATAAAACAAAATAGGCCTCTAACCTCGTCATCAAAACCAGTCTTAACTGAGTTCATTTGGGTTGTTATCAGATTGAACTCATTAAGATGCTCAGCCACCACAAAACTCTCTGACATCTTTAAGTTAAAGAGACGCCACATCAGATCAACCTTGTTTGATGTTGATGGCTTCTAGTACATGTCTGCTAAAACATTCAGAATACCCTTGGTAGTTTTCTACTTCATCGTATGGAATCACACTCATCGTCTTTCTGTCAAGCACCATCCACTCTTCGTCTTTCATATCCGATGGCTTATCACCAAGGAGCTGATACAAATCTTTACCATATAGGTAATCTTCGATCTGCATCTTCCAGAACCTAAAGTCCGTTCCGTCAAACTTTTCAATCGGCGATTTTCTTTCACCCATCATATCTGCTCCCGCTAGACTTGGAGCTCTAGATACTAGTTGTTAGCAATATGATGCCAATGATAAAAATAACACGCGAAAGAAAAGACGATAAAAGAACAAGAATTGTTGAACCAGTTCGTCAAAGTATTTAACTACGTCTTTGGGTGTTGCCAAGTCAGAATATTCAATACTATAATTTTCAAATTCTTAGAGAGTTACAATGATATTAGGACTATCTATAATACAAGATACATAATCTTTATAGGAGAATGACATAAAGACTAAAATACCTCTCAAAATATCGCACATTTACAGTCCCTTAGGCTTCATAACTCAACAATTTATAATAAATTTTTTTAGTCAAACTCATCGAATTAGACGAGAAAAATAGTCCTAATGATCTTATTTTAAACATTGGGTTATTTTATATAGGAATATGTGATTAATTTAATTTTTGAGTTAAAAGGTAGTCAAGAAAAAACTTTTTTAAATCAATTGAGTGAACTGTCAAATCATGAAAGTCCGAGACATATTTTCCTTTGTTTCAAGAATTTTTTCGAAATTATCTAAATTTTTTAGAGATTTTTTTAAATATTTTTTTTAAATATACCAAATAATTAATATTTTTAATTGGATACTCAAACCAATTGAGCCCTACTTTATTCTCATTTATAATTTAGCACACCCTCTTATTAGTTTCCAAAATGAAACAATGTTGTTAATATATATATATATATATATAGACCAATTTAAGATAACGATTTTCAAAAAATTAACCCTCCATCATTATTTATAAGATAATACAAAACTTTTACAATTTTATTTTATTTTTCACTTTTTGTTTTTGAATGGAGAAAGTATTAGAACATTGGAATATTGGATATTCTTTGAATTTAAAGGGTGTCACCGGGTCCTAGTAGCCCACAAACAATAACATTAGAAGACAATATGAAATCATCCGCAAATATGGATCCCATTTAGCCAACAAGGCAAACCCCAAATGTGTTTGGATCCACTTTTGCTGAAACTCACAAGTATTTTATTTATTTATTTATTTATTTTTGTTGAAATAAAAAAAAATAGATATCTGTCAAAATCCAAAACTTTCAAATATATTTATTGAAACCAAAAATTCAACAAAATTTTGAATAATATTTTTTTTTTATACAGCTAAAATATACGATAAAGTTTTTCGACACATACCAATTACACTTATAAATTTTACAAAACCTGTAGTATACAAAATTTTGATTAAAAAAATTTAATTTATAAATTTTTTATATATCAAGATATTTACATACCTTACAAGTCAAACTTAATTCACATTAAATATATGCTTCTATCGTATGATTTTATCAATATTGACTCATCACTAGGGTGGCTTAGAATAAAAACTTCACTTAGTTTGGTGGCACAAATAAAAGCCTTATTGATTTTTCACAGTAAAATAGGGAAATTTAGGGTTAGGGGACTAACACGTTTTAAAAATTCATAACTATTTATTAATTAAGAAGTAGGGATAGCTAATTTCCTTAAAATCTAGCCCATGCTATATGATCTAGTGAACTCATGAAAAAAAAATTAGGCATAAAACATGCAAAACAATTCATTTGTAAATCACTAACTTCACCTTAAATTCTTAATTATGGAATATTAATGTCACATTCAATATGGCAGATAACATAATATGTCTCAATCCCTACCAACAACAATTTTCTTTGCACGTTAATATAATTTTTATTTAGTAAGCCCACTTTTTCTTAGTGTGGTCAAATAAAATTTATGATTATACAAAAACCACATGCCCTATTGGATAGTATATCTATTTTCCAAAATTTATTTTTCTGATAAAAATAAGAAAAAAATATTTTTAAAAACTGTGAAAATTAATGTTTGTATGAGTTTTTTTTAGAGAAAAACTAATGTTGATTATTGATATGATATGTTTTTTTGTGAGAAATTATTTTGAATTGATATTTGAATATAATTTATGTTAGGAATATGATGCCAATGATGAAAATAATCACACGAAAGAAAACACGATAAAAGAACAAGAATTGTTTACCAAGTTCGTCAAAGAATTTGACTACATTTGGGGACGTTGCCAAGCCAGGATATTCACTACTATAATTTTTGAATTCTTAGAGAGTTACAATGATATTAAGCTATCTATAATACAAGATACCTAACTCGTATAGGAGAATGACATAAATACTAAAATACTCCTAAAAATATTTTGGGCCTGCCATAACTCAACAATCTCCCACTTGGAGACTCAACTCAACAATAACGATCTCTCGATCTTCTCATTCAATAGCCCATAACATGTCCGACAACGCTAAGCCTCTCAACTCAGGTTCTGAGGTCAATTGAAGCCATGCATAACTTCAATTTCTCTAAGGTTACACCTTTAGTCAACATACCATCAGGATTTTCAGTTCCTCGAATTGAATCTTCATCAGCTGCAAGATTTTCTTTTCCAAGAGATATCTTATATAGTGATACTTCAACTAAATATGCTTTGTTTCGAATGAAACACTGGACTCTTTGCTAAGTGAATTGCACTCATACTATCATTGTGTAGAATACTATTAATTTGTTCATTCCCAATTTACCGAAGATGTTCTACAACCATACCATCTTTTTATTAGTCTCAGTCACTGCTACGTACTCAGCTTCTACAGTAGACAAGGCCACAACTTTCTGCAACTTAGAAGTACAAGAGATTGATGTACCGCCCAAGGTTAACACATACCCAGTTGTACTTCTTCTTTTATCAAGGTCAATTCCCTCTAAATCAGCATCGACAAATCCTGCCAATTCGTCACTATTGCCTTCAAAACATAAGGATTTCTCTGTAGTACCTCGCAAGTATCTCAGAATCCACTTTACTGTTTCTCAGTGTCGCTTGCCTGGATTTCCCATAAATCTACTAACAACTCCCACTGCATGCACAATATCAGGTCTAGTGCACACAATCGCGTACATTATGCTAACAATTGTTGAAGCATAAGGAGTCTTTTCCATGTAGGCACGCTCGTCATCATTACTAGGCGAATCGTTGTTAGATAGCTTCAATTGGCTACCCAATGGACTAGTTACTGGCTTTGCTAGTATGAATCTTTTCAAAACCTTTTCGATATATTCAGCCTATGAAAGATACAACTGCCCTGCCACCTTATCTCAATTAATCCGCATACCTAAAATTTGATTTGCTTTTTCAAGATCCTTCATAGCAAATCGTTCAGACAATTGCTTCAACTTGCTCAATTCTCGAGCACATGATCCTGCTATTAACAAGCCATCAACATATAATAGCAAAATAATATAACTTTTGTCAAACCTCTTGAAATAGCAACAATGGTCGGTACTGCAACACACAACATTAATCTCATGCACGAATCAATCAAACTTTCGTACTAGTGTCTTGTAGCGTGTTTCAAAACATACATGCTCTTCTTGAGCTTACGCACTAGCTCAATGTTACTTTCAGACGAATACCCTTCAGGTTGTTTCATATAAATATCTTCTTCAAAATCACCATGAAGGAATGCTGTTTTTACATTCATATGCTCTAACAACAAGTTTTCCGTAGCAACCAATTTAAGATAACAATTTTCATAAAATTAACCCTCCATTATTTTTAAGATAATACAAAACTTTTACAATTTTATTTTATTTTTCACTTTTTGATTTTGAATGGAGAAAGTATTAGAACATTGGAATATTGGATATTCTTTGAATTTAAAGGGTGTCACCGGGTCCTAGTAGCCCACAAACAATAACACTAGAAGACAATATGAAATCATCCGCAAACATGGATCCCGTTTAGCCAACAAATCAAACCCCAAATGTGTTTGGATCCACTTTTGCTGAAACTCACGAGTATTTTATTTATTTATTTATTTTTGTTGAAATCAAAAAAATAGATATATATCAAAATCCAAAATTTTCAAATATTTTTACTGAAACCAAAAATTCAACAAAATTTTGAATAATATTCTTTTTATACATCTAAAATGTACGATAAAGTTTTTCGACACATACCAATTACACATATAAATTTTACAAAATCTTTAGTATATACACAATATTAAAAAAATTTAATTTACAAATTTTTTATATATCAAGATATTTACATACCTTACAAGTCAAACTTAATTCACATTAAATATATACTTCTATCGTATGATTTTATTAATATTGACTCATCACTAGGGCGGCTAGTGAGTGCTATATTATGTTCATTGGATATATCGCACTTTATGACCCTACAAGTCTATAGCCAAATCATATAACCTAACTCGTAAGGAGCATAAAGGGTAGTTTGGTAATTTCACGTTATTGAGTCCCGTCAATTTAACATTTCATAACCCTCGCTCGATCCAGATATGTTAATAACGAGCTTATATGTGTGCGCTAATCTCTTATCAAAATATTTGTGAAGACCACGTCATCTTTGATTCATTGATAGCTAGATGGTATCGTTCCATTATGATGGCTAGATGACAACAATATCCATTGGCATCCTACCATTGCTAATTGAAAACGAGCCAAGAGAGTCGCGCTATATGAAGAAAAAAAAGATAAAGTTTTCTCTCTAATCACAATGTATGAGCATTTCGATAGTCATATTAGATGTGGAATTGATTGATAAATGGGACGAGACAATTAATTGTATTGTTTAATTTTATTATATGATAATTAATTAAATTCATTATTTAGGCAATGGTATTAATGTGATTAATTTAATAAGAATCAAAATAAACCAATTAAGGATTAATAGATTAATCAATTGATTGAATATATCATTTAATTAGATGGACCAGGTTAGCTAGGCCAACTGTGTCTTGGTTGGCCGTCCATCAGCAGGTCTAGTATAGGGGTGTAAACGAGCTGAGTTCGAGCCGAGCCTTGAAAATTTCATAGGCTCGAGCTCGTTTGGATATTAATGAGCTCGAGTTCGAGCTCGAGCTCGAACTCATCGAGCCTATTTTTTTGAGCTCGAGCTCGACCTCGAGGCAAATGAATAAAGCTCGAGCTCAGCTCATCTGCTCGTTCGAGCTCAAACTCGGCTCATCTGCTCGTTCGAGCTCAAACTCGGCTCGTTTGATCATCCAAGCTCGAGCTCGCTCGTTTGTTCGTTAGAATCAAACTCACACCTTTGGTTATATAATATATTTTATGATTTTGATTAAATGATAATTAAAAAATGTGGACAAAATCTTGTTTACATAACATTGTACTTCAATAAATATGTAAGTAATTAACGAATAACTCGCTAAAATCGAAATTACTTCGCTAGTGTAATGCATTTACATAATATCAAAAGTTATGAGAATCATATATTATCTAAAATTGGTAACAGAATACTCATACACTTAAAAATGAGTGTATATCTATGTCTAAATCATCTATTGATTTTATTAAAATAGGTATAACGAGAATAGAGAACTATGTCTCAAGAATTTTATATCATAATTATTAATGGATTATGAAATGTTTACCCAATTTTATTTTTATTAAAAATATAATGTATCAATTATTTTAAAATTAAATTATATAAACACAAATATACTATATATATGTATGTGCAAATATTCATACATATACATATATATACACATATATATATGTATAATAGTAAAGATCACGAGCCGACTCGTGGGCTTATGAATTATCATTCGGGCGCTAGGAGAATTATGAATTTTTCGGAATTTTTTGTTTCCTGTATTAATTCAAAATAGATAAAAAACTATTATGTTAACAAATAGACATAATATCGTATTTGTTATCTTATCATGCTTAAAACCCCATCTCCATAAGAAAACAAACGTATTTTTTTTCAATTTATAATTTTCACTTTTATTAACATGCTATTCTATCATTTATATATTTTTCTTACATTTTAAAAAATGTGTATAGTTTTATTTACCACAAAATAGACATATTTTCTTCAATCTCTATCTCTTTAATATAGTGGATATCACACATTCTTTTTGATATCACATGAAATAATGGAAAATGCTATATATCACCTAAAATTATGTCACCTAATTTTCACCTCTTATGTGGCAATCCATATCATCATCCAAGTCATTATCCTATTTAGAATTGAACTGTTATTTTTATTTTGATATTTATTTTCTCTAACATTTTATTTCTAAATATTCTCTCATTTCTTTTTTCACACTCATCAAATCCTTAATATATTCATGCTCATCAAATCTAATTTACCTAATTAAATGGGTATTGTTAATTTTTTTTAAGTCTTGTTAATTTGTGTTAGGTGAGTTCTAAATCAATTTTGACTTAGAATAAGGTGAAATTTAGCTATTTGAGATGTACTGTACATTTGGTGCCTTTTCATCATTCGAGCGTGACATATAATGGTTGTCCTTAACACCTAATGATGGTAATATTTCATCCGTGGAACTACGCTGTGAATTTTATCATACAATAGGTAAATCACAATCAATTGAATTATGCTAGTTTACCTTAGAATTTGGTGTGCTAAATCTTCCATCCAAGTTATTGTCATCAAGGATTGGTGTATTTTCCTCTTGAACCATTGATTAAACTTTGATCTAGATTATTCCAAAGCAAAAAATAGAGTTTGATTTTGGAGAAAATTTGATTTGATGATGAACATATGCATGGATAGTGGGGATAGTGGATAAGGCAAGAAAGTATGAGAAATTTTAGGAACAAAATAAAAAAGATCGTGAAAATAAAAAGAAAAAGGAAATCTAAATATTGAGTTGGAAGATGAATAGGATTTGAGTTGGATGATAATTAGGATAGCCACATAGAAGGTGAAAATTAAGTGACATATAAAGAGTGGTATATATCATCACTCTGAAATAATTAGTCTATTTTTTAATAAATAGACTTTTTAGAGATTTCTAACTAACACATATGTTATTTGTAATAAACCAATGTATACAATGTTTATTACGCAACTTATTTAGATTATAACTTACCTCAATTAATATGCCATTTAAAAATCTTCTGAAATTTGAAATTTTAAGACAACAACAATTAGTCATGTATTATGAATTCCAAATGAACACAATCCAATATGTAATTGAGATTATGCTTGCTCTAAGATGTTTCATACTAAAGGGGCGTATTGTTATATAAATATTAATCACAATTTTAATTATTCACAAACGAAAATGTAACATTGTCTCACTTAAACAAATGCACCTCACATTAATTTTCTTTTACTCAAGATAGAAGCAAGGCTATGGATTTTTTAAGACTATTTAAATAATACAACTAATTTTGAAAATTCTAAAATGTCCTCAAAATAGTAAAATAAATAGTAGAAAATTCATATTTGGTCTATTGCAGTACGTGGTTTTTAGTCTCACTAGCGACTCTACACGTGGTACTCGCGCGCATGACTATTTTTATGTATAATTAAATAATATAAGTATTTGAAATATGAGAGAGAAATGAGGATTTCAGAATCTAGATAAATGTGGATTTGAAATAGTGGGATGGTGGGTGGAGAACGTGAGTTTTAAATTGCACATTCAAATGACAAATTTAGCCATATATAGTGGGTATTATAGTCTGTATATTTTGATAAATGAAAAATTGTGTGACAACTACCTAACTTAATTATGATGAAATCCCCATTTTATCTTCAAAATTACACTTATATTTTCAATCTAAAAAAAAGGACTAAAGTGCATAAAAATATTAAAAATAACTTCTATATGTGAGACAAACAACTTTTCTTTTTATAATAGTATAGATAAAATTGTAAGCAGCTTTTTTGGTTAAATTAGAATTAAAATGTGATAATTTTTAGTTACAATTCCTCTATTTTAACATGGAAAAATATCGACATGGAAAAATTACACTACTCGTTGGTGTTCGTTGCGAAAACGACGTCTTTTAGGCTGCGAACCGGTTGTTTCTAGATGCAATGCAGATCCGCTGTGAACCCCAAAGAAAGGTTTGTATTTTTTTTTTGTCTGGGTTAAATCTTGTTCATATCTTTGTTCATATCTGACGCTTTCTGATAACGTGTTATATATTTTCCAAAATGCGAGTGTAGCTATTTTGAAAATAATTTTGTTATGATTTTGAGTATCTTACAGTTGATTATTATGAACTTTGTATTGAAATTGCACAAATTGGGAAAACTACAAATTTCTCATGAAAGTATTTTTTGTTATATATATAATTTTGAGTATCGTAGTGTGGATTATGGACTTTTTCAAAAAATTACACAAAATTGCTGACAAATTAGTAGCTTTCCAAATGGGATAGTAATGTTTAAGAAGTATTTAAATTTATCTTTTAAAATTAAAATCATTTATTTTAATCATTATCCATCATTCATATATTTTATAAATTTAAATTTAAATTTAATTAATTTTTATTTATATAATAATTATATAATTCAATCATTTAGTACACTAATAGTCAAACTATCACTATTAATTTGATATATCTTATAATTTCCAATAAATTTTTAAAAACATAAAAAACGCCCGCATCATTCTCATAACTCATTTTCAATTCTTTTAAAAATATCAACTCAAAAATACAAAGGAAGATAGACTTTATTTTTTAATTGATATTAATAGAGTTACGATCCAACTAAATAGTTAGATGATTCTATTAGACAAAGTGTTCAGGTGATGTACTGATAAATGACTATATTAAACTCAAAAATATTTACTTTGGATTGAGAGTGTTGCTCTGATACATTTTATTATTATACATTTTATAATTATCTCTTAATATGATTCTAAAATAAGATGGATATTAACCTTACATTTCGTAACAGTTATCAAATTTCAATAATAACACACAGCAAAAGCATTACGTAATAGTTATCAAATTTCACAAAATAATAACAAATTTTATTATTATATATTTTATAATTATCTCCTAATATGATTCGAAAATAAGATGGATATTAACCTTACATTACGTAATAGTTATCAAATTTCACAAAATAATAGCACAACAAAAGCTAGCATACTGATGGATGCTATTCTATAAACTTATTTTTTCATCATAATTTATAAAATTGTCGTAAAATATGTGATATTTGCATTATATATCTTTACTTGATCACATACTTGACAATTCCTGGAAAATGAACGTCGATAAAGTATTCTTCCCATTGAATTGATTTCGGATAAAATTGAAATTTTCCCTATTTGGATCATTTTCTCTTACTACCCCTCCATAAATTTTCAGAATTGGAATCATCAAATCTGTAAAAATAATTTTCAAAATCATTTAGAATGTTAGTTATAGTATTTGAAATTAGAATATTATAAATAAATAAATTTAAATGGATAATTATATAAATTAAAGCACATACATTCCTTGGAAGAATATGAATGGTTTGTAGAGTTGTGCCATTCTCTTAGCATAATTGAACTTCTTTCTGGCACCCACATATGAACTTTCATAATGGTTGCAAAATAAGCTCAGAAGCTTCAACATCTAAAATAGTTTTATACAATAAAATAAAATAAATCAGTGAGCAAACTTTTAAATCATTAATTTGTGCAGTGTATATGCAAATATATAGATAAAATAATCTTAGTTAAATTTATATGTTTTAGTTTCATATAAGTCAAGAATCTTCATATCAAAAATATTATCTTTAACTTCTAACTTCGAGGATTAAAAATTACAACCGAAGAAGTAAATAAATAGGGACTTTTATATACTTGTTAACTTTTTATAATTTTATTGTAATTCTTAAAAAGTGTAATATTTATATTTTATTGATGGGAATACATGCAATACACTAATATGTTTTTGTACTAATATATCAATATGTGTACACAAAAATATATATTTGTATATATTATTATATTTATGATTAGAAGTTTGTAAATTTGGACAAAATGCTCTCCTCCAAAATTGATTTTTTTCCCATAATTTTGTCTAAATTTTATTTATTCTTACTTGTTTCATATTTATCATATTCGTTGTTGTAATTTTAAAAACTAACTCACATTTAATCTAACCGCCCAAATTTAATGATCAGATTTTAGTAAACACTTTGAATATTTTTTTGGAAAAAATTCACGCTTAGATAGATCATACTCAATATTATAATATTTGTACTTGAAACGTGTCTTTTATTTGCAAAATTTCTCCAAAAAGTTTAGTCAAATTGGTAAGTAAGAAAAATTGACCGTTAAAATTTTGGGCGGTAATATTAAAGACGAGTAAGAAAAATTGACCGTTAAATTTTGGACGGTAATATTAAAGACGAGTAAGTGTGAAAAGCTCATAATAATTGAGATCAACACCGAATTTAAAATAATTTGTGACGAAAAAAAATGCAATTTCTCCAAGAATAAAAAAAGAAGTTAACCTTCAAAAGTGGCAAGTAACGGATTCCAATGTATCTGTGGAAGCTAGTGATGGAGGTTAATACTTTGGTTTTTCCAACCTTAATAGTCTTCCCTTTATCATCAACAAAAGGATTATTTTTTAAATATTTATAGATAAAACAACTGAGTTCTTTAAGTTTTAAAGGATTCCTTAGTGATGAACCAATATTATAAATTATAATCTCATGAGACGATTCATGTTCATGCATTGCCATTGCTGCCAGCATCGAATTTACCACCATATCACCTGGTATCTAACAAAATAACCCGAAAAAATTCTATTATTTTGTGCATTTGTGTTATATATATATATCTCATAATAAGTACGTGTATATATATATATATATATATATTACATGATGTATTGCTTACCATGTCTAGTGTTGAGTCTGGGTCACCAAGAAAGACTTTCAGTTTTTGTTTCCCAATTCCAACAAAGATGCTATCAAGGGTTCTGTATATTGCAAGTATTCGGCTTAAACAAGCTCCCGATCCACTATCTATATAGGCTGCGGAATATTCGGCTTTATAATCTTTATAGGTTATTCCAATAGGAATATATATACTAAATGGACTTGTCATTTAGGTATATATATTAATTTATTATTATAAGTTATCTTTATACCGTATTCAGTCATTGAATAGGGTCTTACACTTTCTAAAAATGTAATTCCTAACATAATTTCTAAAGTATCATTCATTTTTTCTTTTTCTAGTAATAATCTTAGATTGATAGTCTGATCTCCAAATTTTAATATAGTTTCAACTACTTCATCAATTTCATGTGTTTCTCCATTAAAATTAATATATTGATATGAGCTTTCTAATTTATATTTTTGTAGATTATTACATAAACTATGACTTATATAATTTCCATTTGCTCCTGTATCTATTAGTATATTGATTGGTTTAAAACTTATTCCATCAAAATATTCACCTTTAATTGTGTAATTCTTAAGATGAGTGTTTTTAGCATTTAGAATTAAATCAGAATATCGTTCACTCATAGAGTGTCTAGATTTATCTAAAGGTTTACTCAGAACCTTATTATCAGAGAAGTTTAATCTAGCTAAGCTTCTATCTGTAGTTAGTAATGGCTTATCATTTCTTAAATCAAGATTTAAGGGAGTTTATTCTATTTCTTGAATCTGTGGTAAAGATGGTTTTTGAATATAGCTAATATTATTAAACAAATCAGGAAATTCTATTGTATCTTTCATGGAAAAACAATCAGAATGATGTGTATTAGAAATGGCATAAGATATTCTATAGGTAATAGAATAAGGTCTATTGTTTTGATAAAAGAAATCTTTTCTTTTAAAGTCTTGTATTAAACTTAGGGTTTTATCAAAATCTTTGTCTTCTAGATGATAAGAAATCTTTGGATAAATATTAAATTTTAATTTTTTTATATTGTAAATTTCCTCGTAAGACTCCTAAACAGGCTTCTTCTCTATTTCTTATTCTATTATCCATTATAGCTAAATCTATTGGAGTGTATATTCCTTCTTTAAATGTTGATTTTATTATAATCTGTATTGCTCCAATATGTACCCATCCTAGTTTTTCTCTTATTTCGGGTTTTATCTTTAGTAATTTTTGTTGTAAATCTTTTTTGGATAATAAAGAAATCATTACTTTATTAGAGGTTAATGATACTTCTAAAGCTCTTTCATTTATACTTAATCCATAAAATAAATGATGTTTTCTAGATTTTATCCCTATTTTTTCTAATAGAGGTACTTTAAATCCAGAATAATTTGTTAGAGAAAAGTTTTCTTTTTGTATCTTTTGTAATTTTTTCTTATCTATTAGAATCTCTTGTTGATATTCTCCTTTATTTTCAGTAGAAATATCTATTATATCTTGATTACTAGTTTCGACTATTTCATTCATTTTCACTGGAACTAGTATATTCTGTTTCAGTTAAAATAAAAATACTTTCATCGGTAGTTAATTCTTCAAATTCATTAATCTGTATAAATTCGCCTTGTTCTATCAAATCATCATCGACTTCAAATATCTTTTTGTTTTTATCCTGTCTTTTTGGACATTTATCTGCATAATGGCCTATCTCTTTGCAGTAAAAGCATCGGCATTCCTTAGCCTTTTTATATTTTCTTTTATAAAAAGGTTGCTTAGACTTTTTATATTTCTGTTTTTTATAAAAAGTTGATTTCCTTCTTTTAAAATATTTTCTTTTAAAATGTTTTCTCTTTTTATATTTTCGTTTTATCTTTCCATAGTAATAGCTACTATCACATCCTATCAATAATGGCATACTTGGCTTATCACAACATAAAGTCACTCGTTTTCTTAATCCTTTTGTAGCTTTAGCTAAGATAGCATTTGAACACCATTCACTCATTTTGTCTTTTACATGACTTATTCTTTTTCCTAAAGTATCTGTTATATCAGGGTTATAGGTTTCTATCAGTTTCTGTTCCCAAGGGTCAGGAATTTTTGAAAAGAATAGGCTTAAAAAATATCCTGTATCATTTGTCTTATTGTAAATATGGTAATAATAATCTTGAAAGACACAAATATATCTTTCTATTTCACATATATCACACAATTGTAATCTCATTAAAGCTATTTTATATTTTTCAATTGTTTGAGAATTTTTATAAATATTTCCTTCTCCACAAAATTCTAACTTTATCGTTTCTACTGCACGAGTTATTATGTTAGATATATTTTCATCTGTTCCAATTATAATATTAGTTACTTCAGGATAATCAAAACGATATTTTATCTGATTTTTAATAATCGATATTTTTATTATTATAATCAAAACGATCAAAACGATATAGCTATTCCTTGTTTAATTATTTTTATTTCTGAAGATATGTTTTCTTATAATATAATAGATTTCCTTGATATATTACAAATTATCGAGTTTTTTTAAGATTTTTCCGCTGATTTTTCCGCTGTGCCACCAGATGGTATCAGAGCCATAACAGATATGATTATGGAAAATAATAATATTTTATCAAATACTGATACTATAGAATTTCTTAAATGTCATGAAATTTTTTTAGAAGATGAAATAATAGACTTATTAAGTAACGAAACTATAGAAGATTATTTAATAGATGATGAAGATTGGTATTATAATTCTGATTAAAATGAGTAAATATAATATCATTTCTGGAGGAGAACATCCTTTAAAATTAGATAAAGATATGCAAGAATTACAAAAGACAATGATTTATTATGGAGAACAAATAATAAAAGAATTAGATAAAATATCTACCTTGTTAAGAACAATTATTCAGACAGATGTTAAGCAAGAAAAAGAAAAATTAAAAAATATTGAACCTAAAGATAGTTCAACTAAACGAGAGACATCAACTTCTTATGATAAAGCTATGAAAGTAATATTAGATTGATTAAATAAATTAGAATATTCCTAATAAATATGAGTACTAGTGAAGATGATTATTTTGATTCTAATATAGTTATAAAAATGAGAGATTTAGATTTAAATAAAGAAAACAGATTTATAAATTTAAAAGGAAATGGAATGGAAGTAAAATCATATATAAATCCTAATCCCAATATAACAGATATTCCAAGTACTAGTAATACTCCCCCTAAAGATGAAATTTTTAGTAGACCTCCTAGAGGATATGCAGGAGTAAGCTCCACTACTCAAATCAATGATAGATATACTCCCTTTGATAAAATGAAAGGAGAACCTATAAATTCTTTTGGCATATATTTAGACCTAGATTGTATAAATAATACTGAAGAAGCTATAGATAAGTGGGAAACTGCTTTAAGAATTGCCGTTACTATAAATAAAATGGATATAGAAACCACAAGACATTTCATAGAAAGGAGTTTATTAAATAGTGCTTTAAGATATTGGCAAAACCTTACGCCTGAAGTAACTAATATTATAATTGGAACAGATGAAAATATATTTAACATAATAACTCGTGCAGTAGAAACGATAAAGTTAGAATTTTGTGGAGAAGGAAATATTTATAAAAATTCTCAAACAATTGAAAAATATAAAATAGCTTTAATGAGATTACAATTGTGTGATATATGTGAAATAGAAAGATATATTTGTGTCTTTCAAGATTATTATTACCATATTTACAATAAGACAAATGATACATGATATTTTTTAAGCCTATTCTTTTCAAAAATTCCTGACCCTTGGGGACAGAAACTGATAGAAACCTATAACCCTGATATAACAGATACTTTAGGAAAAAGAATAAGTCATGTAAAAGGCAAAATGAGTGAATGGTGTTCAAATGCTATCTTAGCTAAAGCTACAAAAGGATTAAGAAAACGAGTGACTTTATGTTGTGATAAGCCAAGTATGCCATTATTGATAGGATGTGATAGTAGCTATTACTATGGAAAGATAAAACGAAAATATAAAAAGAGAAAACATTTTAAAAGAAAATATTTTAAAAGAAGGAAATCAACTTTTTATAAAAAACAGAAATATAAAAAGTCTAAGCAACCTTTTTATAAAAGAAAATATAAAAAGGCTAAGGAATGCCGATGCTTTTACTGCAAAGAGATAGGCCATTATGCAGATAAATGTCCAAAAAGACAGGATAAAAACAAAAAGATATTTGAAGTCGATGATGATTTGATAGAACAAGGCGAATTTATACAGATTAATGAATTTGAAGAATTAACTACCGATGAAAGTATTTTTATTTTAACTGAAACAGAATATACTAGTTCTAGTGAAAATGAATGAAATAGTCGAAACTAGTAATCAAGATATAATAGATATTTCTACTGAAAATAAAGGAGAATATCAACAAGAGATTCTAATAGATAAGAAAAAATTACAAAAGATACAAAAAGAAAACTTTTCTCTAACAAATTATTCTGAATTTAAAGTACCTCTATTAGAAAAAATAGGGATAAAATCTAGAAAACATCATTTATTTTATGGATTAAGTATAAATGAAAGAGCTTTAGAAGTATCATTAACCTCTAATAAAGTAATGATTTCTTTATTATCCAAAAAAGATTTACAACAAAAATTACTAAAGATAAAACCCGAAATAAGAGAAAAACTAGGATGGGTACATATTGGAGCAATACAGATTATAATAAAATCAACATTTAAAGAAGGAATAGACACTCCAATAGATTTAGCTATAATGGATAATAGAATAAGAAATAGAGAAGAAGCCTGTTTAGGAGTCTTACGAGGAAATTTACAATATAAAAAATTAAAATTTAATATTTATCCAAAGATTTCTTATCATCTAGAAGACAAAGATTTTGATAAAACCCTAAGTTTAATACAAGACTTTAAAAGAAAAGATTTCTTTTATCAAAACAATAGACCTTATTCTATTACCTATAGAATATCTTATGCCATTTCTAATACACATCATTCTGATTGTTTTTCCATGAAAGATACAATAGAATTTCCTGATTTGTTTAATAATATTAGCTATATTCAAAAACCATCTTTACCACAGATTCAAGAAATAGAAGAAACTCCCTTAAATCTTGATTTACGAAATGATAAGCCATTACTAACTACAGATAGAAGCTTAGCTAGATTAAACTTCTCTGATAATAAGGTTCTGAGTAAACCTTTAGATAAATCTAGACACTCTATGAGTGAACGATATTCTGATTTAATTCTAAATGCTAAAAACACTCATCTTAAGAATTACACAATTAAAGGTGAATATTTTGATGGAATAAGTTTTAAACCAATCAATATACTAATAGATATAGGAGCAAATGGAAATTATATAAGTCATAGTTTATGTAATAATCTACAAAAATATAAATTAGAAAGCTCATATCAATATATTAATATTAATGGAGAAACACATGAAATTGATGAAGTAGTTGAAACTATATTAAAATTTGGAGATCAGACTATCAATCTAAGATTATTACTAGAAAAAGAAAAAATGAATGATACTTTAGAAATTATGTTAGGAATTACATTTTTAGAAAGTGTAAGACCCTATTCAATGACTGACTGAATACGGTATAAAGATAACTTATAATAATAAATTAATATATATACCTAAATGACAAGTCCATTTAGTATATATATTCCTATTGGAATAACCTATAAAGATTATAAAGCCGAATATTCCGCAGCCTATATAGATAGTGGATCGGGAGCTTGTTTATGCAATCCCAATTGCTTCCCTAAACAATATCATCAAAATCTTAAGCCTATTAAAGGAAAAGATATTTCTACCAATATTATTGAAATAGAAAAAGGAATTGAATTCCCTATTATAATTCTTGGAACATATCTGATAAAATGTCCACCTTTTTATTTTTACAATACAGGAACAGATATCTTATTAGGAAATAACTTTTTACAATTATTTCCAAAAGTTGTTTTCGACACAATCGCCTATCAAATTCAATTTAAAACCCCTTGCCATCATTTAATCGTCGTAAAACGATTAAAAAATGCTTATTCCAAAAGATTCCCAATTTCTTTTAAACCTCGCGCAACCCAGCGTGGTGATTATATTAAAAAACCGATATTTCCTAAAGGAACACCCTTGTTAGAATATCAAGTATATTTAAAAACCCTAGAATTCGAAATAGAAGAAATAAAAAATAGATTAGAAGAATGCTATTCAGATAATCCTCTTCAATTTTAGGAAAAAAGTAATATTTTTGCGCAATTAGAAATGAAAAATAAAGATAAAATAATAAGAGTTAAACCAATGTGATATAATGAAATAGATCAAGAAGAGTTTAAAATTCAACTTAAAGAATTGATAAATCTAAATTTAATTAGAAATAGTAAATCCCCTCATAGTTCACCTGCCTTTATGGTAAGAAATCATGCTGAGATTACACGAGGTAAAGCAAGAATGGTCATAAATTATAAAAAATTAAATGATAATACCGTTTTTTACGGATATTTTTTGCCCCATAAAGAAGGATTAATAAACCAAACAAGAGAAAAAAGAATATTTTCTAAATTCGATTGCAAAAGTGGATTTTGGCAAATAAAAATGCATCCTGATAGTATTCAATATACCGCTTTCTCTACGCCTCAAGGACACTATGAATGGTTAGTTATGCCTTTTGGATTAAAAAATGCCCCTCAAATTTTTCAAAGAAAAATGGATAATATTTTTAAGGAATATGATTTTATCTTTGTATACATTGATGATATACTAATAGTATCAGAAAGTATAGAGAAGCATTTAAATCATTTAAAAACTTTCTATAACCTATGTAAAGATAATGGATTAGTATTATCTAAAAAGAAATCTACAATTTTCCAAGAAAAGATTGAATTTTTAGGAATGAATATAGATGGTAATGGAATTGAATTACAAAATCATATCTTAGAAAAATTAAAAGATTTCCCTAATAAATTGTCAGATAAAAAACAGGTTCAAAGATTTTTAGGAATCCTATATTATGCTAGTGACTTTATAAAAAATCTAGCTGAATTAAGATATCCTTTACAGCAACTATTAAAGAAAAATAAAATATTCGTTTTCAATTCTACTTTAGAAGATCAAGTTAAGAAAATAAAAGATTTATGTGCCAACCTTCCTAAATTACAACTCCCAGCTAGTTCAGATGATTTAATCTTAGAAACAGATGCATCTGAAAATTATTGGGGTTGTGTATTGAAAAAGAAAAAAGATAAAGAAGAAATTCTATGTCGCTATTGCTCAGGTACTTTTACTGAAACACAAAGTAGATATCATATTAATGAAAAAGAATTATTAGCAGTAGTTAAAAGCTGTCAAAATTTTTATTATTTCCTATTACCAAAGAAATTTGTATTAAGAACTGATAATACTCAGGTTAAAGCTTTTATAAAAAATAATTTACCTTCTAAACCTGAATATAAAAGATTGATTAGGTGGCAAACTATTTTAGCAGAATATAATTTTGATATTGAAATTATAAAATCTGACTCAAATGTCTTAGCAGATTTCCTGACAAGGGATGGAAGACATACAGAACCAGATAATTCAATATATTGAAGATTCAAAGCAACAAATTAGTTCTGTCAAAGATAATTCATCCGATTTATTAGATATTGCATTCGCAGCTGGATTGCCATCAGAAGTGGCTAATTTGCTTATATCCGAGTCAAAAAGTATTACTAATCGAGTTAATAATATTGAGATAAATTTACAACGTATAAAAGAATTAATAAAACAAAACTCTTTGAGAAAGGAAAAGGAAGAATATAATGAGAGAATTATTGAAGATACTTCTATGGAAGAAGTTAGTACTCCTAAAAGTGAGATATCTTTGCGGCCACAAACCGAAAGAGCAGAAAGTAGCAAAAGAATTATTTTTCCAAAAATTAATGATATTCCTCTTGAAGCAGAAAATCAATCTTTGATAATGAGAGAACTATATAATCTCTCTAATAACGATTATAGATTTATTGATTTTTCGGGGATTTATCCTCGACTGAATTATATTCAAGATAGTCCTCCTATGGAAAATAAGAAAATGGTATGATTTTGGAGCCCTTAATACGATATACCTTAGTAGTCCCGATTTTCCTGAGGTAAAAGATTTACCCCATTGGATATTTGAAGGAATCAAAGATTACTATATGAATAATCCTACAGTATCTCCCAAAGATATATTAATGCTAAAGTTTTTCTCAGCAGGACCTGATTTTTATCAGGACAAAAAATTCCCTGCTTATCATTTTATACAGATTGGGAAGGCTATTCCTTACATGATAAAAAATGAAATAAAAGATTTTAAAAAATTTGAAGAAAAAGATATTCATTATAGAAGAGCTATTGGAATCCGTATTGTTCTACAAACCAAGGAAAATAGCTTCAAAAAGGGATTTAGAACATATGGCGGAAAGAAGATGCACTCTTCGGTAATGATAAGTCCTGCAAAAACTACACCAGAGGCTGCTGCAAGATATTTACAAACAAAGATAAAATGGCTTGAATCCGGAATTATTGAATCTAGTCAGAAGCCCAAGCAAAATTATGTTCTTTTAGATCACATGCTAAAGGCACCTGTCCCAATTGTATTCCAAAGGGAAAAGGACAAGAAAAGAAGATTAAAGAAGAAGCCTGGAATCAAAGAAGAGCCTGGAAGATGTGACAGTAATTGAAGACTGTTGAAGATTTTATACTATTTAAGATTTTTGTACTGTTTAAGATATTTATACTGTTGTAAAATAGTAAGGCGGTTTGTTTTTCTATATAAGCAAGATGCAGATTAGGTACAAAGCAAGAGGTTAGAAAGAGTCTTAGAAGAAAAAAGTCTTAGAGTTTGTAATAATAATCGAAGCTAGTAAGAAGAGTGGTTGAGAGGTCTTCATCAATGTAAAATACTCTCCATATTGTAAGATTATATTCCAGAAATAAAAGTTATTATGTTTTAATATTCCCATATTTTGCATACTGCTAAGAATATAAAATCAAGTGAGTCTATACTGCCTATATACACTTAAAATTCTACGCCGTTGAGTAGAAAACGAACTTCGGCTGTGCTGGCAATTGCTGAAGGAGCCTTAGGAAAGTTACCTGTTTCCACAAAAGGCAGGTTGGGGCTGAAACGCTCGGTAAAAGTTCCAAGGTGCGACCCGGTGATTTGTTCGGTCAAAACAATTTTAAGGTATGGAAGCGTGTTGGACCCTTGTTTTTCTGTTCTTAGTAGATGCAAAAGTTTAAAAATGATGAATATTTATCTTCATAATTTATTTTGTCCTGTTTACTATCTTCAACCGATACATCATAGATATAATGGAAGAATAGGATCTCCTAATCCACACTTAGACCCATATTATGCACAAAAATATGATAATCCTAATATGATTAAAAAATATCAACAAAAAAGATATAATATTCTTAAAAGTATTTCTTACTGGAAAAATTTAAAACAGAGTTCTGAATATCCATATTTACATCCTAATTATAAAGATAGCATTAACTTTCATCTAGAAGTATGTTTAAAAGATTCTTTAGCAAATATCAATAAAGAATTAAATAAATTATCACGGCTCTTCTTTGATTCCAGGCTCTTCTTTAATTTCTTGTCCTTTTCCCTTTGGAATACAATTGGGACAGGTGCCTTTAGCATGTGATCTATCTATATATATATATGTATATAATATATATATATATAATATATATATATATATATATATATGAGAACATTTCTAGGAACTTGGCCAAATGAAAAGCTTTGGAAACTAGTAAATGAATATTGATCTAATTACCTGTGGATACATGGAGAAGCAACTTCAATATTGAACAATTCTTGGCAAAGTTCAAAACATGCATTGCTCCGAAAGTATTGATATCCATGGCAACATCATATCTGAATGATTAAGAAAACAAGAAGCTCATGAAAGTGTTTCATTTGCACTTTGAACTATTAGTTAATTTGTAAAATCATGAGAGTATATATACGTTATTTACATCGAGGGAAAATTGCAGTTTTGGTCCCATAAGATGTGGGCCATTGAAACTTTTGCCCCAAGGTTTACAAGATTGCAAAGTTAGTCACCTAGATTACAAATATTTCAAAACCGCTCAGTAAGTGACATTTAATTTGTTTAGGGGTGTTTAATATATCTTGCATAATTTAGGAGGCGAATGCAATTTTTAAATATATAAATTCCCATTCACTATTGAATGTAAATGATAAAAGTATTTTATTACTATTTTATCCATACACCCGACGATAGATTGTACACTGATCCTGTTAAATTCGATGTACCATAAATTTTCCAGTTCAAATATAAATTCCCATTCACTATTGGATGTAAATGATAAAAGTATTTTATTACTATTTTATCCCTACACCCGATAAGCGATTTGTTCAATTTGCATAATATACAAGTATTTATTTTTGTATCAATGACCGGCTCGTTTTAGGGACCGGTTCCGGTTTCAAAGCGATTGAACCGGCCTGTTCAGGCTGGATATCAAAACACTGACTCAGTCATGAACTTACTAATGGGCTTTTGTTATTACAAAAATGATATTTACCACATTTTTATACAATAGATTTTTAATTCCTTTTGATCTAGAAAAATATTAATATATTGAATCCAATTAAAATCCAATTAATTATGAATAATTTCCTTTGAAAACTAAAAAAAATGCAAAAAATTGGTGGTATATAAATTTTTTTCTTTATTAATTGATACCTTTCATCAAATCTGGTTGTTGCTGCTGAGTTAACAATAAAGTCAATTTGACTCCATATCTCATCTCTCAACTCTGAATTAATAATCCCTAAGTTCTCATGAGAGACATCACCCATAATTAGAACAACTTTTGATGATAAAAAGTTGGCCAATTTTTCACCCCACTTATTCCTTAAAACTTGAAACAACTCAGTTTCCAGTTTCCACAACCTGCAAAACAATATTTTTTTATCTTAAAAACCCAAAATATTTTACAATTTGATAATATGATTAATAAATAATTAAATATACGATTCTATAATTTTTTTTATTAATTTACCTCTTTATAAAATCGTCGTTCAGTCAACTTATCATTCGATGCTCGAATGAGGAGGAACAATTTCTTTACATTTGGTTGAACACGAAGTATCTTCTCTACGAGGACTAGATTTAATTGTTAAAAAAGCAATAAAAATATGTTAGAACTTAGAAATGGTAATATTTAAATACAAAATTCGCAGAAATTGAATTGGAAAATAAAGAGAAAAAAAATTCAAACTTTTTGCCAGGAAACCAGTGGAACCGGTGATGAAAATTGTCTTGCCCTCAAATTTATGAAAAATTAATTTGATCCATTTCTATTGCTGGTTACGCTTAAAAATATGGCAATGAAATGTAATCAGAATTTGTGGCTACTTTAATTGAAATCAACTGATTTTCGTGCTTATATAGACGTCTTCAATATCCAAATTAAGGTGCCTACCTTTCAGTACCAGTTGTTTTTTCTAAGTCAGCTTAAGACTTAGGTTCTTGATTGATCTAAATTCCAAAAACAACCCAGAATCGGGGATTTTTTTAAAAAAAATAAAATAATATAAAACAATTTCCAAATTTTTATATAATTAAATATAACATTTGAGGGCATCCAATTTCTATAATGTAGTGTGTTTTTCTAAGTCTTTTCTACTATTTTATTATTATATTTGAACTGCAAAAGCAAAATTTTGTCCAATGCTTTATTATGTTGGAGCCAATGCTTTCGAAAACTGAATCGATAATTACATCGGATAATTTATTAGGTCACTGATTCGAGCAATCGGACCGGTATAAAAAAATTGGTTAACCCGGATGATACATATATATTATTGTACATTACACATATATAATATACATATTTTTAATTTACAAATAAAATTCATTTGAAACAAAATTTGTTTTTAAAAGAATTAATTAGAGTCAATTAATTTAAATAAAATACTGTAGTTAAATACATATAATATTAAATATGTTAATCATAAATGTACATATAAAAATATTTATCATCTAAAAAATTTCATAAGGTCTATATCTCAAAAAAAGTATTTCATTTTGAACTCTGTATACAAATGAGTAATTCAATAAAATAAGCCTTAAACTAATGAGTAATTAAATAGATTAAAATAAAATTTTATAATTCTAATATGTGTGGAAAGTTAATATAATACATAATGATATAATCATGATTAAAAAAATCTAATTGGTGTAGTGGTGGGCTTCTTGAATTACATAAGTGGAGGTTCCATTTTTGGTAAAGAGATGCAAATTGATTGACACTGAGACTGGTTTAATTGTCCGATTTGGGCAAGTCGACCGTGTCGTGACCGGTTCGTGTTGGGTCATTTGACAACCGGACTAAATACATAATCGGAATGATCTAGAGTCCGATTCTAAGAACAATGGTTGGAGCATAAGGGCTGATGCTTATGAATATGCATAATGATACGATGACGACATCTTAGCACCACTACAAATTCTTGAGTGCAGCGAACAAATTATTGTTCCAAATTTCTATGAAATATGAATTAAATGCATATATTAATATTTAATACGCATAACTATTTTTAAAAATTAAATTAACATTTAAAAATATTTTAATACTCAAATTAGTACTGAAGAGTTCTTAAAATAATATTTAAGAACTTTAACAGTATTTAAAATGCTCAATATAACATATAACATTTAATGTTCAACTATGTTCTTAAATATTTAAACTAATATTAAAGAAACAAAAAAAATGCTCAAATTAGTATTTAAGGTAACAAAGGAGAAGAGAATATGATTTTTGTGCATTAATACAAAAATAGGAGTACCTATTTATTTATATATAGAGAACAAAGACGTTTTGATAAAAGTTGCAATTATTCGTAATTTGCGACAAAAATATGCGATATATATACAAATCCCTCTTGACACAACTTCAACAAAGGGCAAAAAGCCGCAGGTAGTAGCGATCCAATGTGGGCGAGTGCATCAAGCACCACAACTTTTCATATATTACTAACCAACCTCAAAACTTTGAATCTTGATCTATTTATGTCCTTTAAAATTAGTCCATCAATTTTTTCATTCGAACATTTTAGTTTGAATTATTTTCCATATGATCACGGCCTTCAATCATTACCATTTAATTGAATGTTCATATCAATAAATTAATTATAATTATAAATTATATTTTAAATATTACACCTAATTAATTAATTAATTCAATCAATTCCAATAATTTTGACTAGATTTAGAACTAAGAATTTTTTTGTCACACATGTTCAAGTTGATTGACTATCTAATGCTAATAAGTTTTTCTCATTGACTGACTATAGCTAATGAGTTTTTCTTTGTTGAACTTTACTTTTACTTTTGTTTTATTTGTGGAAAAAAAAGAAAGCCACTATCAATGGCAATAGTATGATGTAGATCTAATCAATTCTTAATTCTCACCATTTGAATTTCTAAAGTAAAAAAATTTTAATTTATGCAGATGGAGTACATTGTTTTCATTAAATTTTTTAATTGAACAATATGAGGAAATCAATATTTTCAAGTTTTAAGAAAATTATTATCTTTGTATAGTTTCAAGTATCATTAAAAAATTGTCTAAATCTAGAATTATTGGATAAATTTTATCAAAGTACACGTTATCAGAAAAAGTAAAGAGTTAATTTACCTCCTCCAAAAATATAAATGGCTATTGTGAGTCCAACTTTTTTAGAGATTTTCACCACAAAAAATAATAAACATGTGTGAGATTCACCAGTCACCACCATATAATGTTATTTAATATTTTTTTTATGATGTTTATCTTCAAAAATTGAACCCATAAAAATCACCAAGTATTACCCCAAGCCCACCATCTAAAGCCCAAAACATCAGCATCCCCTGAAAAAGCATAAAACCCAATAGACACAGACACAAATGTCACTGGAATAATATTTTAATTGGTCTTTGTTAAGAGCCCAACAAAGGTGATAATGAGCTGATGGATAATGAACTCGAGCTCGAGCTTATTCAAACTCGAGCTCAAAAAATAATATTTTTTTTATGGAACTAATAATTTTTTATAGAAATATATTATCAATTATATATATCTTCATATATTTTTAAATATAATTATAATTAATGTCAACAATATTATTATTATACGGGTGGTAAAATGGGTTCAAAAAATTATGATTTCAACCTAATTAAACTAACTTGGATTGAGTTGGTTCCTAAAATTTTTATTTAATTCTGCTAAAAGTAGTTATTCTAAACCGTAATTGCTCTATTAGTTTGATTTCAATACACACCAAAAATGAAATACTATAATACGTCCTTGCTTTATAAAACAGTATTAAAATATTAATAATTATATATTTCAAATTTTTTCCTTTAATTTCTCAATAAAATACAGTGTTTCTTTTTCAAATCTCTTGGTATGAGCCTCAATTTAAATAATCCAGTTGTAAAATGCTGAATGAATAATATGGACTTAATAAAACTTAATTAAAATAATAAAATAATAATACAATCCAGTTGTGAAATATTGAATGGATTTAATAAAATTGAATTAAATGTAATACATCACTTTTGTAACAGGAATTTTAATAGATGATTTGAGGAAATTGTGGTCTATATTTACTACTCTATATATGTGTAGTAGAAAAAAGAAACAAAAGAGAACCAAATACAAGCATTTTATTTTACATATCCAACGGGGGCTCTGTTTTCCTGCTCTTCATTTCTTCGATCGAAAAATTCCATCTTTATTGCATACATAATCCTGAAAGATTTTATCAAATCATCCAACCTTGTCGGAATTAATATCAAAAACCCACCTATAAAACCCTCAAAATTCCATCCAGAAACCCGCATAATTCCCACATTTTCTAGGGTTTTCGGTTCCCCAAATGAAATGATCGTAAACTGTAGTGATCCTCACAGCTCTTTAGGTTCGAGCTCGAAATCGATAATCGAGACGGTGAATGGAACACACAATTTCACCATCCGTGGCTACTCTTTGGCGAAAGGCATGGGGCCGGGCAAATACATTTCTTCCGATACATTCAGCATCGGCGGCCATGAATGGGCGATTTACTTCTACCCGGACGGTAAAAACCCTGAGGATTTGTCCATGTACGTCTCGGTTTTCATCGCGTTGGCGAGCGAGGCTACTGATGTGAGGGCGCTATTTGAGCTTACCTTATTGGATCAGAGTGGGAAAGGGAAGCATAAGGTGCATAGTCATTTCGATAGGGCTCTGGAGAGTGGGCCTTACACCCTCAAATACAAGGGAAGCATGTGGTAATACTGCATTTTGTTGTGTTTTGATTGTAGCTTTTATTTGGATGATTTTTTTTTCAATTGTCAGTGATTTGATTGTTTTCTCTAATTTGAGTTGGTTACGTGAATGAGGGAATCCTCAAAGTAATATCGACTTGCAGTTATTCAATTTTGTGTAATTGTAGATGATTATGGACCAATGAGGGAATTTAGTGTTCTCTTGGATGGAAAATCGAGTCTTTCCTGTTGGATCATGGATGTGAAAGGGACCTTTAACATTTTATGAGGAGTAGGCTGAAAAATGTTTTTCGGGACAGTAGAAATTAGGCTTATTTGAAATGCTTGTACTTTTGAAGTGCACTGGATCATTGTACTTTTCTGGTAAAAACTCTCTATGCTCTACTGTGATGTGTTTTTCTCCTCTACTATAGAAATTGAAATTTTGTTTATGTCTATCTGTCAGATAATACTCTGCTAATTTTTGTGAATTTTGCTTCTGCTTGATTGAGCTACTAGTGCAGTTATGTGTAGCTAAATGTTAATTTTTGGTATAAAATCCACTTCAGTGTTTTCAATGAATGATTTTGTTCCTTATCTGAAGATGATGAGGATAGCACTTGTGTATGCATGCATTATGTTTGCAGACATGCAGAAAAGAGTCAACTGCATTTTGCTCCAGAAAAATAGACCTTTATTTACGATCTAATATTATCACCTTACTTGTTCTGCAGGGGTTATAAACGGTTTTTCAGGAGGCCCTCTTTAGAAACTTCGGACTTTCTGAAGGATGATTGTCTTTCCATGCGTTGTAGTGTGGGAGTTGTTCGAAATCGTGTGGAGGGACCAAAACCAGACACTGTTCCCATTCCGCCATCGGACATGGGTGAAAATTTGAAGTACTTATTGGATGCTGAACTTGGTTGTGATATAATCTTCCAAGTTGGGGACGAATCATTCAAGGCTCATAAGCTAATACTAGCAGCTCGTTCTCCTGTATTTAGAGCCCAATTTTTTGGACTTGTTGGAGATCCTGATAATGATAGGGTAGAACTTAAGGATATTGAACCTTCCATCTTCAAGGTAAAATATTTGCTCTCTTTCTTATGTGTTTTGATTCAAATACTGTTGACTAGTAGAAAATACTATGGTACAAGCATGACCGATACAAATCTAACCAAAATTGGATCGATTCGGTGCGGAATTTTCCCCAAAGATCAAAATGGAATAAGGATGGATGGAATATCCTCAATCCAAATTCAAATTTTGCAACGAAGCCTGATATAAAAACCTCGAACCGATGAAGTCAATGAACACGAACCTTGAAATGAATTGTGAAGACGCCACAAATGGATGGAAATCCATTTGATAAGTCAGGATGAAAGCCACATATATGAATAGGATAAGTTCAACACGTTCAAAAGAACAATAAACTAAAACGAAAATACAAAAAAGAAATAACAAAAATTAATATAATAAAATTAGGACCTTGTGGGCCGTATCCATGACTACTGGATCTTAAAACAATGTTGAGGATCATGAAATTCTTACTAGAGAATTATCCCTTTTCTGGAGAATATGTTAAATAATCTTTATGTTGATGTGACATGTCAGATGTGGTGATTGTATTGTTATTTGAACTTTACCTGTTAGTGAAGGCACTCTTCTGGAATTCCATAGTTTTTATGTTTCAGAGCTAGCTTATCATATCCTCTAGGAAACTGTGAGTTTCATGTTGATTTTGCATAGAAGGAATAACATTAGCCATTGTGATAGAAAAGGAAGCTGAACAGGAATTATTCTTCTGGATGTATGCACTTTTCGTAATAGGTAATTTGGAGAGTGCTGTCACAAATTACTTTAGAAGCTTGTCAGTGATTCATCTGTCTGCATCATTGACTGAAAGTGATGCTTTATTATTTGTTTGAACAGTTTTACGAGTAAAAGATTTCTTCTTCAAATCTTCTGTATACAACCCAAGGTGATTCTGCTATACATCTTTAAACTAGGTTCCATTTTCAGCCTTTGTCAAAATCACAATGCTTAATAAGGTCACCACTATGTGGAAGCCCAGTTCAGGTTTATAGAGTATGCTTTGATGAACCCATGTGTATGATCATGGGGGCTTTGTGATGCATGAATTACCTCAATATGCAACTTTCTTCTAGTCTTTTCTTAGCCAACTCCTTTAGTTTATACGTCTTTTAATATTTTGCAGGCGTTGCTCGAGTTTGTTTACTCTGACGAGCTTCCCAACTTTCATGAAATTGTTTGCTCATCATCTACGTCTTCTGAAGTCATGATGCAGCATCTATTGGCTGCTGCTGACCGCTTCGGCTTAGATAGGTTGAAGCAATTATGTGAAGCAAAATTGTGTGATGGGGTCAGTGCTGATACGGTGGCAACAACACTTTCCCTTGCAGAGCAGCATCACTGCCAGCAGCTTAAAACCATATGTTTGAAATTTGCTGCAACAAACTTGGGAGGTGCGTGTAGTCCATAGATCTCAGCGGTGCAATGTTTCAGGTTATGTCAATTTTAGTGTTAATCTGTGGGTATAGCCTTGATGTGTCATGCTAGGGTCATGACTCTTGTTTAGTTCTGAATACAAAGGAAGAATTTAAACAATTCTGAATACAAAGGAAGAATTTAAACAATTGCACTTTATGTAAGTACTAATTTACATAGCCAAAAGCTGAAGAAAGCTTTCTCAACATCATCCTTCTAAATGATATAAATGTATAGAACTATTGGTTTGGATTGTGAATTAGACCAATTTTCTACGATGGCAGCTGTTGGTCAGTGTGAAAAGATATACTTCAATTTGTGATTGTTGCTAGAATTTTGTGAGGGAAATGGTTCTTAATCTGGGCAGTAGATAACTGAAATTTTCTACCTAACTGTTAACCCTTATCCTTATGAATTGAAGAAAGTCACAGTATTTTAGTGCACTAGGAAGGAACAGCAAGAAAATAAGTACACTCCCTCTGTATCTAGGATTTAAGGAGGTAAATGAAAATAAAGCAACATCAATAGGGAAATATTCAATGTACAATCATGTTTATGAAAACTTCTTATTGTATTTTCTTTAAAATCAAATAAAACATTTTTTCCGTGTAGATTTAGGGTGCATACTAATTGCAGATAAGTAAAAGTAGCACGAAGAATATAAGGATTGACTCATCGACCATGAACTAAGATAAAACTCACCAGTATACATATCTTTCTTCTGTCCTCCATCTCTTCCGCTATTTTCTATTACAATCATGTGGTTGGATGCAATTTGCAACCAAGTTAATCATCTTGATCCTTGACCAAATTGTTTTCCTGTATGCAGTTTTAATGTGACTTTATTGTGCTTACAATAAAGTTTATCTTGTTCAATCTAAATTTATCTTCAAAAACAGTAGCAAGTATTAAGTATGTTTTATGTATCTATTAAGTTGAAGATATAACCAACTTTTAGGAACTAGTGCACGTACACAGCATAAAATTTAACCATGCAGTGACTCCTCTGCATGGCTCTCAGGATCAAGTTTGAAACGGTTTAAAGGTAAATATAGAAGCAAGAAATCCTTCAGCATTGATCCTATGTAGAAGAACTAATTAGGAGTCTAGATTGCTAGAATGCAAAGGCAAAACGGTTTTGTCTAACTCTTAAGATAATGAACACATTAGATGAAAAATTTAGTCCAGCACCAGTAGTTATCCTGAGAGGCGATTTACCTCTGTAAGCTGTTCCAAACACTACCAATATTTCTGTTTGAACCTTCCTAGACATGTGGCTTAAAGTTGAATGTCCAGGCTTTCTAAAGTGTAGTGACTTCATTAGGATCATGGTCATGGATTGCTGTCTATTGCATGTTATGCCAGCATGTCTGTTCGCTTTGTGCCTTTTACTTTTCAAAATTGAGAAGCATTGTCTTCAGCTTTTATGCATTTCACTCTGCCTGAATTACTGTACCCTGTATTGTGTTTGAGAGTAGAGAAGTATTTATACTGTTTGTTATAGTCATTTCTCTTCCTCTACAAGCTTGGGTATGTTATTCCATCTCCAAAAAGTGGCGATTTCTATACCAACCGAAATATAGGATTTTGGTGTTTCGATACTAGTTTCAAGATTTTACATAATATGGATTGAGGCCATTTTGTCTTTGTGACAGGGAGGATTTCTGACCATAACGTAAAAAATTAATTTGTTTAATATTGCTACGTTATCCAATTTATTCTGGTTATCAAAAATAAAACTGTAAATGGCTGTGACTATTAAGTGTAATTTTAGGCTATTATATGTATTGATATTCTCAAATTGTGCTGCTATTTCCATTAGGCTGTGAATGGTTTATAATTTGTTGAATTGGAGTTATGTTGATATAACAGATTGATAAAACCTTTGTCCCGCTATGGCAGTGGTAATGCAGTCAGAAGGATTCAGAAACTTGGAACAGAGCTGCCCTTCGCTATTGTCAGAGCTGCTTGAAACAGTTGCATCAGTAGATGACAAGTCGAGTGGCATTGGATCTCGTAAGAAAAGGAGTGGAAGCAGTATTTTTGGTCTGGACTTAGCAGCAGATGGTGGTGCTGAATCTGTCAATCCTAATAATCGAAGGTTGCGTAGACAGGTCTAGTAGTATTGTTGTGTTTTTCATTCAAAATGCCATAAAAACAGGCTTAAAAACTAGTTGTGCTAAGTTGTTCATGTTAATATTTTGTGTGAGTTTGTTTGTCAACCATTGCTTTGCTTTGATGGCAATGATATTCTGTAAGCCTCTTTAGTGCATGTAAGTATACGCTTGCATTTGCACAAAATTCAATAGCATTGTGTAAAAGAAAGAGAACTCATTGGATAATTTTGCAGAGTCATATATGTGTAAAGTCACATGAGTTCCACATTATCATTATAAGCCCCCCTTAAAATAGCTTGTTAACTATTATAAAACTGTTCCATAATTTATAAAAAAGAAAATATTATAAGCTTTGGTGAAAACGGTGGTATATAGCTTTCTCGAAAATGCTAATGATTGGACAATATGCGCACTTACTCGTTAATACTTTCAACCATGTTAACAAAAAAAACTCCTAATGCCACTCCTTTCTTGAGTTATCGCATAAACCCGCAACAATTCACCCATTTTACGTTCATTCTTGTCGCTCCACATCATAGACATCATTAATTCTAACTAACCATTGAACAACTAATTGAAATTACTATTATAAGTTTATAACCAAACTGAGATTCTTATTCAAATGTGACAGTTCAATAGGCAAAACCTTATTGGTCTTCTAGGTACGCCATAAAATTACCCACTTTTACAAACTTGAGTTTAATACATGTGGCAGTTTTATCAATAAAAGCCTGTATAGATTTGCATCACATTCTCACTAGAAGAAAACAAAAAATCTTATATCCAACACCCAAGATGCTTCATAAGAACAATGAAATACGCATAACGTTCTTTATCGTAAATAAATCAGTAAACCAACTTCATATAGATTTAAGAAATTACCATAACCTCCCCTGTCAATAAAAGCATATTTTCAACCCTCTTATCAGTAAAATCAGTTATAATCTCACCTTCTCACATGGGTTGTATTGGTTACTCAGCAAAACCTCTGGGGTTTGCTGGTCATTCACAAAATTTAAAGGAGTGTGCATGTAATTGTCCCGAAAAATATTCAATCTACTTCAGATTTTGGCCTCCACACTTGCTGTTTTTGACTTGTAGATGCATTGACGGGTACCTTATCTGCCCCATTTGGACGCTTATCAATTCTTTTGTTCTGAGATTGCTGCTTTGATTGCAAAGACGTTTGCTTTCTCTCTGGGTGAGTCGTTTTGTGCCCATTTCTGCTGTGATTACTAACAGGTGTTCTTGATGTGGATTGATTCATTATTGGAGGTGAAATATATGTTCTATTCATAAACCGAAATATATGTGGGCCCACCAGAACTGAAGCAAGAGAAGCTTGAGTTTGATTGGCTGAGGCGAGTACTTCGTGAGTCGTCTGAATTGCTTTTGATATTCTTATTAATTGGTTACTGCTAACTGTCCTAGCGGTATTTGCTGGCTGCTCAAAGGGATCTTCAACCTAACAATGGGCAAAGAAGAGGGTGAGCACAATGATGTGGTAACTCGCAAATATGCATACCTTCATGCTATTACCTACACGCTTTATCACAATAATGATTTTCACAAGTCCAATAGTAACAAGAACCGTGTTTAAAATGTTGTCGTTAAACATTAGTGAAAAACGAATAATAACATTCATAGTGACTAGGGGTGAAAATGAGTCGAATCGAGCTGAACGCATAGGTGTTCAAGCTTGTTTGAATTACAATCGAGATCTGAAAATTGTGTTTGAGCGAATGGGGTGATACGCATTTCGAAATTTTGCTATTTTTACTTTCTTTTGGGAAATCTGATTTTGCTGCCAATGCACATCCATATACACACACACACACAGAGTGGGAGAGAGAGAGATTACAAATAGCGCATAGGTTTTAGGCAACCATCTCATGTTGCTGTCAATTTCCTCCGACTGACCAGTATATGTGCAAATGCCTTGTGTAGCAGCTTTTGAGCAAATGTCAGAAAACTGTGTGCAAAGAGAAAGTATCTTTGTCAATATAATTGGAACAAAGTTTATGCTTAACAAAAGTAAGCACATTTTGGTATCTCTTCACATATTTGAGATATTAAAGAAAGAGTAGGAAGTTCCTCCCAAAAAGTGGCACAGTAAGTTCATGCAAATGTAAGAACGTAGAACAACCTTTGCAAGGAAGGAAATGAAGAGCTCAGGCAAAGAACTTCGGTTGATCAATCTCAACTTATCTGACTTAATTCTGTTTATGTTTACACCACAAGTATCTTCAATATGTTTTTCTGCAACAGCCCTCACACCTTCAGGAGGAAGTGAACAACGTAAGAATAGATTATCATGGCTTTACACAAATTATCACAAATGAGTTCACACCAAAAGCTATATAATTGATACATTTCAAGCTGCCATGCATTGACCAAAAATATGCACACTTTCGAGCAGGCACTGCAGTGTCTAACAGTAAAACAAGTGCTTCTACTCAGAAAAATGCATGAATATGTGCTTTGGAAGTTTGACGACAAAATGTTATGGAGTACCTGTAAGGTCATCCATCATATTTCCCGGATATATATCTCTTAGAGGAGGTAATATTGCGGGTTCCAAAGTCTGCAAGATAATAGGATGAAGCGAATAGAAAATCAAGTATATAAATAAACTATTATATTTGGGATAAAAAGATGAACTACAACTGATATATAGATTTTAGTGTGAGCATTTGTGGACCGTACGTACAATCATTATTCACAAACTCATATATCTTGGATAATACTTCGGTGAGCTCTCTAAGGTTGTGTTTAGAAAGAATAGATTTGAAAGGAGTTGAAATGACTCCAAATTGGAATATTTTGAAATCCACCATAATGCTTGAAAAAATAGCTCAGAATGAGTTCCAAGGGTGTTAAAATTAATCTTAACTTAAAATATTCAAACAAGCTAAATGAATTTGTCGATGAATTTGAAATTCAAAACTTCTAATCCTTCAATCCAAACACATCCTAAAGTACATTTGAAACGTGTCAAAGATTTGAGTGACATTTTGCTTCTGAACCCACAAGTCCACCACAAAAATTTCTGCTTCCTTACTTCATGCAGTCTTGTTTTTTTTTACCATTTCACTTTTTATTATTATTATTTTATATTGGTGTATAATTTTTCAGACTATTATCCATTTTTTCTAAATCCATGTCACAGCCCCTCAGTCTCCAACTATTTGTCATAGAGATGGCCCCAGAAACCCCAGAAAAAGGCTCATTTATTCTTGAATGAAAATAAGTGTTTAAAATTACCTGCAAATGGAAAACCACTAGCAGGCTGAGAGAATATGAGTTTAATGTTCCAGATTTTGAATCATTAATATGGTAAGCTTTGGCCCATTCCTTGACCTGCACAAACATATTGATTTGACATATATTTTAATGTAGTGTCCCAATAATTCACATTATTATTGAGTTACAGAAACTTGCCAGTAAAACCAGATCACGAAAACGTCCATCAATCTCATTGATCCAGAATAACATTTTTGACTTCATTTGACCACTTAAGTTGTTAATAGAAATGTCACACGAGATGTTATAGCTGCACTCCAACTTCAAAATGGGTACCCTTGCATTGGAGATGAACAGCAATTTACGAAATCCCCCTGTACACAAACAAAAACTTGATTAGTCAGAGCTAAATGTAAATTTCTACTTTTTGAATGGCATCATTCCTTATTCACAGTGTAGAAATGATATAATCTCATCAATTCAGAGCCTAAATAAAAACAAAAGGTAGGAAAAATAGCTTATGAACATGTATTTCTTCTTTTCAAACAGTATTAAGAAGCATGTGATCACCTTTCTTTCTCAAAGCTCTTAGTATATCTCCCAGTAAACTTTGCTTATGCTTTCTCCCAGGAGATGAAATATATGAACCATTTTGCACTTCTATGGATATATCCAAATCTCCCCATCTTGTGAAGAGATTAGACGCAAAAGATCCAAATGGTTCCACAGTTGCACCTATTTCCATAGTTTTGAACATAAGTCATAAAATATATGCAGTAGATCAAAACTTCAACAATTCATAAAAAAGTTTCCATTGCTATAGCCAGCCAGAATTCGTGCAAACCAATCTGTCAGATAGAAATATCTATGTTGAGGTGTTGGGAACAATTTCTATTTCTTAGTTGGCATCATTTAGTTTCTCACAATATCCATTTTTTATAGTTATTTGTGCACATGTTGCCCAATACGAAGTTTCCCTTTCTCTGTCAATGAGCTAGCGTCGAAATGTAAAATCAGCTCCTATGATTTTTGTTATTTCTAGTTCAATTCCCAAATCGTGCTTGGGGTTTGTACAATAGATTAGCACTTCATTTCGTTTTTTCTCAAGCAATGGGAGATATCAAACAGGTAGCACCTGGAGGCTAAACATGCAAAGCAATCCAATTGAACCAAGTACAGGTCTTTTTTCTTCTCTCTTCTGAATTGGCAAGCCTCCTTAAGGCCTTAACATCCAGTCCTTTTATCTTTGTTTCTCATAACTCTGATAGTCTAATTCATTACTCTTTATAATTTGTGCCATAATTGGACAATTACTGCTCTTGAAACGAAAAGTAAGAAGAGGCAATTCTTTGATACTTCTCTTAATTCACATGTTCCAACATTTCTCCTTATCATCATCTTTTTTATGTTTATTTCATTTATTAGCTATTTCTCTTCTCTGATTACAGTGTCTCTTCTCTATTCGTGAGTGGGTGAGGGCACAATATATTGGAATTATTTTTAGAAACAGTATAATGAATACATGGAATTCTTGTACTGAAAGATAGTGTTTATGTAAGCTAAACTCACACAAAATATACACAACACAAATTGCAAATAATGACCCTTAAACATCCTAAGGTTGTTTTCTGATACGGAACATATTATTTGGTATGCATGAACATCTTTGTGTCACAATGCAGCCAAATTGCCTAAAGCGCACGCAGCTGCATTAGAAAAAATGTGTGATAAACCTTTGCGATTTTAGAGCAATGTAATTTATCTCTATGTTTCTTTATCTCAATCTTTAACCTTTCTCCATCACATGTTTCTGATAAAACAATCACCTATTGGCCATTGCAAATATTATTCAACATGCTATAAGTAAACAATAACAGACACACGGATACATCATTTATTTTTATCATATATAATTCAAAGAATAATCATAACATGATTCTCCCAAGAGCTAATCCTTTTAGACAATTATAATAATTATCAATAAACTAACTTTTTACTGCTGACAAACAGTTTGGACCAACACTCAAAATCAAAACTAATGTGTTGTAACGCAATATTTAAGTCTAGTAGAAAAAGAAAAGGTAAAAATAAAGTACACAACCTATTTATTAGATGAAGAAATAAATGTCTGAAGTTCTTCATGCAAATATGCATATGCATGTCATTATGAGTTTGAGCTAAATTTGTAAGGTACAAGAATGTATTAAGTGCAATGATCAAAAACATGGTCGAAATGAAACCAAACATGGCCTATATTTCAACATGATTATTGGTCTACAACTTTCATCAAACTATGATTTCCAACAATCAACTATTTCGCTTGTCTACTGAACTCATTCTTCACAATCCAGAAGGGGAGGATAATCAGATTAGATGCAGCTTTAGCATTTAAATCTGGACGATATGATAAGTATTTCACCTATGTATAGTTAAACTAGTCATTTTCTTCTTCCAGCTAGATAGAGTGATAAGCATGTAAGATTGATCAGAAATGATTATTCCACACTTCAGCAGTTCAAACACTTGGCATGTGCAACGGGGAGCATCTGAAAGTAATGGAAAACTTGGTACTGTGTAGCAAGTAGGTCCTTTTGTAGCTACTCTTGCCAAAAGCTCAATATTGTCTCACAATCACGTTCAAGGGAAATAATGCAAAACTATGTAAAATCAGTGAAATGCCTATCGACATACTACTTAATTCCAAAATAGTTATTTCATTCATAATGGAAAAAGGGAAGGAATACAATGCTTCTTGGTTACAATGGCTAGGAGCAGGAAAATGGATATTTGCCTTTTAGAATGATAATTTGAGGGGTGGTAAAAATATTAGTCAAGCATGCAAAATCTCAAATTCATCATGGATGTACATAATTTATGAAAAGAACTAACATGGCCGTGGACCCATTGGACCATAATGCAACTCTTCTCCAACGTAAACTAATCTCCCCTTTTTGTGTATAAATCTTCTAGGTGTTTTCACTTTTGTAATAATCGTTTATCAACGAATAAATAATCTGATAGGTTAAACTAATGGAGTAGCAATAAGAAATAATAACCATATGAGAAGCATCAAATACCTCTCAGACTTTCAATCGATTCAACAATAGCTCGAATCTCATTAATAATATGAAATCTAATCGACCAGTCCTCTTTTGAGGGATTGATGACACGGAGAATATCCCTAAAGGTGAGCTCCAACACGTTATGCCCATTCATGTTCACTGTGATTGTAAGCTCACAGCAAATCAAATTTTTGTATGGCAGAACATCCCCTGCATCAATGTAAGAAACAACTTATATACAATATAACTAACAAAGCAAACCAAGAGATGGTTGATGGTTTGGCTTCAGAAAATAAATCTGTAAACGGAACGAAAAAGAAATAAAGGAATCATGTAACATTTTTGTAAGAGGGTCACAATAAACTATAACTTTGAACTCAAAAGCAACCATAATGACATTTTTAATGCTATGACAAATTTGAAATTTACGTAAATGTATAGCAAAATCTTCTGATCCATTTTACTAGCTTGAGATAGCCACACATTATAAGTTTGCGATTGCAATATAAAATGAATAAGCTAAACTACTATATCTCTTAAATTTACAAGGCTAAATTGAAACTATACTTTCAGAGTCTTCGTTTCTCAAATGGTAAGGCACATTTTCTGAAGCAGAAAACGTAATCACAAAAAAGGATCACAGCAAACAAGCACATAGACTAATATTAAAGGGGCATCCCTGTTTCTACTACATAAACTTGAAGAACTATCATCTACATACACTAAACAAGCACAAGGCTTTCTATAACAAAGTTCAAATACTAAGCAGAAAGAAATAAATGAATCAACTCGTATATATAGAAAATCAAAACATTTCTGCATTTCTGAGAATCCGATCAACTCAAATTCAATTAGCAGCAACAACCAAGCACGACCACATTGGAAAATCTGAACCTTTTTTTATCCAAAATATAGAGAAAAATGTGAAATAAGCTCAAACTTCCTATTTGAATTTGTATATAAGCAGACCTACAAAAAGGGTCCTGTTAATAATCTTAAGAAAAATTAAACTTCGATTTATCAGTCAATCATCGAAAGAGGGGCCGAAAAATTACAGACCTTGGGAATTAGTTTCAATTAGGTTTATGTTGGAGTGAGCACATAGGATCAAATTGGAGTGAGAGTGGAGGAGGCTTTCGGAAGGGCAAAGATTCTCAGTACGCCAATTAAAATGTTTGTGAGAGAGAAGAGGTGTAGGCTTGTTTGTTTATGTTTTTGAGTAAATTTTTTAAAATTTTATCGGTAATAGTATAGTAATGTGAAAATGATAGTTGTTTGTTTTCGTTTTAAAAATAGGTTGAGAGTTGTAAAATGTGTCAAATTAATATTGTCACAAATTACGTTGTTTCGAATTTCGATAATATAGTGTTTATGTTTTCGATTAGAATCATTTCAGTCAATTATATTTAAGATATTTATTCAAATTTTGATTTTGTGGCTATGTTTGTTTATGTTTTTGGGATGAAATTTTAAATTTTTCTCGGGAATGGCGTACTATAGAAATTCGTGTGAAAATGGTAGGTGTTTGTTTATGTTTTTAAAATTAGGTTGAAAATTGTAAGAGATGTCAAATCAATAGTGATAGGTTGATGGATGATTTGTAGAATAATTATGTTAGTGTTGTATATAATGATTATGTAAATTAAAAATAAAAAAAATATGGATACAAAATTGTAAAGTATGAAAGAGAAAGTGAAAAATGATTTATAATAAATGATTTGATTGGTAAATATGTGAAGTGATGTGTATATGAGTAATAGTTAGTTATATAGGAAATTGAAAAAGTAGAGTTGAAAAAATGGGAATTGAGATGAAAATTTTGTGGATTAAATTTATTTTGAATTTTGTGATTTAAAATCATGAAAATGGATTTTGAAATCATAAACAAACATAGCCCATATGTTTTTTTAGATAAATTTATTCATAAATGTTTTTTTAGATAAATTTATTCATAAATCACTTTAGTCAATGCATCTGTCATATGATTAAGTATACTCTCGATATTTGTTTCAAAGGTACAAATGTTCAAAATCATTAACGTTAATTTTAAAGAATGTTAAAATTAAGACTTAAGAAGGATAAATTAAATTATTCTATTTTCGAATATAAGGACCAAAAGTACTTTTATTTATATATTTATTTTTCTTATTTTTGTGTTGTGACTTCAATTTTCCAAGACTAAAAATTGACCAACCAATGGCACTTATGATAATCATATTTTTCCATTTTTGTGTAGGAAGTTTGACAGTTAATTCATACTAAATGAGATTTTATCCCTTTTTATCTTAATAAAGTTCTGCTCTTTTTTTTCTCCATGGTTACCTTGTTGAAATAGTATCTTCTTGTTGTTTAATAACAAATTATCATAGGAAGTTATGCACTTACAGACTGTACCACTCTTGTGATCCCACATACATAATATTCAAAATAGTAATATAAATGAGGAATAGAGTATAGTATTGCTTTAAATTTCCAAACTAATAAATGCACAAAAATCTTAAAATATAACCTTTTTAACATGGCCTTAAAACGGGCTATCAGTGCAAGAAACTAGCCTTAAGAAATCAAAAGCATGTCAGATACAATTTTCAAAAAACTCCCATCTATTATTTTGATTATTATATTACTTAAATCATATAGTATGAAATCAATTCCATGATAAGGATATTCATATAGTTCAGACTATCAGTGCAAGAAACTAGCCTTACGAAATCAAAAGCATGCCAGATACAATTTTCAAAAACCTCCCATCTATTATTGTGATTATTATATTACTTAAATCGTATAGTATGAAATCAATTCCATGATAAAGATATTCATATAGTTCAGACATAATTTATCACATAAAAATTCTAGCCTATAAGGCTAGCCATTTAATACAATGAGTATACAAACTTTGATAAATAAATATAGAAAATGAGGAACTTACAAAACTTCTTGAATTTGCACTATTACAATATTTTACAAGAGAATTTTTATTAGAAATGAGAGGTGTTTCTTCCAAAGCTTAGATTACAACTTCAACATGGTTCTATACATAGATCCGTCATACAAAGGAAAAGGAAAAGATAAATTAAAAATTTAAAGTCTATGATATGCCCATTGGGCTGACCTCAATGGGACGGCCCAAACACAAGAGTCAACAGCCCATTTGGACCAAAGACTATGGATGAAAGGCCCAAACAAATGTTAACGTCATTGAATTTTTGTTTTACAATTAAAACCCACCTTTAGTTCATTTGATTTAGTCATAGCAGTTTATTTAGTGGTTGAATCCAACTAAGTTAGTGGCAACTTAGTGGGAATTATTTCCTTGTTTTTAGGACTATTTGTTTATGTCTTTAAATTTTGTTGAACATTCATTAATGAAAAAAAGAAGAAAAAATTTCAGAATTAGTTTTAGTTTATTTCTCTAGTCAATTGTAAGGAGTGTGTTCCTCACTCATATTTAGGAACATAACAATGGTGCTTTCATTCTCTCGACCGATGCCTCCCCGCTGCGAACCCGACACTCTCAAACCTTCTTTGGAAGATCAGGTATCTCAACTGGACGCCACCCTCCGATCCATGCAATCCCAACTCGAAGCTACCGACAAACTTTGCCAACAACTAGCCGACGACGCCAAACACCGTGATTCCGAGGCCAATAAACGTCATAAATCCTTGCTTTCTCTTTTGTCCAACGTCATTCCTACTAAACCCGCCACACTTGAAAATCCATCTCCGGCCAAAGTAATGGGTTCCAACACTGCCTCATCATCCAAAACACCATTCTTCGTCATGCCCAACAACCCACCTCACAAACTCCACGCCTACCCACCTTCCTCGCCGGCAAGTATTTTCCCCGAGTTTTTGATGGACACACAGGAACCCCAACCTCTGGAATTTCTTGATGTAAAATGGCTGCAACACGATGGACACAAGCAACGCCAATTTCTAATCAAGTGGTCGGCCAGTGAATGCGAAGACTTAATTTGGGACGACGTTGACTTCATTGTCCCTTCATTTCCGGACCTGCTACATAAATCAACCTTTGGTCTTGAGGACAAGACCAAAATTGGGGAGGGGAGTATTGATATGCCCATTGGGCTGACCTCAATGGGACGGCCCAAACACAAGAGTCAACAGCCCATTTGGACCAAAGACTATGGATGAAAGGCCCAAACAAATGTTAACGTCATTGAATTTTTGTTTTACAATTAAAACCCACCTTTAGTTCATTTGATTTAGTCATAGCAGTTTATTTAGTGGTTGAATCCAACTAAGTTAGTGGCAGCTTAGTGGGAATTATTTCCTTGTTTTTAGAACTATTTGTTTATGTCTTTAAATTTTGTTGAACATTCATTAATGAAAAAAAGAAGAAAAAAATTCAGAATTAGTTTTAGTTTATTTTTCTAATCAATTGTAAGGAGTGTGTTCCTCACTCATATTTAGGAACATAACAGTCTAATATACACTAATGTCTATTAAAAAAAGTCTTATATGTAATAATAATATTTTTGTAATCTAAAGGTAATGATGCCTATCAATATGGTGGTCATTTCATGTAATGACCCGAATCTTTAGCGTCACTCATGGGAAGTTACATTATTATTATAGCATAAATTATTATACATGCATTTTAATAGGAATAAAAGAAAAAATAAAAAAGGGGCAAAGCTTCCAAGGGAAGCTAAGCAAGGCTTCCAATGGAAACTAATTGATTTAATTATCCCTTTACACATTTATAAATTTTGACACACCTTATATCTCATCCAAAAACAGGCTCTAGACAAAGAAACCTAGTAGAACCAACTAGAAAGTAGAAATAAAAAGAAAGAAAAAATCGTGTAAGAAGGGATGGAGAAAAGAAAGAGGTAAGCTTGTTATATAACCTTCAAAAAAATAGTCATAACTCGAGTTCTATAGCTTCAAATTCATTTATGTTTATTGTTATGGAAACCTTATTCAGTTCTTTAAATTAGTTTAGTTTTGAGAAAATGTAAATTCTAAAATTTAGATGCGTTAATCGTTATATATATTTTTTATTGCTTATTGATAACATAAATTTGATTCCATGTTTGTTATGTCTCGGTAATTTGGCCATAAATCTCATTTTATAAGCCCTAAAATTATGTGTCTTATCATTTTGAAAACCTGGGAAAGTAATCTAAAACTGCTTAGTTGAACTCGAAGAGTGTTTCCTTCATTTGGATAGGCGTTTTGATCAAAATAATTTGTAGGTCACTGAACAAAATAAAGTTGTCCCATGTTTCGAATTTCTGTTTTGTCACCTCAGTGAACTAGTCATAACTAGAGCTACTGACTTTGGCAAACTATATGGAAAGATGTTTTAGAAACCTTAAAGTCTGTTATAACTTTATAGCTTTAAGTAAAAGCTAGATTGACTTCTAAAGTTGATAAATTAAACGAGACATTTGGTTGCGCAGAATCTGGTTCTGTGTTCTTCCGTCTTAGTAGATTGAGCATAACTCCGGTTATGTACTACATAAAAGTACTTGGTTTAGTGTTTCTAAAACTTGGGGATGTCTGCTAAAAGTTGTAGTTTTGACGAAAATATGAATCCAGCGTTTTAAGATGAATTTTGATTTGAAGATTTTATTATGCGAAATTGGTCATGCACAGTTTTCTGTTTTGACCAAACTTACACTAAAACAGAAGCAAGAAACATTGAAGCCAATCAAGAAGGATAAGAAACTTGAAATTTAAGTGTTCTTTTACTTTTGAAGGTAAGTAATATACGAATAAATATATTCATAGGACGAAGTATGTAGATTATTATAGTTAGATATTTAAAGTATTTTGATGGGATGAATGGTGCTAATTGTGTCGTGTTAGTAATGAATTGGATATGTGATGATGATTGAATGTTGCTTATGAGGAGTATGTTGATATGTGCTATACGATATTTTATTTATTATGTGATATGAATTGATAAATGGATATGTACCTTGTGAAATGTATATTTTGAGAATACGTGATGACTAAACTAACTGTATATGTATTATATGATAATATTAAGAAAGAAATACTTGTGTGCTACATAATGTGAGGATGAGTCGGGCGGTAACTATGAGTGATACTATAAAATGTGAGATGAGCCGGGCGGTTAACGGGGATCCGTGTTATATGTGTGATTGGTGGGGATGAGCTGGTTGGTAATTATGTGTGATGAGAATCTCATATAAAATGCGAGATGAGATGGGCGGTTAATTGCGGATCAATGTTATATGTGTGATTGGTGAGGATGAGCCGAACGGTTATCTGGCATGCTGACATGTAAGACATGCCTTCTATATGCGGATGTGCAAGATGAGTCGTACGATTATATAGTATATAAATAAGCTACTAACGATAATTTGTTGAAGTGATTAAGTGAGATGAGAATTCTTGTGAATTTATTGGTTGGAAATGTTGATTTGCATACTTGTGTATTGAAATTATTGGATTGATTGCTTGATCCCTTTGGAGACATTATGAAAAGTGTTTTATCTATGAGTTTATTTATGTTTGTATTGCTTACTGAGTCGCAAGCTCACCCTTTTGCATCTATTTTTCAGGTTAGCCTTTTTATTTCAAAAGCTTTCATATGTATATAAAGTCAGATTCTTCTCAGGTGGGCCAGTGACGAGTCATCCTGCATTTTGAACACTACTTGTGCTGCTCTTTTGAATGTGTATATTAGTGGTGGAGAAAAATATGATATATTTAACTCTACTATGTAGATTAATATGAATGAGATATTATTATGTGAATATAGATGATAATTAATCCGATCCTAGTTGCTTGATTAACTTGGAGGGCACCACATTTCACCCGAAAATTCCAAAATAAAATATTTTCTTTATTTATAATTCCATAGAGCTATCATTAAACTTTCCACTAGTCTTCATCAATCTACCCAAAAATTTCCAAAACTTGCTCCTTGTATGATTCATCACTTGACTTCTTTGGAGTACATATATACTCTTTATTATTACGTATATGTAAATATTAATATTATGAATATCTTTCTGCATCTCTGGTATGTAATTCATATATTTTGAATTGATAAAGAAAAACATTCTCCTTTGCATTTAAAGTTTTCTATAAGCACATCTTTTATTGCTCCAAAAACATCTCAATTGATGGAGTTTCATTGAGGTTTTGTGCGTCTTGAAGATCATTTTAACTAGTAAACATTATTGAAGCATTTGATTTTTCCCAAATCTTTGAGACATTGTCTCATTTTCAAATTTCGTTAACAAATCTTTTTTCATCTCTTCAATATATGTCTCTGTTATTTTTTCTCTTGATAGTTTTTGTGATTTCATTTTTAATTTTCTCGAGATGTACTCAAACGGAGAAGGTGATTCCTTCTATAATCTCAGTTTATTTAATTATTTCTTACATTAGACACATATTGTCCATACCATATGGCTTTTTTATCTTTGGGTAATTCTCTTATCAGTTTGTCTCAGAGTTTTGAACGTGAAATTCTTTTTCTATATGGAACCATTTATTTAGTATAACTAAAGACAGGTGTCCATTTTCAAATACATGAGATTGAAAATTCAGTAAAACGATATAAAGAGGGTATTCCATCTAGACAGACTTTTCTCTTGGTTTTCTAAAACTCTTGTGAAATATTCACCCATTGCTAAAATTTTCTTTTGTAATTCTTTGGTAAATTTTTTACAGAGGTACCAAAATATTGCCACAATTTTACAAACCATATTGGTATATCATATTTATAAACTTCAAAACAAATTTTTAGAAACCATGAATGTTTTCTTTTATTTTTTCATATAAAAGAATTTTATTAAAGGCATTAAGTTAATCCCAAAAATTATATTTAACAGAGGTATTGTTAAGGGGATAAAAGAATTCTTTTGTCCTTTGGAGACAAGCACTCCATTCTTCTAGAGTTATGACCTTTTTAATAATAATTTTACTGAAGTTATAAACTTTTTGTTGTCCACTTGAAAAATGTGTTAACACCATGAGTATATTTTCATAATATTGTCGGACTATATAAACCCGACCAGTTTCTTTCCATTAATATACATGGATCATTTTTCCATTTAGTATCCTTTTCTTCCAAAAGAAGTATTCTTCTTGTTTTTCATTCATAACGAAGTCAGTATTACCTTCCTCATTTTCTATATTTCCTACTACTAAGGAAATAGCAGAACCTGTTAATTTTGAGTTTGGATATCACCCTCATTTTATTTTTTATACTCCAATAATTTTTGGTATTCTTATTAGCTTTTATTTGCTATGTTGATCCAGAATTTCTACTTGTTTGCCTTTATCTCCTCTTCTTCTATAAAGAGGATAAGTAAGATCCTCTACCTCGAGAGACATATCTGCAAAATTTATTATAGATATTCTCTGGTTAAAAAATTAGGAACACTATTTTCTTTCCCCTTTTTTTATAGATTATTTCAAAATCAAACGAGACTAAATGTGTCTGCCAACGAACAAACATTTATTTGAAACGTCATGTTTAAAAGCTTTATTAAACATAAATCTTGCAGATTTGCAATCAGTTTTTATGATAATTTTTTGATTGTATAAATCATCTTGAAATTTTAAAACACATCCAACTATAGCATAATTTTTCTGAGAATTATTCCATTTTAAAACACATCTTGATTGAATTTCTTTGGCTATGTATCATAATTTTTCTGAGAATTATTCCATTTTCTAGAGTAAAACCTTACAAGACATTTTTTTTTTATTTTCGCGGTTTACTTGTTTAAGTATCCCACTATTAACCAATCAATATCAGAAGAATCTGTTTCCACTACTTTAATTTTTTCCAATTCGGATTACTTAACATCAAACATGGCAAAGTTTTAACTTTTTATTTTATCTTACTAACCGCTTGGGTATGTTGATCTAATCACGGTTCTGGCAACTTTTTTAATCTATCATGTAAAATGCGGCCACATAATTTAGACTTCCAATAAATCTTTAAAATTGTGGTTCCAATTAATCTAACATTAATAACGATATTATTAATAAAACTGACAGATATAAAATAACTTTTAATGTTGCAATAGGATATTATGAATGGAATGTCATTTGGATTTAAAATAATACACTTTGTGAATTTCAGAAAATTATGAATGATATTTTTACCTTTTATAGTGAGTTTATTATTCTGTATATTGATGATATTATTGTATTTATTAAAATTAAAATACATTTTAAGCATCTTAGAATATTTAAACAAATAATTATAAAAAATGGTTTAGTGATATCTAAGTAAAAATGTGTTTATTTCAAAAAATGTTAGGTCTTTAGGTCATAATATATATATATATATATATATATCAGTCCTATTAATAAAAGTATTGATTTTGCCAAGTACGCCAAAAATCAAATATACAAAAAAATTGAAAACACCAAACAGAACGAAATGTTTTTTCCGTTTTCTATTAAAAACTTGGATTGGTTTAGTGGTTAAAAATCGAACTGAATCAAATTTTTTTGGTTTCATTTTTAATTTGTTGTATCTGAAAATTAAAATTATTTGGTTCTATTTTCAACCGAACGGAACCAAACCGATGCACACCCTAGAGATTTATTTGTTGTTGTTTCATATGTGATGTGCACATGTTGTCTGGTCTTTCCATATAACACCAAAAAATTGTCAAAAAGCAAGATTAAGATATGACCTAAACTTAAGGAACACTAGCGTAGTAATTGGTAGTTTAAGGACAAATAAGAAATTTCAGAGCTATTACTAATATTAACCTAAGTATGTATTTATTAGGTATTATTAAAAATATACTTGTTCACAATATTACCATTTCAAGTTTAGTAGTAGATGTTAATTTTGTAAACACAAATGGTTCATAACATTAAATGATCATATATTTTTTCAATATATTTATAAGTAAAAAATGCAATTCTTAATATGATTTAAATTTTGAACGATAAATAGGATAATTTCACCAAATGTTGATGGAGCCCTTCAATCTTAACATTGGGTCACTAAAATAATTTCACAAAATGATCTTATAATTTTTTAATTAGCATCATTTTAGCCCCTCTTCTTCTTTGAATCATATTGATTGAGCCCCTCAACTAAAATATTATTTTCAATGTGGTGTATCCTATCAATTTTGATTAAAACATTGGTTACATCCTATGATCATTATAATTTTTTAGGGTACAATTATCAACTCAAATTTTAGAATGTAATTACTGATGAGGATAGTATAGAGTGGTACAATCGATTTAATGATTAATATGTGATTATATAAGTGAAATTAAAATTACAATTGAAAACATATATTATCAATTGGCAATGCCTTATATATGAATTTTTCAAACAGTTGTGATTCAGAAATTTTATATATAAAAAGATATGGCTAATATTTTACTGAATATATTTAAAAATAAAGTGTCAGAGTTAGTAGAAAAATAGTTACTTGAAACAAGGTCAACGATTTTTGATAAATAGGACTAGAAATTGTAAACCAAAGTACAACAATAAAAAGATTTCAAGTTAAAAAAAATATTCTGCACTATGTTTTAATTATGATTCCTATGCATTATCATTTATGTAATTACAAAGGTTAATATATTTTACCCCTTCTTTTTTTTTTATCAACAAAATTTTAATATTAAAAAAAAGACATATTCAACATTACTAAAGCAAGCTAAAGCTTCATCTATGTCAAGCAATTGTATGAGTTAAGGTTTAAATAGATTCATCAAATATTCTGGAGAAAAAATATGTGCTCTAGTGACTTAAGAATATGGAGAAATAAAAAATAAGAAAAAAAACTATATATAGTAATATTATATAAATACATATAACACAATGAACAACGAACTACAAAGATTCAAATAAAAAGCATATTGCGTCCAATACATCTTTACATGCTCTCCAAAAGAATTTCTATGTTGATTTCAAAATTATCATTCTATGAATTATACAAAATTGTCATGTAAACAAAAATATATTTGAATATTTTTTTGGTTAAATTAGTCATAGATTAGTTCATAACTAACTTGTCTATTATATAAATATAAGTGTGTTTTTTAATTTTGATCTACTTATAACTTAATATGTTCTTATGTACTTTGCTTTGAAATTTCAAAAGAGTCAAATGATAAATGATACGATCAAGTTGTATTTATCAACAAATAAGATGTATAATTACACTATTATTTTACGAGGCGTAATTCATTTTTTAGAAAATAAAATTATTTATTTATATCTACAAGAAAAAATGTATATATTATATTAGAACTCAATGATAATATATATATAAATATATAATTAAAAATACTTAGTTTAAACATGCAAACCGCACTATTTTTATTAGAATATTATGCTACAATTTCTTTTGTTCTATAAATTTATAATTCAACTAATCATATCTTTATAATGAATTCAAAAAATATATATAGTTTATCTAATATACTTATGAAACTAAATCACCAAAGTTAATAGAAGAATATTTATTTAAAATATGATCAACGCATACTTTATTACACAAATTACATGTTAATATAAAACCAAAATACGATGGTGCTATCAAATTAAAGGAAATAATCGTTTCTCAATATGTTTTAGTTATTATCCTTATTGTTCATCAACTTTTATGTACAATATGCATATTTTTTCTTTCTTACTTTTCTCAAGCAAACTCAATTTAATAAATTAAAAACACAATCAATTGTAGTGAAAAAAGAACAAAAAATGATAGATCATTTATTCCTACCTACTATGACTTGTGGAGATTGAAGATTGAGATTAAGGTTTTAAAATGAAACATGTTTAATGATTATGAAAAGAAATACACTATACTGATTCTAGAAAATGGAGAAATAAAAAAAAATATAATTGTGAAATAAGAACTAAAAACACTACACAAGTGTCTAGCTTTGAGTCAATATAAAAATAATAGAAAGTATACAGAAAAATTAGTGAGAAGAAAGAACAAGTTTTTGATTACTCAAAATTAAACAATATATATGTATAAATGAAACTAATTTACATAAAAATTTATTTAGTTACATTATTATTTATGTTTTACTTTTTCTTTGTTACTTTTATCAAGTAAACTCAATTTAATTAATTAAAAACACAATCAATTGTAGTGAAAAAAGAACAAAAAAATGATGGATCATTTATTCCTACCTACTATGACTTGTGGAGATTGAAGATTGAGATTGATGGTTTTAAAACTGAGACACATTTAATGATATGAAAAGAAATTATACACTATACTGAGTTTTAGAAAACAGAGAAATAAAAAAATATAATTGTGAAATAAGAACTAAAAACATTACACAAGTGTCTAGCTTTGAGTCAATAATAAAATAATTGAAAGAAAAATTAGTGAGAAGAAAGAACAAGTGTTTACTCAAAATTAAACAACATATATATAAATAAAATTAGTTTACATAAAAATTTATTTAATTACATTATTATTTATATTTTACTTTTATATTAACTGAATTGTTTCAAGAATTGATTAATTCTTTCACGTGAATCATTATCTTATTTTTAAATAATTAAGTTGTTAAGTAATAATTCATTTAGTTAAATTTATTACTTAAGTTTCAAATTAATAAGATTTTTAAGTGAAACAATATATATATATATATACCTGTTAACAAATATAGCTGTTACCACTTTATCTTTTTTCTTTTTCATTTTTTTTTATTACAAACTAACAGTAATTCAGCAACGACTCTGAATCGGATAACCGGACAAGAGCCTACTGGGATTTAGCTAAAATACAGTGTCATCTATTACACATAAGTTTGTAAAATTTGTTATATGTGGCAAAGCAATCTTCTCCTCTTAATACATATTTAATAGTTAATTAATAACATATCTATTACTTGTAATTAATGCAAATATTATTCAGGTGTTCCCAAATTCATCAAAAATGGTGGATAATACATATGGAAGCAACTTCTGCATTACACTTCTTGAAATAAAAGCTATATGTCGCTGGGAATACTTAACCAAAGTTGTAACAAAAGCTCCAAAATAAGTAGATACGTTTAAATTACAATATAAAAAATTGCAGCATTATGGTTAAGTAGATCTCCAAGCTGTAGAAATATTGAAAAGCACAACATTTTGGCAATAATTTACAATAGAAAATCCAAACTGACTCTAAGACTCATTAAAGGTATATTTCTTATCAATAATTCAAAAAACCATGTCAATTTTGTTCACTTAGGCCCCGTCTACAGCAACATTTCCAAATCACACTGTATAAAGTTGCAAAAAGACAACTCTACTGCAACAATCAACACTGATGATGATAGCACAAATCACAAGTCTCTAATTAAACTGTTCACCTTTTCAAAAATATAATACAGTAGATGAATGAATCTTTACATCCTTAAAGCGACCCGCCAACAAACTCATCAAATTACAACATCAAATCACTCTATTTCGAAGAAATCAGCAACAAAATTTTAGGCGAAAACTACCATTTGGGAGATGACCCCTTGATTATTGCGAGACAATTTTGGAAATAACTATTCATTTGCAAATTAAGTCATAAGATACAACAACAAAGAAATGAAAACCTACTATTGTAATCCAATATTTTACATTCCACAAAAGTCTAACCTTTCTTCATGATCCCTATGCTACAAGAACTTCCACAAAGACTAGCTTTTAAAATAGAGAACTTATGAACTCAAAAAAAGAATATTATAATCATTAAAGAACTTATAAGCTCAGCCAAACACCAACACCCTAAAACCCTCTAATCGATGAAAGCAAAAGCCAATCGCTTTATCAATCTGCAGATGATTATTCCAAGAAAATTACTGTAATAGCACCATTGTTCATAATAAGTCACAAAGCACAACAAAAGACAAAACTACTAATAGAAGCCAATATTCTACATGGAATACAATATAATTAGAGAAACAAAAGCCTAACCTTTCTTCATGATCATTCCTATCCTTACAATAGAGATATATAATCAAGCATTTTGCCACCTCAATAAGATGGTGGCGGCCGAGGCGGTGGAGCCCAAAACACATCTTGTGGCATTTGCCCATTCGGAAGCAAATTAGGCGGCAAATTATACGAAGGTGGCGGTGGAGTATGATCACCTTCCAAACCTATTGTTCCCGTATTTACCCCGGATGTTGCCTGTAATTGCATTCCTTCACCACCATCCTCATCTTCCAATGGCAGCCTCTCATAAGTCGCATTTGTGAAAGTAGCGGCAATAACCATAACCGGCCCTGAAGCCATCAATGAGCCAACCACCGTGCCGCCAACAACCTGGCCCTGACCGCCGCCCAAGTACACCGTTAACCCTGTTGCTCCGGGCGGTGACGGCGCCGGCAGAAACGCCCCTGATAATGATAAAATCTCGAACCTTCCGTTTAGGGTTATAACGCCGTTTGGTGCAGCTGGTTGACGGAGGGTTACATTTGTGACGGTCCCATTTCCACTCAGAACTGAAACCCCACAACGCCGTCGTTGAGCAAAGTTGGCTATGCTTTCAAGTATATCACTGTTGCTACTGATTTCCAAGACGTGGCTACGGAGGGCGTTAGGGCTTTCTTTGGTGATTACTACAGGGGGTTTGGGTTTGTTCTTTGAACCGGCCGGTCTGCCTCTGGGCCGGCGGCCGGATCTGGAAGAGGGGTCGGAGATCTCGAGATCTCCGGCGGGGTTTTGGTCTTCGTCGTTTTCTAGGTTTTCTCTGTCGTCGAGGGTTTGGTTAGGGTTAGGGTTACTACCACTGCTGTTAGATGTGTTGATGGGGGCATTTTCGTCATCTCTGAGGTGAAGAGATGGAGATGATGAGGATGATATAGGGTTCATAACCACATTACCTGCCCACCACCTATTCGCCATTGCCTTCAATAAAAGCTTGAAAACACAACAGTATTGACTTAATCAAAGCTTCTTGTTTAATTTCTCCAAATTTGTTGAACAAACCAACAATTATTCTTGATTGCACCAACCAGCTTTCTTTATCAATGATAGCTCTCTTTACTCTTTATCTTGTTTTTTCTCTATCTACTTGTATAACAAGATCCAGAAAAGACAAACCCTCAAAATATCTAAAAAATTTCAAAATCTTATCTTTCTTTCTTGCACACCCTTTTACCCTACCCTATCCATTCACCTAAAAAGCCAAGTGGTAATTACTGAACATACTCCTAGTATTTCCTTCTTCGGGTAAACACAGATCTAGTGACTGTAAGCTTTTAAAGCTATTTTCAGACAAGGAAACATAAAACCCCCTTCGAATAAAGTACAATAATAAGGATCTTACACCAAAAAGAGACTAAAAACCGATGAAGTACCTCTTATACCTTCAAACACCTGCTAATATTTCTCTTACAGTACTTATCTACGCTTTTCAGCTTCTGAACAGATAGATTTACTGCATATATATAGAGAGAGAGATAGAGAGAGAGTCTTGGTAGCTGTACAGATTAAGCTGGTACGGAGCTAGGGTTTGGGTCAGGTCCTTCCTTCATACTAAGGTTACTTCAGTGTTTCTACTACGTACATAGCCCTTTATTCTTTCCCCTCTGATGAGAACTGAGAAGTGTTGTACTTAATTTGATACTAAGTAGCTAAGAAAAGAAGAGAAAAGGAAGAAGTAACGTAAAGGGTATATAATATATCTACTGCCCCAGGTTTTCCAGTGTGGTATTTGAAGTGGGTTTCTCTTTGTAATTAATATGAACCCATGGATTAATGTGCAAAAAGTCGAAACCTTAGCTCTTAGGAGGTGGTAAAGGTTAGAGAGGGTGGCCCTAAAAGATGAGGGTAGGGTTTTATCATTTACGGGGCTGTGGGGGTATGGGTCTCAGTGTGGGGTAACGTGCGCACGAGACAAAACCTGCCTGTCATTGTCGGGTAGGTATCGAATATCAAAGCTAATTCTTCATATTTTCCGAATTCCCAATAAATTATGATTACAAAATATGTTAACAAAATATAATATACAATATAAATATGTTGATATACATATATCATTAACAACATGTATGTTGATCTAGTCAAATATTAGTGTTATGTTACTTACACTTTACTCGTATAACAAGCTACTTATGTACCTCGAACAAGATCAAATCAATGTAGTTCTAACTTCTAAGTTAGTTTTGTATTAGATCGTAATCTTGTAGCTCGTTGAAGTAGGTCCAACAACCGTTCCCACAATGAGATTTAAATGCTGTATTTATAGTTTTTACATTTCACTATTTATGATGGGACATCTGGTTCAATGCTGAACGGCCATCTGTCCAAAAGCTAGTGGTCCACGCTTCCTATCTGACCGAGTCGGGTCTCGTGGATACCCGACCCGTGAACCTACGACCCATCACATTTCACTTCGTATACAAGGTCAATCCATCGTGAAAATATTATTTATACTAAATCATTCTGTTCATTTATATAATTCACCTCGTGGCTAAATTATGCCCTATTAATTATGATGATAATTTCATAGGAATTAAATTATCGAAAAATTATTCACAATTAGTTTAAATGCCCGTGAAAATGGATAAATCGATTTTAATAGAATCAGCCTAGTTTTTTCAAATTTTCGTTTGAAAACCATAGAGGGGAGGGCGTGACCAGGGCACTCCCCTGCCGCTAATTTCACTAACCTTTTGTGCTCTTTTCTATTCTTTCTTTTGTCTGCTTGTAATTTGATGTTATCCGGTCACATGCATTCACATATCACAATTCATTCACTTCCCTTTTTTTTTCGTCTTTTATTAATAATTATTATCAATGTCATTCTTTGACGAGAACCAATGTGGACCCAATTTTCATACTTTTTGTCCACTTGGAGACTTGAATTGAATTAAAGAGCAAATTACACTGCGCCCCTTATAAAATTCAATTTCTGCACTAACCCCATTAAAAATTTATAAAAGAACTATGTCTCATGAAATATAAAATATTTTAGAACTTTGATATGTTCCAAAATATGAGGGAGGAACGAGACATTCAAAAAAAATAATAGAGAAGAAGAGAAATTTGAACTCAATTTTTCAGATCCTTCATTTAATAGGAAAATGATACTTAAAGTACATTAATAGGTCAAAAAATATAAAAATGGAAATAAACAACTACTCACTATTCACTAATAAATAGAAGACTAGATTTTGTTTGGACAAGTTTTTAATTCATATAATTAAACCGTTATTTAAAAAAAAATATTGGAAAATGAGTTTGTTTTTAAAACATAGTGGTTAATGTGCTCCTCATTCTAATTAAACAAGGGGTTTGTTTATCTTTATCCAATAATTAGTAATTTAACTCACGACAATGACAAAAAGAAGTAAAGAAAAAAAAAGGTTATATAATGATTAATTTCTATTTTTAGTATAATATGAAAACCGAAAAAATACGTTCATCCATAGATAAATTGTGAACTCAAAACATTTAATTTCTAATTAGTACTAATAAAAATATAATTTGATTATAATAAACATAAAAAAAATTCTTATATAGCCGTGTAATAAAAAAAACTTCATAAAATGTGAGAATCTAATTGTCCGAATAACATTTTATTTTCTTAATTTATTAGAATCTGAAAAGTTAAAACCTTAATTCATAACCTATTAGTATTCATTTTTAGGGTTTGTGATTTTTTATAATCGCAATTTCAAAAGCTCTAATATAGAAGGTTCTTATTTTGAAAAATGATGTTGTTAGGAAATTCTTTGTTACAACTTTTGATGATGACAATACATGTAAAATTGTCAGACCCCAGAAATATGTAAGTTATGTTAGTCTTAGAACATTTGTACAAGCAATAACATGTTCGAATTTTAACTTTTAGAATAGATGATTTTTCTCTTCTTTTGTATTGTTGTATCTTGAACGCTAATAGCGTTAATAAAATTTTAGTTGAATCTATTCAAGTTACAAGGTTGAAGATCGACATCAAGCGACGAGAAGAAGTATGTTCAAATAGAGTGATTTGGTAAGCGACGCCAAAGACAAGCAATAGCTTTACTCAAAGCCAAAGACTCAATCAAATCATTCAAGTACTTACATAAAAAATAAGCGACTAAAAATAAAATATTTACTCTGATGCATTTAATGTTCCAACAGATATTTATTTCAAATGCCTTTAATGCTTATCAAAACATTAATGTTGATAATGACGTGGAAGTACGTACAATATCTCCTTATTGGTTCTAAGTCTATGGTAGAGCTAGAGCCCAGGAAGGTTCTCCATGACAGATGTCAGAGACAACAGATTCTAGCAGACTACCTTCTGCAGCAGAATTTAAGGGATTCACTAACCACCTTCTAACAAGTTATCTAGAGAGTGATTTATTCGCGCATGCTGAATGGCTCCAACAGAAATTGTCTGCCTATAAATAGGACTTAAAAACCCTAATCACTTACATAAATTATCTGAGCAAGCCCTAGAAATCCTCTTCTTCATTCAAATCTCTAGAAAAAGCTTTCAGTATTCTTATTGAAGTTCGTCCTCAGATAACAAATCACTAGACATCCATTCTAAATATTCACATTTTATCTCTTCCTATAGAATACCAAATCAATGTAAATATTATCCAAGTTGTTTGATCTTTTCTAAAACAAACAAAATCCTTAGTCTGTGTGAAAAACCTCATTCTTCATTTCAAATTGAGTATGAGTAAAAAAGAAGGATATCTGCCTTATTTCTGAGTGAGAGAAACAGACTACTTAAGAACTTGAGCATGCTTGCGTAGCTAAAGAGCTCAGCTGTCAGGGCCTTTAGTTTGATTCATTGTATTGGAGAAGAGTCGGAGTGAATCTTCAAATTCAATAAAGTAAATTCCTCCTTAAAATCGGAGAAGAAGGACGTAGTTGGGATTACACCATCCAGCGAACCTTACAAACTCTTATCTCTTGCTAGAAACATGTGATTAGTTCGTGATTTTTTTAATAATGAATTAAATTAAAATAAATTATTTTTCTATCAAATGATTTCATAATTATTTAATTTACTACTAAATAAATCAAATTCTTATTAATCATTACAAAATTTTAGCGGTTTTTATCTTTTGTATCTCATTTAAAATATAAAACTTGTCATGAAATTGGAATAAAATGAGTCATATCCTATGATGCACAATCATGGGACACGGCGCACGATACGACATGAACATGAAATACGATATTTTAAAAATATTAGGACACGACATGGCCTCGATACTGCTAATATGTATATATATATGTTCATTAATTTACGTTAAAATATATAAATTAGTATTTTCATTCTAATTTAAATGGGAAAGGTAAGTGACATAAACTATAAGAATAACTACTGTACATTATAAATTTGTATTTGATTTGTAGAGTTATATATGTTTGAAAGAAAAATAAATACTTTAGTTTTCAAAATCACAAAAATAAGTGAAATAATATCAAGTGTTACAAATAATGCATACATAGTAGACATACCCTCTAACTGCGTCCATTACAGTGTTCATATTTTATTTTTTTCATTTTATTTGAGCAGACAAATTTACATTCATATTAGACACGGTGTCGATCGAGTATCGTGTCCGATCAGGTGTCCAACACGACACATTGTGATTTTTTGATGTGCTCGTGCATCACTGGTCATATCCTAAGATGAGTCAAATCTAATTGTTAGTTTATATTTTTCTCTCAACCTTTTTAAAACTACGGACATGTATATTTCCAAAGATTATTTCATTTATCACAACTTTTTCAAAATTTCAAACACAACCTATTTCAATCAAATTAATTTTCTTTCACATTCATTATGTTTAGATAAAACCACTTATTAATCAACATATATTACATCATATTGATCCTCCTAGTTTCACACTAGCTATCTCTCATCAACAATTTCATTCTTAAACTCTTTTTCTTTCCTCTTTCTTATTTATTTGATATTTTATAATAACATGATCATCACAAAAATAACAAAGCAATAACTTACATGTCATTCATAAATAAAATTACACTTGATTTGACAGATTTCACCAATTCCAATTATTTTGTAAAAAATTAACAAAACATGCAAAATTAGTCATTGCACTCAAATATATATATATATATATATATATATATATATCTCACATTTTTTAAAGAATTTTCTAAGAAACTAATCTCAAAACGTAAAACACTATAAACTTCTAAACATAAAATCTCTAACATATTTTATTGTATTTTTCATTTATAACTTTAACAACCGTAGAAATCGAAATATTTAATTTTATTTTGCTAAATGGTTTCCTACTATTAAGAGATTTTTTTCCTAATTGACCATTATAATATTTATTTTATCTATTTTTTTAACAACTTATTTTATCTATTTGAATGTAAAATAAGTTTTGACAAAAAATATTAGTATTTTTTCTAGCATGTTTGTGTTTATGATCATCAACGTACATATTGTAACCCATAAAAAAATTATCGACCTACATATGTTTGAGATCCACCTTTATCGGGAGAAATACATTTTTCGTCCCTCAAGTTACATCCAATTGTAAAATTGGTCCCCCATGTTCTGCATCCATCAATTTAGTCCCTCAAGTTACAACATTTTGACACATTTGGTTCCTGCCGTCAATTTACCGTCCAACTCTAACGGTTCGAGCATGTGCGGCGCATGTGACATGTGATTTGAGGGGAAAATCAATTTTAGACTTTATTTCTCTCAAATTAGGGTTATCAACCGAGTCGTTGTAGTATAGTGGTAACTATTCCTACCTATCACATGGGTGACCCGGGTTCGATCCTTGGCCACGGTGTATAGTTTTACTTTTTAACCTTTTTTGTGTCCTTCTGACAGAGATCGTTACTATTTTTATTGCCTGAAAATAAAGTATTATTTTAAAGTTCTTGGTTAAACAGATTATGTATTGTAGCATGAAAGAATAATCATTCAGCTATCATTCATCAAACTCTCTTTTTTTTTTTTTTTAGAAATCAAACTCTAAACCTTGGTCCTCAGATAATAGTCTATACAACTGAAAAATCAATCCCTTTGAATTGTTCTCAAAAAAACATTTTATATTTTTGCCTATGAGCTATATAATCAACCACAGCCATCAGCGGCGCCGCCTTCTCCCCGGCGAACTCCACCAACTGCTCCTTCGCTTTCTCAAGTCCCATCAATTTAGCATACGTCGTTTTATCCACCACCAAATCTTTCCCTGCAGTTTTCCCCAATTCCTCAGACGATTTGGTCACATCCAAAATATCATCCACCACTTGAAACAACAGCCCTGTTTTACGAGCAAGCATTCTTAACTTCTCCACCTGTTCTTCGTTTCCTCCGCCCAAAATCGCCCCCAAAACGACAGCCGCTTCTAATAAAGCTGCCATTTTGTGAGTGTGTATAAATTCTAAAGTATCCAATCCCACGTTTGCGTTGTTCACGGTGCAACCCAGATCCACCACCTGCCTCGCCGCCAGCCCTTGAGTCCCTATCGCCTTTGCCAACTCCCCAACTGCCGCTAAAACCCTTTCCGCCGCCACTCCGGTGGTGGCTGTGGCTATGAACGCAAATGCATACGCTAATAATGAATCCCCTGCCACCAAGTCAAGAACTGTAATCAGTGCTCTAATTCTGGTTTCTTTACAAAATCACAAAGCTTCGAACTCGGAGTGAAAAAAAAATGAACAGAAATCACAAAGCAATTGAAAACACGTTTGATTTTCGGATATGGATTAGGGTTCTCTTGGAAAAATGAGAGGAATTGCGATTGTGTATTTTTCCTGACTTAAACCCTAATTGAAGAGAAATGAAGCTGAAATCAGGTCATATGCGATTTCCCACCCAAATCTGCTTGTCACGTGCGCCGCACATGTTCGAACCGTTAGATCTAGTTGGACGGTAAATTGACGGCAGTGACCAAATGTGTCAAAATGTTGTAACTTGAGGGACTAAATTGATGGATGCAGAACATGAGGGACCAATTCTGTGATTGGATGTAACATGAGGGACGAAAAATGTATTTATCCCACCTTTATCACTTGGGTTACACCACAATCCTATAATTTCCATGAACTTATGATTTTTTTTAATTGTTCTCTTATGAATATGTTATTCAGATGTATATAAGTTATTCGGTTCTTTTGATTTGTTAATGAACATCTTTGTAGTTCTATAATTTTAAAAGTGTATAAATATGTATATTTATTACTTTTTTTTCAAATATCAAAGCTAAATCTTATATAATGCATGTGGCGTCCATAATTTAAGCTATATATGTCAAAGTAATGGTTCATATTCATCCATATATGAAGTAACTTGACATAAATTTATATTATAAGTTGTCCATCTCTTAAATTCGGGAAAAAAATTGACAACTTCAAAAATCCTAAAAACGATTGTGTATTCCCAAAGCTCATTTCCGCACCTTTTTATTCAAAACCCCCAAAAACTTAAGGTTAATAAAATTTATAGGCCTAATCGTTCTCAACCTTCCACGTTTAAATTAATCAAGTATATTTCCATAGCACTTACTTATTTATAAAAATTTATATTGATAATCAATATAAATTATGATTTAAATATCAATTTTTATTTATTAAATTTTTAAATAATTAAAAATATATTTTTAGATTATTACCATATTAAATTCATAAATTATATAAATATCTATATTTAAAAAATAAAACATGTATAATACGATTTTATCAATTTAAAAAATAAAATAGCGTACACAAATTAATTCATTAGTTTTAACTTACTAAATAAAGTGAATTTAATCCACAAAGTTTTCAATTCTAACTTTTGAATTTTTGGAACGAAAAATTTATAGTATGGATTTTTGAGATTGGAAAAGGATTAGACACAAAAATTGTTTTAGAAGTTTTAATAATTTTTCAAGTAATTTAGAGAAATTTATACAAGATTCAAGTTGAGTAAACATTAAAGTTATAAACTGCTCATTTTCTTTATTTGGAACTCGTTTGAGATATTAGTCTTAATAATTAAATACTTAAGAATATTTATTTTGAAAACCTTGTGGTTTATATTTAGAATACTGATTGTGGCAATGTACAATGATACATGCAATGTATTTTAAATGCTATATTATAAATTTTATAAAAGCATTTGTAATACAAAATTAAAATTTTAAGAGGAAATATTATGTATTCTAAAACACCCGAACTATTTTACTATATTTTTTAAGAGAACCACTCTATCGGGGGTGCTTTCAAAGCCATCCTTGCTTTTTTTCATCTATAAATAATAATAGATAAGGACATCTAACTCCCGCACAAGGAGAACTATTATATTATGTATAAGACAATATATCGTATTTTTTTTAGATGTTCAATGTTTCTTGTATATATTTTTGTTACATAATGAACTATGACATTTGGTATTTCTAGTTTGATTGAAAATAATCTTTATGTTGGTATATATTGCAAAACAGTTCACTTGTACTAAATTATCAATATCTTTAATAAATATGAAAATACGAAGTATGATATAACTATTAATGCTATTATATGTGATAGCTACGGAAAATTCACTATATTTAAAGTTCATGCTATGTATTTGTAAATTTATTTTATAATTTTCTCTCTTGTTATAGTATTAGGAGTAATAAAGGAGAATTAGTAAGAATATTTAATAAAAATCTACTTTTGTGACTCTTTAATGTTAAATAAAAATATAAGAACAAATAGATAAATTCTAAAAGAAACTCTTCCTTTGAATTCATAAAACTTAGAAAAATGGAAACATCTTCTAATTGATTATTAGACTTTCTTCACTTTTCGACTGTTAACTATTTTTATTATAAATAGAATAATATAAAAATATCAATATCATATTTTGAACATGTTAATTCCTCAATTTTTTGTTCTCTTATAATAATACACTTTTATAACTTTGAAAGTAATGTAGTATAATCAACAATTTTTTCATTAAAACAATAGAAGTATATAGTTTTTCTCCTAATTATTTACTTTTATTTAGTCATTTTAAAAAGTAAAATTATATCAAGTGCATTTAGGATTAAATTTAAGCTTAATAATATTGATAAAGATATAATAAAGTTGGGAAGAAATTGAGATATTAGAATTAGAAGTAGGTGCAATTTAATGGTTTCAATAATAACCGAGACCGAAATTCTAATCTCTAACAATTATTATGTTTCTTTCTTGATACACAATATGTTAACAATAAAATTCAACATTTTACTATAAAATTAATGAGTAATTAAAATCCACCCCACTTTTATCAAATTTATGTCCACTACTTTCCTACAAGATTTATGAGACATAAAAGGCACCCCCACTTTCTATCAAATTAATACCAACTAATAACCTATAATTAAAATTGGTAGCACAAGGGGAGATCTAGGTAAAATGTCCATATGATCTCATGTTGTTACTACATTGTATTTGTAGTAAATAATTAAATTGCAATAGTAACACAATAAATATATTTCATTAGTTGCATTGCTTATAAAGTATCGAAACAATGAAATAAACTTTAAATACATATTATGAAAAGCTAAAAAATAAATAGATGCAAATTCAGAAATTATTAAAAAATATGTAAAAACATGAAGACCTATTTAGAGCACTATTCCTTTTATTATATGTTAAAAAAGGAAAATAATTTAATTTCATAATTTGGAGATGTAACTCTTCAAATAAAATGTGATGAATGGACATTTTCCTTAAGTAGTTATGATATTAATTAAATTAATTACAATGCTATAACATTAATGGGTATCACATTAATGTTTTCAATTAAATTGCACTATAAAATGAAGTGCAAATACTTATTCAAAAAAGAGAGAAATGTAGGTGATTAGCCTCACAACATTGGAAGACATGATGGGCCGTATTAAAACTCTTAAACTTGATCAATAGTACTAGACAGACTTAATTGTGGCAGCCTAAGTGCCCTTCAGTTCGGCTTCCATAGCTCGGAATAGACATGGTATTGGGTAGATCGGACCCAGATCCAGATCCAAAACTTTGAATTTGGATCCGAATGCGGACTCAAAACATATCAGTGGTCTGGACCCAAGCCCAATAAAAAAAATTAATGGGTCTCAATCACCTAAATATATTTTAATTTTTTTTTTATTATATATATATATATATGCACTGAACGGATATGCATAATATATATACATAGATCACTATACATATTAATCTAAAGTATATATATATATTATAATATATAGTAATTTATATGTATTTAATATATACAAAATAACATTTCTATGTTTAATATATATTATAATACATTTATATGTATATATAATAATACATATGTAGCATACATTTATATATAAAGAATGTGTTAAATATATATAAAATATAATGTATGTATAATATATTGCTTTGTCCTCTACCTGCATTTCTATTAAATATATGGTGATTCAATAATTTTAATACATAATAAAATACATTCTCATATATATGTATAGTTATACCAATTACAAGACTTACATATATATATATATTGTTGTACATATATTTAAATACTCATACACAAATAAATAATTTATATATTTTATTATTTTATAAAATTTTAAAACATATAGGATAAAAAGATAATTGGGTCCAGACCCAGACCCAAACCTAGACTCACACATGAGGCTCATTGCGTCTGAGTCCAGGTCTAGACCCTCTCATTGGGTCTAGACCCTCTCATTGGGTCTGAGTCTGGACTCAGGCCCAAAATTTTGGGTTTGGGTTTGGATTTGAATCCGGCCCATCAAATGTCAGGCCTAACTTGGAAGGTTTGTGTGAGATGCATGGAGGACATGATTGTATGTTTGCCTTCATGGCGTCGAGGAATGTTCGACATATGAAAGCACCAATTGATAAGTTAATAAATATGAGTGAGGAATACACTACCAACAAAGTAATAGGAAAGAATAGAATAAAAGTACATAAATGAAAGTAAAATCCTAAAATAATGAAAAATAAAAAAACTACCCACTAATAAACAGGAGACTACAAGTCTAATAAACACTAACATACCAAGTTCAAATAATTTTAAAGTTTCAAAGACAAATAATTTCATTTATGTCATTAACATTTTTTAGATACACCAATTTAAATAATAATTGTAATTTTTTTGATTTAACATCAAAATAAAATCAAAAGGTATGAAATCAAATGACATTCATCCAACGGATGTTTCAAAAAACACCAAACAATCAAATTCATTATGAAAGACAATCATCTAATGAATATTTCAATTCTAAATACAATTCAATTAGAATGATAATTATTAGACAATCATCTAATAATTTCTTTTATACCATTTTAATTATACATATAAAACCAAAAAATAATTCTAGCTAATAATGTTTTGACAGCAACATATATAGTAGAATAGATTTCCATATCCCCATGTATAAACTGCGTCACTCTTAAGTCCTAAATTGGAAACTGTCACAACTCTGAACCTTGCAAGTTGTTACTTACTAGTTGTTTTGCTGTTTTAATGGACCTCAATGCATTAAACCTTTGTTCATTTAAGGTTTCTTACATATCACAGAAAGCTGCCTGTATTTGTACTTCATAAGAGAAACTTAAAATCACTTTCTTGTAATTAAAAGCACACATCTTTTTGGACAATTAAGATCTCTTACAACCCTTTGTAGAATATTGAGAACCCTTTTCATGAATTGCCCCAAATGTATGAAAGTTGGTTTTCAGTAATTATGACGCATCGGGCTTAACAAAATTGGTGTGATATACACCACATATTTGGATACAAAATGGTTTAACCAGCCACTCATTTGTAAAAATGGTTAGATAATATCTATAATTAGTTTAGATTATAACATATATCGTATCATATCTTTTATTATTATCTTGTAGTTATTTAATTTTATCTTATTTCAATATTTATAGTGTAGATTATGATTCAATTAGATTATATTGTAACTCTATTTATAACTTCTATTATCAATAATATAATTTATGGGTTTTACATTATTCAAGAAAAATCACTCGTCTCTCCCAATACCACATTGGTTTGTTAGATCCATAGTGCAATAGATTTGACAGTTGGTTACAGTAACAATAGAGGTTTTTAGGTAACATTAGTTCCACCTATTGTATGTATATCTATTTCTGAATATCTATTTGTTAACCTATTATTAGTCCATAGCCATGTTCTATCAGAATCTTCTTAAAGACTTTGTAATTTGCCGTGTATTATGCAATAAACCCCGGTTACAAATTAATCACATATAGGTAGGCTTTTTAGACTCATACTGAAATAGTTGGCTGTATATTCATTTGGACTTTGGATATGTAGAGACTATCTACAATATATTTGGATAATGATCTACAGATGGATTTTAAGATGAAATTGAATACACCGATTTAGATATATATACTTCAGTTCTCTCTAAATATATATATATATATATATATTTAGATATATATGCTTCGCAGACAATATTAGCTCTTAAGATTTAAAGTGACAAAAGTACATGACAGATAATGATTGAGATCAAAATTAAATAGGAGCAAATTTATGAGATAAATGTGAGGTTGTGCCCTAATATCACCAATTTCATAAATAGTTTAATACTAACTATGTATAATTAGTTATGAAATTAAATCTCTGTATAAAGAATTCCAAGTTGAAAACTTGGAGTTGAATTGCACACGTAACAATTCCAAACAAGCATCGGAAAAAATAAAGACAGCATGTATGGCTATTGGCTAATGATAATTGATGCATCTTACAAATTATATATTTTGGTCTATAAAGCTAATATAATAATAATTTTTTTTTTGTACATAAGATAATTAATTTGTTGCATGATTAGTGGTGAGTTTTGGAAGTTTCTAAGGAGAAAATCAAAAGGTCTAGCATGTGAAGAGGTGCATCTAATTAAGAAAATTATATAATACATTGGATCACTCCATGTTTTATAGACTATAAATTTGAAAAATTGAAGAGGTGAAATCATCGATCCCATTTCAATTATATAATGTATGTCATATCGATTATATTCGACACACAAGATTCTTGATGCAAATTCATATAGTTGATTAACTAATATTGCTTGTGGAATTAATCTTGAACCTTACAACAATAAATAAATATGTTCCAACATATAATAATGAATGTCCGGTAAAATTGTAAGACACATGTTGTACTTATTAAGGTGGCGATGATCTTTCAATTCAGAGCGTAACTAGTCTTTACGACATGTATGTTCAAGTAATTACGTCAATTACTAATAGCACATACTTTGGATAAATGAAACGAAGCAATTCATCATCAACCCTTAAACATACAAATGGAGAATAAGAAAACATTCATTAAATTTTCAAGGGTAAACTTAATGCAAAAACCTAATAAAAAACATATTTATTACAAAACTAAAAGTTATTTGAAATTGCTAAATATTCATCAATAAAAAAAAAAAGCAATACAAACCCCATATTTCATTAAGCATGAAACTCCCCGTCAATAATTAACTGAATTTATTTAATAAAATACAGGGTTTCGCGCGGAATTAAATGAAATACGAGGGTTTTGCTTTTTTTTTTTTAAGCAAAGAGGGTATTTAACGATTTCAAACAAAGAGTATTTTGTAATAAACTTTAAAATAAAAACGAAGTCTTTAAACTTCTACTTCACTGTGGGAGGATCTCCTAACCTCAGCTCAAGATCAATATCCTCCATGCTTGTATCACTTTTCTTATGTCTCTTACATATAACTGTCCCATCATCAACCAAATTTCTACCCACAAATCCTTTCATTTTATCATCATGATTAATATTTTTTACAATAACTTGAGCTTGTTGATGAGATGAAGAAGATTGCTTGAGCTTAGCTCGATCCCGTCTGTGGACATTCATATGACCACCAAGAGCTTGAGCAGACCGAAAATCTCTACCGCAAAAGTTGCAATTGTATGACCTTTGGGGCCATATGAATCCTCCAAGAGGTTCATTGAAAGAGTTCATGGAAGTTGGAAAATTCTTTGCATTTGTAATAAGATTTTTGCTTTTCATACACATTAGATAATGTGTAGAATTGTATTGATCCATGGTGACTTTGTTGATATAGAAGAGTTTGTATGAAGCCAAGGTATATATATATATATATATATATATATATATATATATATATATATATATATATGCATGAGAAGTACTGAAGAATCTAGGTATAAAGAAAAAACACTATATTTATCTTTGTAGTTTTTTGCAGTGTGGTATCTTTCATTTGGCCATTTCTTATGTAATTTCTCTGTTGGATTTAATTTCTGTCATCTAAAATTAAATGCAATTTAGTACAATTTCCAGTGGTCAGGTTTTTAGATATTGTTTCTAGTGAAGCTAGCTTTAAATCCACAAGTACTTTTAAGGTAACTAGTAAAGTGCATGCGTTGAATCTTTTTAAGGGAAATTGTATAATGGTTAACATGCATGAATATAGATAGATACATTAAAATATTGATTTAAGGATGAAAAAATAATAATCACATGACTTTGAAATAATATATATTATCCACTTTTGGATATAAGGAGATTATTGAACCACTAAAAGAGTCACAAGGTTTAAACTTAGTTCTTGTATAAGAATGAATATGAGGAAATTCACAATTGAAATATAAATTGATTGTATGAAATTTTGAGTGGATGGTCACAATTTATAGAGAACAAGTTGTCGCATAGTACTCTTGCAAAATAAAATTATTGTCCAAGTTGTTGTTCAATAGTCTTTCAAAATAAATTATTGTCGTAGTCTTACAAAATAAATGTGATATGAAGCTATCCAAACCATAACTTTAAGTAAGTAGGTGGAGTAAGAAAAATAAAGCACAATGTCCAATATCCAGCTTTTATCTTTGTCAGATAGCTTATATATAATCAATGAGCTAAACGTAAAAAAAGATATTATTATAAATATTCAGATACAATTTATATATATATATTATCCAAACAAATACAATTACAAAATAAGAACAACGATTCTAGAACAATTATAAATAACAATTTCAATTAGAAAAATTATAACAACAATATCCAAAACATTAGAACTTATAAAAAATAAAAATAAAAACACAAAATTTAACCGAAAAAAGCATAGAACGCTACATCTAATTATAATAAATACTACATGTAAGTTAACTTAAAAAAAAACATTCAATTCATGTCATACCCACTTGTAATAAAATCTAAAATATTATAACATCTAAAATATTATAACTCATACATATTAAAAATCACACCTTTATTCGAAAAACGCGACATTTAAAATTAGTAAATAAATGTATCAAAACCACTTGCAAAAAACACACATGATAGAAGTGACATACTAACAAGTGGGCCAGGGAGAAGATGGGAGAGATAAAACTGCATGTGGGCCATAGAAAATGAAGTGGGTTTGAAATTGAGTACTAAATTTTTGGATCAAAATTTTGGGATTCTTTTCCGACCCAAATTTGTAGGCCGAACAATATTTGGCCTGGATTTTGGGCAAAAAAATACCAAAAATAAAACCAAACATAGCCATATTTCTTTTACAGTTATACTAGTAATATTGATATAAATGTAGTTAAAGGTAAACTTGAGATCATTAAATAATGTATTAATATCTATATATATATTAACTTAGCACACAAAATCTTGTACATGTTTCCCTATCTCTCTTGAGTCATTGTTGTAATAATTAATAAATATTATAATTACTGATAAATATGATGAGAAGAAGAATATATATTGTTATATATTTTGGAATATCACATAGTCAACAAATATAAATAGGGCTCTTTGTTTTACAGTGAAGTGAATAGACATTTAACATTATAAATTAGCTCAATATTCTTAGTTAAATTAGATAAAAATGGGAATTTATAATAAGTATTAGTGGAGAGATGAGTTTGCTTCATTTACTGCAACTTATGTTATGTATGATTGCGCCATAGGGACAACTTATTGAAAATACAATAATAAGTAAATGATGAAAAACAACATTGGCTTACCTTCAAGGCTCCAAACCTAATACTATCAGAAAGAAACCAACAGTTGGTACAGAATAATCGTGACTTACATTAATAAAATTAATAAATACCAAATGGAAAGGAAATTACATACATATAAAATGCGAAATAGATACCACATGATGAAAAATTTGTTTGGCTAGAATAATTACCATAAAATACAAAATTTGTCTAGAATAAGGTACATTTCTATATCCAATTTTGGGTATAAGGAGATTATTGGACCATTAAAAGAACCACAAGGACTAAACTTAATTCTTGTATAAGAATGAGGATGAGGAAACTCACAATTGAAATTTAAAGTGATTGTAGGAAATGGTGAGTCGATGATCACAATTTATAGTGAACAAGTTGTCGTATAATAGTCTTGCAAAATAAATTATTGTCCAAGTTATAGTCCAGTAGTCTTGAAAAAAAAATTATTGTCGTAGTCTTATAAAATAAATGTGATGTGGAGCTATCCAAACCACAACTTTAAGTAAAGTAGGTGGGGTAAGAAAAAATAAAGCACAATGTCCAATATCCAGCTGTATCTTTGTCAGACAACATGAATAAATATAATCAATGAGCTAACCAGTTACAATTATAAAACTAGAACAATCATTCTAGAATAATTACAAATAAATCATAATTTCAATTAGAACAATTATAACAATAATATCCAAGACATTAGAACTCATATAAAATTAAAAGAAAAACACAAAATTTATCCGAAAAATGCGTAGAACCAACATCTAATTAAAATAAATACTTGTAAGTTAACCAAAAGCAAACATCCAATTCATGTCAGACCAATTTGTAATAAAATTAAATATTGTAACTCACATATTAGAAACTACAACTTTATTCGTAAAATGCATATAACCATATATCTAAAAGTAGTAAATAAGTGTATCAAAACTGCTTGCAAAAAAAGTACTTGCAAAGAACACAAATGGGAGAAGTAATAGACTAACAGGTGGGCCAGGAAAAGAAGAGAAAGACAAAACTGCATGTGAGCCATAGAAAATAAAGTGGGTTTGAAATTGAGTACTAAATTTTTGGTATTTTTTTTCTGACCCAAATTTTGTATGCCAAATAATATTTGGCCAAAATTTTTGGCCAAAACAGGCCCAAAATAAAACCAAACATGCATAGTCATAATTCTTTTACAGTTATACTATTAATATTGATATAAATGTAGTTAAAATTAAACTTGAGATCATTAAATAATGTATATATATATATATATATATATTAATTAACTAGCATACAAAATCTCATACATGTTTCCCTAGGCCTCTCGAATCATTGTTGTAATAATAAATATTATAATTACTGATAAATATGAAGAGAAGAAGAATATATATTATTATATATTTTGGAATATCACATAGTCAACAAATATAAATAGATGTCTTTGTTTTACATTAAAGTGAATAGACATTTTTACAATACAAATTAGATCAACATTCTTGATTAAATTAGATAAAGATGGGAATTTATGATACGTATCAGTTGAGAGATGAGTTTGCTTCATTCGCTGCAACTTACGTTAGGTATCATTGCACCATAGGAACAACTTGATGGAAAAACAATAATAAGTAAATGATGAAAAATAATTGTGACTTACCTTCAAGGCTCCAAACCCAATAGTATCACAAAGAAATCAATAATTAGTGCAGAAGAATCGTGATTTACATTAACGAAATTAATAGTTAATAAATACCACATGGAAATGAAATTACATACATATAAAATGCAAAATAGATACCACATGATGAAAAAAATGTTTGGCTTGAACATTTACCATAAAATACAAAATTTGGCTAGAATAAAATAAGAATAAAGTACCTTTCTATATCCAATTTTGAGTATAAGGAGAATATTGGACCACAAAAAGAACCATAAGGGCTAAACTTAGTTCTCATATAAGAATGAGAGTGAGGAAATTCAGAATTGAAATCTAAAGTGATCGTATGAAATGGTGAGTCGATGGTCACAATTTATAGAAACAAGTAGTCTTGCAAAATAAATTATTGTCCAAGTTGTTGTCTAGTAGTCTTGTAAAATAAATTATTGTCGTAGTCTTACAAAAATAAATGTGATATGGAGCTATCTAAACCACAACTTTAAGTAAAGTAGTAGGGTAAGAAAAAGTAAAGCACAATGTCCAGTATCCAGCTTTATTTTTTTAGAAAACTTTTATATAATCAATGAGCTAACATTAAAAAATATAGAATTTCTATATATTGTCTAACCAGTTACAATTAAAAAATGAGAACAATGATTCTAGAATAATTTCAAATAAAGCACAATTTCAATTTGAACAATTATAACAATAATATTAAAAATATTAGAACTCATATAAAATTAAAAAATATCTGAGAAATGCGTAGAACCATACATCTAATTATGATAAATACGACATGTAAGTTAACCAAAAGAAAAAATTCAATTCATGTCTGACCCACTTGTAATAAAAGGTAAAATATTATAACTCATACATATTAGAAACCACAACTTTATTCGAAAAAATACGTATAACCATACATCTAAAACTAGTAAATAAGTGTATTAGAATCACTTGCAAAGAACACACATGAGAGAAGTGACAGACTAACAGGTGGAGAGAGACAAAACTGCATGTGTGCCATAGAAAATGAAGTGGGTTTGAAATTGAGTAATAAATTTTTGGACCAAAATTTTGGAATTTTTTTGCCATAATTTTGGGCCAAAATAGGCTCAAAATAAATCAAACATAGCCATTTTTCTTTTACAACTATACTATTAATATTAATTAAACTTGGGATCATTGAATAATGTATTTATATATATCTATATATATATATATTAATTAACTTAGCACAAAAAATCTCGTACATGTTTTCCTAGCTAGCCTCTAGAATCACTATTGTAAAAATAAATATTAAAATTACTCATAAATTTAATGAGAAGAAGAATATATATTATTATATATTTTGGTATATGACATAGTCAACAAATAGAAATAGAGGTGTTTGTTTTACAATAAAGTGAATAGACATTTTAACAAATTAGCTCAACATTCTTAATTAGATTAGATAAAAATAGGAATGTATGATATGTATTAGTGGTTAGATGAGTTTGCTTCGTTCATTACAACTTATGTTATGTATAACATAGGAACAAATTGATGGAAAAACAACAAAAAGTAAATAATGAAAAAACAACCGTGACTCACCTTCAAGACTCCAAGCCCAATACTATCACAAAGAAACCAATAATTAGTGCTGAATAATCATAACTTACATTAACAAAATTAATAAATACCAAATTGAAATGAAATTATATACATATAAAATGTGAAATGTATACCACATGATGAAAAAAAATGTTTGGCTAGAACAATTACCATAAAGTACAAAATTTGTCCAAAATAAAATGAGAATGAAGTACCCTTCTATATCCAATTTTGGATATAAGGAGATTATTAGACCATTAAAAGAACCACAAGGGCTAAACTTTGTTCTCGTATAAGAATGAGGGCGAGGAAATTCACAATTGAAAGTGTGATTTGATGGTCACAATTTATAGAGAACAAGTTGTCGTATAGTAATCTTGCAAAATAAATTATTGTTCAAGTTGTCGTCCAATAGTTTGCAAAACAAATTATTACCGTAGTCTTACAAAATAAATATGATATGGAGCTATCCAAACCACAACTTTAAGTAAAATATGTTGGGTAAGAAAAAATAAAGCACAATGTTTAGTATCTTGCTTTATCTTTGTTAGACAACTTGTATATAATCAATGAGCTAACAGTAAAAATTATTGATATTATAAATTTTCACTTACAACTTATATATATTATAAGTTTATAACAATGATTCTAGAACAATTAAAAATAAAGTACAATAATTTTAATTAGAATAATTATAACAATAATATCCAAAACATTAGAATTCATATAAAATAAAATAAAAAACACAAAATTTATCTGAGAAATGTGTAGAATCATACATTTAATTATAATAAACACAACATGTAAGTTAACCAAAAGAAAATATTCAATTCATGTTAGACTCAATTGTAATAAAATCTGTAATATTATAACTCATACATATTAGAAACCAAAACTTTATTCGAAAAATGAGTATAACCATACATCTAAAAATAGTAAATAAGTGTATCAAAATCACTTGTAAAGAAAACAGATGAGAGAAGTGACAGACTAACATGTGTTCCAAGGAAAATGAGGGTGACAAAACTGCATGTGGGCCATAAAAATTAAAGTGGGTTTGAAATTGAGTGCTAAAATTTTTGAACCAAAATTTTGGCAATTTTTTCTGATGCAAATTTTATAGGCCAAATAATATTTGGTTGAGAATTTTGGGCCAAAACAGGCGTAAAATAAAATCAAAGATAGACATAATTCTTTTACAATTATACTATTAATATTGATAAAAATGTAGTTAAAATTAAACTTGAGATCATTATATAATGTATTTATCTAACCTCTATATAAATGTGTGAATAACAAAATTGTTTCGTCCTATGTGAAAAGACATAATTGCCCTTGTAGTTAATTAATATTAATGATGTAGGAAACACAAGTTATTAGGATTCCACATAAACATTAATTCTTTATTAATTAGGACTCTAATTTATTTATACTATTGTTATTTTAGGACTCTAATTTATTTATACTATTAATTAATTGGTATAGAAATTATTATTATCATTAATACTAATACCATTAGGATTCTAATTTATTTATACTATTGTTATTAAATATAAAAGTAACTTATTACTATGGATATTTGAATTCCACTAATATAATATAAAGTAACTTATTACTATCCATATGCAAGAAATCAATTATACCCAGTGACCAAGAATGTGATCCTATATCTGTGCTGATTTCCCAACAGCACCAACAAGAAGTAAAATACAACTAGGAGTCATGGCATTCAATCTCATATTGCAAGAAATCCACGTTTGTAAATTAAATATAACTAATACATGTTTGTAAAATAAATATAACTAATACCATGTAGTATTACATTTAATAATTAGACTAATACTATGTTTACACGGTTGAATAATAAATACCGTATAAAGTAAATTATTATTAATAATAATTAGACTAATATTATATTTACACAGTTGAATAATACATACCAATACCAATTAATTAAAGATTTATTAAAAAATAAATTCATTCTTGGCGTGGCATCAATGTAAATAAGTATTATTAATTAGAATATAATTAAACTATGTATTAGATATATGATTCCATCTCTTATATATGTATATATATTTATCAACAATCTTCTACAAACATATACATTACACTTCAGAAAAACATAGTTCAAATTTGAAGGTACAAGTTCAAGTTCAAGTTCAAGTCAAAGGTATTTTCTATGAATTTCAAGGAATTTGTTTACTTCACTTTGATATTCTACATATTAATTTTTTTTAAACCCAAATTTAATTATGTGCATATATATATACATATGACATATGTACAACTCCAATGAATAAAATACTATGAATGCTTGATTCTATTAATTAATTATACATAAATTCAATAAAAAATTATGCTATGAATTATGTTATTAATATTTGACATAACTTTATTTGATATCACTTTTCTCCATTATCTTTGATCCTCTAACAACAATGACATAGATAGCATGTGGAAATCTCAAGGGAAGAAAAATAATTGGAGGACATTCTAAACTGTAATTCCTATCTTTAACGTCTATATACATATACATATTAGTTCAAATTTGTTACTTGATATCAAAGCATCACATGATGAAATCAATATGAACTATAAAACGTAAACACTAATTTTTGGTTGTAAAATGTTATTCAACCAACAAAAGAACCCATGTGCTGCAGAACAGTCTAAGTTGGAACTAATAAGAGAGAAATATGCTAAGTTGACAAATGAAAAAAGGCGCCAACACATTGCAAACGTGACAAAAGCTAGAAAAAGAAGAGTTCCACAAAAGCCAAAAAGTACTTGGCTACTTAAACCATTAATGCAGCCACATGAACATGACGGTTCGTAAGTTTTTAATTAATATGTTTCAATATTTTTTTAGATATTCTCTTACTATTTTATTTTGTACAGGTGCTACAATTTTTGAACCAGTATGCTCTCAATTACATGAGTTGAAAGAGATGACGTGTTGTGATCATTGTGGTGCAATGAAATTTCAGCATGAGCCACCAACTTTTTGTTGTGACAATGGAAAAGTAAAGCTTGCTTATGTTGCTATACCAGCTCAATTGCATGATTTATATACTTCACAATCAGTTGAAGCCATCGAATTTAGGAAAAACATCCGTGCTTATAATAGCATATTTTTCGTTCACTTCTTTTGGAGTAAAATTTGATAAAGATCTTGCATCTTCTAAACAAGGAATATACACTTGCCGAGTTTTAGGTCAGATTTATCATAGCCTTCCCAGTTTACACGCAGATGGAGATAGTCCTTGCTGGTTTCAGTTGTATTTCATTGACGTCGATAATGAGGTAAAAAATAGGTTAAGTAAAATTGATGATGCGAATTTGAATGAGGATACGGTCAAGAAATTGATGAGAATTATGGACAAAAATTCGTATGCGAAACAACTTCGAAGATTGAAAGATTATATCTCTCTTGATGAAATTGCTCTTCATATAACCAAAAATGTTAACCTAGATCAGCGTGTTTATAACTCCCCAACATTTGATCACATTGCAGCAATTTGGATGGAAGGAAATAATCCTAATCTACCAATTGAGAGAGATATTGTAGTACACTCACGCTCTGGCCATAGACATAGAATCAAGCATTATTTTGGATGTTATGATCCATTACAATATCCACTTCTTTTTCCAAATGGAGAATCGGGATGGCACCAAAAAATTTATAAGGTTGATGTGAATAAAAAAAAGCGTTTAGACAATCCAACTACCAATGACCATGAACAATATAGTAAGTTTTTACTTCAATATATATATATATACATATATACTATAAAATTCATCCATACTTCATAAGAAATGTATAAGTTTATAATATAGAGTAATTATGTAATAAATTATTATTGACATTCAAAAGTACTTTATTTTGTCGAACATCTCCCATTTCATTGTCATCATGAATTTTTCATTTTAATTTTCTCTAACATTTCCTATTTTAACTTTGTGAGTTACTCTTGAGCGATTTAAGCATTAAGTGTTTCTAATATATTGGGAGAGATCTTATGACAAAATCATTGTATAAATTGGACCCTTCCTAATCTTTTTGAAGTCTCAGTCAACCAATGTTGCTGCCTGGTCTGTATCTATGTTAAGGCTTCAGAATTAAAATCCTCATTTAACTAGCATTAAGCTTACCTGTCCATTTATGCGAAGAATGTTGTCAATACAAATTGTGTCCTATTATGACCTTAATGAACACTAAAATGATTGCTTAATCAACGATCTTTAATATTCCTTCTAATGACACCTGACGTTTTGAAGATGGGTGTCAATGCTTAGGCATAATCTGTATTCATACTTTCAAAAGCCAGATTTGATGCCCCTATGCCAATTATTGCAGATTATATTGTACTTAAAACACCAATGACAACAGTGATTATATTGATTTGAAATCCACAATAATACTTACTAATATGTTTCTAAAATAATGATTTGAAATCTCACTAACAAAATGATGTATTTAAACTTCAGGTACAACTCAAAATGGTCAGGTTGACGCAACTTCATCTACCATTGAGAATGTTCTTTCTCAAGAACAATAAAGTAAGTTACTAATAATTGTTATATTGTTAAATTTTAAGAACTTATATAATTTTTTTTTATTTAAATAATCCAATATTTTTGTAAAATTATTTTCCTATATGTGTTCAATGTTTTAGGTGTTACACGAGAAGATACAAAAAAGTCTCATGTCGGGAATATAGTTGTTATAAACTACAGATACGAGATTCAGCACGTCAATCATATTTGATCTATGCGGGAAGATTGATACAACAATATGCAGTAGACATGTACATCAAACTAGAAACAACAAGACTAGATTTTATTAGAAAAAACCCATCAGAGTTAAGGTCTGAACTCTACCAAGGATTGATAGACAATGTTGCAAAGGGAGAGACAAGAGGAAGTGAAGTTGGACGAAGAATTGTACTTCCTGCATCTTTCATTGGAGGTCCAAGAGACATGCGACGTCGATATCTTGATGCAATGTCCTTGGTAAGTCGATTTGGAAAACCAGACCTATTTATAACTATGACGTGTAATCCAGAACGGAAGAAAATACAAGAACTATTGTTACCAGGTTAATTACCTCAAGATCGTCTAGATCTCACATCCAGAGATTTTAGAGCAAAGCTCCAAGATATGAAAGATCAACTTTTCACTAAATAAATATTTGGAAAGGTAGCTGCTCATGTCCATGTTGTGGAGTTTCAGAAAAGGGGATTACCTCATGCGCACATTTTGATTATCCTGAAATCTGATTACAAGATCTTAACACCAGATTAATTCGATCGTTTTGTTTGTGCCGAGCTTCCCGATAGAGAAAAATACCCTCAATTGTACGATTTATGTGGTGAAACATATGATACATGGACCATGTGGAGATAAAAACAAAAATAACTCTTGCATGGTAAATTGAAAATGCAAAAGTCATTATCCTAGGCCATTTTGTCAAAAGACGATACAAGGGAAAGATGGTATCCAATTTATAAGAGAGCTGATGATGGAAAAACTATTCGAGTACGAAATGCCCAACTAAACAATCAATGGGTGGTTCCTTATAACCTATACCTACTAACAAGATATAATTGTCACATTAATGTGGAAATTTGTTCTGAATAGACAGCAGTAAAGTACTTGTACAAGTATATTTACAAAGGACATGATAGAATTACTGTGTATACCACATGAGCTGAAGAAGAAAATGTAATAGATGAAATTCAGCAATTTCAAGATGCAAGATGGATATCAGCACAAGAAGCAATGTCGAGGATTTTTGAATTCAATTTGAGTGAAATGTATCCTGCAGTTATAAGTTTGCCAATTCACATGCCAAACAAACAGTGTGTCACCTATTGGAACAATCAAAATTTGGAAAATATTTTGGGTTTAGATCATATATCTAAAACAATGCTAACAGAGTATTTTTACATGTGTTCTCTATGGGTTGTCTTTATAGTGAATTTCCTCAACATTTTGTACGGAACAAACAAAGAAGATGTTGGTCTGAGAGACAAAAGAGAGAGGTAATAGGTCGATTATCTGGTTCTAATCCAATGGAGGGAGAAAGATATTATTTGAGGCTATTGTTGAATCATATACGAGGACGAGATCCAAATTGTGAAGAAGAAAAAGGCTACTAGAATTCCCAAAAAGAAAAAAAATATGTCGATTTTATAGACCTTGAAGATGATGACATAATAGCCAACTTCTGCAAGAAAAAGAAGATTTCTGGAAATAATGTTAGATAAATCAAGAAAAATATTTTTAAAAAACAAGATTAGACTAGAGATTAATATTTTCTTTTCAACTAAATTGCTTTGTAGAAGCAATTAGAATTTACTTTTACAATGCCACTTTTCAATTCTTAGTTTAGGATACAATTTTTCGTAATATAACTATTTTTTAAAAGTTTTATGTCTTTTAATCATTTGTGGATTGTGGTTTGATTATACAAATTAGAATTATTTTTGAATAATGTGACAATTCTTATAAATTAACAACTACATTTGACATTGCACAATAATAATATTTAGTTTTAAAGTATTTTTATTTTCTTATATTATATCAATGAAAATTCACATCTGTTACTCACGTGCAACGCACGTGATTTTTTCTAGTGTATATAAATGTAGTTACCTTTCTATACCCGATTTTGGGTATAAGGAGATTATTGGACCACTAAAAGAACCACAAGGGCTAAACTTAGTTCTGGTATAAGAATGAGGGAGAAGAAATCCACCTTTGAAATCTAAAGTGATTGTATGAAATGGTGAGTCGATTGTCACATTTTATAGAGAACAAGTAGTCTTACAAAATAAACTATTGTCCAAGTTGTTGTCCAGTAGTCTTGCAAAACAAATTATTGTCGTTGTCTTACAAAATAAATGTGATATGGAGATATCCAAACCACAACTTTAAGTAAAGTAGGTGGGGTAAGAAAAAATAAAGCACAGTGTCCAATATTCAGCTTTATCTTTATCGGACAACTTGTATATACTTCAATATAATATAATGCACGTGTTTGAAAGGATTGTAACATCTTCATATTGCAAATAGTGTCTTATCATATCTAATAGCATAGGATGTTATTATTAATAATATTTCGACACAGTCGATTATAAAGTATAATTAATATAATTTAATACGATTAGATTATACCGGCATGAAATACAAACTCAGAAAATACTACAACTTAGTAGTATTTTGCGAGACCGAAAAGTATTATTCTAGATTTATATCGGTCGATAGTATCACATAGCCACCAATATCTTGAATTATAACTATAGGCTCATCAGACAATTTTCAGATGAAACTTTAGCTAGGTGAAAATTTGATCTAGTCCAATAAGATAATCCACCCAAAACTATTAGATTACATTTGATCGATTATTTAACTGGACACTGTAAATTGAGTACGATTGAATTAATTATGTGGCCTACGATCTTTCAAGATTAGAGTTGAATCAATGATTCTAATCGCAATTCGAAAGGTGGATTAACTTTGAATCTAGTTACGTTCAATCTAAAGTTTATATAATGGTCGAATTAAAATCATGTTTTCATCTTAACATAATTTTACAAAACAAGATAATGTAATATCAACAAGAAGTACCTTAACAACACAACTAATATACTGCAATCTAAATAATTTCTGCAATCTCAATCCAGGGTGAATGCATGTTTACTTCTTCAAGTAGGGTCTCTAATATGATTGAGTCCAAGTAAGCTTGAGAAATCTCTTCATCACTTGTACGATTCTCAAACACATTATTGTCATAGCAAGCTTGAATCGTCGATGCATTTTCCGAATACAAAATAGGAACAGCATGTTGATTACTACAGTTGCTTGTGATGATGTCTGGTTGAGTTACAAAATAAGGGTTATTACTAGTCACCAATAGATATTTTTCAATGCTTTCTATCTCTTCCTCAAGGCTGGCCACCTGCAAAGAGGTATTGATTTCTTTATCTATTGAGAAGAAATTAAGATCAATATTTTACTAACCAAAAAATATATCGGTATATAATATGATATTATGCATAATATACGAGGCGGGGTAAATAACTAATCAGTATAGTGATTTTACCGGGTCGGTGGATAACGGGTATGGATCCCAAGATAATCCGACCCGGCAGCCAATATTTAACGTGGACCATGAGAACAGTGACAAATGGCAATTGGATGTAAATCCAGATGTCAAATCATATATAGTTAATTAAGTAACCTACTAAACTTCATTCAATGCTCATTTTGGGAATACGAGCTACAAGATTACGACTTGCAACTTAATTACATCTAGAACTACGTTAGAGTTGATCTCATTCGCGGTACGTAGGTAGCTTGTTATACGAGTACAATCTTAACATCATACACTCCGATATTTGACCAGATCACACTCCAAATGCATTAAATGCTAAATCTCACTAGTACATCCCTCACAGTCTTACTTTAGCTCTCGAATCTAAATTGTGACTTATCGGTCCTTAAAGTTTCTAGACAATTTCATAACAGTCCCTAAGGTCACATTTTCGTTAGGAATTGACGTTATATTCCCTTATTTGAAAGCCATATTCCTACATTCAAGAGCATATATCATGGGAAAAAAAATCATTTGTTGTCAATTCCTAATGGAATTGTGATAGCATGAGGAACAAAAGAAATTCGAGTAATTAAAATCGTGATTTTTGTAACCTGTTGTTGGAGAGCAAAGATATGAGAAACGCAACCATAAACGGGGTCGTGCATACGTGCTAGGGCTTCGTACGCCACCGTTATGGCAGCATCACTTCTGCCATGCAGTGGTAGGTGTAATAGTAACTTAGAGACATTACTTGCACCAAACACCTTATGAACAGCTGCAAAATGAGTTGCTGCTTGTTCATAGCTGAAATAAGGTGCAAAAATGCATTCTCTAGTGCACCTTCTTCTCAAAAATTTGCATGCTCCACATGAAGACCCAACTCCTGTCATTGTCTTAAAAGCTTTTGTTTTTGATGATTACAAAAATCTATGACAAGTTTTTTGTGGTGTGTAAAAATACCTCAAATGAAGTCTTTGCTTTATAACTATTGTCCTAATAGAAGGGAGGGAAAGAATGATGCTATATACCACCATTTTTATACCATATCGATTTTTCACTTCCTATATTAATTTTAGTAAATAATTACTTCTATTTAGTTAATCCAATTGAATTCCATGCATACATACTTTTTATATCAAGGAGAAGTGAAAAAACGGTAGTATAAAAACGGTGGTATATAACATTTCTCGAAAGCATAGACTGATGTGACAAATAATCTTTACAAATTATATATCACATCAATCAAACTAATGTGACCTAGATTTTCCGGTCCTAAAAGGGTATGATTTGCATTTCATGAGGGAATAAAGACATTCTTACTTTATGTCAAAAAGTAAATTCTTTTAGGTCCCCCTTGTGGCCAACAATTTGATTCACAAATTGGGTAAAGTTTCTTTATTTGTGCTTTCAAAGGAGCTTTATCCATTGAAGTTGATATAAGACCCAATCATGAGTATAAATATGGTAAATTGGCTCTAAAAAGTAAGAGAATATTGCTGATTAGTAATCTATACAAATGTCTTTTTGCATAGGCAAGTAGCCAAGTACAACAGTATTTTTCCTATTTATTTAGCAATAATGACTAAAGTGATCTTGCTTTCCCATAAGATTATAGGCAAAGCCAACAAAACGTTCAATTTGCTAGTATTTCCAGTGTGGTGTACCAATAGGAAATTATGAAAGTGGAAGTAGTTTTAAACTATTTAGTCACGTTGAACAATTAATATAAGTACTTAACTATTTAAAAACACGAATAAAAGAATGAAAGTAGTTTTAAACTAGCTAGTCACACTCAACAATTGATATATCCACTTAGTTCTTAAAAACATAAATTAATGAATGATAGATGTACTATTTAATCTATGATCTTAATTATATCATAAATCACTTATTGTAGTCATGTTTATTTAAGTTATATATTTAATTATAACAATACTTAAAAATATTCATGACTCCTTTTTTACTTTATGATAAATTATAGTAGTTTAGATATAATTATGAAGTGTCTTTTCACTTTTTATCAATGAAATTGTTGCACTCTTTTTTGGATGACGGGGGAAACCCGCAGCCGCTACCCTTTCGGGTGCGCATTGGGTAAACCTAGCTCTTGTGTAATAGCTTGCAAACCACACAAGAGAGTTAAACCAGCCTAGGTTGCCCATAGCTGACAGGCTCATAGTAGAGAAGACAAATAGGCATTCCCACAATGGGATTCGAACCCGTGACCTAAGCCACAAGTTCAAATGCCCTTACCAACTATACTAGGGGTTAATCTCAATTTTATGTTAATTAACATCTATTTTTTCAACCATACCAAATCCTTAAATATAATTTAAGTTCCAACATCTATATTCATCTAAAGTTCAATGACTTTTCTGAGTGAAAAATTATACCTATGTAAATTTTTATTAATTAGTAAAAATACACCTACATTCACAGTGACAATAAATTTTATTAAAATATAATTATGGAATAACACAATGTTTATATAAAATTTATTTAGTTATTTCAAATATTATCATGCTCGTTTAATTTATTTGCTTCAAAAATAAAAGTTATATTAAGAATATCTTTTTTAGTTGGAACTACTCTTTTTTCTATCTATTTAGTCAATAATTACTTTAAAACTACGTTAAATAGCACTCAAATTTTAAACGAAAATTATGTATAGTCTACAAACAAAGACATTTTCTTTAGTTTATGTCATTGATTCTAGCTTATTTTAGAAAATATTAGATTAGTTTCTACGCATGTGTAAAAGTTTTATTTGTATATTCAATTATATGGAAATTATTATTTTATAAACTACAACACTAAAAAAATGAAATCAGCAAAGGTTGGATAGCTGAAAATAATTATTACAACACTAAAACAATTTGGAGTGATGATGCAACTTTTCAATATGTTCTCTATTTAATGCAGTATGTAATATCGACATTGTACTTTTAAAATATGTTGTATCCCTTTGACGATTCAATTGATGGAAAACTCGATGGGAATAACTATGAGACGATTTGAAAGTTACAGGATTAAATGTAAGAATCACGCAGAACCGAAATTTTATTATGGCTAAATTGTGGGGTGAAAAGTGTACTTTCCCCCATGAAACGAGGATGAAAGTGGGGAGGAGCCCGTTCTAACTTTTGTGCTTAGCTTTTTTCCTATCAATCACATCATTTGTCTTTCTGTTAATCCATTTATCATCCATTGTAGCATGTTTGAATAAATTATCAAAAAGAAAAGTAATTTGCAAATAAGAATAAATTCGTAGATGGATTTATTATTCGATCGATGATTCTCAAATTCAATCACTGAAAAATGCTTAGATTAGTTCAAACACTAAATAAGTTTAGTATTTTTAATTCTAATGTATCTACATATTTGTACTTTTATCATTTCGAATAAATGAAATTATAAAATCATAAAATAACGAATAAGTGATACAGTAACATTGCAAACATATTTCAGGCAATTATCTTGCAAACATACTCTGATTATATGAATAATATAAGGACCTTCTATTTTAGGAATATTCTTGGCAACTTTAAAGGGTATACTTACTACTAACACATGAACAAGTTGAATGGGTCACACACAAACTCTTAAGAGCTTATGCTTAAAGGTAATGAAGAGTCAATTTTGGAAATGGAGCTAACTTTTGAAAGTGTAGTACTTTACTAATTAGGAATATCAATTGATTGGTGAGTAACTAATCCGGACTTTTAATTGATCAAGAATGATTAATTAATTAATTAATGGAGTACATGAAATACAAAATATTATTGAATAATATTATTTCTATCTTGTGAGTAGATGAGTTTAGCATTTTGAATTTATCGATTCATACATGTAACAAGTGAGAAAGTATGTGTTGAAGTGTTTGAATGGAGGGATCCACACTGAAGGTATAACATAAGTTGAATAGGTTTATAAATAATTTTTGGGAGATGAAAGGTTGGCTCCTTGGATCATCTTATATTTGTACAATTAGAATGGGGAGGACCACCTCATTGTATTCACTACACACATGTGTGTGTTCCGCGGCCCACCTGGACCGAATTAGTTTTGGGCCCCGGCATGGGCTTAGGCTTGTGCTTGAGCTTGTCAAAAGATTTATTTTTTGGTCTAAGTCATGAGATCTAACACTGAGAGCAATGCCGAGTGCTGAGAGCGATGGCACAAGCGCAAGCGACGGGAGCAACCTTAAGTGCCTTGTTGAATGCTCGGATTAGGGGTTTAAACGAGTCTAGCTTGGTGATTTTGCAACGATCTCGAACTCGGGCTTGAGCTCATCTAGCATAATTTTTTGAGCTCGGGAACTCGAGTCGAGTGCAGCTTGCAAACCTAAAATTATTAGGGGGGGATTTTGAAGTTTAAATATTTTAAAATTTTATAATTATTTAATACACATTTGTTAATATATCCTCTATATATGAATGTGTGAATAATAAAATTGTTTAGTCCTATGTGAAAAGACTCATATACCCTTATTCAAATTTAGAATTTTTTTAGTAATTGGAACTAGAAACCTTTTAATATTATAACACAATTTAATTTATTAAAAAATAGAGTCTCACTTTACCTTAAACACCTAATAAAATCAGAAAACTAATAAATAAAATTTAAATAATATAAGATTATAAATGTTAATCATAAAACCTAAATATATTAAGTAATATATAATAATAATAATAATAATATTCCTACATGATATTCCTAGACAACAGTAAAAAGAATGAACTCCCATTCAATTTGAATAAATTCCAAATACAGACGCGTCATCCTAAGGGTATTTGAAAAATATATTAGCTCAAATTTAAAGGATATGTAGAAAATCAAAGTTGGCAAAAATATTAATTTCATTCTTTCCATAAGTCCAATTCATACTAAAAAATCTAATAAACACACAAAACATAAATAATATAATATTGTAAGTATACTAAGAAACAAAACCTAAATAATATAATAATGATAATAGTATAATAATTAAATTGTTATAATTATAATCTCTCTCCTATATAATGTGTGAATAACAAAATTATTTCTTCCTATGTCAAAAGACTTTCTTACCTACCATTATTATAGTAATTGAATTTGTTATATAAAAGAATTCTAATAGTAATAGGAAATAATTTATGTAGCAAAACCGATCTCTACAAGAAAAAAGACATATTGATACCATTATTAAAATAATTGAATTTATTATATAAAAGAATTCTAATAGTAACGTAAAATCATGTATGTATCAAAAATGATCACTAAAAGAAAAGAGACATATTGATAATAAGATACTATTTAATAAAAAAACTATATTTCTAACTCTTCACAATACCATGCCTATAAAAAAGCATTTAGTTGTCTAGAGTTTAATTATATTAATGAACATAATATTATTATGAACATATTTATATATTATACTATATACAGATATAGTAGAAAATTATTTAATAGTAGGACTTTCATTGTATTAATAAGACTTTGTATAAATAGCAGAATAAATCTTCTAGGACTAGCATAATGAAAACATTTGAATTTTTTTGGACTCAAATTTACAAGTATCTATATTCAACTAAAAAATTCTTGCAACCCATATGTAGTATAATAGCAAACTATGTAGACTTAATTATGTGGACTCTTGATTTGTAGTGGTCAAGTTCATTTAAGAATAATTCCAATAGCATTGGATCGAAATATTATATGCAATTTAGCGACACTGGATTCAACGTTAGAATGAGAGAAGTGGCATGCTGCTTTTTAGTACACCAAGATCAGAAATCGTCACATAAACATCACGAGCGATAGAGAATATGAAGACCACTGATTGGTGAAAGTAAAATTGATTCATGCATAGCCATGCATTATACGCCAGACTAGGGAAAGATTTCCCATAGAGTTAAGGATGCGAGATGAGGAACATGGAATTGCGCCATCCACCTAACCAAGTAAATTATGGTTACGAAGTATTAGCTAGGTCTTATCGATATTTCCACAAGAGATAGTTGTCTGAGTTGAGTTTGTTTTGGTGAACATTAAGGAGAGATAATGATGAGAGTGGAGAGGAAGAAGAAGAAATTTCTGGTGTGATAGATGGAGTGGGAAGATAGGGAAAATATATAGCACACAAATTAGGATTTTTCGTGAAAAGAGGGAGAGAGGAGAGATGGGCAAAAGGTAGGGTTTAACAAAAGTTGGGATAGGTTAGACGGCGAGGAGGAAATGACTTAATAGGGTTTTGGGTGTGGTACATCGTCAGGGATGAGGAAGTCAGTGTTTGGTATTAAAGGGGATAGGGTTTCAGTTAGAGGCACCGACTTGATAGGGAGGATAGGCAACATAAGGTTAGGATTGGAATCAAGATGGCAGATGTGTAATATATGTTGGCAACTCTGGGATGAGAGAATTAGGGTTAGGCTTTGCATGAAGTTTAGGTTTGTAGTTTGTGTGAGAGAGACACATCATTAGGGTTAACTGTAGTGGAGAGAGGCCGAGGGGTACCATTTTTGGAATGAAGATTGTGGGGCAGCAAGAGTAGGCGATAAAGCAGAGAGATTGTGTAAAAGAGTGTCATCGAGAAGGATGATGCCTTTACATGATGATGATGGTGTCGATATTTATATTGAAAAATAATACTGTATATAACACATTATTAGAAAAAAATTAGATTTCTATAACGAGGAAGAATTACGACAGTGATATATTTTAATAAGATAGATAAATTAATATCTTATACAGAAACATGGATATTAAAGTAAAATACTAAAATTTTTGTCACGGTCCAAAATCTCAGATTTCATTAAGTCATGCATTAGCATAAGCACATGCATCTATTTTTGCTAACATTTAACACTAGTTATATAAGCATGACGTCTAAACAGGCATGTCGTTTAGATAAGCAATGAGTTTAGATTGAGTAGGCATAACGTTTAACGTCTATTATCAATTAATTAATGAACAAATAATTGACGTGCTTCCCAGGACGTCACCCATTCCCTAATACGCTTAACTTTAGAGTTTTGATTCAATACAGTACGTACACTAAACCTTCCCGTTAGTTATCGGGTAAATATATTCTATACACTATGCATCACTTAAGTGTTATCTATATGTCCCGATTAGTATAAATACATGACACGTAGAATATATAGCGTACAAACGTATAACACGTAATAAGCTAGCAGCTGCAAATAATTCAACTAATATAATAATATTATATCTATCAAATAGTCACCAAAGCTTAGCTTGCAAGTTTCATGTGTCTACTTAACCTTTGGCTTTAAAGATAATTTGAAAGAAAGAAAATGGTTGGAGAGATAGAAAACAGAATAGAAAATAGAAAGAATAAAAAAGAAAGGAAAGAAAAAGGAAGAGAAAATTTCAGGAAAAATAGGAGAAGAATAGTAGAACATAAATCGAGCTAGGTAAATCGACGTTCTTATAACGAGTAAGTATTTTACTGATTGTTTCTTTTGTTTTAATTATGAGTTTGAAATTGATGTGTTGTTTGAAGATTTTTGAAGTTTAGAACCTATGAATTCTGAAAATCAAAGTGTTTTAACATACAAATATGTGTGTTACAAAGCTTAAGTGGAATAAGGATTAGTTTATTAAAATTCAAAATTCATGTTCTAGGTTTACATATGTAATTGTGTAGCTACATTTGCGAAATTTATTATGCTGAATTTTCTGTGTCAACTTTATGGTGTTAGAAATACCACTGCAACATTTGGTAAAATTTGGAGCTACGTAGAATTTTTCAAAAATCGTAGCGTAAAACTGCCAATTTGTTCGATAGAAGTACAAACAGCTGCTGGTTTTGGAGTATTTAGCAAGCCTAGGAATTTTTTTTTGGTCTGTAATATTTTTCACAACTTTAAATACATGTTAGGAAGGTTTACTCAAAGTTTGGAAATTTATAAAGAAACAGGGGAATTTATAAATGTTTTTGAAATAGCCTTGCCCGTGCTGAAACTGTTTTTTGGGTGCAGTGTACTTGGAGGATGAAATGACCATGACAAACATATTAATTTAATATGGAACTTTTATGTCATGTTATTCAATGTGTTTACTATGTTACAGAATAATTTGAGATAAAATTCATGTGTTTAGAATTTATTATAATTTAGGTAGTAAAATTGTTCAAGTGTAGCTTACGGGTGACTTGTTAGTTGTAAGTAAGTCTTGACGTCATCAAGGAAATAATCATGCATTCATTTGCATTTTATGTGTTGTATCAAGTATGGTTATGATTTGTAATATGCTTAATAGGGCGGGATTGCAATAGAGGAGCTGAAAATGTCAACTAGGCGAAGACATATCGAGAATCCATTACTTGTGAGTATAATTTGGTGATTGTTATGTGACTTCAACGATTGATTATCTGATGAGTTCTGTGTGCTTATATGGTGTTAAATAACTCATTACTTTATTATACTTACTGGTTTGTGAATCACCAAACGTAATGTTTTTCTTTTAGTTGTTGTAGATAAAGCTGATTGTGAAGTCGTACATAAAGTCTGAAGCATGGATCAAAGGTCGGTTGGCTGGTTTCAAGTCCTTCACCCTGGGCTCATCATTTGCATATCATATAGGATTTCTTTTTGCTCGCTTACTAAAATTTTTCAAGATGTTGTATAGTTTTGTATCTTTATGCATTGTCTGAAGGTTATAAAACGGGAAAATTGCATTTTTGGTACCTTATTGTGGCCTGCACGTTTGTTCAGTACAGTAATATGGGGGGTGGCAAATACGGTACACTATTCTGGGGTATACCTAGCAATTTCAGTACAAATTGCGTCGGAAAATACCGTATTCGCCGAAAAATGTCATGTGTCGGGCACGTGATATTAAATTTGGGAATTTTGACCAATTTTGATCAATTTTGACCGAAATTATGACGTGTCATGTTATTTGGAGGGAAAAATTTCATTCTATTTATCCCCAAATTGATCCCTAATTTCAGAACCCAAAATCATTCCAAATTTCCCAAATTCGAAAACCCTAATTTCATTCCACAAAAAGGAGAAGAAAGCCAAAGAGAGATTTTCGCTATGGGTATATGCAATTCTTGCGATTCGACTTCTGTGGGCACGGCTAAATTAATTTCAATTGACGGTAGATTACAGGAGTTTCCTTATCCTGTTAAAGTCTCTTACGTTCTCCAGAAAACTCGCGATTGTTTCATATGCAATTCCGACGAAATGGACTTCGACGACGTCGCATCCGCGGTGAGCGATGACAAGAAGCTTCAGCCAGGTCAGATTTACTTTGCGCTGCCCTTGAGCCGGTTGAAGCATCCGCTTCAGGCTGAAGAAATGGCCGCATTGGCGGTGAAAGCTAGTTCGGCTTTGACTAAGAGTGGCGGTAGTAATTGTAGTGAGAAATGCGGCTGTCGCCGGAATATTCTGGTGTTCACCGGAGATGATGGTGCGAAACAGTCAAGAAAGGTGGCTGACGGTGGCGATATGAGGCGGAGTGGATCGGGGCATAGGCGTAGGAACAGTAGCGATAACGGCCGGAGAGATAAGTTCGCGGCGATGCTGAGTGCGATACCTGAGTAGGGGTATTTTCGGTAATGCCGTTAGGAAATTAAATTCATTCTGTAAATACAGTGTAATTAAATGAGTTTTGGTAATTTGCAAAAGCTTAAGCAGCTTGCTCACCATTTTTGAGTCTACCATTATGTCCCAATCAAAATAAATTAAATTAAATTAACTTATACAGTAATCTTATATTTGATCGATTAAAGACGAAGCAAAGCTCCAACTAATCGAACTAAATAAATATACATGATCTTTGTTAAAAAATAATAATCTATTTTGTACGTCAATGTAATCGTAAAATAAAGATAAGATGAGTTCATTCATTATTTTTATCCCCAAATTAATCCCTAATTTCATAATTCAATTTGGGAAAAATTTCATTCTATTTATCCCCAAATTGATCCCTAATTTCAGAACCCAAAATCATTCCAAATTTCCCAAATTCGAAAACCCAAAATTTTTCCCTCCAAATAACATGCCACGTCATAATTTCGGTCAAAATTGGTCAAAATCCCCAAATTTAATGTCACGTGCCCGGCACATGATATTTTCCGGCGAATACGGTATTTTCCGACGCAATTTGTACTGAAATTGCGAGGTATACCCCAGAATAGTGTACCGTATTTGCCACCCCCCCATATTACTGTACTGAACAAACGTGCAGGCCACAATAAGGTACCAAAAATGCAATTTTCCCTTTATAAAACTAATATGGTTAAACGCTTCCGTGTAAATATTGTGATTAATTGAGTACATATATGTAAAATGTTTGTATGATGGTTTTTGAAAAGCATTGCGTGTATTAACATTATGTTTCGGGTAAGGGTGTTACAATTTTTTGTCAAAAGTTTATTTTACATTCAAATAAACAAAACAAGTTATTCAAAAATAGATAAAACAAACATAATAACGGACGGTTAAGAAAAAAACTCTTAATAATAGGAAATCATTTAGTAAAAGAAATTTAATTATTTAGGTTTCTACGTTACTCAAAATTATATATATAAACAATGTGCTTAGAAAACTTTTTTATAAATGAAGAAATATAGCAAAATATGTGACTGATATCTTAATCTATTGAAAGTGTTTTATATTTTGAAATTAATTTCTTATGAATTCTTTGAAAAGTGTGCATTATATATTGGCGTAAAATGATTGATTTTGGATTTGTTCATATTTTCACAAAATAACTGAAATTAGTGAAATGTGTGAAATCCAGTGCGATTATATTAATGAATGACGGGTAAGTGATTGCTTTGTTATTTTTTTCATGATTATGTGATTAAAAATAATAAAATAAGAAGAGAAAAGAAAAATAGTTTAAATATGAAATTATTGATGTGAGATAGTGTGAAATAATAGAAATAATGTGAACTATTGTGAAGTAATTAACGTGTTGGTTAATGAGTTGCTATATATGAAAAAGTATTGAATTGTTTTTGTTAAAATATGTGGTATTGAAATTTTCAAAAGTTGCTATAAACAATTTTGCAAATAAAAAACAAGCATATAAAGTTTTTCAGATATTAGGTGAAGAGTGATGTATAATGAAAAAAGAAAATATACATGTGTGGAGTACAAGGAAGAAAAAATGGCGTTAAGATAAATTTTAAAAACATACGTAGGTTGATGATTGTATACACAAACATGCTAGAAAAATACGACTATTTTTTATCAAATTTTATTTTTCATTCAAATAAATAAAATAAGTTGTTCAAAAAATAGATAAAACAAATATTATAAAGGTCAATTAAGAGGAAAAAAATCTCTTAATAGTAGGAAACTATTTAGTAAAGTAAAATTAAATATTTCAATTTCTACAGTATTTAGAGTTATACATGAAAAGTACAATAATATATGTGAGAGATTTTAAGTTTATAAACTTATAGTGTTTTATGTTTTGAGATTAGTATCTTAGAAATTTCTTTTAAAATTGTGAAATATATATATATATATATATATATATATATATATATATATATATATATATATATATTCGAGTGCAATGACTAATTTTGGATGTTTTTGTTCGTGTTTTCAGAAAATAATTGAGATTGATAAAATCTATCAAATCAAGTGTAATTTTATTTATAAATGACGCGTAAGTTATTACTTTGTTATTTTTATGATGATCATGTGATTATAAAATATCAAAAAGAAAGAAAAAATAGTTTAAGAATAAATTTTTTGATGAGAGACGGGGTGAAATTATGAGGAATAATGTAATGCAATATATGTTGATTAATAGATATTTATACATGAACATAATGAATATGAAAGAAAATGAATTTGATTGAAAATAAGTTATATTTGAAATTTTGAGAAAGTTGTGATAAAAGAAGTAATCTTTCAAACATACATGTCCGTAGTTTTTCAGATATAAGGTGTTAAAAAAACTGAGAAGAAGATACAAATTAACAACTCATTTTAGGATATAACTCATTTTATTCCAATTTTGTAAGTTTATTCATGACAAGTTTTATCTTTTAAATGAGATTCAAAAACTAAAAGCCACTAGAATTTTGTAATGAAAATAAGAATTGAATTTATTTAGTAATAAATAAAATAATTATGAAATTAATAATAATAATTTATTTTAATTTAATTAATTTTTTTTTAAAAAACACGTGCTAACCACGTGCGACGAACGTGATATTTTCTAGTATAATAAAAGAATATATTAAAAATAAAAAAGCTATATTTATTAATGAAAATTATGAAATATAAAAAAGTTCGTGAGCCAGAGCAAGAGCTCGTCTAAAAGTTCGAGCTCGAACTGGCCCGGCCCGATTTACACCCCTAGCTTGAATCAAACTTTCTGCGCTAGAGCACTTATAATCGATGTGAATCCAACCATTAGAGAAATGCAAAGATAAAAATGCAATGTATAAATCGCTAGCCGCGTTTTGTTAAGTTTTTAAAATCTTTCCAATAATAAGTTTACTTCAGTTATTTTTTCTTTTTAAAACATTCGGGTTTAAACAATTGTGTTGGATTAAAACGTAAACACTAATTGTTATTTATTTGCTCTAATGATGGAATTGAATTGTGTTTAATTCATTGCTTGACTTTTTAGTGTATTAAGGCCTCCTCCACCAAATGAGACGATACACAGAAATAAAAAAGTATTTTATACACTTTTCTCCATCCCTTCTTGAGTTTATTTGAGTGCATAAAGTGAAAGTTCAAAGTTTTTTTTTTCTCTTTTTCTGACTTAGAAAATATGGCCCTTGATGTTGTATAATTAGATCCAGTGGTTAGTATGTTTCCCCAATAATAATCAAATTAGTGTCAGATCCAATTAGGGGCGAAAATGAGTCGAGTCGAACCGAACGCATAAGTGTTCAAACTTATTTGAATTACAATCGAGCTTTAAAAATTGTGTTTGAATTTAATTTGATTGTTCATCGAGCCGAGCTCAAACGAGCTTTACTCGAGTCGATCACGAGTCGAGCTCGAGTAGTTTGAATATTTTGTGCATATTTTGTTATTTTTTGCTAATCGAGCCAAGCAATAAATTTATCGAACAGAAGAAGTTGTTCAAGCTTAGTTTGATAAAATGTCGAACCGAGCTCAAACCAAACTTTTAGCGATCGAGCTCGATCGAATATCGAGCTAAATTTTCACCCCTAAACCCAATGGGTAGTAATCTAGGTACCCTATTTTGCAATAAAAATCTCATTTGCTCTTAAAAGTTAAAACTATGAAATATCTGTTAAGTGTTTTTTGCATATGATAATACAAACTCGTATACTTATCATATGCAAAATCATCATGGCTCGAATGCAAACCTTAAGATTAGGAGACAAATGGTCGTGTGCTTGTGACCGTAGGCCTCCATTCCTCCATTCTTTATTTATTAATTAATAGTATTTATTTAAAATAACCCAATTAAACATATATTAGAATGTAATCATTGCAATAGTTTTGCCCAATTGCACTCAAATATATAAGTCTGTCATCAATTTAATAATTACTATACTATATGGGTTGATAAGTCTTCTGACTAAAGTATATATATATATATATATATATATATATCACAAGTATGACATAGAAATTAGTAATTTTTAATTACCATAGAAACAATTTTTAATTGCCTAGCTTACATGAACTCCAGAACTAGAGAAAATTTGTAATGGCATAAGAACTCAAATGGAAAGAATCATCAATATATTAGCCAAAAAATCAGTCCAGACAATTTTTTGGTGACATTTTCCACTCTATTAACCAAAATAACAACCTAATCGCGTTTTAAATACTTAAAATGGTTGAAAACATTTCGTTTTCTCAAGTTCAGGGGTCAAAGTGCATATACCATAGAACATCTACAGATCACTGGGAAAACATTCCTCCTAAATGGAATCATGGGATGTACGAAAACGTTTTTTAAATATTAGAATGTCAGGTGCACACGTTGTTCAGACAAGCCGTTCGCATTGCCCCCAAGACAAAAAAAAAACACCAAAAATAAGAAAATAAATTACTGTAAGAGCAAAATATACACCTGATTAGTCTCTAAGGTATCATTTTCATCACATGTTGCTCTAACAAGATTTCAAATTGTGTACCTGAGTTGATAACTCCTCAGCCAATCTTCACCCTTTTCATAATAATCCATCCTACTAAACGTTTGCTTTCGAAACTGTATTATATCAGCAGCATAAGCAGAAGCTCCTCTCCAAGCATCACAAATTGGATCCGATGCTTTCAAAATCTTTATAGGTGTTCCACACGGTTCTATCATTCTAATTCCACTTTCCAAACGCTCACTCATACCTGGAAATAGAATTTGGAGGAGAGAAGTGAAAACATGAAAATAGAATTTCAGAAATTCATAATTAATTGGGTATTGATCGGGCGGCTATTGACCAGGTAGTCAATGGGTATTGAACTGGCGATAAACCCACGAATTTTCTACGGGTAAATACCCGGTCCGGACCCGAAAGTTTAAAAATTACCGGGTCCGGATTTAAAACGGATCGGGTCCGGGTCGGGTAAATTAAATTTTGAACGGGTACGGGTAATACCCGCCTGTTGACAGGCTTACCTGGAAATAGACAGCTACCACCTGTTAATAGGATTGAACTTGCTATTCTTTGTTCGAGGCTTTTGCCTTTCGATGATAATCTCCTTAACGAGATGCCAACCATCTCATCCAGCCCAGCTTGCTCAATGCCAATCAAATTTGGATTAAAAAGAATTTCAGGGCATCGAAATCTTTCGACTCCGAGTATAATCTGGAAATCTTCTTTGGTTTGAGGACGAAAACGAGGTGCATCTGCAGAAGAGGTCCCTTGTTCGGTTTTCAAAATAAAGGTCGGATCGATAGACTGAAAGAAAAGAAAAAAAAAGGTTAATTGATATATAAGCCATAGGATAAGGTTTATTGCAATTTTTGTCCTAATGTTTCCAAAGTTAGAAAGGTAGCCCCATAGGAAACTTTTATTGCAATCTTGGTCCCATCTATCTATCCACTTCCGCTTTTCCATGTGCCCAGAACGGTTAAGTAAACGGGTGGAATTTCACAACAGGCATTCACATGCCTTTAGGGGTTTAAGATAGATTGGATAAAATGCAAAAAAATATCCCCTAAACCCTAAAACCCTTAATATTAATCCAAAAGTGATTTTTTTGCGAGGTTTCACATAATATAGGGTGTCTTTTTCCATCCAATTTTTAACAACCGTGCCTAAAAATGCCAAAATACACGTGGTATAGAACATATTTTTCAAGTTTGCAAACAAAAGGGCAAAATTGCAAGGGACATATCTTATGCCACTTTTTCACTTGGGATGTGTTTGGATCAAAGGATTTGAAATCTATGGATTTCAAATTCGTCAGCAAATCCATGAAGTTTGTTTGGATGTATCCAAGTTATAATGGATTTCAAATCACTCGACATTCACTTTGAGCTATTTTCTCCATAATTACGGTGGATTTCAAATGACTCCATTTTAAGTGTCATTTCAAATCCTTCCTCCAAATCCCCTCCCCAAATCCAAATCACTCGATCCAAACACACCCTTAGAGAAAATACCCTCATTATTTATAAAATTACACACACACGCTATTATCGGAGTAACTAGGATTGATAAAAATACCTGTAGTCTAGAAGATATGCGAGCTAACTCAGCTTCATCTGGATCAGGCTTATCATCATCATCATCGTCATTATCCCTGCTCATAAGCTTGTAAAGTTGCCAATCTTCATCTTTTGTACCAAACGTATCCTCACCTTTTCCCCTGTCAAAGGCTGCTGTAGTCAAGAGGCGCATCCTCTCTCTTTGGGAAGGGTTCAACCTCTCCCCACGACCAACGCCTCCAGATGCATTATTATTTCCGTTTGTATGTGCTCCGTTTGTTTTTAATTTCTTTCGCTGTTCTACTTTCTCAGAAAGATCTCTATGCTTTGCCCGCAACTCCTCCAAATATCGCTCGGGATTCTCCCTATGTTGGAAAATCAAGGAAAGTATTCAGAACAAAAGAAACGGACTAACAATCAAAAATAAAATTTTCGTATTCAAATACCATTTTTCTAATTTTAGATCACCATTTTCAACCAAAAACATCTTTTTCAACTTCACTTTAACAATCTTTTATGTAACAACCTTTCAATCAATCATCGGTTCACTGTTTCTCACCAATAAACACCTACTCTAACTAGTATTTCTTTTCTCTTTCTTATTTTACTATTTCTTCAATCACATTATCATTACCAAAATAACTAAATCAGTCATTTTATACATCATGCTATAACCAATCATTTTTTATTGTTATATCTTCATATTCCTAATGATCTTTTAAAATCATAAACAAACACATCATACATCATTTTCACACAAATACCCATATACAAATTCCCAAAACAAATACAAAATATTTACTCAAAACCATAAAAAAAATTATTAGAATCATATAATAAAAACTCGAACTTGATACGAGTATCAACTTTAAGAAATTTTGATAAGGACTTCAGACAAAGGTTCAGCAACTTACAATCGTCTTTCTTCCTCTAACTTCTTTTGTCTTTCTTTCTCTAATTCCTCTTCGACCTGTTTCTGTTTTTTCTGTTGACGTGCCTCAGACGTGGATTTGATAAATAACTGCTTTCTCTTTTGCTTAATCTGTCAAGAGATTTGTGATGTTCACATTACCAGCACAACGAAAAATAATGAAAAGATCAACTTTTTTTCATAAATCGCAAACATGTTTGACTGAAGACCATAAACTTGCAAGTTAATCTTAAAACAACAAATACATACGTTGAAGCAATTCTTTTAAGAAAAAGAAGAAAAAAAATACCAGCTCCGGTGTGAGAGTCTCATCAGGTACATTTATAAGATTGTATTTTTCAGAAGAGGACGAATCCATCTTTTCGACAGTTTCAACATTTTCTCCCTTTGCTTTTCGCAAAGATTGCGTTGCCTTTGTGTAAGCGGACTCTACATCCTGTTTAGAAGTATACACAGTCTTTGAAAGGATTGACGGAATATCATTTTCTGTCGCATGTCTAAGCGTCTGTAACAAAATCTCCAAGCCTCTTATTTCATTTTCAAGATCATTTATTTTATTCATCTTTTTCGCTTCAGCCATCTCCCTTAATCTTTGACCTTGCTTCTCTTTCAAAGCCGCCTTTCTAGCAATTTCTTCTTCTGATGGGGCCTCCTCTACTGGTGAAGGAGTCCAGGGTAGCTGCCAACATTTGGTCTTTTCTTCAGCTTTCTTGTCCCCTTTCTGAAAATAAATACATGATTATTTTTGTGTTAAGACAGGAGTAGATGTGGCAAACGGGTGGGTTGGGTTGGTTTTGGGTTGGGTTCCAATGGTTTGGTTCTTAAATGGGTTGGGTTCTTAAAAGGTTCTAAGGTGGAACCAACTCAACCCAAAACGAAACCAAAATCAACCCGAAAGGGAACCAAGCCCAACCCGACTCAATACCTTACATTTTATTCTTTATTGTTGAAAAACATAAAACCCCGTAAATAATATTATTGATGATGGAACCTGTATATAGGGTTACAAGAGAATCTACTGATATCATAACTTACCCTAACCTACCCTACAAACAAGGAAATAAAATATTCTTAAACTATAAATAATATATTACTATATATCTTAATAAGCAACATAATATGGAAAGATACTAATCTAAAATATGAAATATATTCTCTAACACTCCCCCGCAGTCGAAGCGTGAAAATCTTGAACAACGAGACTGGAACAGAAAACGTTAAACACTCAAATGATACCATATGCCAAACTCAACTGGAGGGCATACAAACGCTGAAAAATCAGCCCAAAATCAGCATCACTCTGCTGACAAAACGTAGAAACGAAAGCAAACCCTGAATAAAACGAACCCAGACAATTCACAAAATTGACTTGGTAGCGACGTAGATCAGAGTTGGTTGACGCTTAATACGAAAATTGGATCGAGCCTCCCTAGGGCGGAGGTGAACGATCGCGTTACAAAGGTGACGTGAAGTCACAAATCATGAAACCCTAGAAGTTGCGCCGGACGGGGTCGGCGACTTGAACATGACGAGATCAAGATACCATGGCTCGAAACCATGGCTCTGATACCATGTTGAAAAACATAAAACCCCGTAAATAATATTATTGATGATGGAACCTATATATAGGGTTACAAGAGAATCTACCGATATCATAACTTACCCTAACCTACCCTACAAACAAGGAAATAAAATATTCTTAAACTATAAATAATATATTACTATATATCTTAATAAGCAACATAATATGGAAAGATACTAATCTAAAATATGAAATATATTCTCTAACATTTATAATTTAGATTATTGGCAAGCGATTTCGGCCTGACTTGAAATTAGTTGGACCCAACTTGGAACCAAGTTGGAACCAATTAGGAACCAAAAAAAAAATTCTTAGGAACCAACCCAACCCAAAATAGTTTAATTGGGTTGGAACTTGGAACCATGGTTCCGGACCCATTTTGCCACCCCTAGACAGGATATCATTGAGTGGCTTAGCCTCAAAAATAATTACCTGAAATAATCGCACTTCCGATGCATAATCTGGCGCAATATAACAGTGTTCCATCTTCAGGTCTTCAACTTTCTCCCATGTGAGATTGGACCTGGATTAGAGTTTATGCAAGTTTCATTCAATCTTATATATTATCTTTGTCCACATATTAAAAGAAAGTTATCTTGCTTACATATGATGAGGGTATTTAAGTGAAAGAAGCTGCTTTAGATAATCGGTGATGTGATATCCACCAATGTTGGTACGGCAGCATGCTTCGTACACAGGCTCTCCATTCAAAAACTGAGATTGGATAAAAAAACCACCAACATGATAGTGAATTTTTGAAAACTCCATAAAAGTGAATTTTACTAAGCATACAACAAGAAAAGCAGTGATAAATATTAAACAGCACAAGCTAGAGACAGGCACTAATTTATCTTGTCCAACAATGAAAAATTGGAGATTAGGTCCGTCATTTGAGCTAACATTTTGGAAAAGGGTGAATTACATGCATACCCCCTCACTTTACTGCTAATTACTTGACAAGAATACTGGGATATCAGCAATTACGTTTTGATTACCTAATTTTTTGCTTATGTAATGGTCAAATTTCTAAGTTAAATGATATTATAAAAGAGATCAAGAGTGGTAAAATGAAATACCACATTATATGTACTTCTGAGAACAAATTCATAAAACATCCTAGAGTATCACATACCAATTCTTTGCGCTCGTTATTACTACCTTAGTACACGAAGTTGCAAACACATATTGCAATCACTTTTCTCATGTGCCCCACATGCAACCCACCCATAAAAAGGACAAAAGATAGTACGAAAATATGGCATACTCGGATATAGCGAACCCTAGATCCACTGATAATGCCATAAAGCATTGCCCAAAAGTATTTGAAGCATCACCATTTGTCAAATCAGATGATTCCTGTTCTACAAGTTCTCCATTATTTAAGTAATTTCAATTCTGTGGAGACTGCTTGGAATCTCCAGCACAAGCTATATGGTTCACTACGTAACACCCACAATTATAATTTAGGCTAGATCTTTTAAGCATACTAAGATGATTACCATTTGTTCCTATAACATCTTCCCCACACAGCTTTTTCATCCACCAGAACAAACCCCTTACGTTAAGAAACAATATTTTTATAAGGAACTTAATTTAACAAAGCATACCGGGATAACATGGCTTGTGTTAAATCCAGAGCAGATAGCAAGACCATCACTATTACATACTCCAAGTTGGTGATTGTACTTATAGCTAAATGCTGCATCAACACCAAATGCTGCAATGGCATGTAAAAAATAAAGTTATAAAGCACGGATGAGAACTCGAGAAGGTATAAAACAGAAAATAAGATCATATATATATATATATATATATATATATATATACAACTTCCTTTACAAGACTGCAACAATATTTACCTACTGATGGAACTCCATAGGACTCGAACAGAAGTTCTGCCATTTTACTGCGAGATTGCACAGGGTTGCAAGCACATTCAGTAATCAAGATAGGATGGTTAATCTGTTTTCCACCAATTAAAACAAACAGTTCAGGCTGCAATATATATTCCCAAGTGTATTTAAAGTTCATGTTAAATCATAAAGTCAAAGATATGAAATACTGATTGACAGCATAAACATAAGTATAAGGTGATAAATATATATATTATATATATATATGAAGAATAGGTCAAGGTAACAAAGGAATGGAGTGAAGCATTATTTCTTCAGAATATTGGCAAGTATCAGCTTTGTTTCTCCAATTTCTTGGATGTGGTACATTAATGTCCACAATAGATGAAAATAACACGCACAAATGTGAAAGGGAAATCATTTAAGCCAGTAACCATTAGCATTTCAGGTTTATTCTTCTATACATTTATCTCAAAAGATATTCTCAAATGATATTAGAATTTCAAAATGAAATAAAACCTTTAGTTTTTGATGTTGGAAGGTCAAAGTTGCCAGTTCCCTTAAATAACAGTGCTGCAAATGTATTGAACATTATAATTAAGCAATCACTGCATGTTCTTTGAGGAGTATAAGCAACTAGGCTGAAAGACTAACTAAGATACTTTATTTTAAATTGTTTGCTAATAGCTCGTTTGAGCTTTATTCATTAACATATCAAACCAAGTTTGAACAAATTTTTGTGTGTTTGAACTTTGATGAGTTTGAAGATTGACTCATTTAGTAAAAAATGATCAAATATATGAAAAATATCAAACTACTCGAGTTTAGAGCTCGCTTGAGTTCGACTCAATTAACTATCATACCAAGCTCAAAAAACAAATTTTGAACCTCCATAATAATTTAAACAAGCTTCAAAACAACTTGCTGACTCGACTTACTTATAGCCCTATAAGAAACATGAAATGATAAACGTCAGACAGTAGATGTGGGGTCACTATAATCTTAAGCCTTGAACAATGTCATTAGCGAGTTGACTAGGTTATCAGTTGTAGCATGTGAGGATCTACACCAGGAAATTTCGTCAGTGAACCATGAGCTTAGGATAAGCTTCAATGATCATAACCACAGGTTCAAAACCCTAGGTTAAAAAACAGGATTCTGCATTTTGCTTGGACACGCTGCAGATTAGATTTACATAACACAAAACTTTGTTAAATCCATGCTCTTTAACTATTTGTCAAAAGGGAAACTTTTAAGAGCTATGAAGCGATGGTTATTACAGTTTAAGGAAATTCTCCAATTAGATGATTTCCTAATTTCAAGTTTTGCAAGTTTTGATGTTTGTGCAAGACTGATTGCAAAACAAAGAATCAATCGATCAATCTAAGAGGGAGAGAGGGATATATATATATATATATATAGAGAGAGAGAGAGAGAGACACACACCTGAGACTGATCTGCACCCAATCGATCAAAGCCAAAGTCAAGTATCTAGTAGTGCATCAAAAAGAGAAACAGTGATTAAACTAAAAATTGCATTACCTGCATTCAGAAGTCAACAATCTAGTTTCACATTCGAATAGGACATGTATAAAAATGCTTCCAATCAATGATCAACATAGGTAAATCAGACAAAATATATCAGAATGACTAGATAGATGAGTGCACACAAATTAACTTTCATCTCTAAAAAATTGTAGAAAAAGAATGAAAATATGTGAGTGGCTTATAATGAGCTGCTTCCAACTAAATATTCCACGTGCATCTTCTTATATCTTAGTGTTGTTGGAAATACATTGAGCATTATATTTCAAAAAGTTTACAGAATATTTATTGGATTGAGGACCGACATATTATTTAGTATATTCCCACTTGATATTGGACAGATTCAGATGGCACTATGGTTAAACAGTTGCAAGATGGAGACAAAATTATGCAATGTTTAAACATGCCTAGAAGGACTGAAGGAGGATGGATAAAAGACTTGTTAATAAGGTTGCTTCCTGTTAAAAAATTATTTAAATCATAGAAAGTTGTTGAAAGCATTTGTAGTTGGCACACAACTACAGATGCTAGTGCTGTAGTTTATGATCTTTATATCATTTGGCTAAGCTAGCATGCTCCATGAGGCATCAGCTGATAATTCATAGTACATCAGCCTCGCTTTGATAAGGGAAAAGGAAAGGGATTTTCATAGAAAACTTTAATCACATCATGCACTTCTGAAACTCTGATTTGAAAATTAACCAACCTTAAAGTTCACGAAAAGAAAAAAAGCAGTAATGTAGCTTCTTTAGATGTAGAAGTTCCTATTACTCAAATTCTCATAGCATATTTCAGCTGAAAAAACAACTCACAGCATGTTAACATCCATCAAGATTACTAAAGCAAAGGTGGTAATGCCATCCTAAAAATATGATATCAAATTATCAATTTTTAAGAGAAGAAACGAAATTTCAGTGGGTATAATGACGACAAACAACATATCTTTCCAAACAAACAGCAAAAAAGCCATAGAAAATCAGCCTTACATATTCCATTATTTCAAATTGATAAACAACATTGCCGTCAAAAGCCGAGCGAGGTCCTGACCTAGTGCAATCGAAGTACTTCAGTAGTGCAGGATTATGGTCCCCCACAACAGTTATTGTTTCACCTGCATAAAGAACAAGTTTTAATAGACATTGCGGCACTATAGGACAAATTTCTGAGTTTAGAAAACGGTACAATTGATGCAGAATGTTAGCATAGCAACAAGATAATGAGGTTCATCCATTCTGATTAGAAACAGAAGTATAAAGTAAAATCCAGTCATTTGCCTTCACATTTTATCAATCTCGAAACCTGTAATCGCCAAGCGAAAAGAAAAAACAAGCAAACTCTGGAAAAATGGACTGCCTTAAAAGTGTAATAAAAATTATAATTTCACTAAAATGATTATAGGATCTTTAGTCTAATGCAACTGCTGTAGAATATTTAGAACTTATGCAATAAAATCTATAAAAAGGAAAAAAAACAGGTAAGCAGGAAATCTACATATTTATTTTCTTGTCACAGTGTTCTTGATATAAATCCTTTCTGACTCTCCTAATTTACGAATTCCTTAGCAAAACTTGCCTATCACTCAAAAGCATCAATCTGTGCATAACTCTTCTCAAAAATAGTTTGCAACCTAAGCTTCTACTATCAAAATAGAAGTTCAAAAGAATCCATCACCGCATGTCAAATTTTGATTAGACTAGGTGTATCTGATTCTTCCAGTTTACAAATACATTTGGCTTATTTTTAAATAATGATTTCCGCATATAATATCCCAGACGAAAACTGAAGTAGCGTAATATCATACTTGCAGGCGGGTAAAAGAATTCCAATACATAGATCATTTAAGAGAAGAACCACAAGAGAAAAACTTCACACACACAAAAAAGGATCACATAACTAAATAAAAATATAATACAAAAGAAGCCCAATTTTTTCGTGACCTCAAATAATGAACAACCAAATGACCCACAAAACCAAGTAGAAGAAAAACTGCTTAAGCCTAACAATTCTTAAGTTATAGAAGTAAAAAGCAATTAAACAGCAGAAAATATTGTGAGCAAACATGACATAAACTTACCAGTAATTTTATGGCGGGGCCTCTGAATAATGTTTCTAAAGATAACTCGAGGCTCGCTCTCTCCTGCCCATCTGCGCAACATAAACAATTCTCAAACCGAATTAAACATGATTAATACAAATAATTAACACACGCCGTGCATTAAACAAATTGTTCACGGGTATATACGCAGAAGTAAGGGTTTTATTACCCAATTCGAAAATAGGAGGCGCCATTGTCGATAACAATTGGATGGTCTGAAGAGAAGCTACTGTAATCTGATTGTCTCTCAATTTTAGAGATAAATGGCATTTTTTCTCAATTGAATTCGAACGATACGAGAGCCCTTTCCCCCCTCGTCTTTACTTCCAAGAAGAGTAAGATTTAAGCCCTAGAATTTTCCTCTCTTCTACTGCATTAACTGTATCACAGTCTTCTTCCAGCAAAGAAAACTGTGCAGAGCGATTTACAGGGACGAACCAGGTTGTAGGTCGTGTTCGACTGTTTGAATCAGCGGGGTTCGAGTTCTGACATGTAAGTGCGAGTTTTTTCTAAAGAGAAAATTAAGAATCCTCAACTAAATCTATGTCTACGTATCTTATAAAATTAGGAGTGTTTTTTGAATTTTTTATCAACTAAATATATTTTTATATATTTTATATTAAAACAATATTCACCTTTTTAATGACAAAGAGTATATAAGAAATAACAAAAAAAAGCTGTATATATTTAAAATAATAAGATGTAAAGTTATATTAGAATACTGCAATAAAATTACGTATAAATATAAAATTTTAATTAAAAAATGTTAGTTTAAATATGAAAATTATATACTATATTAGGTTATGATTTATTTGTCTAAAAATTAATAAATAAAAACATGTTAAAAACTTCTTTTTGTGTTAATTCATTCTTTTGTTCAAAAGCATCTCATAAAATATTTAATTCTAAATTATCCTAAGCAAACACCTTCTATTTTTAAAATATATCAATGTTATTTACATGGTATAGTTTTGAGTTTTCAAAATCAAATGAAATTAAATCTTTTTATATTAATTCAATATTTATTTTTTAATAATTATATTTTATTGAATTGGAGCTCACTTAATTAAGTTATTCATTAGGGAGGAACCCCACTTACTACGGTGACCCTCTCTAAATCAATGAAATTATCTAGAATACTCTAAAACTTTGGCTATCTTTGTTTATGTTTTTGAGATAAAATTTGAAATTTTATTGAGAATTGTGTAGTATGGAAATTCGTATGAAAATGATAGTTGTTTGTTTATGTTTTTAAAGATAGGTTGAAAATTATAAAATATATCAAATAAATAGTGATAGGTTGATGGATGATGTATAGAATAATTGTGTTAGTTGTGTATATAATTATTATGTGAATAAAAAATAAAGAAATATAGATAAAAAAATTGTAAAGTATGAAGATAAAGTGAAATAAAGATTGATTTGATTGGTAAATGTGTGAAAAGTTGTATATATAATTGATAGTTAGTTATATAGGAAATTGGAAAGTAGAGTTGAAAAAAAATGACAATTTGAAAGAGAATTTGGAGTGTTCAATTTATTTTGAATTTTGTGATTTAAAAAGTTGAAAATGAATTTTGAAAACGTAAACAGACATAGCCTTTTTGGCTTCCGAAAGAATTTGAACTATATCAGAGACTGGTTTTACTTCATCTTTTAAGACACACGAAAATTTCTTATGTACTTCAAAAAAACATTTTCTTGTGCACTAACTAAGTTAGACTGCTAGAAGCCGACACACAGCTCATTAGGAAGGAAACCCACTTGTTAGAGAAGCCACGCTCAAATAGCTAATTAGAAGACGTTAACTAGGGGTGTAAATGAGTCGAGCTCGAGTCGAGCCTGTTAAAATTTTAATGTTCAAGTTCGGCTCATTTATATTTTTCCGAACTCGAGCTCGAGCTTGAACTTGACGAGCCTAAATTTAAAGTTCAAGCTCAAGTTCGCTAAAAACGAGTCGAGCTTGAACAAAAATTAATTTAATTACTTTTTAATTTTGTAGAAATTATTTTTATTTAACTTATATTAATTAGGTATATATTATATAATATATATCACAAAAATATAATTTAATTGAACTAATTTATATAACACATATCATAATATACATAAATAGAAATATTATATTTTATTATTATATATTTTGCATGATATACAAAAATTAAAATATTACTTATGTATTATTAAAATATATTTTAAATAAAAATTTAAGTATTAATTTTAAAACTTTGAATATTTACAATCATATATAAAAATTAAAAATAATATTAATAAAAAGCTCGCGAGCCGGCTCATGAGCTCATGAACAATTACAAGTAGGCTCAAACTCGGCTCATGAGAAAGCTCGAGCTCGAAATGCTTGGCTCAAGCTCATGATATCTCAGCTCGAGTCGAGTCCCAATCGAGTCGGCTTATGAAACTCAAGAACCGACTCGACTCACCTTACACCCTTAACGTTAACTATGATATCGTCTCTTTATAATTTTTAATTTTATTATTAAAATAGAAGACGTCGTCACCAAGAATGTCATCTTCATATTTTAATTTTTTTAATTAGGTAATTCCGTTTCATCTTTTACCATTACTTGACAGATGATAATCATTACTAACAATGAGTAATCGAAGACGACATCATATATATCGTCTTCAATATTATGTTTTTTAATATAATATAATTAAGAACATCCAGGTATAAATATTCTCGAGGGATCACATCAATTCCATAATGCCAATTTTCTGTAATCAATATGGGGTCAATTGGTTGGCAATTCCAACCCACAAAATATTATTTCAGAGAATAAAATCCCGAAAAAATATCATTTTATTTGGTATTGTCTTAAAAAAATTCTTCAAAAAAATCTCTCAACATTTTAGATAATCTCAAAAAAAAAAATTGGGAAAAAGAGAAATTTGACTCTAACTATTCATGATTTGACAATTAACTCAACTGATTTAAAAAGTTTTTTTTCGATTATCTTTTAATTCAAAAATTTAAATTAATCACATATTCTAATATAAAATAATTCAACGTTTAAAATAAGATCCATTATGACTATTTTTTGACATTTAAATCGATAATTTTGACTAAAAATATTTATTATAAATTATATCCAAAAATCAATTCAAACAAAATTTTCACCATACAAAACCTATCACATCAACTGTAATCATTATAAATTTTTATCCAAAAAAAACTCATCCAATCACACATTTTATAATCCCTATAAATATTTTTTTTTCACTTTTATCATAAAAATAAATTCTCCAAGGTGGATGTTCCATCCAATTGAGGCCTATGTTTCTTATTATGGTATGATGAATTATTATACCTTACAACTAAAGAAATGTTGAACTCGAGGGGTCATATCAATTCCATAATGCCAATTTTCTGTAATTAATATGTTTGTTATTATGGTATAATGAATTATTATACCTTACAACTAAAGAAAAATATTAGGTTCTACATTAATTATAAAAACTTGCATCGCCTTTACACACTTATCAATTATCATCTTTATTTAACTGAAGGTTATAAAAGCTATTTCACTTGTTTGATGGTCTCACTTCTTATTAAAATAAATATAAATAATAATTATTTTATATCCAAATTTACTAACTAATATAATTAGTTTATTATTTGTAATCATTGTTTAGTAGTTACTAAGTATATAAAAAAATATTCGCAATAGTTGTTTCATAGAGATTTGAGTAAAAAAAAAAAGGTACAGATGAAATAATTATAACATTTTTATTTCAACTTTAATGCTCTTTACAGTATATATTAAGTATGAAATCTCAATATTAATGTGAAATAAATGAATGAATGACCGATCATTCGTCTTTTTCTTTTTAATAATCTGAATCGAACAAGTCAGAAGGATCAATGCCTGTGAATTACTTTTATAAGATTTTATAATTAATAAAAATATCGTGTTTAATTAAAAATTATTAAATAACAATATATTGAAAGATGTTGTCTTGTATATGATATATTTTTTAATATATTTCGATGTCGTTTTCAGTAATATTAAACCCGAAACCCATTTTGTATTCATTTGTATTGGGATAATATAATTTTAGCCTTTTCATATTATTCAGATAAAAAAACCCTGCAATTCATTAAAAGTTGGACTTATAACATCTATTAGTCTTTTTTCTATATTTATTAACCCCTTTTCTATAGAAACATCTGGATTATTTATTTTGGGAAAATATTAAAAACATCATTCCATTTGGATAATACATGTTAAAAACTAAACAAAGTACGTATTCACCGATCATCAACACAAAAAGCCTTAACATTTGCGGTTGAATTCTATCAAATAAAACTCAAACCGATATCACCCACAAAGAATGTAAAAAAATTAATTACACAATTACAGATGATTTAATATTATTCTTTAAATTTCCTGTAGCAAACCCTAGCTAATCACTGTATCGACATGAAGTTGCATCTTTCATTGAAGCAAGAGCAAAGAAAATGTCGATATCAGGACTCTGAAAATATCCATCTTCTGGCATAGAAATACGCTGTTTTAAGCACACGGCCTTTTTTTTTCTAGGCGCCGCCGGCACCACCGCCGATGGTATCTTGTGCCGCCGGTGTTGTGGGGTTCTGCACAAATCTTCCGCCTGAATATCCATCAACAACAACTCAATGAATGATATCTCTTCTTCTTCTTCCTTTTTGTTTCTTTGGGTTAATATATATGTAATATATCTAAACAATGGAAGTATAAATTTAACTGTGTGTTTAGTTTTGTTGTCTGTAAGAAGTTATATATATATATATATATAGATGTGGAACTTAGTGGGTGGGCTATGGCTTGTCCTGGAAGCTGCTAGTTTGACTTTGTGAATCAAGTTATTCAGTCGTGCGGTGGAAGTAATTACAGGTTAGGCTCATTTTCGTTCGGATTTTTTTATAATATTTAGCATAATATTTTTATTTACCTTAAACATCAATATACTGTAGACACGTATTTTTACTTTAGATTTTAAAGAAAAAATAAAAAATATAATTTAAATAAATATCTATTATTCATTTGTATATTACCAACAAGAGATAGCAAAGGAATTGAGTTCAGCCGATTAAGTTCTTAATTTTGCCTTTCGAATTATTATCAACTTTTTTTAATTTGTGATTTAATTTTATTTAATTATTGTTAATTGAGTTGAGCTTTAGTCGAGTTGGATACTGGTCGAACTAAATTAGTTTGTTATTTTTTCACGTTTTCTATCAGTTTATGTATCAAGATGAACTCGAATCGAAATTCAAAACTTATTGTACACAATTGCAAATTTGTAATTCTGAAAATTAAAAACACAAAAATGATGAGAAACATAAAAATAAAATGGAGTAAAAATCATTTTTTATCGTCCTCTGATTTTTTCTTCAAAAACTTTGACTTGGATGTTGGAGTAGAACTTGCTTCTTTAATCTTCTCCAAAGTGGACTTAAATGTTTATAATATTAATACGAGGGCTTGACATCGTAATCTTTAATCAAATATGTGACTTGTATAAAAGTTGAAGTTTCAATATCGACTTGTAACTTCGATGTTTTTAATTTGAACTTTGATAATCTTACTTTATAGAACTTCAAGAATGCATTGGTTTTCACTTTGAATTTGAAGAACTTTTGTAGAGAGAAATTGGAAAGCTTCCTCCATTTTCTCTAATTTCAATTGAAATTTTGTCTAATAATTATGAGAAACCAAGGATTAATGAGTCATAAATCATTTGAAATCCTTTGATAATTATTTCTCTAATTTGTATTTATTTTTAAAAGATAATATCAATAAATTTATAGTCATTTGATTGGCTAGCTTATGTATACAGATTTTTATCTCTTTTTTAATATAGCGAGATAGATATCACTTGATTTAAATATTATTTGATAAGTCAACATATCCTTGTCGATGCGAACCAACCCAAAATTTGATCGAGAATTTTCCAAGATCAAAGTTTATGCACGAGTTTAATAAATTGATGGATATTCTCAACCCGAATTCGACTGCAACAACGAACCTTGGTATAGAAACCTCAATCCAATGAAGTCAATGGACACGAACCTTGGAACGAAGTTATGATGACGCCACAAACAAGATGAAAAATTATTTGATAAGTTGGGAATGAACGCCACATATATAAGATCCGATAAGTTTAAAAACGTTCTTTTGAGTTAAAACCACATATTTAATCAAATAATATTCTTCATCTTATTATGAATTAGAAAGGCCTATTTATAGGTAAAATACAAGAGTTCTAATTTGGAAAGAAGTCCTAATAGTATAAGGAGATTAATCCAAATCATTCTTTTCCTTATTCAAATCATGCTTTTTTTTTCTTATCTAAACAATTAATAAAATCTATCTAAATCTAAAATAAACGAAGATACAAAAATACTAATAAATCTAATATATTACAAATATAATTTCATCACATGTGGCACAATTTGATTGGTTATTGATTCATTAATTGCAAGACAAAATTGATTGTCTACAAATACCCCTCGAGACTCGCTCACGGGACTTTCATCTTAAAATGTTTTTAGAAGTGGATGAGTCACCATTGATACAGTGGATAACCATCAATTCATGTTTAAAAAGCTCAATTTGAATTAGTAACACCACGTCTAGAGAGAACATGATTGATATGAATTTTGTGACTGAACTTAGAGTGAAGCTAAGGTGCCTACATATCTTGTTAAAAGGAAATAAGTCACAACGTAGTTCAATTTTTTTTATAGAGATGTCATACTCACTTTAAACTCTTGAGGGATGAAGTACTTTATTTAATTTGATTTCTAAACCTTTTATACTTATGTCAAAAAGGACTTTATTTGATTGAACTTCTAGATATTGTATACTCGTGTGAATGAGGACTTAATTCGATTTAGTTCCTATATATTTTACATTGGGTTTAAGGAGGACTTCATTTAATTTGATTTGATTTGACTTGTGGACCTTTTATACTCGTGTCAAAGAGGACTTCATTTGATCTGATTTTACTTTTAGACTTTTTATACTCGTGTCAAAAAGTATTTCATTTGATTTGACGTGTAAAACTTTTCTGCTCGTGTCAAGTATACTTTTTTTGCAAACAGTTTATGCTCTTATCAAGACAATTTTTTTTTAACTTTATAGATAGTTTATATTAATGTATGGGAGTTCAATTTATTTCAAGTTTAACCCTTTATTAAGGAGCATTCTTAACGGTTTATACTCTTATCGATAAGGTGATTTCTTAACATCTTTAATTTATATAGTAATGATGAAGTTGAGAATCTTTCTTCTATATGGTCACCAATATCTTTATATGTGGCTCATCTTCAATTTACATTCTAAGATCCAATTTTTACCAACATCAACATTGACATTAATAATAACTTCCTAAATATATACAAATTTACATTGATATACCAAACTCTTCATCTTTCAATTAAATTCTGAATAAAAACACAAGAAATTAAGAGAAGTACATAAAAAAGAGCATATGCCACATGGCACATTCTATCTAGGAGATAGATATAGTGGTGGATGGTAGAGTTTGAGAATAGTTAGGAAGTGGTCCAATCTTTCCTTCTCCATCTCTCATTACCCCTAAGAGATTGGAGATATTTTACTGGACAATTTTACCCCTCTCACCAGCTTATCGGGTTCTAAAATATATAAGAATAAAATATTATTTATATAAGTAACACACTCCATATACTTTACAATTAAATACATCACATATAATGTTAAAAAAGCTCGCATGGGCAGCCCAATTGGTCACAGAAGGGTGAAGTTTGGACAATGACCAAGTATCGAGTCCCACCAGCAGCAGTGTGAGAGCAACCTCTCAAGTGAGGGGCTCTTTGTGCGCAGTGGACACTGGTCTAGCCCCTGTAATTGGTTGGGTTACCATGATTTATTCTTCCCATAGCTCTGTCGGGCCGGGCCATGGGGGCCCTTGGGGTTGAGGATTCAACTTTTGGACAATGTTAAACACAACTTTATTTTGTGAGATAATATACTTTCAATTATTTGAATGTGCTTATATGGATTTGGAAGAAGTTCAGGGAGAATATGTTTTTTATGAAATAATATGATTAAAGCAAAAGGAAAATAAATGGGAAGGGAAAAAGTAACATACACTCAATACGTGTAAAAAATAGTTTTAATAAGAAAATTTAAAATAAAATTAATTGGGCCTTAATAAAATGTAGAACAACAAAAAAGGAGAAATGAAATCTAAAAGAAAAAAAAATTCTTTATGTCAAATAAAATTAATGAATTAATGAATTAATAAATTCTTTAAAGTCATTTGACCAAAATTAATGAATTATTAAAGTGCATATAAAATTTTACACTTAATTTATAAAAAAATTATTATAACTTCAAAAAAATGTCTAAATTTCAAAGAGTGGTCTTCAATTATATATAAATATAATATAGAATAAGATAAGATAAGATGGTTACTACTTTCTACGAAAGACGCAAACCTTTTAAATTGTTTAATATTATTATAAAATTGTATGTACATATATAGAGAGAGGGGGGGGTTTAGTACCGCTTATTGCATTTCGTTTGTTGGTCCTTGGTTATCCCAACCCCCAGAGGTTTTGTATAAATATATATATATATACATAGATATAAATGCTTTCTCTTTTTCTTCTTCAAATTCCTGTCCACAGATCATTTTTCATTTTCAATACCAGGTGTTGTTTACTTGCGTGACGTAAATCCGAAATTCTAGTTATCATTTGTATATAAACCAGGGTGAAAAAGAGATACAAGCGCTCTTCGAAAATCAAATCAATTATCAGGTAATTGTACGTTTTTTTTAGTTTTAATCGTCTTTTTGTTTCATTTCTGCGGACTTGTTGAGAGAATTGTTTTATTTTGGTGGAATTGGCGCTGATCCTCTTAAGATCTGATCGAGTTTTGCAAAATTTGTGTGATTCTCATTTGATTGCTTTGATTTGAAGTTGAGAAAAATTAAATTCTGATTTTAAGCCTAACAATTAATTGGAATTAGGTTTATATGTTTGATCTGTTGATTTTCTGCACTGTTTGTTGAGGAAAAGAAAAATGCAAAACGACGTAGTAAATTTCTTTAGTTTGGAACTTGTCGTGCTCTGAATATAATTTGATCAGACTCGACAATAAAATAACTGGATCTTATGATTTTGATCTGCAATTTCCGTAACTATTACTTGAATCAGTGCATACAAGATATGGAATTTGATAGCCTGTGAAGTGCTAGGATCTATAGTAAGTCAAGCATTGTGAACTATTTGACTTGGTAGTCAACAAACGGTTTATTTTCGCGAGGGGATCAGTTCTTTATGATGATACAAATTCAGATTAGGTAGTAGTATTTGTGAGATTGAAGTCCCCAATTTGTAATTTCGTGAAATGCTGTCAACCGTGGTTGGATCATAAGAATCCTCTGTAACTTAGTAGGTCTTGTGATCTTGGTTTTAGATCTAACTTCTTTATGGCCTTTGGTGTTCTTCTGTAATTTCTTTGGCTCTATAGACATGGCATGATGTTGTAATATAAGGCCTTCTGAAATGGATATTACTTATTTGTGATTGATTCAAAACACCATGAATTAGAAACAATATTAGAACACATTATGAGGGAGATGGACATCGACTATTTTTCATTTATGTATCTCTCTCTCTCTCTCTCTCTCTCTCTCTCTCTCTCTCTCTCTCTCTCTCTCTTGTTTCTCTTTATGGGTTGTTGAATTCAACCATGCCTGAGACTGAATTAATCATTCTGCTTTCTTGAACGTTTTGTCTGTCTTTGGGTTCAGCACCCTTCTTTATTTGTGTGTCATCTGCTTGTTAATTTTGGTGATGACAGATAAAAGTTGGCTGACTGTTCTGTAGAGTGAGGGTGGTTTTACAAACATCACATTACTGCATTTGATGATCTCATATTGGCATGCTACCTAAGATATGGTGTCAAATAAGAGGCTGGATTGTGGATTCAACGGCTACCTAGCCCCGGTTATTCCCCGAGCTCCTAGATCAATAAGGGTAACTATGTTTTTGAATAATATGTTTTCTGCACTCTATTTTATTGATCATGTACTAAAGAATCTTTTCTTTGTTTATCTTCCCAGAGGAGAGGCCCGCTTAAGAAATTGGTAGAGGAGAGCAAACTCTGTGCCTTTGAATTGCTTGCAGCTGTAGCTGGCAAGTTGTTACTGGAGAGTGAAAGCTCTGCTTCCAGTGATGTAACAGATGGAAAAGTCCAGCTTGGCCTTCGCCGAGATGGGAATGAGAAGGCACAGCTTAGTGATGATAAAGATTTAAAGCCTGAGAGCTTTGACCGTGGAAGTGGTGCTGAGAGTGCATTTCTTCCTGAAATTCCTGTGGAGGAGTGCAATCTCTTATCCAGCTTCAACGGTCTTCCACGAGCAGAAAATGATTCTGTTGTCGAACACACTTCTGTAAATTCAAATACTGATTTCCTGAAAAAAGTTGATTGTGGTGTAAATCTAAAAATTTCTGAAGATCAGAATCAAGATGGAAATACTGCCGGTGAAGTAGTAGGCTCTTTTTGTGTTGGTGATAGTTTGAACCATAAAGTAGAAAGTGGACACGAAGTTCATTTGGAGGATGACAAGATAAGTAACTTATCTATGGCTAACATGTTCATTGTAAAAAATCCAATTGGAGAAAATGTGAATACTAATGTACTAAGTAACTCAGAGAGTAGTGTAAAGTTAGCCTTGTACAGGAAACGGGTTCCTGGTTCTTTATTGCGAAAGCACTGTAATAATGTAAAGTTAGGGATTAGAGATGATGACGAAAATTCTTTTGGGTGCAACAAATCTAGCGCCAAACTTAGGCCTTTTAGGCCACAACCTCGTACTGGACACCATAGAGTAAGGAAGATGATGGCGTCCAAATACTGGAAAGTAGCTCCAAAACTGAAGGATTATGAACTTTATAGCACTAGTAAGTGATTATTTCTCTGTCCGAATGTAATAAGCTTGAATTGTCTTTGATAGGACTATGTTTAGCATACTTGATCGTTTATCTTCTTCCTCTAACATGATTTTGAACATCAGGTGAGGGAATGAAGTCCTTCTACCGATACAGGAAGAGCATTTGTGCACGAGAGAGATGTAAGCGAGCACCTATTAAGAAAAGAAAAATATCTGATCACAGCTTTGCAGTAGCATATGATCAGGTCACCAGCAGTAATAGTGTCTCTAATTTGTCTGAGAAGAATCTGAAGGGAGATAAGAGTAGCTTGTTCTTGCATAGAGGTCCTCTTATCATTCATATATATATATATATATTTGATGTTTTGGTGTTAGCGGATTTTCTGAATAAGTATTGTAATCTTTTTGCAGCCACTGGAGCTTCAGCTACAATGAGAGGTCATCAAAAGGCAAAGGACCCTCATGGTACAAGAACAATTTGTTTCATATGATATGTCCACTCCTTTAGCTTTACTGTTTTTCCTAATGCAAACAAGTTATATTAGATATTGTAATATCCTGTTTCAGTGAAATTTAGCATTAAGTCATTCAAGGTGCCAGAACTTTACATCGAGGTCCCAGAAACTGCTACCGTTGGTTCTCTGAAGGTTTGCGTCATCATACTTTTCAGTCTGTTATGTATAAAACATGTGATACCTGTTGATGCATATTGTGGACATCTTTAAATGAATTCCTAGCATTTTATCTTTACTTAAATATTAATTGTTGCAAGTCATTTGAACTTGCTGTTCATGCAATTTAAATTAATGCTAGTGCTCGAGACTTTAATCCAGTGATCAAATATGCTTATTAACAAATTTCGATTATCTGATTTTCTACATGTGTTTGTCTAGAGAACTGTAATGGAGGCAGTTACTGCTATTCTTGAAGGTGGAATACGAGTTGGGGTAGTTCTTCAAGGAAAGAAGGTCAGAGAGGACCATAGAACTCTGCAACAGGCTGGTTTACTCCAGTGTAGCAACCTTGATAATCTGGGTTTTACACTAGAGCCTAGTTTTACACATATTTCCCCATCTGCGACTCCGGAAAAACGTCCCCTCATTTTGCCATGTGATGTGGACCAACCTTTTTCAAGGTATTCAGATACATATTTTGACATTATCATTGGAGTTGAACTCTACTTTTCAGCTTCTATTTTTTATAATAGCCAGACCACAAATATCATTTTTATTCGACAGATGTGTTTACTTTGATAGAGAATGAATAAGAAAAAGATTGTAGATTGCCATGCTAAATCTGGCAAGCCTTTGCATATGAAAAATTATGTTTGTTTGTTTACATTTTCAATTTGGTTTATGGGTCACAATATTCTGAAAATCCTTATTACAACTTATTTTGACCTGGAAATAAAAATTTTCAACTTTACTTTTCCATGCCCCTATATAACGACCTATTAATCACTACATCAATCATTTCACACTATATATCAATAGTAACTACCTATGACAACTATTCTTTATTTCCCGTTCTTACTTTACTGTTTTTTAATCAAATAATCATTATCAAAATAACTAATTGAATCATTTTATACATCTACCAATCATTTTTGATTTGACTTATTTTCCTATTTCCAACCATTAAATTTAAAAATATAAACAAACAAAATACATATCACATCATTTGCAAATACCCATAGTATGCGTTCCTGGAACAATTTTGAAAATAGTTGCTCAAAAAAACATAAACCAACAAAGTTTGTTTTTTCCTTATCAAAGAGCTCCTTCTTTGTTAGAATAGAACACTGATCACAATACCAGTTTAGTGGGAGTTGTTCCATTGATTTCCATTTCTCAATTGTAGCACTAATTATATATCATAATCTCCAGGTCTCCTGCTATTCCTGTGATTGATTCAGGGATATCAAATATCTCAGTTGAACCCACTCTTATTACTAAGTCAGACCATGATTTGAATAAGAATGAGTTCATGTCCTCAAGGACCCCAACTGACACACGAATGGATGGAGCAGTTTCTGACTCAAAGGCATTGGTTGCAGTCATTCCAATGAATGTGGATCCACTTTCTGTAGTTCCTGTCAACCCTAAACCTAAACGTAGTGAGCTTTCACAGCGTAGAACTAGAAGGCCATTCTCTGTTGGAGAAGTTGAAGCACTCGTTGATGCAGTAGAAAAGCTGGGGACTGGAAGGTAATAAGGCCTTACATTAGAGGTGTTTGCAAACTCTTAACATAAGTGATTATCAAAACTTGTGACTTAAAATAATCTATTCCGTAGCGTTTTGCATATCTAATTTATGATTCGTCTCTTAATTTAAGCGATAGTAATCTATATCATATAAGTTGTTAAAAGGGTGTTTAAAATTGATTGTGGTGTTTTTGTAATTAAAGTAGTTTATTTTAAATATATTTATCACTTTAGTTTTGCAAACAATCTTCTGCAACTTTTTTGCTAACACTACCCACTTCTGATTTTTTCGGAAAATTATCTCACTATTCTATAATCAGTTGTCTTTGCAAACTCTTTTGTGGTACATGATATTGGATGGGTATGAATACAGAGTATTGAGATTATTTGTGCCTTTTACAATGAAATTTTGTTCCCAGTAGTCCAGTCTAGTGAATGTATTCTGATCTCTTTCTCGGGTGTGCAGGTGGCGTGATGTTAAAATGCGTGCTTTCGAGAATGCAGATCATAGAACATATGTCGATTTGAAGGTGAGAAATATTTCATTGAATTTTTCGGAATAACACATGCATTTAGGCATATAACATTGCAATATTGTTCAGTGAATCTTATAATTACATTAAAATCCAGTAATTCACATGGGTGATTGTTGATAAGACTCAGATTCATATTTAATCAATTAAGAAATTAATAGCTAATGTTTGGCCATGTGATGTGGGGTTTATACATACATAATACAGGATAAATGGAAGACCCTAGTTCATACAGCTAGCATTTCCCCCCAGCAAAGAAGAGGCGAGCCTGTCCCACAGGAGCTTTTAGACCGAGTCTTATCTGCGCACTCTTATTGGTCACAGCATCAGTCGAAACCACATGGAAAGTTTATTGTGGAAGCTTGAAGCATCATCACAGGTTCTGATTCTGACTTTGTATAAATGTGTATTATTATTATTGTTATTATAGGGATGTATAAATGTGAAATTGTGTAAAAAGTGTCATTTTAGCAGCATTCTCTCACTCACTGATTTGTTCTTGCATAATCTTTTACTGACTTTTGTTACACATTGGCGTTTTGTAAATGGTTTGTTGGAATAAAGTTTTTTTTTACGTACAAATTATAGTTCATTTTGACTCTTTGGAATCTATTGATCTCTTACTTTGTGTTGTGTTATAAAAGCACAAATAGCGATAATTTTCACCTAGAAAAGAATAAGACGTATAGCATGGTGTAATTGTTAATATAGACCATGGATATTCGAAAAGCCTTACACTTTCTATAGTGACAGTTTATGTTGTGGTATATTGTTATAAATAGTTAGAAACTGTTTTTGACATTTTTGATTGTTTCTGCATTTTGAGAGATAATATTTGGTTTATATTCAATGGCACATCGATTGTGATTCTTGCTGAGATGTGCTACGAATTTGTAAAAGAGTAAATGTGCCTAATTATAATCAATTATTGATTTAATCTAAAACTCTTTGATTTTAACGACTTTAATTTTGTGCGTCGCTTTATTGTAAGAGCTAATATTATAGGCTTTTTAACGGATGGAAAGCTTATTAGTATCACCTTAAGTACAAAAACAATTGACATATAATATATATTTATATAGGTCATCTAAGTGCTCTGGTAAAATATTACTTCGAATTTTCATATGTACTTAGATGTTTTGAAATAACTTAATTGTAATCAAGTAATCTCACAGAA